>OV121081.1:6540354-8940354 GCA_921293015.1 Phorcus lineatus | reverse complement strand
AAAAGAGGTGATTACAACGTCAAAGGGACTTATTGTCATGTTTCCATGGTAACTGTACGTTGATACGGAGAGTGGAATGACAGTGTTTGCATTAGAACTGTTTGGAACCCATTTGCTACTGTAAAGAAGGGAGATGCCCACAGGCTTCGTGGGGATTCAGTGTTTGTTTACACCAGTCCGGTTATATATTATACTGTCTGATTAGCGCAATGCCCATTGCTCTATCGCCTCATTTTGGAATATGAAACTTTGTCAGACTGAAAGAATGTTTTGGTAAACAGGTACCAACTTATAAATGTCGTTTTGGAAAATAGACATTCTGGTTGAAACGTTTTCTGTGTTTTGATGAGATCATTTCATTCCTTTGTATCACAAGCGTATCACAAATAATAGAAATTACACTAGATTGAATCTCATAATTTGCGACAAGATCCCATACCCTTGAGTAGATAAACAAACATGAACAAAAGTATTTTGATTTGTTCAAAGTCCATAACCGAGACCGATGACGACAAACGATCGTTATACGAAACAGTGCAGTCTTCAACTACCTCATACTATAGTGGACCATTAAACACATCAATGACTCGAGTACAGAGATTTGTATCGAGAAAAAACCTTTCCTATTTCATACACATGCAGCAGAACGTCTTCTTATGGTCATGCCATGCAGATAAAACGTTTTATTCGTCGTTTTCAAATGACATCGCCGGAATGTCGATAGTATCTTGAGAATGAGAAGACACCTAATATCGGTGTGATTGTGACACCCCCTCTCCCTCTTAACACACCTATCCCACCCCAAAAAATGTAAAAAAAGTGTAAAAAATAACCTACCGTGTATTTCTTTATCCGAGAAGCCGTTTGGAAGCGCGTCATTACTAATATGTTTACATGCTCCTTGCCCCTCCATATCTCGCATCGTATGACAATCCTTCGACCGAGTTTTCTTTTTCGACTTCGGACTTAACCGGAGAACTTTCTTACTCTTCGATGACTGCAAGAAAGAAAAAAACATGATACATATTGGAATGGTTTCATTGCAGTAAAGAGGATATTCACGTTCATAATGACTGGAGGAAAGAAAAAACATGATACATATTGGAATGGTTTCATTGCAGCAAAGAGGATATACACGTTCATAATGACTGGAGGAAAGATCCATCACAGTTAACAATTATAGTAGTCAATGAATGCACTACAAAAGTGAAGTAGTGACGATTTCGTACAATTTGATGACTTCAACAGAAGATACACAGACATACATTTTGAGATTAAAGATACTAGAGCATATGAATCTCAGTAAACTTAAATAAAATGAATTTGTTCAAGTTACAAAGACAGTTCGTCAAGATATAAATGTTTATTTCCAAATCGATATTGCAATTCAGTCCCGTATAACTTGGATTCTTATGTGTTAATGGTAGAGAGACTGCCATCTATTAAAACACTACAAGTCATCTACAACGATTTTATAATCTATTGAGACATGGCTCGGACAGCAGATGAGATTTTCTCATATGCCTGAAGCTCCAGGGAAGGTAAGAGGTCGCTTCATAGGGTTTCTTGGCGGACAAGTCTCATTACGCGCAACTCAGAAGTGTCCATCGGGACGGGTTATCTCCCCTTGTTTAAGGGAACTTTGCTAGAGGTCAGACCAGTGATGAGGTCGTTTGTTCACTTAACTTCATAACCAGAGCAGGGTCTATAGTGACCTTACTCCAGTGCGTAGAAGGATCGTGTACAAAATACCCTCAGGTTTCATTTAAAACTTTAACAATACAGATGATTTCCATTTTTCAATTTTCCCATCGGGAAAGGCATTGTGACCGAGTATTGAAGTAGGTTTATCAGCATGCACATTGACTGAAATCGTAAGGCATCCACGCAAACTGAGATGCTAAGATAAAGCAATACTGTCAAATACTGATTGATGCCGTGAAGGTTTGTAAGTAAAGTCTGTAAATACAAGTGCATTAGTGCAATTTTATCAGCAATATCAACAATCGGCAAGTAAAGTAATACAAAGAATCGCCAATATTGAAAGGGATTTCTCTCAAGATAGAAATATCTTTAGATAAGTCTGACACGAAATCTCGCTGGAGGCGAGAGAGAGCGAGAAGTAGATCTATATCCGGTACTATCATCAGTGTCCATCAACTACCGATGATTGTTATGGAGCGATGAGGGCCGAACAACTGAGTTAACATTCGGAAGCTATCGTAATGTACTGTAGACCCATTGTCATGTCATGTTCGGATACGGTTGATAAGATTAACAGTAGTATTGCTGTCTTTTATAACATTCGTTGAAAACATGACCATTGTGATCCAAGACTTACATTTAGTCTCCGAAAAATATTTTTCAAAAGCGATTATTTCATCAAATATTAGAAAGAAGGACCCTCTTTCAGATGTACTTGACAAAGATCTAGACTTGCTTTTCAAGGGGTTATGTTTGGGTCAAAATAGTAATAACTACAGTCTAGGTGTTCGACTACTTAAAACCACGACAGCATTTTTAGGTGATTTAAGTTATCATATTATTTATTATTTAGTCGCTAAAACAAAATAACATATTTCGATGACACTGAAAATTGAAATTCTTATCAACACATAAAATTATTTATTACCCATATGGTGAAAATCCTGCGCCTAATTCATGTATATCTGAAGGTTCAAATTTGTAATTACAATAACACTTATAAGCCCTATTAACACAAAAAATTCATGTAAAAAATCTTCAAATAAAATGTGGTGCGTAGTGTTGCGCTCATCCGGTTCGAATCGGATATGGCGAGAATTTACCTGCCAACTCAATGGCTCGTTCATATAATGACACACATCGATGTCTTAGGGCATGCGAATGCTGCAAACACGGACATTTCTATAAATACAGATAATCCTGAAACTTTAAAACCGGCATATTGGACGGCTTTACCATACACGCTAACGACACCAGGAACCACTTACAGTTCAACCGTTCCACGAAGACTGAACACAGAATAGGGGTCTCAAACACCGCTGGTGAAAAGCTGTACTCTGTCCTTGAGTTGCGCAATACTAAAGAGTTACACCATCACTAGTCCAATTCCAAGGCAAACTACTTTGGGTTTTGTAATATATGGCGTTTACAATATCACTGAAGATGGGATATTAGAATCCTTCACCGTCATTTATAAATATCTGCACGTGATATAATCATTAAATGAACGATTTTTGTTCACTTGACAACTTGACACAGTTCATCAGTCTTGTGTAAGAGTCCCTTTAATCTTTAACATGAACAAATACATAACAGAACTCACTTTTAATGGTTCTCATTACTTTGTAAAATCACCGAACAAGACCATGCGCGCATATTTTTCTGCAATAACCGACTGACCTTTACGAAAGTTTCCAAAAGATGAATGGTAAGTTCAAGTCTTTGTTCAAGTGTGTTTAAGTAAAAATTATTCAAAAACGGGTTGATTTAACCATGAAGCTCCAATTGTAACTAAGAAATAGCGTTTTTAGTGATGCCTTCAAGGCAGGAGATGAATTAGAACCTTATAATCAAAGTACAGCCGTTGACAAAATTGCAAACAAGTGATATCGCATAAGTTGTTTCACGTCCTAATCAGCCACATACAGAGAAAAATCAATTTCAGAAGAATAAAGGGCTGAAATGTCAATAAATGTACGAGATAGAGATGACCATTATACTCACTGTAAGTCCTTGTACAAAATACAGAAGTGAGATCAATTCGGATTTTTTGGTCAGTTTATCCGTCACTTAGAAACAGAAGAACTTTCAGTGAATGATGCATAGATGACTCGTTTTCAACAGACCACGATGAGGTGCCGGAGGCGTCTTGGAAAGCTCAATATTGCCTTTTATGTAATATTACATGATTATACCCCGCTACAGTACGTAACTTGTCCTATCCTTACCTAGAAAGCTTACAAGCTAATCTGGACAAACGCTGCTTATTCTTAGGTTAGCGGTTTATGTAAGAAGCATTACCGTTGTTGCAATTATCATTATTGAATTGGACGTATTGTCACGTAACGATGAATTGAAACTGTTATGGTGTTGACATATTTCTACAACGGTCACCTGATATTGCATATATCGCCTACGTGGCTGTCCAATAAAACAAGTTAGATATGCAGTCAAATATTAACATTCAAAAGATGATTAAAATAAATTGCGTTCTTAAAAGCAACGGTGTTAGTGGAAAATGTAACTTGGGCCAATATCAACAAAAGTGTAAACGTAGAGCCTAATTCTACACAAATAACTCAGTATTTTTAGTTAAGCCTTCTCTCATGAACGTATTGGACATTGTATATTAAAGAGCCACTCCGTGATTTTCATTACAAAATAATTTACATTTGATACGAACCTAAACGTCATATGTGGTGATATAAAATCAAAACATCTTAACTTTTCATGTCCAAAATACATATATATGACAAATACTGGTTTTCAGTGAAAATCTAAAAACAGCCTTATAAAATTTATGCAAAGAGGTGTAGATACCACGTCCAATATACATGGATACTAGTTATATAACCTAACAAAAACTATCAACTCCTAACTGCCCTGCTGGTTGTTTTAGATAAGTCTCCAAAATTACGGTTTTCGATCATAATTGCGACGTTCTACCTTCATATTGTCAGTGTAAAAAAACAATAAGCTTAAAACGTGTCTTTTTGGTAGCAGTCGATACTTCGCGATCAAATGACACCATTGATTAAGTTTGGCATTTATGACTTCAACAACTCACGGAGTGGCTGTTTTTAGACCTGAAGGAACGAAACGTAGCTTTTTAGTCTCATGACAAAACGATGGAGTGGGGACATAGATGTGAAGAAAATAAAGGTCCGGTTTTAAAATCAAGATTTTATATTAATCATAAGAACCAAGATTGGGTTTAATCAAGGCTAACAAAGCGACGGACAGATAAGACAACTCAAGATTACGTCTTGGAATTACGTTGTGACATGACTCAGCGGGAGATACCATCACCAACTTGCCTTGAACATTGATAGCAACACCTTTTCTTAATTACCAACGTTAATTGGCAAACGGTTACAATGTATCAGGTTACAGAGCGCGCTGATGGGGTGAAGGAAGAGGAATTATCAGTCTTATGCCAGATTACATCGCTTTGATTACTTACACTAGTGTATATACTCGTTAGGATGTGTGCTAGGTGGCGAGAGTTAATACACAACATGCTGTGTAGTGTTGCAGTGCAGTGGGTCCACCTAACATTGATGCATCAGTTAAATCCTCATGTTCACAGAAATTTTAAAGCCCGATGATTTCACATAGTTTTGCCAAGACGGAAATGATTTCATTATTCAATAATTTTTTGTTAATTTATAGAAGACATCCTGGATAAGTTGAAATATTAAACGATCTATGTGCATAAAATAAAGTTGATGTTATGTGTCGTGGAAATACTAGCGAGCAAGAAGCATTCACGATAACAAATTAAATGATCGTAATAGTACATCTCTGTATGGTAAGGGCCCGTGACTTTTAACCTTTCGGTACTGGTATAAGCCTACTAAGCCCCAACTATGTATAAATAGCATGGAAGTAAATGTTAACACATGTAGAAACAATGGCCAGAAAGATAAGAAGAAAATCACTTATGGTTTGTCAATTACCGAGCCTAATTAGTATGAGCGATTTTGCATTCGAAACATAACGAGTTCTAATACATTTTAACCTATCAGCATGTCGTTTCATCGGTATGTAAATGTTTAATGCACTAGATACGATACATGGGTGTCAAATATGGAAATTTGATGACATGGTTAACAAGTTAACCTGAATATATGTAGATTTATTTTATTTTACATATCAACTATGCAAGTAAGTGACCTAAAATAACAATAATGTAATTAATTATGCAGAAGGTTGTACGTACAATGTATATGAAACATACGTCTTTTTCTTTTGATCAAAACGATAAAAATACGAGTCATTCAGATATGGGTCGATGTCCTGAAATCATAATTTCATGTTAATAGTGATGCATAATTCATTACAGGAAGCACGACAAGCGTGGTAATGACATTAATCTACCCCTTAACGACGTGTCATAATCACCTCATCATCACATCAACCTTTGAAATATTAGTCCAAAACGATAATTCCCCTCGTCAGTTATTAACGGTTCAAGCCGGGGCATATAAATGATAATATGAAGCATACCTCCACATCCGAGTGTAGAGTTTCATCGGGCACAATCCAAACACCATCCGTATCCGACTCGCATGACTCTATATATTCCACATCGCGGACAGATTTATTAAAGTCCACCAGTCTCTACCGTGACCCAGTGCCCATGACGTTAATACGTCAGCTGAAACCGATGGTGCCGGACTAACAGGCCTGTTCCGTATTTACACGCGCAGTCGTCAATCTGAAGATTGTGCTTGTGCAAACAAGTTGTAGCGATGGCAGGTTGTAAGATTTCGGTCAGTGATCACAGCCGATCATTATACAGGCCTACGTCACGTGACCAATACTGCGAACCCCTCTGAGTGTTATCCTCAGGCGCTGCGCAATCGAACGTTTGAGCTTGCTGGCACTAAGGTAAATAGTAACCGCTCAATGATAAAAATAATCGCCTCATAGATCTAAAGTGTTTAATGGGCTGGTTCCTTGGTAGTCTGAATAAAAAAAATGGATAGCTTCGTTTTTCAGTGTTGAGGATTGAGCAGTGCAAACTTTCTCACATGCACAGCGAAGAATTCAAACAGATGCATCATGTGACGTGTACGTACTCTATCTACTAGAGATAACACTCGTCTCCAAATACTGAAGATGTTTCTTTCTTTGGGACATGGAGGTTGGCCAACCAATTTTGTGAAAACACCCAAGTGCAGTGAACTAATAAGTTTCAAATAAACAGGAAGTAAAAGGATTCGGACGACGTTTAGTACTTCGAACCACGAAGAATTAAACAATTACATTACAGAGCAAACAATATATCATACTTTGAAGTTGAATTTAACATATACCACAGCATTCATCAGAAGATGGCATATCAAAACGGTCTCCAACAATTCGTAACAAAAATATATTTGTAATCATAAGATACAGTTTTAAAAAAAAATAAAACCACTGAGAAGAGATTAAGAAAAATATAATGAACACTTTTACAGTTCTGCTCTAGAAATGAAGCTATTCTTGTAGATTGCGATTTCTACTAGCTTCTAGTTGCATATAGTCCTAATTCAACATTTCCATGGAAAAGAAAAAAATATCAAAAGGCACCACTTCAGTAGGTGGGTAATAATCATGCAAAGATTCAGAACGATCTGATTAACACTTCTCGAGTTATGCTCCAGAAACGATATGATTACGGACGGACAGGTTTAAATACCGATGGGATAACAACTAAGTGGATGTCGGTCGGACCAAGGTGGTACTTCAATGTTAGATCACGGAGGGTTAAACCTTGAACCCATATTCAGTTATAAGGTCTGAAGCCACTTGTGCATGGGTTGGACTCGACTTGGATAATGCCATAATCTGAGGTAGCGATCAGACACTCAAAAGATGGAGGCCTCGAATCAGCTCAATGTTGTGTCCTGGCTTGGAACTTTCCAACTCAAACCTGAACTCCGGTTGGCTCCTGAAATATCGGGTAGGATGACGCGACACTCGGTATTTGAAAAATAATAAAAGTGACACAGTACTGTATCTTCATGATTTTTAATGTGGCTTTAGTTAGAGCCCAAATACCTAATGACTTGAGTTATGTTAAAATCGCCTCCCTCAACTTGCATGTTTTTCTCTAAAATGCTAAAGTTTTCACCGATAACTTGGAAACGGGCTTATAAATGATACGAATTCAAAATTATGTGTCAAATTAATGTGTATATATGTTAAAAGACCTACTTAATACTATCAACCATTATTTTTCGTTGTGTCTGCTGTAAATAAGTTACCGAAATACGTTTGAATCATTTGCGCGCGCCACTGTCCGGTTTTCGATCACAAATCACGACACTTACCCGTTTATTGTCACTTTAATGAACTGATAAGCATTAGGATTTAGACTTTCTGAAACAACCACTACCTCTTGATAGAATAACACCATTTACGAAGTTTGAATATTTGAACCCAACAACATACCCTGTGCCCCTTTAAAGACATAAGGCGCACATCCACATAAAGGCATAGCTTTCCTAAGCTCTCTTAGCACTAAGATGGTCGTATATATAAGTACTATACATTAACATTGGTTTACAACTATCTTAGTACTAAGGAAACTTCGAAAGTCTAGGTCGTGGCAAATAGAGTTTAGGTAATGTTAAGTCTCCGCCTTTGGCACTTTACCATAGGGAATCACTTATGCTTAAATTGTCCTTGATAAATTGTGATCATGAGATCGCCCATTATCCGAGAAAACCCAAATAGTAACTACCCTGTAATCTTAGATTACTTCTCGAGGAATGAAGACCTCTAAATATCAGTTCCATAACGGCATGGTTTTACACTACAACGCATATTATCTTAGTGATAATAACCAATTTCAATCAATACTAAAGTGAATGATTCATTAATATCTGTATCAATGTTATATACTGCGTGTTAAAAGACAAATTGAAAATTATAAAAAAGCGTAACCATACAAAGATATAACGATGAATAAACTATCAACATCATTTGTTGATAAAAATTACTTTCCGAGGATTAAAAGCAATGTTCTGTGACCAAGACAACTGAACGTTATAAACATTGTCCAGAGAGGCATAAACATTCGATCTGCACAGATCAACATGATATCCCTTGTGTAAGGCGTGGATGCATTGCAGTATTTTTTCAACAACTCCGTTGATTAAAACGTGTTCTTAAATAATAACTGAGTGATACAATGATAACGTAACGACCAAAAGTACTATTATAATTTTATCTATCTAATACTTGCTATGTGAAAGAGGTATAAACGGATTCTATTTTAAATTTGCTGGTGTATCATAGAATTTCAGAGACTGTCATATGCCTTGGGGAAAGAGTAGTACATGGAATATTTGTAAGTTGACTTCTGAACCATGCTACTAGGAAAAGACAACCTACCATCCTTTTACATAATCGTATTTGTATCCCAAGAGCTCCTTTCATTATGTGATACTTATAAGGCCCAAATCTTCGTATGGTTCTATATATTATAGCTGCATCACCCGGATGACAAGCCCGTTGAGTTAGAGATATTTGCATCAAGCTCCTGCCATAACTAGATGTTTGTGTAACGTTGCATTGTGCAGTATTTACGACGTTAAGAATTCATACGCATCTGTTTTTTTAAATATCAAACAAGTACTAGTTTGACATCAAAATCAGGAACTATACACTTATAACATAGAACTAAACATGTCTCATAACAGCTCTCCTATATATAATCGCCATTGCCTTATCTTATGAATATAAGTTGTTATGAAGATATCGCTTCCCTCTGACTGACAATCTGCTCCTAATCGAGATAGATCTACGTCACAGCATCTCCAAGATCAGTCTTGTTGTGAATGCCTGCCTCATGAAGTGAATATATTTAATCAGAAACTGGAGTGATTAATGCAATGAAGGATCGAGCGTCTTGTCAGAAAGGATGAGAATGTCGATCAGGCCACTCAGAGGTTAGGGTTAATATCCAGTCATTTTGAGAGAGCCGGCCGTCATTGCCACGCCAAGTGTCAAAGCTTGTTGTAAAGTACCCCCTTCAGACGCTACTATACTCCCCACCAGTCATTAGGAATACACAATCAAGCGAGACAGACTGTTCACCGGTTGTTTGGAAAATACGATAAAGATGGATGAATTTCGATCAAAGATTCGGAAGGTCTTTAGAAGCTTGGTAATTAAACATTGCGGACACTGAGACCCTTCAGTGAATATGAACGAAACCATTTACATATGGAACAATAACTTTGATATTATATAAAACTTATGTGGGGAGATGGTATTGGTTTTAGACAGCTTCCAAGAGTGTCATTTAACTCATATCATGGCGACTAGTATTACTGAAAAAAAGGCTATGAATTGCAAAACTGGAAGTAGTGTCAGTATGGGTGATATGGCTCTGAATTTAATGTGGCACTCCACGCAAACGAATCTGTATGGAGAATAGTTCTCTTCCACAAAGACAAGATGACCCCCAGAATTGTTGTTTCAAAAAGAAAGGCTTAACAAATAAATGTCGTTAGGCCTAATAAAATAAACCTTGAGCCTAATAAAAAAAACCCAATCTGGTTGTATATGAAGATTAAAATCAATCAGTTTGTGTTTTATTTTTATTAAGACGGATCACGTTGTTTTCAGCATAGAATTATTGCCCAAAACATTTACATGAATTATTATACATTTCACGTTTATTTTGTTGATCCCTGGGTAATTTTACAAATGTTAAATAGGGTAGTACTGTTTATTATCACATCATCATCATCATCATCATCGTGTTTATTAATATTATCATTATTATTATAAACTCCCCACAATCGCATGAGCACGCTGTGAACAGAGCGCTGTACAAATTCATCTTTGCCAAATCAGTAAAGAAGACGTAGACGTAATCGATGTTCTAACTTGCCGTAATACGATTAAACAGAGATAAGAGGAGCCATAAACTCACAAACTGAAATGGATGTTGTGAAGTCAGTGGCTTCATTGGTAGCGACATTGCTACTTGAAAGTCTGCGTGGGTTGAAGTCAGAACGCGACGACAGCAAAAGTCTATCCTTCACCTAGCCGCCGGCAATGTTAATGTCGATGGTACGACTGGAAAGCATATTATGTAACCATTTCTCACCTTTCATTCCTATACATGACGTACGTAGGAGGCCGATCGCTATTCCTTTCCAATAACCGGAATAAACACTGTCATGAAGGCATACAGTGTTTCACTTATTAAGGTGCGCCAGTGAATTAAGAGTTATTGAACTTGATGCCATCAGATAAAAGCCTGCAAGTTGGCCCAACGTTTGATTTATGTGATTGCCGAAGTAGGTCACAAACGAACGTCATTGCGAATACGCGGGGATCATCGATCTATGAGCAATGGTGAACTAAACATGTCACTTGAATCGTGAACATACTTGAGTACACCTTCTTTCAACTTACTACTAAAGGTCAAGGCGGGTTTGATGTGATGCTGCTACACTCTATAATTGGTTTTACACACGTTGTTATAAGTCAGGATTATTCTTCCAAGAACTCAGTTGAATATTTCATGAACGTTATGTAATGTTATGAACCATTCTTTAAACTCTATAGTGAAATATGTTCTTTATGGGCTATATCAATTGCAAATAAGGCTAATGTAATGTTTTCGTTATGTGTACATAAACTATGAAAATATAAGTGTATATCAACATGACCTTATTATACGATGATATTTTCTGTTATATACTAAGATGAAGTGTGTTTATAAAGCTTTAACCAAGTGCATTGTGTGCTCCATGCCAACGAATAAAAAGGTCAATATGTGTGAATTCACAAAATACCAAAAATATCACTTCGGACATGTATGTGGTTTTGGTACAAAGAGGGTCTCAAAACAAAACGTCATTTCTTTTGAAGTTTTGGTTTAAACGCATCCGTGTACATGTACTAATTGGTAAATACCACTTAGGAAATCACTGAATACGGTATAGGGTGTTCCCCCATCATTTATACTGCATGATACACACTGGTCTCCAACCCCTGAAGGAGATACACATAACACTATGCAGTAGGAGTGAGAGTATCTTTAATACATAAACACACTTGTCCCCATAGGTATAGGAAAACTCTCACTAGTTTATGCTAATGGTAAGTGTACTAGTAAACATTGGTCCCCAACTATCAAGAGAGTTGTTTTCATTCTTACGTTATTGTATTTGTATTTTACCATTTGTACACGCTTATCCCCATCTATAGAAGGAGATGCTTTCACTCCTACAGGATAATGGTATAAGTATAATGGTGTGTGTATCTTTACTATTTGTACACACCAATAACCAACTATAGAAGGAGATGCTTTCACTCCTACAGGATAATGGTATGTGTATCTTGAATATTTGTACACACCAATCACCAACTATAGAAGGAGATGCTTTCACTCCTACAGGATAATGGTATGTGTATCTTGAATATTTGTACACACCAATCACCAACTATAGAAGGAGATGCTTTCACTCCTACAGCATAATGGTGTGTGTATCTTGAATATTTGTACACAATTTTCCCTGGATATTTAGAGAGATGTTCTCACGTCTTCAGCATAATGGTATGCCTACTGTTACACATTTGCCCCGACTATATAGGGATCGAGATGCCCTCTCTACTAAACAAAGATGATGGTACAAATGTATGTGTACTGACAAAAATTGGCCAGGGATCGAGATGCCCTCTCTGCTATATAATGATGATGGTATGTGTACTGGTAAAAAATTGCCCCGACTATTTAGGGATCGAGATGCCCTCTCTGCTACATAATGATGATGGTATGTGTACTGGTAAACATTGGTCCCCAGAGTACCAGATTGGGAGGAGCGGTGTGTATGAGGAAGGCGGATTAATTGGACAAGGGTCAGGGAAGATCAGAGTCTTGAAACGAGTTGGGATTTTGATTAATGACGCAGGTTCCGTATATCAGAATAATTAATAGAGACATTTACTAGGACGGCAAGTGGGGAGATGGCTGCAGTTCTGATAATAAATACATTAAATTATGGCGCTACTGAAGCAAAACTCACAAGGGAATGCAAGTTATAGGTGTTGGACCATTCTGTCTGTATTCAGGTCATATGGGAGTGTTCCAGAGAATCGTATTACTAGTGGGCAAGCCCCTTAAAACTTGGGTATTATATACCATGTCAATAATAACTGTTGGAAACAAAACTTATACTAATTATTTTCATTTTTAACAGTCAATGTGTTTATGACGTAGATATTACACTCTATCATCCAAAAACAGGAAATATAACTAGTGGGAGATTAAGCGATAACTTTTTAAATATATCGATTTGACAGATGTCTCGAACAATGCCCTGTCATCATCAAGAACATGACATCACACTTGCTATACATCATCAAGAAATGAAATCACAATGCTGTAACATCGCCGCAATTGGAGTTAAAGGGCAGTGCAGTGTTCAGGGATGTACATGTTTCATTTAAATGAAATGTTAAATGATCTTGGATGAGAAATAGAATCTCACTCTCGTGTTTTGTTATCAAATTTATCAACACTCGTTAGTAAAAGTAAATTTAGTTTATCTAAGCCTCTGATATTTGTAACTTTCATCAACTCGTGTAGATTATTATATCAGAAGACACTTGGGTGAGATTCCCTACGTACCTATCTTCAAACATGGCAAACATGAACATAGATTACATACCAGCGCCTAAAATCCTTCACAAAACGTTAACCAATTTGAACGTATTAAATCAGTATATTAAGTCAGTCATGATGAAAGCTTCTTAACCTTACAAAGACAACATGTACATAGGTTACCACAACAAAATTTACTTATAGGTTCCAATTTAAATTCCAATTAAACTGAACAATTTTGATTTTATGTTATGGAATTCGAAATAAAATGGAAATTTGTCAGGATATTTGGCCCACGTTTAAAAATATTTAGCACCCATGAAGTTCGGGAGTCACATAGTTGTAAAATAAGGAAGAGAGAGAGCAGATTTGGTTCAATGATATCCCTACCTTGCATGTAGAATTTATTCATCTAAATCAACATCAACAGATGTCTTTAGTAAACGTAAAAATTTGACATGATATATAACGTAAAACTACTGTTATATCATCACTATCAAGATAGTGCTTAATGTTAGAAAATATTAATTCATAAACTAGAAGATAATATGTGTATACTTATACTTCTCGTGTCAATATTTGTGAAAGGGTTATATGTATTTATTTGCCTTCTATGTGACAACAAATGATGGATTCAAAATAATCAATTCTATGAAAACCGTAAATCCAAAGAGAGATTTAACAACACCACTGTTGAGAAAGATATCATAACCATGTTTTCAAACGCGATTACTAGAGATTAGTTTAACATACAAGTAAAACTGAAATGACACGAATGAAGGAAATTATGAACATAAATACCAGCTGAAGCTTTACGTATCTAAATGCATTACCTTTGCTTGTTGTTTTCTCATCTTTGACGTCCTATGCATCCTCTGTTCTAGAATAAGCGACATTAACAAGATATATTTATAAGCTCGGAGAAACCTACGCACAAGGTGTCACACGTTGACTTTATATGGTAAAGGTGTTTTGAATAATTATTCTCGACCGCAGCGTCACCTGATGGCGAATACTATTTCTGATTCAATTCGAATTTCACATTTAAAGGGGGTTTGAATAACTTTGATAAAAGATTTATATTTTGTTTCTGAAATTCAATTCAGACGCCTTCTTCATACGAAATTGAAAATATAGAACCGTGATACGCGTCTAGAATTCTACACTAAGTAAACCACAGTGGATGATAGAAAGGAGACCACGATCACCCTCAAGGCGCCAAGAGAACATATAAGAGTTTTCAAAACTATTCGTCTTTTATTAGCACAAATATAAATATCTCAATACGTTAAGGTCACTTAATTTCAAGTTTATTTGAGACAGATTGGAGTTTTGACGGATGAATCATTTGAGAATTCAGCACTGTGTTTCTGGTGCACATCATATTAATATTTATTGAATATTTCGCAGCTACGGCCCACGGTAGAGTGTGACAGGTTTTGTTATAACATTGCACTAGGCCACACAAGTTATTAAAATACGATTACTTAAATATGATGAACGTCTTTCGAATAATATATATACAATCATTATACAGTTTTTGTTAGAGGTATATTAGGACTGTAACGAATTTATTTAAAAGGTTCAAACGCACTTGAATGACATTCGGTATCATATGACACATATCACGTTGCCAATTGTACAGCATATCGATTAAATAATATTAGTGAAACTTACAATGAATGTAAATAAATGAAAAACGAAGAGGAGTGTTATTATGTTGTAATGAAACTATAACGATCATTCATGGTGTGCAACTGGCCTGTCAGGGTTATTAAATGTATTACGATTAAACACAAAAACGGCCTCTATTCGGTATAGAAAAATTATTCCAATGTCCAAATACTTCATAACATTTTAAAGGTAGGAACATATATTCACTAAGGTTTCCCATATTTTGATTTCGACTAACCGCCCCTGTCAATGTTTTTCCAAATCTATTACGACTGCATGCATCCATGTAGGGGAAACTCCTGCACAACCATTGTGATAATGCATACAGATAATGCATACAAGAAACTGCTTCAGATGACGAACCGCGGAGGGTACTGAAGTTAAATGCAGCAATACATACAAACTCATTCGTTCACCGGCAAATTATAAGCTCCTGACGAGGGAAAATCCGGAATTTCTTGATTCCAATACAACACAGATTGCTTACATTAATTAAACGTCAAAATTATCATGATAACATCCTGACACATGAAAATTGCAATCATAAGATAATTGGTGATAACAGATAAGAGACATAGGCTTTCACTTAGAGAATTAAACATATCAATATTTATGAACCGCTGGAAAGCTGAATCCAAATTGAACATTAACTTTAAGTTCAAATCGATAACCTAAAATAGATGCAAATTGTATAAAACTGAATGTGAATTGGAGAACAATACCAGCGATGTATGTAATAATGATAGACAATTGGAAAGCTACATCCCCAAAGAACACCTCAAAATCCTATAACCATAAAACTGAAGCGATGAAGCTAACAGAAGAGCAATATGTTTGAATAAGACTAGAACGTGATGAGCGCCACACTACATGACATTTATGTAATAACGGTGAACAAGCGAGGAACTGCATGATTCGAACATGTACAAATTATATTGCTATGGTGCGTCCATCAGAAGATAGACGTACGTACGTCAGTGATAGAGATATTAGATTAGCTTACCGTGCCAGCCTGTTGCTAGACTCTTGGACATAGCGAGCCGAACACTCACTCGCATTAACTCACGGTTAACATGCTAACCGAATTAATAACGATTTCGCTCTAGTGATATTGTGTTGAGCCAAAAGGCCAGCGAGAGAAGTTTTTTTGATTAGTCACTTGGCGTTCGAGTTACAAAAGGTGTAAGGGAGTATATAGAGATGATTTTACAAGTCATTTGTCTGGCTATCTGAAGACAGGAGACATCAACACTATCTGACGATGGTTTTAAAGGTTTGTATCGACTATCCTAAACAATTATAGCTATATATAGACATGCATACAGACAGAACGAATACTCCAAAATCTAGAAAGCAAAAGGAAAAATAACCATTCGCAGTTTGATAAAATAAATTACATCTTTAAGCCAAACCATATGTTACAAGTGGGATTATTATCTAACTTAACCGTACTTATTTTGATCCCATTTAATATCGTTTTCCATCATCTAGAGACTTCTATCTCAAACTGCTCCACTTGGTACAAAGGTTGCGTGGGAAGATATTTGATCCGCAGGAGAATACAATATCACTGACAATCTTGAATCACTATCAAACGGATGTAATACGAGATGTCATTCTCTTCAGATTCTTTTTTTTCTTTCAGTTAAACCGTTTTTCGACAAACCATTGGAACGCACACTTCTTCAAGATTTAAAAATGGTATAGAAAACATCGATCCACGTGCTGGTTAAAAAATCCAAAACTGTTGACATATCACGGGTTTTCATTAAGAGTGAGGGACTGATACTGCCCTAGTACAGTTTGTGAGTACGTTAATATAGATATCGATTCCGTTCGGTTGAACAATGGCAAACCACATCAACAACCATTACCGATAAAGACAACCTCTCTTGTTCCATATACAACCAACATTACGATGATTAAACATAAATCCATTGTTAGCACCTCCCCGGATGTTCAACTCTCGCGAGATTTGCCTGATTTGTTTATAAGGTCATTGGTCAAAGTGACCGATATATCTATATGGCGCATCGTTGCTCAATAATCATCGTATTGACCGTCGCTCTGGACAGTGTGCTTAGAGTAATTACACGGTCCGTGGCTCCTGGTGATAGAAAATTCCATTTTTCAACTAGTGAAACTATTGTGTCGCATGTCTACGTCAATCAATTCTTTTCAATTACCATTTTGTCGAAATGAACTTTTGATTGGAAGACTCGCATTGGGTTTCGCGTTGATATTAGACTTCTAACGTCAAATAAAAGAGTATGGATTTTTTTGCTACATACAATTCCGGATTAAAATTTTAATATGCTTAAATTACAATGTACTTAGGGTAAATATGTTTAAAAAATACTGCCATATCGTTAACAATACACCAGGAATGTCATATAACCAAATTAGAATACCTATTCGTAGCATGCTGTCTATTAACAACTTCTTTGTTTAGCTACACGTAATTAATTCTTGAGGTATTTCCTGGTATAATCAGCATTACTAACCAGTAGGATAATGGATATAGGCAGAGAATAATAACCTTAGGTACTAATAGGCATATAGTGTACGTTCTACACACTGGCGCAAGGACAATCGATTTAATGAGAGTTGGTCATCCCCGTCATTGTACAGACCTGTCCAGTTGACATCAGGCTTTTCATTTTCTTCATGTTTGTTCATCACAGGGCAAATAGGATATCCCGATTTCATGATTCAATAGCAGATAAATAGATAAACTAAGATAAAATGATTGAAATACGAACTAAAATTCTTTAATGTTAACACATAAAAAGATTACGGAGTTCAAAATATAAGATTTTCATCCGCAATCCACTGACATTTTGATTGGCAGTATAGAGACTGAAATTAACAACCCCATTTATCCATGTCAGTATGACATATCGAAACAAGCAAGGGAGTTGTATACATGTATCTAGTATAACATGTTAACAATTAACTTAACAATGCCACTTAAACAATTCAGGTTACATGTAGCAATTTCCTGGAATAAATTGTTAGAAGGAAACCTATTCCTTATGACCGATAGCAAATATGGATTTAAAATAAATAACAGTTTATAGTCATATACAAAAGGAAACTTAAACTAAAGCCACTGAAGCATGTTAGTCGGGAAACTGATACTTATTAACAGAATATCAAATTCAAATGAAATGAAATGTCAAAAACTTGAACTGTGCAAGACTTTATAATGAACCAGTAGAAACTTCAAACAATCTTCACCGGAAGATTGGAACTAAATAAACAAACAGATATCAAGTGCATCATTTACCACCAAAGTTTGAGTATGAGCCCAGTCCTTGTTCAATCAAAAATTAAAAGTATGTACATATTCATATCGTATACATCTAATTTCATTAATCATTCAAATCGATCTCATCAGTTCCATAAAGCAACCACAACCTAGCGTCGTAATATTTGCAAACCATATAGATTATTACAAGAGTAGGCGTGTAACACCATTTGCAGGGTATAAATGTTTCTATAATCCGAGCGATAGATATATTTGCATTTTTCAGCAATTTGCCGCGCTTGCTGCAGCTATGATATTTCTATGATTAATAATCCACTCTATGTTTATGAAGCAAAGATAATCAACAAAACAATCGTCTTATTTGTCCTCGTCAACTTTACGGGAACATTCGATTGTTTTGTTACTTGACCAAAACCAGAAAACTAGTCAATAAATAATCGACAAATAATTGACTTACGTTGAATGTGTGGGGTTTCAAGATAAAACCCTATCAATATATCCATTCAGATATTTAGCTATATATATATAATAAAATATTGGAAATATATTGTGTGTAAGTACTTGAATCTAAGAATGATACTTATTTACGGTAAAATATTACATGGAATAAAGATCATCCCCTTTAAGGCTCAAGAAAACGTATCGGGATGACTTGACTTCACAATGTACTTTGAGGTAGAATACAAGATATGTCATAAAACAAAGCCAAAGTATCATATTCTTGCAAGATTGAAATAACTAACAGATATTGAAGGTGAGCGTATAACTCCACATCGCACGCATTAAATGGTCTCAAGCGACTTCCTACTATTTTCAGAGAAGTTTCAGTAGCACCTTTGAGAGACTAACAAACCAGCGCTATTTCAAGACCACTTGGGTTAAGACATCGATGGTTGGAGGAAAGAGACAACAAGGCTACCACCGTTTTGAAAACCGTGCTCGGAAAGTATCTCGAATGACATATACCGTCAAGGCAAAACCAAAATTATAATTTTCACAAACTGGTTTATTCTAACACGAGTCCGTCAAACCCACACCTATTTGCCATAACACACAGAGTACATATGTCCAGAGAATAACCATGTATCTTGACGATCCCGGAAGGCATCGGGACATCGATTCTTTGAAATTAACATCATCAATAGTGTAATGTATCATCAACAATATGATAGTTGAGATGTCAAGGACCATAACTGCAGGTGTCAATGGAACCGATACGTAACGAGACGACATGTCCAGTTATCACCACAGAACGTATATTGTGCTCCCAGCCTGGGAGGGAGACTATGGAGCTGGAGGAACGTGTCAGGCTTATTGATCAAACACAACAAAACAGACACACGGTATTTCACTCCCGTCCATACTATAAGCATATAATGCTTCTAAATACAGAAGTTAAGATCTCTGCATTATTCACAAGTATGAAACTCAAACCGAAAAATGCACTTATATGTACATGGGGCCTGCCAATTACGTAGATAACCTTTAACAAGGGAATGAGACGACTAGTTAAACCTTTACAGACATATCAAACTGCCAAGTATTCTTTTACGCATATAGAGTTTATGAAGTATTTACTTATTTAAAGGTAGTGGAATGAAGACTCACGTATAATAGAGTAGTGCAGTCCAACTGTGGACGGGAGACAGTGCCCGCTGTGGAAAGAGACAGGAGCGCGACAAGCCGGTCTCTGGAAAGTACGTAGCTAGTGCTTACATGTTCCAATAATCCACGTCAGGACAGAATATGCCCTCACAAATCTGGAATCACGGATCACATGTCTGTGGACAAGTGAATGCCGGCCGAGTTGTCCTGATGTCCTAGGATCTCTTCTGGAGCACTGGGCAGTGTGACGGGAAGCAGACCTGTATTGGAACTGCTTGCCTCGTAAACACCGATCGATTATTGATCAGATGGGTGCAAGGGGACGAACAGACAGAGGCAGAGGCTCAGGCAGGCTGGTAGTCCGGTCCACTTCCAGGAAACTCTGGCACACCAGATTGTGTACACTGGCCTATGGTACTGTCTCCTACTGTAGGTGGACCTGGTGCCACGCGCTGTAGCGACCACCTGACATTAGATAGGCGTCATACGTCGTACAAAGGTGGGAAGATGTCCCATCTGCTTGTGGCATTCTGTAGACGGATCCAGATGGGTCACCTGGCAGTACTTTAAAGACGGGCAGATACAGGTCAACGATATTAGAGTTCTCGTTATTAGCCATTGCCTCTTGAGGGAGGCATTCTTATCATTTTATTTGAAACATTTGGAAACAAGTAGAAGTTTGCTACGATAAATGCACTTTACAATAACGGCAGCCGATAAACCAATATTGAAATCATTGAGTTTACAAACATTGACCATTTGAAAGTTATACAATGCATATTGAGGCCCGTTTTGAACACATACTTAACGGTCTAAGTTTTCAATTCGATTATAAAACTCTTAAATGGAGAATAAAACAAAGACGGAAATTCACGATTGCAAATAAAGGGAAGTTTACAAATACCCTTCTAGATATAATCTATGGATCAAAAGGAACGGAACAATTGATGTCAACGGATTTTGATATGGGCTAAACAAATTAACCCGTTTTGAAAGTTTTAAGGAAATTGAAGTAAAATAGGATTGAGGTCTTTGGGCAAATGGCATTTCGAGACTACAAAGAAGACGGAGTTTACAGTGACCTTTATCAAGTCACAGTTTGAAGCCGATACACGCAATACGAAAGAAGGAATCTTCCTGTTTCATGCATAAAGGTCACCTGCAATCTATATGATTGAAGAATGCTTCTGAGAATATCCAAAGCTTCATAATTTAACATCAAATTGCGAGGAAAGGTGTTTTTCAAACATTTATATTATCTTGGTAGGAGAACACATGTCGCTTAAAATGAATTCAAACTCATTTTGACAGCATTTCTGATATTTAAGTTCGCAAAAATACTAATAAACGAACGTTACTCAATGAAAAAGTGAAGATGTCGAATCTCGAGGGCATAAGGGGATAGCTTGAGGTATTCTAAAGTAACCGATGAAAGCATAAGTTAAAATTGAACAAATACAATCTTAGAGAACTTTGATAAAAACCTAGAATGCATTACATGTAATTAATCTCTTAAAAATATTCTCTTAGATATTTTCTGATAACATTTGATAAAAAGTTGTGTGTGCAAATGTAATCCGTTGGAGCTCGTGTGTGTTCAAGAACCAAAGACACGTAATGAGAGAAGGCAATCAAAGGTGAAGAGGAAAATATAACTGAAACGAAATCAGTATTATACCATTACATTACTTTGGTTCTTTGAAATAGAAAATAGAGAAGCAACGAAAATGGAGAAAGTTGAAAAAAGAAATCTTCAAAAGTAAGTATGATTAGTAGCATGTCTGTATTTAATTCAGTTTCCTTAATGGAGCAGTTCGGTTTCATCCTTTATTAGGCGCTAATACATCAGAGCAAAAATTTCATAATCTCCGGAATTAAATTAGGTGTAGATATTTAAACAAGTTTTCGGTGGAAATTTTCTTTGAGATAATCACGATAATAAGACAGGACACATTACAGCGGCCAATAATGGCTATTGCCTTTCCCGAGAAGCTGCGTAATCTGTGAAATAAATATCTGTGGATTTCGTTGTGGCATAATGATCGATTTATTGATCGGGGAACATTGACGGGTAATGTACCATTCTAGTATCGGTTCGTACGCAAATTAGCCTCAGCCCCATTTAGTAACGAGGACAGCCACCGTATATGAGTAACCGTTATAAGGGCATTTGTATGGAAAGAAGCTAATAAATGCTTCTTCCTTTATAGAACGTCTTGGGTTTGTGTTACACGGTTGAACACAAGGAACACAGTTTATGAAACGGATAGATAACGCTTCAGCGATTATCGAACGCATTGGACAGAATGCCGAGAACTTTTCAATGTCCGTTTCTTAAAAGCTAAATGCTTGGCAGGTTCCGTTAAACGGTGATTATGATTCAGCGGGTATGCGACGTATAAAAACAGACCTTTTATTAACGTGGTCATAGTAAGATCCACAAGATGTCTGCTGATGCCCAAGTGATATAGTTAGGTCATCAACGGCATGTAACCAGGCAATAGGAATACGTTATATTCTGCTTTGAAGAATTCTCTTCACCTGTACATTCCGATTGAATTTTATTAGATGTTAGAATTCTTATGACTGGTGGAAAAGGGTTTTAACTTAGAGAAGAAATTCGTCCTGAAGAGTACTCCAAATATGATTCGCTTTTTGATAGTATAAAATATTACATCATAACATTGATAGGAGAATTTGTTTTGTTATACAGTTATGAATATATTTCTAATTAATGTGACACACCACTATGTTTCATATCCCCGAAATCTTAATTCGAGTAACTAACGCCAAACTGATCATACAGTACAACGAAAAGACCACGACAACCTTGTCAACCCTTTTTGACAACAGAGTTTGATTATTATGCTTGCTAATCCGTGTCATCCTGGAACAGAGTATATATATTTTTCTTTACATTTCCAAATACAAATCATATAACTTTTGACACGAGGTTTGAAATAGAAACGACGTCATTTGATAGCATGATACGTAGAAATGTTAAGCTATCAACTCTGCACAGGGTCTCTTCTTTCATACTCATCAGCAATGCCGCGAACATAGTGCAGGTATCGCTTCTGCACGTCCAGGGCATGAAATGATGTTTCGAGGTAACGAACCGTGATAAGCAGCGTCAGCAGGGGGAATTTGTCCCCTCTTTTTGTCCTCGGTCCTGAAAGGTCAACAGGAGATTTCACTCCTTTGACCGAACAGAGATATTCCGTAATGTCTCCCCACGAGCAGTTGTGGGTATAGGTAAGCAGAAACGTGTCATTACATACTTAAAAATACTTCCTTAGATAACACTGAGCTCATAGAGCATTATCAACTAATGGAGTTGGTATTGTAGTGAATGGTTGACTTGTCTTTATGTGGGCGACGATAGAATCACCATATTACATAATGTTAAAGTATTTGTTTGTAACCGAGAAACATCAGTAAACGGGCAGGAACTGACCCTGACTCAAGATGTAATTTGTCTAGTTACGACTAACTGTCAGAAAGGAACCGTTTTCCCTAAAACTCGACCTGTAACGAGGTCGTACGGCAGTATAGAACCATTCAGTATTTGATAACAGACGTAATGAGAATTGAGAAGTTGTTTTGACAGAGATTAACGGCTTGTTCAAAACCAATTCCATCGTTATTCAAGAGAACAACTCAGTCTGGTCCAGGATAGCCTTTCCCAATTGGCATGCTGTTCCTATTGACTGCCTCAAGACAGAATGTCTGTCCGATATAGAATCTAAGATACTTCTATATGCCTGCTCTTGGAGGATGTGCACTGAACTTGCTCTGGTGCTGGATTTTTCTGACAAAACATACGATTTGATCAAGTAATAAGAGTCATCCACGTGATATGCCTTCCATCTAGTATCGTTAGTCGCGACTGGATAAACACTGTATCCAAATCTTGGCATCTTCAAAGACGGTTATTGACCTGGAGGATACGTTCGTAGCCTCTGAAGCATTCGTATTGTTTTACGTATAATCTACTGAAGCACAAGGCTCCGATGAACGTGACGTCATGGGTGATGTTTGACCCCCTGAAGGTCATTGATCAACCGAGAGGTCACTAACCTTCCACAAACATATAGGGAGGCAAAAGGATTATCGGCTTGAAAATAGACCCAATTGTTTCCAATTTCGAAATTACCGGCTATTTTTTTTATCATTACTGACACAAATATCATATTTATGAATACCGTGCGTCACTAGAAACAGTTTGATCCAATTGTCATTGTTTGCAATGAAATAGTAACATCGAGATAGACTTATTGTGAAGCAACCGATGCAGTAATGCTATTTGAGAAGGTTTCTCTCTAAAGTCCTTGAATGTTTATGTACATCTCTTTGCCCAAGATAACAAGATTATTCTAATTCATTATTTCATCTTTAAAATGAGGACATTAAAGACATTAGAATGCAAATATTTATAAACAGCATTCTAAAACACATGAACCAACTACATTCTGTTTTTCATTTGATCTATGCAAAGTCAAAATCTTCAAAATGTATAACCAGGCCCGGAGGCTTGTTAAAACTTCCACCCATCTCTTTGAAGGCATCCAAAACAATTTCGTAGCAAGCACAAATGTATATTGACAGTGGCAGCACTAAAGCAGCGTGTATACCACGTGTGGTAGGATACAGGAGCAGATGTCAGCCACTGTAAACACGAGTTGCATCATCTCTTAAGCAACGACGCCCGAAGGAGAAAACAGGCTTGCAAAAAAACTAGAAAAAATGCCAAGATAGAGATAAATGTGTAAAAGTTCAAATGAACTCTGGAAGGCTGGTGATGGAGCAAAGAGTATTGTTTATCGCCGTATGATAGTGTAGTTATGTATAGGCAAGCTTCTGAACACAAGTATCCCATTGTTAAGGAGAATGCTATGTGGCTATCTGTCTGGGAATTATGGTTATTGCCAGGTCTGGCTACGCTTGGTATTGCCACATGGCCGACATTCCCGATATCATCCTACACAAAGAATACAGCACGCTAACAACAGATACTCGTCGTCCTAATGGAATGTGACTACCAACACAAAACTGCCAATAACCTCAATTAGAGGAAGTTATTAATTATCTTCTGGTATATGTCAGGATGGAAATGTTGATGAAATGCTTAACGGTTGACATCTTATATTGCCCCAAAGATTGACTGCGCTTATGGTTTTAGGCAGTGGATTATTAAGGGTTAGACCTCACAAATGCAGGGTGCACGACACCCAGCCTCTGATAATCATCAATAATTACTCCTATCAATATTTTGAGAAATGAAGGCATGTCGTTTCTGAAACATTGAAAATACAATTATACTTGTATAATACTTATAATGTCTAGCATGCACTCTCCAAGTTAATTTGGAATTCAGTATGTATCACTTATTTATTCTGAGCCTGCTACAATGTCTGTATGACATAAAGATTATTTCCCAGAACACATTCTCAAGGAATTATAGGTTCATAAGATACATGAGTTTATAAATCCAAGACCTTTTACTACATACCCAAAAGACACTGCATACAAATCAGCGAATTAAGGGCCCATATTATCAAATCTCTCTTTGCACTACGTGTGTCCTAAATGCCATAAACTTAGCTTGAGACTGTGTTCAAGCTATGGATTATATGATCTAATCTGATCCTTGTAGTGACACAGAAAGGCGAGCAATCAGACGCGAATCAGTCGTGACGGCCTGAAGCGTGTTTACGTGAAGTCTATTTGTTGCTTAACTCTGTCCGTCATCTACGGCCGGGTTTACATCAACATCTCGGGTTATAGAGGATCACGCCATAAGAAGAAACATCTGTAACGCTTTCCACGGTGGAATCAGTATGAGTCATTTCTTCACCTTAGTGTATTGTTCGATGTAAATTTGATACGTCTTTTAAACTTTTGGAAGACATTAGGAAGAATTTTAGATCCACAACTTCTGATAGCATTCTGTGATCGATAGAAAGCAATCGATGGTCGATTATGAAAAGGTAACATAAGTATTGAAAGTGTTTTTACAATGAGTCTTATACAGATGATGATCAAAAACTGGAAACTGCTACAATATGGCGACGGATTAACGTCATGATACACTAGTTTATATTTCTAAAAGGGAAATGAATTTAAACCAATCGGACATTTCAAGAAATAACAGATGAAATTGATAACGACGTTGCAGAAAACCCCAATCAAAATATCTACTGAATAGATTCAGATGTCCAGACATTTGCCAGTAAACTGACAAGAAGCATTAGGGGCGGATTAGATATTATCCCGAAAATCGCTATATCCATACGATGCCATACGATACCGTCATCTGTAGGCATCGTAATGATGTCTTCTGAATACATTTTACCTCGTGTATGCAAGAACCCTACATATGTAGTGATAAGATCATAGGTTCCAAACTGCAATTGAAAAGAAATACTATAAGAAAATATCCAGGCACAATCTGAAATCATATTTAGATATATATTGCCTCTATAGCAGTCCACCCATCATTCTAGATATAGTTCTATAACACGTTCTGATCTGGCCAAATGCTAAGATCAAATGTCACATTCCATTATAGTGGAAGAAAAGGTCAGAGGACCAGTGAAGCATCTCACACATCCCAGCACTAAATGTGTGATGTAAGCACGGCAATATGTTTACATGCCACCTGCTAATATCAAGGTGATATGTTCGTCGCGTGTTGCGAATGCTTCCACTGGATGCCAGTTATATTCATAAAGCTTTCAAGAAGAACAAAGAACTTAAGGGTTCAAAATTCCCCACAATTATTAATAAGGCCCGCAATATAGTCCTTAACGGTTTCAGGTTTAGCTTTCCACATCACGTCTGGTTGAATAAACTAGATTCGAATGGCCATGAACGTGCTGTATGGAAGACGTTAGGCTCCTGACGGATGATTACTCTTTAATCCTCTTTTGTCATCGAACCTGACAGTGATGAAAATGATCTCGAAGAGACAGCCAGATCTCTATTAATCGTCTGTTCATGACGCCTTCAAGACACCAAGTAATACTTCTCTAGTTGGCTAATAAACACTGAAAGGAACACGATATTGATTTCAATGATAAGAACACATATGTCCATGGCACATTGAGAACAGCTAATACATACAGATATTTTTTGAAAATAAAATAAAAGAAGTCTGTTTAACCTGATGTAACAGATATATTACAAAGTAAAAATTCCAAGGTTTTTTTAATATTTCAAATAGAGGGAGCTATTTTATTTTATTTCCAAGCATTATTGACAGTAAAACTTGTTACAAGACACCTCATATGGAATGAGAAGAAGTCAGAATGTGCAGGCTGGTCGAATAACAGAAATAAAGAGAAGAAATCGGTTTAATGTGCTATTCATCTGTTTATAGCTATTTCAACAACGCGATCGTGAAGACAGTTCCAACAGACATATAGCATTTCAAAACCGTTAGAGCTATCTGTATGTTTAATTTGGTGATTTAATAGTTCCACCATTGTGTGTGTGTGGGTGTTAGTTATATGCAAGAGTTATGTGTGGGAAGAGAGTTGGGTGGTAAGTTATGGTGTGTTGGTAGATAAGTGTAAGAGGGGGCGAGTATTCGGTGAATGTAAACTTATGCAAGCTTATGTTCTGTGGTAAAATAACGTAACAAGACATTAACATGCACATACATATAGGGAAAGTAGCGCGTTTATTTAGATAAACAAAGAGTCTCAGGAAAACTAAAATAAGGTTACCAAATGCATGACAATGATGCAGTTCCAAACGGACGTACCATGTCTTAGAATCAATTTCCCTACCGCAAGTGACTAAAAGGTGTTCATACAATAATGGCCGCCAGTAGTTGTTGCCTGATGATTGATAATTTAATTTACCAATACGGATGAACGGGTTGGGTAATGGAATTTTTTTTATCTATTGAAGATAATACATTTCGCTTAAACTAATGTTTACAGGGGAAAATATAAAGAAATAAAAATATTTTAAAATGTGATACTGCCAGGCCTGATAGATATTCATGCCACAATATTCTTGAAGATGTTAAGATGTCGAAATCGTAAAAAAACGGATGTCAAACGCTGGTTGATTTTCAAATAAATATATCGGCGTTTTTCCCGAATTTGAATTCGTTATGACTTATTTTATTATTTAAACTGTTATCTCCATGGATGGTAAACGCCAATGGTCCATGAAATATCACTGAAACTCAGTGACAAGAATTTCTAAAAAATAAGTTGAGAACTACAAGAAAAGAATGCCTTGAAATATTGACGATTTGTATAGATAATCCATGAATCGTTAAAGACTCGACCAATCGCAGAAAGGAAATAAAATACGTTCGATGAAAAAAGTTTTCTGTACACGAGTTACTTTTTATGTCATTGTGCAATATTGATTTTACAGGCAGATGAAGAATTGTTGCAAGCTAATGGAAGCTATAAGCGAAATGCTCTCAAATTACAATTTCTTCTGTCACAGAAAGGTCAATTCCTAAACTACTAGATCTCCGCAATGGGAATTTTGTGTGAAGGCAATTTAGAATGAGTAAAGTATTACTCTTACGTATGTGCTCTGTCAACAAATTCTAACTTTTAACCGGCTCAGAACTGAACACTGAAAGTTTATCCCACATCAAACCGTCTCTTTGTTCAATACTTATTGTTTCAAGAAATAAAATCTACGAGTCAGTGACATTGTGTGTGCAACGAAAACCTTACTGCGTGTAGAACAGTTCTCTATTGCAGACAAACTTGCCGAGCCCCCGGCGGGATTCGAACCACGAACCTCTTGATCCAAAACCAAACGCGCTAACCACTGGGCCATCCCGCCCCGACTATTGCAAGGAGAAAGCCCGCAACACCATTGTGGCTAAGTATTGCAGTGAAACCTGCGAGCATCGGCTGGAACTAACGAACCACGGTGGTCGCCAAGAGGACCATGCACACACTGATGATATAATTCAGAAACATTCCCACCGTACCGTGACATATAAACCATTTGTAATCTTTATACTCCATCATAACAACACATATATTCAAACAGACAAGACTATTTTCATCTATTTATTTCAGACTATCGTGTCGACAGGTCGGAAACCACGAGCAGGGAGCAGATAACTATACAAGACTTAATGATAAAAACGAAAATAGATATCAACAGAAGAAAACATGATTGATTTGCAAGGAAACAGCGTGAATGAATCAAAATGTAAACGAAATTGGAAAACAGCGTATGAAACAATTTAGAATTTCGTATTCGTAGCTGAACTAAATCAGTCAACATGAAGGTAACGATCGTCCTCATCTGCGGAATATGTTCTAGTTGATGAATTCAAAACTAATCTAATATCAGTTTATCGGAAACTTCAAAGCTGACATGATATATAGCTACAATGATATTCACTTTATGATTAAATATTGTCACAATGAATACCAAATACTTTGTTTAATTTCTCTAATTCCAATTCTAAGGAACCAAAGGCAGAACATTTAACAGAGCAATTACTGGTTTCTTCTACTGTTGAGACTTTATTGATGATGATGATTACAGAACGGACAAGAAGTAGATGTTGTCTGAAACAGTCTTATGCAGACATTTAGATAACACAATTATCAGCTAGAATCTGACACACGAAAAATTATCCTTTGATGTTCCCACATATTATATGTATAATTTATATCGTTGATGAAAAGGTTATTAAAAGGGAAAAAGGTAAATGGAAGAAAGGAACATATAAGCGGAAAATCATCAAAGAGCCCTATCTGAATTCGTCAAAAGTTTTTTTTTTATAGGAATGTTTATTCTATGAACAGTTGCTTACCTAACTACTGCTAAATTTGAATACGATCAACTCACATACCTTACAAAGGGTTGAATTCACATATTAACCATGATTATCGCATGCTCCTTTCCTATTTCAATAACCAATAAATGAAAATATCAAATTTTCAACTTAAACATCACATCACAACAGAAACGCTAAAAAAACACTAATTCACGCTTCATACAGAGCCCTCTACCAGTGAAATCTGAAACACAAATGGTATCCATACAAATTTTAAAATTGTATGCGACACATCATTAAAACGTTCCATTTAATGTTTCGTAGCTGTATAGTTATACATACTCAGACAAAACTAATAATACATTTTATTCTAAAATTTAAATTACTTTTCATTGAATCGGAAAAGACAAAACGGAATACGCTTCGTCTCTCGTGTATTCTTATCTATATCTATATATAAGAGTGATATCGTGTTTTCATATTTTACATGATTATTATAGTTTCTGTAACATTCAATGATTTAAATCAGCCGAGCTTACGCAGAAGACATAAAAGTATAATCTATAGCAGTGATATGACTTACATCGAAATGTCATGAAATTAATGCTATTTCCTCAACACCTTAGTAGACAAACTACAGAGGCGTAATTATGCGTAATTTATATTTTATGACTGTAATATCAAGGGTTGATACGCAGGCGGAAAAGGTCGATTAGTGAGATAAGAAGAGCATCGGGACACAAGACCGCGTCTTTTGTCTGTCTCGCTGCATTAATCGCAGTAATCTCTTATCCTCACACAGTGTCCAATTAAAACGACCGGAGAAAGTCCGTTGATACCAAACAAACATGTCTGAGAAGGCATTAGTCCAACAATCCCCTTCCCCAGACTACCAAACCATTTAATTCATAGACAATCCCTTCTCTCCCTCGAACCCTCATCCGTTAGTGTGAGACAGACAATCCCTTCTCTCCCTCGAACCCTCACCCGTTAGTGTGATAGACAGTTAATACCTTCTCTCCCTCGGACCCACACCCGTTAGTGTGATAGACAGACAACCCCTTCTCTCCCTCGAACCCTCACCCGTTAGTGTGATAGACAGACAATCCCTTCTCTCCCTCGAACCCTCACCCGTTAGTGTGATAGACAGACAATCCCTTCTCTCCCTCGAACCCTCACCCGTTAGTGTGATACAGACAATGCCTTCTCTCCCTCGAACCCTCACCCGTTAGTGTGATACAGACAATGCCTTCTCTCCCTCGAACCCTCAACCGTTAGTGCGATAGACAGATAATCCCTTCTCTCCTTCGAACTCTCACCCGTTAGTGTGATAGACAGACAACCCCTTCTCTCCCTCGGACCCTCACATGTTAGTGTGATAGACAGATAATCCCTTCTCTCCTTCGAACTCTCACCCGTTAGTGTGATAGACAGACAACCCCTTCTCTCCCTCGAACCCTCACCCGTTAGTGTGATAGACAGACAATCCCTTCTCTCCCTCGAACCCTCACCCGTAAATCTGATCTGTGATCGTGATTAAATAATGCGGCAAAAAATTAAACGATAAATATATTTTCGAAGAAAACTTACTTGCTACGTTATCTTCTTTATAGAATATTTCATCTAGTGAAATCGTCGACGTCAAAACTCCTCGAAAACAAGTGATGACACTAATGTTGCATGTTCATTTGAGTGCAACTGAGATTATATTGATGGTCAGCCGGATGACTCCAAGGCCAATTCTAATATAGATGTATTATGCGTGAGATGACAGTACAGCTTATTCTTCAAACGATGTCTAAATTTGAGCGGTCTTCCCGTATTTGAAAGAACACAAACATAGAATAAAGATTTGAGATTGATGTGGGAACCAATAATGCATTCTGTACTGCCTTAGACTCGAGTTGACAAATGAACAAGTACATCAAATGACAAACTGTAATGCAGTTATGTCGATTTTAGGTAAGGTCTATGTACCACCTTAACATTTCATGTAAATGGCATTAAAGTGTTTTAGAAGTGTCTTACACACATACAGTCAAAAAGCGAAGGTTAATAGAATCGGATTCAATATTCTAAGCAAGTTCAACTCTGCATCCGAAAGCAAGCGTAATAGGAAGTATATATAGCATGATCTAAAATCCGTAGGTCAAGGATTCTGAAAACCATTGGAACGAGATATCTGAAAGTTTGATGTTTCTAATGTACATACAATTCACTAATATTGGAGAGGGTTCAACTACTGCAGCATACCGTCATACTGTTAATGCACCCCTTGGTAATTATTCTTCTCAACATAAAAAGACACCAAAATGAAGTTTAGCTAAGAAACGGCACATAACAATAATAATCTGCATTGTACATGTTGCGTATCATGACATACCAACAGGTTATAGCACCAGAGAGGGCGTCTAGGTGCAAAACCACCTTAACACCGGATACAGAAAGGACGAAACCAAGTCCGAAAACGACTTGCTTTACTTCCGGCCATTAGAGCATACTGGCTAAACCTCATTGTCTTACGACACAGACAGCAGTCCATGTTTCCTGCGCGGAGAGAGGAGGGAAGCAGATGCACGACGTCACATATATCGGTGAGGGAAGGTGCGGAGAGATAGCATCTTCGACTTCACAGTAAACACGATAAGGGTCCGCATAAACATGTTGGCGATTTGGGTATGGAGATGAACTAAATAAACAATTTGAATAAGGAACTGGGAACTGGGAACTGGTTGCCAACTTCACAGACCCCGTTTTATAGCAAATCTGTTTTTTAAAGTAACTTTTTTTAAACCTCGGAGAAAAACAAGAAAAGAATCGTTGCAATTGTCTTACGGTATAAATTGTTACGGTTTTAAATTGGCATTGTCTTAATTTACTGCTGACAAGATCTCAGATCGAATTCTTTATGTTTCTTAGAATCGGATTAAAAGGGTTTTTTTTATTTCGTTTTCAAAGTTAATGTTTTTAAATCTCGGAGAAAAGCAAGAAAAAAAAGGGTGATGATTGTATTACGGTATAAATTGGTTTTAAATTGGCATTATCGGCATTTACTGCTGACAAGATTTCAGGTCGATTTCTTTGTTTTTGTGGATCAGATAAAACGTTTCATTACGTCTTTGAATTAAAACATGTTTTTTCAACCTTTGATAAAAGCACTTAACAAGATGTTGATGACTGTCATATGGTATAATTTTTACGGTTCTAAATTGATATTCACCGCTGACAAGATCACAGGTTGAATTCATTGTTTCTACGAATCATATAAAAGGTTTTTGTTACGTTATTTCATCAAACAGAATTCGCTACAAAAAGTTGCGGTTTATTGAAGTACCTCGAATATCCTTACAAGTATTTGTTAAGAGAGTTTAGAAATGTCAAAAGAGTATAAATTTGAGGGAGTTTTAAAAAAAAAAATCATCATCATCATCATCATCAAGATCAGTTTAACATTATGGGAATGATTATTGAGGAAAACTTTAGTATCATCTTATATAGAAGTTATGAAAGTCATGAACAAATGGATTTGCGTTTTTGTAGTGAGACAAGGAACCCCACACCATACTCGTGGGCGAGGTGAAAGTGTTGTATGTTCCCACGTCTCTGTCGGTAGAGCTTCTGCCTGTGTCTATATCAAAAGGTAGGGATGACTCATCAGAGACAAGGCTGCCACAGAAACAACAAAGTTATCTAGAAAAAATCCAACTCAAGAACCACGCAGTACACGTACTACGTCGATTAACGGGAGAATATTTGAAGAAATCTTATTCTTAGTAAGGTCCATTGTAAACCTAACGAGTTTTTCATAAGCAATCAAGTCTTTCGACCACTCGATTTTCATGTAAGAAGCCATTACACCTGAATGGTGCCTGGTAATTAGCAGTTGGTCATAACTTAAAATAGAATATTGGGCTCGCCATTTGGTCATGCTGTAACATACGTTGCTTGCTTTACATGCATGAAAAGTTAACTCCCAAATCACATTCACATATATCTGTGATGCCTTTCTTCTTTTGACCATGCCTACATTTCTGACGTTTGTTCTCTTAATAGTGTCATGTTCTCCACTATTCATCAACTTATTCATCGATCCATCACTAAAAGACATCAAACCATCGAAAAAATACGTGGGAAAGTTGAATTTCATTACTCATTAATAAAAATAGTTTTTCTTTCTATTTTAACATGACAAACGCACATAGAAGGGCGGTCATCATACACTTAAATATAAAACTCTTTGCATATTAAAACCGTGGATATTTTCATCATAATGTTAAACTGACGACCCTCCTGTAAACGTAAATCGAACATACTGAAAGCAGCTGAAGAATTGGACATAGCTTGTAAAAGTTGTCATCAAATCCGCGGACGAGCTTTCTTCTTTTAGAGTTATCTCCACTGCGGTTGGTCACGTGACCACAGTTTTTGTGTCGAACCGATAGCTAGCGTCAGATGAAGTTGAGTGAAGACAGATACAACTATGCAGCACGTCGGTACGGGACTCAACACTGTCAGCAAACTGACGAGATTGTCGGTTTTTAACTTGGAAGATGCTGACAACTTTAAGAACAAGATGTAGCGACTGAATGAAAAACCTAACAGGCCTGCTGGATGTTTTCAGTTGCGGTGCAGTTCTGATCCGAAGAGGCTTTTTGTTTTCTTCGATCTAAAAGTAAATGCTACAGTTGCATCCCTTTAATGGTGCTATAGCAAATGTGAACTTTTGCACCGATGTAACTACTTCTACCCGTTTTCTGCCACTAGTATCTACAGTTAACTACCAGGTCACGACGGCTGATAACTTATACTGTTACTGATAATACTATTTGCATGTTTCTTATAGTAGTGACAATTATCGTGTCAAATGCACATACAACCACTGTAGCCATCAATATGTCTACAGCTACATCTACCATTTTACTCATCCTAATCTATTATCATCTATCCTTATGTGTTCATTCTTGGATATTTTTTACTACAATTTTTTTCTGAAAATAGAATACTTGATTAATCACTCCAATCAACTACAATTAATTCACACCACTATAAGTACTGATACTATAAGAACTGCTACAAGTACTACTACTACTGTTACTTCTACTACTGCTGCTACTTATTATAACTACTACTACTATCATAACTACTACTACTTCTACTATTTTAACTACTACTACTTATCTACTCCTATTATATCTACTATTACCTCTTCTTCTTCTACTATTATAACTATACTATCCCAAAAAAGTTACGCATAGGTGATTTTTCATAACTGAAATCGAAATATTTTTATTTGTATTATTTGTATTGTCCAAAAAACTAATGATATTGATGATACTGACAAGTTGCTTTCGTTTTCTTTTCCAAAAATGGATCTTGCATGGAAATGTTGACTTTGGTGAACATTTTAGGGATAAATAAAAAACGTTTCGCCACAACGCAACACGTGCAATTACGCACGTGAAACTTTTGTGGAAAATGCACGCAGTTTGTGGCTATAAAAAGGGATACCCATTCGGATTTGCCACTTGTTTGGAGATTGATTATAAGACAATCCATAGTGCCACGTATTGACGCTGCAACAAGAAACATCACCATCGCAAGACTTCAAGCTGGAGAGTCCCAATATTCGGTGGCAAGACGTCTCATTCTTAGCAAGAGCACCATTTCAAGACTTTTCGCCAGGTTCGTCCTGACCAACACGACAAATGACCGTCCTCGTTCAGGCAGGCCACGTGTCACCACACCAGCTCAAGATTGCTACATCCGGGCCATCCATTTGCGTTATCTCACAACTACTGCCGAGAGTACTGCAGGCAACAAACCAGGACTGAGAAGAATTTCAAGCCAGACTTTACGGAACAGGTTGAGGGAGCATGGATTGATAGCCAGGTGACCCTACGTTGGCAACGTTCTACGTCGTCAACACCGTGTCAATCGACTTCGTTGGTGTAACAAAGTGGGTGTTTGGAATCTTCGCAACTAGCGCCGAGTTTGGTTCGGTGATGAATCCAGGTTCCTATTGCGGAGGCGAGATGGTAGAAACCGTGTTTTGCCCCTTTCTGTGTTCTTGAGGTGGACAGATTTGGTGGAAGCAGCGTTATGATGTGAGCGGCGATAGCGTACACTGGTCGCACCAATATAATCCACGTTCAGGGAAATTTGACGGCCGTACGCTACAGAGACTGTTCCAGGAGGACAACGCCAGGCTAGATACTGGACGAGTCACTAGGGATTTCCTCGCCAGAAACAACATTAATCAGTTCCAATGGCCGTCTCGTTACCACGATTTGAACCCAATTGAGCATCTTTGGGATGAATTTGATAGACGTCTTCGTCAGCGTCAACAACAGCCACAAACTCTACAAGAACTGGCTCTATTTGTGCAGCAAGAGTGGCAGACGATTCCAAAACCAACCATATAGCGTCTAATCCAGTCGATGCCAAGGCGGGTGAGAACTGTCATCAACGCACAAAATGGCCACAACAGATACTGACTTTAAGCGGACGTCTGTGAAATATTGTGAAAGCCATATCTAATGTTATTACGTAATTTTGTTAATTGATATCACCTTAAATGTGATGTAAAAATTCACACTTTTAACTTCATTCCCTTTGAATTTATATGCGTTTGAAAATACGACAATTTCTCTTAACAAATCTGGCTATGCGTTTCTTTTTTTGGATAGTATACTACTACTATTACTACTACTACTATTACTACTACTACTACTACTACTACTACTGCTGCTGCTGCTGCTGCTACTACTACTACTACTACTAAAAACTGTTCAAGAACAGCTGCATCTAATGAAACGTGCTGGGCTACTGCCTCGCAACACCACGCCTACACACACCACTAATTCCTCAACAATCCCTTCCCAAGCACAGACGAAACCATCCGATAACCCGATCTCAGTTTCACCACAGCAGAGTCGCCTAATTGCACATACTTCTTTCATCAACATGAAAAACTAACGAATTTGTTGATCTGTCCGACACGGAACAACCGAACGTTATTTTGGTGTACAGGAAAACCAGTTTAGGGTTGCTACACAACTCCAGTAAAGTCGCCACTTGTTTTGTCATCTTGACCAGAGTTACAAAAATAAGTCATCTATATATGATCAAACGAACAAAGATGTTTATATATACAAAATAAGCAACCCTTGTTTTAAGAGTGAATGAAACTCATTTGCGTTAAGACTGCCTATACATATATGTTTTTAAAGATATTGACACCATCGTCAGTGTCACATATTCCTCAAATTGTATTTTCCAATTAAGAACATTTGAGGATTCAGAGATTGCTTTTAAGATGTAAACCCAATTACTTCATATGCTCCATTGTTCATCTGTGAGACACGAAGTTCCATGGCCGTTGCTATGCCTAACATGAAACCAAATGAAAGTTACATACAACGACAACCATCAACACCCACAACAAGTTAGCAGACCAAATCAGTGTGAAGTCGCCACCATAAACCTTACAAATGTCGATGTTTTAGCTAACATGAAACAGTTTTCAGCTACATCAACACTATCATCATCATACAAAACACTGCCGTCACTTTATTACTGTGGCATCAAGACTACAGCGTGGAGAAAGCAATCAGATTTCAATTTGCAGACGGGGTCTGGGTAATGAGAGGAAAGAGATACACTCGCCCCATCAGCTTCACATCTACCACTCCACTCTGAGGAAAGGTCAAGAGTCACAGAAGAGACTAATTCTCCAAGCTTGCTTAAGGCCCTAACGACCAACAGGCTCCTTAACCAGAGAACAGGAGAGATTTCTAGCACACCATTTAAATGTTAAATGCCCATGAAACCATGATGTTCAAAATATTCTCATTTTAAAAATTATCATTGTTATATGTGAAAGGAGAGTCAAAGAGAGTTCAAGTTCCTCACTTAAATGTTAGATGTCAGTAAAACCATGACAGTTTAAAAAAATCATTTACAGAATCAACAACAGCATATGTGCAAGTGTGCAGAGATTTCAAGCACCTAACTGTAGATGTTAAAAATCAGTAAAACCACATTCTTAAAATTTTAAAAAGTCAACAGTAGTATAAGAGCAAGTAGAGTGTATCTCTATACAAAGTAGGATCTACAACTTCTATTACCGCTCTTCTTAGACTTACAGCACTAAGATTCAAAAGAGACAAAAGTCCCTTGCATTTGTTAATCTTTTCACAAGACAAAATTCCATTTAAGACAATAGGCAGTGGTATATGTGCGAGTTGGTTGGATCACAATACGAGTTGGTTGGATCACAATACAGAATGGAATCTGCAACTTCTATTAATGCTTTTCTTCGATTCTCATCATTAAGATTCAAAAGCGATAAAATTGGTAAATCATTTTGCAAGAGCAAGCCTCCCAACAGAATGTACATCTCACGAGGTAAATCCTGGAAATCAATTAGTCCTGGTTTGGGAGATAACGTTCGACGGAGAAGGGTAAAGGCAGATAAAGTAACCAAGGTGGTAGATCAGAGAGTGGGGCACAGACCATCAAAAGAATCAACATGGGTATTGCTTTCCTAGAAGAAGTGAGGGAAACCCTGCCTTGAAAAAACACAAAGAGGAACGACTCAAAGATTGACGTCTTTGTTGAGATATACTGACTCGTTATGCTACATGTTGGAGTACTTTGGCACCTGTGAAGGGCTTTCATTGCACCTTATCAGACTTTACGTTTTAGTATCAACATTTCCATGAAGGCTTTGGAGTTTGTAATTATGGGTAAATGTCCGCTTATCTCTTCATGCTGAACATGTAACAAAGATGTGTGGCTATCTTTTTTGTTATAATGCAATATTTTGTACGTTTTGAATTATATGCATTTATTCTGAGAGGCAGTTTTCTTTATGAGGTTGGAAGATAACGGAACTGAAAAACATCCTTTTGATATTATGTTATCATATTATGATATCATCCCTGTTCGTATCCCTGGTTATTGTCGTTTTACGTTTGGTCTTCGTTAACAACCAAGGTACCTATTTGTTTACTAGAGATGCTATTAAACAGGGTTGAGATTGAGTATCTTCTAAACTCACAAACTCCTCTCATGACAAACTTTCAAAATTTTAATTTTGCTGGTTGTCGATTTATCATCCGTTTTTGGTTTTATTTTTTAATACAATCCCAAGGTGAGTAACATGGTACAAATTGAACGATATATCTCTTTCAAAGTTCTTTTTGACATTTCGTATATTTTACTCCAAACGTTTGTTTAGACGTGAGTTCGACCTAGGTTCCGTGGGATGGGTTATATAGTGTGAAGTAGGTGTATGGATGATACAACATTTCAGTTCCCCTGACGTGGTAATGGCTTGTTTATTATGGTTAAGCATCTGTTTTTGATTAGGTTTTCTTTACAACTGCTTACTTAACTGAGAGGCTTCAGGCGTTATGTAAAGTTGACACTCGGTGTTAATCTACACCCGCACCTTGATGCCTCGATGTTTAAACAACGGTGTTCAAACAGGAAACATAATCAAACTTTACTATTTTATCGTCTACACCATGTGTCTTTTCTTTACATGGGAAGTCTAACAAAGATTTACAGATTATTTCCCGAGTACGTGTCTAATATGACGGGGAAAACATTTGATATCAGCTTTTGCAATTCCTTTTATAGTTGATTGATGTAAATTGCAACGCTCACTGAAATCCATTCAAAGAGACTAATAACATATTGGCAAATTATTTAAAGAATAAAACGTCAATCAGTTACCTGTCAAAGGTAAGAAATGCTTTTGACCTCACGGTCAAGGTCACAAAAAAATTAACAAATAGACTAAATCTCTTGAAGAAATCACAAAGCAAGAAATGATTTAGACACTTTTCAGTAATGCAGATTTTCTTGATACAAGTAGAAAGTCGTATGCTATTGTAAAGTTCTGATCCTGACTTGTTAAAGTCCACATTGTTACCAGAACAAACATTATTGAAAAATTTATACGACAAAGGACAATTTTACACATCTCGGTTGATAAACGTACGAATTTTCATAACAAGTTAAAATACCTTTTGACCAACAGCACTGACAAACAGCAAAATTATGACCACATTTTAAGGGTATCCAAACAAGAAATATACGTATCAAGTAGCAAAGGGCCTTCAATCAAATGGCAATGTTTTTATAAGTTTTTCAACTCTGCGATTCCGGGGACTTAAGATCCATTTTTTTTTATTTCTTGAAAATTGAGAGAAGTTCATCAACACCATATCTAAAAATGTCGACGGACGGGCACCGACTATTCCTCGATATTAGAATAAGGTCGCTGAACGACGGACACACATACACACGAGATACACACGTACATTTCTTCAAAGACATCCCATTTAGATAATTATGAAGTATTTATCATGTTCAATTTGCTTGTAAGCAAACACTTATCATATTTGTTTGTCATTTTATAGCTCTCTGTATTGCAACAAGAGTCTGTACAATATCCTTTTAATGGGCCTGGGGCCTCTTTACGAAATCAAACATATAATTCATTTTTAGGTAAGGTAATCGCCGTTCAGTTGGTCCATCCACCCATTCATCTATTGATCCATACCCACTTACTTACATAAATAATCCTGAGATCTTCACGAATGTACAATACACATGTATTCTATAGAGATTATCACCAAAGGAGTTGTATCATATGATTTTTACGAAACGAGTGTGAATATTTGTACTGCCCGAGCACCAGGGTTATACACAAAAATTCGCGCGAGTTTCGAAAACGTCATATGAAACGCTTTCCAGTGTAGTAATTTCTTCAAAACCGATTCTATTCCATGCAAATCCCTAGGAAATATTCAGAAAACGGCCTTCTTCTTTTGCGACGGCCGGGTACAGTGACGTCACGAAAAATGGTTTTATGACATCACAGACGATGAATACGTGAACTCGCGCCAGGACGATCGTTGCTAGGGAAAAGTGATAAGTGCACATATATCACCATTTATGATTGATCATCTGGGTTATAAATATGGTAACATTAATATTTTAGTGCTATGAATATAATAACTATACAGCAATTGTATACATGCATTGCCGTTAATGATAGTTGTACCAAAGTAGCGTACGTACTGATTAAGCATGTTAATGGCTTATAAATTATTTTATATGATAAAGGAGGGGCAATAAAATGTAAAACTCTTAGAAAAGTCAATTTTTTTATGTTTTACAATTGCTTTCAACAAGATGACGACTAAGGTTTAAAACGAAACAGTATGCTACTTAATCAAGTTAACATGTCTTCGAGACACGTTTTGCACGTGCAGTTTCCCTAAAAGTATGCAAAGCGCAGATAGAGGATATGCAAAACACATCAGCACGATCTATTAAAAACGAACTCGGGGACTTCAAGATGTGTTTTGACATTTAAAGTAAGAAGTATTTTCGAAGTCCTAGCTGACTAGCATATTAACCTACGATCCTAGGAGTGCTATTCTGTAACAAGAAATTGTATAAAAACGTCTTGATGAAATCTGCATTTCCAATCTCGGCTCATTTAAACCATCGTTTCCATTTCACAGAGGGTGCCTTAAAGCATATGGTACGTGTAGCGTTCGAGAAAATGCATTTTATGGAACCCTACTTCGACCTTTTGACGCGTAGGTCTATTTTTAACAGTTGACGAGATATATTTAGATGTTTATTTTCAGCTACTGCAGCGCTTTGGGCCTTAGTCTCTGTTTTTGAAAATAACGCCATGACCTTCGTGTTAGGTTCAGGGGACTGCGGGAACATAACAGCAGTTCATGAGTTGCCAGCAGCCTAGTCAGGAGCATATAATCAGCATATGTTGTCTTGCTGTCTAGCGAATTATTTTTCATCATGTCAGTTAATTGAGTAAAACTTCTTATGTCTTTATGAGTAGTTTCTGGAAATAAAGAGGTAAGTGAACTTCTGAAGAACATGGAGGTGATTATTGGTTAACTCTTAGTCCTTAATTCAAGAACAGAATTGTATGTTAACGTTTTTTAAGTGGAAATATGCCACTTTTAGATTTTGTGTTCTTTGGTTTTTAAAATTGTATTTTGAGCTAAATGGGAATGTTTCAAAATGAAATTCAAAACACAATAAACCTTTATAAAAACTAAGCTATTATAACATTGAACAAACAGTTCTTATTGCAAGCTTCGTAGATATAGGGGTTTTTTTGCAAATAAATTAAATAACAGCAATAGTTTCCTTTGGAATATGATCAGGTCATAAACAATAATGAGTGCATTCTAGCGCCGGGCATACGCGTGAAATCAATTACCATACATGTTCAGTGTGTCAAAAATAATTGTTTTGAATAGCGATGGCGGAAGTATGGGAAGGAAGTAACAAAACTGTTGTTATCATTGGATATATTTTACGTCAAACTAGTGAGTGATAATCAGCTTACCATTGTCACATGTATTTGCATGCACCAGCTCCCTATCCTGGAATGTATTCGTAGCAAGAATCTAACGACTTAACAAAAACAACACCATTGGATTTGGCAAAAAGGCATGTATTATAGAATCAGAAATACTTTAAGAGTAAAACAATAAATCTTGGGTCCTCCAAATATCGTGAACCCGTGACATTATGATAAAAAGAGTTCCATCTGCTGATCAGACAAAGCAATGCAATATAAAAGATAAAGCTGTTAGTCCGGGGATTTGGCAAAATATTTATCGACAAATAAGTTTCCGAAAAGACATTGAATTCCGATACTTGAGCCGATATTGTTCCCCGGGTCGCTCTTGTTATCTGCAACTTGTCTACGTTAGAGATTATTTTCCCGATACAAGTCTGTAGAAACAAAGTCAATAGATAAACCTAGATGAATCCCTTCCTCGTCTTGAGTTGTTTACTCATCGCCGTGTCAGGAATAAACCCTATTGTATCAATACGACGTTATGTGGATTGTCTTTCGGAATAATACCAATCCTACTTGTACATGTGCTTCTAAGATGACGTTTCAAAGATTGGTTGCACGAGAATACACGCCCTGAACACTACAGTGCGACTAATTCTTAGAATCAAGTTTATACACTGTATGTTTTGACACAATTTCGGAACTAAATTTATTTTAATTAGCGTAGAGTACGATAGGGACAGGACGCGATAGTTTCTAGAATAAGTTATCGAAAGTTTAATGATAACTATTAATGGTCACGTAGTTTAGAATGTAATTTATTTAACTGAACCCTCGAAAGTTCAATTATTTTCAATTATATGATTCCAAAGGGATTCCTTCCATCTCTTTGTATAGTACCGGCAAAACAATGAATACCTTTCAGAATAAAGTTCAAAATTTGAAACATGTCTAGTCATTTGACCCATTATATGGCAGGTCATATTCTACGTATTCTCACAAAAAATCTTTGAGTTAGCATACGTTAAGTTGAGCTAAAAAAAAGTACATTTATTCTCAAGAAATAGAGCCATAGCTATGTAACTTATCAGGCTATCTATCATTCATTTATAAATGATCACAAGGTAACCAAATGGATGTCAAAGAAGGACCAAATCAATTTATTAAAATCCTAATGAACTTGGGAGTCTGTACAAAAGATTTAAGTTTTCTTAGATTTTTCTGTTCGAAAAAAGAGACGAAAAAGGGTTTGAGGGGGAGGACTCTATGGCCCTTATGAGTGGTCATAGGGTCATCCGATCTATAAATAGAATCCCCATTACCGATGGAGACTACACACATATGATTCAGCTTTCTAGGCCTTTTGCTTCTGGAGAAAACGATGACTATACGTTTTAATAGAGGTCACAGGGTCACCAACTCTATAAATCATAATCCCTATCAGTTGAATAATCTAGGTGTCAGTTTTCTAGGCCTTTTGCTACAACGGAAGAAAATGAAGTAGGTTTTTAGGGCGTGGCCTCTGCGCCATTATTAGGGATCACAGGGTCACCATATCTATACATTGGAAACTGTACACAATATTTCAGATTTCCTGAGTCAATGGTTCTGGGGAAGAAGATGAAATAGTGGATAAGTTGACCGTATTGCCAATACCCCGTGTCTTCACATCACAATAGACAGTTCAGATGGGACCTATACCAGTACTGAGATACATCTTAAACTGTAAATTCATTCCAGTCGGAAAACCGCCGCCTATGCCGGAACGTAAATCCTCATTTCACAATCGAAATTTATCTTCTTAAATAATCTATTTAAACCCGGTTTCAAACTGAAGATTGAAATTACCTTGATAACCGTTTAGTTTTAAAAGCCTCTCTTTGTCTTTGAAGAGTTGACAGTCACGTGTTGCCTTATTGGCTAGGTGATGGAAGTGCTAACACTCCATAAGTGCCATTTAATGTTGCAAATAACCTTGTATTGCAAACTAACCTTGAAGAACAGACTCAAGAAAACAATTTGTCAGTGTAGGGTAGAAGAAACAAATATCACTAGCATAAATATATAGTTTTATATAAAACTGACCACAGGTAACTCAAGTTGGTACTCGAAGCTGACCTCTTCACGGCAGCTGGTCCCAATCAGGATAACTGCTAAACGAGGATACTAATCACTTGCCCACCGGACCTTAGTGTCTTGGCAATTAGTCTTCAAGAGATGGCCGGATTATACGAACTGTCAGGAAGGTGTATATCATTACCATTAAGAAGGTAAAACCTCGTATTAAAGAAGATTTCAATAATTCGTTAAAGGAACTATGACATGCGTTTTCATTTCAATTTGGATATTTGAAGGCATATGAGGACATCGGACTTTACTTTAGCTTTCTATAGATGCAATGAAATGCTTGTACTTAACAACTGACCTGCAATCAATAACGAAAATATGAAGACACCCGCTGTCGGCTTAGAGATAAGAAAAATCTATGGTCAGCTCTGCACAAAACGGAAAAATTATGGACAGTTTAAAACGGCTGAACTAGTAATGTGTGAAGCTATTGAATCTACCTATACTCTTAACTGAGAACAAAAGATGAAATATAGTTATCGATTTAATAACATAGTATTAGCATTTTATTTGATTAACAAAAGTGGTTGCCGTTTTCGCTTTTCTTGTTGTAAGAAAATTTCGAATATTTCTGAGTTCATAGTTCACGCGGTCTTAATGCGACATTGAATACTTCTGGTCTTCAACTGTATGATCTTAATACGTAGATATTTATTGAAATTACGAGGTAGATTACCGAATGCGTATCGTTATTTATATCGAGAGATATGCAGTATCTGTACATTCGTCGTGTCTACGAAATATTGGTGTGCGCTGTCGCACTAGTGCCTTTAAGAACTAAATCTATTACATATTGGGTACACTTTCAAATCGATATATGATTCCGGTTGACCTTTGTGAATGCAATGAACGCTCATTTCAGTTAGTATTAAACCGCATGCCAGTCGATTCAAATTAAGCAGTCATAATCTCGTGTCTTGTGAAACAGATTCTTGACTTTTTAAGCAATATCGATTCTTAGACTACTTCACATAAATAAATATTATTCGAAGCTCGGAATTTTCGGAAGCAACACTTTTTAAAATCAGCAAAACATTAATTAATTTTCTATTCAATGTAAATATGCGCTGAAGATCATCCATTAGGATTCGAACCTTGGACAACATTATTCCAGACTGTAACCCAAGATCTTTCACATAGACAGCAAGCAGGAACATAACGGTACAAGCAGCGTGCTATAATGAATATGACATTCTGCACGTTAACTAAGCGTGATGATGGAGGACACGGGAGCATATTGAGAAGCTAGTACTGAATGAGTGATGAACCCTGTATGGAGATTCAGCTCATCTTCCTCACAGAAACACGGTGTTGTTGAGAGCTTTCAGGACCACAGTAACAATGGACAATTAATAGAGGCGCTCAATATTCGTCACCGCATGAATACCGCGGGATGATTCGAGATCCTGCGGGATTTGATTACATAAAGTTGGAAGAATTCGGGCGAACATAAAAATGTCTTTGGAGATGGTGATTGATTTAAAGGTCAAGGCTGAAGAGCCCAAGCTGTGAATTAATGATCACGTCACGTCGGCCGGTCTTCAAAAGCACTGCCTGTCTATTTCTATCGGTTCCTGATGCGCCTCCAAACACGTCCAAGTGTCTCCTATTAACCCAAATAACGCCACAGGCACATCACATGTAATTTCGGAACTCGTGCAGGCACGAGACAGTTCACAAAAAGCTGTTTTGCCCATATGGGAATGTAGTTGACTAAATTGGGAGCGGTGTAGCTGGAACATGTACACATTACGAGTATACATGTATGTCAACTGTATACACTTGGGGTTACTTTTATGATCCCTTATCCTGCTATATATTCCTCCCCGATATCACAAATATTGACCGACAATATGTCACTGTCTAGAGTATAGATAGCCTGAACGCGAGATGATTCATTTATAATGTGACATAATTGATGTATAACGGAAAACAGATGTTGTAAACAATTCACCTTAAACATAATTCCCATAAATACGTTTCAACCAGCACAGACGTTTACAAATGTATCCATACATAGAACACACCTTTGTTTTAAAAATGGTATGATTCTAAATAATAGAGTTGACTAGATTAGGAATGAGTCTCTGTCATTCATACACACCGTACAAAAAAGTGATAAGAATACAATCCTTGTATCGCCCCTTCTAAACACAAAATTAATTTCAGACTCTGAGAACAATCGATAAATTAACGTTTTCAGTCACGTTTCGTTAGCCATCATTCACCAAAGACTACTCCCTACCAATCCCGGAAACATGAATGCGTAGTTTATCCAAGGCTCAATTCTAAAAAACAACATCTCTGATTTTTGTCAACTAGTAGATCTTTTCCATGTCAGGAAATCCAACATCGCCTACGGTAGGCTTAGTCAAGTGACCGCCTTCACCCTGTCCTGTCCGCCTGTAGGCTAAAGTGGTCTCAGATAAGTGCTTTTGTAAAAGTACGACTGGTGAAGTGGCAGTTTAAGAGCACTAGAAATCCAATCCCTTGATTGATGACTTTCCAACACAGATTACTGCCTGCCTGAAATATGGAATGAGTATTAACTTCTACATATCCCGATCTTTTTCAGTAGATGTGAATCATAACATGGCAGATTTTTACTGAAGATGGGGCACGTTTCAAAATTTCAACTTCTGGGTGATTGAGAGCAGAGGGCACCTAGTTGTACACCGAAGAACCAGTGTCAGAGATTAAACATTTCAACCATTTGAAATCCCTGTCCTCCTACATAATAACATCGGATGAGAGACTACATTAAATAGGATCATTATTGTCCATTTCAAGTCAGTCAACACTCGCTCCGCTCGATATATACCACTATTGAGGTACTAGTGTTGTTAACATTAGATATTATACATATCCCCTTGAATGTAGTTCAAATAGGATAAAATCATAGATTTATCACTAAGGATCATTATTTTCCATTTCAAGTCAGTGAACACTCGCTCCGCTCGATATATACCACTATTGAGGTACTAGTGTTGTTAACATTAGATATTATACATATCCCCTTGAATGTAGTTCAAATAGGATAAAATCATAGATTTATCACTAAGGATCATTATTTTCCATTTCAAGTCAGTGAACACTCGCTCTGCTCGATATATACCACTATTGAGGTACCAGTGTTGTTAACATTAGATATTATACATATCCCCTTGAATGTAGTTCAAATAGGACAAAATCATCGATTCATCACTAAGATATAGCATAATTCAAAATTTGATATACTTATTTATGTTATAACTAAAAGCATTGAATTTGGTAGAGAGATACAAGGTCGTCATTCCACTTGGTGGATCTCAAGTTTACTAATAGCATATGACAGGTAACTGTTTATGAATCGTGCAGTCATTTTAAATTTGGTCGACAGTGCAAAGAAATAAGTTTTTAAATTACCCATGCCTCACACGTGCATATATAGATGAATGAAGGCCGTTTCTTAATGTAGACTATTTGATTAAAATGATACTTCTTGATTAATTTCTAAATCTTTAAATCTAAACCCATACCCTAGCGTAGTAAATGCTTTTTTCAAATAAGACTCAAACAGCTTCTTAAATAAATAGTAACAAAGATAGGATTCAAAATAAAATCTTCACGGCAGATATGTAAACAAGACTGGCCAGCGTGTAATAAAACAAAAGAAGTTTCATAACGGCGTAACAGAATGATTTATGGGTATACTCCCCGGTAGCATGACAAGAGATGATGACAAGATATACTTGTCCTAACACGATCCTGATCCCCTTACCCCGACCCCTTTAAAATCTATTTATTATCACATTGTCCAAAATAACGTACAAATTACGTGTCGATGCTACAGTGTACTTCTAACAACCCTCACTCATTAGTAGGTAGTTATCGCCAACTACACACAATTAACATGTCGTTATTACAATTCTGGGGATGCCAATTTTCCGAAAGATAACGTCGAAAATTCTTAGCAGTCGATCAGTTAGGTAGTCGAACAAGATTACAAACATCAAAACAATCTTTTTATTCTAATGGCACGACGAGATTAAATTTGATGTTTTTCACAAATTGTCAGCTATCCTGTACGCCCTTGAACTTATCGTTACCAAGAAAACAGTCCCCTACAACAATTCTTACATTTTTCTGTTACTGGCATTTATTGCAGGAAGCCGAATAATGAATTAGAATGGCGCTTTTCCAATCCGAGCTATGTTGTAACATAATTTCAGAAACGACATTGTCTTTTACCGAATTGTTGTCCGAGTTGGGACTTTTGCAGTTCCGCCATATAATATGTTTCTGTCTGGAAGAAGTTGATTACACAGCCGCAAGTACTATAGTTAGACTTAATTATCATTATTAATCCCATATGACAGTTGTATTTCTAATAATCACGGTAATAAGTCAGCCGTCTTCTTTGATGATACGTAGCACATGTCCTAGCGATACCTTCTACAAGATAACACTGAGTTTATGGGGTTTATGTCGGGTCCAGGAGATCCAAAAGGTACTTACAGCTTATATGAAGATACCCTGATAAGGCTGGGAAGTAGAACTAAATTATGCATGACGAAAGTCTAGGATGAAAGAAAAGGAAAGCTGAAATTTTGAAATGGTCTCCGACCTTCCAATGCTAGAAATTAAAGTAAGAAGTAGTAAATATATATCAAAGGCAAAATGAGATGTGCGGTTGGAGCCTGAAATATATGCCACCAAGTAAGTCAACGGAAACGTCATTCGCTTAAAGACAAAGTCAACACTATAAATATTGCAAATAGATGAAGCATGGGTTTAATTACATCAGTTGTGTTGAATCGAGATAGTTATTCATAAAACCGTTATCGTTTCCTCCATTTTAAAACTTTTTCTAAGCTATTCAACCATTCGTCATTTTTATTCACTTTCTACCATAAACACTTTGTCAGTGTATATGTTTTAGGCACACAATCATGGGCATCTTAAAAGAATACAAAAGGGGTCGTTACTAGAGACTATCAGAATGACTAACAATATGACCTGCAATTGACCGAACTAGAACCTTAGAAGATTTGATGTCTACATCACATTTCACGATGAGAATAAGTATGATTTACCGTGCAGCATAATATACGTCGTAAATGGGACTGAGTAAATGTCGCTAGGTCACGAGGCCAAAGGTCACTTCCTTCCTCCGGGGTCTCTCAATAGGTCACGCTGAACTTATTGCATGATGGTTATATCAAGTTGCTAGCAAGGTCAGAGGGAACTTTTGATGAGTTTTCGACTGCACATGCACGACCTTGTCAATAAGGTATCCTTGACGGATGTCTCCATTAATGCGAGTATGCACTGCAATGAATTTCATGAACTTCTACTCCATTCAGTTAAGTTTGATGATATAAACATGTATATGTTTGAAAATCGGATAGACAGACCTTTCGAACTGAACGTTTTGGTGTGTCAGTATGTATAAAGTCACCAGACAAATGGAGTTCAATTACGTCCTTTTATCGTCAGAGTTATTAACCATAAGTAAATAATATTTTATTTTGATAGGTAATTAAGTAAAAAAGATTGAATACTTGTACTGTTTATCAAGGACTTGTGATGACTACCTTTTATATTAGTGCAACATTGAGCCACACAGGATTTGTATTGTTTATTGTTTGAGGTAAAATTAATGCAACTATCTTATGATTGGTGCGACATTAAAAAGGCTGAAAACTCATTCATCCAATCCAGGTGATATTCAATTTTTTTTAACATTCTAGCCATAGTGGTCTAGCCATCGTCTCTCACTGAAACTATTTGTCACGAGTACAATAAAAATAGCGACCATGATCATATAAATTTATCAACATATTGCATAAATGTTTAGGCCCTTCGAAACGATTTGCCCTTTCCCTTAAACTATTCAATGACATTTATCCAAAATCTGCATGTATTACCAAAAATTAAAGAAATTATTCTGTCATTATTCGGAGCATTTACAAGTAAAATTCAACAAAGAGTATGCATATATTCTAAACTGCAGATCAACGGAACGACCCCAGCAACATCGATCTGTCACACGCCTATGATTCACGTGACGGTAACTACGCTGCAGCCAGGTCACCAGCCGCCGCTCGAGCTGCTCGTGCTGTAACCGGGACTAACTCAGAATCACGGGATGTCCGTCACATTGTCACAATAAACAGCAAGAACTATGTCAGATGTCCTATATTTACTTATACCACACGGCATATTCCATCCTACTTTAGATTTTTGTCATCATGTCATCTCATGAATAATTGGTCTCAACTTATCCTCTCAAAAGGAGATAATATAAGAGTTGGGGATATGATATAAATAGAAATAAATTAGGTTTAGCCTACAAATTCGTAAATAACGATGTCATATTGAGAAATATGTCTTTCTTACTAATGAAAATCGTTGTTGTTACCTTTGTGATAACTTATTTGCTTTTTAGCGAGGCTAATTGTTATGTTATGTAACTTCTGGTGAAAATAACGTTGATCTCATCTTAATCATGCATGTCAATACTTGGAACTGACGTATCAATGGTGAATATGTATGTGTTTAAGGATATAAAGTGGAAAAAAACACTTAAATTGACATTTCATATACGTATCGTTGTTAAGCTCCCTCTAAATTGTTCTTATCTTCTTAACCAAACTTTCTTTCCAAATTAAAGACAAATTGCAGATCATGAAAGTGGTGAAACACTTTCCACAACACGCATCCAATCCCATTAACTTATACGTTCTACAACGTTCATCAGTTCATATTGGTACAATTTTTAAACTGCCTCGTGAAAATATATCCGTATGTATACATAAGAACTTGGAAGATAGAAATAATTACAACTTTTCTTTAAACATGACCACTATGACGTGAAGACCGAGTAGTGGGACATGGAATATGAGATATATAATGCATGAAGATATGAGTGTTTCTTAGTATATCATAAGTATAAGCTGAGAATGATATGAGCATTCGTAGACGACACAACTGACTGAATATAGCTTGTCCTTAAGGTGACCTCACGAACAGGAGAGACTACGTAATGCATAATGCATCGCGGTGTACCACACATGACGACAAGACAGGTGAACTCGGAAATGCTTCAACAGGAATAGATGTCATATAAAAGACAAGAAACTGGAGATACACAAGATGCTATTGCTGCGCCATGAAAAAACTTATAACAAGATTTGTTCGTAGTAACACTATCTCACAAAGTCCATATCTGACCATCACTATGCAAATCAAACTTGAAATATGAAAAGTGCTACACTATATAATGACGACACTATCATCATTGTTACACAACGACAACGGAGGTGAGAGAACATAGCAGAGGAGAGCTCATCAGATTGATTTATAAACCATTCGATTAATTAAAAAAAGTCCCTTATTACATGAGACACACCTATTCATCACCCAAAGTTATCGTACTGAAGGAAATAACAGGAATACTTACATGGTGGAAGCACGGCGTTATGTTTTATACGGCTCTCCCAGGGAGGAGATAGCAGCTATATGTACTTACTTTTACATATACATGTTAATGTCCCGCGTTATGACAGTCGTGTCAGTGGAACTGATATATTTATTTAACCCTTCAACATTACCTCCTAACTTTTCCTATATTAAAGGAGTGTTTATAACATCGATGTGCCTAGTTTGATCACACTGTATCTAGTTAATGCACGTTAATTTGTAATCTAATTATACGCGTTTTACGTAGACACTGCACAAAGTACACGGTTCATACACACTGCGTTAGTTTAAATGTAGCGTTTAGTAAAATAAGTGTCTATTAGACCTATAAAATCATCGTTCTATATAGTTAAAACACACTTTTAGTTGGTAAAAATTGCATAATTGAAACTAGCTTTATTTAGTTAATAGGTTACGTGTCTAGTTAAACTAGTTGCATCTAGGTAATACGCTTTGTAACTAGTTGACACACACTGTTTAGTTATTACGCGTTTTCATGTGTTGATACGTATTGTAACTCGCGATGACAGGTTGGTAGCAGAGACGTCAAGACAATAGCGTTAACATTACGAGCTTGCCAATACTCGATGGTCGATTATGAACAGCATGTAGATGTTAAATGGTTGTATTCATTTATACGTTGAGTTTATTGTTATACCTACACATTTCCACATTGACAATGTCAGATATAGACAGATGTATGTATAGTTAGCATGCATCGTATTACATTAGCAACAAGCTGTGTTGACACAGCTCACGTGGTTCGATTAAAATATTTGCTTTTTAGATAACTGTTTAATCGATACTTATATCTTTTTTTTACATGAATAATGCAATTATATTCTTAATGATATTCAAGCACGTACAAGGGTTTTTATTTAGATTTATGCTTTAACTGTTTTAAAATTTCAAACTGGGCTGTTATGCTGAGTTAAATGTAAACAACATATGCCTTACTCTTACACTGAACTTACACTTCAAAGACAAATGAACTAAACTTACAGTTGATTTCTGTATTTGCCATTCTTGGTTTTGGATGGAGCCCATATCAGTCATATCCCCTTTCACCATCACTAGTTAGTTTGCACTTTTCACCTCGGCCACAGAGAGACTAACTTTCAAACATACACAAGCCTTGAACACTCCGATTTATGTACTTACTCGACCTGGATAACCCACGTCAGTCTCTTAAAGCGTACTTCGCATATGTTGGCAAAGGGAGATAATCGATGTTCTATTTTAAATGATGTCACAGTTTACCATTGTGACCGTGACGTAGAAAGGTCGTACACATAACTGTGCATTTAAAGTGCGCACTACGTCACACAAAGTGTCGAAATTCAGGTGTTTACAAATCCAAATCGGTACGAGATTTAAACCTTACCCATCAAATTAGTCAACACTTCAATTCAAATTTATAGGTGCAGTTTTAGAAAGTGGGATTATAGCTATTATCAAGGGGAACAGGACACACTATTTATCATGACCACAGTTACTGATTGAACAGGGCTGGACTAAATCGTGCGATTAACTACATCTACATACGTAAACCGACGGCATGGTTTTCTCATTTACACGGTAAAGCTGATATTCAGGTGGGGAGAGACCAATGTAAACCTCAGCTGATATTTGACTCACATAACACTCCTGATAAAACAATGATTCACAGCTTTGCACTCTAATAATGTCAACATGCAACGCTTGCACAATGTAAGTTTTTTACATCCCCTTGTTGCTTAGTTTAACAAAAATATCGCTACTGTAACTGTGCTAATAACTAGTTGTACGGAAATAGCATTTTGAATACTATTCCAGGCGTTCAGTTATCAGTTCGACGTTATTTTGAGATCAGAGTAATACATGAAAGTAGTACGTTCATTTTCAATTTAAATACCGACCGTGATAAAACAATATCAATATCAATGGTATTAATACTTCATCTGGAATAAATTCATGGATTGATAATAGGAATATCGCGATTAACTCTGAAATAATCTACACTTTCCTAATTTTAATTTTCAATGTTAATCTTATTAAGTTATCAAAATGTGAAATACCAAATATATTACAACAGCGTCAAATATTCACAATTAGAGTACAGAATGGCATTATCACATTTATCAGAACTTGCAATCACAGCATGTGCCCTATATTAGAAATAGAGCTACAATTTGTCTAGTAAATTTAATTTGCATCAAACTCATACGATAGATTAATTAACATAATCAGATAATTACAGCAACAGCTTGGTGGATCACCCAATTTTCATGTGCGAAAATATCTAGATAATATTCAGAGCTGTTAATTCATTTCCCTATTACACCAAGATGAGTAATGAGCCAGCGAGGTCACTGTGACCCGTAGCCCCCGACTAGGAGATAGCTTCGAATTCGTCCTTCATGATGAACGCTATAGTGAGATTAAGTGGATGTTCTTCATGAATTATTCTATTTTTTTGGTTACTTTAGAGCTCAAACATGTTTGGATAATTTATTTGTCTTGAGATTATAGTGTCACGTGATGTTTGTTTTCAAATCGTACAGGCCAAACGAAAATTAGTTTTCCACAGCTACATGTATATGTTGTACTCGTAAAATAAGCCAACGTTTTTTTACGTGAAACAGATAATTACAAAATACGACGCTTCACCGAATATATAATACTGATATTCTATAACAATCTCATACGAAAATATCAATTCGACTTTCAAAGATGTTGCGGAACTATAATGACGTCTTTTCATAGTATTTATACATATTTACTTATTAGATAGTGTCCTGATGCTCTACGTCCCATTAGGAAAAATGGATTAAGAAAACAACTCTCAATCATCTGTCGTTACGTCCCATTAGGAAAAATGGATTAAGGAAACAACTCTCAATAATCTGTCGTTACGTCCCATTAGGAAAAATGGATTAAGAAGACAACTCTCAATAATCTGTCGTTACGTCCCATTAGGAAAAATGGATTAAGAATACAACTCTCAATAATCTGTCGTTACGTCCCATTAGGAAAAATGGATTAAGAATACAACTCTCAATAATCTGTCGTTTCGTCCCATTAGGAAAAATGGAATAAGGAAACAACTCTCGATAATCGGTCGTTACGTCCCATTCGGAAAAATGGAATAAGGAAACAACTCTCGATAATCGGTCGTTACGTCCCATTAGGAAAAATGGAATAAGGAAACAACTCTCGATAATCGGTCGTTACGTCCCATTCGGAAAAATGGAGTAAGAAAACAACTCTCAATAATCTGTCGTTACGTCCCATTAGGAAAAATGGAGTAAGAAAACAACTCTCAATAATCTGTCGTTACGTCCCATTAGGAAAAATGGAGTAAGAATACAACTCTCAATAATCTGTCGTTACGTCCCATTAGGAAAAATGGAGTAAGAATACAAGTCTCAATAATCTGTCAAACATGTCGAACGGAAGGCAGCTATGGCTGCTAAGAATGTCAGTTTTCAACCAATCTAGTTAAAACTAGTCCGACGGATCGATACATCTAGTTTTAACTAGATTGGTTTTCAAACCAACCCACCTTATAGTATACTAAAAGGTGGAAGAACTTGTACACTGTCCAGGTAAAATTGCATTTCTTATTTTCTTTTCTATCCTACACTGTTAAACATTTACGATTTTTCAGAGTGACATGTGTATGAAGCTTTATTTGGTTTTGATACATGCCAAAACAGGTCAAATCAACTCAATGATTGAATGTATGGTCAACCTCAAATTACATCTTTGAGAGGCATTTTGAAGTTGGTGAGATGAATAGTGAACAAATATTATGGATAAAAACTTCTTTAGTGCAGGATTGCGACGTTTCGGAGTAGACACAAACACCGACATCAAGCAAGTGATCACTTGGAATCCGTAATATTTCTTCTCTACTAAAATGCCACTTTTTTAAACAACTAAACGTGTTGAAAGAAAATAGGATAACAGCTATGGATATACACTCATGCTCATATTAAACAGTCATTAACAATTATATCAGAACTATAAGTTATAAAACATTATCAATTGAAATTCAGGGTTCTTTCTGATATAGATGTTTCCGAAATGACGTTTGACTAAGTGACGCGCTCCACCAGCAACATACGTTGTGCCTCTTTAACAACTGTGTAATCAACATTCTTCTAGCTATAAAGTCTATAAATATATAAGCTTTGGATACTGCTACTCAAAAGCTTGTGTTTACTTTATGTTTGTAGATTGATATAAGTCTCTCTTACTTCCTGCATAAGGTATTTCTTATAATCTTTGTATAATCAGTACCTTTACTGAAATGATAAGCTGAAGAGCAGCACAGTTAGTCTGGTAATGCGACCTACATATACATGTAGATGTAGCTCAGTCGATTTCATGATTTAAAGAAACCTATCTTCTGTAATTCATTACTAATGATAACAAACAGAGAAACACTTTCCTTCACAGTTGTTTTGCTTCAGCGAGAATATATAGTTGAAAGAGTAAAAGAGAGAAACGTCTATTAACTTGGGAATTTTATCTATTGTCATTCATCTATATCTTCGGAAGAAAAAATTGGATTAAGCTATTGGAAAGAAACTGGGCATATGTATTCATGAGTTTCAAAATCATATCTCGTCAGTTAATTTTGTCATGAACATCATATTTGTTCCACAAACGTAGATAAGTGAACTATCTTTGTAATCTGCTATTGTAACAGGCTCAACTCATTTCATGCACATTTAAATTTGAAGTCAAAGTAAATACTTGTAGAGGTGATAATCTATTTTGCTCCATATCCGAGACTTCCTGTATACTATACGGAATATAATCACCAACTGGTTTCACACAAATGTGATCATCGGGGTGTTATACATGTAGCGTTTAACTCTTTATACCATTGATATCTCATGAACGCTGCAATGAGCCGGGCTAATTATTTACATTTCAGTCGGGTTGCCTGCGGTTATGATATCAAGTTTTTTTACGAGGAGCATGGCCGCGGTTAGACTGTTACGATATGGGTAACTGACGGTTGTCTTCGTTTGCGCGACATTGACGTTCAACACGAGATGCGGGGAGACAATATGGTTGTCCACACAGCGCTTTTAAAACTTGCGTTGAAACCTTTGAGCGTTGGCTTGGTATGCATTACGTTAGTCTTTAATCACATGAAACCAAAATATTAAAAACTAATCAATTGAAATCAACACTGAGGATTAAATGTCAATACTTCTCGTAAGGAGATACCCGTGGAGGATGACCTCAATTCTATCGTAATGAATCTTGTTTCATGTAATATTAAATAGTTTTTATAGTTACTTTTCAGAATCAGTTGGCCTGTCATAAATGTATATGCATGAAAATTAAATACCAACACTCATGCAATATCATTTTGTCACTCTAAGTTAGTTATTCCGTGAACAATAACAATAAAGAAGCGAGTTACACGACAAGGACTCTTGCGGACATGCACTGTTTATCTTGTGATTTAAATAAAGCATCAGGGTACCATTTCAGTCTGGTTGGGTTTAATCTAGTTTTGAGGGTCAGGGTCGGTTAAAAAAAAGTTTATTCACCCTGAACGTGGTAACTGTGCCAAAATTTTCTAGATCTTAGCCGAGCGTATCACATATATACAAGCCATGAATGATAGTACGGTATAATGTATGTGAAGTCTTGTGGAATCAAGGGGATATATGATATATATTAAAACATTACATGTGGTTTTCAAGCTATACTTCAACTGACATTTAGTACGAAACTTTCATTTGAATGATATTTCACTCAGTCCAAAAAGTATATATACCAGTATCATGTCGTTTAGCATTAAGCAAGTAAACTTAAATATGGAAGTCACTAATGTTTTTGTGTTGGTTATGGGTAATGAGATTTTTTCAAGTAATAGATAAGGTAAAAACAAGGCTTTAACTTAGCATTTACTATAGTGACATGAACCTTCAAACTGTGATTATTCAACGTCTCCTTCAATCTCATTGAAATCAGATCGAAACCTGTCCCTTGTACATTGTTGCAAGAAACGCAGCGAAGTACGAGGGACAAGTTTCTAACCGATTTCAATGAGATTGCGTCTAATACCACACATTTACGGCTGCTGCAGTGCATCGTGTTTATAAATATGTACATAATTAATAATATACTAAAACCATATAATAATGTCCCAAAGTTTCCTCGCTAAGTAAACGTTAACTGGTGACAGTTACAATTATGCCTAAAAGAATACAACGTTACAGAACACGAACACTTCTTCAGTACTGGCCATGTGGCGGAAGATCGGATCGAAACCCTTGCACACCATACGACTTATAGTAACAACACCAATCGTATGTGTTAATATGCTTCGAGTTGAACCGACTGCAGATTTTTTCCAAACAACTTGAAACCAGGAGAATCTAAGTGTTATTCCTAAATCGATTGGTTTCTAAACGTAGCGAGTAACAAGTGATATGTTCGATCAGATTTTAATGAGATTGGTTCCTTCTTAGCATGCCATTACAGTAGAATGCAAGTTGTTACAAAATTCGTACCGTTGGTTTGGGCCTATACTTAGAGTCTCAAGTCTTTGTAGTATATTTTTCATATAAATATCAAAACGACATTTAACCACTGAAAGTTTTCCTCTAACAAAGGGCGTAAATGGTCGAATACTAGCTGAATAGGAACATTCATCACATGAGCACCCAAATAATTTTAGTATGTGAAAGTTAAAAAACTAGTGTAAACTCCACCATCAGGTGCAGCTGGGGGACTGGGCTCAAAGAAGGAAAAATGTCAATCCCTCTACTTGTTTCTAGAAAATCGTCAACTTAAGCATCTTACAAGCAAATGGCATTTCGGCTGAAAACTTTTAATGATTTTCTCAAAGTTTTAGCAAATGTTAAAGTTGTCTACAATGCAATGAAGAGAGGGACTGCTTGTCACTTGGCTGAGCATATAGCCAGTTACCACTACAAGACGGTTCTAAGCCGATTCTGAAAATTGCTCTCAACTAATGGAAAATGCGGCGTACAAGATGTATTTGCGCGTAGAATCATTAGGCTGTCGGTAAATTCGTAGACTACACGGGTTCCTCCATGCAAATTCTGGTGGACTCGTAGACCAATCGGGCGATGGATTTGTAGTGTAATTTAGACAAAATAGATAAATATATATAAACAAGCTTTATATTTAGTAATTATAAAATAATTTCTTAATGCTAGTTAAAAAAAATATAGGACATTGGTTTCGTACGAAGACCACAGACGAATATTAATCAAATATCAAAATCATAATACGTCTGGAAATTTCATATATATATATAACTGCGATTCCATTTGTCAAATTTTGGTCTCCATGTAATGTGCCTTTTAATTAGTTTGTGCCTTATGTCGAGCTCAGATCCGTGTTTATATGTAAATCTCAGATCCGTGTTTATATTTCTGGTTAAGATCCGTGTTCATGTGTCCGAGTTAAGATCCATTATCATATACATAACAAAAGATAACTGAAATTCCAACATTCTTGATCAAAAAGGTAGGCCATCTACTGTCACAATAACTCACAAATTCATGTTTTAATTTAGTGAAAATAACTTTCTTCTTGGAGTTATCAATTTTTAGGACTACTCCGCCTAGCTTCTTTGAGTGGCATTTTAGAAGTTTGTATGCTTAATGTAGTTACTCCGCGTAGTTAACTTGCAGCGTATATATCCTGAGTCAATCTACACATGATACATGAAAAACACTTCCAAGCAGCATGTTTCAAATTGTCAAATTGATATAATGTCAAACTTATAAAATAACATTCGTTTTCATACACCAAATCTACACTTGATTTCAGACCTGGTTGTTGCTGAGAAAAATTTCAAACTAATCATATGTGCATTGTTTTATTTTCGTAACGGGTGTTAAACGTTAATTGCAACAGATTGTCAGTTCATCTAAGACATCACTGGATTCTAATTGATCTGGTATAGCACAGTGTGCTAGATATATAGCGTTTTCTACGACGGCTTGATAAAACCTATGACGTATGGTTAATGTAGTTACAAAGGTTTAGCACGCATTTTATATTCTTAACGACTTTACAGTAACTACTACTTGTTCACTTGAGGGGTATGGTCATTTACTCCTGGAGTGTTTCGTCTTATTGATCTCATTTAAAATAAACATAACTGCTTCAGTGACCACATGTATTTACTTAGATCAAATTAATTAATATTTAGGTTCAAATACATTTAAAGTTCACTGAGCCACCTTCCAGTGATGAATCAATAGTCTACATGCACGGTTACGCGTGTAATGTATCGCCTCAAATTAGCATGTATCCCGTGCACGTGTAAATGTCATTACGGTCTTTTTTCACCCCTCATCCCAAAGTTGTAGTAAAAAACAACTATCACGTGATTATTCATATATATCTAACGTTAAAGATGAATCTATACTGGACCTTTTTTAAACGCAAAAAGGTCAGGTCAAGCGTGTTAAAACTTAGTCACATCTTAATCAGATCTTGATCTTTTTTTTGCACTTTTTTAACAAACAGATTATAACAGTCCCACAACAGTCCCCATACCATTTCATTCATGAAAACAAGTGGACGTGCTGTATAGTGTAGCCTTGACGCATCGAACGTAAAGATAGGTGACACACTTCCAGTCGCGGTTTGTTTTCATAGGGGCAAACATTCCCCCCGTACGTAGCTCCCTCGATAGTCATGCAGCGCGTTGTTTGTAAACAAGTACCCTGCCCCGCATGCTAAGCTTATCCTACCTTGCGCTTCAACGTGTTGATGATGCTCGCCATGGTAGCTTGGTCTCCAGTTGGTATCCAGTCCGACACTGATTACACTACTTTTAGCACTATGTGCCGGGCGCAATGATTGAGTAAGACAACGATGACGTAAAGTTGGAAGTGAGTTCTTCGGACAAAGTGATGAAGTGACAGAGCGCGCACTGCACGGGGTTTATCAACCGTGACTGGGCAAGAGTTACCCCCCTTTATCCGTATCACCTGCACCCAAACAATGTTGATATCAGCGCTTGCTTTACAAAGAAAAAAACGTTTACTTAATTCCGCGGGCTAGTTATTCTTCAGTTATCGTTCCACATCAGTCGTTCGCCACAATGTAATGGGACTCTTGCAGCACAAAACGATTTTGTCGACCTTCGTCGATATCATTTACATCATTTAAGTTTATAGAGTAAATGGCAGTAAAGAAATGAGGTTGTCATATATGATCGAGTATTTAATCATTAGTTCTAACCCTCCCATATGTATTCCTTATAAACCCTGTCAAATAGAGAGACATGGACGCTTACCGTAGGCCTCCTGTGATGAATAGCTCTTTCTTTATTATATTGACAAAATGATTCTGATCATGTTCGGAATGTTAAAAATCACCATTATATTACGAATGCAGAATTAACAGCTTATTCGAATTTGGTATATGAGCCTTTTTGATATTAATCTTTATATAGGAGTACTTATTTGACTTTATCTAATGTATATTACATGCTAAGGATAGTTAAGACAGTTCATGCTGATAATCCATGTATTTAAAAAACCCTAAAAAACCCTCGCCATTTGGTAAGTAATCGGAGAATTTCTGTATAGCTATTCTCGTAAACAATGCATAATGTCTGATACTTAAATTAAGCGCCGAATGACAAAAAAGTATCATCAAGACACCCCGTGTAATACAAAACACGTCATGCATGATGCAAATATAACTTCAACCCCACCAATTGTTAGGTGATAGCGACTTCATGTAGAAAACGTCCAGTATACAAAACGTAATATCATACACAAAGGACTGATCGGACAGTGCTGTGACTGAATCAAGAAGATAAGCCTTGTGGTACAAACACACGATGCATCTTGCAAGAAGCTTTCTCCCTCGTCAATTGTTATAAGTGATAGGGGCTTTCTATTCACGCTTTCTAGAACACTATAAACAGACTATATTAGGGATGATAAACATATCTTAAGATAACCTGCGTAATATTAAACACATGCATGTTCATAAGAATCCACTTGTACAAAATTAGCAGTTTGGAGTGAGGCAACGGTATGACATGGTTTATAAAGGAGAGATTATCTATCAGAATATCACATTCGTACTTAAATGTGGATATCTTAACTTGAGATTATACATTGTATTAGAGATGGGTGTTGAATGATGTAAAAATAATTTGGAAAAACTAATGGTGTCATTATCTGTTTCGCTGATTTTTCTGAATGACTTTTATACCTATTTAACTCAACATCATTCAGCAAAGTTTCAGTTGCTAAATGTTTTACGGAGAAGATTATTAATGATGATCTATGCTGATAAAACAAGAGCAAGGGTTAGCTGATACCTACGATCGAGCGTCACATCATCACAGTGACAAGGACGTATTTTGGGATTATTTCCCTTTCTTGAAAATCATGAATTATTTATCTCTAAGAGTGAAATTGTATGACAACAATGCGCTCAGATCATTTATTGGTGTTGCGGAGTTTGCATTTTATTAAATAGATATATATCTGCCTATTGAGGAAGCAAATGTATACTATCCCGAGTGTCGGGGCCACGAGTGATGATATTTTACTTTTGTTACTCCAAAGAAGGAAATACATTATAGTCTTTTCAAGAAAGGTTTATTTGAAATTAATATTATCATCTGTTAATCCTATTTTACAGAGTCGGATCGCGTTTATGTTGACTCCTTCGCCTTAGCAAAATGATATCATGAGTTCGCAATTTTATCAGACGAGGATGTCGGAACATTGGTTTTTTCATGATTATTTCACAATATCGATAGCTAGAGATAAACGCGATTTATTTCTATCGAGGTAACATGGTATTTCATTGGTTAGCATATGACAATGATAACCTGTACATTACTACAGTTATTTGAATTAGAAGAATTACAACAAAACCAAAGCTCAACCATAGGCTGCCATCGTCACCACATTAAGAACACACATCATAGGAAAACGAGGCGTTATGGTATTATTTATGACGTCACGTTACCATGACAAATGCAGTTTGCCCGATGGGCATCTAATGAAAAACTAAATCCCGACGCGTTGCTTTTTTGCTTTCTTAGATGATGAATAAATCCAAACGGAACTTGACAAACTCACAACTGTGAATAAAATCAATTGAGAATTTGCATGTTAACAGTCTTTTCTTATATGTTCAGTAAAAAGAATATGATATTATATAAACAATAATTATCAGTATGTACTGGAATGTGCATGCAACAGCCTATGCTGTAACTGAGTCAATAAAGATGTAACAATACCTGGTCTAGTGACGCCTTGCAGGTGTTAACAACAGTATCAACACTGCTTCATTGATACGCACCTTGCAGTGAGACAGAGTATTTAAAAGAGGCTATATGGTTCCAGACAAAATACTCACTCGCCACAGATGAAGCAGCAACTCACACGAACGTGTCCAGCTAAGATGTCAGGTAAAGTTCCCCACTATACACCATGCAGTCTGACATCACATGACGAGCTGGAGTATGCCCGACAATTCAAGTATCAATTAATTGCATGTAGTACGCTATACAGGCGTTTGTGTGCTATTGCTTTTGAGATAGTCCCTGCCGGTGCGATTGACGTCACAGTGCTAGCAAAATATACCTCACCAGTCGACCTTTGACCCCTTTACAATAGCAAAAAAAGAATCCCACAACAAGTGCAAGCAGCTATAGGTCACCCCACAGGGTGATCGCAATTAATGATTGCTTATTTAGTTCATATTGGCAGAACGCGTGTGTGTAGTAGAATGGGCGTACTGCGGAGAACTGCTTCATTGGAGGACTAGCAATATGCCCTGTCAGCATTATTTATTGTATCAAACATTTCCCCCCTCACAATACATAATGCACAAAGGGCTTTACTCCGCTTTGGGAGATACCTGGGCATAGACAAAAGTTTATTTTGAATTCCTGATCGGCGCGTGCGTCATTGCATTGTGTCAAGCGAGGTACTACGCATATACGACTAATATCCCGGTAATATATCTAATACATTAGCTTGTCATGTACCTTTGACATAAAGGTTAAGGTTTCTTGAGTTAAATAGCAAAACTGAATAATATATTTATGTCTTTAAATTGAAATAGAGAAAAAATGCAAAAAGTGAATGGTTTAACTGATAAATTTTGAAATGCTTGTACATTGTACTAGATATTGTCATTCAAGAAGAAATATCCCCTTTTCTTAAAGCATCTAAGACATAATTCCAAAACCAAACCGTAATCACCTACAATATGATGAATGTATCACCATACAAAAAACATTATGTAACCCAGCAACACTACACAAATACACAGATGTGACTCAAAAGTAAGCAATACCCAAAGGGAATACAACGTAAAATATACTTACCTAATGAAAAAATCAACAAATTTACAGAAAATGTTGTATAGCAATCGGATCAGTTCGGAATTTTCATTATTAATAATTTACAAAATCTATAATGAATTTCATAGCAGATAATAAAGGTTTTGTCAAGATTCATGGATCTGAGAAGGCAACTAAGACAGAAATCTCGTAGCAGCGCGATAAATGCTTATTCTTATGCAAAGGCTAATAATGCACTTAGTAAATATGCGCACTTCTCACAAAATGCGGAACTGTCTATTACATTTGCGACCGTAAAGTCCCTGGGAATATAAGCTCGGAGATGTATAATTATCTTAGCATCACTGGCCACAGTGGCAAGAACCGCGTTACTATTTATAGGTCATGAAATATAAAGCAAGGCTAAAAATACGGTTAAATCGATACTGATAATTCACTTTGCAATTCCGTTTTCCGAGCGCAGAATCCCGTATCCCATAACACCATTCTCTTCTGCAGACAATAGCATGCCTATGGAAGCAATATTCTCAAATGAAATACTTTAATCATGAAAATGAATATTTTCAAATGTGCATAAAACTCACCTCCTATCATGAACGTTCTACTGTGAGAAATTCTGTCTACACGTCAATACCGATGTGCATTTCGCGCCTGAGGTAATCATTAATGTAGCGTAATGTCAGGTGATGATGACGTCATGCTGCAGATGCCCGTGTATAACACCTCTAGACGTGTTGAGAATATAGTGTTAGACAACATCGGTCCCCAGCTGAAGCTCTACCTCCCCGTCACCTAACAGACCGCTCTCTGATTAGGGTTGCAATACATTACTATCTCCTGCCAGCGTCATCGACAACTGTTATTGCGACACTGTACCGTAAAAGCTTTATTCTAGATTTAATAAGTGACATTGATGACAGATATATATATATATATATATATATATGATTCTGTAATAAATCTTCCTGATTCCACCGATTGTATATGTCATACATCTATTGGTTTACGTCGTCATTTAATTAGGTGTAATTGTATCAGCGTAAGAGGTACTCTTATCTAGAGTGTTTAACGTTCTGAAGTTATTAGTAGATAATGTCAATTTTACCGTTCTAATTAAGAATAAGAAGAAAAAGTACATTTATTAAAAAAAAGACCAAGTTGAGAGACCCTTTATCTTTTAACACCAACAGCTTAAATGATTTTTAATATGACATATATCCTACGCAAATATAGAAAGTTCAACCATTCTTAAAGGTAAAAGCTTCGTGTTCCTCAGAATCGATGAAAATTCAAATTGTTAACAAAGTTGAAACGACGAAAATAAAATAGTAGTGTCAACGAACAACACTTTATCGCCAAGAAAATAGCTCGATCGTAATGCTTTACTAGCCTGAGAACTAATTCAGAGTGACCTCCCTTCGCATATTCACTCTGACCAGAGCTTTTAAGCTACTTCGAACAAGGACCAATTTGCTGCTTGCTGTGGTGGCTGAGCCTGCAAGCCGTTATGATGCTATGATTTTTAATCATAGAATGACATAATATTCTCGGTTCATAATAGATTATGGCCTGTCAGCATTTCATTACATTTCACAGATGGCTGCAATTTCCCAGTTCTGATAAAGTGTGGCTGTTATTGATACTGTTTTCCTATCGACTATCGTTACATAAAGCCACAAAAGGCTAGTAACGAGTACTTAATTTAACGGTTTGAGCATGCAGACATGTGTTTTGCGCAGATGTGGCTTATTGGGAAACACATTGGCAGCAGTTTAACGATAGAGCCATTCCTGCTGAAAGTTCTTAATCACATTTCGAGTGGTCGCGTATTACAGTAACACGTCGAATATGACGGGTACAAACATAAACCGATTATGCATTCGGTTTGCTCACATTCACATTTGCTCGTATATATCGTCTAGATGGTTCGAGCCTGATAATAAATGACAAATTTACCATCCAAATACAAGATACCAATGAATTTCATAATACTGCTTGCGTAACAACTTAAGATTGAAAAGGCACGACTTGCGAGAGAGCGACAGGTGCGAGGTCAGCAATTAATTCCAACTCTTTCAGTGATGTCAGTATAGCTCTAATATTCAGTGTACTTCAAGCATCGCGAAGAATACTGAAGACTCCATTTCGTCTACTTTTAGCGGGTACAGCATATGGATGACTAAAATTTGGGCATGAATTCTACGATTGTCAAAGGTGTGCGATTATGTAGTATAGATATTCACTGACTGAGGGAAATTACCAATAGTAATGAAGTGGAGGGATTGTGTATTTGGCCATAATTCCAAAATGATGTTGATTTCTGACGCTGTTGATAATTGGCCTGTTGGAAACAACTGGAATTGTAGCCCCAGTAAAGTTCTACTATGTGGACTTGAGCTGAGACTGAAAGTTTCTATTACTGAAATCCTTCAAAAATATTATTTCATAACATATGAAAAATGAGCAACCTGCGATAAATCGTTTTCATTCAAAACTAGACATGCTTTTCAGGACATCATGTTTATGAACAATAGGATGGAGTATATGGAGATGTAAACCGTGGTTGACACAGACAGTTGTGGACAAGTAGGGACTGGGTCAGTATGTCTCTATACGGGAGAAATCGATGAGGAGCCGGTCCAAGCAGCTGGGGACCAGCAACAAGCCCTGTGCTCAGCTTGTAACCAGAGATTAGCACCTCCACACTGTTCAGTCTCACAGACAGGACTCCAGTCTATCAGGGATTTAAACAAATCGTGAAATATTCGAATACCTTCAATAGTCATTCTCTGTAGGAAATGTTTCAACACCAAAATTGCATTGTTTTAATGTTTTGATTAAGAGATATTGTTACAGTGTAACATTTTGGATTATCTCTTATTTTCTAGTCTAATGTGTTTACTGGTCACAGGAAAACTTTGTGTATTTCTTTAATTAAGCTCATTTGAAATTATTTATGAAATTTTCGTTCTTTATGTTAGAAATAACATCATTTTGCTACAGGATATCGTATTGATAAGCCAATGGATCTCGACAGTGACGAGGATTAAGAAATAGATTACATCATATTATGAAAGTGTCTAATTCTGATCAGTATTGCTTGAAATAATAAAAGTAAAAAAAAAAGAGGCTTCTCACTGTAACTTGTCAGTTCTTGCATTATATGTTACTTAGTAATGCTGGTAAGCTATATCTACTCAAGAGTTAAACATTTTAATGTCTTTTTTTCATTATAAGAAAACAATAGTTTTTCGGGCGTGATGTCTGTACTCACAACTTAAACATGACGAGGATAGATTTCAAACGAAGAGGCCAATATGATTACATGAAAATTCATCATAGCTCTCACAGGATTGCATCCGTTTGAATCAAACCCCGTTTGAGTTTATCAATGAAACCTATCCTTCAAACGGATATTCTTAATGTTTAAGCTTTTTAGCCTTACTCGTTCTTTGGTGTTAGTAAGTTAGTTTCATGTTATCACGACGATATACAGGAGTCAAAGACAACATCTACAAGGTTAAACCCCCTCCATTGAAGGGGCAAGGTACCTCCCAACAGTATATCAAATCTAATGGAAATATGTGAAAAGTTTACGGAAACATCGGCCAAATTCATTTGCTACGAATTTTAGAACATACGAGACAAGCTTCTGAATTGCTAAGGGTATTTTCTGATCTTATGAAATCATGTTCCATATTAATCAAAAACCTTCTCTCTGACGTTGCATAAATGATTGAAAAAGCAGCACTAAGTAACAAGTGCAAAAGCATCATTTACATCACTACATCTCTATGCGTCACCCTTTGTTATTCACAGGACACCACACGAGTGTAAAGCAGTTTGATAGCTCCTTCATCAGGGTCCAAATTCTGCTCATTCTAGTCCATTATTCCATTAATAATGCGATGATCGACAGCGTCTTTAGTGAAAATACGGACTTAATATCAAAGCCAGCAAATGTAGAGAAGAATTGAACGGATGTCACCATTGAGTTTGAGAGCATTGGATAACGAAATGATAATGTGGGTTGTTTTATACTTTTCCACAATTGAATTCAAACGTTCGTTATATTTGGTTTTCAAACTGATAATATTACACTAATGACCAGTATTTTTAAAAAAACCCCAAGATAATCCATGGAGTTTTTACCTTATTATGTGCACACTACCTTTTACGTTTATTCGGAGCTTAATTTGATTGAGCGTCTTGTAGCTCCCATTAGAGCTTCAAACCTAATTAGGGTAATGTTTACTTTAATATTCTAAATGGAAATTACTATCAAAAGAACCTCAGTTATCTGCAAAACTACTTCTCATGAACAATGCAAATAAAACGTGATTTAGAAACTTGCAGCTCGTAACAGAGCCTAACGAGGTTACCAAATTAGGTTAATGCTTAGCCAATTCATCTTAATGGAAAGCTTCAAAATTCAAAATAAACACACATTCGTACATTGATCTACATTTCAGAATCGATGCAGTGATAACAGTGTTCTAGAATAGAGTTATGTGGACGAGGGTGCCAACTATGTATACTCGTATTGCGGAAGATCACATTATAGAAAAACCTTATTCGCAAGGTGAGAGTGTTCTACAACATTGCTGTGTGGACGAGGGTGCCAACTATGTACACTCGAATGGTGATATCTAATGGCGGTAGATCCTCTTACAGAAAAACCTTTATCGCAAGGTGACAGTGTTCTAAACATTGCTGTGTGGACGAGGGTGCCAACTATGTATACTCGAATGTTGATACCGAAATGCGGTAGATCACATTACAGAAAGACCTTTATCGCAAGGTGACAGTGTTCTAAACATTGCTGTGTGGACGAGGGTGCCAACTATGTATACTCGAATGTTGATACCGAAATGCAGTAGATCACATTACAGAAAGACCTTAATCGGAAGGTGACAGTGTTCTACAACATTGCTGTTTGGACGAGGGTGCCAAGTATATACATCATAGAAACACCTTAGTCGCAAGGTGATGTTGTTCTACAACATTGCTGTTTGGACGTATATGCACACTAGATGGATGAAACCTCACTGAAATTCGATTACATCATAAAAACACCTTAGTCGCAAGGTGAAGTTGTTCTACAACGTTAATGTGTGCAATTGATGTTATATGTAGATTACATTAAGTAAGACCTTAGCTTTATTAGTGGTTTGGTTGCACTTCAGATATCTAAATAGTGCCACTAAGCTCATAGTTTATTTTAAGAATTTTAGAATAGACTGTATTCAAATCAAATAAACAGGATCAAACCATTGATCTCTCTATAAGCTTATACAGTTCTACAAAAGCTTGTTTGGACGACGGCTCCAAGTATTATACCCAACTGTTGATTCCTCCAAGCAGATTGCAGTAGAGAAACACCTGAGTCGAACTTAAATGGTTGCGTGCACTTCTGTTCTCACAGAGTACATAACAGCACGGCATAGGCCCTGGCACCAATTACCTCGAAGCGATGCATGCTGTAATTCTATTTATCAGTTTGACGATCACTATGTATCGAGGTGTAGAAAAAACATGATAAATCTGCAGGTGTGTTTTCCGAGCCTTCCACCTAATTGTGTTTTGAGAACTGCACTGCTTTGTAAACAGTTTAGAAAAACATCACTGCGTTTAACTTAACGCATCGTACAGAGATAATGTTTACCAACAGCCGTTGTTTAATTTCCGTTTGACGTTGACTAATAACTAAGGGTGAAAGGTTGATGTCAAAACATGTAAAGGAGTGCAGACATGCAGAAATAAACGGGATACAGATAAAACATGGAATTAGTTTTAGGGATGTATGAGTTTAATTACTATTCTTAGGTAAAGATGTTAAAGTATCTTTTTAATGAACTTGAATTACAAAACGTTTTAGTGAACTTGAATTACAATGTTGAAACTGTTGATTCTTACTATTCTTAGGTAAAGATGTTAAAGTATCTTTTTAATGAACTTGAATTACAAAACTTTTTAGTGAACTTGAATTACAATGTTGAAACTGTTGATGACACATATAAAATATATTGAGGTATATGAGAAGCGATGTTATATTTTTTGCTGATTTCGTAATCTTATAAGCATACATCGATTGGTTTGGCAATTTTTAAAGTGTTATCGCACAACAAGATCACTGTAATGAGAATGAAAACATATTTTAATTATCAAGTAATAGATATAATAAGATTGATAAAATTACACTTATTTTTACGTTCATAAAGATTTGACTGTGGAAGATATACATCATACAAATCTAGACGATTCATTAAAAAATCATGACGACAACGGACTGAAGGAAACGAAGAACACAACTAGGTAAAGAGGATACCTTAAAAGTTCATGCTTTTAAACAGATGTTGTCTGATATCACGGTATAACAGATGGGGAGATTTAAAATGTGTTTAGAGATAAGACGAATAGCTTGGGAAATCGTAGAAAAACTTGGGTGAATGGAATGATCAATATAGATTATAGATGCTCTTAACCTTGTCACACAGAGAGTTTTTATGGGGACCAGAGCATCTTAGAAGGTATAAAAGACGGTAAACCCTTGAAGGGAAGAAGCAGGATGATCAGAAGAGACTCCACAAAGTGATACATCTTCGTCAACACTTTAAAGAAGCAACTACATTCCATTAGATCAGACATTTTCTAAAACTGTTCACTTTAAAGGCTCCTGTTCAAAATCGCATTCATTGATCATATCAACTAATCATTTCTCAAAATATAGGTTTTCATCAGTGGCAAAAGCTTGTATGTTTTAAAGTATTTATTAGTTTTTACATAAGGTTGTGACTTCTCCGAGAGAGCAATTTTGTAAAACGTTCAACACAAATATTCAGGAATCATGACGACTGCTGTCGTTGTGATAGTTTAAAAAGTGGTATAGGGAAGGGTCTTCGTAATAGATAAGTTGTAAAAAATCTTTTGTCTTAATTCTCATTTGTACAAACATACAAATGTTGTTACAACTATTAAATTCTTAACCTGCTAACAATATTCATGAAATAAAAGTACGACCGTAATTGCTTATAACTTGACACACTTTGCACATATACCCCATAAAGAAGGCAGAATCCTTAATTGCATAAACAAAATGAAAATAGATACATACATTGATGCAAAGCATGACGATTGTACTCCAAAGGTCACTGCAATAGTTTCTGGTCAGCTGTAAACAACCAACGAGTTGCAAAAAAAAACAAGCCACGTGGATCAAATCTTTCCAAAAAACACGTCTCTTAGTCACTGTCAACAGTTCCCTTGATGAAGACTGCGTACAAGGAAGCGTTAAGTATTACATCTTGGCCACCTTCTATTATGCCGATGGTTGTCTTGTGTGTGCAATTATGAAGGCACTTTACTACTGGAGGTGATTAAGACGTATAAACACAGCATTGTCGCTGCTATCGATTACAGTGACAGTGATGGACGCTACTTTCCCCCGTCGTAATGTAACCTTTTAAACGCTCCTTATTGGATTTGCTTTTCCTCCATCCGTAATAATCATGTTAATGTACGTTTTTATGCTCGCTTACAAGACATAATGGAAAATACATACTGGAATCCCTGTCAAAGAAAAACGTAGTGCTTACATTACCTTCGCTCATAAATATAAACAAAAAGCGACCAACGTTTGATGGTAAAGCAAAGGCATGTGGCTCAATTATATAATGAATTTATCCAAAAGCTCTTTGCGGAATTCGGTTACTATAAGTGAAAAAGTAAGTTGGGGCAATTGCTTGCAACAGAATAATTGCTTACACGTTAGGCGGAGAGATTTTTCCAACCGGCAAAAGATGGGGTTTTTGCTATCAACAGAACTGATTTTACTTGTTTAGGCTGAAATGTCCAAATCGTATATTACATTTTCCAATCGATTCCTGATATATATATAAGAAAGTTATGAAGAAGACCAATATACGTACTAAAATAATCAAAGTTAATTAGAGAAAGTTAAGTTTGAAAATATTTATCATCGAAATAATCATAAATGGTCAAATTGGCATTACCAATACATTTAAATCGTTCTTTAGAAAAGAAAATCGATTTTAAAAATTTGTAATAGTCTCCTCTTGAAAGACGCTTCCTTATACTCCAACGAAAACAGTAAATGTTTGGTATTATTGCCTCTTTCTGCGAATCACCGCGAGAGGACATATTCAACTTAAAACACATTTTTTAAACAAATTGTTTTTAGGTCAATACAAACGGCATTCAACATTCGTGATCTTACATTTAACAAATCTCTAATAATAGTCTTAATTACCTGTATAACGAATGGTTTTGTCTGTCTCGTACATACGTAGTTCGTGATAACATAATATCAAATATATTGTTTTCTCTCGTCCATGATTCCACGTAAATTGACTTGATGACTGAGGATGAATTTGATCCAAAGAACACATCTTCAATAAAAATAGTATATAATAGTATATAACAACCCCTGTCTTTGATGTACATGTATGTTCTATAAAAATGTTTTATCTACACGTTTTCATCATTTGTAGAAGAATGTACTAGGCCATATTTCGTCTTACTGTAATATTCTAGAAGAAATACAGAGGTACTTACCAAATACGATCAATAACTCATTTACATAAGATATCATCAAAAGGGATGACGAAATAAGTGAGTGTTCTAGTCAAACATGATACGATAGTTAAAATGTGTTGTGAAAGGCAGGTGGTGTAAATGGGGAAGTATGCTGGTTACATCAACGAAAACATCTGGTTTTATCATTTATCTACTGCGATTCCTTATAACTTTCTAGGTGATTTGCCATTTCTTAAGCAAGGAAACGTTTCAGGAAAGATAATTTGGACTTTCTTTTTTCATTACGATCCATTTCCATCGGTTTCCCATGATGTAGGATACAGGACATGCAACGAGGGGTCAGAAGCAGCAACTGTAAGGGATATTACCCTTAAGGAAAATTTATACTAAATATTTCTTTTTAATGTACATCAATTAACTTTGATGTTATTGATGCTCTTGTCTGACAAAATGCTTTAATTGTACTTGCAATTAGACACAGACAGAATTATTGCCTAATGCAAATTAAATGCACACTTCAGGGTTTACTGAAAAGTACCTTCCGTCGGATAATCAAGCAAACGACGTAGCTCAATGACTGCTACAAGTCTACCTAATTTACCATCTCACATATCACAAATAAATAAATGTTTTGAAATTATTAAAAATCATGATGTTTTTATTTTGCAATTTCAACAAAATTACCATCTTCGCTTTTATTCAATGTTCGTTGTTCATTGATTATATCGCTAGATAACCAAAGAACCTGAAAATTGACATGGAATATAGAAATACTCATTTTAAATTCAGAAATAATGAGAACATAGCCTGAACATGCATCTTGTCTGTGAAGCGCATTTAGAAGTGACATTCATAGGAACAGTCAGATTATCTGGATAGCAACTTCTCTATTCTCAAAATAACGATATATATATACCATAGCAGTTCTCACATGAGTACAAATGCTTCCTTTTTTACTTTTTCAAATCAGAAAGTTTGTTGAAGAAAGATCAACTGAGATAATTACTACCAACCACGTGTTTATCAAGAATGTGGCGCCAATACGCAAGGTTATTAAGTTTTACATGCGTTGTCATGGAAACTACTCAACATTGTCGAGAGCACCTGTGTCGACAGAAGGTTGTATGTGGATCAACTCGGTAAAATAACTCAATTTTCCAGTGCTATGGTTGGAAGCATCCGACCCGTGCGAGTGAGGGATAAGACGCCAATCACTTAGTTTGCACATGGGTTATTAACCCAACAGAGAACTGTATTGGCGCTGTAAGTTAATGGGTTTATTGTCAGCACTGTGTTCTTTGTGTTGTTAAATACAAAACCAAATAACTTCTGTCTTTCTATCATCAAATCAAAAGAATGGTTGAACTTTCGAAGACAATAAGATAACATTTGGCAAAGGGATAATAAACTCCAAGTGTAAGACCTTTACTGTAACACATCACATTTCTTCAAATCGAATAGTTTGTCATAATGTAAGGGTGAACACATGATCATTAGGGTGACACAATGAAGATATATACCATTAAGAAATTGTGCTTTGTTACAAAAATGTTAAGTGTTATTTCGAAACTCATATTTTATACAAGTGTTTCTTCAGTAATTGGCGAATCCCTAGTTCACATAATTTTAATTGCCTATTGTTCACATTCGTTTAATAACCGTTGACATTTGAACCATGTTTAATCGAACATTAAAATGCGAAGATAGCTGAAAATATCGGATTATTCTTTTTTTGTATAGAGCGTGGGAGAAAATAGTCCTCTCGCTGAACTGTTCATAAACCATTACATTGTTGAAAAGGATTTTACAATTTGGAGTTTCGTATAGACGGTATTAGGTAACTTAAAACAAATTAATCTTTTCATGTAAATACTAAAGATCATGTCTGAACATAAAGTTCAATGTTTCAAAGATTTCATTATCAAATTATCTCAGATTAAAAACATTTTGTAAAATGACCTTACTATCACATATTTGAAAATATTATGTTAAAAAGTATCTAAAACATTTGAACTAATAAACAAGGGCAAAAGGGCAATAGCATGTTTTGTATATAAATAGAGTGATCTCACAAAAACGAAAATAAATGTCACCAATTAGAAGACAATGCAATTTTATCATTAAAAGCAGTTGAGGGCGAATGTATCATGTTCAGATGAACTGTGGGAATCCATTTCCCTAACTCAAATGATTAAATGATTTTCAGAAAAAATGGTGGCCATTACCTTTGCTTCATATCGTCCTTCTGCTACGACTTTGTATGACCAGATTTTGTAACCTCTGAATATAATTCTTTGGTATAAACTAATGTTCATTGACGAAAAATTGAAGAATAAATTAAGACAAAAATTAAATCGTCACATAGATTAACAATAAACGTTTGTCAGAGGTTCTGACGCATCTTCTCAAGACAGTCAATATAACTGTCATATCGTAAATGCAGCACAAACTGAAACATCTTTCCTCAGGACAACGATATAAAGACAACTCTCACCTATCTTAAAAAACCTGTCATCGATTGTCAGCGAACAAGGCCGCACAGGGACGAGGGTCTATTGAATACCTCATCTCACTAGCACTAGGGAACATGTGAAACCTTTAGGTTAACATAAAAACAAAATGAGCAAAAACAATGCCGCAGTTGAAAACCTTTAATCAACGCGAACAGATATAGAATGACCTCTAGAAAAAAAGGAGATTGTCTTTGGTCTTATTAGACGTAGAATTGCCTCTTAGTGTGATTTCACCGACACAATTTCAACCTCAACAGGAACTTTGATTAAAGGTTTTCCTTGCTTATGAAGCACGGGATTTATGACATAAAAACAAGACATGGATTTTCAAGGCTATGAGACTGTCTGCATAAGAAAATAACTTCGACAAATCGAACAGGATGCCTTGACAGATATTGAGTGAACATAGGCTGTACAATCAAACAACGTTTCCTAGCTGTTTCGTTCTTTTATTGCAACATTTTTTGATAAATGTGCTCGTTGAGCATAATGCATTTTGAGGGGACATACAGTGTAATGATTAGACTTTTTATATTGTGTTTATTCTACTTTTTAGTTGGGAAAATATTAATTGATTTATATTGCATATGCTCACTTGGAGACGAAAAATCCGTTTCCGTATATAAGCATACTTCTGAGTCCAGGAAGGGAGTAAAGAGACAAATGCTTTCACAATAGAGATGACATTCGAAATGAAGAACAATGCATAATGACTTGCAGTCATTTCAAAAAGTTTAAGATATAGAGCTTATAGTTGTTACCAAATTTCGGTGATTTTGTAACGATTTAGGACAGGAAAGTGTGGAACAATGGTAATTTTTAATTTTTCTGAATTTAGAGATCAGCGCACTCCAGGGAGGATCGACTTAAATATGAGAAAGCAATTATTTCGATTTTCTGGTCATTACAAAAGGAAGATCAACTGCTAAATAAAATAAAAATGCTCGGATTTTTTCGCATATTTCGTTTCAGAATGAACTAAAGGTCAATGAAAACAGAAGTCGTTGAAGTTACACAATTAAATAATCAAAAGAGCATTAAAGGCATATCTACTACGGTTAAACCGAATCCGTAAGTATGTTTTACAATTTCAGATCACAGGCCAGAAAATACAAACATTTGTCCCTTATCGAGATTGAAAAATTTCTTAATTTTTTATCAATGACATATTGAGGAGTAAGATCACGCAGTGGCGGCAGATTTACGTTTCCTTTGATCTGTATTGTTCGACTCACCTGGGCAGGTAGGTGATCAATGAATACCAGTATCTTCTTTGTTCTTTGATAAGATGATTTTCAACCGACTTTCGAAACTCAAAGGAAGCTTGAGATGTCAAACTTATCAAAGGTTTTAAAAGTCTTTCATGGATCTTCTTTATGAATTTTTTAGGTTACAGTTTATTTGACCTATAGGATTGAAATGTCAAAGAGTGTGAAAAATAACGTAGTTAAAATTAAATAAGTTTAATTAAAGACTGCCGGATGTAGTGAGACTCATTGAAGAGTTCATAAACAAGGATTTTCCAAAGAATTTGAGAGATATAATAAAGGCACCAATATATCAATCAAACCACATTTTTGTAAAAATGGATAAATTTGCTTTTGAAACCTAATTACTAAATTTCATATACATTTGCAAAACTCTTATATAGTGTTCGACAGAAACTTGATGCTTAATATCAGTTAATTTATCAATGTATGATTTTCCCAAGAATTTGAAATATGTAGGCTGTAACTTAAAAGAAAGTAGCTTTAATAACTGTTTAATGAATTGGAACATACACATAATGACCCTGACTTCTTTGAGAGGCATTCAAAAGTTTGTGTGATGAATAAAGTACATGTTCTAAGGATCTACAACTTCTTTACGGCACTATTGCGACGTTTCAGTGTAGATACTAACACCTTTATCACGCAAATGATATTAGACAGGATTTTGAGAATAAAAACATTCATATATGGAAATAGGTTTGAGTAGGTAAGAATAATAAGAATAGAATGTAATCATACTCTTTGTTGCTACGATCGACATTAATAAACTAGACAGGTTCACCTAGGGTACCGTAAAGGCCTGCTGTTACAGAGCTATATCGTAAAGGCTTACTGTTGCAGAGCTATATCTTGGTTATCGTAAAGGCTTACTGTTCAGAAGCTATATCCAGGGTATCGTAAAGGTTTACTGTTAAGAAGCTTATCCAGGGTATCGTAAAGGTCTACTGTTAAGAAGGTATATCCTGGTTATCGTAAATGTCTACTGTTGCAGAGCTATATCCAGGGTATCGTAAAGGCTTACTGCTAAGAAGCTATATCCAGGGTATCGTAAAGGCTTACTGTTAAGAAGCTATATCCAGGGTAATGTTAAGGCTTACTGTTAAGAAGCTTTATCCTGGGTATCATAAATGCCTACTGTTACAGAGCTATATCCTGGTTATCGTAAAGGTCTACTGTTAAAGTGCTATATCCTGGGTATCGTTAAGATCTACTGTTAAAGCGCTATATCCTTGGTATCATAAATGCCTACTGTTACAGAGCTATATCCAGGGTATCGTAAAGGTCTACTGTTACAGAGCTATATCTCGGGTATCGTAAAGGCCTACTGTTAAAGCGCTATATCCTTGGTATCGTAAAGGCCTACTGTTACAGAGCTATATCCTTGGTATCGTAAAGGCCTACTGTTACAGAGCTATATCTCAGGTATCGTAAAGGTCTACTGTTAAAGAGCTCTATCCTGGCTATCGTAAGACCTTTTGTTCTCTCCAAGGATACACATCTGTAGAAGTGAAGGACCGGCTTACATAAGCCGGGCATCAGTTATTGAAATGTTTACGTTTGGTAGATTGCTTCAACTAACGACCATCAATAAACATATTTTCTGAGAGAAAAGCCAACAGGAACCAATAATGTTTTCTTAAGTGGCGCGAACGTCAAACACTACAAGGGCATTACATTTTCTCTTCACCCGAAATGTGCTCAAGACGATGATTGATGAAATGCCGTCTTTTGGCACCAAAACATCATAATATCATATTCGCCTGGCAGATAGCGCTTCTGAAAGCAGATTATAGTACCAACAATTAGGAGAATAAACATTTTAAGGCCTTTGAAGCTTGAAATGAACGCTTCATTATCGGGCAAGAGCAATAACCATGCACTTATCTCGGGAGAAACGGCTAGATCTTGAAGTGCACGACGGTTGTTAGCAAGTCATTACTCCTTAAAGGTCAAAACAATGTGCAATCTGCCAGTCCTAGCTTCTAGAATGCGCTATTACCAGTGCCAGAAACAACAGCCACCAGATAGTTTTATGACCTAGAGAGGAAATGCTGATAAAAGTTGATATATTTTCTTCCTCATTGCGCTGATAAAACACGTTTTAAAGATAGAGAACTATGGTCCTTCGTATGATGTCACATGGAGGTTAGCGCGTGCCACTGAGGTCATATAGTACAGGTTTACATCAGTGCCGTGTGTACCTTTTAAATTCTTAAAAAACAGAGGATCAGACAGATAAAATAATTCATCTTACATAAAAATTCAATCACATCCAAATTACCGACGAATTGTATTTCGAAATAAACAAGAACACCTGGGATCTATCACACACAACATGCACCATTTGGATAGGAGCTTACACTTCAGATGCATTTAAAACGCGATTTGCACTCAAAGACAATCGGGGAAAAGCAGCTTGAAAATGGATTTGGGGAATGTTGGTTGGATGCCATCAAGCGTGCTCAGATTTCTGCATCTGAAGATCTGTTGCATGACTAAGCAATAGTCGGCATGTACCATAGTCTTCTTGGTGAGCACCAAACTATGGGTTTCTTCAACACGGGGAACATGGGACAGGGCAGGGAACGGCAATATGGTTCGGGGACATGCTCAAACTATCACATAGACAGATGTAGCAACACACTGACCAGCAATTCTATAAGTTAAAGCAGAAAATTTGTAAATAAACTTTTGTATTATCACTATCATATACACATGTATGGTAAAGCATATAATTAATTAACATGTCAAATCATTACATGAGCTAACTGACTGGTTAAAAACTGAAATTAATTTTGAGGCCCTGACTTTGTTGATTTGAATAAAGATGTTTTGGAATGATATTGAAAGTCACCTTCTCTCTTCGAAGGTTTTCAAGATTTCTTTACTCTTTGAAAGGCATCGAAATTATCTATCCCTTCTTCCATTTACTGGGTAGTCAATTGTTTAAGGTTTTTAGATAACCGGAAGGGAAGATAGATATAGGGTTTCGGTTTTCAAGCTATCAAAATTAAGAATTCAGCTAAAGGACAGCGTGTTGCTATTTGTCTTTTGATAGCCTTCTTGCATCTACCTCCTCATGTCGTCTGAGACTTAAGCATCGACAACCACAGCTCGGGGACGAGTCGCCCTAAAACAGAGTCAGATACAGAGTTAGTGAGGAGAAACGATGGATTTGAGAAGGGGGTAAACATGAGATGTCCTTGTCGTGAACCTTCGATACGCAATCTTCTGAGGATTACGCCTGTACGTTATGCACATTTCATCACCGGCTACTCAACATTAGTATTCATGAATCTAAATACATTTATTATGTAAATGAAATGAATGCAATGGAAATGATTATATATAAAATCTACAAATGTATGTAAATAACATTTTAAATTGTTTTTCCTTAATGTTCATTCAACTTTTAAATGCTCATTAATGACTGAACTAAGTATGTTTTGAACTCTAGAACTGAACATTTAATGTTAACTGTACAAAAAAACGCCCTGTGTATACCATAATTAAAATGTTACCATTTAACTATGATAATCTTCGTCCAATACCACAACGGTTTGCTTTGTGAAAGATAGGCAAGCTCTCTCTTCATTAAATAATGACACATGTTATCTGACACAAAATAACAAGTCGTCGAAGCGTCGAAAGGACCATATGATAAGGTGAAGATGGACTGGTGTTGGAGCAATATCCAAAATGAAGGGCGTCATCAAATCTGAACATTCGGTACATTGATTCATGGGGTACCGCGTCAACATGGTGGGCGCCTCTTGATTCGGTATATCTATGTATTTGATGCGTGTAATGGGTTACAGCTGTAAAACAGCACCATCTTATTGAATGCGGAGTTGATTCTCTCCCTATGGTTTCCATCTTTTCTATTTTATGGACAATTTTGTAACAGAAGAGCGAACTAAACGAGTCCACGTTCACAGAGAGCGCTCAGGTGCAGACTTGTTTAAGTATTAAACAGAGAGGCATGTTCAAACAACAAATCTTAAGTAAATGCCTGTAAAACAAAGCCTAATGGAAACAAACTGTAATAAACAGAAAATATTTGAAAAGCTTTTTACATGTTTACAACCACCTGCGTTAGGAAGAGAAAGTCTGCTTCGTCTACAATTGAGCATGGACGTCTCAGCTCCAAATATCGAGGGTAATTAATGACTTTCATAAATTGATAATCAACTCAAAGAGGATTGTCAAATATCTGTATCTGGTCAGATAATATATGAAGAATTCTAATCCAATTGTCTTCTAAAAATATATCAACACAATGTACTATATATATAAACTTAACAAATCCAATAACTGTCGAGGATTTCTTTTCGGATATTTACTTCAAGAAATATGCAGCGTTATGTTTTCGACTACTTTATAAGTTTCATATGACACCAATTTCAATTATGTCAATGATGGCATGGTTATGCATTTTCCTTTTCACAAAACGTATGAATAGCAAAAACAATGAGATATAATACAATCAAGAAGTTGTAAGGCTTTGCGTGCAAAAACTTGCAACCAATTAGTTTCGTAATGGAATATCGCAGAGAGACTCTGACATCGTTGTTTATTTATACATGAGTCAATGTTTCAGCGGTGATGCCTGTAATGTGTGTATTTATAGGTGATGCTGTAGTTGTTGTCAGCTCAACGACTGACAGTAAATATCACATAACCCGTTTAATGGGCAAAAAAAATGTCAGAGGCAGCGTGCAATAATAACATAACCGTCAACAATCAGCTGTTCTCTACGACAAATCACAATTAAAATGCTGGGAAATATACACTAAGAGCCTGTCAATGAATCTTAATTATTACTGAGACGAGTTTGAAAACATTTGATAAGTTCCACATTTGTGCAATGATAAAATGATTTCTCAATGCCTATGGAAAGTTTTGGATATAACTGTTTTATATTCTTAGTTTGTATAGTTTGTATATTCTTAGTTTTTATAGACGATGCCATATATTTTCATTCCTTTAACGTTTGAAAGGTTTAATAAATTTAATCATAATTAATAAATCGAAAAACGAAAAGGACCAAGGAAACTGGGGCTACATGTTACGATCCTCTGCACTATATCCTCCTTGGGACTTTTCATGAGGGAGATTCGTAATTTACCTATTTCTCAATGATTTTATAAAAGAGTGCCACAGGACGTCCAATTAAACGGATATATTCGTATTCATTCTTAATATAACTGAGACTATCAATATTTGAGAAAACCATGGGTGAAGTTTTGACAGTATTTAGTAAATGTCAACAAAACCACACCCTGTTTTACTTCTAAACATAAATCATAGTGAAGTTCTTCATCTTTTATATCAAATTTACTTATATTGTGATGATATGAATGATATGTCATATTCGTGGGAAAACAATAGTATTTAGAGTACATACCTTCACATTTATTTCCCTCTTTATGGATATCTAAGTTGTATAGAGACAATTTAAGACGGTTATTGTGTACGTGACATAAAGCTATCGTTTTTACTTAGTGGATGCGTGGTAATCATTACACGAGACTATATTGACACATATTTATAAGTGTATGTTGAAATAAGGAATTATTTCATGTGATGTTACTTTGTACCTAATTCACCTTTACCTTTATAAATCGAAAAGTTGCCAGAGTATTCCAAAAAAAGCCAATAGGTTCCTCATTGTATCGTAGGAAGAAAAGCCCACTTCTGTTCTCAACAAATATAGCTCAATGAATTTACGAGCCTCTTCAAAAAGAAACTGGAATGGGAACACCAGTAAATCAGCACTCCTCATTAATTCACGCCAAATGACAGTCTTCTTGTTGCATGGCTCCGAATTCAAATACAGTAATTCAATAAACGAAATTAGTACTTACAATGGTTTATTGCTCTAAAATATATATAAATTTCAATTGATAAGAAAACTACAGATAGTTATATACTCCTGTTCAACACTAACATACATTGTGAACAATGCTGATGAGCACAACATAAGAATCAAAATTGCTGAATACAAAGGCATCCTGATCTTTCTTGATAAGTGTTAAAACATTTGCTTTTGGAGAAGAAGACGAAAATAGTTTTTTTTTGGCCGTGGCCCTTGTGGTTCTAATAAATCGACATTTGTGAGGTGAGGTGAGGTAATACGGGGTTCAACGCAGCTTTCAAGATTATTTCACTTATATCGCTGCTGCTAGCATTATTGCAGGGAGAAAGCTCGCAACACCATCGTGCATTGCCGAGCATCGGCTGGAACTAGCGAACCATGGGTGGTACTGCACTGAGAGACAGTGTATCATTGCACCCAAACCTGACTGCGTGTATAACAGTTCTCTACTGCAGACAAAGTTTCCGAGCCCCAGGCGGGAGACATTTGTGAGCTAAAACATTCAAATTTCCCGATTAAACTTATATAGTTACCAACCTGAAGCAATTGCATTAAATAATTCATTATATGATAACAACCAGTAACAATTTTCCTCAATGAAATATAACCCTTAATAGGATGACAATATTTACTACAACACCGTATGTGTCTCAGAAATCAACCTCATCGATTTTCACGCATTATAAAACATGACGTCGGAATGATTTTGTTTTTACTTAACATTATTTACATGACATGTAACACTAAACGGGTTCTTTAGGCCACGGGGGAGAGAAGCTCAGAAAAAAAAACTTAGTGTAATCAAATTGCCTCCAACCCGCAAAAAAATTTTTTTTAAACGAAAAAAAAATCACATCCACCACCTGCTGTTTCAGCTATTGAATGCAATAATGATTGTTAAATAAACATGTGTAGTCAACCACATCAATTTTTGAGTGTCACGTTCTAAGAAGAAGGATGTGTTACATATTTTGAAAGTTAAAGGTTAACACATGTAACATATTATTAAACTTTAAGTTTTGCTTTGTTTGGTCATAATTTTGAAAATTGGCACCAAGGAGTGTTCATTAACAATAATTTTCGAGAAATGCTCCAAAAAAGAAACAAAGTTGGGCATTTAGGTCGACTCGGTAAAACAATAAAGAAATTATTAACCTCTCGAAGTAATAGCTCCTGAAAGACACATCAACACCCCATTGGTATCATTCATAGCAAATTTCAAGTTTCCAAGTCATGGTTTTCGAGTACTGCTCCATAAACGATTTCGGATACACTGACGAATCGACACGTGAGGCGCCAGTCGGATTTAAATCGACCGTGTTCCTAAGAATAAACCTTTTTAAACAATTGACTCTACCTGCATTAAAACTTGCTCTAGCAGAGATTTTCTCTCCTGCAAATGGTCTGAAAGAGCCCCAATTTTTGCAAATTGATTGTGAAGCTCACAAGGCTTGTCAGTAATTCAACAACCCTTCGAGTGAGTGAGTGAGTTATTGTTTAACGCCGCTTGGGCAATATTTCAGCCATTGTCGGCGAGGAATTTAATGAAATGAAAATGATTACAAAAGCCAAAAGGTGTTACAGCACGACGTTTCAAATAACTAGTTTGGTTCAAAACGTTGTCCAATTAATGAATAAATATAAGCGTCGATGTGAGTGTAAACATAAATACTGATCAAGCACCGAGAAGACATAAAAGGACGTATCTACGTTTTGCTTACAAATTGCTCTGAGATGTGATAATATTCGACTCGATCACAGTTGGGCCTCAACTCAAAAGTATGTAGAAAGTAAAATTATCAACACAGGAATCTATTTTCCCCTTATATTCCCAACTGAATAATTTGGTCGTCGTGATTGGTTGATTTATTAGACTTTATCTTAAACATCTGCTGTTTTTCGTTGTTTCATTAGAGCTATTAAAAGTTGATGATACATTTCCTTTGCAGACAGATATTTTTGTTTATGAAATAACGAACATGATTTATTACAAAGAGCTTCAAAGTACTTAAATCTAATATGAACATTCCAATTTGGAAACTTTGGACCTACCTGACTCATTTCAATCCTTAATCCAATGGCACCTTAAACAATGTGTTATATTCTACAACTGATGTCTGGTATGTCCTTATGCTACTGCTTGAGTATGAATCTTAGCGTGTGTTTATCCATCAACCCAACTATTTATAGTCAACAGCGATGTAAACGGCACGGTCACTGTTTTGATGAGTATTCCAGGTCGTTCTGTGGAGTGACAGCCACAGCCTTATTACGTATGAAATGCATTCATCATAATTGTGTTATTGTGAATTTTGAAAGCACATTTCTATCAGGATGCAATACTCATTTCCATTTTAAGGTATTCAAGGTTTCTTTCAAGGTTTGTTAAGGAGGATAACTCCGACTTCACAATCGAAAGGTCAGTTGTCGGCCAGGACCAACCATATTGAAACGCAAGCAAAAGATGCAGCCTTTGCAATCATCACATGGTATCCCTGAATATATCACTCCACCAAGCCATGGTGGGACTCTCAACAATGCAACGTCATCAACGTTGCAAAGCACTTTAAGAAAGTCCCACTCATCTGAATGGAGTTCTCAAACCTTACCTCTACGGTTGGCTAGCGCATTGCCGTAGCAAATGAATGTACAATGTTTGAGTGCTCAATCAGGCCAAAATTATGGTTTGAGAGCCTAAACATGTATATATACTTTTGATACAGCATTATATCACACACAATAACACATCACTGGCACTTAAACCAACGCAACATATTATGAATAAATTTTGCTTATAATAAACTTTGATTTATTTCGTTTTCTTCGTTCTCGTTTGATATTTAACTCGAACGCATGATATATCTCCATATCAAACTCGCGGACACATGATAACTTATATTCACGAACGTGAATAAATATAACGAATACTGCGGTGCTTTTTAAGTTTTGAATGTTTGCTCACGTGACTTCGTGAATATGTTTCACCTTTGAAACGTTCGTTTTGAAGCGGCGCTAAAATCTCCGAAGATTTCTAACTGTCATTGTGGACCGTCGTGAAAGGAGCGAGTGAGTTAGAAAGTGTCAGACGCTCAGAACATTCAGGCATCACATCATAAGGCTCAGTGTGGTTTGAAAGTTTGATATGAGTAAAGAGTCGAAGATGACCTCAATTAATATGTGTATATATTTTCTTGTTCATCGTTCCAATCACCAGCTCGCTGATGGACAACCTGCAGCTGGCTGCGAGCGAGTGAACCATATGCAAATGGCAATTCTTATAACTTGTCAAGGTTTTTACGCACGAACATTTCATTTTTACAAGAACTGACTTGTTCCAGTCCAGAAATTACTTTAATTAGTGGGAAAATACACTCAGCGCGCGTAAAGGTAGGGTTCAATACACCAACGTAGAGTAGCCTTTGTTTACCTAACAGCGGGACAAGGGGGATAACTCTTGGCAGTACGTCGTCTCTTGCTATAAGGGTTGCGCGGGACCCAGTCTTACATAGAAAAATATACATACAGCACGTGAACGCTTTTGGCCAGTGAGTAGCCGAAATTGCTGTGCAAGTCGAGATAAGAGAAGATATGTCAAGACAAAATAAAGATGAGATAAAGAAACATCATGTACCTAAGTTTCATAATCACATTCCCACTAGAACGCATTTGGTACTGATTTGAAAACACTCATGATCAGGTCTAAAATGCAAAACCATTTTTTCGAAATTACTCAAGACATTTTCAGTTTAAAATACTCTTTTGTAAAATATATAACAACTCTAACACGTAATAACTATTTTTGGCAGAGCAGTTCTTACTTGATATTCTAATATAAGAAAATGCGTAATGGCAAAATTGTCTCCGGCATACCTTGTATATGTACTGAAGATATGGACCCTTAAAGTATGTTCTGTAAATTTTTCTATTAAAAATTAGTAATAATTTCCAAAAATGATGATTTTTAATTATGTACAGTGTAACAAACTTTTCAGCATTTGTAAATGTGATGAACACAACTTGATTGTTTCATTGGCCTAACACGGAGTGTGACGGAATCGGTAGATACAGAGGACTAATGCTAACCGATTCATTTGACTCAAACTGACGATACAACGCTATCATTTCTAGTAGACATGGAGTGTCAATTCGGTCAACCAGACAAAAAGATCGATCCCAATATTAACGTAATAGCAAAGGACATAAACTCGAAATCCATGAAGTAAAACTGTTTATATCGAGCAGGATATCTATATTGAACTGACACATGACCTTTCAAGACAAAACTGGCTGAATTTGGTCTGAGGTTATGCGGGGCCAAACTTGTTTCCTTGTTGAATAATGATAGATTGAATAGGAATTAGTGTGCAAGGGTTATCCAGCAAACGTTGAGATGCTACTGTGATAAATCACTATCATCACCATCAACAAAAGGAGAAAAGATGAAGAATAACTCCCAAAATCGATTTGGGCAAGACATTTCGATTGAGGATAAATTAACTGACTTCCTGGACTCGCACTAGAAAGGTTCTTTGAAATGTCAGTGACAAAACGTCTCGAGGTGATGTATGATGCCATGTATTACCGTTTCAGAAATTGCTTTTTGTTCATTTGTGAGAGGACTATGTTTTATGAAAATTCATACATACTGTTATTGCATTGTAAGACTGGCTTATCTTCTATATAACAAAACACAAGCTCATTCTAAACACATGTGCAAGACCATCGAGGTTCATTGAGGAAATATCCTGCAAGTAAGAAATATACGTTTCGTAATTGAAATGCCCATTGTAGATTCCCATTAGTAAATAATAATTGTATCCTTTCCTGTTTGTAGATATGTAAATTGTATCCATCAATCTTTCTCCATCAATCCTCAGATCCGTACGTCCCCCGTAACTAAAAGCGTAATCTTGATTTTGTTGAAAACTCTGTAGCCAACACACTTTTCAAAGATTTAACTAAACTGATTAGTTTATGCAACATGATTACAAAGGTTTTAAAGTAACAATAAGTCGTAGACATTAAACTAAGATAAACTCAGCGCGTAACCAACACTTAAGGGCTAGGATGTGACAGATATCCATTTAAGTGTTCATATGTCTATAACTATAATCTATCCCAATGGTGATAAGGTATATACTTATTTCTGTTGTAATTGTACCATTTTCAATCAAAAAGAAGTGAATATTCTACTGTTAGAAGTAGTCAAAGGGCCGTAGTGATCTTGAAAATTAGGTCAGTTCACTGGTGTCTCATGATATTCACGGGGTGTTGCATCAAAAAGAATTAGTTTGTACAGGTGGACGATCAGACGCTGTTGATCACATCATAGAGTCCCATGGCCACGTCCCTCACAGAGGAGGGGATAAATCGTTCATTTCGTTGAGGTATCCTTACGTTTTAGTTCTCAGCGCAGTACAACCCATAGTTCGCTGATTCCAGCCGATGCTCGCAGGTTTAACCGCAATGCATAACCAGATTTGTGTTGTGGCCTTTATCCCTGCAATAATACTAGCAGCCACCTCACCTCACCTCACGTTTTGGTTACAAGTTGTCACAGGAAAAAAGTGTAATATTTCATTTGAAGAAAATGGAATAGGTTTCTGAAACCAGAAAATGGGTGTGTATCTATCTCCCATAATTAACATACAACTGACAGGAGAGTTGATGATATTTCCATCTTTTCTATTTCATTCCCGTTTTTTGATACATCAGGGTCTAATTTAACGAGCCACTGTTCACAGAGAGCAGACGGGTGTAATCGTAATAATATTGTGTATAATCATTAAACAGAGAAGCATGTTCAGTTCAATAAAAAAAAGTTCATAAATAAATGCCTGCAACACTAAACCTAATGCAAACAAACTGAAAAAAGCAAATAATATTTCAAAAGCTTTCTACATGCTTACAACCACCTGTGTTGAAAATAGAACAGTCTACTTGCATCATCCAAAATCCTCGGCCACTTAGGGTTTAACGTTTTGATGTTTTCATAAATCACCCCTTGGACATCGCATTAAAACAGATGTACTGAAATTACCCGCCCTAGATTTTGTAAGCTATTGAAACATCTACGTCGATTAAACCAGCGAGGCTCTCTTTATTAACGTGATGGTACGAGATAACGTATGTTTACAAAACACCTAACAAATGTATTAATGCATTATAATAACAAAAAAAGAAAATTATTACTTTCGTGGCCTCTATGTTAGATTGTTAGATTCTAACTTCATTAAACAACTTGCAGACAGTAGCATTGGTGACGATTATTTTAGTTTCAAGTTGGCTGTCAAGACACTATTGTTCATCCGCTAACATGCAAGAAATATGCAGCGAGAAACAAGTTTTCATCTACTTTGCAACATTCTTATGAAAGCAATATCCAGTATTCCACCATTATGCAATTTCCTTAGCCCTTTTTACTAAAGAGTAACATTCTAAAACGTTTGAGTAGCAAATAATGAGATATTATGCAATCACGGGATTGTTACAACTTGCGTGTAACAAACATGAATCTAATTAGTTTCGTAATGGAATATCGCAGAGAGAGACTGATAACGTGGTTTATTTATACATGACTCGATGTTTCAGCGGTGATGCCTGTAATATGTGTATTTATAGGCGATGCTGTAGTTATTGTCAGTTCAACGACTGACAGAAAATGTCACATAACTCATCTAATGGGTAAAATAAAGCTCTGAATCAACGGATAAAAATAATCTTATCATCGAATTTGGATAGAATTCAACAGCCATCTTCAGAAGTTTAGCATGCCAAATTGCAAAAGGTTCGAGAGAGAATCCATTTGCTTTACTGCTTGATCACATAAACTCACTTTGTGTTATTAGAAGCAACTACCACAGACTAAATCAAATATGGAAAAAATACCGTATTTCCCTTATTCTATATTGTGAATTTGTATATGAACATAACCATTCCACATGAATACGTTTTGAAAACGCTTTAGAGGGAATTATGTTGCATTGAAATAATACTCAGCTATTAGCTCAGCTTAGCTCAATCAGGTGGCAGGGTTGCATAAGAACCATCAAATTCAAATCTCCAAAACAAAGGTGATTAAAACACCGAGCTACACCGACATTGTCATGACATGCAAATAATTTCCCTTGGTTGGGATTTGAATAACAGGACTAAAGCAGTCTAAAATTTACTAATGGAAAGAAAAAATGGGTTGATATGAGAATAAGATAGCAAGGTAATGGCCTGGTGACCAAAGATGATGGTCGAGTGACTAGTAGCTTGATGAATGAATACTGCAACATTCCGGATAATACTTTCATTAAAGAAGAAAAATTATTAATATCTGTTGATAAATATTCTTCTTTAATGGATTGTTTGAATGAAAATTTATTGATAAATTTTCTTCTTTCACCAAGCAATGATGTTAAGAAAGATGTATATATGAAATGTACTATAGGCCTGTGGCCTCCTCAGTACTGAAATAAAATTTGATTGATTGACTGGTAGCAAAGAAAATGATAAAACCATCTTCTTCATCGATAAAGATACGTTCAATAAGGGCTCTCTGTTGGAAAGAAGAGTGCAGATGTGTATGATATCAATCATTCGATCCAGGTACAATGATATCAATAATGAAATCCATCTTATATGTATCCAATTCATAAAAAGGTAATTCATGAACACTGAAAGCACAGAATATTTTGATGAAGTAAAAAGTAAATTTGAAGAAAGTTGTGACTGTTGCTTAAATTATCATTCAGATGCCTATTCCTTCTGCTTATAAATATGGAGATTATAGAAATGAAAACAACAACAACCGGACAATGTAACATGATTGGCGTGATAATAGTTCATACCGTTATATAACAAGTAGACATGTTAATGATATGTATGATTTCGGCTTGAACATGCATATAAAAACGTTATTTGGATTCTTAATTAAAACAGTCATAGTGTTAGCATTTCAGAAAGACATGTACGAATCGATTGAGGTCATTTAAACTCGTATCTGGACTTATTTATTAAGGCATCTATCAAAGTCAAATAAGATTAACTAAACATAATCTGTTGCTTCAACTTTATGCTATAACATAAGTATAATATAGCTACAGTTTTCACAAGGGTAATTCATGGTAAGCAGTAAGAAATTGTATATTGAAAAATTTCGAGGAGTGTTTGTTTAAAACAAGAACTAATTAAGTCATATTGATTTGGACGACCATTACCTCTACTCATCGAACTACTGCCAGAGTTTTCCCAAAAGTAAACACTTACCTGAAATAAAGAAGGAAGAGAAGCTATGTCTTATTGTCAGTGCATTAATGAATTTAAGAGCCTCTTCAAAGGGAAGCTCCAAGAGAAACATCAGTAAATCAGAATTCTGCAAGCAATACACACGGGAAACTACGTTTTCATAAGAGAATTGTGAGAACTGCCGTCATACATCTATGGCAAATAACAACCCACTGTTTGTAAAATAAAACAAAGCACTGATTTAAAAAATTGAATGAACATGAATGAATTAGATTGTTTATGGTTTTAAATTGTAAATTTAAAGTACCAGTACTAGTACCAGAAAATTTGCAAAACCAAAATTTTGCAAACAGCTCGCTGTACTCAAATACATTCAGACCTCTAATAGCTCATTTATGTACAAGCTTTATATTACCAGTCCTATTTAAAATGAAGTCTGAGAACAGCATCGTACTGTTGAAGACTTAAGTGTCTCCTGTTCTACAACCATACAAAATTGGTAAAGATAAATCCAAAAACTTGGCCAACCAGAAACTTATCCATAATCACATTAAACGTAATTCATAAAATACACAACAGGTGATCATAACTCAAATCAGTCGTTAGGTTGTATCTAATGAAGGTGAATGTTTTAGAAATTCAGTATCGGCTTTTGAACTCGATCAAGAACATCGTCGGGTGTACCCAAGAGATCTGTCAATTGCACAAGGTTCAATCAACTCCGTCAAAAATAATATTTCGGAAACAGCTTTCGAACTCGAACAAGAGCAACACGGGGTTTTACCCATAACCAGAATTTCATTCATCTATATGTAATAGTCACTGAGAAGATCCAGCATCAGACCTGTCACTTGCACCAAATTAATTAAACATTTAAGGGGCTTAACACTGTCAAAAATAATAATTCAGAATCGGCTTTGAAACTCGATCAACCAGTACCATCAGGAGTACCCTCAACCATGTTTTCTCTCAACTGGTGTAATAGTTGCAGAGAAAACTTATCCCCATTGTACGCCATGGAAAAAAGTCCAAAATGTGACGTTTCAATGGAAGCGACATACAAATTTAAATCCTAGAGTTGTAAATGGAGTTACACTTTAGAGGAGTTCAGAGTGACCGCCATATACCCCTGCTTACTTCCTAGCAGGGATATAATCTAAACAATTTTAAACAGCTTCAGACAAAACAAATAGCACCGTATTTGATTCTAGAGGATATAAAGACCAAATATGAAGAGTTTTTCTAAAAGATATGCAACCTTTCTGTTTTGAATAAATAGGTTGATTATTTATTACATGACCTATAACAAAGAGTTTTAAAGTTTTGATTTTAAACCAAAGAACTTAAAAATAATACAACGTTTGTGTTGTTGCTTGTTTATAGCTTTGTATACCTACCTGACTCATTTCAGTGCTTGGTCCAATGACACCTTCTACAATGTCTTCCAGTAATGGTCCATTTTACAGCTGCTGTCTGGTTTATCCTTATGCTGCTGCTTGAATGTGAGTCTAAGCCTGTGTATATCAATCATTTCAACTATTTATAGTCAACAGCGATGTATGCGACACGGTCCCTGTTGAGATACAAGCCCATGCAGGAGGATGTAGCCAAAGCCTTATTGCGTATTAAAGATAACATGCATCTTAATTGTTTGATTTTTTAATTCAAAACCATTGTCTATCTCGATAGAATAATTCCGTTCAAATTCAGTAGTATCATCGTTTCTAGGGTATTGTCTATTATCAAGGTTACTTTGATAGTATGACTATAGTTGTATGACTATATGATAATTATTTAGCCAGAGGTGATATTGAAATTAAATATTCAAGAAAAAGTTTTGATTTTTGAGCTTTAGAAATTCCTCAAGACACAAAAACGTATACAAAGCTATGTTTCATAAAACAAATAGTAAGCGATGATTTGCGAAAAGGATGAGTTCATTCTAATTATTTTCAATGTAAGCAAAATAAGAATAGCTATAGAATATCTTGTCCTCACGTCATTGTAACATTAAGTAACATAATATCCCAATGATATAGAAGAAGTCCTATGACATCAGTTATAAGAAATGTCATATCTTAATCGTATTATTTCGCGACTTTAAGTTTCTGTTATGAAACTGAAATGACATTTTAAACGAAGTATTTAAAGAATCGAATGCGTGGGAAGTTAGATATGCAACCTTATACTGTTCAACCTATTTAAAAGTTTCCTTACAAGTCAAGGAAACTAATGATGCATCGGAATATGATCCTTACTGCATCATATGAACATCTTGAAAAAGAACATTGATAAGATTGAAAGAACTTCGAGAGGATTCTTAAACATCTTTCAAATTTAAAATATGAAACAAAATAACTGTTATGTTATCGAAATGACAATCATCACATGCTATCATAAAGGAATAATGCATACACGCGTGGGAAGTCATAATGACAACTTTATATTGGTTATCGTTAAAAAGGTGAAAAGAACAATTACATATTATAGGTTTTTCTTATGATCGTTAAGATATCTCTCAAAACTGCTGAATTTGCAAATTGTGCCCAAAAAATGAAGACAGCAATTTACATAGCATTATCTCCTTAACTTACACAATATCGAAGAATATCATAAAAACGTTATCTTAAGAGTATTAGTTTGGGATCATAAAATATAACACGTTGAGTTCCTATGCTTAGAGTTACAATTTTAACTAATAATATGAAATAAACATGTTGGCAAAATATACAAAAATACAATCTTAACTATCATTTGAGTAATTATCAAAAATAACCCCTCATTTACTTGTAAAGCTGCTTATTAATAGATTGTGTTTTAAATCTATGCAAATGTAATGTAACCTTTTCTTCGTTTCAGTTGACTTTATATTCAATGTCCTCGCCCAAAGTTACAAATCCTGATACGCAGAACAAACATGTATTCATCAAGTACTCGGAGATGATTCAGATGATACTACACGAACACATCTGGCTATAATTTATGCAAAATTGTTTTACAAAATGTAATCGAATAAATTTTGCTTTTTAAAGTGGTACATAGTAACAACATAAGGTGTATAACTACACTGGCCAATAAATTCTATCACTACTAAAATATTAGCCAAAATGTGTTAAATGATTTTCATTACAAAATTAAGGAATTTTATGATTCTGAAATTGACGATATTGCATATTAATTCTTGCAGTTGAAAGAACATATTTTCAGCAGCTGTATATGTAGGCAAAAGTTTATCAAATTTATTCTGCCAGTTTCAGAGTTATTGACAAGATGAAGTCCAAATATTGCTTTCATCACTGAAATGACATTTCGAAACTTGAACAACATTTACTAAATAAAAGAAGATTTTCTCCACGGCTGACTCAAATGAATTAAAGTGTCAGAGTTATGGTGCATGCGCAGTCGTTGTTGGGACCAGAGTAAAAATGAAGTGCTCCCTTCATTGGAAACAAGTATCAACAGAAATTTCAAGAACCGCCAACATGACAGTATAATTGGATTTATTGAACCATTACTAACTGAGTCATCAAATTGAAACTTAAGAAACGATAACCATTACAAAAAAACCCAAAAAGTTTAAGTTCACTTATTCCGTAAACTGTTTCGTAAAAAAGTCATGTCCTCGTAGTCAATCCACATTGCTTTTTTAATTGAACAGGATCTCAAATCGAAACCAAAACATGAAATTTTCAGCGATTGCTGCTGGGTTACACGACTGCTGTAAGGTTACGTGGGCCAGTCTTGTTGACAACGTCAGAATAAAAATGATTCAGGGCGCGAGGGTTTTGCAGTGTAGCAATGCTATTTCAATAAATCACTTTCATGACTTTCAATCGAAAGAGGAACGGTGCAAAATTTTTTCAAAAATCAAACTTGAGAGAAATATCGTTGGTTGATAACTTAATTTTTCACAATGAGAAAGAGCATCTAGAAATGTGAGGAACCAAATAGAAGTAAAGACTTTTGCAAAAATCTAGCAAGGCGTGAGGTAACAAATAATTTTTACACAAATGGCTATGCGTTGATCGCTGGTATCGCTTTCCATAATTGATTATCTATTAAAAACGTTATTACAAAAAACATTTTCTCGGCATATTGACTATATATATATATAGATATTTGCTGCAGTCGACATTTGGAGGGCAATCACTGATGCTGGCTACGAAAACTATAAACCATACTGTGGTGGTCGATATTTGTCTTCAATCTTTTTCAGCCAAAGGCTGAAGTTATGTGTTTTGCCTGAAGAACTTCTTCACGAACCTTATTTATGATTAGATAAAACAAGATACAGCTCCTAACATCATAGTCCTTTGTCTTTCTATCACCCTCCCCTAGAGTTATCAAGAGCACTGTGTCTGAGACACATATCACAAAAACTCCGGACTCTGTCCAGCGATTGCTATGTTTCTAAGCCAAAGAAGCCCTAAAGACATCACTCCTGCATCCAGCTGCTCGTAAGTGTGAATGAAGTAGGTGAGACAGTTATTATGTGGCAGATTAGCACTATAATGAACATGCAGCCATCACATCAGCAAATGGCTCACGGTGTTCCACTGCTGGAGCTTAAGGCTGTGAGTCCAGAAACACAAACCCTTGCAGCTCTCAAACAGCTGACCTCGTGTAGACATCTTGTTAGACTGTGGTGATTGATAATGATGCTGCTTCATCCCTAACTGCCTGCAGTAATTACTAGGACGCCGTGACGTTGCCATGACCAATATAGACATATCGGAGGGTAGTTTGAGGCAATATGCATTTGAAACAATATTGTTAACAATTTACACAAAGATTATATAGTACAAGATGATTTTCAAATTTTGTTATTCATGAAATTCGTTTCGCTATTTTCAAGCGTTATGATGGACCATGTTTTAAAGTTAAGTAAGCAATAACAACATCGATTTGAATAACCGGAGCTCAGAGAAAGGGTTGTATAAGACAAGATAGAATACTCCTGCGCAGACGTTTTGCGTTACAGAAGAACCCTTGCTATTCCAAGACAACCCTGATCTTCTGCTGTAATCCTACTTGCCGGAAGCTTTCATTCTCATTGATGCTAATCCCTCTTGACCCCAAAGGAATTAACTTATTACCTGTCTGCTGAGGCGAGGAGTCGCATAAACATGACATTACTGGTCGTCATATGCCAACCCAGCCAGTAAACTACAATTATACAGACGAAAAGCGATACGGTAATCACTGGCTACTATATATGTAATCGTATACTTGCACACCAACAAAGAGTACATGTAACTGGAAATTAGTAAAGACTAGAGTCAGTCATGACATCAGACCCTAATAGATAGTTATACAGTTATAGTTATAATGATAATAATAATGATAATTAATAATAATAACAATAACAATCGATTTACATTACGCATTACCCATGTTCAGAGGATACAAGTAGGATAGTCAGTTTTGATAGAAAAAGAGATACGTTTTAAATCTAGGATTGGAAGACTCGAAACTTGGTGACTGTCTTAGATCAAGGGGGATACTGTTCCAAGTTGCTCCTACATTAACAAAGGAACGAAGCAATCTGACTGGCTGATATACGGTTATCAGATATCTCATGCATCGGGGTGCCTAGGATCTTGTACCTGGTTGTCTGGCGGATCAGCAGTCAGTGTAGATCAAGCAGAATTTTAATTATATGGTCCAATTTCCTACACCCAGAGACTCCTCGCAGCAGTGTTCTAGATAAACTGTTTAAATTTGTTTATGACCTTCTATGTTACACATGCCATCACGCTGTTGTAATAATCCATTCTTGATTATCTGAGTTTAGACCTTCCAATGCGTATATAGAGAGAGATCTAGAAATCCGAACTAGGAACACCTTGCAGTTGGACTCATACACCCAGTCTCCTCGTCATTGAGCTTGAGTTTGTTGGTATCTATCCTACTCTCTATCTCAGTACAGCAAGTTGTTACGTCTGTGCTGCTGACACATATGGTTTAAATATCTTCATCGGCTGTGTATCGTCTGCGTATAGATATCCTGGCAGCTTGTGTTGATCAATAGCCTGGTCCAGTTCCTTTGTAATATAAAGGGAAAATAAGGGTAAATAACGAGGGTCCCAAGACTGAACCTTGTCTCACACCACAAGTGGGATGGACTCGGACTGAGAAGTGACCGTCAATGAAGACTCGCTGAGTTCTCTATGAGAGATAAGATATATACCTGCCCAAAACACAGCCTCTGACACCAAAATCGCCCCAGAGTCGATGTATGAGTCTCTCGTGGTCATTGGCTTCACTGAGATCCAAGACAATCAAAGAGACCAAGAGTCTTCAGCACATCTTAGGTCACTGACAACTTTTAGCAGGGCTATTTCCGAGCTGTGTTGAGGGCTGTAGGAAAATTGCAGTGGGTCGTAAAGTTTATTCGCTTTCAATGGCTGGGACAGTCGTTCTCCGACTGCATGATATTTGACACGAGGAAAGTTTTGAAACGGGTCGATAACCTTTCGGACTTTCAACATCAACATAAGGGTTTTTGAGGAGAGGCTTCATAATTACATTCCCGAATGAACTGTTTCAGTTGAAAATAATACTGTAAGAATAGTTCAACGATCGGAAAATATCATGATCAAAAGCACTACTATAGTAGCTTGACTATGCACAGTTGTTTTAAGTTTTGATACGAAAACTCTGTATAGAGTCTAAATTCCATAAAAAAACACTTAAATTTTTTTAGACATCTTAATTATGTAGGTACATGTACTACTTCGATACTCGGGCTATTGAGATGCAGAGCTTCTCAAGATATAATGAACAGTTTCGAGTTCAGCTACGGAACCGAAATGATGACTATAATCACACCGGATGAAAAAAGATGATGACAACTAGATTTAAACTTGGATCATTATTGGTGACAGCATTAGACAGCATTCGGAAGATATGTCACGTGGGTCATTAGAATGATTTAAAACTTAATAGTAGCCACATTTCAAGTTAACGGAGCTAATTCAAAGAATTGTTACGATTCAAAGAATAATGAATTTCATTAAAACTTAAACAACCGCAAATAAAGGTAATATTGAATAAATAATTTCAATCCGATGTAGTGTTGTTACTGCTTGGTTCTTCTTCAGTCATTTGTTTTCTTAATGTAAAGATAGACGTTGTGTCAATGAACTCATTATTTCTTATCAAAATGTTTGTACAAAACAGTATTAATGTTTGATTATATATTCCAAGACTCTTGAAAGAGAGAAGCGTGATATCAGTCCAGGAATAGTAAGTTTCTGTTTAATTGCAATAATTTCTATGCCATGTTTGACGTCGAGCGTGTGTAATTATCAACTTGTAATGACATGCTCTCGAGAAAGGAGCTATCCAATATCAATAAAAATGTTTTGGTATACAAATAACACGAAGAAGGATATTTTCGTAACTCGATATTAGAAAATGTTTAAGGACAACAATCATTGCAAGAATAAAAGATGAAATTACTATAATTGAAAAATGATGCGTTTTCATTTTCATATACATCTGTACTTATTGAATATTGTAACCCAATGTCATCATGCAGAGTATAATTTTCAGGTATCAATTTTTGAAACAGTGCGTGGGTACTTCTAATGTACGTTCTAATTCACGGATTGATTTTTGCACAAGAGCAGAAACTAAAAACAGCGTAAATGTTGACCTTTGACGAGAAAGGCCAGCATGGTAATCGCTACACCACCGTACTGGCATGCTCTAAAAACAAAAAGTTCTAAATCTATGCATGCCTTTCAAACTAATTACTTAATATATACGTTTCTTTTTGTTTCCTAATTATCATTCTCCCCGTTTATTGGAGAAAAATAAAACTAAGGTATGGTGATCTCTTCTTTCTAAATATATTCTTAAGACGTGGTATTTCTGTAACACTGTATATTAATACACAATGTTCTTGAGCCATATCAATCAATGACTAACACTGAACACGATAACGGTACCGCATACAAAACATGTAAGCAACAAAAACAACAGACGCAGCTATGGTTAAACGCCGTATGCTTAGTGTTTGAGTATTTTCATTTTCCAAAACTGAGCTATTGTAATTCCCTTTCGAAGCAATTACAATCATACTTATAACTGTTACTATGATATGTAGGTTATAAACGTCCAAATGTTTTTGTATCAATCATTCATTAAGTGTAACTTTTTGTCCAAAGGCATGATATGAGTGATGTAATGATGTAACCTAGCCAAAAACAACCACGTAAATAATTCTTCGAGGGTCTCCATGACTAGTTGGTTATCCGAAATACGCCTTTAATATCGTTATGATCATCATTTGGACTGGTGATCAAACACTGTCAAAGAATTCAGCTTTGATTAGAAGACTCTTAAAGAACACTGCCACTTTTGATGTACATGAATCTTTGTAGTTGTCTTGCTGATAAATGTCAAATGCGTGGTCTTAAATGTCAACTCCATTTAAGAGTAATTAAGAAAATATCAGAGTTCGCTTTGAAACCCACGAGTATTATTTCCATGTTAGAATTAAAAACAAATCAGAGCTCGTGCTGAAAGTGTTACGAAATACAAGTGACCTTAAGTGATGACTTATGGATAAAACATTATAAAAGCAGATATTGAAATAAATATTGTATAACAGTAGTGCTCATTGAACTCAAAATAACAACATAAGATTCGACAAGACATGTACAGTCTGTAAAACATACGAACTATATTTTGACAGGGCGTAAGATTAACACAAAACGTTACACCCAGAAGATCTATCCTATAAACAAACCATGTATACATTTATCTTGACTCCCACGACCTCTTGAAATAACCGTTTTTAACCACCAAAAATCCTAAATTCTCAGAATAACACACATCATCTTAGAATTAGTAATTGATTATCTTTAGTCAAAGTTGAATCTTTGATATTTGAAAGTGAAAATCGGTGTGAAGGCTGTTGGATGAGTAGAGCATTTTAAAAAGAAAATCCACAAGCATCAAGAGGACGGACTGTTTTGGGGACATGGCTAACCTTGAATTGCTAATTAATGAACGGTCTGTTCCGCGACAAAAGACATTAAGGGGTCCGAATCTCTTTCATTGACTTCTATTGCTGGACAAAAGAGCGATGGAGCAAAAGCAACGAAAGAATCTGAAATGTAAAATCAATTTCCCCAACTAAATCGCCGACATGTCTGCGTTTTTAATGAGACGATCCAGGCTCTGCTGGGAATAGAATTATTGAGGTGAAAATTAGGTTACTTTACCACAATCTATTTTTCTATATTACACACAGCCCACGAGGATTATGAGTATCAAGTTTATACCATCTGAATCGCGCTGAATCATTATGACCAATCATATAGCTCCAATGCAATTCTATTTTCTAACCGTATTCCAGTTTAATATATTAAGATACGTATAATGCAACATGTCGTACATTTATCGTACATAATGCTAGATAATTCAAATCGAACTTTGCGGCAGTAACCTTGATATGTTTTAAGAACCAACGAAAAACGTAAATGGACATCATAGATAAAACGTTTTCATGACTGAACACAATGTGTCAGTTTAGTGAATGGCGGCGGACACTGAAGCTGAGTCTGAATGGTGATGTATGTCTGTGTCTGTTCATTCATACTTGTAGCAGTGAGTCGAGATCGATAGCTCCTGCATCTACCACAGACAACACACGGACCCATTGGCATCATCTAGTGGAACACGCCTCCTGGGAGTCACTGCCGGGGACGCTAATGCTATATCCCCCTGATTGCTCCTATAATAAAGGTGGACCAGCACCAATTTGGAGCTGTCTGTTGTCAGCGCTGTAATCAGTGTGTTCCTAACGGCGCTTGCAACTCTCTCTCAGACATGTCTCATATCAGCACCATTGGTAATGTAAGCATGCACACACCATGTAGACAAATGAACACTTAGCACATGGCTCTGCTTACTGAGAAGGGCTGTATGGTCTAGGGCTGATGTGAAATGAGTGGGTAACAAAATATGCTTTGATCTGACACGAATTGAGCTAGACACAACAGTATAAAGATTCTGAAACTGTGAGAGGCACAATCAACCTGGCCAAAATACCTAAATGATGTATTACAACGCGGTCTTTATAAAGTATGTAATTGTATTACGAGTTTCATAATACGAATCACCTGTTTTGACCACATTATATGGGAGATTTAGCGGCGTTCGGTATATAGTTGATTAAAACTGAGTTCATTCCACAAGGCTTTATGAAAAGGAAGAGACAAACAATGGGTAAAAGTACTTGAGTTATCAATTTTGAAATTTTCAAAAGTGATAAAAGTAATTATATAACAATGTGAACATAGCATTACTCATGCACGTTTTCGTGCAATAAAAAGCCATAATCTTGCAAACGCCTCTTGTCAAATTACAAACACATCATTTTCTTATATATGCCCCGTGTACAATTATATACACATCATTTCCTTGCTACAAGATTAAAGATGTCAGATAAACAAGTGAATTGTTTCTTTACCTATAGTATTGTTCTTCTCGAATATCAAATACAACAACATGACCTTTGTTTGGTAGAGACTCTGTCTAAAGAATAATATATATTTGTATGCCAACAAAGCAAAATGGGAAAATAGGAAAATGAAGCCGAATCAGTCAAAATGTTACTTAGAAATCATTTTGTAAATATGCATGTGTACTGAAGACAAGCTTGAAAAACAACAGCGTTCTCGTTTATACATAAGTGAACGGAATATTTATCGTTAGTATATATAAAAGAGTTATCATAATTTTGTGGGTAATTATATCGTTAAAGTATGCGTATAACGTCAAGTATGTAACGCTGACACAATGATGATTAGCGTTAAGCGCTAACAAATTAATTTTAGGTAAGTCTGTAGTTGATGGGAGAAGCCACTGGTTAACATAGGTATAAGTGTTGTGAATTCGAATAGTACCTAAAACTAACCTCTAGAATATCAATTTCATCTAAACATCTTTAAATTCAAATTTTCTTGAAAATTATTCAGACTAGTTACAAACAGAATTCGAACAGTACTCGTGGTTCCCTCATACCCAAAATACACGATAGGTGTGATGCATTACGTATGCTTATTATTCTTTATTACTGGGAAATATTTTAGATTTAAAAATCATTCATTGCTTTTCATTCCGTCTCTGTTTACTACGATGGGTGTGTTCGTATAAACAAATACGAGGAAAGAAAGGATAGATCAAATGTGTAGAAATAGTCTCTGCCATGTGCATGTAACTAATAGAATGCAGTATGACAATACTCACATATTACCAATAGGCTATGCTATACGAGAAATAGTAATGTCGAAACAGAAGCAATACAATGGTTCAAGAACACAATCATATATCATTAGTAAGTCTGAACATGCATGTATACCACTTTGACTGCGATAGTTTGCCACAGATTTAGTTTGAAAACACAACATTACTATCACTAAAATAGTTTGATTTGTAAAATATCACATTTCAGTACAAGTCCAGTACAGAAGGGTAAAACACTGATACATACCCAATGATAAAGAATCGTTTGACCAGTGATCGACCTGATAATTTGAAAAATGACTTTGTGTGTATCAGGTATATTACGTGAGGTAACTTTCAAAAGACATTGATTTTCAAAATGTTACTTATCGTGCAAAAACGTAATGAGAAAAGACTTAAGTATAACAACAATTCATGAATTCATTATAGTACATCGAATCAGAAAAAATATGAGTCATAAGGTTTCCAACGACCTTTGGAATTCAAAAAATTACAAATAACGGGAATTTAACTTAATTGGTGGAAGATTAAATACATGGCACTAGCTATAGGTATGTGTGAACAGAAAAGGAATTATTTCAACCCATCTACCAGTTTAATATAAATTTATGTCATTTTGGAAGCTAGGCTAAAAATAATCAATAGAAAATGAGTTACTGACCATCGTTTTAAAAAAATCTTTATTCAATGAATGAATTCAGAAAAGATATCATCTTTTTCGTGCAATTTAAATAACCTAGAAACGAAACTGGCACTTATAGTATCATCAATGTTTTACAGGCAATGTACATGCCAGACATAATGCTCCCATGGGTCAAGTCGAAGGTTCGATTCTGTATATGACGTCACAGCGTCACGCAAGACATGCTCCTAACCACGACCCCTTGCCAAAATGTGGATATTCTTAGTCCCTTGGGGAGGGTTCGCAATCTTGTAAAAGCAGTGTAATGAGCTCAAGGTTTTATTATATTATATGCGTTGGGTGGAAATGGACGTTGGACACGATTTTCCGGTTTTATCAAACACCGGGGGTCGAAATGAGTATCAGTTTTGGCGAAAGTAACCCACCACCTCATCTACATGACGCAGACTACAGAAGTAAGTTCATGCTATCAAATTATTCTAAACTACCTGAAATCATCGTCATCGTCTAATTTAGACATTTGCTTGTCATTAACATTTGACCGTTGCATTCGTTTTCAATCATTCTTCTCGGTGGTGGCAGATTGGTTTTAAAACTGTTACTACCGATCCAATATTGATAATGAATTTTCATCTACGTCTTCTCAAATAACATTAATTCTGTTTGATCATTTTTGCGGTGCAAATGCGCCCATGTGGTATTCGTACGGTACAATGAAACATAATATAACTCATACTATGTTGCGGTTTTCAGTATACTAAGTTGTTTGAACGTTGATTTATATACGGTTGGAATTAAAACTGATTCTTTATGTTAAGGTGATAATCTTTCTGAAATCTATTACCATGTCTTTGAATATCCTTTGTATACATTCCAGAGAATAAAATCCATATGATACCTATTTAGCCTATTTGTACATTAGTAGGGATTTCAGTTAACCATTACCCTTTACTAGAAGGAAGTGCAGACCTATCGCTATCTCAAAACACATTGCATGCACATGTGCCTTTAACTATCTGTCATCTGTTTCTAAATCACCTTTGTAACCTAAGTTGCAGAATTGTTCCTAATCCTTGTAGTATGAATAGAATATGTTTAAACTAACAAAAAAAAACTTTTAATTTTAACACTTTCGAAACAAGAACCTACGTGTACTATTGACGAAGGAATAACGAAAAAGTTAAGACGGATTCCCTCCGCGGCGAACTTGGCAGCTGTCAATGATTAAACAGAAAGTAAAACAAATAACTGGCTAAGTTAATAAAGTCATGACGGAACGTGTACAACATTCCCCAGAAACATCTCATTTAGCTTTACATCAGGTGTCGAACGAACCTTTGTAAATCTATTTTACTTTTACATTAACATAAGCTCAATAAATCAGTTTGTTTTCTTACATAAATTCACATTAGCCACGAATAATGACAAGGAATATGATTAGTGTATCAACTAAGTAAGTAAATACTAGCATATTTATAAGTATGAACACGCTCACTATCACTATAACCGGCCTCTGTCGGCAGTGTCAGACATGTTAGTTTGGCACTTTGGGAATACTTTATGAGATTTAAATAACCCGTGAGAAAGTACCATGTTCAAATCACAAAACCTTTTGTAAAGTGGTTTCAATGCTAAATTTAATCTGGAAAATAAAGTAACGTATTACAAATGACAACAACCATTGGTATCCACGGGCTCTGTATCTCATCAGGCTTTAAAAATCACCATTATTATTAATCAACATGGGGCCATAAGATTATAATTCCACTTGGCTAAGAAGTATGTACACATTTCTGCTTTCTAAAATGTTTCCTTCTTGAGAATGTGACCTTCAGGAGAGACCTTAGGGTCAGCAAAGCAATAAATCATAATCCCTCTTAGCCAAGGAGTCTATTGACAAATGTTGATAATTCTACGTCTGTTGTTTTTGAAGAAGATCAAAATAGGTTTTTAGGATGTGGTCTCCAAATCGATAAAAACCCACGAATTCAAAAAAATACAATAGAAATGAAACATTCCAAACACATTAACTTATGTGAATGCCACTTCAAATTATTCATCCACTAAGTTCTTTAAACGATGTGTCATCTATCAATGTTATAAAGTTTGGATGAAATTGCAAAAAAATCAATTACTTTGAAACAGACACAAAGTCACAATTGATTCGTAGGGGAAGTATCGATAACGTCAACCAATTAGCCAACATTTCAAGCGTTAATAGCGCAAAATCAATACTTGATCTGTTACAAGCCAAGGGAGGAAACATTAGGAACAACAGCATGATAGCTTCTTGCCTTAACAGTCTTCGATAACTAGGTAATTCCTTAATTGGTTGGTACCTAGCTTTGATTAAACACTTTAAATATGAATGTCGGATCGAGAGGTCCGGGGTTCGAATTCGGTAAGGGACTTGGCAACTTTGTAGTAGAATACTGTTCTACATGCAGTCAAGCAAGTCAAAACACGGTTCGCTAGTTCCAGCCGATGCTCACAAGTTTCACCACCACGCATGTAACCCCAATATGGTTACGGTATTACTCCTTGCGATAATACTAGCAGTCGTTATTTAAGGGAAAACTGGCGAAAGCGGTGCTAAACCCCACATCACCTCACCTCATCTCAAATATGAATATAGTTCTACCTTGCGTTCCATGATTCAACTATGAATACGGTCTTTTGAACACAAATGTATATGTTTTGTAATCAATTACAATAAATAAAAAAACTCTAGAACATATATTACTTTTCGTCATCAAATCATTACATTTACATAGGTTAGCAATGTAATAATTCAAAATTGCATTTTTAAGAATTTTAACTTTACACAGAATATTGACAAGTAGACTCTGAATTTTGAATTTAATATCTGATCCACAGCGTACATTCAATAAAGACCTAGCTAAGATCGTGAAGCAATGTAGAATTAGCCACACCTGGTTGGCAACTTTACTTGATTCTGTAGCTGTGTATTACTTGTAACTATGTAGACAAATGTGAAAAACTGGATCAACATCCATATTCCTTCCACAATCAAGCTTGCGGAGATACATTGCTTTCAGCGACGTGATATCAAGATGTCAGTGCTTGGTAATTCAAATTTTTTCCTGAATGTATTTGTTACAAACTTGAACGATAGTATTGATATGATATGGTCCCACATGGTGCCATGTTGTCTCGAACACATTGGATGAAAAGCATTATCCAGCTTAAAATAAACGAAACCGAATTCGGCTCGTAAGAAAGACATAGTTACAATGCAAAAGAGACGAGATGACGGCAGTGGTCTTGCAAAGAAGTTTTGACTCTAATTATACTATTTTATATTCATCCGGAGATGTGGATGATCATTGTTAACAGATTGAAAATAACACGACACCTGTAGATGCCGCAGAAAAAACAAGCAAGATATTGAAATTCCAGATAACCTTAAACGCACTAGTGCACGCCAATATTTCCTAAACACAACGAATGCACAGATACTGAATATCTCTCGATATTACTCACTATCCTCATTCAAGTAATCTACCTCGTAAGTTATTTAACAAATATTTACGTATTCAGGTAGAAAAGTGGATTTTTAAAGGCCGGAAATATTTAATATTACGTTACATTAAATCCGCATGCACAACGATATCGGAAATATTAAGATTTTGTTCATAACTAGAAAAGCGGAAACGGCAGCCGCTATGGTCAATCTAATAACAATGGTAATACTGTGTTTTATTAAATCGGTTTATTTACAGCATTGCTTTCATAAAACATGTTTCATGATTTGTTCTCAGTAAAGAGTTTAGGTAAATTCAATAGCTGCATACAGTACTAGTTCAACCGTTTCCAAGTGTCAATAATTTAACCGTTTTGTGCACAGCTAACCATAGATTTTTAAATGTCCAAGCCGACAGCGGCTGTCTTAACGTTTCCATTGTTGATTGCAGGTATATTGTAAAGAATGTTTAGTATTTCATTGCATCGATAGAAAGTTTAAGTGAATGCACAAGTCCTCGTAGACCTTAAAATAGCCAATTTAAATCGTAAAAGCGTGCACTAGTGCCTTTAAGAAACTGAAACAAAAACAGCTTGCAGAATAACTGCAGGTGTTGGAAGAGAGAACTTCATTTGTGGTTTCCATGACACACCAATCAAGATTAGTAGAGCAAACAATAATTAGCTTGTGTTCATTTCCACTCGATATAATTTAGTTGACATTCTTGCCTTCTGATCATAGGAACATCTGCTAATCAGAAGAAATACCAACGATGCTTTGAGACTTTGTGTCGACTTTCACCCGTGGACTTTAATTTTAGACCACACACCTATAAAGCGATAAAAAAATTGCCATGATTCAGTTATGCTGATGGTAATGTTGTACGTTTTATTTTGAATAAACAAATAAATTTAATGTTCTTACATTGGATATTATGTTGTCTCTGAATCTTATCTAGTCTGCTCAAACATTTTGTGGCTTAAGGTGTCTCCTGGCCTATCCGCATTCCACTTCCCGTGTATAGCACAGAACTCGCTGATCATGTACCCTATCTAGCTGAATTTGATCTTTTATTGACTTCAGCGCTCATAGTCCTACTAACAGCTATCAAATTTCGCTTGTTTGGGCTTACTTGGTTTGTTTTACAGTTATTCATATATTTCTTCAATTTTATATACACCTCAAGGTCCAAAAGACAGCTGGGGCGGTCTACAAGTAAAAAGCAGTACTCAATTAAACGTGTCGTATTTTCAAAGATGATACTGGCCATCGTTACTAACATTGATCTGCTGCTGCACGACCCTGGATGATTTCATAAGATGTCAGGATAGCAGAATGTGCATTCAAAATGCGTGGATTTGTCTTTAAATCTTCAACAGATAAAAACATATTATTGACGTTTTTCTTGTTTCACAACCCACGGCATTTATTTAAAGGTCACATTTAAAAGCCATTGCTGTCATTGCGAAAACATGCATCAAGTGGTACTTTACTGGTACAGGCTACTACCGACAAATCTTAAAATGTGTTCAGTTGAAATAGTTTCAAAATGACATACAGGTTTAGATACGAAAACGTAAATATTAATAATTCCAATAATTCCGATAATTTCAATTCTTAATACACTTTAGGTCTAAATTCTTTACTATGATGAACAAGATATCAAGGGGTCTCGGCCACAATGGGAATAAGTTACGAAATCCCTTACAAAAATGTTTACATCTATCTCTATATGAACAACGTTACAGAATTCGTCTAAACATATTGCATCGGTTACATTTTTACATTTTAAGTCACCATGCAGATTTTGTCCATGACTATTTGGTGTAAACACAATCGATACTTATCAACATCATACTCTATTCTTGTCTAAGACGTCAGTAGATACACCCCCAAGCTGACTGAAATACCGAATGGCTTACATTTACAGGTAATTTCTGGTATTTCATCTCAATAACATTCAACTCTAAAAGATAAAATGTAAAGAGGGACATTAAACTAAAAGATTTATGCATGTACAAAAAAAAATGTTGCGCTACTTTTCATCGAGTTTGCATCGAGCTTTAACAAAACGTAACGTACAGATAATTTCAAAACAGTTGTGAACACCGTAGCAGATAACACGATGGGATGCTTTCTTTTTCTTTTCGGAATCTTATTAAAAATCAATTCGTTTCACATCATAACTCAGTACTTCAATTTTCCACCTTTGTAGTTTATTAGTAATTAAAAGAAGATATTGGCATGGCCCTGTCCCCTCTAAGTAGTGTTGTGCGCGAATGCTAAGGAGAAAGTGATTGAAAAGAGAGATAGAGTTGGTAACATCAAACACCATCACTGTTCCAGCACCTGTGTAACTCCCATTATGTACATGGTTCACCAACACTAGGTGGCGCTTTGGCAAACAGGTGGATTCTTAAAGAACATATTATGGTAGTTAGATAAAGTGTGGTGAATCCTCGGTATTAGCGATCGTTACAGGGTGGTACATGTTGAAATTGTCTATCAAATAGTTATTGTTTTTGTTGTAGAAATGGGTTTACTTTAACACATGCAAATAGGCACTGTAAGAACTTTTATTAAGGAGGATCTTACGTGCCGATTTTCAAATTTCAAACTCATGAAAATCTTAATTAAAAAAACTACTGATAAAGATTTTCTTTGATAATATATCAACTTTCTTAATTTGAAAACATGTTTTGTAAAAAGGTGAATGTATCACGAAATCTATTTTGAACGTATTTTATTATGCATCAAAACAAATATCATTTAAAAGCAAATACGAGACTCAAACTAAACTACACCATGCTCAAAAGCTTTCCCAACGTAATTGAAATACATTTTTTGAAATCACTTGTTCGTATTAAAAATCCCAATTTAAGAATAGGTACATTACGTCATTTATAAAAGTGGTCAAAATGTAAAAAAATAGGGATTTAGGAATAGAATAAAAGATACGGAGTTAATATGAAATGATAATTGATGACTGGATTAACATTGCAATCAACATTCTACATGCAAATAGCACTACAGTCTCCACTCGTTAAACACATGTTTCCTTCTGATTTATGCGGATAAAAGTTTTAAGTAGAAAGTTCTGGTTCGCATTGTACAATTGAAAAAAGTCCCTTGGAATTATATCAACCAAATTTACCTTAGTTCATAGTTGCAAGAGCTGGATCATTGTACATGTTTTTGATGAATGGAAATGTATGCATCATCATCAAAATTAAGCAACAAAACTCACAATTAAGGTTCAGTGTAACTTTTTAAAGAATATAGGGATATATGAACGACAGATGTTTTTAAAGAAATAATTGTTAGCATTCAAAATTCTGCGACTGCCAAACCAGGTATGATAATAAAACATTTCCGTAAATCATTTATAGCCTTGTATATCTGGGAACCAGTCAATAAAAAATCAGTTTTGCCATTTGAAAGTATGGAGCATTTTGAAAAGATTTATGTTTGATACTAATAAATTCAGATTTAAAACGGAAACTTAATCAATGTTTCGTCTTTTATAACTAACTATTGTTCAAATTAATCATTGCCAGACAAGCAACACGTACAGTTAATGTACACTAAATATTGAAGCCGTGCTCACAAAATTGCAGTCGACTCGGTCCATATAATGCTGACACAACTCCTTGTTACAACCAGTTCTCGCGAGAACCTCCGGTGGAACTATATTTAGCTCAAAGAAGCTATTTTAAGAGTTGGCCTGAATCAAGGATGATGGAAATAAATCGTTGTTGATAACAGCGTCGTTTTCTTAGGCAAAGCTCGTGTACTTCCGAGACATTCGGAAAGTCTCGTGAGGCCGTGTCATTTTTCTAATGATGTTGTGATCATTGTTATCTTGAACTTATGGAAGAAATGAAGCTACAGGTACATAATGAAATCGTCTCATTTATAAGGAAATTGACTTTTCATTTTCATTTTTTATTCGAGCGAAATTGATAAATTGATTGTAAAGGGATCGACGGAGAAAAATGTTATAGTAGAACTTAGGGAATTGCTTAATAAATAAAGTGAACAAAGGTTATGACAGAACGACGTATTTCATGTATGTCCAAAAACACCAATAAAATCATCAAAGAACTAAAAGAGATTCTATCAAATAAAGGGAATAGTGAATAGACTTCTTTACAGATTTGTAATTCCTTAATAAATCTGAAACCGAAACTGACATTATTCAATGTAAAGTAAGCGTATAGTAACTTTTCTGTGCTAATAAGTTATTTATCAGTATGATTTTAAAGTTGAGAAGTTAACGAACATGAAATTAAATACGTCACGTCCTTCCTGGTTATTTGTGTACTATCTTAACCACCAGGACATCGTGGTGATAATAAAAACAGATGAAATACAGGTTGTTGCGGATCGTTGACGCCAAAGTTCTTTTCAAGTAATGGAAACCCGATTTACAACGTCATTCAGATTAATAAACCGGAATGTTAAACACTCAGTTAATATATAATGTTGTATGGTATATATATATACATAATGTTAACCTTAATGATAGACACTAAAAAATCACCGGGATCTATAACATCAGTAATTAATCTTATTTAATAAATCTTCCAAAGCAAAACACATACCTGTCTATGAGTTTTCTGTATAAATAATGTTGATCAAAGTCGGCATAATTTTCCCTTACAAACAATTGTGTACGTGTAGTTAAAGAGATATAAAAAATAAATATAAGATAGGATAGAAGTAATATACAAAATGGTAAACAATGTCAAAGCGAAAATAAATCCAGAGCATGATTAGGTGTGTAACTTAATTGCACTCACATGCTTTACTATCTGAGCACTTTTTGTATGACTACCAGTGTAAGGAGAACCGGGCATCAAACATATACACTGGTCCAAATTTCTAATCATAATCCCCTATATAGAACAAAGAATATCATGCATAAAGACCTGGACTCACCATCTTTGCACATATCCTAGATTAGTCCGGCTAATTTAGTTCATCTCTGTGCTGTCAAAGTCTGATAGTAAACAACCACATACACTGTCTCTCCTTGCCTGCAATCGCTACCTTATTTTTAGAGACGAGGAACCATTTGATCTTCTTGGAGTTCAGGCACTCTGACGTAAAGAATGGAATAGTCTATTTTCACCGGGGGTGATTGGTAATATTCCGTGTTCTTTAGGAAGTTTATCCTGGGATATGTGTCAGTCTGACGAAGTGATACATTATTTGTATAAGTACAATGAGCGTTAAACAGACCGCGTTGATTCTAGTTAAAAAGCGTTAACGACATGTATTGATATATTACATAGTATATTCTAACCGTCTGCATCCCTACTGTTTATGTTTTGTATCGTCCGGGCTTTCAGTCGCTACGGGCTCTGGGTTTCTCGTGGCTGTTTATTACTTGTTGGATGTGATGATGCAGAAGCTCTGAAATCGCTTAAAACATGCCATTTCTTCAACTGTAACAAGCACATGTAGACTACTGTCTTGACATTTCATTTAATTAATGACAGCACGATAACTGTGCATATTAAGGGCCGGTTCCTAACGGTATGGGCGGACACCTAACAGTATATCAAAATTGTAAATCAGCATATTATTGATCGGATAAGATTGATGCAAATTGCAGAGATAATTGCATCTTCTTTGAAAATGATTTTTAACTGACCTGACATAGTAATATCAACCGAAGTTTTTCATCCTCTTCAAAGCCAACGCTGTAGTCTCTGTGTGGTGTTGTCGAAACCAAATTGATTTAACAAGACTTTTATGTCTTGCTGAAGATAAATAAAGGGTTTATGGACCCGTTATATGTTCGCCGTGGGCTTAATAATCTGATGTTTTCTTCAGAATTAATCTAAAAAACAGGTTTCGCTAATTTATAAAAGATTATCGTATGTGACACCTTAAGCCTAATCATGGTCAGTGTGTTCTCCAAAACTCCTCCGTAAGTTTTAGTTATATCTATATACATATGTTATTAAAAGCTATTCCTTTATGAGTGTTTTGCTGAAATATATGAACACATATTTCATACAACGTAGATCAAACTGTACGTGTTCTGTATAGTGACCAACCGAATAGCAGGATGTAACACAGTAGAACTACGGCTCATCACCCATGGAGTCGGGGTTATATTCTCGGCCCTGTATAACAAACTGCCCTTCCTTCATGAGATATGAAGAACAATGAAGAGTCCTTACGTTTAACGACGTTCAGGAAGGAAGTACTGCTCCTGAGAGGCTTTCTGTCAAATTTGTAGTTAGCAAGTCTGAAACCACAAGTCAAGTATGATCAAATATATCTTACAAAATTGCCAGAACATTCAACCCATGACATCCTGGTACAACCTCTCTTGACTATGACAATTTGACCAAATCCTATACAATAGGCTTGAATTATACGAAATGATCGCCAGAAACTTAATAAGGGAGTTATAATGATAATTGTATTTTTTTACAACCAGGATCCGCGGTTTGGTGGTGACAGCAAGTGAAAGACTTTTTGCATGGTAATGGAGATAGGACGATATATTTATTTTATATAAAGATTAGAATATATACGTATTATTGAATATAGTATGATTAAAATACCCAGCTTTATTTCGATTTATATAAACAAGAATAAATTCAACGTATACAATTTTGACGTTATACCAAATTTTAACCAAATTGCAAAATATGACATTTTTTCCGAACGGTCAAAAAAAGAAATAATTGTAAAACATATATTTCAAACAAAGTTTCAGATTACTTTATATCGTCTGACTACAACATTTCATGATTGTTTTCCTTGATCTGAATGTTTTCCTAATGAATTATCAGAGGAGATTAAAAATAACAAAGTCAACTCACTGAGGTTGATAATTTCAAGTTCCAGCTAAAACGAAGATCGATGGTAAATTCTCATTCAAGATTTACCTTCACTAATCTGTATGACGATGGTTCTATGTCTTCTTACAAACTACACCGCACTTCTTAACTTTTGAAAAATTATTGTAATCAAGCTTGCTGTTTATCTTTTTGTGAATATATGTTTAATCTCATATATTTTACCGTATCAATTTTTTGTTAGAAACAAATACTTGTAATGCCGAAAAAAGAAGTTTGGATAAGTAATTTCAAATTTTAGCTAAAAGTGACACAGAGTATGCTTCATGATTTTTAATTTAGCTTTAGTAAGAGCCAAAATACCTTATGACCTGAGTTAAGTTAAAATCGCCCCCTAAACTTGCATCTTTGTTTCTAAAATGTCCAAATTATTATTTTCTTATTTTCACTGATAATCAGAAAACGGTCTAATAGATGTTAAGAATTCGAAATTATGTGTCCAATTAACGTGTTTATTAGTTAAATGACCTACTTAACTCTATCAGTCAATATTTGTCTTTGTATCTGCTGTAAAAAAATCCGAAGTTACGTTTTTGTCATTGGCGCGCGCCACTGTCTTGTTTTCGATCACAATTTAGGACATTCACCCGTTTATTGTCCTTATACTGGGTTGATAAGCACTAGGATTATGATTTTCTGCTACTACTTCTCGATAAAAAATACCCATCGTTTATGAAGTTGGACATATTTCATTCCAACAACATACCCTGTGCCCCTTTAAAATGTTAGCATGGCCTCAATAATGCAACATGCAAGATACAGGTTCAATTACCCATTACATATTTCTCCATCTTTCAATTAGCATTATTGGCGTATCTAACTTGTCCTAAAAATGAATATATAAGTATTTGCTAACACTAATAATACTAGGAGTCCAGCTACTGAACGCAATTTTGTCATCATAGCATTCGAACACAGTCCAAATAGCATGCAAAAGTGTGGTCGTTTAATTTTGACATATTGTTACATTATTTTCGGCAAAGATCACGAATCTTTATTCAGAAAAGGATAACAAACAATTCCCATTATATCAAAGATATTTGCCCATTTTAATGCGGGAACACATTGCGTTGTTTTATGCATTAATCGTGTCAAATATGCAATTAAATAAATGTCTTAATGATAATGTATAATTTTATCAGATTGACATTTTAAAGGGGCACTATCACGTTTTTACAGATAAATTAAAGGGTCACGAGAAAGCAAATAAATGTGACCAATTTCAAGACGATGTTTATGATCAAAAGAAGCAGTTCTAAAACCAACCAAGTTATGCGAATAAATTCCTCTGCTCGCAACTAATTAATAGGTTTTCACAAAAAAATGGCCGGCAGTGTTTTTGCTTGGTATTGGATTATATCCTCTGTGCGTACGGATTATCAGAATAAGTAATGTGAAGTATATCCACCCTCTAATACATTTGGCATAAACTAACGTTTATGGGGTATAATCTGAAGAAATAAAATTTTCAATAAATGTGCCTCTGCCCTTTAAAGTGATTTATTGTAACAACATCAAGTACATAATTACGCTGGTCAATTTTAATCACTGCCAGACCTTTGGAAAAATATTCAATCGTAGATATAAGGGAATCTTAAATAATTAACACTTTTTCTCATTGCGTGTAAAATTCTTTCCGGTATTCTGCTTATCTATCCTTTAGATATGTAGTGCAGATATTACTAGTTCGCAGATTTATGACAATATCAAATGCATATATTGCAACACCAATAAATGTAAACATCTGGTACGTCAATGAACGACAGGACATTGATCTTTTAAAGGCTTTATAACACGTTGTCGTTGTAATCTAGTGTCGAGTGTCGCATCAACATGATATCAGATGGAATGGCAAATAAATATCAGTGTTCCACTCTAATCTCTCAATTTCAGAGCTTTAAGCACCAACCTTGATATGTCCATACACGTTCGTTTTGCATTTGAGGTTTAATGATGCAGATCGTCAGCTTAGGACTATGTAGTAAGTAATGTCCCGGAGCAGAGCGTTTATGGCAGATTTCAAATCTGTTATAGTTTCCAAATTTTACAAGTCCAAGTTGAACATCTCAAAATCGTGATAACCAAACTTCTCACACATTGGTTATGGTATATAACTCTATTTTAATCAAAGGGAATAACTTCGCAAGGGGTATAAGATTAAAACATTTCATCATTTAGAGATATTTCTGCTCTCAAACATTTGACGACCGTTCGTGAGGAAGCATATTCGATAACACTGCGATACGATTAACGTGTAAGGTGTTATTATACACACGCAGGACAGTATAGTACATTAATATACTTGCTTTAATTTACGCATTACATATTACACTGTACCAACAGTGTCGCTCACTATTCTAAACATAACCAGTCAATCAAGAAAAAGGGAAATATGACACTTGTTTGATATTGTCAGAACTAAATCGTCAGAATTTGTATACACTTAATATATAGGAGTTGTTAAGAACATGTATACTTTAAACGATATGTAGCACATCTTTTTACATATGTTTTACCATGTTTGTTTCATCGAATAAGTAGTAAAGTAGATGTTTCACGAGCGGAATTATCTCGGGTAAAACATAAACTATTTTACTTCACAAGTTGAGACTAACATGGTAAAAGGAACAATGGTATACCATTTATATGTGTTGCATTACAATAGTTTATCATAAAAAAATTCACCCTTGTAAGTTGCAACTATGACGTCATGAAATTGTCAGATCAACGTCATACAAGTGGCTATAAATAATATCATCATTCAGTGCAGTGGCGATAAAGGTAAACAACAGTGGGGAACGACGGCTTCATTTCTCTGATAGACGTTAGTATATACCTTTCTTTCAATTATATGATAAAAGCATATCTCATTTTTGCTTCTCATTTGGAACTATTCATCACGTGAGATATTAGCTTTGTTTCACCCACCTTTATAATTCAATAAAATATCAATATGACATTAACATCGTAATGAGGATCTTTCAAAAACAATTAGTGGGGCGCCATTGTTGTCTAGTTCCAACCGAAGTATTGGTAAAAACATGGCTATTTTACCACCCTCTATGAACGTGTACGCTAAAGCATGATTCCAATCAAATGTAGAGAGCTAATATACTTATCCACAGCGGCGGACCTCCAAATTCCGTTTTTCTTCAAATCACCTAGCTAATGTTGCCTTTACATCCTTAATGACCTCTAAAAACGAAAATATTATTCTTTGCATTTATCATTATTTATCAAGGATATTGTGTAAGACTTAGAGATGAACTGTTAAAAAGGGAATTTGTCCTAGTAAATAAAATGAGATCTCCTATGCCTTAAATACAATAAACTCTTTGACTTGACGCTCCCCAATGCTGGCTGTTAGATTTGTTTTGTCTGTTATCAGCATAATTTAATAATCTCTCATAATTTACATATATATATATATTCAAGCACAGATATTTCATACTGTTGATGAGCTCTCACTGTGTTATATATATGCCAAGTTTCAATCAGTAATTTATAATTCACTGGTTCAGTTATCAGGTCAAACATTTTAAGCGTTTTACCGTCTATAACACACGTGTAGACTGACAAAGACTCATAAACATGCTTTAAAACTCTCGCTTCCATGCCGTACTATTAGTTGTCTGACTAAGTATAAAGAGTAGACAGTTTACCGTTTAACTGCAATTCTGCATTGAGGATGCAGTTTCATGGTATCAGTGAGCACGTCCAAGATATAAAAATTTACATGACTTGGAAGCTTGCACAAACAGATAATGTTCGTGCATACATATTTCATCATATAGGTACAATCTCAATCAATAAAAATCTCAACATTCATTTTAATGAGACTCCTCAAAGGCAGTTACAGCTTTGTGTTAAGCCATTTGTCTTATATGCACTAAAACTGAATTACATTGCCCTGAATAATTAGTGGATAGTGCCTGTATGAACATCCTACTGTACGTAACAACGAGGAAGACGTGCAACATACCTATACGTACCCAAGGGAGAAAGAGGATAGACAGGTATACCAGACAAATTACCTATTAGAAGGATGAGAAGGAATAAAGAGTCCCACAGGGCCCGCGCTGAGAGGAATTAATCCATACGGCGCATATACGTGCTTATGGGCTTATGAGCTGTCACAGAGGAAGCGTAGATGAATTAATTATATGGGTAGTGATCCGGGAAAATTCAATTTGTTATGATGATTTAAGAAAATAACGATGCTGATGATGCTGATGATGCTGATGTGTGACAAGCCATGTAACTTTAATTTTACTTTAAATATGAAAACGTTGAAGGTTGTTCTTGCCTTACAACATTTAGGTAAGAAGTTAATATACGTCATTTGAGAAATCGACCAACTCTGACTTCTCTTGTTCATTCTCCTGGTGCGTACGTGAATAACGCACTCCCGGCCTATAGTGCACTTACCGTCCATAACGTCACTTGGAGATAGCGTTGAAGGTGGTCTAACGCAACAGAATACGAGTCTTCATTCGATAAAATTCCATTATTTTTTGTAGTATGATGCTTATTCATTTTAACCCCCCCCCCCCGCGCTATCCGTCTGTATTGGGAAAGCACAATGCCATTGGAAATGTATTTACTATGTGATTCTTCTGAGCATGCTCACCTTGGACAGTTTTTATCGATTTTCAGAGTTTACTTGCGTTTTGTGTTATGATGATTTATGGACTTCCGGTTTTCATCCATAGCGATGATAACCATAATTGACTTTGATCAGGTGTTCTACTTATTCGTCACCTCACTTTGCACCACTATCAAGGACTCGTGATTCTCATTTATTTACATTTGTAAGAATGTGTAAAAATTCATTTATCAAAAATAAAAAAACACAAATCTAGGCTTTAGGTACTTGGATACCTGGGCCTAGATTTTTGAAGCTCTCTTAGTGCTAAGATAGTCGTAAGTACCATACATTAACATTGGCTCAAGACAATCTTAGCACTAAGAGAGCTTCGAAAATATGGGTCCTGGTAATTTCGTTTACGACAACGGATGACTGGATTGAGTAATGAGATTTTTTATTCTCTGAAGATAATATATTATATATTATATAACATAAACTACAGTTTATTTTGAAAAAATCAAAGAAATATAATTTTCAAAAACTGTGATACTGGCCTTTTAAATAATTAACAACCAATGACATCAACCTTGCACAAAATATAATCGATACACAACCAACGTTTAAATAGTGTTAAGTTAACTTTGTATCAGATTCAATAAAGGGACGAATTACTTATTAGAGTGTCTAAGTGATATAGAACAGGGTTAAACTGCTTCGCGTTATAATTTGTCTAATCAGAATGGGTTTGGTTGTGTACAAAACCATTATCAAACAAGGTAGAATCGAATGGTGGTGATGAATTGGGACTTGATGAGAGGTGTCAGCAACTCGTTGTTGATTTCACCCCTCTGTTTGTACATTTCACCCAGCGTCTCTCCAGTCACCATCGTTTAACCATTAAGCCACTTATCATTCCCTCTCAAGGCCCAGTCAATCATACTTATGTCAACAGAGTAACTCAATCTTAGTGAATCAATATTTTTACAAACGTGTAACTCATTTTACGTCCCAGTTTAAATATTGTTTTAGACTCTACCTCCTTTGAGCTTCACAAGCTTTATTTATCTTTTACTGAATGAACATATATATATATATCTGTAAAGATCGCACAGTGATTGATATATGTCATGAGATTGGTTTAGTAAATGAAAAAGATTTACCATTTCAAGTGTTATTTTCTAGGTATAAGTTTATAAAACAATCATCATGCAAAATGCTCCTCTTACAACTTAACATGTCTATATACTGTTATGTTTCAAAGGAAAGGACTCTAAAACAGCCATGGACAGTCATGCCAATGGTGTAGATATCTTCATAAAATGGAATTCGAGAAATGTGTGATATATGATTATACATTTTGATTGGTTAACTGGGATGTGACAAATTTGGCCAAGAATCGTAAAAATAACACAACACACTCTCAAGCAGTACAATTTTATGCCGATTCTACTCCATTTGATTAGCGTAAATATCTTTGAACACAGCCTGCCTAATTAGATGCAGTGACGTAACGATCAATTCTTATATGACGTCACAGACGGCTAAATACAGGGAGTGGCGATGAAACAGTCGTTGCTAGGTAAAAATGATATACGCACATGTGCAAATATGAAATATATGTTACTACTTGCGTTACACCATATGGGTGCAATATTTTATCTGCCACTAGCGACACTGTTGAACATAGGCAAGCTAATCAAGGAACTATCGGTTTACCGCGAGAGGTTACAGAAAAATGGAAGTGATATGGGGATTCTAGTAGATCGTCAAGAGTTGTATCGAAAGGTTGAGATTTTGAACTCTTCATGACAGGCATACTTGTAAGTCTTAACGGAAAAGGAAGTTTAAATCATATGTAAACACTAACTGCAAAGGTAGAGGACTCTATTAGAAGCATGACTGATAAAGTTTGATATACCAAGTAATGCTTGACCAGCAATCATGTCATTCACAATCGGTTCGATCATATCATTCACTAATCATGCTAGGTCTTGGTTTATTTAAGGTAGAAACCATGTATGTCGTGAAATATCTTTTTGCAGAGACGCAGAGCCGTAATTTAAACACGCATATACAGCCTGTGAAACCATGGTTAGGTCAATAGTGTTTTTAATAATAGTGCATGGTTTGTAATGTATGATGTTGGCAAATATATTTGAATAATCAGACAATACAAAAAGTAAGGATTACAAGTGAAAACATTAAATGAATAGTACGTGGCAAAAAAAGGCTTATATGTCTAGTATTTTCCATCAAGTATTATATTTAGTGAAACACCCATAAAATCAATAAAGTTACAGGACGGTGATGGTGGAAGCGAATGCAGGTACGTCTTGATGTTGACGGTTAGACTGGCATTCTAGAAGTTGAACTCAGGAAGACAAATAATTCTATGGATATCAACTTCTCTATTATAATGATAGCTTATTATAAAGAAGTTGATAATTAATCAAAATTCCATGTCTTCCTGAAAGTAAGAAGTGCCCATACCTAAACTTATGTGGCGCATGAACATTGAGTAGACATAAATATTCAAGAATTCTACTTCACGAAGATAAACAGAGTTCAGTTAAACATACACTCTCATGTGATGGTTCTGGGTGGGATTTATTGCTTATCCCTTTACCAGATTGTATCTCTGACCGTCCAAAAACATCACTGAAATAAACCACAATAAATGACTATTTATAAAAAAGAAAATTGATTCCGAAAGAGTGGATGTTTTCCATCATCTCCTAAACCGCGTATGAAGATTTATTAAAAACTATGCATTGCACTATAACGTTGTATCAACGTTTAGTAATTTTTAATTTTTTAAAAAACAGGGAAAGTTAGCAAAAGGCACCCGTTTGTTGCGACAGAAAGCAAGCATAGCCTTGCACATTTACCAAACAATGGATAAAAATCACTAAAAGTCGTCAGGAGTTACCTCCCTTCAATAGAGCTGGCAAAATTTATTTGTTCTCATATCCATAGTATTTAACGGTATAAAGTGTCAGATATGACGCATATCCATGGTCTGCAACGGTATGAACGTGTAAAAAAGTGTAAAAGTTATTTTCTATTGTAGTTATCCCTACTCTGAAAGTAAACGGAATAACTACAAACATGTCAACTCACAATGGACTCCCTGGTAAATCAAATGCATTATGTTTTTCAGCTAAAATAATGAGGCTAACTGAAGTATTATTTTGTCAAATGAAGAATAGGCTGTTGCATACTCTACTCATGTTAGATCCTGTAAACGTTATTCTCCGGTCTACCAATGCAAGTGAAAGGTTATTTCAAACTTAATGAATATCGGACACAATCTCAATCTGAAATACAGGTAAAGAAGACTCGAATAGCTTCGAGCACGCCTCACACATTACAAAGCGAACATAATGATGATCATGATCAATTTTGTTAAGTCTTTCCAGTAGGTGAAATGCGCTCCAATTTTCAAATTATTACTGACAGAAAACATGTATCAATGAAATATCATCAATTTTACTAACAAAATTTAGTTACGATTTCTAAGACTGGCAAATACCTTCATCAGGTCGTGTCGCGGCAACGCTTTCCAAACTAGCGCCGATGGATGGCTTTCACTTTACGGTTGATTTTCTTTTTGAAGGAAAGTAGTATTCCTTTTTTGTCCCTTACATTTTCTAAAGTAATTAAATCGTGTCATAAGAAAGATTTCAACTTGAATGTAAAAAAAATTACAAATGCTATCAGGTATGTACATATGGGAATTGTTCAGAATATTGGCTCATGAATATCAGTGAGGCGTAAGGAATGATACAAATTGAAAACGAGGCTGTGACTACACTCTGAAGTAACATTCATACTGCGTGGAAAGGCAGATAAACTATACCATTTCTCTACGAGTACTCAACATTATACTCTATATTCTTATCACAATTGCAGTCCAGATGAGTTCTAGGCAGCTAGGGCACAATCTTTAAAAACATATTTAAGACCTTGGAATTGTTTAAAACGTGGATAGCAATTAAACAATATATTAAGCATTGATAACAAAAAATAACCAAAATCGATATCGAAATTAATAGCTGCTGTTTTTTCCATTGTCAGACAGAAAAATTGACATTAACTAAATAAAAATATATCTTTTTGTATTTACAAATATGAAGAGATATGATTGATATTGATTCATTTACCTTCTCACTCTATAAGATAAACATGTTCATGTACAAATGTACCACGGTACAACAGTGGTAAAGTATATATATATATACAAGGTAGGCAATGATTAACAATGTCAATTAAAAATATTCCTATGATGTTTGATTTGAAGGACGATTGTAGATATTTTAACAGGTTTTGGTGTGTTTAAATGTGATGTTAAAAGTTGAGAGCGTCATGAACTTTACACTCACGAGAAAGAAATACCGAGGTTTTGATTATCAAATAAAATGCCAAATATATTTTTCAAATTCGAGCTTAGCGAATATAACTTGGAAAATTTACGTGACTTATATTTGGTTTTTAAACACACTCGTACAGGCTTTGGTCCATGATAGAGCTTGAGGCCTGTTCAAGGTCAACAACTCCAGGTGGATTTGTCACGGAAGAAGTACGACGGAGCTTGTAACTAGATACAGATACCCACACTACTACGTGTTGTCCTGGTGTCACCGTTACGCATCCCTGATCATCTACCCCGGATACATTGGGTAAAGGACAATAGATAAAACACGCAGAATAGAGGAAGAGAGCTTACATAGGGGAATACCCTTAAAAAGTTGAAATAGCAAGTGCACGATACCAAGATGGCGCTATATATGTACATGTACCTCTCTACGGGTGTTTTGCTTCTGTCGATATTGTTTGTTGAGATTCAAGGTAATTATGTTTTTTTTGTTGATGTAGACACACGTACTTATTTGATATATGAATAGGCATGTATTTGTTAAGGAATTAACCTTTGCTTGTGTTTGGGGTTTACAGTTTGAATAGGAGATAATCAACTTAAACTTCTGCGATATAACATGATAGATGATAGCTTGGCTGCCATATGTTCTAGAATAGATGTTGAGTTTGAATTCAGATCCTTTTTAGAGAAAATGTGAAGTTACTTGTTAATGTTTACTAAGTTCAATCACTTTCCAGGACATTGCGAGAGATAACATTCAAAGGGATTGTTTGAATTTCATAAGAAGTCAGATCTTGTTTAGACAAAATATGACTTATTCTTTTATGTCTACAAGGTTCAAACACTTCTCCTCTAAAAAAAACTTCGGTTTTTGTTTGTTAAATACTCATTCTCTGCCGAAATCAAACACACATCAAACTGGACCAGAGTTAAAGCCATGCACTTGAAGTTAGAGAATTAGTGTGTCAGTGTTCTGAAAAATGACATTTCTTGTTATATACAAATATCCTCATTGTTTTAGGAAAGAAGTGCTAACTGTAATCTCTTGATTTTGTTTTCAGTAACAATCTTATTTGTTTATGTGCAAAAATAGGTTTTATTCCTTAAGTAGGATAAGTATTTTGTTTTCCCTCTTCATACCATCACAGTTTATTCCTAATCTGAATACCTTTCAATTCCTCATCTTTCATCCTGTTCCATCTTATACGTCTATATGAAAGTCCTATCTAATATTCTTCACTATCTTTAATATCTATTTCTAAATCAGATGAATTACTATTTATGTATTTGGCTTCACGTAAGATGAAAACGACAAAGTTTTGCCTCTAACTTTCATCACCAAAGTCAGAAGTATCGCTCATTTTAAGTTAAGGTTATCATGACTTGATTCAGAGAGGTTCTGTCAGATGTATCCATATCAGCATATTCTTTTGTTGTTGCTTGTATCATTTTCTTGATCAATTTATTTATTCATCCTGGATGAAGGACACTCGCAAAGTATTGAATTCAAATATCTCTCACCTCTTTTTTGATTAATAGTGTAATTTTTAGGGTTGAATAGTCCTTTTTGTATCTGCTATCGGTTTTCAAAGTTATATACATATGTATAACTCATCTTGGAAAATTTAATTTTAGTGATGAATAAGGGTTAGTGAGACAATAAATTGTCCAATATTATCGTAAGCTTACTAATTCGGTTTATTTAATGAGCGTAATAATTCATTTAATAGGCCTTCTAATTCATTTAGTAAGCTTACTATTTCATTACGCTAGGTTACTAAATCGGTCCGAATTAGTAAGCTTACTAAATCGCTTTGAATTAGTAAGTTTACTTATTCAATTTTTCATAAATTTTGACAGAATTTCTAGGCACCGAAGGAATCAACTGACAACTTTGTGACACATATTGGTACCCATGTCTGTATGTAATCTATCACAAACCTACCATAAAACCTTTCCACACTAAGTTTGCTTCTCGGCTTAGTTCAGCTTATCGTTGAGTTTATGTATATTGTGTTACACATCATTAACATTTACAAACCAGGTACATTTCATATAGGATAAGGATTTTGTTTCTCTCATGGATTTTATGAATGAAACAAACTAAAAACTAGCATGCCAGCATGTTGTAAAACAATAACTTAAACTTGTCGAACGCAGGAATCAAACATTCATCCGCCATTATGAAAAGAACACACGACTGCGAAACAGTAATGTGCATAGTGTATGTAACAGTAGGTTCTCTCGACTTAAACATCACAGATCATTTCCATTTGCTATTTACCTTTTATATACTTACAAGCAGATTTAGTCATTGATAATTAAATGTTAAGTGCTACTATCAATAAGATAATGTAAGAACATAGCTGTTACTCACGAAACAACGAATCAGTCAGCATATCTGTCTCATCTCCTGAAATGACTTTATACACAAAGGATGAAAACATAATTTATTTAGTAAGAAGCATTGGTACAATGAACACAGCACAAACGTTATGCTGACTTTACATTTCTGGAACTTATGTTATATTAAATTAATGATGAATTTTCTTTTCCTCAACAGCAATCGAGTACTTGATGGCATTTCCCCGTGACAAGATATTGAGTCTGACCGCGAGAACTGACGAGGCTGATGTACAAGTTACTATACATTTTCCTGGTAATGATACAACCATGAATTTGACTGCCAGCAACGATTATTTTAGGGACGAGAAAATCTTCGAGATACCGACAACATGGATGACTGATGAAGGAGTGGAAAATAAAGCAGCTATAGTGCATGTTCCTGAGAACAATTCAGCAAGCATCTATGGGTTCGAATTGCCCCATGTTAAATTTACACCTTTACCTACATCCAACCTTGGGATGTATCATACAGTTCATGCATGTCGTCTTACACCAGCCTACAGACCAATGATACTCGTCATTTCAACTTTACACGAAACGAAAATTGAAATAACATTAAGTTTAAAAGGAGACACTTTAGTGTATGGCGGCAATAAATTTGCGACCGGGGATAGACTGACGCTCAAGCTTGCCAAGTATCAAACTCTAACACTTAAGTGTAACTGCAGTTTCGAAGAGACTGAAGTAAAGTCCTCCCTTCCAGTTGCTGTATTTTTATGGGCTGTAAACTTCATGCAGATTATACCCTGGAAACTTGCAGGCAGTGAATTCATAATTGATTCAATTTACATGGATACTTTCTTAGATATCCTGGGGATTTCGACATTAAACGATGCAAACCTGCTGATTAGTAATGGAACCAGAATCAGTCTGTCAGCTGGATATAACCGTGTCCTGTATAGCAATCACGATGTACTCTATTTCAACACCACCAGTCCATGCATTGTTACTGCGTGTTCAGGTGGTGGCATGGTTCCAAGTAATGTACTGCCTACATCACTGTACAGTGCAAAGTGTTACCTCCCTTCTTGCTGGGTCAACTATGGATATCCTGATATCCGAATCATGACAGATGAGCTTTCAGATGTCCAAGTGAGTAATGCACATCATATTAACTGGAGAACAATCTCGGGCACTAATTATAAGCTTGGGGTAGTTAATGGCCCTCGTGGTTCCTCTGAAGTGGTCTCGAATAGTACTTTCAACGTCAGGTTCACGTGTCCACACCCAACCCCTTTCTTTACCAACTGTGGATATGCTGTCACGGAAACAAATGTTACAGATATCGATATTAGATTATTTGAAGAAGAAGAACAAAGTGAAGATTTATTTAAAAGATATTTATTTTATCATAATGTTTACCTCTTGGCTTTTCCAAAAGTAGTTGATCCGGCGATAATTGCATCTACTTGGTCATCTCAAGGTTACCTTGAAGTTCAGATCCGGCCTGGATATCAAGTCAATGTGACAGTACAAGCACATCAGAGCAAAACTGTTTTGTTGCCTTCATTAGATCTTTCGGACGGTATCAGCAATGCATCGTTCCTTGTGCGTGTATCAAAACAAGCAAGTGTATATGGTGAACAAAACACCAGGGAGTTTTCCCCTTTGCCGATGAAGGCACTTGGTAGAGAATATACTATTGTTATTTGTGAAGAGCACGGAACGGCGATTGTTACTATAGCAACTCACTTTCACCCAGCAAACGTATCTGTTCATTTCTCGATTGAGAACGAAAACGGTTTTGTAACTTTTCAAGAAAAGCAGTACAAAAAAGGCGACACTTTGGTGCAAGTCCTTGACAGGTTCCAAACCCTATCATTTTCTTCTAATTTCATCCTCACTGGAACTCTCATCAAAAGCAATCAAACTGTTGCAGTCTTCAAGGAGAACCCTTCCTTTATTCAACTTCTTCCCAATGAACTTGCAAATACTGAATTCATTGTATCAAAATTAGATTACGAGCAAAGTCCTATAACAGGGAATGAATTGAGTGTCACGTCTCTGTACGATCATACAACAATCAGATATGGTCAAAAAGAATATGAACTTAGTCGTAAGGGAACATTCAAAAGTCAGTTTTCGTTATTTGAAATTCTTCACATAAAATCAGACAAGCCAATTTTAGTGCACACTTGTTCTTTCCAGGCGTATCAAGACGCCGTGCCTCCAACGTCCTTGTTCCCATCTGACTGTGTCCTCCCGATATGTTTACCACTGTACAAACCTCAACACGTCGTCATATTATCACACAACCAGACAGCTGTTGATGTCTCTGATGCCTATGTAAAGTGGAGCAACATAGAAGGTAGTGCATTCAAGCGGGGAAAGGCTCTAGTTGAAAGTGACCGTCCGGTACATGTATCTGCTTCCAGCAAGTTCAATGTTCTTGCAGCATGTCCAATGACCCCTTTTTTCACTTACTGTGGATATAATGTGTCCAGTATAGACTATCCTCCAGGTTCAAATGATGATATTAAGCAACCAGACCATCTCATCTCAACTTTATATGAAGGTATGTAGATGTAACAAACATAGTATGTTTCTGTTAAAGAATCATTTGACTAAATCAATGTTCATATTGGACATGACTGTGTTTATCGGAATCAAGGAATAACTCATTTAGTATTCAGTATTTAGCACACTCTATGATATGTAATCTCTATGTATGAATCATATTAAGGCTTTCCCTATTATGTAATAGAACTTAGGCAAAACATTACCAAACAGAAAACTTTAGGGTTTACTTCAGTGCAATCATATACTTAAAAAATTCATGATCGTGACCTTTTTCTTGCGATTTTGCATTTAGTAATTGGGCGAAGTCAGAAAGTGTCGATAACCACCTCAACTTAGAAAATGTTGCCTCTACAAATACACTAAAAGAGTTTTCACTTTGAAAAGTGTTATTACTCAGCTTCGAAATGATAATCAGGTTAATTATTAAGAGTTTGTTGGTTTTCCTTAGAGGGGCAATTAGTGTGAATTGGGTTCTTACCAATATAAAGTTATTTATTAATATCATGACAGTCATAGAAACATTTGTTGTAATACCCCCTTTATGTGTATACATGTATTACAATTGGTATATAATACAAACCTATTGCCGAAGATATCCAATAGGGGAATACATGAGAAAAGCAAATTTTACGGAAAGCATTTACTTAAACGAACACCATGTTTCAGATAAGTTACTTAATGGACATCTTACAGATCTCTGTCTTTTCACAGACTTGGACAACGCTTATCTCATTGCCTTTCCTCCAATGGACGGAACTTACTGTCAGCCTGCAGTTGAGGTGTACGCAGGTCATTCTGCAGGAGAGGTACACATCAATACATCCCGGGGAGTCTCAGCATCTTTACGTGTTCCACCCAACTCATATGGCAACATCACTAGACGGGAATGGTGGAGCAAGGAAGGCATTGATTCAGGCGCTCTCATTCTTCGTAATCTTGTTGGCTCTCAGATTAATATCTATGGTGGGTGCCATCGTTATTCTTATGCAAAGACATTTGAAAGAGAACCTAAAAAAGCGTTTGCACCCATTCCTATGAGTGCGTTGGGGAAAAGTTATATGCTTGTTGTTTGTGGTTTTTATCAGCGAGTTTTCTCAGTGGCTGCATACACTGATTCTACCAGAGTGTCTATAAAGTTTGTCATAAAGAACACATTTGGAGGTATTCAGTTCCAGAACAAGACCTACAGAACAGGTGACGTCTTGGTTCAAAATTTGACCAAGTTTCAGACCCTGACGTTCAGCTCAAACCTGGATATCACTGGAACGACGATCAGGAGTCTGGAACCGGTTGGTGTGTTTTATCACTCTGATAATCTGATTCAACTGCTCCCTGATCAGCTAGCAGGAAACGAATTCGTTGTATCAAAGATAACCGACGTGCATTATCGCTATGACAAATACAAAATCTTCATCACAAGTGAATTTGATAAGTATGACATAGCATTTTCTGAAGAGACGTACCATATCAAAAAGAAGGGGACGTTTCATAGAGAGTATCTCCTTTATGAGACCACAGTCTTTCAGACAACGAAACCAGTATTGGTTCATACGTGCACCTATACAAATGTTTTAAATGTTGTTCCGCCTGTTACTATTCTCCCATTTCAATGCATTCTTCCAACGTGCTTAACGTCTGACAAGCCGGAAACCATAATGATTTTATCTAATGGAACAACAGATGTTGATCTGACAAATGGGAGGTTTAGCTGGCAAGATATACGTAACAGCAACTTTACACGTGGCATGGCAGAGTTGAAATCTCTTGTTCCGGTTTCTGTCATATCTGAGAACAGGTTCTACATCTTAGCAACTTGTGATTCGTCAGCCTTTGCAACTTCTTGTGGATATAACATTTCAAAAGCTGATGCATATAAACCTCATGGCTCCATCCATGAATCAAATCCGGATTCAAAGTACATGTCAGGTATGTAGAATTATTGTTATAATCAACTACAGTTTACAGTTTATCCTTGTGAACAGACAAAAAGTATATTCATATAAAACATATCAAATTTGATAATAGTTTTAATCAAAATGAAAAGTGAAGTGTAAGTGTGAAGGAATTTTAACTGGGATACTCGATGTTCAAGTCTTGTTTTTGCTTGGTAACATTCAGATATGCTTGATTTTCAGTTCCGAATACAACCTTTCTACTGGCCTTTCCAGGAGGACAACCTGAATCTCGTCCTCTTGTCGAGATGTACAACATTGATACCGATACTGAAACGCAATGGTTATTTCAAACGAATATCAACTATGACATTATCACTCATAATCAAAGCTTTTATACCATATCCAATCCAGATTGGTTGTGCAAACTGGAAGGCGTTGAAAACAAAAGCATCGTTATCACAACACTAAGTGCTATGGAGGTGAATTTGTACGCTGGTTTCAACTCATACTCTAGAGTTGATGGGTTTCAACGAACAGAAAGCACACTGACAACTCTCGTCCCCATCAACGCGCTAGGGAGAGAGTACACTGTAGTTGTTTGCGAGTTCATTGCCAGATTTTCTATGTCAATGACAATTGCAACTCATTTCTATCCAGCAGATGTTACAATAAAGTTTGCGTTTGCTGAAGAGAAAGGAAGTATTATCTTTAACAAAACGACGTATCGCCATGGGGACAAACTTGAATATCATCTTGAGGTGTTTCAAACTCTTTCAATGAGTGTTCGTCACGACATAACAGGAACAAAAATCACCTCTACTGAGACCATTGGGGTATTTCTGCAGAGACCAAATTTTGTCCAGTTGTTTCCCGATATACTTGCAGACAACGAGTATGTTATCTCAAAGTTCAACATCAGTGAAACAGACAGTAGCTATCTCTTCATAACAAGTATATATGATAACACAGATGTGCTCTTCTCAAACTACAGAAACCACATTCAAACCAAGGGAACCATTCGACTAGATTTTCTGCCAAAAGAAACGCCATACTTCAGGACTACAAAGCCTGTTCTTGTTCACACATGTTCCTCCCTCTATTACCTCAATGTCGTCCCTCCAACTTCAATGTTCCGATCAAAATGCACTCTTCCTCTTTGTGCCTCAAGATCCAAACCTGAGTCTGTCATGGTTCTATCCCATAACACAACAATGGTGAACATTTCAGACTCCGAGGTTCAGTGGACAGATGTCAAGGGTTCCGACTACAAGGTTGGACGAACTAAAGTTAGAAGTGAACAACCAGTGAGGGTCTCCTCTCCAAGTATATTCAACGTATTATCAGCTTGCCCTTTGAGTCCCTATTTCACTTACTGCGGATTCAACATCTCCATGTCACACTTCCCTGTCCTTGTCAACGAGAGCTTAGAGGACAATGAAATATTTGTCGGTAAGTACGATTAATCTTTTGATTTAATACTTTTTCGACAAAACTTTAGATTTATCAACATGGGAATTATTCTCAAAACATTGCAGATTTGAAATGATTAATTTTTTCCATCCCTTGATTCATGAAAACTTTAAGCACTTGAGACAAAATGACCATTTGACTAGGATGGGGATCCAAAGCTAGCCAACATGAAGATGGCCTGGAATGTAATCATATTCATTGCTGCACGTTGAAATAATGTACTGAGTAAAACATGATTGGGTCCTTGTTCACAAACATTACAATCAGGAAAAAGAGAGTTGTATTGAATCCATCAGGTTTAAGACACAGTGGTCAGCCCTTTTGGCACAACTGTGAAAAAAAAATAAAACTTTATTTTCTAAATATTTCAATACTTTTAAATATATATTTATATTTTTAATATATAGACTTTAAAACATTTTTTGGTCGTAAGGAAAATAAAAAGATATGTCTGTTACGGTAGGTATATGAAACCCCAAATACAGTAACTATTTCCAATTGCAGATGACAAGCCAGTGTTGAAGACGAGTGTAACTGAAGTGATAGCCATTACAGTCACTATCCTGGTACTGTTGGTGGTTCTGATGGTCACATTACCGTATTGTCTCTGGAGGAGGCGCGCTGTCTTTATCATGAAGCTAGTCTACAGGTTCCAGGCTTATGAAGACAACGGTAGGAAGCCGATGTCTCTAATAAGATGTTTTGAGGATTTTAGTTCAATTAAACTTTATAATTCCTTACTTGCGCGTAAACTTGTTTTGTGATTTTATTTATAAAAATCGTATAAGACAAGGTTTCCCGTATGGCCTTTGTTCTCTTTGTTCAGTATTTGAAAAGAATTTTAAGGACTGTTTTTCTAAGTCACGGCGCATATTCTAAGCCTTCTGGTTAAATGATCACTTAAAGAGAAGTTCTCCTGCCACATTCGTGTATGATAGCTAAAACGTATCTTAAAACAACAACTTCTTTCCCCAGTGACCATTTGTAAAATGTAAAGCCTTGCAGTGTTGAGAGTTGAAACATATTCATAGTAACAGTAGTAGAGTAAATTTAAGTAAAGTCATTTCATGTCTAATGGTTTAACTTATTCAATGTGTCCAGACATTGATGCTGGCACTGTTATGAGAGCTGACACCTTGAGACCATTCTGTATTGAGCGTGAACCTTTTGCGTCATATTTGAAAAAGTAAAAACAATGCAATAAGTGAAGTTTTCATAATAAAGCCCTTTGAATATGATAGATTGTGTCTATTTAAAAGCCTTTCTGATAAATTTAAAGGGGATCGACGCTTCCATAGGAGGAAATTTTAAACCACATGTTGGTGTGCATCAACGTCCACAATGAATTCTAACGAACTTCTACTTACCTCATACACAACAGTACTTACTTGAATACTTTATTTCCAAAATATAATTACATATTCATTACTGACTTTGGACATCATGGTACATATATGAGATGTCAAACAAATGGGGATTAGCTGGGGAGTTACATTCGTACATCTTGAAACATTATTTGGTCTTGTTTTAAGAAAATTGTCATTTTTGAATAGGAAATTTTTGGCGTCTTTTAGGACGTCCTACATCTATTCAACGAATTAAGGTCCAAGAATGTGTATTATATCAACAAACTCTTTAATATAATCATTATTCATATCTTATAAGGTTTTAACTTCAAAGCATTGTAAATCTTGGTCCTAATTGTTCAAATTTAAGATCACAGATAAACTTTATACAAGTCTAAATGCATCCGTATTTTCTTAGCTCTAGAAGTCCGTTAAAAATGCTGGTAATCAGACGTTTTCTTAATCGCACATCCTTTATTATGCCAACTTCAGTAATATCCAGCAACGTTGCTATTCATATATCATGACAAGAAACCATGATTATCATGATTTACTTAAAGGATGTTCATAGAATAAGCCAATGTTTATTGTAACAAGTTATTACAATGTACCCTCGGTGCACATATTATACTTTCATCGCATAATAGTGACATCTTCATGACATATAAGATTTTTTCTATTACTAATTGTAGTGATGTGTTCCTATTGTGTACTGCAGATGACAGAGAGTTTGACGCATTTATATCATACCGATCAACTGAAGAGGACGAATATTTTGTAGTGCACAAACTTTTCCCAAAACTGGAGAAAGAATTAAACTTCAAAGTCTGTGTACATTTCCGGGACTTCATGCCAGGGGAAAGTAAGTTATCCATCACTAATGATATGTGTTAAGTATAGAATTTAGTAATTAAACAAATATTTTGGGAAAGGATGATGATAATACTGTTATGAACGTACAATAGTACTTAGTAAAATATACTAATGATAGTTATTTGGCAATTTGCATTTGTTCTTTTTACTTTGGCTCAGCATTCTGTAAGATAAATCAGACACAATGCACATTTTACATTTTGATTTTCTGTGAATAACAATAACTGTTTGATAAACCCAAATTCGTGAAATCTGGAACAAAGCATTGCCCCGCAATCCAATGAAAACCCACGTTTACTGTCAAATAGGAGATAAACCCTATCTTGTCAACTATAGAACACTGACTATTCAATTAAACAGTGCTTTTTTCACGTTACAGCTATTGCAAATAATATAATCGAGGCGGTGGAGAAGAGTCGCCGCACTATTCTAGTGATGAGTCCCGCTTACGTCAGGAGTGAGTTCTGTCGGTTCGAGTACCAGCGAGCACAGCACGAGATGCTCAAACAGAAACAGAGAATCATCCCAATCCTCTTCAAGGATATCACAGACGCCAGACCTTATATGGACGATACTCTGAGAACCATTCTCAATTCTATCACGTATTTGGAATGGCCCGAAGACAATGATGAGAAAAAAATAAAACAGTTTTGGGAAAAGTTGACGCTTGCCATGCCTAAAGTCTTCCGAAAGAAGTTAAATGTGAATAATAATTTACAACATGTGAGACAGAATGATGTCTTCCAAGTAGATGTTTCCGAAATTGGTGATGTTCATCGAGAATGTATTCACTATAATGATGCTTATGTAGCTGATGCTGCTGAGATTCGTGATGTTCGTGGAGATATAATTCACAACGACGATGCTTATGTTGCTGATGATGCTGAGATTAGTGATGTTCGTGGAGATATAATTCACAACGACGATGCTTATGTTGCAATTGCTGATGCTGCTGAGATTGGTGATGTTAATGGAGATATAATTCACAACAACGATGCTCAAATTAATGCTTCTGAGATTGATGATGTTCATGGAGATATAATTCACAACGACGATGCTTATGTTGTTGATGCTGCTGAGATTGGCGATGTTAATGGAGATATATTTCAAAGCTCCGATGCTTTACATGTAGTTGGTGATGCTAGTGAGATTGATGATGTTCATGGAGATAAAACTCACAACAAAGATGCTCAAGTTGCTGCTGCTGCTGAGATTGATGATGTTAATGGAGATAACACAACAATGGTGCTTTGATGATGAAGCAGAGTCGTAGTAGACATTTTAGTGAGGGAAATGGGAAGATACGTCAAAAACTCCATCTACAAAAACAACATTTTTGCCATTGTATATAAAACAGGTCTCTGTTGTTTTAACCTTTGTTTTCTATGCGCAATTAATTTCACATTGTTTTATGTTTTTGTCATATTATTTTCATGGTATAAATGTCATGCAGTTTCATAAATGACATGCATTTCTTTTTCAAGAATTCGGTATTAGAGCGATATACATGTGTTACTTTAAAAAACATCTTATTTAATTTTGATTGTATTAATTTTGATAAGTTTGCCTATGATTATCAAATTTCTTTCAGTCTGATGATCGTGTTTCGAGGAATTAAAGTTTAAGAAAAATTACTCTACTGGGACTCAAACTTGTTCTATCAAAGGCTTTCCCCGCGCTGTGGAGAGGAAAACCCTTGATCAAATGAGTTGAGATCCCGGTAGAATCATTTTCTAAAATCAGGATGGATTTGTATTAAACATAGCAAGATTGTACAAAATATATAATGAACGGAGACGAAAAGAGAGATTAAATATTTCATTGTGTTGTTTCGTCAACATTTTATCAAAGTCATTTAAAACAGACGTTTTTGCTAATCTAGTTCAATAACATTAAGATTTGTCAAACATCTCCACGACCTTCATAAAATGTAACACATTTGCTTTAATAAAAACTGATAAAATCTGTTAGGAATAAAAATCTTTTTATTGAATATTACGTATTGACGTAAGAAAATATCGATCATATCCAATCAGTGGGTGACAACAATAAATACATATCCATATGATTTGAGAATAATTTATGAAATATAAATGCAGTTCATATAAGAAGAACAATGGAAACAATCATATACATTCATATAAAGTACCTTTGATACGTTTTATGCCCTTTATCTCAGCGAGAAGATGGTTTTCTAACGTAACTTATAATCCAGTTAGGCTGATCTAACGAATATAAATGAACGACTTTTGTGTCACACCAAAAGGAAAGACAAGGTTTGAACATAAGAAAATATAATTTTGCAACATTTATCGAATTCTATAAAAAGATTAAACAACTTAATAAAGTTAACAAAGACAATACATTTGAAAATATGGTTCTTAGCAAGAGATCATGAATTATTTTAAGACTGCTTCTGTAATCACAAGCAAAGAAGCTAGACCATCTGGTTCCAAATCCTCAAGTAACAGGGTTGCCATAATAAATTATTCCCGTTGTATGACATGTAGACGGATAGGAAGCCTGCAACACGATAACGACTTGCATTTTCTACCACTATGCCTCCACATGAAAACTTGAACATTATTTTAATAGCAAATAACATGTAGAAACATTGAAAGTATATTTTACGGCGCTTCTTGAGGTTCAGGGTTAGCAGCGTAAGGGTAGTATCAGGATCACGTAAAGGCAAACTTGCAGGGAGGTACCATGGCAAAATACATTTATTGTAGAATGCACAAAATATTTATGAAAATGCAGAAAATAACGTTTGTGATAAAATCAACATCAAGATTATCAATATAAAATCAGTATGGATATTATTTACATCGATATATCATTACAAAAGCAAGGTGATAAGATCAACAAACAATACTTCAACAATTAAGTGTTATTAGTACGAGGTCATTATAAATGTTAATAACCTTCCCATGACATAGCACGCGTTCCCCTGGTTAACGAACTTGATAATCCAATTAAAATGTAAAAACTGGACAAATTTTGTTTGAAAACATGACGACAAACGAATTCTTATTCTTTTACATGGTGTATATATCTAAATAATTTAATAAACGGTCATATATATATATATATATACTATTGACGAAATACTAGTATCGGATTAAAATGATTCTTCAAACGACTATGTGAAGTATGTTATATATGTATATATATATGAAGAAAATGATGTTTGTTTTATGTTGTTACACAGGAAGCACTCAATCATGTCAAATAGACATATTTTATCTTTTGTATTTTAATACTGGCGTTTCAGCCAATATGAAATACCAAATTCTCTAGTTACAAGTATTTTGCAACTTAAGCATTTCAGACAAATCTAAGACCAAATCAAATGTTATTAGACCTATTTAAATCTATTAAGAGTTTTTCTCCGTCAGTTTGTCATTTGCTCGGTATTCTTGCATTTACTACAATTCCAATGATTTCATTACATGAAAGTGATAATATTCATTTTATACGATAACAAAACATTGAACCACATTCAGGTAGGTTTCAATATATCAAAATAGTTCAAAGGGTTTCTTATGCTCAATGCAAATTTGTATGTGAGTAAAATTATATATACTAGTATATATATATACGTATCATCCCAACTTGGGATCGCGTCCCATCTTAAGTCTTTAGTCTTAAGATGGGACGCGTCCCAACTTGGAATTCCAAGTTGGGACGTCCCATCTTGAGATGGGACGGCAGATACTTTAACATGTTCATAATATCCTTATTCTAATGTTGAATTTAGTAATAACATGATAACATGTATTATTTAGATAAACGCTTTAAGGACATCGAAAGATATTTTGATTTTATATTGATTTTCATGACTTTTTGGCTATATATATCTATCATCGCATACGAGTCTTTCATCATAGCCCAATACGATTTCAAAAGTAATTCTTATACAAAATCTTATGAAATATTTCATTATATTCTTAAATATATTTAATTATGACAGCATGTTAAGCATGTGTCCGAAAGAAGGGATTTTGGTAAACATCCGGTTCGGTTATGACACCAATACCTGTGTGTCACCTTCCAATTAGTGACAAGAATGGGTACCAATTGTACATGAGCATGCTTGTAACACTACAAAGGTACACGCCGAGCGTTTGTTGTTTTAGTCAATGATCATTCATATTTATCTAGGCATTTGCCCCTATCGGCAATATCTCTGATAGGTGGAAGCAGACCAAAAACAACAACAAATGTTTATGTTTATTGTTATTGTATTGTTATTCGATGAAAGTTGTTTTACTACTAATACGTTAATCAACTGATCCGTACATAAGTCAAATGAGATGAGTAGGTGAGAGGGAAGAATTACATTTCAGTGTAATATTGTTATTATATTGTGTACTTAACTAATCGTTTTGTTATCTTTAAATATGCTTCTTAACATGTCCCCCGAAAAAAGGCATTAGGTTTGTAAATACACATCAATGAAGTTTTATTGATATACTAAGACTTATCGAGTTATTTTGTGCTGACGTACATGTACTAATGTAATATCCTCAGAGGACTAAATGATTCATATTGTTATTGCTTATACAAATTTGATATAGAAGCTGTCATTTATATACAGATTTGATATTGAAACTGTCATTGCTTATTGCAAAATATTCGATATTTCATTGTATGAAAATCTGAAATATGTGTAATCGTATTATGGTTAGTAAGTTTATTTCTATGATTTAAATGGGATTTTATTTCAACAAAACACGTGTTACAAAAAATTCAGAATATATATACAAAAAGAAAAAGGATTAGCAAACAGGCAGCAAATGCTTATATAAATTCTTTTCTTGAAACAAACATAAAACGATTTAGATATCAAGTACATTGGTGGAAATATACATTTGCAATTATTCTTACTAAACTCAAATTTATATTAAGCTTTGTCTACCTTACATTTTTTGTACAAAGTTTAGGAAAGAGCTTTAAAAATCGATTGGTATCGTTTATGAAATGATAAGTATATATTATTAGGAATTCGTTAACACTCTGTGACAAAGATTTGTCGGCGTTAAGATAGATGTTAGTATATTGATATGAGTTACGAGGGAATATTCAAACCCTAAGGTTGGCACTATTTGAAAATATCTAAAATGTTGGAGAAACCAGACTTCGATAATAGGAACTTTTAATTTCTTTGTTGTTTTAGCCTAACAGTTCCTACGATGGGCAAATTGGTGTCCAATCATCCGTTCTCTGTCACGCCAAGCTGACACATAAACATATTCCGTCCATTCAGTGCTGCATTGTAACGATGAAGAGTACAATAATTTCTGTTTATAGGAGGTTTTTGCATGGATTATTCATTTCTCTGTATCAGGTACGTTTTTTAATTATATATTTTTGAAAAAGCAATTTATCACTAGTATTGTAAAACTTGGATCTATATTATAATAACTTCATATCTTTGATTGTTAATAGTTTATACCACCTTTTTGTAAAGAAACTAATATACAAAGATGTCTCTGTGATGTCAGCTGTTCGATCTACGCATGTATTGGTCGTTTGAAAAATGCTGAAAACTATTATCTAAATATAAATCTATACATTGATCTGATTTTGTTATGTCGCTTAACAAATGAGATTCAATTAGTAATCAAATGTGACTTTAAATAAATGTTTGAGTAGTGTTAAATCGTTCGTACTAGATAACATATGAAACCGAGTGAAAAAGTGAAGTAAATGAACATCAAATCAAATTTCCTTCGTAGGTGTGAAAAGAATATAACAAAACTATGTAAAACATGTTTTACTGACACAAATCATTATAAAATATGAATATTATTAACATGTTTTAATATCCCCCGTCCTATCTTAAGATGGGGCCGATCCGCAGTTGGGATGATACATATATACATATACATACATATATATATATATATATATAGTATTTTTCCTCACACCAAAATTTCAATATGATAAAGCAATGTTAAAACGCACAACATACAGACAGTGGACTCCGCTATTAAACAATTCTCTAAAAGAGGCTAAGTATGTCAGATTTGAATACTTGATAAGGAAAAATATGTAATTCTTTAATAGGTTTACAAAAAGATGAAGAAGCACGCATGCGCATATTTGATACATGGGCAGTACAACGTTGCAGTGGTAAAGCGTAAACAAATTTGCATATACCTTAAGTGTTGCATACTTGGCCAAAGAAGCCGCAAAACACGGTACATACGCGAAATGCCTCTAAGTGTGCACGAGTTATCTCCCTCTACATACAATCTACAATGCAATCTATCCGGCTACTACTGTTCACTGTGACGATCTTGGATACATCTGACGAAGCAACGGTTTGAAAGGTATCCTTGCTCATTAATTGTTTTACTACAGTACACAATCTCTAAACTGACAACGCATTGGTTCATACAATATTGTCGGGTTTCCATTGCTAAGTGAAACCATTGACATAGTCAATGTTAAGACAAATGGGGATATCGTAATTAGTCTTCATTGTACATTCACTACCTTATTTTGGTTTAACGTCAGCATTTCGTTTTTCATAATTGAAGGCAGTAAGTGTTTGGCAACGCTTAGTATAAAGCAGTCCTTTTCGCGCATTATATGGAACTTGAATAAGAAACTTAGAGGTTACCTTCCCCTTTATTTGCCGTCATCAAGAAAATGTGAGATAAGAAATATATTCCCAAGCAAATTTCCTAAGACGCCTTTTGTGGGTCTCTAGGGGTCAAACCAACAGAGCAATTTTATCGGCTTACTCAAATCAATAGCAGGGTAGTTCAGTAGAAATTTTCCTGATGAAATTCCCAGAGGACCATCGGAACATTCAGCGCTGGTTGAGCTATGATTGTGTATACACCAATCTGTGAATAAGGAATGACGTATGTCGGACATAAGGGTGTTTTATATATGATATGACATAGGTACTAATTCAATCCAAAAGAGAATGTCGGATAAGAGGGATGAGAGGGATGTCGGTTAAGAGGGAGTGCACTGTAATGAGTATACTGTTATTCAATCACTCAGACATTTGCCAACTTTATATGATTTGTTTTTTTAAAGTAAAGGAAAAAGTAAGTATCTTTGTTAAAAAATTATACTTGGTCTATTTTTATTGAAACTTGATACATTTCCATAAGTTGATATAGTCCAAATAATGCAGTTTATCCAAAAAAGCCAAATATGACTATGAAATAATTGGTCTTCTTTGAAGATTGAACATGTTTCCTATTCACGTGCAAAATTGGATATTACATTGTCCAATTTACAGTACTACTATCAAACACGACCAAAGTACTTTTTCCTGCTTCGTTTCAGTTTTTAGAATAACCTTTAACGAATCGGCACGTTAACTACGTTTTCGAAGTAAAAAGATCAAGTTTCATTTTTATTTTGTTACTATCTTACTAAGAAACAGTCATCACTCCTCGAGACATTCACCATTGATAATGTTTTACATATATGGCAACAGAAACAGCATTCACAATGTCACTTCAGATAGACAAAGCAATTAGGTCATTCCTTAACAAGTAACAGTTTTGTAGACTTCAACAATTATTTTCATATAAAAGCACACTGTTTCATTTAAAAATATCCAGATACAATTAGGTAAAGTTACCAATACTTCCAGTTTTAAATTTTTAATGTTTATATCCTTAATCTGACACTTTGAGAAAACCAGATTTCAATTGAACTCGCGTGTTCTTTACAAGGGAGATAACTCGAAGGAGTGCATATAAGAGCCCTTCTGTGAGAAGGGATAATGAGTGATGAGGGAGAGTGATAATGTACCATATGGAGGTGAGGTCAACAAATGATAGTTCCTTCAACGCAGGAAGAAAAACACAAGGCACTGCACTTCTTGTTCCCCGAGATGAAAAATCCACTTCGTGAACGTCGTTTTGAGAACACCAGTGACATCATTCGAGAGGTGGAGGCTTGGTTTTCAATGAAATCAGGGATCTTCTATTCAGACGGTCTGTGCAAGGTCAAGAAGCGATGGGAAAAATGTGTATCTCTGTATGGTGACTATGTAGAGAAGTCTTAAAAACATGAGAACAAAATAAAATTTGTACCTTTGATATGTGTCTGTGATAATTGAAACTTGTATATATCCCCTCGTATGTTGTTCTCCGGTCTATACCAATTCAAGTGAAAGGCGATTTCAAATTTAATGTGTATTGGACACAATCTCAATAAAAAAATACAGTTCTAAAACACTTATGTTCACAAAGCTATCAGACATATATACACTTTGCGCAATTACACGAGTACTCTTAATCTTTAGTATGTTTCGTTGCAGCAAATAGAGCCGAGGGGAAGTCTCAAAAAAAGTTTTTCTCGAATGATCAGCTGAGTTGAATTTTATTAAGTTTTTCTATAAGGTGATAAAAATGCGCTTCAGTTTTACAAATTATTAATGAGAAAATATATGGATCAATGAAGTATCCCCTATTTTACAATAGTTACGACTTCTAGTGTTGCAAAATACTTTCATCATATCGCTCTCCAAACTATCGCATATGATCGAATATACTTTTGCTTTACGATTGTTTATTCTTTTGGAAGGAATGTATCCCTTTTCTATCTCTTACTTTTTCGAACTAAATAAAATGTCCTCTTTAGAAACTTTTCAACCTAGTTGTAGAGCAAGAACGAGTGCTGCTTTGTATGAATAATACGGGAATGTCCCATAATATTGTCCTATGAATATCTCTGAGGCATGTGGAGTGAGGCAAATTTAAAACGAGTAAACTATACCATTTCTTTGCGAGTACCCAAAATTATACTATCTATTCTTATTACAATTGCAGTTCCGATCAGTTCAAGATTTAAAACAAGGACAACATAATGCATAGTTTTTAAAGTATATCTTTTAGTGCCTAGACAAGTTTGATATGTGGATAACAACACCCTGGCGTAACCTATTTTCTTATTAATAAGTTATCTACCGCCGGTTTAAATAAAAGGCAAATCGCCTGTAAATCGAGATATTTCTAACTTAAAATTGGCCGACTTACCTTTACACTTTATTTATCTTTGTTGTTTAACGCCTTTATTTTCATTTCAGTAGCCCTGCCTTGTCGATCGATCGATAAAATCTAGTTCTTAGAAGTGACATCACCAGTTTTCATGCTAAACGTCAGGAATCTAATTGTGAAGTATGTTTGGAAGCTCTCGATGGCAATAAAGTGTTTCTTGTAATAACAATGTCAAATTCATATGTGCAAATACTTTTAAGCAATCAGGAAACAATAATTAACTGTAAACATCAACACTGAAACACGTTTCCAATATAATACATTATATACATTGGGTTATTGGATAGATCACTATTCAACCTTGCATGGTAATCCGTGACACGGACAGCAGAAATGTCATGGCGGCGCAACACAGTAACATCACAACAGTCCTTCAGATGGACCCAGTGGTCACAACAAGCAAACATACATTGACCCCATTATTGAATACTACAGACAGGGATCGTTGTGCTTCTAGAGGCTGCAATCTCTTATATTTGCAACATTTATCACAATCAAGAATTTCATCGAACCATCATCCCTTTTATCAGCGATCACAAACCAATAGGTCATTAGCCCATTACATCCACCACTTTTTTTTACTTTTAATTAATATTTTATTGGTCACGGAAACCGTTTCAGCAAAAAAAGGTTAAATGCAAGTTTAATGTATGATTATTTTATATATTCTTTAAATTGTATGTTGGTATCAAGTTATCTTGAAATATAGCTGAATAGTTTCACAAGAAGTTGGTTGGTAAATGTACATCATTAAGAACCCTCTAGTAAAACATACATACCTTAATATTTATTTCATTTATATTTGCCACATCGAGTTACAGAAAATAAAATATATGGTTTGAGTCGAATGTGTAGGTTAACTGTCACATCAAAGTGTGTGAGCGTCGAATGGGAAATAACGGGTTACATCAAAGTGTTTTCAGTCGAAAGTTAAACTTTATGCAAAACTTGAACATTTCTTTAATAGGGTTCTAATATGAGAAACTTTATGTCGACCAATTCTTAAAAAACGACAAGAGTTTGATGTATGGTTCTTAGCTATGAAAGCCTAGTTTACGTCAAGGCTTATACATGTCTGTCGCGGACCAGCAAGTTCATTAAAAAAGCCGGTGTGTTTAACAAGTGTCGTTCTGTATAATTGAAGCTTGGTAATGAGGGATACTATTGCGTTCAAGATAAAGTCTATCAACGCCAGTTTCTGTTACTGAGTGTTACGCCTCAGTAAACACATTTTCTACAGTAAATTAGAGTGTATCCGTTGATAAGTATTAAAAGTTTCGGCAACGTATTTTACATGGGAGAATGAATATAATTTAATGCCTATGATAATGATTGAAAAGAAATAAGACACGACTGAAGTGTTACAATGACGACAGGCATTGTAGTAATGTCTTGTATGTCTTTTTCCCTCGAGGTTATCAAATAGTGTTGTGTTTTTTATACATGTCTTGTTCCTTTTTGGAATCGTTCATTATACGAATGAAGGGATATATAGGTAGTTTTTTCAAACTCTCTTTTCCATCAGACAATATTGTTCACGCAGAACAAAGAATAAACAGACAACATTAGTTTTATAAACTCTTATTTATTTAATACAATGCGAAATTGAGATACATTTGTGATTCTACACCAAACATCCGCATACAGTATCGGAATTACAATTATAGTTGCAATCGCTAAATAAAACCTTATCCGTCAAAGAATAAGATTTAAAGTCACTGGCCTATGCGATGAATATTCTTAGGTTTTATCCGTGGTTTTTTCTCTCCATTTCCGTCGTCCAGGAGGTCCTAGTTTCACGATTCCTTTGAAGGGAAATGGGGTGTTTCTTATCCTTCTTGTTGAGGTTATGCGTTTTCAAGATATGAATCTGGCTTGAACTGGGTATGGGCATCCTGTCTTGCCGAGCGCTATGAGTCGACTGTTAGTGAAAATATCTTGATATATATTTATTCCTGTTCGCTCTGCTCGTCATCTGCACTTGCCCCACCACCGTTTTCCGTAGCCATATCCGAGTCTGAATCGCTTTCCATTTCAGGCATATCCAACTGAGTCAGAATGTCTTTCAGTTTTGGTTTCGTGTAGCGGCTGATTTTGCTCTTGAGGGTGGACTGATCCGTGGAAGGATCCATGTCCCCAAGGCTGTCGAGGAGGGGTAGAAACAGGGGAGCCTCTTTAAGGTAACGAGTAAATTCTAGGACACTGTTGAGACTTTCGGCTAGTTTAATTTCCCAAAGCTGTTTCATTTTTCAGTCAATCCATTCTGTCGTCCTGTCTTGTCGCTGGTATTTTTGTCTCCTGAGTTTCATCACGTCTTCATAGAGGGTATACATCCGCTTCCAGATACGTTGCAAGCCCACGTTCTGCCACTCCTCGGCTTCCGTATCACTGGCTGGCCACCGGCGGGGAGGTTGGTTAGTGGCACTGGAGTAACAAGCGTTCATTCCAAAAGCTTAAAGGCGTCCTTTCCAAGAGGAAAGAGGCACCATTCCAAACTTTCCATAGAAGGAAAGAGGCACCCTTCCACACCTTTCCAAAGGCTTAAAGAACGCCCTTTCCAAAGCCTCTTTGGAAAGAACGCACGGCATGGGGACCTTTCCACAGCCTGACTAATTAGCACCTTACCTATCTGACCAAGAGTTATGTCGCTTGTCAAAGTCGTCATGTTATGAATATCTTTAGAAGCTTTTGATTTAGTTAACCTATAGTTATTTCTACATTTAACATTTTGAGAACATTTGTTTGAAACATTAGTTCTTTAACATGAAATTCAATTTGACTTTTTAAAGAATTAAAAACGTTTTTCATTGCGATTTTTGAACAAATTTTTACTTTGATTTTAAAATGATACATCAAATCCTGCATAATATTATTTTATTGCAGAAATTGTATAAATCATTTTACTATTTAAGGATTGAATTAAACACAAGAACTGAAGAAATGATATAGAGTTTGGAAATTGCATCATTTAGAATAAAAAGAGATTTAGAAAATTGTATGCATATTCATCATGAAAAATGTTGAGAACCAAGTTTTGCCAATGGTTATCATTTGTTTGCGATAAGTTTGTTTGATTTCAAAGGTAAATGGTGAAGTTTGAAAGATTATCAATGACATACCCGTTTCAAGCATCAGAAAAAGTAATTTCGGTACATTTCCAAATGATCTACTTTTATCAAGTGATTGTAAGCATCTATAGCATAGCAGAAGATTTTCTTCTCATTGGTTGAACGTATATTCTACAGGTTCATTGGTTTATAATGTTTGTCGTTGTTAAGATGTACTAATTAGCTGTGTAATGCCAAGAGTTATGTCAGTATGAACGAATGTTGACATAAGCCACCATTTACCAAAGGGTCCAAAGCACAGGTGTGAAAATTAAATAACTGCTATTAGAGACAATTAATTTAACAATGAAATTTGACAGGAAATAGATTACATAATAGGCACCTGTTAATTATGACAACATTAGGACCCAGCTATGGACAGTAGGCATTGAATCTTATCAGTGTCTTGTGATGTGCAATTGAGTCGCCACATTATAAACTCAGCATGAAGTGCATAATTTGACAAAACCAGTTTCATAGATAAATATCAAAACTAAAAAAGTTCCACAGTGTGGTTTAATTTCTTTTTTTTTGGTCTTTAAAAATTCCAAGCTTCATAGGTTCAAAAATCAATTGGATAAGGTAAAAACTATTATGCATACAACAATGTACGAATTAGAGTTTTTAAAAGGAATATAGAATGTTGATGGAATAAGAGCATTGCGAAAAAGACAATATCCCTTTTCAATCATTAACTTTTATATAAAACAAGTAAATACAGGATCAGATAACGAATATTTGTACTTTAATGTATGACTACATTCATGCATGATTATGATTGTTCGATATGTATTTTGAAAAGATATATATATATATGTCTCATAAATTATCATTTCAGGAAAGTAAATTCTATGGCAACAGCTAGTTCGCCGATCCGTTCACTGTCCAATTATGGAAACGTTAAGATATGTGTATGTAAATTGCAACTTACAATGTCATGTATAATTATGGCAAAACTTATGATATCAACAACAAAGGGTTGATCTAATATTCATTCTTCATTAGCTTAACATAATAAAGAACATTTTAGAAATAGAATTTAGAAACATACAATCTAATGTTCTTCTTATATTGTATCAATTCTTTTTAAATTTTATGAAATAAGTAAACAATTCAAATTTCTGTGTCAAGATTAGAAACACTGCGTAAAGTAAAATTATCAAAACATCAATAATATCAAGTCAATGTTTGTAAAAAAAACCCACTGAAACGGATGTATAAACAAATTATTAATGAATATTTATTATCAACTGACCATACTTTATACATACTGATCCTACAATATGTACACATATCCATTCAAAATGGTAAATATTGTAAATAAAAACTTCACCATGCATACTAACCTCTGTCTAATAAGTAAAATTTGGACTTGACTTCCATGGTGTGCTAACAGTGAGATGAATGGTTGTTTTTGTCAATCAACAACGGGTTTCATAATATGTTATAAGATGTCTTACATTCCTTTTATTAACTCTCCATGCCTTGTCCTTCACATCTTGCTTAAAATGTCTTTCTGTGAATGTTGTTTTAGTCATTCAAAAACGGTTTCATACCATGTGATAATGTCGCATACATTTTAAATTCAAGCTCTAGATTTTCTCAAATAATCAAATGTCGCCTCAGGCTCGCTTGTAGTGAATGCATAAAATGTAATAGACATTTATCGGACTCTAATTCGTTGTTATGTTCTGTATCCATGTATTGTTAAATTTATTATTGGAACGGTGTTAAAATAGGCCAAATGACTTGTTCGCCAGTCCAAATTTCCTACGAAATAAAAATATGGTTATCAAACCATCTTATACAATTAGATAATAGGCTTACCTTGCTAATGAACTACACAGGTCTCTCTGTCAACTAATAGATAGGATGTTGCACAATTTTACTACGAGGTAATTAACCGTTCGTTACCTAGTCTAGCCGACAATCAAGGTTGTCTCTCTGATCTCAACATGACAATAAACTTTTTGGGCGTGTGTGAGGGGCAGGGAGAGTCAGCAAAAAGTGTGACGCGAAACAGACGTGTTTGGCAACAAAGATTAACGATATCAAAATCAAAAGTGAATTAATTTAAAGGGCATGTTCCCTAGTGTGCCAATGGTTTCATAAAAATATAATGATATATATTAGTCTTCACGTCATACTTGCTTCAGAAACTGTTGTTATAGAGATATGCTTACAATCATAATTATTCTCGAATATTGAAAAGGTTGGTTATTTCAATGAATGTCTTTATTCAACTAGAAAAATTGATGCTTTGGGTCATCCACATGACTACATGTATGTCATGTGAATATTATTTGGAAAAAAAAATCTTCCTGTTAAATTTATAAGCATGTGGACTGAATTTAACAATAAACTATTTTCAACTGAAGACAAGTTTCGATTACCAATAATAATACTTTTAAATCTAATTCTTTAAAATAGAAAAACATGTTTTGGCGCAAATCACTACACAATATGAAATAATGTGGAGAGTCTTCACAGTAATGGCCACAAGAACAAGCTGATGTTGGAGATATAAAACGTTCATTTTATATTCATTTAGGTCGCTGCATTCAAGTTCAAGACAGCAATAAAGCAATAAATTATTTGTCAAATTCTGATTCATTTGCAAGTCAAGATGGCTGTAGATATATGTCTCATTATTTATAATCTATATTAGAATATCCGTGATCTATATTTGGCAGGCATCGATCTAACCAACAAACATGTTTACTTTATACAACAAAATAACTTTTATTTAGACATTATTTATGTCAATCACTTACCTCAGAATGAAGATGGTCTGGCCCTTTCGGGCTTTCTGCAATGTTCTTCTGTAAATTGTTGAAGAAGGGTCCTAAACAAGCATTTAGTTAACAGTAATCCTATTTAAAACAACATCAAGATTGACTTATTTATCTAGACCCAAGCTCACTGCTTCTCCAGGGTTCTTAATTTCAAACTTGTTTTCTTATATTGATGGCTAATGAAAAGCATATGACTAAAGTTTATCATATCAACTGTTTATATATGACAATAACATGATGCCTTTTACTTTAAGTGGCTTTATTCTAAGTTAAATTGTTTATTTTATGATGGTAATGGTAAAATTCAGAATATCACTAAATATTTTAATTTCAGAGGAAATCATATATATGAGGTGTGTGTGCTGATCTATCTTCTATTTCAGCCTCTCGTATGTTTTGATTTTTGTAATTATTATTTAATTTTTTTGTTAAAATGTATGTTCACTCTTTTCGTGCCTCTATTAAAATGGTTTTGAGTGGTCATTCTTCTATGTCATCATGCATTCCATATTATGTTTTTCAGTGAGTGACTTATTTTTCTTAGATCCGCATGGGCAAATTTAGATTTTATTATTGTTATGTTGTTCTGATTTAAGAAAAAATAACAACTGTTACTAAAACAATGAGTCCTCGTTAGCGTCAGATAATACCATTTAACATCTGTGACCAATAAAACCTATCAAACTATGACCAGTTGTCAGCTTCAGGTATTGAGCAGGTGTCAACCGTGCTGTACAAACACATGCAGGTGGCTTGTAGACAAGTGACCATGTATCAGTCTGTTTTGTCAGGACGTGTCTCTCGTGTCTTGAAACAACAGGATACACTGCTTTTTCCGTATCCTGTTATCCAATGAAATCTGAGAGGTTAAATAAGAAATTTTCAAACTAATTTAGCACCGGCTCTATTTTTCTCATAAGGTTGTCATTAATGTTTAAATGTGATAGCTGGATGTAGAGGTTGTGTCGTTTATCTGTTTAGCCACTGATCAGTGATGGGTATATGTTCTGTTCTTAAGCTAAAAAGGACTTGGATATTTATGTTCTTTTGGATACATTCACTGAAAAGGTACGTTTCACATGTTTAACTGATCAACTAACACATGCTTTATTGATTTATGAAATGAAGTATATGAGGCAGCTTTTCACTAATACTGAACTTAATTAAGCGCTTTGCAAATTCGCTACTTTCAGGGTAATGCACTTTGAGCACTTTGAGTGGAAAAGTGCCATATAACTATCCATAAAATTAATATAACAAATTACGTTAAATAACTATATAGTAAATCCCTTAAATGACCTTTATAGACATGTTAACTATGTTATCCAATTAAATATGATACTGTTTCTATATATATGTCACTCAACCACTCGATTTAATAAATGTTGAATTACTAACTTAATTCACAACAACTTCTAAACAGCTTTTCATTTCACTTTCCTCCTTTTTATGAATTTTAAAATAATTATTGAGAATTATCTTTCCCCGTCCAGGATTTACATAGTTTCATGATCTCGAAATTTCATGTTTCAAATAAGAAATAAGAAAAACCTTTTCAACCATACTGCTTAGAATTGATAAAAACATAACGTGCGACTTTATGCGCGCTTCATTGACTTAATCGATTTGGAAAGATAGGCAACGGAAAGGCGACCCTTCCTTACTGTGGAAATGACGCCTTTCAGTTTTGTGCAAGAACGCCTTGCCAAGTATGGAAAGTTATGGAATGAACGTGCGTTACTCCAGTGTGGGACGACGACGACCACCACCTTTCTGAATAGGATGCTGAAGCTCGTCATCTTCACTGTCACTGTCGTAGATGACACGTTTCCTCTTGTTTGATGTCAATCCCCCGTGATGACATGCTGGACACCACGTTCTGATATGCTTTTGGAGCGGGGTTAAGTCGTCGAATAAGATCCTGCATTCTGTGCATGCTGTGGCCATGGTGAATGGTCCTGACTCTTCGCTGGAAATGGAAGCTGTTTCAAGGGAAGGAGACGTGTGTTCAGCACGAAGGTCACGAACTGACTGGACGTCTAGGGATGACACAACATCTTTTATCTCACGTTGTTGGTTATGTAAGCCAGTTTGATTGTTTGTTAGATTGGATGTCAAAATATTAACGTGAAGTCTGTTCTTTTCGCTGGTGCCAGGTTTAAGATCTATGGTTAAGTTTCCATAAGGTGTTTCTACAGCTGTTTCATAAAGACTCATGACTTTAGATACATCATCGGGAAATATTCTTCTGGCAAACACCTTAATCCGTTGTCTGTCCACGGGGGAGTTGAACAGGGTCACATAATGAGAGTTGAGAGCAATGTCCTTGCCTCTTGGAAACAGGTTTTGCAAGAGTAAAAAGATTTGGGTAAACAGACGAGAGATCCGTTTACATTCTTGGCTTCAGCTAGGAAGACGTCCAGGACCAATACGTTCTGTTTGTGGTCGTCAAAGTAATGTTCATCCTCGAGATTGTAAGGAAGACCTTTCACAAACTGCACTTAAGGTAAGACTTGAAGAATATGGCCGTACAGAGGCTGCCACACAGCGTAGCACCAGATAATTCTATCTGGATGGGGTTGGACTAATCCCTGCCATAATACATTGAACATGAAGGTCGATTTACCGGATCCGCTTGATCTGACCAAAAGACCACAGGATGCTATACGAAATTGGAATGGGTGTTCTTGTGAAGGTGGGTGCAGATGCGGTATTGATGAAACTGAAGTATCCGTTATTAACGACAGCGGCGGCGGTGACAGCAGTGACAGAGGATTATTCTTTATTGGCGGGGGCGGAGGCGGCGGCGGTGACAGCAGTGACAGAGGATTACTCTTTATTGGCGGGGGCGGAGGCGGCGGCGGTGACTGCGTTAGAGGAGACGGGGCAACTGTGTTCGAGTGTATATTCCTCCTATGTTTTGCAACATCTTTTCTTGAAAACTGCTTCTGACAATCAGGATAGGTCACTGCCTCCATGGCGATCTAGAATGTATATGGAGTTAGAGTGCCTAAAGCTTCCTTTTATACCCTTCCTCAAGCCTCTGTCGTTTCAAAGAGCTCGAGACCGATTGACAACACCTTGTGTGTTGGAGATGGGGCGTGTTTTCACTACAGTCGGTTTGCGCTGCTTGCTTCTTTTCCCCTCAGTAATAGCCCGTTTCGTCTTGACTTGTCTCTTCATAGTAGTCTTTGGTTTACTGGGTTTTATGGCCTTCTCACAGGTACTGAAAATGTCTTTGGGTCTCACCACTGACGTTCTCTTCATTTTCAAGTCTGATCTGTCTGCTGGTCAGAGAGAAAATATCAATGTGTGCCTCCCTTGAGTGTGTTTTATACTGTCTGGTAAACACCACAAGTACACAGGGGAACATGACGAGAAAGTTTTCTTTTCACAGCACATTTGTCACTGTGAACTAAGAACCAGAAGAAAGTATCCTTCAACTTAGTCTTGCAGTAAACACAAGTAAAACATCCACTGTCATCTTCCCCATGAACATCTACAGGGAGCAAGCCAAGACAGACGGCACACTGGAAGGACATCTTGAATGATAACAACTCTCACCTCGGAGTGCTAGTTATATTTTAAATGAGGCGCATGCGTAGTGCGCAGTTGGTCGAGTCCTTGTTTACTCTAGAAAGAAATCTCTGGGTTGAGATGGGTTGGGTGAGGTCTGGTCTTTTGGAGGCAAACTGTCTTCTGCTTTGCGTTTGCTAGCTTTGGCTCGCTTTGGAGATCTCTTCTGTCTTTCACTAGAACTCTTTTCAGCATTTGCTGGGGAAGTAATGGTGATGATACGGGAACCAGGTCGAGCTTGGCCTCCTTTATGTCCGTGCATCGGCGTTCAAAAAAGTCTATAAATTTTTGTGTATCCGGAATGTATAATCTTCGTTCCATGGTAAGTTTAGCTTCAGTAACACAGAGTGGCAACTGATCCGTTGATGGACTATGTGGAAAATGAAGTCAGAGTACTTTCCACATGGTTTATATAGAGTTCAACTGTGGAGTATCGATAATAGGCTCGATATGTGCTACTTGTAGATCTTCCACTTGTATGACCACACTTTAAACATTGAAAGATCGGTTTTTCAAAAGGTTTTCGACCACAACCAAACCAATTTTCGCAAGTGCTGAATTCACATGAGCGACTTTCAAAAGTCTCAATCATTCCCTCAACTTGACATACTGGACAGATGCGCCTTTTCCTCATCATTTCCTTTTGGTAGAGGTCGGGTGATACGTCACAGTCATTTGACAGATGTGTTAGGACATGTTATAAGCTGTACAATACTGAACCTGTTGATAAACTAGCCCTTGGTTATTTCTCTAGGTAACATTCAATTTAGATGAATCTTATACATCTTTATATAAAGTATTCTAAAAGTAAACGAGACTAAAAACACTATGTGTTTCATTGCGAAGACTTTCATATAAGCTAAGTTAATATCTTTGTATCTTTAAAATATTAAATACTGACCTACATAATATAACTCCAAAGACGGTTCTCTAGAAGGAACGAGATGTGTTTGCTAAATCACAGCCTTTTGTGTTCAGTAGGTCAAAACCTAACCCTTTATCTCGCTTCATAAAAGATTTCGTGAGCCGTTGCATTGAGTACAGGTCACGTGACTTATCGAGCAGGCTAAATATAAACTGGTTTGACGATTGGATTCGCTGGCGAAGAGAAGGGGTGGTCTTGTTCACCCTTTGTTTTCTGCTAATGAAATAATGATAAGACAAGAAGCATCAGTGCACACGACTCTCCGATGATGACTTGACCTTTCTAACTCGGGACGTCATGCATATATTAGCTTATTAATGAGCTACGCTGCATTTTAATGAGCGATGCATCAAAATGCGTCACTTTTAGCTTCTGACGACCGCTTAAGGGATTGCTTGTTTAACGAAGTTTGAAGGAGCTGTCCATTCATCACACGAACTCTTTTGTTCATTTACAATTTGCATGAGCTTGAGCGCTCACGCTCGAGTGATTCCCTTTTATTTCCATTGCTTTTTTATTGGTTTGGATGAGGAGCATTTTCCTTGTCGCAAACCAATGTATTTTACCCTACTCTTGTGTGTGGGATAAAAAAAAAGAATTATATGCTCTGTACATTTGCCAAATGAATAAGGTTGGGTGAGATATGAGAGCGGCGATCGTCATACAAATGGAGAATCTCTTTCCTCTTTACGTCCTGCATACGTGCACCCTTAATAACAAGTAAGGTGAGATTTGATTTCCCAAAGCATTCCCACATCCCATCAACGTGACGATCGAAGACTTTTCAGGGCATACATGTATTTCTATCGCAGAAGTCGATCCAACAACCTTTGGGGGACTCTGTGACAATAGATTCATTTTTCAATCACATTTTTGATCTGGTCTTGACTTTAAAATTATAGATGTAGCTTCCTTATTTTAAGATCAGGCCAACCACCGAGAAAACCATAAAACCATCGTATTGACAGTGACGTATCCTCGGAAGTCTCGGAACTGATGGCAAAATCTAAAGCATTGCTTAAAGTTTCTGCTCTTGTGTAACCATATCCAATGGAAGCCATGAACGAAAAATGCTCGGCTATTAAAGCTTCATGATGCTCGTCAAAGATTTGAAATGTAAATCTTTGCTTTAACTCTATCTCTTAACTCATTAACGCCGAGAGCCGCGTATATGCGTCAAAATAATGAGATCCTCACAGGGAGAGCCGCATATAAGCGTCCGTTGATTAGCAGTTTCTCACAGCTAGAGACGCTTATGTGCGTTAATTGAAAGCACCTCTTATCGTATAGTATAACAATGAACTTATTTATAAATCAGTTTAGCATCCATTAATGTAGATAACAGTTTCGTAAATAAGATGCTATCCTCAGGAAAGCAATAAGAAATTAAAATCGTTGCTTTTTGTGCATAAAATATACTACGTTTTGTAAATGAAAACATTTTGCATACGTTGGTCTTGGAAGAGAAAAATAAATACTTCAAAAAGATGGTTTATTAAATCAGATGAAACGATTTGAGTCTTTGTGAAGTTACCAATTTGGAAACATTGTTAGATACATTTTATTTCTAAAACGCATTGAATTCATATATCTAACTAGCTGAGCGCATCCTATATCAAGCACGGTTAGTAGCGGTCCTGTAACAATAATAGGTTTAGCATGTACATGATTTTTTTAATTCGACAATATGCTTCATAGACCCACGATCCTGTCTGCCATTGAATGGATACATACACATATTAAATTATGATTAGAGTTGACAACGTCCCAACAGAATAAATCACTTGGTCAATATTAATGATAGTTACATTGGTTGATGTTACCTGCTATCTCTTAAATCGGGATATCATTTCCATAAATTCTTAATAATTATTCAGATAGTTGAGATACCAACACACTGTATCTACTCAACATGGTGTGTAGATATGCAGTATTTGTATTTACAAATAAAAATGCAAGTAAATCAACACATGTGAAAATATGAGGTAGTTGAACAATATGCCGTCATCAAATCACTGTAGTGGTAGATTGAGAAAGACAATCTAACATGAAGATTGACAAATGCTTATAAGGGATATTTGGTTATGTATATACTATATATATTATAATATGTAAGTGTGTGTCTGTGTTTATTATTTGCTGTTCTTTAAGTACTGTTGTTTAGGTATAAGTAAGAGAAATTGTCTCTCATAACATTTTGACCAATATTAAAGGTGCAATATCTAATGCAGTTTACTTGTCAATTTTATTTGGTGAGACAACAATTTCACTCTCTCTCCCTCCCTCTCTCTTTGAGTATGTTTATGAATTGAAATCAGACAAACCGCAAAATATAAACTCAATGGTGAAATATCACATGTTATATTCCTGTAAAGTATCAATATTCAGCAACTGCATCTATCTTCATGAAACTATAAAATAATCAAGACTTTATGGCACAAGGCTAGACAGTTTCCGTTCAACAGTCGCCCACAAAGGCTGTCGCTAAAAAAGCGGTGCTTTGAGCTAATTGGTCTCGCTACAGCGAGCAGCGTCTGTGGTCAGTGGCCCAGGCGTTGAGCCGTGAAGCTGTCTCGGCGTTAAGGAGTTAATGTCTACTCAGGGACAGAAAACATTCTAGCAGCTTTATACACAGATGTCCCCATCTCAACAACCTCTTTACAGGCATTATCTACAGCATTTTCTCATACTTTTGATACTGACGTTGTGTTGAGACCTGCAACGCATTGACAATTAAAAAATAGAAGACCCTTGTAGGTTTCCATACTTTTTTAATAACGTCAGCACTATTCCTTTATAGTCACGAGCTATTTACAGTGCGTTTTCTCAGCGAAACATCATACCCTTACATTAAAAATATAAGGTATTAGCGTTTTGAAACATTTTGCGAGAACAGGTAAAAGTGAATTAGTGTCAGAAACCTTTATCTTTGTTATTTCCATTATTTCTATGGTTAACTTACATTGATGTCAGTCACTCGAAACATTTTTGTGATCTCATAACAAAGGACGCCTCTGCATTACTATGATATCGTAGATGGCGCTGTGTCGGGTTTATATTGTGAGAAACGGCGAGAAATGTAATTGCCAAGAAAACAAGTTTCCCACGAAATCAGGTCATGGCACGATATATTATGCATTGATATTGCATCATAACCAAAATTAAAAACGAAAGTAATAGTTGCTGTTTTTTCTATTATTTTATTTATTCATTAAATGAATGATGATTATCTATTTTTACTTAATTTTTTAAGTGGTGATTCTATGATTGTTCATGATGATTCATTCCAGGAGATAAACAATAATCACCAAATAGGGATGAACAAGTCTTTCTATAATAGTCTCTTTGAAGGGATCAAAAGTTTCGAAAAAAGGCAATGGTTCTCTGTGGAGACTGAAACCTATTGCATCCATCGATTGACAACCCTAATGTCAGACAAATAATTATGGAAAAGGTAGATGAATTTAATCTTGTTGACATTTGGCGTGTCATTAATACTGATACAAAAAAGTTTACTTGGTGGAAAAAAAACCAGGACAACAAGCAAGACTGGATTTCTTTTTGGTATCAGAAGATATTCCTAACGTAACTGTAGATGCTGAAATTCTTCAAGGTTATAAATCTGATTACTGCTATTACCCTCACTATTTCTCAAGATAGATAATAAAGGGGGTGAGACTATTGGAAGTTTAATACATCACTCTTATATTACAGAGAATACATTAAAATTGTCAAAAAGGAAATAGAGGAAGCAAAAAGACAGTATACTGTTAACAACTATTGATTGGAACAATGAAAACGAAATGACTTGAAACTAAATATAGGTGACTACCTATTTATTGAAACTCTTCTTATGAATATCAGATGTAAATCTATATCGTATTCTTCCTTTCTAAAAAAGATAAAATATGTGAGGAATTAGAATCCAGAATAAATTATCTAGAGGACATGATACGCCATGATTTACAAAATATTGATGAAGGCCTTCTTGCAGAAGAACTGAAGATCGAATTTGAAAAAAATAAGAACTGGAAATTAAAGGATTACTTATTGGAAACAAAATCCAATGGTATAAACCGGGGGAAAAGCCTTCTAAATACTTTTGTTACCTTGAAAAAAGAATGTCAATAAATCAATCTCAAGTCTCACTTCTGTCTGAGGAAGTCATTACTGACGGAAAATATATATTAGAGAAGCAAAATCCTTTTACCAGGATTTTTATTCAGAACAGGAAGATGTTGATTATGAAACGAATGATTTGTTTTTATCTGACGTAGTCACCCCTACCCTTCCAAAATCTTTGCGAAATGACTTAGAAATCCCAACTGATAAGAACGAGATTCTCAAAGCTCCAAAGACTATGAAAAACAACAAGAGCCCTGGTATTGAGGGGTACTCTATTGGAGGTTTTTATTTTTCTGGTCTGACCAGGGAAATTGGATTTTAAGGTACATACAGAGCTCCTTTGAAAACGATCATTTTACTATTACAATGAATAGGGGGGTAATTACTTGTATACCCAAACAAGGAAAGGATAGAAAATTATTTAAAAAACTGGCGCCCTATATCATTGCTGAATTCCGTCTATAAATTCATAAGTCCGTGTATCACCAATAGATTGAAATGTACACTTGATCACCTAATCCATGGAAATCAAACCCTGGGAGATGTATAAGTGAGAACATAAGACTTCTGTTCCATTTTAAAATCATTTATTAAACGGGTGTTACAAAAATTTGGATTTGGACCCTATATGTTGAAATGGATATCAATTCTTACAAAAAATGCCACCTCCTGTGTTATTCAAAATGGACATATTTCTGATTTTTTTCAAAATAATAGAGGCTGCAGACAGGGGAACCCAAATCGCAATATCTCTTTTTATTTGGAGCTGAACTTCTGGGCATCATGTTTCGCAAAAATATCAGTATAAAGGGTATTATCTTGAATTGTGAGGAGTATAAATGAGGTCAATATGCTGATGACAACCAGCTCTTTTTGGATGGTTCAGTAAACAGCCTTAAGGCTGCATCGAATACCCTCTTTGTTTTCTATGGAATGTCTGGCCTTAAAATAAACACAGACAAGACTTAAGCCTTGTGGATTGGATCCAAAGCAAATTCTACAGAGGTAATTTGCAGGGATTATGGCTTGGACTGGCATATAGGTAGTTTTGAAGTTCTGGGAATTGTTCTTAATGTAGATTTGAATGATTTGTTGGTGATCAATATCAGGTAAAAAGGCTGCAAATCATATCGAACAATTTAGGAAACTGGAACAAAAGACACTTGACCATAACTGGGAAAACTACAATTATAAAGGGTTGGCGGTCTCAACATTAGTTCACATTTTCACTGCTCTTCCCAATCCTCCTCAAAGTTTTATTGATGAGATTGAAAAGCCCTTTTTTAAGTTTATTTAGAACAATAAACCCGACAAGATTAAGAGGATTAATACGAAAAAAGATTATAAGGATTGAGGTTCTAGAATGATTGAGGTTAAAACATTTTTGATGCTTTGAAAATAGCTACTTTGAAAAGATTTTTTTAGAAATGACAATAAAAATCCATGGAATATTCCCATTAATCAACTAGCAAATATAGGGGCTAATGTTGACCTTTTCTGTACTGTTGAAAACCCTTATTGGAAAGATGCCTTTATGGCATGGAAGAGGTACAGAGGTTTTTTTAAAACAGACGAGGATGATGATCTGGCTTAATCATCAATTTTCAAACCCAGAGCTTTTTATAAACAGTTGGTTCAAAAATGGAATTGGAACAATAAAGGACCTCTGTGACTCTAATGGGATAATTTCGTTTACTGACTTTAGGCGAGATTCCCAGTTAGTTGGACTTTCCTTTATTACAATAGAGTTATAAAAAGCATCCCTGTGGCATGGAGAAAGATACTTTTTGGGATAATGTTTATGTGAACCAAAACCTTGTAATCAATGATGCAGTATATTCTCTCTCATCTTGCCCATAAAGGGCTGTAGATTGTTTTATGATAAACTGATAAACAACAGTAAATTACCTGAAGTCTGTAACAAGTGGGAGAATATAGTTCATGTCACTTTGCCTTGGAGTTACATCTTCACAAATTATAGAAAATGTACAAGAGATGCCAAGCTCTTAGATTTTCAATTTAGGTTTATCTATAACATTGTGTACACTAAAAAAAGCTGTTGAAAATGAAATTGATGGATAAGAACATGTGTACATTTTGTAAATCAGAACCAGAAGACATTGACCATGTTTATATTTCTTGTGAAATAGTACAGAGGTTTTGGAATGATGTAAGTAGTATCATTAGAAATATTTGTGTTATTGAAGTCGTTCTTTCTGACTTTAGGCTCCTGTTGGGTCTAGATCCTGGCTATGATGTTACCAATAATATTATTCTTGCTGGCAAAAGATTGATCTTTTTTTCAAGTATAAACAACAGAAATTTAAATACATCAAGATTTATGAAAGAAATACAAAACATCCTGCTTGTTGAAAAGACTGATTGATTCTATATTTGGAAAGTTTATAACTTTCTCTTTGTATTGACAATATTACTATACTGTTTGCAGTGACCTAAATTTCCTGTATGCATATAACTTCGTGACTTCCCTGTTGCATGCAGGTGCAGAAATTGTATACCGTCCTGAAATGAATAAAAAGATGTGAAATGTTTTTATCATCGTATGTACATGTAAGTGGTAAAATATATATACACTGATGGTAACATTACAAAGAGTTAATTGATGTTTGATTTGAAGAACGATCGTAAATAACTGAATAGTTTTGGGTGTATTTAAATGTTATGTTAAAAGTTGAGAGCGTAACGTTCATGATAAAGAAATTCCAAGGTTTAAATTACCAAGTCAAATATAGCTTTGAAAGTTTATGCAAATGACATTTGGTTTCTAAACACATCTCGTGCAGGCTCGGGTCAAGGATTGAGCATGAGACCCGTGCAGAGTCTAGAGCTCAAGTTGGATTTGTCACGGAAGATGTTACTAGATACAGCTAACCACGTGCACACTACGACTTCACGCACCCCTGATCATCTACCCCGGATAGAGTGGGTAGAGGAAAACAGATGAAACACACAAAAGGCAACCAGGAAGAGGGCTAACATAGGGGAATACGCCTTATAAAGTTGAAATATCACGATATCAAGATGGCGCTAAACATGTACATTTGTACAGGTGTTTTGTTTCTGTCGATATGTGTGGAGATTCAAGGTAACTATGTTTTTCTTGTTCAGGTAGACACAACTACTTCTTCTTTGATAGATGAATGGAGCATGTGATTGGTAAGGAATTAACCATTGCTTGTGTTGGGGTTTTATAGTTGGTATAGGATAGAATTATCTTAAACGTTATCCTAAACCGGTGTCGGCTCAGGAAGTCGACCTTCTGAATTTTCAAAATCTCAGGAGGTCGACCGGTTTAGGCTCAGGAAGTCGACCTTCTACCTAAAATCCTGATATTGAAATATCGAAAAACACAGGACGTCGACCTTTTTTCTTCACTCAACCATGAATTTTAGGTAGAAGGTCGACTTCCTGAGCCTAAACCCTTAAACCGGCCATGATTAATCCACTAGACTAACTGTGGCTTCACTCATCACCTTCCCTCTTTGTTCCCTAATCCGCCTCACCCTAATTAACTCCCCAATGCTTAGTAGGTATTCCCACACATCTTATTATGTTTTCCTACCTGTATCCTTTCATGTCATTGTTACCTCATCCTATTAACATTGTTACCTTGTTATTCCATCCATATGTACTTTATGTATTAAATGCTGTATCTCACCATATCCCCAATTGCTTGAAAACGGTATAAGAAGCCGAAACGTCGCTATCAGTACAAAAAAAGAACTTGATAATCCATAAAATCCCTTGTCTTCCTTATACTGACAATTTCTATAATGCCACTCAGCGTAAGTTTATATTTAATGAACAGAATATTATATAAAATATTATAAGTATTTCAACAATAACTACAAAAATAAAGCATAGAGTAAAAACTGGCATTTATTCCTTCAAGCTGAGAGAGCATGCAATGTGAATTCAATAGGCCAACATGCGGTGGCTCACAAAGGAGAGAGATATAAAAATCCCCGAGAACATTTATCATCTTCGAGCGATATAATGTAAGGATAAAAATGTAAAGAAACCTTACTCACCAACTTTACTGTTAACGCATTATGAAAAGTGTATATAATTCTAGCACGCCAAGCCAATAATACTACTCGGTGGGTGGGAGGGAAATTTACGAAATTGCTGTGCCGTATGGTGCAAGAGTGCATGTCGTTGTCGCCAAAGCGTAGGTCGAGCTGTTCAAAAGGACGTAAATAAAAGTAACTCGTGTGGAGCGAGTGTATGGTTTAAACATATTATACTTCTTCAAAACTGAAACGGGATTGGCAAACAAGCAAATACATGCTTATTTAGATGCCGCTCCCTAACAAATATACAATAACAAAAAAGTGACGTACATGTGAACGAATAATACACATACAATAAACAGAACACTATAGAAGCATGATTATAATGGACACTTCATATAAAGCAATAAATGTTTACTAACTTATTTTATACCGCTGATATAATGCTGTTATAATGTCTCAGCAAGGCAAGGCACATAGAAAAACGTTAGTTGAATTTCGAAAATCTCTTTGATAGAGTGATAAAATTATTAACAGATTTCAATAGTTCAAGGTTATCCTCTTGTGATGAGCCCATAGAATTGACGACAGATTAAACCCCTTTCGAAAGAAATATGCATTCAGTATTATGTCATTAAAATTTGGACAGGTGAATTGTAAGGCGTCTTCAAAGTGATATCCACAGTTACATACGTTTAAACGTATTTGGTTTAAACATATTTATTTCAGAAAAGAATTAGATTGGTAAACAAGCTAGAAGCTTATGTTAATACCGCTCCAAAATACAAAATATAGAACATGTCATGGTGATTGTACAATGAATATATATACTTATCTATACAAACGCCAGCAAGATTAAGAACATGTCATGGCGTATTTACAAAAATATATGATTTATCTATATATGAATATATAGTCGCCAACAAGCTTTACCAATATAACAATAAAATATATCAATTATGGATCCAATGCAAATCTGCCTGTTAAATCTATAAATTCGTGCACAGATATCAATAGTTCATGATTTACATAAGAGGAACAATTTGGGTTTCCAAATAGGACCGATCTCAGGTCAAAACCTTTGTTATAGAATAACATATTTTCCCTTATATTCATGAACAATGGACATGAAAAGAAATAATGGGTCGAATCTTCATACTTATGGCCACAAGAACAGTCGGGAGCTGATAATATGAATCTTTCATACTTGTGTGCGGTTAAGTTGCTGCATTCAAGTCTTAGGCGAGAATGTATTATTTGAGAACATCTACTACCATAATGTAAGTCGAAATGAGTATGCATTTCAGTTTCCGTGTCTATGGCTTTTTTGAATGTCGATAAAGATGGGGAGTTTCTGTGTTCTATCGGTAACGAAATCCATAATTTAACTGTGTCAGGAAGGAAGGATTTTGCATAATTTACTGTTTTACAGTTTATGGTCTGAAGTTTTGAGTCATCAACAACATCTGATATCTTATGAGGCACAAGGTTGCTAAGATAACTTGGTGTATTATTATTAACCATACTATAAAACAAACTTACATTTTTACATACCGTCTATGGATTAATGGTTTACAATTTGTTTCTTTATATATTTTATCATGACTCGTACCACGGACAGCACCACACATAGTTCTCAGAGCATCAAGATTAAGTTTTTCAAACATATCTGCTTGTTGTTTTGTACAATTATCCCATGTATGACTGCAGTAGTCAAATACAGGAAGAATGAACTGTTTGTACATTATCTCTAATGTTTTTCGGTTCAATCTATATTTGAGACTCCTCAGACAATTAACCATTGGGGCAACTTTTTTACCAATTTCATTTATATGGTCATTCCAAGAACAGTCATGTTGTAAAGTAAGGCCCAAATGTTTGTGACTTTGAACCGAGTCAATAGTATTATCATTCATGGTCAAATCTGGCATTTGAACTGGTTGCAATTTTCTAGTAAACCGAATAGAAACAGTTTTATTTGGATTAAATGATACCTGCCATTTGTCCACCCATTCAGAAATTCGCTTCAAGTCATCATTTATATCAGCAGAAGTTTCAACGGGATCCCCAATAATCGCATATAAGGATGTATCGTCCGCAAAGAGCCGTATATAGTTTTGATGCCTTCAACTATATCGTTGATATATAAGACAGACAGACAGACAGATTTTTTATTTACGTCTCACCATATATACATATAAAACTCGTACATATTTCATTGTACATTAATGATAAAAGTATATATGCCACTCCTATGTGGAGTTATGAGAGACGAGATATACAGCATAAAATTTACATAATAAAATAACATAATTACACGATAGGAATAAATAAAATGAACTGAATGATAGGGTAAAAAGAATAACAAAAACATTATCTATACAAGATTTTTTCACGCATTAAAAGGATATTATAGCAGCTTTTGGCACATATTCTAAAAAGGTCTTCACAGCTAAAAAGGAGTGTTAGTTTCTGAGCGTCAGGTAAACGATAAAATCCTGGTAAAAAATGGTTGGCTGCAGATAAAAGGTCTTTATGGACATCTGAATATAATGGGCACTCAAAAAGAACATGACTTTCTGATTCAACTTTGTTGATACAATTAAAACATGTTCTTTCCTCTACTTTGAGTCCTTCATATCTTCCTGTCTCCATTCGTAGAGGGGCTGTACCTGTTCGAAATAAAGCCATGGCACGTCTATGGGATTTCAGCATTGGAGATAAAACATATAATTCTGTTGTAAAAGTATTTTTAAAAGTCCGATAAAGGCGCAATTTGTTTTGTCCGGGACCACGCTTTGCAGTAACTCTATTCAGTGAGCTATTCCAGTCAACAAGAAACCTCTGTAGGGATAGAGTTTCGCAGTCTTTTACAGTTATGGTATTATTTAAGATGTTTTCCTTGTTGATTCCAATCGATTCCATACGACAATAAAATCTGTTGTGCCATGTCTTGTATTTATCATTGTTGGCCCAGTCGAATATATAAGCATTTAAGCGAGAGTGCTCCATATTGCTCATTCTCTTCCAATAGCGTATTAAACATACATCTTGTCGGACATCCATGGGTAGCCAGCCCATATCTCCAATGATAGCGTCGGTTGGTGCATATTTTCCGAGACCCAAGTAAAACTTTATTGCCCGGTTCTGTACAGCATTAAGGCATGAAAGTTTTCCTGTACCAAATATGGGTAATCCGTTGGACAAAATGGGAAACACAAGCGAATCATATAATTTAGTGAATGTCTGAAAGCCAACATTTCCTAGCATTTTACATTTCGATATGACCAGTCCGAGTGCACGTCCCGCCGATGCTGCTACTTGTTTTGCGGTGTAGCTGTAGTCGAGGTTTTCCGTTAGCGTTAGGCCTAGATAACGGTACGTGCTTGCTGTCGTCAATTTGCACTCTCCGCACGTGAAAACATGTCCAGTTACAACCGCATTAGCTTGTCTGAAGTGGACCACTTGAGATTTACTTTCATTTATGTTTACCTCGTTCCTCACACACCAGTCATTTAGTATATTCAGCATGAACTGTAGATCATTTTCGCTTTCTGCAATAAAGACAACGTCGTCAGCATACAATAAAATGTTTACAATTTTGTCGCCGATCCTCACACCTTTACCACTCTGTCATTAAGTTGTTTACGCGTACACAACTGTTAACAGTTTTGTATATTCCTTTCACTGCGCCTAACATACGTTGGCTAATTCCAAAGTCTTCTAATTTCGTAAATAATAAGTCCCTTTCCACATGATCGTAAGCTTTACGGAAATCAATAAAGACTGTAAATGAAGATAGTTTTCTTTTCTTTCTAGCTTCGATGATATTGGTTAAAGTTGACAGTTGGTCGATTGTAGACCTCCCTTTTCTGAAGCCGTTCTGTTCGTCTGCGATTAAGTCGTTCTCTTCTATCCATTTGGAAAGGCGGTTGTTCAACACAGAACAGTAGATCTTGTAGCTTATAGGTGATAAGGCGATTCCTCTGTAGTTCGATGGTTCACGGGGGTCAAGGTTACAATTTTTTGGTATAGGTTGTATAATAGAATTTTTCCAACACTCTGGTATTACACCATGATTAAAACACATGTTAAATACTTCCAGAAAGAACATCTTGCAGGTATTATTACGAAGAACCTCAATAGGGATATCGTCAATTCCAGTTGCTTTTCCTGTCTTCATTTTAGAGATAGCATGTTCTATTTCCTGAATAGTGATAAGTTGGTCTAAGAAATCATTATACTGGTCTATCGAGGGCTCTCCCCCTACACACATGCGACGCTTCTTCTCGTTCTTGGGATTCAACAGCTCTTGAAAATGTAGTTTCCAGGTTTTAAGACGAACGTCTACATTTTTAGTAAAAATGTCTCCTGTTTTAACTTCATCTGGTATTCTGTTCTTCCTTTCGAACCCAACACCGACCTTTCCTATTTCCTTCCAGAATGCAGGTTTGTTATTTTGTGAAATATTGTCCAAATTATTCACGGTTTCATTCACAAACAAACGTTTAGCCCTCTGGACAATTTTATCGAAGGTTTTTCTTTTCCGTACGAACTCAGCTTTGAGACTTGCTTTATTGTTAGTCTGGGATCGAATCCACGATCGTTCTGCGTCGCACATTTCGTTCCATAGACATGTTAGTTCTTTGGTCCACCATGGCTTACCTACTCGTCGTTTTTTGTTACTTACACCTGTCTTTTTGTCATCAATCGTCTGTGTGGTAGAACGTCCATCATCTCCTGTTGAATGATACTATTAAAAGAATTAAAGGCTTTATTCACACCCTCTTGAATAAATAATTCACCTTCTAACTGCTCCATAGCTTCTCGCACTTTTTGTACGCTATAGTCATTACACATAAAATCCCGTGGTATGTTCCGTGTATCGACCTTTATTCTGATCGTGGTACTTGTCTCATCACTCACGACGTCCTCCTGGATAACATTGTCCTGGCGTTCCAGCTTCCATGTCAGCATAAGATGAACAAAAGCGGCCCCAAGACGGAACCTTGTGGTACGCCAGCGAAGACTTGCCTGTTATCAGATCGGAATCCATTAATAACAACACGTTGTTCTCTGTTCTCAAGGTAGCTCTCGAACCATGTTAACAAACTTCCATTTATTCCAAATTTATTAACAAATATATTGCCGACATTGCACGTATTATTGCGTCAGCTACTAGTCAAAAGTGTCCGAAGTTCGGGCGACCTCAGGTGGTGTCCGAACCTCGGTCAGTTTGCCCTAGAAAAACATGTTTTGGCGAAAATCACTAAACAATATGACATAATGAAGAGAGTCTTTATAATTCACGCCATAAGAACAAGCTGACGTTGGAGATATACACGTTCATTTTATATTCAATTTTGATCGCTGCATTCAAGTCGAAGACAGCAATGTAGCAATATATTATTTGACAAATTCTGATTAATTTGCATGTCAAGGTGGCTGTAGATATTTGTTTCCTTATTCATAATCTATATTAGAATCTCCGTGATCTATATTTGGCAGGCATTGATCCAACCAAACAAACATGTGTACTTTATACAAACAAAGTTACTTTGATTTAGACATTATTAATGTCAATCACTTACCTCAGAATGAAGATGGTCTGGCGCATTCGGGCTAGTTCCCTTCAAACTTGCTATCCAACGCATTCATAAACACATTACACTCTTGTTTCTGGAGCGGCAAAATGTACACGCCCCATTTAAGAATACATATTGTAATAGACTTTCCTTACTCTTTTCTGCAAAGTTCTTCTGTAAATTATTGACAAAGGGTAATGAACAAGCATTAGTTAACAGTAATCCTATTCAAAACAACATCAAGATTGACTTATTTATCTAGACCCAAGCTCACTGCTACTCCCGGATTCTTCTAAAAGCTTTATTATCAAAACAGATATAACAGATTACCCTTTATAAAGAAGGGTCCTTAACAAGCATCTAGTTCACAATAATCCTATTTAAAACAACATCAATATCCATCTAGATCCAAGCTCCGCATGGACAAATTTAGATAATACCATTTAGCATCTCAGACCAGCAACCTATCACACTGTGACCAGTTGTCAGCTTCAGGTATTGAGCAGGTGTCAACCGTGCTGTACAAACACATGCAGGTGGCTTGTAGACAAGTGCCCATGTATCAGTCTGTTTTGTCAGGACGGTGTCTCTCGTGTCTTGAAACAACAGGATACACTGCCTTACCGCATCCTGTTATCCAATGAAATCTGAGAGGTTACATAAGAAATTATGAAACTAATTTTGCATCGGCTCTCTTTTTCTCATCTGGTCGCCATTATTGTTTGAATGTGATAGCTGGATGTAGAGATTTTGTCGTTTATCTGTTTAGCCACTGATCAGTGATGGCTTTATGTTCTGTTCTTAAGCTAAAAAGGACTTGGATATTTATGTTCTTGTGGATACGTTTCGCATGTTCAACTGATCAACTAACACATGCTTTATTGATTTATGAAATGAAGTATATGAGGCAGCTTTTGATTTTTACCTAACTTAATTAAGCGCTTTGCAGATTCGCTACTTTCAGAGCAATGCACGTATGTATTAGTGCGTGGAAAAGTGCCATATAACTATCCATAAAATTATTATAACAAATACGTTATACGTTTACTTTAATGACCTTTGTAGATATGTGAACTATGTTATCCAATTAGATATGATACTGTTCCTTTATATATGCCACTCAACCACTCGATTTAATACATGTTGAATTACTAACTTTAAAATGACTTCTTAACAGCTTTTCATTTCACTTTTCTCCTAGTTATAAATTTTAAAAAAATTGTTGAGAAATATCTTTCCACGTCCAGGATTAACACAGTTTCATGATCTCAAAATTTCATGAAACCAAATTCATGTTTCAAATAAGAAATTTTTAAAAAAAACTTTCAACCATACTGCTTAGAATTGATGAAAACATAAAGTGTGATTTTATGCGCGCTTCATTGACTTAATCGATTTGGAAAGATAGGCAACGGAAAGGCGACCTTTCCTTACTGTGGAAAGGATGCCTTTCAGTTTTTGGCAAGAACGCCTTGCCAAATGTGGAAAGTTATGGAATGAACCCGCGTTACTCCAGTACCATGCCTTTAAGTCGGGTGATACGTCAAAGTCATTTGACAGATGTGTTAGGACATGTTATAAGCTGTACAATACTGAACCTGTTGATAAACTAGCCCTTGGTTATTTCTCTAGGTAACATTCAATTTAGATGAATCTTATACATCTTCATATAAAGTATTCTAAAAGTAAACGAGACTAAAAAAACACTATGTGTTTCACTGCGAAGACTTTCATATAAGCTAAGTTGATATCTTCATATCTTTAAAATATTAAATACTGACCTACATAATATAACTCCAAAGACGGTTCTCTAGAAGGAACGAGATGTGTTTGCTAAATCACAGCCTTTTGTGTTCCTAACCCTTTATCTCGCTTCATAAAATATTTCGTGAGCCGTTGCGTTGAGTACAGGTCACGTGACTTATCGAGCAGGCTGGTTTGACGATTGGATTCGCTGGCGAAGAGAAGGGGTGGTCTTGTTCACCCTTTGTTTTCTGCTAATGAAATAATGATAAGACAAGAAGCATCAGTGCACACGACTCTCCGATGATGACTTGACTTTTCTAACCCGTGACGTCATGCATATATTAGCTTATTAATGCATTTTCTGACGACCGCTTAAGGGATTGTTTGTTTAGCGAAGCTTGAAGGAGCATTCCATTCATCACACGAACTCTTTTGTTCATTTACAACTTGGATGAGCAAGATGGCCGCCGCGCTCACGCTCGAGGGATTCCCTTTTTTTTTTTCCATATTTCCATTGTTTTTTATTGGTTTGGATGAGGAGCATTGTCCTTGTCGCAAACCAATGTATTTTACCCTACTCTTGTGTCTGGGATAAAAAAAGAATTATATGTTCTGTACATTTGCCAAATGAATAAGGTTGGGTGAGATATGAGAGCGGCGATCGTCATACAAATGGAGAATCTCTTTCCTCTTTACGTCCTGCATACGTGCACCCTTAATAACAAGTAAGGTGAGATTTGATTTCCCAAAGCATTCCCACATCCCATCAACGTGACGATCGAAGACTTTTCAGGGCATACATGTATTTCTATCGCAGAAGTCGATCCAACAACCTTTGGGGGACTCTGTGACAATAGATTCATTTTTCAATCACATTTTTGATCTGGTCTTGACTTTAAAATTATAGATGTAGCTCCCTTATTTTAAGATCAGGCCAACCACCGAGAAAACCATAAAACCATCGTATTGACAGTGACGTATCCTCAGAAGTCTCGGAACTGATGGCAAAATCTAAAGCATTGCTTAAAGCTTCTGCTCTTGTGTAACCATATCCAATGGAAGCCATGAACGAAAAATGCTCGGCTATTAAAGCTTCATGATGCTCGTCAAAGATTTGAAATGTAAATCTTTGCTTTAACTCTATCTCTTAACTCATTAACGCCGAGAGCCGCGTATATGCGTCAAAATAATGAGATCCTCACAGGGAGAGCCGCATATAAGCGTCCGTTGATTAGCAGTTTCTCACAGCTAGAGACGCTTATGTGCGTTAATTGAAAGCACCTCTTATCGTATAGTATAACAATGAACTTATTTATAAATCAGTTTAGCATCCATTAATGTAGATAACAGTTTCGTAAATAAGATGCTATCCTCAGGAAAGCAATAAGAAATTAAAATCGTTGCTTTTTGTGCATAAAATATACTACGTTTTGTAAATGAAAACATTTTGCATACGTTGGTCTTGGAAGAGAAAAATAAATACTTCAAAAAGATGGTTTATTAAATCAGGTGAAACGATTTGAGTCTTTGTGAAGTTACCAATTTGGAAACATTGTTAGATACATTTTATTTCTAAAACGCATTGAATTCATATATCTAACTAGCTGAGCGCATCCTATATCAAGCACGGTTAGTAGCGGTCCTGTAACAATAATAGGTTTAGCATGTACATGATTTTTTTAATTCGACAATATGCTTCATAGACCCACGATCCTGTCTGCCATTGAATGGATACATACACATATTAAATTATGATTAGAGTTGACAACGTCCCAACAGAATAAATCACTTGGTCAATATTAATGATAGTTACATTGGTTGATGTTACCTGCTATCTCTTAAATCGGGATATCATTTCCATAAATTCTTAATAATTATTCAGATAGTTGAGATACCAACACACTATATCTACTCAACATGGTGTGTAGATATGCAGTATTTGTATTTACAAATAAAAATGCAAGTAAATCAACACATGTGAAAATATGAGGTAGTTGAACAATATGCCGTCATCAAATCACTGTAGTGGTAGATTGAGAAAGACAATCTAACATGAAGATTGACAAATGCTTATAAGTGATATTTGGTTATGTATATACTATATATATTATAATATGTAAGTGTGTGTCTTTGTTTATTAATTGCTGTTCTTTAAGTACTGTTGTTTAGGTATAATTAAGAGAAATTGTCTCTCATAACATTTTGACCAATATCAAAGGTGCAATATCTAATGCACTTTACTTGTCAATTTTGTCAAAATTAATAACGAAAGTAATAGTTGCTGTTTTTCTATTGTCAGACAGAAGCATTTACATATTTATTCATTAAATAAATGATGATTATCTATTTTTACTTAATTTTTTAAGTGGTGATTCTATGATTGTTCATGATGATTCATTCCAGGAGATAAACAATAATCACCAAATAGGGATGAACAAGTCTTTCTATAATAGTCTCTTTGAAGGGATCAAAAGTTTCGAAAAAAGGCAATGGTTCTCTGTGGAGACTGAAACCTATTGCATCCATCGATTGACAACCCTAATGTCAGACAAATAATTATGGAAAAGGTAGATGAATTTAATCTTGTTGACATTTGGCGTGTCCTTAATACTGATACAAAAAGTTGACTTGGTGGAAAAAAAAGCCAAGAAAACAAGCAAGACTGGATTTCATTTTGGTATCAGAAGATATTCCTGTAGATGCTGAAATTCTTCAAGGTTATAAATCTGATCACTGCTATTACCCTCACTATTTCTCAAGATACATAATAAAGGGGGAAAGGCTATTGGAAGTTTAATACATCGCTCTTATATGACAGAGCTAACGTTAAAATTGTCAAAAAGGAAATAGAGGAAGCAAAAAGACAGTATACTGTTAACAACTATTGATTGGAACAATGAAAATGAAATGACTTGAATTTAAATATAGGCGACTACCTATTTCTTGAAAGTCTTCTTATGAATATCAGATGTAAATCTTTATAGTATTCTTTCTTTTTCTAAAAAAGATAAAATATGTGAGGAATTAGAATCCAGAATAAATTATCTAGAGGACATGATACGCCATAATTTACAAAATATTGATGAAGGCCTTCTTGCAGAATTATTGAAACTGAAGATCGAATTTGAAAAAAATAAGAACTGGAAATTAAAGAATTACTTATTGAAAACAAAATCCAATGGTATAAACCAGGGGAAAAGCCTTCTAAATACTTTTGTTACCTTGAAAAAAGGAGCTACGTCAATAAAACGATCTCAGGTCTCACTTCTGTCTGAGGAAGTCATTACTAACAGAAAATATATATTAGAGAAGCAAAAATCCTTTTACCAGGATTTTTATTCAGAACAGGAAGATGTTGATTATGAAGCGAATGCTTTGTTTTTATCTGACGTAGTCACCCCTACCCTTCTAAAATCTTTGCGAAATGACTTAGAAATCCCATTTGATAAGAACGAGATTCTCAAAGCTCCGAAGACTATGAGAAACAACAAGAGCCCTTGTATTGAGGGGTACTCTATTGGAGTTTTTAAAAAAAAATTCTGGTCTGACAAGGGAAATTGGATTATAAGGTACATACAGAGCTGCTTTGAAAACGATCATTTGACTATTACAATGAATAGGGGGGTAATTACTTGTATACCTAAAAAGGAAAGGATAGAAAATTATTAAAAAAACTGGCGCCCTATATCATTGCTGAATTCCATCTATAAATTCATAAGTCCGTGTATCACCAATAGATTGAAATGTACACTTGATCACCTAATCCATGGAAATTAAACTAGTTTTATCCCTGGGAGATGTATAAGTGAGAACATAAGACTTCTGTTCCATTTTAAAATCATTTATTAAACGGGTGTTACAAAAATTTGGATTTGGACCCTACATGTTGAAATGGATATCAATTCTTACAAAAAATGCCACCTCCTGTGTTATTCAAAATGGAAATATTTCTGATTTTTTTTCAAAATAATAGAGGCTGCAGACAGGGGAACCCAAATCGCAATATCTCTTTTTATTTGGAGCTGAACTTCTGGGCATCATGATTCGCAAAAATATTAGTATAAAGGGTATTATCTTGAATTGTGAGGAGTTTAAATTAGGTCAATATGCTGATGACAACCAGCTCTTTATGGATGGTTCAGTAATCAGCCTTAAGGCTGCATTGGATACCCTCTTTGTTTTCTAAAGAATGTCTGGCCTTAAAATAAACACAGACAAGACTTAAGCCTTGTGGATTGGATCCAAAGCAAATTCTACAGAGGTAATTTGCAGGGATTATGGCTTGGACTGGCATATAGGTAGTTTTGAAGTTCTGGGAATTGTTCTTAATGTAGATTTGAATGATTTGTTGGTGATCAATATCAGGTAAAAAGGCTGCAAATCATATCGAACAATTTAGGAAACTGGAACAAAAGACACTTGACCATAACTGGGAAAATTACTGTTATAAAAGGTTGGCGGTCTCAACATTAGTTCACATTTTCACTGCTCTTCCCAATCCTCCTCAAAGTTTTATTGATGAGATTGAAAAGCCCTTTTTTAAGTTTATTTAGAACAATAAACCCGACAAGATTAAGAGGATTAATACGAAAAAAGATTATAAGGATTGAGGTTCTAGAATGATTGAGGTTAAAACATTTTTGATGCTTTGAAAATAGCTACTTTGAAAAGATTTTTTTAGAAATGACAATTAAAATCCATGGAATATTCCCATTAATCAACTAGCAAATATAGGGGCTAATGTTGACCTTTTCTGTACTGTTGAAAACCCTTATTGGAAAGATGCCTTTATGGCATGGAAGAGGTACAGAGGTTTTTTTAAAACAGACGAGGATGATGATCTGGCTAAATCATCAATTTTCCAACCCAGAGCTTTTTATAAACAGTTGGTTCAAAAATGGAATTGGAACAATAAAGTACCTCTGTGACTCTAATGGACTAATTTCGTTTACTGACTTTAGGCGAGATCCCCAGTTAGTTGGACTTTCCTTAGTTATAAAAAGCATCCCTGTGACATGGAGAAAGATACTTTTTGGGATAATGTTTATGTGAACCAAAACCTTGTAATCAATGATGCAGTATATTCTCTCTCCTCTTGCCCATAAAGGGCTGTAGATTGTTTTATGATAAACTGATAAACAACAGTATTTTACTTGAAGTCTGTAACAAGTGGGAGAATATGGTTAATGTCACTTTGCCTTGTAGTTACATTTTCACAAATTATAAAAAAAGTGTACAAGAGATGCCAAGCTCTTAGATTTTCAATTTAGGTTTATCCATAACATTGTGTATACTAAAAAAGAGCTGTTGGGAAAATGAATATTGATAGATATGTACATTTTGTAAATCAGAACCAGAAGACATGGTCCATGTTTTTATTTCTTGTGAAATAGTACAGAGGTTTTGGAGTGATATAAGTACTATCATTAGAAAAATTTGTGATATTGAAGTCGTTCTTTCTGACTTTACGCTTCTGTTGAGTCTTGATTCTGGCTATGATGTTATCAATAATATTATTCTTGCTGGCAAAAGATTGGGTTTTTTTCAAGTATTAACAACAGAAATTTAAATACACCACTATTTAAGAAAGAAATACAAAACATCCTGCTTGTTGAAAAGTATCCAGCAAGAAAAAACCCCAGAATTGTGAGGTTTCAAAAGAAATTGCCTGACAGATTGATTCTATATTTGGAAAGTTTATAACTTTCTCTTTGTATTGACAATGTTACTTTACTGTTGCCAATGACCTAAATTGCCTGTATGGATATCACTTCGTGACTTGCCTGCTGCATGCAGCTGCAGAAACTGTATACCTTCCTGAAATGAATAAAAAGTGTGAAAATTTTTTATCACCGTATATACAAGTAAGTGGTAAAATATATATACACTGTTGGTAACATTCTTAATTACAAAGAGTTTAGTTATGTTTTTTTTAAAAGAACGATCGTAAATAACTGAATAGTTTTTGGTGTATTTAAATGTGATGTCAAAAGTTGAGAGCGTTACGTTCATGATAAAAAAATTCCGAGGTTTAAATCACCAAGTAAGACGCCAAATATTTTTCTCAAATTCAAGCCCAGCGAATATAGTACAAATGATTTATGGATGACATAAATTATTTGTACTTAGTTGCTTCCAACTTCTAAAATGCCACTCAAAGAAGTTAGCGAATATAGCTTTCAAAGTTTAAGTAAATTACATTTGGTTTCTAAACACATCTCGTGCAGGCTTGGGTCAAGGATTGAGCATGAGACCCGTGCAAAGTCTACAACTCAAGGTGGATTTGTCACCACGCGCATACTACATACTGGTGCATACTGGTGTCTGGGTGTCACCTTCACGCACGCTTGATCATCTATCCCGGATAAAGTGGGTAAAGGACAACAGATGAAACACACAAAAGGCAACCAGGAAGAGGGCTAACATAGGGGAATACCCCTTATAAAAGTTGAAATATCACAATATCAAGATGGCGCTTTACACGTACATTTGTACAGGTGTCTTGTTTCTGTCGATATGTGTTGAGATTCAAGGTAACTATGTTTTTCTTGTTCAGGTAGACACAACTACTTCTTCTTTGATAGATGATAGCATGTGTTTGGTAAGGAATGAACCATTGCTTGTGATTGGGTTTTATAGTTGGATTAGGATAGAATTATCTTAAACGTTATCCTAATTCGGGCCATGATTGATCCACTTGACTAACTCTGGCTTCACTCATCACCTTCCCTCTTTGTTCCCTAATCCGCCTCACCCTAATTAACTCTATGAGGTATTCTCACCCATTTTATCATGTTTTCCTACCTGTATCCTTTCATGTGATTGTTACCTCATCCTGTTAACATTGTTACCTTGTTATTCCATCCATATGTAATGTATGTATTAAATGCTGTATCTTACCATATCCCCAATTGCTTGAAAATGGTATAAGAAGCTATACCGAAACGTCGCTATCAGTAGAATAAAGAAGTTGATAATCCATAGAATTCCTTGTCTTCCTTATACTGACAACTTCTAGAATGCCTCTCAAACAGTGTAAGTTGCTATTTGATGAACAGAATATTATATAAAATGATTTAAGTATTTCAATAAATACAAAATTAAAGCATAGAGTAAAACTGGCATTTATTCCTTTAGGCTGAGAGAGCATGCTACGTGAATTAAATGGCAAACATGGCAAAAATTATTAACGAATTTCAATAGTTCAAGGTTATCCTCTTGTGATGAGCCCGTGTGACCGAATAGAATTGACGACAGATTAAACCCTTTTCGAAAGAAATATGCATTGAGTATTATGTCATTAAAACGTGGACAGGTGAGAAAGAATAGTAACGCGTCTTCAAAGTGATATCCAAAGTTACATACAGGGCTAATAGATATAAAATTAGTATACCTATCTCGATTCAGGTCACTACACCCAAGCCGAATACGAGAGTGAATTATTTGGCAAAATCTTGATCCATAAGAACTATTGAAGTAGATTTGGGTGGTGTTTTGGTTTCTTAGTGTATATTTGAACTCTCCCAGAGATTTAGCAATTGTAATGTCAGGAGGAAGAGAATTCCAAATGTTTACCGTATCTGGGAGAAAAGAACTTGAATAGAGGTTGGTATTGCATTTGATAGCTCGTAGCTCAGAACTAGCGAATATGTTTTCTGGGACTAAACTAGATAAATAATCTGGTACTAAATCAATAACCATTTTGTAAAAGAAGTATAATTTCTGACAGCGGCGTCTGCTTTCTAACAAAGAAATATTTGACTCAGAATATAACTTCTCGTGACTTGTGCCGCGAAAAGCCCCACAGATAGTTATGATTGCATCCAAATTTAGTTTTACCAGAAGATGGGCTTGCTCTTTTTCCGCAATTATCCCATGCATAACATGAGTAGTCAAAGATTGGTAAGATGAATGATTTATACATTGATTGCAGTGTTTTTCTATTGAGGCGGTATTTAAAGCTTCTGAGACAGTTGATCATTGGAATTACCTTTTATTCCTAAATGTTTATGGGATGTGACATCGTTTATGTTGCTGTTATCCATAGATAAAACTGGTTTAACATTCTGATAAAGTTAACGGGTAAATTGAGTGGAGACCGTTTTTTCTGGATTGAAATCTACTTGCTATTCTTTAACCCAGTCCGATATTACTGCTAAATCGTTGTTAAGACATTGTGCGTACATTTGGATCACTTATGATGACATAGAGCGATGTGTCATCAGCAAATAGGCGTATGATATATATTGAGAACAGAAGGGGTACAAGAACGGACCCTTGCAGAACACCAGCTGTTACTCGTTTCAGTTCAGAACTGTAACCATTTATAACCATACGTTTTTTTCTATTGCCCAGCTAACTTAAACCACAAAAGAAGTTCTCCACCTATTCCATAGCATTTAAATTTCTGAATGATTCCTCCATGCCAGTGTATGGTCTAAGGGAAGTAACTCTTGTTTAACTAAAAATATATTTTAAGAAATGATAAATTATTTTTAACTGTTTCCCTCGTCTTTATTAGAAAATCCTATCTAATTTTCTTCACAATTTTTAACATTGGTTTCTAAGTCAGATGTCTTATTTTTATGTTTATTTTTTCTTGGAAACGAGATAGTTTTGCCTCTCACTTTTATCAGCAAAGTAACAAGTATGGCTTATATTAAGTTCAATCTTGTCATGAACAAATATGAGATTCATAGAGTTTCTGTCAGATGCATCAATATCAGCATCTTCATTATTTGTTGCTTTCTAACAATTATCAAGTTATCATATCCTAGATGAAGGAGGCTAATGAAGTATTCCTAGAATATCCCTTAACTCTTTTTTAAATATAATGTTCGTTTTGTACCTGTTTATATGTCGATGATAAAAGTAATATAAATCACATCTTGGAAAATTTTATTTTAATAATTAATAAGGGTTAGTGATACAATACACTGTTCAACGACAGCTTTTTCACATATGATGTCACGGAACAATGGTCATTGAGGGTAAAGAAAGTAAATAAATGGCGTCACTGGTCGTGGCTCATCATCACGTTCATTTTAAGAAAATAATTTCAAAGAATGAAAACTGTAATGAAAAGCAGCACCAACTAACATGTGTTTTTCAAGAAGGTAAATTTTACCATGATGTAAAGTTATAAAAGTGCTTTATGAATTGAGTATAAGATATTGCAGAGTAGTGTATGCATTATTTTAAACTGGTGTGATACCACCCTATCTTCACAGCGAGGTCATAATTTGTTCCAGAACTTCTAGGTACCTAAGCACTCAACTGACAATATATCCACACATATTGGTACCCATGTCTGTATGTATTCTGTACACAATCCTACCATTAAACTTTGCCACTCTAAGTTTGCGGTTTAGTTCAGATCATCCTTAAGTTATGGATATTGTGTTAAACATCTTCAACATTCACAAACAAAATAAAGATTTGGTTACTAGAGAGGAATGTTTTCTTTTTTTCATTTCTCTTGAGGCTTGCCAATTTCTTCTATTTTTGCACCAAGGGGTTGAGATTATAAACTTTTGACATTGTATATATGTGAAACAACCTCACTACCATCCTGCTAAATGAGCGTATATGAATCCGCTCTCACTCTTTCCTAATACCCTGATCTCCTTCAAGCCAAAACCCTCGTATAGCTAGCTATCTAACCAGCCAATGAGACGACTCGCATTCAGCAACAGCGGCACAAACCGGATGGAAAACTCCTAGCTAGTAGCTTCAGGCTCCTTAATTAACGACATCTCATTGGCTGAAAAATAACAGGTGAGCATAGCCACAAATACCAGCCACAAATACGAGGGATTTAGCCCGAAAAGGGATCAGGGTATAAAGAACGAGTGAGAGCGGGGGTTCATATACGTTGATTTTGCAGGATGCCTCACTCCTAACATGCCGGCATGATGTTTAATGAAGAATAATAACTTTAACTTGCCGAACAAAGGAAGTGCTACTATCAATAAATTCATTTAGGAACATAGCTGCTATTCACTAGACAACGAAACAATCGGAAAGTAAGAGTAAATTTATACGTGAAGGGAAGATCCATAATTTATCTAGTGAGAAGGATTAGAGGTGGTTGGCCGTTTCGCAAGGGAAATAACTCGTGCGGTTCATTTATAAGCTAACAAAGCACACAAGCCTGGCATTAAGCAGGGCTTTCTCATTGGTCAAAAGAAGGTCAGGTCAGGGATCATGGATCATCCGTGTATACAAAGTGGGGCGTGGTTTCCATCTACGATTGAGACTAGATAAAAGAGGGCCAACATTTAAGATATGAAACAAAAAACATTAAATCTGTTTCTACCAGTGTACCACATTTTAAAAAAGAAATGCAGTTCAGGAGTTTTTAAATTGTTGATGAAAACTTCTCAATAAAATCAATCAGGCAAAATTTCATCAAACTAGTCATGTTATCTTAAAATTCAATTTATTCAATTGCTTTTTTCGCCTCAATATGAAAATGAAAATTAATATAGATAAACATACTAGAGTCCACATTTTTCTCTATCTTCATAATGAGTTTATACATTTTTAAAATGTTGGCCCCCTAATTTTGTGGCTTATAGGTAACTGATAAAGAGGGCCCACATTTTTGATATTACACAAAAACATGAATATTAGAATCTGTTTATATCAGTACCACGTGTTATGATGGTTTCTTGAAATGTTGTCCCCATAATTTTGTTGCTTAGATGAGACTGACAAAAGAGGGCCAACATTTAAGATAATAAACAAAAAGCACTAGAATTTGTTTATAAATACCAGTGTACCACATTTCATAAGAAAATGCAGTTACGTATGTTTTAATTGTTGATGGAAACATCTCAATAAAATCAGGCAGGCAGATGTCTTGTTTTCTTAAATTTCACTTAATTTAATTGTTTTGTTCCCCTCAAAATAAAAGTAAAAATTTATAAATCTAAACATTTTAGAATCCATATTTTCTCTATGTACATCATAATTTGATCGTTTCTGAAAATGTGGGCCCCCAATTTATGTTGCTTGTAGGAGATTAATAACAGAGGGCCCACATTTGAAATATTACACAAAAACTATTACTAAAATATTACAAAAAATCTGTTTATACGAGCCGAGTCCAAAGAACTATGCAGACCTGCTTTCTTAAATGTTGATGGAAAATATATTAGCCTAAGTCAAGGAGGAAAGGTTTAAAGAGGAGAAGTAACGCATAAATTTGATTATTACAAATTAGTATCTGCATTCGTTTTACTTATAAGAATCAATAGAGCCAAAATATGAGTAAATATACGCTTTAATTCGACTACTTGGAGACCTTTTATACCCCTGTTTTGGACGACTGCCTAATGAGACGGGCGAACGCTTATACAATATCACCGAAGCATAACTCGAGGTCACGCCCAGTGTGTGACGTGCTAGGCGTCAGGTGAAAGTCTAGCCCTTTGATTTTCTCTGTATTTTTAAGCTAATTCAACAGCAAAATAGAGGCAATAGCATGACCGAAAGAATTCCAAAATACGATATGTAACTGCTTCATGACATCATCTTTCCTTCTGAGTCGCCAAATACATCTTGATTTTACTGTGACAATCCTTGGACGCGGTTTTCTTGGGTGGGTTTATATCAAAAAGGTCGGTGAGAGATCTATACTATGGGATATCACGTAGTGTTACAACATGTATTTATCGATATGAAGTTCTAAATTATCTTGAAAAAATGAAGGTTTTTGTAATAAACGGGAGAGAATGTAGAAACTTGTTTAATGTTTACGATAGAAGAAATATTTTTGTTTCATTCCACTTTCACGACACCTTATTACTTAGTGGATGATTATTTTGTATTCAACTAACACATATTATATTCTATAATAGTATCTCACACGGTGTTGCAATATCTTTGTCTTTGAATTATTCAACAATCAATAACATGAAAACTTACCTTGCGCAACAGTTAGAAACATCCTATATAATCCATAAGAATGTTGGTACCCGTTATTCACGATGTACTCTTTAAAATGCCCGTAGAAGTGCATGAGCCAAATCTCCTCCTCTTAATTTATTGGTTGAATATATATTCTACAAGTTCATTGGTTCAAAATGACTGGACGCCGTGACAATAAACTAAGAAGCAGTCAAATGCCAAGAGTTACGCAATTATGACAGGACATATATTCTACTTGGTGGGTCCAAGGCGTTAAAATTCAAAAGGTATAATTAGAGACCATTAAATCAAGAATTGAAATTGATTGCGATAAGATTACATAACGGCCACCTGTGTGTCATAAAAAAACCTAGTTAATCCAATCTGATTGTTGTGACAACATTTGGCAGACGTCGTGATTGATGTGTACATGCCATGGGTTAGTGCGCATAGCATCATATTAAAACACTCCCTTTCGCTTGGAACAATACAAATAATTAAAGATATATTTAACATCAATTTATCGGAGGTTTGAGTTGCTTGGATGACTTTAGCTATGTTTAAACAGTTGTTAAGACTGTGAGATTTCCTGTTGTTTTTTCATTAAGGAGGTTATGCTTCCACCGACTAGCACGTCATGCGCTATGTCACGCGGCAGGACACGCCTCAGTGACCACGGGCCAGTTCAGTTCTGTTCACTGGTGCTAATTAGCTGGTGATTCGAAAAAACCGTATTAAAGTTGTTTATCGGTCGATTTCGAAAATTAAAACTCAAGTTACTGGCAAATTAGAATACATATCTTATGAATCACGAAAGTTGCCATGGGTCATTTCAGTCGATCTTTAAAGTATATAAAGAAATACTTAAAATAAATCAACTGAAGGGCATCTGTTAATAGTATCTCTCTTAATATTAATGTTGACCACGCTTTGACTTCCAGTTTCATATAACCATTCATGTCGAAAATTGTTGATTTCTTGAAATGAGGGCCGCCGGGCCCTTGTCATCATCTTTGTACAATGACAAGAAGTCAGTGGGCCCACGCTACAGTCATTTAATATGAAGCCGATATTCTTTGACAAACTAACAAATATTGGATCACACCAGTTTATTTATTGATTTTTAAAAGAAACTGCGTCAAAGTCTTGAGACAACATAGCACCCGATCACGCGAGCGAGAACACATAAACAAACAGTTAGCTCTGCATAATGGATTCGACTTTGGAGTTACTTCCCTTGCAAAACGGCCAACCAACACTAATGCGGTTTCGCCCATCGATTACAGCACTAACATTATACTTACTTTACATTTCTGATACTTATGATATATGGATATAATGATAAAATTTCTTTTCCTCAACAGGAATCGAGTACTTAATGGCATTTCCTCATGACAAGTTTTTAAGTCTGACCGCGAGATCTGACGAGACTGGTGTAGAAGTTACCATACATTTTCCTGGTAATGATACAACCATGAATTTCACTGCCAGCAACGATAATTTCAGGAACGATATCTTCGAGATACCGACAACATGGATGACTGATGAAGGAGTGGAAAATAAGGCTGTTATAGTGCATGTTCCTGAGAACAAGTCAGCCAGCATCTATGGGTTCAAAGAGCCCAATGTTAAATTTACACCTTTACCTACATCCAACCTTGGGACATATCATACAGTTCATGCATGTTTACCACCACACTCCAGACCAATGGTACTCGTTATTGCAACTCTACACGAAACGAAAATTGAAATTACATTAAGTTTAAAAGGAAGCACTTTAGTGTATGGCGGCGTTTTATTTGAGACCGGTGATAGGCTGAAACTCAAGCTTGCCAAGTATCAAACTGTAACACTTAAGTGTAACGGCAGTTTTCAAGATACTGAAGTTAAGTCCTCCCTTCCAGTTGCTGTATTTCTATGGTCTGTAAACTTCATGCAGGTTATACCCTGGAAACTTGCAGGAAGTGAATTCATAATTGATTCAGTTTACAAGTATTACTCCTTTGGTATCCTGGTAATTTCAACACTAAACGATGCACACCTCCTGATGAATAATGGTACCAAAATCAGTCTGTCAGCTGGATATAACTTTGTCGTGTATAACAATTACAACGCACTCTATATGAACACCACCAGTCCATGTATTGTTACTACATGTTCAGATGGTGGCATGGTTCCCAGTAACGTACTCCCTACATCACTGTACAGTGCAAAGTGTTACCTCCCTTCTTGCTTCCTCACCTATGGACCTGATATCCGAATCATGACAAATGAGCTTTCAGATGTCCAGGTGAGTAATGCCCATCATATAAACTGGACAACAATCTCGGGCACTGGCTATAAGGTGGGGATTGTTAATGAGCCTCTTAGTTCCACTGAAGTTGTCTCGAACAGTACTTTCAACGTCAGGTTCACGTGTCCACACCCAACCCCTTTCTTCACCAACTGTGGATATGCTGTTACGGATAGTGATGTGGCAGATATCGATATTAGATTATTATTTGAAGAAGAAGAAAGTGAAGATTTCTTTAAAAGATATTTATTTGATCTCAATGTTTACCTCTTGGCTTTTCCAAAAGTAGTAGATCCCGCGATTATTGCATCTACTTGGAACTCTCAAGGTAACCTAGAAGTTCAGATTCGGCCTGGATATCAAGTCAATGTGACAGTACAAGCACATCAGAGCAGAACTGTTTTGTTACCTTCATTAATACTTTCGGACGGTATAAGCAATGCATCGTTCCTTGCGCGAGTATCAAAACAAGCAAGTGTATATGGTGAACAAAACACCATGGAGTTTTCCCCTTTGCCGATTCAGGCACTAGGCAGAGAATATACCATTGTTATTTGTGAAGAGCATGATACGTCGACTGTTACAATAGCAACTCACTTCCACCCAGCAAACGTGTGTATTCATTTCTCGATTGAGAACGAAAACGGTTTTGTAACTTTTCAAGAAAAGCAATACAAAAACGGCGACACTTTGGTGCAAATCCTTGACAGGTTCCAAACCCTGTCATTTTCTTCTAATCTCATCTTAACTGGAACTCTCATCAGAAGCAATCAAACTGTTGCAGTTTTCAAGGAGAACCCTTCCTTTATTCAACTTCTTCCAAATGAACTTGCAAATACTGAATTTATTGTATCAAAATTAGAGTACAAGCAAAGTCTTATAACAGGGAATGAATTGAGTGTCACGTCTCTGTACGATCATACAACAATCAGATATGGTCAAAAAGAATATGAACTTAGTCGTAAGGGAACATTCAAAAGTCAGTTTTCGCTATTTGAAATTCTTCACATAAAATCAGACAAGCCAATATTGGTGCATACTTGTTCTTTCAAGTCGTATCAAGACGCCGTTCCTCCAACGTCCTTGTTCCCATCTAACTGCGTTCTCCCGATATGTTTACCACTGCTCAAAAGTCAGTACGTCGTCATCTTGTCACACAACCAGACATCTATTGAAGTCTCTGATGCCTATGTAAAGTGGAGCAACATAGAAGGTAGTGCATTCAAGCGGGGAATGGCTCTAGTTGTAAGTGACCGTCCGGTACATGTATCCGCTTCCAGCAAGTTCAATGTTCTTGCAGCATGTCCAATGACCCCTCTTTTCACTTACTGTGGATATAATGTGTCCAGTATTGACTATACTCCACGTTCAAATGATGATGTCAAGCAACCAGACCATCTCATCCCAAGTTTAAATGAAGGTAAGTAGATGTAACAAACATACTATGTTTCTCTTAGAGAATCATTTCACTAAATCAGTGTTTATATTGGACATGACTGTTTTTATCTGAATCAAGGAATTAGTCATTTAGTAATCAGTATTTAGCTCAATCTACGATCTATGTATGAATCATATTAAGGCTTTCACGACTATGTTATAGAACTTAGGCAAAAACATTACCGAACAGAAAACTTTAGGGTTTAATTCAGTGCAATCATATACTTAAAAAATTCATGATCGTGACCTTTTTCTTGGGATTTTGCTTTTAGTATATGGGCGAAGTCAGTAAGTGTCGATAACCACCTCAACTTAGAAAATGTTGCCTCTACATATACACTTAACGAGTTTTCACTTTGATAAGTGTGATTACTCAGCTTCGAAATGATAATCAGGTTAATTATTAAGACTTGGTTGTCTTTGTTCATACTTGGCAATACCCAAGAGGTATACGCTAATATAAATTTTGTTATTTCCAATAAAAAGTTATTTACTCATATCATGACAGTCATAGAAACAATTTTGTTGTAATACCCCCTTTATGTGTATATGACAATTGGTATATAGACCAAACCTAATGCCACGTCTTTGATAATATCCAACAGGGGAATACATGAGAAAAGCAAATTTTACGGAAAGCATTTACTTAAACGAACAACACCATGTTTCAGATAAGTTACATCTTACAGATCTCTGTCTTTTCACAGACTTGGACAACGCTTATCTCATTGCCTTCCCTCTGATGGACGGAACTTACTGTCAACCTGCAGTAGAGGTGTACGCAGGTCATTCTGCAGGAGCGGTACACATCAATACATCCCAGGGAGTCTCAGCGTCTCTACGTGTTCCACCCAACTCATATGGCAACATCACTAGACGGGAATGGTGGAGCAAGGAAGGCATTGATTCAGGCGCTCTCATTCTTCGCAATATTGTTGGCTCTCAGATTAATATCTATGGTGGGTGCCATCGTTATTCTCATGCAAAGACATTTGAAAGAGAACCAAAAAAAGCGTTTGCACCCATTCCTATGAGTTCGTTAGGGAAAAGTTATACGCTTGTTGTTTGTGGTTTTTATCAGCGAGTTTTCTCAGTGGCTGCATACACTGATTTTACCAGAGTGTCTATAAAGTTTGTCATAAAGAACTCATTTGGAGGTATTCAGCTCAAGAACCAGACCTACAGAACAGGTGACGTCTTAGTTCAGAATTTGACCAAGTTTCAGACCCTGACGTTCAGCTCAAACCTGGATATCACTGGAACTACGATCACGAGTCTGGAACCGGTTGGTGTGTTTTATCACTCTGATAATCTGATTCAACTGCTCCCTGATCTGCTAGCAGGAAACGAATTCGTTGTATCAAAGATAACCGACGTGCATTATCGCTATGACAAATACAAAATCTTCATCACAAGTGAATTTGATAAGTATGACATAGCATTTTCTGAAGAGACCTACCATATCAAAAAGAAGGGGACGTTTCATAGAGAGTATCTCCTTTATGAGACCATAGTCTTTCAGACAACGAAACCAGTATTGGTTCATACGTGCACCTATACAAATGTTTTAAATGTTGTTCCGCCTGTTACTATTCTCCCATTTCAATGCATTCTTCCAACGTGCTTAACGTCTGACAAGCCGGAAACCATAATGATTTTATCTAATGGAACAACAGATGTTGATCTGACAAATGGGAGGTTTAGCTGGCAAGATATACGTAACAGCAACTTTACACGTGGCATGGCAGAGTTGAAATCTCTTGTTCCGGTTTCTGTCATATCTGAGAACAGGTTCTACATCTTAGCAACTTGTGATTCGTCAGCCTTTGCAACTTCTTGTGGATATAACATTTCAAATATTTCAAAAGCTGATGCATACAAACATCATGGCTCCATCCATGTATCAAATCTGGATTTAAAGAACATGTCAGGTATGTATAGGGGTTGTTTTTATAATCAACAACAGTTTACAGATTATCCTTTTGAACAGACAAAAAGTATATTTATATAAAACATATCAAATTTGATAATAGTTTTATACAAAATGAAAAGTGAAGTGTAAGTGTGAAGGAATTTTAACTGGGATACTCGATGTTCAAGTCTTGTTTTTGCTAGGTAACATTAGATATGCTTGATTTTCAGTTCCGAATACAACCTTTCTACTGGCCTTTCCAGGAGGACAACCTGAATCTCGTCCTCTTGTTGAGATGTACAACATTGATACCGATACTGAAACGCAATGGTTATTTCAAACGAATATCAACTATGACATTATCACTCATAATCAAAGCTTTTATACCATATCCAATCCAGATTGGTTGTGCCAACTGGAAGGCGTTGAAAACAAAAGCATCGTCATCACAACACCAAGTGATATGGAGGTGAATTTGTACGCTGGTTTCAACTCATACTCTAGAGTTGAAGGGTTTCAAAGAACAGAAAGCACGCTGACAACTCTCGTCCCCATCAACGCGCTAGGGAGAGAGTACACTGTAGTTGTTTGCAAGTTCATTACCCGGTTAACTATGTCAATGACAATTGCAACTCATTTCTATCCAGCAGATGTAACAATAAAGTTTGTGTTTGCCGAAGAGAAAGGAAGTATTATCTTTAACAAGACGACATTTAGCCATGGGGACAAACTTGAATATCATCTTGAGGAGTTTCAAACTCTTTCAATGAGTGTTCGTCACGACATAACAGGAACAAAAATCACCTCTACTGAGAACATTGGAGTATTTCTGCAGAGACCTAATTTTGTCCAGTTGTTTCCTGATATACTTGCAGACAACGAGTATGTTATCTCAAAGTTAAACATCAGTGAAACAGACAGTAGCTATCTCTTCATTACAAGTATATACGATAACACAGATGTGTTCTTCTCAAACAACAAAAACCAAATTCAAGCCAAGGGAACCATTCGACGAGATTTTCTGCCAAAAGAAACGCCATACTTCAGGACTACTAAACCTGTTCTTGTTCACACATGTTCCTCCCTCTATTACCTCAATGTCGTCCCTCCAACTTCAATGTTCCGATCAAAATGCACTCTTCCACTTTGTTCCTCAAGATCCAAACCTGAGTCTGTCATGGTTCTATCCCACAACACAACAATGGTGAACGTTTCAGACGCCGAGGTTCAGTGGACAGATATCAAAGGTTCCGACTACAAGGTTGGACGAACTAAAGTTAGAAGTGAACAACCAGTGAGGGTCTCCTCTCCAAGTACATTCAACGTGTTATCAGCTTGCCCTTTGAGTCCCTATTTCACTTACTGCGGATTCAACATCTCCATGTCGCACTTCCCTGTCTTTGTCAACGACAGTGAGGAGGAAAATGAAATATCAGGTGGTAAGTACGATTAATGTTTTGATTTCATACTTTTTACGTATTTCTCGACAAAACATTGAATTTATCAACATGGGAATTATTCTCAAAACATTGCAGATTTGAAACTCCAAGCACTTGAGACAAAATGACCATTTGACTAGGATGGGGATCCCAAAGCTAACCAACAGGAAGATATCCTTCCATGTAATCATATTCAATGCTGCACGTTTAAATAATGTACTGGGTAAAACATGATTGGGTCCTTGTTCACAAACATTACAATCAGGAAAAAGAGAGTTGTATTGAATCCATCAGGTTTAAGACACAGTGGTCAGCCCTTTTGGCACAACTGTGAAAAAAAATATAAAACTTTATTTTCTAAATATTTCAATACTCTTAAATATATATTCATATTTTAATAAATATATTTTAAAACATTATTTTGGTATTACGGTAGGTATATGAAAACCAAAATACAGTAACTATTTCCAATTGCAGATGACAAGCCAGTGTTGAAGACGAGTGTAACTGAAGTGATAGCCATTACAGTCACTATCCTGGTACTGTTGGTGGTTCTGATGGTCACATTACCGTATTGTCTCTGGAGGAGGCGCGCTGTCTTTATCATGAAGCTAGTCTACAGATTCCAGGCTTATGAAGACAACGGTAAGAAGCCGATGTCTCTAATAAGATGTTTTGAGGATTTTAGTTCAATTAAACTTTATAATTCCTAACTTGCGCGTAAACCAGCATCTTGGAAACTTGTTTTGTGACTCTATTTATAAAAATCGTATAAGACAAGGTGTCACGTATGGCCTTTGTTCTCTTTGTTCAATGTTTGAAAAGAATTTTAAGGACTGTTTTTCTAAGTCACGGCGCATATTCTAAGCCTTCTGGTTAAATGATCACTTAAAGAGAAGTTCTCCTGCCACAATCCTGTATGATAGCTAAAACTTATCTTAAAACAACAACTTCTTTCCCCAGTGACCATTTGTAAAATGTAAAGCCTTGCAGTGTTGAGAGTTGAAACATATTCATAGTAACAGTAGTAGAGTAAATTTAAGTAAGTCATTTCATGTCTAATGGTTTAACTTATTCAATGTGTCCAGACATTGATGCTGGCACTGTTATGAGAGCTGACACCGTGAGACCATTCTGTATTGAGCGTGAACCTTTTGCGTCATATTTGAAAAAGTAAAAACAATGCAATAAGTGAAGTTTTCATAATAAAGCCCTTTGAATATGATAGATTGTGTCTATTTAAAAGCCTTTCTGATAAATTTAAAGGGGATCGACGCTTCCATAGGAGGAGGAAATTTTAAACCACATGTTGGTGTGCATCAACGTCCACAATGAATTCTAACGAACTTCTACTTACCTCATACACAACAGTACTTACTTGAATACTTTATTTCCAAAATATAATTACATACTCATTACTGACTTGGACGTTTGGACATCATGGTACATATATGAGATGTCAAACAAATGGGGATTAGCTGGGGAGTTACATTCGTACATCTTGAAACATTATTTGGTCTTGTTTTAAGAAAATTGTCATTTTGGAATAGGAAATTTTTGGCGTCTTTTAGGACGTCCTACATCTATTCAACGAATTAAGGTCCAAGAATGTGTATTATATCAACAAACTCTTTAATATAATCATTATTCATATCTTATAAGGTTTTAACTTCAAAGCATTGTAAATCTTGGTCCTAATTGTTCAAATTTAAGATCACAGATAAACTTTATACAAGTCTAAATGCATCCGTATTTTCTTAGCTTTAGCAGTCCGTTAAAAATGCTGGTAATCAGACGTTTTCTTAATCGCACATCCTTTATTATGCCAACTTCAGTAATATCCAGCAACGTTGCTATTCATATATCATGACAAGAAACCATGATTATCATGATTTACTTAAAGGATGTTCATAGAATAAGCCAATGGTTATTGTAACAAGTTATTACAATGTACCCTCGGTGCACATATTATACTTTCATCGCATAATAGTGACATCTTCATGACATATAAGATTTTGTCTATTACTAATTGTAGTGATGTGTTCCTATTGTGTACTGCAGATGACAGAGAGTTTGACGCATTTATATCATACCGATCAACTGAAGAGGACGAATATTTTGTAGTGCACAAACTTTTCCCAAAACTGGAGAAAGAATTAAACTTCAAAGTCTGTGTACATTTCCGGGACTTCATGCCAGGGGAAAGTAAGTTATCCATTACTAATGATATGTGTTAAGTATAGAATTTATTAATTAAACAAATATTTTGGGAAAGGATGATGATAATACTGTTATGAACGTACAATAGTATTTAGTAAAATATACTAATGATAGTTATTTGGCAATTTGCATTTGTTCTTTTTACTTTGGCTCAGCATTCTAAATCAGACACAATGCACATTTTACATTTTGAATTTCTGTGAATAACAATAACTGTTTGATAAACCCAAATTCGTGAAATCTGGAACGAAGCATTGCCCAGCAATCAAATGAAAACCCACGTTTAATGTCAAATAGGAGATAAACCCTATCTTGTCAACTATAGAACATTGACTATTCAATTAAACAGTGCTTTTTTCACGTTACAGCTATTGCAAACAATATAATCGAGGCGGTGGAGAAGAGTCGCCGCACTATTCTAGTGATGAGTCCCGCTTACGTCAAGAGTGAGTTCTGTCGGTTCGAGTACCAGCGAGCACAGCACGAGATGCTCAAACAGAAACAGAGAATCATCCCAATCCTCTTCAAGGATATCACTGACGCTAGACCTTATATGGACGATACTCTGAGAACCATTCTCAATTCTATCACGTATTTAGAATGGCCCGGAGACAATGATGAGAAAAAAATTGAACAGTTTTGGGAAAAGTTGACGCTTGCCATGCCTAAAGTCTGTCGAAAGTAGTTAAATGTGAATAATAATTTACAACATGTGAGACAGAATGATGTCTTCCATGTAGATGTTTCCGAAATTGGTGATGTTCATCGAGAATGTATTCACAATAATGATGCTTATGTAGCTGATGCTGCTGAGATTCGTGATGTTCGTGGAGATATAATTCACAACGACGATGCTTATGTTGCTGATGATGCTGAGATTGGTGATGTTCGTGGAGATATAATTCACAACGACGATGCTTATGTTGCAATTGCTGATGCTGCTGAGATTGGTGATGTTAATGGAGATATAATTCACAACAACGATGCTCAAATTGCTGCTTCTGAGATTGATGATGTTCATGGAGATATAATTCACAACGACGATGCTTATGTTGTTGATGCTGCTGAGATTGGCGATGTTAATGGAGATATATTTCAAAACTCCGATGCTTTAGTTGCTGATGCTAGTGAGATTGATGATGATCATGGAGATATAACTCACAACAAAGATGCTCAAGTTGCTGCTGCTGCTGAGATTGATGATGTTAATGGAGATAACACAACAATGGTGCTTTGATGATGAAGCAGAGTCGTAGTAGACATTTTAGTGAGGGAAATGGGAAGATACGTCAAAAACTCCATCTACAAAAACAACATTTTTGCCATTGTATATAAAACAGGTCTCTGTTGTTTTAACCTTTGTTTTATATGCGCAATTAATTTCACATTGTTTTATGTTTTTGTCATATTATTTTCATGGTATAAATGTCATGCAGTTTCATAAATGAGATGCATTTCTTTTTCAAGAATTCGGTATTAGAGCGATATACATGTGTTACTTTAAAAAACATCTTTTGATTGTATTAATTTTGATAAGTTTGCTTATGATTATCAAATTTCTTTCAGTCTGATGATCGTGTTTCGAGGAATTAAAGTTTAAGAAAAATTACTCTACTGGGACTCAAACTTGTTCTATCAAAGGCTTTCCCCGCGCTGTGGAGAGGAAAACCCTTGATCAAATGAGTTGAGATCCCGGTAGAATCATTTTCTAAAATCAGGATGGATTTGTATTAAACATAGCAAGATTGTACAAAATATATAATGAACGGAGACGAAAAGAGAGATTAAATATTTCATTGTGTTGTTTCGTCAACATTTTATCAAAGTCATTTAAAACAGACGTTTTTGCTAATCTAGTTCAATAACATTAAGATTTGTCAAACATCAACACGACCTTCATAAAATGTAACACATTTGCTTTAATAAAAACTGATAAAATCTGTTAGGAATAAAAATCTTTTTATTGAATATTACGTATTGACGTAAGAAAATATCGATCATATCCAATCAGTGAGTGACAACAATAAATACATATCCATATGATTTGAGAATAATTTATGAAATATAAATGCAGTTCATATAAGAAGAACAATGGAAACAATCATATACATTCATATAAAGTACCTTTGATACGTTTTATGCCCTTTATCTCTGCGAGAAGATGGTTTTCTAACGTAACTTATAATCCAGTTCGGCTGATCTAACGAATATAAATGAACGACTTTTGTGTCACACCAAAAGGAAAGACAAGGTTTGAACATAAGAAAATATAATTTTGCAACATTTATCGAATTCTATAAAAAGATTAAACAACTTAATAAAGTTAACAAAGACAATACATTTGAAAATATGGTTCTTAGCAAGAGATCATGAATTATTTTAAGACTGCTTCTGTAATCACAAGCAAAGAAGCTATACCATCTGGTTCCAAATCCTCAAGTAAAAGGGTTGCAATAATAAATTGTTCCCGTTGTATGACATGTAGACGGATAGGAAGCCTGCAACACGATAACAACTTGCATTTTCTACCACTATGCCTCCACATGAAAACTTGAACATTATTTTAATAGCAAATAACATGTAGAATCATTGAAAGTATATTTTACGGCGCTTCTTGAGGTTCAGGGTTAGCAGCGTAAGGGTAGTATCAGGATCATAGGAGTCATAACGCGAAAGTATCGGAGATGGTACGATATAGGTACATATAAAGGCAAACTTGCAGGGAGGTACCATGGCAAAATACATTTATTGTAGAATGCACAAAATATTTATGAAAATGCAGAAAATAACGTTTGTGACAAAATCAACATCAAGATTATCAATATAAAATCTGTATGGATATTATTTACATCGATATATCATTATAAAAGCAAGGTGATAAGATCAACAAACAATACTTCAACAATTAAGTGTTATTAGTACGAGGTCATTAAAAATTTTAATAACCTTCCCATGACATAGCACGCGTTCCCCTGGTTGACGAACTTGATAATCCAATTAAAATGTAAAAACTGGACAAATTTTGTTTGAAAACATGACGACAAACGAATTCTTATTCTTTTACATGGTGTATAGATCTAAATAATTTAATAAACGGTCATATATATATATATATATATATATATATATATATATATATATATATATGAAGAAAATGATGTTTGTTTTATGTTATGTTACACAGGAAGCACTCAATCATGTCAAATAGACATATTTTATCTTTTGTATTTTAACACTGGCGTTTCAGCCAATATGAAATACCAAATTCTCTAGTTACAAGTATTTTGCAACTTAAGCATTTCAGACAAATCTAAGACCAAATCAAATGTTATTAGACCTATTTAAATCTATTAAGAGTTTTTCTCCTTCAGTTTGTCATTTGCTCTGTATTCTTGCATTTACTCCGATTCCAATGATTTCATTACATAAAAGCAATAATATTCATTTTATACGATAACAAAACATTGAACATCATTCAGGTAGGCTTAAATATATCAAAATAGTTCAAGGGTTTCTTATGCTCAATGCAAATTTGTATGTGAGTAAAGATCAAGTTAAAAATTATGTATATATATATATATTATTTTTCCTCACACAAAAATTTCAATATGATAAAGCAATGTTAAAACGCACAACATACAGACAATGGAGTCCTCTATTAAACAATTTTCAAAAAGAGGCTAAGTATGTCAGATTTGAATACTTGATAAGAAAAAATATGTAATTCTTTAATAGGTTTACAAAAAGATGAAGAAGCACGCATGCGCATATTTGATACATGGGCAGTACAACGTTGCAGTGGTAAAGCGTAGACAATTTTGCATATACCTTAAGTGTTGCATACTTGGCCAAATAAGCCGCAAAACACGGTACATACGCGAAATGCCTCCAAGTGTGCACGAGTTATCTCCCTCTACAAACAATCTACAATGCAATCTATCCGGCTACTACTGTTCACTGTGACGATCTTGCATACATCTCACGGAGCATCGGCTGGAAGGGTATCCTTGCTCATTTATTGTTTTACTACAGTACACTATCTCTTAACCGACAACGCATTTGTTTATACAATATTGTCGGGTTTCCCTTGCTAAGTGAAATAATAGACAAAGTCATGTAATGGGGTTATCTTAATTACGCTTCATTGCACACTCACTACCTTATTTTGGTTTAACGTCAACATTTCGTTTTTTATAATTGAAGGCAGTAAGTGTTTGGCAACGCTTAGTATAAAGCAGTCCTTTTCGCGCATTATTAAGAACTTGAATTAGAAACTAAGAGGTTACCTTCCCCTTTATTTGCCGTCATCAAGAAAGTGTGAGATAAGAAATACATTTCCAAGCAAATTTCCTAAAGTTAAGACGCCTTTTGTGGGTCTCTGGGGTCAAACCAACGGAAATATCTCATTGGCTTACTCAAATCAATAGCAGGGTAGTTCAGTAGAAATTTTCCTGATGAAAATTCCCGAGGGTGGTTAAGAGAGGAAAAAGGAATATTCAGCGCTGGTTAAGCTATGATTGTGTATACACCAATCTGTGAATAAGGAATGACGGATGTCGGACAGAAGGGTGTTTTATTTATGATTTGACATAGGTACTAATTCAATCCAAAAGAGAATGTCGGATTAGAGGGATGAGAGGGATGTCGGTTAAGAGGGAGTTACTGAATACTGTTATTCACTGAGACATTTACCAACTTTGTATGGTTTGTCTTCTTTAAAGTAAAGTATAAGGTAAAGTATCTTTGTTAGAAAATTATACTTGGTTTATTTTTATTTAAACCTGATACATTTCCATAAGTTGATTTAGTCCAAATAATGCCGTTTATCCCAAAAAGCCAAATATAACTATGAAATAATTGGTCTTATTCGAAGATTGAACATGTTTCCTTTTCACGTGCAAAATTGGATATTACATTGCCCAATTTACAGTACTACTAGTAATATGAACTATCAAACACGACCAAAGTACTTTTTCCTGCTTTTTAGAATTACCTTTAACGAATCGGCACGCTAACTACGTTTTCGAAGTAAAAGGATCAAGTTTCACCTTTATTTTGTTACTATCTTACTAAGAAACAGTTATCACTCCTCGAGACATTCACCATTGATAATGTTTGACATATAAGGCGACAGAAACAGCATGCACAATGTCACTTCAGATAGACAAAGCAATTAGGTCATTCCTTAACAAGTAACAGTTTTGTAGACTTCAACAATTATTTTCATATAAAAGCACACTGTTTCATTTCAAAATATCTAGATATTAGGTAAAGTTATCAATACTTTCAGTTTTAAATTTTTAATGTTTATATCCTTAATCTGACACTTTGAGAAAACCAGATTTCAATTGAACTCGCTTGTTCTTTACAAGGGAGATAACTCGAAGGAGTGCATATAAGAGCTCTTCTATGAAGGAGAGTGATAATGTACCATATGAAGGTGAGGTCAACAATGTGATAGTTCCTTCAACGCAGGAAGAAAAACACAAGGCACTGCAGGGTACAGCGACAAGCTGCGCACGCATACACGTCAGTCACGTGGCCAACTCTCCTGGAAGACTATTTCGAAGAAGAAGTTGCTGCAGTCCACGTTTTGATGAAATCTGAAAATGATATGGATTTTATCAAAAATGTGTGTCAGTTTTAGACATATATATATTCTCTGTTTCATTAGAATCGACTGTGTTCCGCGGCATTACAGTTTCAAAATATTGAAATTACTAGGATACGAATTCACTCCACCTTTGATTTGGGCTACATTTAGCTACACCGAAAACTCCCTTTCTGTTGTGAGATGATGTCGATATTTAATATCAGAACAGAGCTTTTTAACACAAACATCAAATCTGTTCTACTTTATCTCAAAACTTTGAGAAATGCATATTGACAGTAGCATTTAGGAATATTAGACCGTGAGACTAAATTACTGGTCAAAGCAAAATAATTAACCAGTGGACACAGACAGCATTGCTATTAATAGTAATGTTAGTTGAAACTTAAATATTAACGTTTCAGACACATGGTCCTTAGTCCATAAGAGTCTCCATCTCAACACTAACGAATTTCAAAACTATATAAACATAATATTATTTAAGTAGTTTCCACTTACATTTTGTTAAACTGTAGAATTAAAAAAGTGGGCAATATGCTTTATTAGCTTATCGGACTTTGCATGATTGATAAAGGTTAATGTTAATGATTACATATAATAAGTTTGAGGGTTGCAATGAATCTATACACGAAATACAATTATAACATGAGTGTGCAACACTAGTACTTAAAAAGAGTACGGGAGACTAGGGACGGATGCGTCAATGCCAAAATGCTTTACAAGTATTAATATCTTCAAGCCTGAAGACCTTGTTTTGCAAAATAATTGTCACCATGCAATAAATGAAAAGACTAGATACCCTATTTCAAAGAGTTGATATTCTGCATAACAATGGACGGGCAGCAGGACCAAGGGTACCTGGCTCTGGAGGGTACTAATACGTTTACAAATGGAAACGCGCTTCACGTGTATAGATATTCATAAGAACAGTTTTTGAAGTTTAGAGAATGAATGAAATAATTATTACCTATTAGATAGAACACGAGAATTACACTTACGGCTCCAGACAAACTCCATCTAAAGATGGTAATTTCTAGGAATCGAACCCGAGCACTGACCTTCATAGTTAATCCTGCCGTCCTCATCCACTGCTGCTTCCTTCATCATATCGTTCACTTCCTTCTCTGAGAGACACTCCCCCATGGTCAGCAAGACGGACTTCAGCTCGGAGGCGTCGATAAACCCGTCTTCGTTCTTGTCGAACACTTTGAAGGCCATACGAATAGCACTGTTACAACGCTGGGGGTCTTCCGCCTTCTTCAGCTCTTCGACCATGAAGTTGTAAAACTCCTTGTACTCTATCTTACCACTCCCTGCAACGACACGAAGTGTTTTGTCAACTTAAAGGTGTTTTATGGAATGTTCCTTAAGTATATTAAGCATGGGTGTAGGGATGGTTAATATTCAGTCTTGTCAATTTGTTTTAAACAAACTTGAATTTTGTGTTTTTGCGATCTATTCCCTTACATTTGCGCTTAATATGGACAATAACAGAGGCATATTTTCTCTATTTAAATGGCGTATTAATTTAAAATAATTGTATACAATGACTGTGGCTTGAAGGTACTAACACTAATATTTCTTACACTAATTAGTAAATATGAAACGTAATTATTGAATTTTGGTCAAATATAATTAATTCTGTACTACGATAAAATGAAAACGACATTAAACTCTGATTAGACATGAAAATTAAACTGCTTCCCTATGATTTCAAATTTGACGAATTAGTTTACAATTCTCAGAAACCAAATGTTAATAACTACTAAGTCGAAATTTGAACTTTATTTTAAGAATCGAAACGACATACATTCAATGATTACTTGACGATAGCAATTCATACTAAATTCAAAGCAATGTTTTTTTTACAGTAGGCTGTACTTCCTAGTTATGTAGTGTGCTGAACAGTAGGTAGGTCACACTGAACATTGTATGATAACTAAAGTATAAGATAAGATAAGATTACCCTTATTTTATTCTGACAATGCACTTCAGCTTCCAGTTTCTAAACCCTAAGTTAAACTACCTTACGCGTACGTTAAACGAACACCTATAAACAAATTGCACTGACACACCCACAAACAAATTGCACTGACACACCCACACACAAATTAAACTAACATACCCACAAACAAATTGCACTGACACACCCACAAACAAATAACACTAACACACCCACAAACAAATGGCACGCCATTTAACAGACCTCTCGACACACACAAACTACTGACACACACCGATCGACACCCTCGGAGTAATGACAAAGCACCAATGTACTACTGATAAACCATCCAGGTCACCTTCAGAGTCGAGTGTGTCAGCAATCTGCTGCGCCTCCTCTTCTGACATTGGCAGTCCATACACTTTGAAGGCCTTGCCAAGCTCTTTGGATGATATAGTGTTGTCTCGGTTCTTGTCAAATATCCTGAATAATTCACGAATCTCTGCAAACAGAAATATGCAAGATCATGGCATGTGGCAGAGCGGAGGCATGGTCAGCCCTGTCAACATTGACACAGGTTTATCTCGTTACCTCACTCGTCCACGATGTTTGTCCTGTCTTCATGCATAACCTTCCCCGTCTCCTTGCGTAATTTATCTCCTATAGATGAGTTCGGTCCACAAGGAACAAATAAGTCTGCTCATGATTCATGGGACATAGGCGTTACATTGAATCAGGATACTCTTCATTAGTACGTTAGTACATATCATGTGAATACATTCATTCCGTAGTGGTGTTTTGTTGATTTTCATTGGAGAAATACATTAAATGTTGACGAAATGCTGATTATACCTCTGAAGTTCAGAAGGACATTTACTATTGTACAGTAAACTGTTTAACAACATTAATATCTATATTTTCCTACGATATCACCATAGTAACGATTAAAACACCGATGCTTATATTTCAAGAAACATTACACCAGCTACTTGATATTATTGCGGCGACTTATCACTCTTTTCAAACCTTTCTAACTCATATATTCACATACCAGTATTCTTTAGTCCGATCACCATAGTCAATGCAGTCATATTTTAATCAATCTTTAATTAACTAATATAGGTCTGGATGAATATTAACCATCAGAAACTTCAGGAGAGATGATTAATACATAGATCTAAAAGGTTTTTATATATTTCATAATATTTATGATCCATTCACTTCGATCATAGTGTTTGAAACGTAGCCAGACCTACCATTCTGTCAAAATCAGTCATCCCCACTTCGATTTAACAATGACATCTTTTAACAGTCGGTAGTGTCATTACAAAACGACATTTTATAACGATATTATCATTATTCAAAACTCCTGAAGCTTCCGTACTCAGTGGTAATCTCATTAGCTCCTATACTAGACGATCTAAGCTCTTATGTAGACTTTCTGATCACCATTCATAAAACTTATTAGCATTACGTTTTGAAATAGAAGAGGAAGCGTGCACTCGTTCACCAAAGAGCAACATAAATGTGATATTATATAATGTCCTAGCTTCAACTGTTAAAGAAAAATTACCAAGGATATATTTTAGCAAAAGAATGCGCTACATTTGCATCGATACCAGTCCCTTGCTATGTACGTGTACGATGAACCTTGGTAACCTTGGTAACCGTAACCCTGCCATGAAAGTGATAAATTCAAGGTTGCATCAATGAAATCTTGCTTGAGCGTGAATTACGATGAACCAGAATATAGTAGCAAAATGAAATTATGACATTCGACTGCGCACTATAAAAACAGGTCACATTAACCAGTGAAACGTTTTCAAAGCGCAATCAAAGAAATAAACGCACTCTTTGCACAACATAATATTAAAATCTTGTAATCAGACCAATGAGCCCATATCACCCTAGTTTTGCCGTCAGCAAGAATGCTATTATGCGTCTTTTGCAAAATTGTCATCCTTTTGCAAAAGAATCATCGCCATGCTAAAATAATTGAAGAGTTTCGAAATTAGGTGAACTTAAAACATTGCACTTTGAGTACCTATGAATCACTTGATGATTATAAACCTTCATAAGTGTATATATCTTAGTATGATCATTTACCAAATCGTTTTCCCAAATATAACACTTGCTGCTAAGGTAACCTTATCCAATGTTAAAATTCACTTCAAGGAAACCTGGAGACCATAACACAGCCATACGTCAAAGCTGCACTGTAAATTGTTTGGGACTACTACAGCTTAGCCCCTAAGAAAGATTGCTATTATTTCCTAATTTAAAACGACGTTCTGAATCTACTCACCCGCGTCCATTTCTCTATCCTTAGATTTGTGCTGCAAAGATAAAAGATGAAGTAAGTATGTGCACAAATATTTGTCATTTTAATACTTAAGGATTACGAACGGGCGTAAAATATTGATTAATCAATAATTTCAAACGTGCACGGACAAATTCGATTTGTTCAGACAGGTGAAACTGACATGGACTCCGGATTGCCTTCATCCACGTGTTGTCGTCCCAGCCACTCGTCTTGGGATATAATAAACTTAAGGTAATGGTGCTAAACTGCATGTGAGTGGTGATCACAAAGATAAATTGCTGAAAAAAAGACAGGACAAAATCGCAATCGACGATAAAGAGACTAATGATATATAAAATGGTAAAGGGTCAACCACTCATGTCTGTTTCAGTTCAATTTCAGTTACAGAATCACCTGAAACACTATTTAATACATCATCTCATAATCTGTATATTTCCCCTAAACTCAAAAAAGATACACATCGACTATATGGGTTTGTAAAGGTTTAATACTAGTCATTTACCAAGTCCATATTCATAGAAAACGTTTATAGCATAAAGAGTATATAAAGCCGGTAAAATCCTATAGGAGTGAACCACTTACAAACCTTTATTCTTGGTGAATCAAGTGAGGTGAGGTGAGTTGGTGTTTAACGCCGCTTTCAAGATTATTTCACTTATATCGCGGCTGCTAGTATTAGTGCAGGGAGAAAGCCCGCAACACCACTGTGGCTATGCATTGAGGTGAAACCTGCGAGCATTGACTGGAACTAGCGAACCATGGGTGGTACTGCGCTGAATTTCAGTGTAGCATTGCACCCAAACCTGACTGCGTGTAGAACAGTTCTCTACTGCAGACAAAGTTGTCCGAAGCCGAACGCGCTAACCACTGCGCTATCCCGCCCCCTCTTGGTGAATCAGATCGCGAAAATATTACAATGACCATCATGACATAGTTGTTGCACAGAAAATGTTGTTTAGTGAAAGAGGATTTGAATTGTTTACTGGTGACAGAGGATGTGAATTGTTTAATGGTAACAGAGGATGTGGTCTGTTTACTGGTGACAGAGGGTGTGAATTGTTTACTGGTGACAGAGGTATGAATTGTTTACTGGTGACAGAGGATGTGGACTGTTTACTGGTGACAGAGGTATGAATTGTTTACTGGAGACAGAGGATGTGGACTTTTAAATGGTGACAGAGGATGTGAATTGTTTACTGGTGACAGAGGTATGAATTGTTTACTGGTGACAGAGGATGTGGACTGTTTACTGGTGACAGAGGATGTGGATTGTTTACTGGTGACAGAGGATGTGAATTGTTTATTGGTGACAGAGGATGTGAATTGTTTACTGGTGACAGTATGTGAATTGTTTACTGGTGACAGAGAATGTGAATTGTTTACTGGTGACAGAGGATGTGGATTGTTTACTGGTGATAGAGGATGTGGATTGTTTACTGGTAACAGAGGATGTGGATTGTTTACTGGTGATAGAGGATGTGGATTGTTTACTGGTGACAGAGAACTTGATGACTTGATTACTTCATGTGACTGCACAATAACTTCCGGTGACGTATTACTTCAATTGTTTTAGCACGTTTCAATTCTATTCATCATTCAATAAGAAATTAAGCGTCTATTCCCTTGAAACTAATAAATTAATATTCATGACCATTAACATCCTTTCTCGGTCAGATGAAGCTAATAATACTTTTTTGATATCGCATCACTAATGTCCAACAACATCATAATGTTGATTATTGTAATAAGTGACACAATATTCTTCACGATATGATATCCAAGTTGCCATAGCAACATGTACTCTAACAATGACACAACGCGCATTGTCAGAACCAAGTTTGCATTACTTTATTAAATTCTCAAGTGTCTCACCGGCGTTGTCTCTCCTTCGGCTGAGTACTACTAGATAGGAAGCTTTCATTTAGAAAATGTCAGTGCAGTTAAGGACCAAATACTCTATCGTTTTAAACGATACAGGTTTATTAAAAGCATGAGTGTCACTTAACCCTTCTCATGCTGAAAGTGTCCGAAATAAATATTTTTCATGATTTATAAGTATGAAAAATAATTTAAATCTCTTAGACAACACATGTAACAATGGTGCATATCCCTTGACAAGGCATTAATCATCGACCATATATCAGTAAATCAATTTGGATACAAAACTTATAACACGGATGCTTCTGTGACAATGCTCCTCTGAAGCAAGAGGGTCGTGTTTCAAGCAAGAAACTTTTGAAAAACAATGGCATTTGCATATTATTTTGGGACAAACTGATTCTGTATAACATTTTTGATATGAAGGGGCATTTTTGAAAAACCAATCTTAAATAGTCACCTTGCACTTCAAGGTTAATATCAGGGTATTTGCAGCTCCTATATTTTGTTACATGATTTAATGGGTTGACAGGTAAAACTCTCTGTATTGATCAGAAAAATAACCTGGCTGGTCGGAATCTGCACTTAACAAACACAATGTGCAAAGTAACCAACATGTACATGCAATAATGTTCCAATGCATGCTCAGACCTCGAATTTTAAAAAAAGATTGTTGATGAATAGGACAAATGTTTGGGCGAAAATGTTTAGACATACCATGGACATGTCCTTACATTTTCATTTAACCTTAGAAATCCAAAGACAACGAAAAATATGTTGAAACATGTACAACATATACATCCTATCTTGAAAGGGGATTACATATACAGTGAGTAAATATTACACCGTTCACGATTTTTACATAATCTCGCACTATTGCCACTTTTTATGTTCCTATCAAGTCGTCAAACAGTACCTTACTCTTTACGAGCTGTATCGTAAACTTAGCATCCCTAACAAATGTATACTTTAAATAATAAATCAGAACAAAATATAACAATTTAACTAAATTTCTTAGCATTTATCCAAGCACACCGTGCCATTTGTAATCATCAACTCAAAACTACATGGTAAACAACATCAGCTTTTTTTGAAAGATTAGTTATGCCGTACCACCTTCTAGGTGTGTGTAACTTATTGAAAATGCAACAGCATTATGATGAAACAAAAATGATGAATAAAAGTTATCTCATCTAAGTTAAGTACAGGAATTCAGGAAACAACACTCAAAGATAAATTCATTAGATAATGACTTAACATACATGTTCACTGTTATGCTAATGTAGCATTGGTAGATTGGTAACAATCACTAAATAAACATTATTTCATCAAATGACGGATACTCGGACATACTAGTAGTTGGAGAACGGGATTCCAGTATTGTTCATTACGTGAAATGAATCTAAATCAAGTAACTCATTATTTACAGTTGTATATCTAAAATCCTATCTGTAATACCTTTTATATAAACATAGACATATAATTGATACGAACTCAATATTAACGCTTAAATAATAGGCAAATATTTTTTAACATGAAAAAGATTCAATACCATCACAAACTCAGTTTATCCTTGGATCCAGGATAAGTTAATGAAATGATAGATAGTTCATTGATGTGTGAGCAGATGCTGAAGTACCGGCGCAGTCTAACACCAGTTATGGTTACAACTCTAGGGGAAAATGATACACTACAAAACTGAAGTTGGCCGATAACTAAATTATTTTCCTCAAATGGGGACATCCATCTTGTTGTCACTGACGTAAAATAATCAAATGTTGTCATTTACTTGTGAAATCAAGGAATGACAAAGGCAACAACTTGACGCATGATGCTGTTAACACTTTGGAAGACTCAATTTGTCATTTTCACTTCGTCAGGGAGGTGTGAACTACGCGAATGAGTGAGAACTATAACGCACATGTTTTTCAAAGGCACAATTTGAAACCACTGAACGGGAATGACCCACCGATTTGGTCATGCTGACACGGGAAAAGTGCGCAACTATAGCACGCTCTTACGGTTCAGATAGGCAATTTAAGGACAAAGGCACTCACTTTAATTTCCATCGATGCAATGAAAGACATGTCTCTCTGTACAATTGATCAGCGATTGATAAACAATGAAATTGTGGAGACGGCCGATGTCGGCTTAGAGATATAAACAAATCTATGGTCACCTGTGCACTACATGGAAAGATTATAGACCGTTGAAAACTGCTGTGTGCAGGTTTTTACCTAAACTCTTAACTGAGAACAAAGGATGACATATTGTTTAATAAAGCAATCGTGTAACTAAACCGATTTCATAAACATAGTATTAGCATTGTTATACATATAGGCTTAATGGAGGTTATTGTTATCGCTTTTCTGACTGTAAGCATAATACGAACATTCGTAATTTAAATGTTCATGCAGATTTAAATGCAACGATGCATTAAATACTCCGGGTTTTTGGAATCCAGGTTATAAGTTTAATATGCTGAATTTGCTAAATAATTTTCATGGAAGAGTACTTGAGTGAGTATTATTAGTTATATCGTTGAGCTGTGCTGTGGTTGTGTTTTCGAAATATTATATTGGTGGTCGTTAGTGCCTTAAGAAGGATTCGATATCAAAAATCATTACTCTGACGAACTACTTACGATAAACTAGCGGAAATCATGCAAATTTCAAGCGGAAATCATACTCCACTACAGTTATTTGATCTTTTTCTCATACCTTACAAACTAACGCCTCTAGAAACTGGAAATTATGGCAGACAACCATTAAATCATCAAAAGTATGCCAACAGTTTGATAATTACTAAAGCTGCAAACTCTCTGAAATGTACGTAAAATAAGACTTAGAACTCTGATAAGCTTGGTGAACAAACGTTCTTTCTTTATGAGACATTATACAGCTGCATACCAAAAGTTTGTTCACATACCACAGTATCGCAGTGCAAATATAATCTAAGTTAGGTTTAGTTTGAACGTACAAAAATCACTTCAGCAAATCTGACAATGAATCACCTAATGTCCATGTGTAAGATATTCAGTCTTTAACTTATTTCGGAATCGTCTTGGTTCTCGTGAATTTTTTTAAATTTTGGCATAATGAATAAACAGAAGGGGCCACATAAAATTCCGATTTCATGAAATTTCGATTTAAATATTCCTGTTTAAATTGAGGATGAAAAAAAAATCAGCAATCGCAGTGACTTATGGGAAATATGGGAACATGGGATATGAGAACATACCTGGCATGTGTTTAAAGCTGTTGATCACTTAAAATGAATTTTGTTGCGAAAAATTCAAATGATCCTTGGTCACTTTAATGACCTGCCAAAACTGCTACGGTTAAGTGTGATATACAATTACGTTAGAGTACAATGGATCTTCACTTATTCAATATTATCCGTTTCATTTTAATAATGCTACGATGCCTCAAAGGCATCCCAAATTACATGATATTTGCACTAGGATACGCAGGTATGTGAACAAACTTTCGGTATGCAGCTGTATAGTGACTGTAGGAGGAGACTTATCACTTCATATGAACTTAATCGTTTTTCTAAAGGTAGTATATACAGAGAGCCCGACTTGTATGATCATGAAACAATCTCATTAAATAAGATCGAACCCTTCAATGGTACCTAAATGCATTTTTTAAAAAACTCTTCCATAGTTTATACGAATCAAAGACCTGAATAAGACAACGATGTCATAGCCTTATCGCTTATTGGTTAGAGTTAAAAAATACTGAACATGTCCCTATGCACTACTCTTATCATTAACGTAACCGGATACCAGTAAATCATATTTAAAAACGAAGTTTTGAAAATAAGAGGAATATTTAACAGTTTTTAAAAAAACCCTGACATCTGGCCAACTTCAGAACTAGCATGTTCTACCAACAAAATTTAATAATAATAATAATAATAATAATAATAATAATAATAATAATAATAATAAATATAAATATAGTCGCAAGCGACGACAAACGGATTCAGCGCTAAAGGATAATATTATATTGCAAAATTTAAAATATCTTATGTTACAAGTCAAAATCCTAAGTGAAACTAAATTCGTGTGGGTCATGTATCACCAATGTCGTAAGACTGTGCTCGTACTGTTTCATGTATTGCTGCTATTTGTCACGCTCAAAATGAAACTTGAAATCGACCAACTGTGACAGCCTGTATCTCAGTTGTTATGAACACGATTGAATTAAATGTAAATATTCTTGATAATATATTATTTTGCCTGTCTTTTGAGGTAATACACAACGTTGTATAGTTTGTTGTTTGTTAGTTACGACGTTACAAGAACACACTGTAAACGCCTCGTTTTCTGAATTTGCAAACTTTGACTTTCACGCATGACCGGAAATGACTGTTCGCGAGCGATTTTTTTCTTGATTCTTAGAGACATTAGTCACATCTAACTCTCATGCAAAATTCATGAAATTCGACGGGTAGGTTTATGAGTTACCTGCCCTTGAAGTTTGCGATTTTTTAAAATTCTCTGACTTTGAGTGGTCGCTGTGGAAAAAGTATTGCGAATCGTTTTATTCTGAGACCAACTTGTTATAGGCCAATACTTTAACTACTTACCATAAAAGTATCATCTCCCTACTGCAAGTATTAACCGAGACGTAAATCCTCAAAAGTGCACGGGGGCGGACATTTCTAAAAAGTGCGCAAATTCAAGATGGCGCCGAAATCACGTGACTTACGAATTCGCCATAATTTACTTTTTTTGCTTGCAATTTTATTGCGCATCTTTTAAAACAAGTTTCAAGTCTCTAAGTCAATTTTGAAATTTTTTCCAATATTAATTTTATAAACTTTGAGTGGGACTAGGCCTTTACTGCGATGTTCGAATTGGCTGAAAAGTTTCATGTCGCGAGTTCATTGTAAGGGCTATAAGCTCAAAAAGTTTGGTTGTAATAGAGTCGGTAGTTTTGGCTGAATTTCCTTCACAAAAATCGTGGAATAATAATAATAAAAATAATAATAAACGCGCCAATAACAATAAGGATTCAGCAAAATTGCTGAATCCTTAATAATTCATTAACCTCAAATGAATTTGTTTTACATGTAACAGACAGAGAATACAGTAGACACACATGGCACACAGAAATAAAATATAACAAATATATTTTTTTTTTAAAATCCAAAACAATGTACAACATTGAGACATTTAAATTGAGCGTGTATCTTGACTTTAAGATGAACATTGTTCCCTGGGAAGACATGAGTAACCGATATTGGAAGAGTGGATGACTGCCTGAATTAAAACACAATGAAAATAGTGATATATCTCAAAAATACACTCCTGTTACTTCAGCTTAATCTGTAAGCTCTACAGTCTCATTAGCACCATTTCATTGTCAATATAAGCTGAATAATATCTTAAGAGTGAAATGAATACTGGTAAAAATGCCTCTTCCCTTCAAAGAATATCTGTATGGGTAATCTGAAATCGCTGAAAGAAAGTCCTTATTCGAGAAGCTTAAAATGTATCATTCAGTTAAAATAATCTTTTAATATGAATTATATTATTCGCATGTTGTAATTGCACAGCATACCTCGTATGATTGAATCTCTATGAATATTCAAACACAAATTAATCATTGTATGAGTTACCATTTTCCATTTTTGCTCTGTGCTCCGACAAGAAACAATGCAGAGTCAATGTACGTGAACTAGTTTGTAAATGATTAATTATATTCTCACAAAGCATTATCACTATTCCAATAACAACGGTGGAATGATTGTATCACCAGGTATTCTTTACAGTGAATACACCTTGTTTACGGCAAGGAAAATTCAATATTTTGCTATGTGGAACTATTCTAGCATTACAGCGAGTTCCGCTCCACGCACAATACAGGTCAGGGAGTGTGAGGCTTCACGATACGACCAGAGGAGGTCCGTGTAGGAGCTTCACGGGGATCTTCGCTGGCTCGACTGTGTCTCTTTGGGTGTCAGAGTTCTGTAGGGGTGGGGAGACATGAGAGTTGTGTATCACAATGTATATATATAATAGAATCGTGATGTCCCAAAGGTTACTAGTATTAGGTCAATGCCACTAAACAGTCAAGATACAACCTAAAGTCAAGTCATTGAGGATACGAGAGTTGGGTGGTGAAAGGGTAGTGAGATATCAGAAAACCAGGGAGTTGGCGTCACGTCAACGTATAAATGAGATACGCTTATAAGTTTAGCACTTGTGGATACAATGAGTGTTGATATAATAAGTTTGTATGTCACATTAACTAGACTTCGTATGTTTATGTAGTTATTTGGGGAAAAAAATTCATGTTGTACACATTGAACGTATAGTAAAACGACATGGATGAACACGTTCATACGTTAGATTTGTGAATGTATGTTTGTTTTGAACCCAGTCTGGGAAGGAAAGCGTTTACAATGGATGTCCTAAAATCAAGGCAATAGGATGGTAATCGTAAAGTACACGTTCTTTGTCATAAATTCCAAGTGGCGACAATTATTGGTTTTTCTACCATTGTCATCAAATTGCACAGGAAAATCACATATTCCTTTCCTGTAAACAGTAACCACTTTAATGATGAATATCCCGGCCTAAAGCATTTTACAAGGGACCACTCTCACTAAAGGATATTTTACGTTCAAAACATAAATGTGTCATATTTATCACTCTATATTCAAACACCAAATGGTTTCTGTTGTATATAAAGCTATCAAATTGAACGACTGCTGTCCATCTATATTTAAGAAATAGAAGACGAGTTGTTGTGCATCTATCGTTGAATAAAACATAGCAGGGAGCATAAAACACGAAGGGCGCAGAGTGTTTTATGCTCCCTGCTATGTTTTATTTAACGATAGATGCACAACAACGAGTTTTCTATTTCTTATATGAGATACCCTTAACAATTACTTGCTTTATATATGGTATTTTCAACAGAAACATTTTGAAAACAATGATGCCTCCCGCCGTAGAACATATTCGGACGAGTCCATTATCATGTATAGGGGTGGGCGCTCCATTGTAAATAGATTCAAATTTATTGAACAATCAATATGAATTTGAAAATGTCCCCAGGGGATACGTTACGTCTCTAATCCGTGATTTTCTTTCTCTGTAAACCCACACCTCTCCCTTTGGTTTCGAAACGACAGACGCAGAGTCAGCCATGGATAATAGCCCCCTCAAGTTTGAGCAATGGACTTGGCCAATATGACGTCATTTGTAACGTTACTTGAAATGACGTCATTAACCTCGCGCATGGTTGTATCGTCAAATAAAGCACATCGCTGGTCCCATTGTTTGCCATTGTTTTAATGCCGTGGGTATCTAATATATGATAATTAAGTTGCTGTATTATGGGCCATAATACCGACATAACAATATAAACTATGTGTCTGTCAATAAAATCATGTTTAGGGATAACACAAGTTAGTATACATATATTTCAAATGTCATAATCATATACATGAGTAAAGATGATATTCATAAATTCGTTATTTAAGGGTTTATGTTAATAACGTAATGGGCAAGATAAGAAATATGCTTCTCATGAAAAGGTATAATGGAAAATAAGCCAATAAACATTTCAACCATACTTATATACAAGGAAGTGCTGATGTAATATTTTCACATTTTACATATGTTAACATCAGAAAAGAGAGCGTTTTATTTCACATATTGTCTCGGGTCTCACCAAACGTATATACCTCTTGAGCTTTGATCTATGCATTCGACACAGGTGGTCTGCACCAGTCTTTTAAGAAATCAGGTATTTCTTTGGTGTTACATTGCAGAAGTGTCAGCTGTGGTCAGCATTAGTTAACGAACAGAACATTACGTCAGAAGATTTTAATACCACCATGAAATGGCATTATTTCTGGAACTTAAAAAGTGATCCAGGACTCGACTTCACTTAATTACATTTAGATTCACCTGGGTGCATGGTTTACTGTCGGTAGAATCATACGCTTTATTGGCTCTGGATGTTTTAATGGCAATGAATAAGGACATGTTCCTTGTAGCAGATGGGGATGCTGACAGCTTTTACGGGCCTTTCAGTGTAGATTTTGATTACATCCTCTTACTCGTCAGCTGTAACACTACTTGCAGATGTGCAATGACCTGATTCCATTCCTAATTAAAACTATTCCTCTGCTTGAAGATGTGCAATGACCTGATTCCATTCCTATTTAAAACTATTCCACTGCTCGCAGACGTGTAATGACCTGATTCAATTCCTATTTAAAACTATTCCACTGCTCGCAGATGTGCAATGACCTGATTCAATTCCTATTTAGAACTATTCCACTACTTGCAGATGTGCAATGACCTGATTCCATTCCTAATTAAAACTATTCCTCTGCTTGAAGATGTGCAATGACCTGATTCAATTCCTATTTAAAATTATTCCACTGCTCGCAGATGTGCAATGACCTGATTCCATTCCTATTTAGAACTATTCCACTACTTGCAGACGTGTAATGACCTGATTCAATTCCTATTTAAAACTATATCTCTGCTTGCAGACGTGCAATGATCAAGTTCATCTACTCTACAACTATTCTTCTTCCTGTAGACGGGCAATGGTCCGGTTCAATTCATATTCTAAAGCTATTTACTTGCAGATGTGCAACGATCAAATTCATCTCTTACACTACACAATTTCTTTTTCTGTAGATGGGCTTTAGCCTGGTTCAATTCCTATTTAAAGCTCTTTTTTCCTGAAAATAGGTATTCATTATAGATAAATCTCCACGTTTTCAGTTTTAGTAAATTTGTAAACTCATAAATTTATATATTTTTCAAATATAATATGTTATAATCGGCACATAGCACATACATCACCTGTGAATGTTTAACTTTTGTTGTTGTAATTTGTATATGACATTCAAAATGTTAAAATAGGTTTAAATGTTTTTTTAGAATTGTATTAAGCTTATCTAACCTTTAATAGTACATAATTTCATTAAGTTAGCATTACTTTGCACGCAGCAATGCAATCATTAATTAATTATCAATTATAGAGTAAACTTTAGAGCACCAATAAACGTAAGTAATTGAATGCTGACGAGTAACATTATAGATAAACCCATCGTTAAAAGGTTTGATAAAATGTCAAGTTATTGACTAATAACTCATTGAAAATCACTCACCATAAACCTGCCATTTGACACAAAAAAACTAAGTCTTCGTCCCAAGTGCAAGGTACTTATACATATTACTTCATAATAACTATGTTTATTTGAAGCATCATTCAAGGTTCTTATGGTTATTTACAACATCAAATACGAATAATGAAAACGGCTACTTGAGATTCAACTGTAATGGTTGAACTTAAATGTATTGTTTCCTAAGAAACCGTTGTTTTGTCCCACAGTTGAGAATAACATTAACCATTCATATACCGATTTTTACACTCAGCTGTGATCGTAATAAGGTCTTAAAGAATCAATATGGTTCTTATATGCTATGACGTCAACAGAAGGATAACTCACATTCAGATAGCTTAACGAAGAAGATGAAGATCTTATATGGCCGCCAGATTTAGCAGCTCTGTTCATAATAGATTTTTGGGAAATATAAAAACGACTACCCTTATCGCATATCCTTGCGGCAAATGGACAAGACATTCGAAGCTAGGCAACAATATGAAAATAATCTCTTTAGTAAAAGAATAAGTACGAGAAAAGCTATTACCATTAATCTGTGACCCTAAAAATCTTGAAATGATTTCTTAACTGAATTTAGGACTTAATTAACGAGAGCAATTAAATACCAAATAGACATATATTTTGTATAAACCCAACAGCAGGCTAGCACTCAAGTCTCTGAAAAATAATTCACAAGATAGGATTATTCATTTGAAACAAGAAAGGAGCCTCGGCGAAATGGGCATCTCAGAATAGTTAAACTCGGATTAAGATTTGCTTTTCAAGAGGTTATGCTGAGTTAAAATATCATTACCTACATTCTGCGTGTTAGACTAAACCAATAGTAATAAAAGGTAATCTTAAGCTTTGTCTGTGGCTGACCATTCAACCAGAAATACCAAACTCTGCCTCTATCGTACTTATCACACTCGGAATTATATAAGTTTAAAAGTTGCAATTTTTTTCAGCTGAAGGAAAACATGACACGGGCATCCAAAACATATGCTATCGATTGCATTGGATATGGTGAGGTTTATATCTGGTAGAAGCAGGAAGGGGAGGGTGGGTTTCTTTTAGTTTGATTTAGATTGATCACGATTAGCATACCAGATAGCAGTTTTTGAAAGTACAGCCTTCCGAAACATATCAATCCAAATCTTGATTGATGACATTTAGACTAGATTTCTTATAATTTTCGCATATTCAAATGTTAACATATTTCAATTGACACGAAATCATTTTTGTTTTAGTGAAATCCATGATGAAGAAAAGCAGATCAAGATGTTTAGTTTTCAAAAGTCATAGTAACTTGTGCACTTGTCTTTGTAATGCTCTCAGTGTATCAATCAAGACTAAAATCCTGCCAGTGACATATTGTATCTTATTAAGGTCAAAGTAATAAATGAAGGCTGTTTGTAATCTAAAACACGACAAATAACCGGATACATTATCAGCAAATCGTTATTTCATTGGGTAATGATGCAGATAAAACAAGTCTCTTCAAATAACGATAAAATGGGTGCATTTTAAATTACAGTTATTTTTTCCGTTGTACGAAAAAAACTTTGATAGACTTTTTCGTAATCAACAGTTTAAATGTGCGTAGGTTTTTGAATCTAGTTGTATGAAAGAATAATGATTTGTAAATTAAATGTCAATGGTTTTAAAAAGATATGGTTTGCAGGTAGAACACAGAAGATTAAACAGGAAAACGCCACTGGGAGTCTGACATTTGTTTTCCAAAGTAATAAGTTCATTCCATTACATCCAGATATATCACAAACACGAGAATACCACTTAGTAACGGTTAAAGCCAATTTATAAATGACATTCATAAAATGACATTTTACCATTGGTCAACGAGAACTGATTTATCTTTAATATGTATACAACCGATTTATTTTCGAAAACTATCCTTTTTTCAGGGAACCTATTTCCTGCCTGGTTGACAAAGGAAGATTTCAAGCTAAATCACTTACAAAGTTACTAACTCAGCTTTCATCATTCAATCTGCATGAAAAAGAACCATACTGGCGTAGTGTCCTGTTTATGTAAGGAGTCACCAATGACCATGTCCATTGCATTTGAAAAAAACACCCTCGTTCTGAATTGATCAACACGTTTCAAGCACAGCGAATCGAATCTGAGTATAAAAGTATTGACAATTTTTAACAGGATATTTATTTAATTCACAAAAAAGAGTAGACAGATAAACAAAATATTTGGCGCACACTCACCGGTCGTGGACATTTTTTCAGTATTCTACAAAAATATAATGTAAATGATTTAAAAATCAGTTGTTACATTATACTCAAAAGGTTTCCCTCAATAAGTTTTATCAATCAAGAGAAGTAACAATGTCGGTTATAAAATGCCAAACGTCTTAAATTAAGAATTTTGTTAATTGTTGTTTGTTATTTTAAAGTCATTCTTTGACATCAACAAAGGAGTTGCGTGGTCGTTTAACATGTTCCTATTGTCTCTACAGTGACTTTTACCAATGAATATCAATGCTGTTGTCAGTTTCTGAAAATGGCGCGTTCGTTATAGAACTCCTTCCTTTTATTTGAATATTGTCTTTAAATTGATTTCCCTTCAAAAGATTATAATCGTGAAGTTTTTGTGAAATGATTCAAATTATCTATCGCTGAAACTAATTCTGCCAAAATATACTATATTACTCTTGAAAACGTGAAACAGAAATTTCAAAAGCTTTCTGTCTATGATTTACTTTAATTTGTATTACCCCTGAGTTCTTTATGAACGATTTACCGGTACATTTTGATAAAGTGTGGTAACCAACATGCATACTTTATACATGAACTCGTATGATCTTGTATACTATAATCCCACCTTATGTAAAAAAAACCGGCATAGATATACAACATGGATATATACAAATATACATACCGACTTATCATATCTGTTCCACTAGATTCTAAAATCACGCTTTATCAGCTCATCGAATTCTAGTAAGCACATGGTATGAATCATCAACTAAAGGTTCATATTACGATAATCGAATTGCATTATTGGCTGATACTAGACACATCAACTAGTCATTCAGATCTTAAACCAAAAGGATAATGGAGCCTTCGTAAGTCTGAAAAGATAGGACTACATGCATTGTAGGAAATTTATTCATCATATCAAACTTCGACTATCAATATCTTAACCAGGGAGTACAGAGGACACAGACAAGCTACAGACATTCCATTTTACATCTTCCATCTTATTCAACATATAACCTTTAACAATACTTTTCATTTTTATGATTATTCTTACCATTGTGTGCCTTGTTTCGAAACTTGATTTATATCCAAAAAGAGTAAAAAATAATCATCCTAATTACAAAATCGACCCTAGGGAAAGAGATATTAAGAAATTAATTGAAAAGAGGTCTTCATTTCAAATTATATCTATGTCGATGTTCTTTTGTGCATCTCATATTGCTCTACTTCATCTAGATTCCATATCGTCATTGAAGCCTCCGGTGAATACGGGGATTATTAAACGAACATCAAACACAGGGAGCAGAAAGACCCATATGTGTGACAGAAAACACATTGGCATCGTCATCTACTGTATATAGTATTATGTGGGCAAGATTGAATAACTGTGCTTCGTGATTTATGGTGAGCTGGCAACGGGAATCTGATAGTAATTTATAATAAATAGTTTACGATGGCAATATATCACTTGCTGCTATTCTTGAACGCTGGTCTTGCACCAAGGTTTATCAATCAAAAATGCATTTGGACCTAACTACTGTAACGTAACGAGTCCTGTTTGAAAAAGTAAATGTATTCTATGTATATCATAAATGTATCCTATGTATATCATAATTCCACATTTTTTATCATGGCTATTGACTTTTTCAATGAATATTTCATTTCTAATATGTAACGTACACCGTAGTTGTCGTTTGACCGAGTTCTTTGTAATGCTAAAACATCAATTCTTTTTTTGAAAGCTTTTTGAAAGGTCACGAAACATGGGGAGGTAGTTTGTCAAAGAGGAGTAAAAATTGAATAACAATCTATTGACAATGTTCAAAAGTTGAAGTATCACAGATCACACAGGATTACCATCTTAGGGAAAACGTCAATGCGACTCCGTGCAGTCAATCAAAGCAAGAGTAATGAGGTTACCCGGTGAGTTAAGATAGCATGATGAACGTGCATGTCACTATACCCTTCCCTCGCTTTCATACGTTCTTCTCGCGCCATTCTTTAGATGTAATTGAAATAGAGCCTCTTACCTGGACGCCAATATGCTTCCATTTCCCCTCCCCTCGCTAGTATTCAGAGTCAAGTGATTGTCAGCCGGTATTGACAGACGCTAACTGTCGTCTGCTAGGAAACGCGTCGTCTGCTTCAGATTCTCACAGGAATCTCCTTGTCACGAGTCCTTGTGGCGTGTCTACCTCTCTGTCTCATATACTCTTGTCACAGAGGTAGGAGGAAAAGCAAATCTCCCACATAATTTCAGATTTGTGAAGGCACCCGATTTCTATCCCTCCACAGGAATAACACGTTGATGAGTACGTGGATATTTGATTGGCTGAGCAGGTTAGTCGTGAATAGGTTCCTGCATCGACCCGTTGTCATCCAATACATGCGCTTCCGGCGTTTTGTTTGTGCTGCGCCGTGTGTGTTGCATTCTTATTCAGTGAAACAATGTTCGTAATCAATCATTTGTATTGAAAACTTGATGAAGATAACGATTCTAATTTACGAAGGAAATATTGCAAAAATCCCCGTTTACAGTTTGACACGTCAGTGAGCCATTTGCTCCAGTACAATGTAAAGGCTCCGGGTCACCACGTGGGCTCTCTTCTAGCTAGTGATGTTTGCAATCTCCAAAATCCGCTACCTTTGTACCCCTTATTGATATCACTCGTTGGGAAACTGCGGACATGTGTTTCGTAGTATGTTTAATAGAATCCTTATTTTGTTAACGATATAGCACACTATACTTTTTAAACGACACATACATATAGAGCATAAATCTCCGAGCCTACATGCACAATACTCCCATAACATTTAACGTGAGATCAATAGAAAAGGTTGAATATTGAATAAATGATTTCGTCCGTTTAAATATTAATCATAACCTTTTAGGTATCTTTTTCTGAAGCAATGCAAGTTGAGAAACGATGATATGGTATTTACCAGGAAGAACGATTGTAGCGAATACCAAGAATGACCTGAATCAATAATGTTTCCATAGTAAACTCACCCTATACATACACCTTTAATTTGGATGAAGATGGATTGTCCGATAAACCAGTCATGAATCACTGGTGATAGGTATTCATATTATAGTTCTAAGACATGGGCAATAAAACGATTATAATGGCAACATTATATTGTCATTGTTAAGACTGAACAAACCAAAATGTAGTGTTTATATGGTGCTTACGGCTTTGACTCATCTTTATAAACAAAACCTATTGTCTGAGGGCATTCTATGGTAACGCATTAATGCTTTACATGAACTTAATGAAGGCCCATGAATATAATCAAAGAACAAATGCCGTTCTGACATCAGCACACAGCAAACAAGACAAACATTTAGTCTATCTATCGATTGACGGTTGTTGCTGTGTTTTCGTCAATCTATGCAATTATTAATACCCGAGGTGAGAAAGGAAAACACGAAACATTAATTGCAACAAATTGAGCATAAATGCTGAGGTATATAACAAGGCAATTGCCACCCAAGGGTCGATGTAAATATTGTCAGGGGTTAATGGAATGTGAACAATACCTCAAATACATGCCGGCTACCTAAATCAATAGTTACGCAATTGTATTTTGGAAATATTTACACAAAGCACTTGTTAAACAGATCATAACTGAACTATGATAAGATCTACCATGGTTGTGTAATCAAACCCATTCATTCTGTTTTCTAAGATAAATGATAACAAATATTTTTCAATAATTTAATTGAATGATGATAAAATCTTACATTGCGTATATTTTTTGTTATTGATATGGAAGAAACATATTTTTCAAATATTGTGATAATAACTTAGTAACTGACACGTAACGTTAACGTTCAAACAACAGCTGTTATTGAAGGTCCCTATAAAATAATTCCATGAAAGTCTACTCTGTAGATACTTTCAAAGGGCATATATTTGAAAATAATTAAAATCGATGTAAATCATTTTCATCGATTATTGGAGAAGGATAACTTATCAAAATTTTAGTTGTGTGTTAAAAATATTACAAATCGTTTTTTTCTTTTTCACGCACCAGTACCCAATAAGAGAACAAGGAATTTTAAACAAGTGTGAATTCAATATCTCTATCCTGGTTTGTAGAAATACATCATTATTGCGAAATCGAATTGTTGTAAACTAATAATTTCAAATAATTTCCATAACATAAGGGAAAGGTGCAACAAAAAAACCACATTTGTTTACCAAAATATAGTTTTCAACTCTCTCGACCTTTTACCTTGAATTCATATCTGGAAATCTAACCAACCCGAAGGTCAAGGACATGGACAAAACATTAAGAGCTCACCTGATATGTATAATCACATGTATATGCAAATCACTGACAAATCAAACGTTAGGCCCAAGGTTACCGGGAAATGCTTAACTTAACGAAAACACTTCATCTGAAAATTCCCATTGTAAGACATGCATACGAGACCTATCAATGACTTATCACTGAGCAATTAAAACTAAAGTACATCAGTTAGGACAGTCACTGAAAACAAACGGAAAATAAAAATACAACCCAACCCTCGAATCTCCGAATCAGGAAAATAACAAGCTTTGGTGGTAAAATATGACATATCAATTCCTTTTTTTAAATGTGATATTATGCAATTGTGTATGAAGAAGGATAAAACATATAATCGAGTTTCCCTATCAATTGCAATCATACACTGCCAAAGAATGAGGCATAGAGAAACATTTTCAGTATCAAGCGATAAATAGCTTCATTATAAAAGGTGACAAAAGAGAGATCGCCATAAAACTTTATCAAACAACCATTAAACTGCGGTAAATGGCAGACATAAACGACTCCAGTTGTATTGGAAGGTCAATGTTACATAAACGAGAGATTAACTTTAAGTGTTGGACGGGTTAACGTACCAGGTACAAATCGATGGTGCAGCGGTGTGATTGTAGGATATCTCTAGGATAACGATCAAAACATGGACCAACTGGATAACCGAGATAGGAGCAGTTGGCAAATAGATTCCGTAGTTTTCAGGGCACAACAATCTGTCGTAGACAGGTAATACACGAGATCAGGACCACTACAAGAGAAAGGACTTTTACGCGTTGTCTTCCTTCCTCCCTCCATTCCATTTAGGATTTAGTTCCATGTTTTGTGGGATATATTTTCGATATATGGGATATATTTTCAGTATGTTTTTAATTTGTTTGTTTCATCTTAGAAAATCATTCCACTGATGTCCAACATATCTGCTTTGCAGCAATGGAGTTGATATATTGACATTTATGGTTATATGACTCTCAAAAAGAGCTCCCACGTGCGATTCATGGTATGTATTAATAAGTTCTTATTTTTCAGTATACAATAAATCAATGATTAGAATAAAACGGAAAAACGGATAATGGTTTCTTAGTCGTAAAATATAAATCTTAATATACTTACATTTGGAAAATATCAAAATAGTATTACGTTTTGTCGATATGTTGTCTTTCAGATGTTTAGCTACATCGTATCACTAAAGAATTCTATAAATGAAGCAATACTTAATCATTTTAAAGTCTATGAAAAATCTGTCAACGTCAAGTATGATTGATATTAATTAGCTAGATATCAAAATCTTATTTTAATACTGAATGAAAAATCGATACAGATATGAATTAAAATGAAACGAGCTAAAAAATGTAACAAAAATATAATAACCTAAGGTTAGTTCTCAATAAAGTAGGAATCAAAAGTGAACCCTTTCTTAAGCAGCACTAAATATGAAATGTTAAAATACAGATCTGAATATGTGATATTTTTTAACGAAATTTCCCCCATAAACATGCAAATAAAGCTTTCATTTTGAACGCATAATGTTGCCAAATGTGAACGGTATTTGTACAATAAAAGTTTGTTTGCAAGTACTTGCCGAATGCTGGCGATCCCGAGTGAGAGGTGTTTTGGTGAGAGGATGTGATTCCCCTTCAATGGACGAGCTTCTCTTTGGCTTGAGTTTCCTACATGTACAGTTTCCCATCACGTGGTACTTCAACACACTAACTTCCACAAACAGTTAAACATGTTTCCTATGCACAATGCTGAGAATTGTAAAATATTGTTAATTGAGATGAGTCATAATTGTTAGAACCACGAGTAATGGATACAGGAATTGAAATTCTCTTCCGCATATTTTAGACGACATCTGATGATACGAAATGCTTATCTCAAATCTGTCTTGATATAGAATCACTTCAAGCTTTGGCTCAAAAATATTTCCAGAGTGAGATATCATTTAATCTAACCGCTGAAATATTAAAATAATCTTGTCAATCAATCAGTCTTCTTAATGGCTTTAAGTTCACAGAGGGATAATATAATCATACAATCCTTGAAGTTAGATGCAACACCACAATACCGTCAAACGTCTTGTATCCCTGTGACATTGGACTTGTTTATGCACATGAACGGTTCTCAAAAACAATAACCGTGTCCCGCATCCATTTGACAATGACACTTCAGAAACTATTGTTTGGGGCGGTTTCTTGAGTTTCAAGAACAACTGACATGCTTCAAAGCCATAACGAAAAGCACAGTTAATAGTCCTTTGTCAACTATCATGCTTACAGGTCACCTTCAGCTCACGTAGAATTCACGAGTATAATCATTTACTTCTTGTTGGAATTCTTGCACAGCTGTTGCCATCATAAACGATACAAGTCGTGAAATATGATCAGTTGCTGCATATACCAGTATATCCATATAACGACAAATGCAATATAGTATGGTCATGCATGCATGGGTTATTCGATACCATATTTTGGACCGGAGGGTCGCTATTTAGTGTTTTTGTATAGATTTATGTACAAAGTCATGACTTTGTTAAAAAGGAAGTACTTGTTTTTCACCTGAGGGTTAATGGGTGATAATTGGCTCACATAAATGACAGTAACAATGACACATGTCAAGCTTATTCACACATTAAATGTAATATTTTGGTTTGCAAAATTACTGATATTGGCAAATGACATTTTGAAGTCATAATGTTAGCCATTTTATTGATATATATGTCCTTTGTGAGAACGTATGATACATAATGTACACTGCTCTGCTCTGATCTTTCAAAAAGGGATTCCTGAGTCGTTAAGAAAATGTTAGTATTTAACAGCCTGTATGTTTACAGGAAGGCGTAAAGGCAACGATATGATTTGTTGGGTAATTCACTAGAAAACACGTGGTCTGCGCTTTTTTTATACAAAAAATCATCGACTTAACCTTGAATAATGTTTTGATATTTTCTACCTTAATCAGTGAGTTTGTCGAGATATGTTAAACACGAGCACTATAAGCTCCACTTTAAAAAACTTTTTGCAAATAATGCTTAACTAGAGATATGAATAATGAAAAACTACTTCTCGTTCATACAATTATGTTATATCAAGAACTACTTTTCAATTCTTATGTACTATTCATCAATTAAACAACAATGATACCTCATGAGCGAAATAATAAACCGAATTTATTGGATCAGAGAGCGTAAAAGTGTCAACAGCAGTAATTATGCTTATCCAAAACTACTTCGCTACAATACAATCATCTTGTAACAACAGCTATGTCATGGCGGCCCGCGGTGCACATCTAGTGAATGATGGACCAGCGATGTTTGCAGCTCGCTAGGGTTAAAGTAGCTAATCTCCTCGCGGGACACTTTCCCAATCAGACTGAAAGTGGCCAAACTAGCTATGGTCACGTGACCTAAATGACTCGACAGGAGAAGTGTTCATCTTTGACATTTTTGCTGCAATCACATTTCATCAGCGTGCCCGAGAGAAGTCAAGTGAAACCCGGGCAATGACGTCACTGTCACCAGGTGGCCAGGACAGCACTGCATACCGCTAGTGAAAGCTGAATCGATAATGGCAGACCTGTTGCTCAGCGGATCAATGGTGGAACTGTTTTATTGCATCGTGATGGAGTGTCGTCCCTCAGTGTCCTGTCTCTACCGTACAATCTGCAGCGGATGGCTCGGGGCTTACACTGCTACTTGGAACATGACTCTGCATAGCATTGACTTTAAATACAGTGTGTGACAAAGTACTGAAGACCATTTTACTGATAAGGAAACCAAAGAAATCCTGCAAGTGATTCAATATGCTTGAAAACATAATAACATGATGCATATTGAAATCCCTCGGGGGAAAATATAGTTTGTATATTTTTGCAAATTTTGCTAAATTCAGTTTAAAACCAATGGGCAAAAGTCAACATTGTCCGTACTTCTTTCACTTAAGGTTCAACGACATGATGTGGGAAAGAACCCGCGTTGTGTCTGTGATTAGGTGCAGAGGAGGAGGGTGTAAGGGACTCGAACCCAATTAGCGGGAAGTAGCATTGGGTAGGGGCAAGAAATTAGGGAATGCAGTCTTGTAGAAGACAGATCGATACCGACTGTAATCAGAGCAGGAAAGACAGCTATCGTCAATCTAGAATTATGACATGAATCTCCCCTTCAGGACAGTCACCATTGACTTTGCTCTCTGCGCTGAGACCGGTGTATCAGGAGAGGCTGCAGGTCTTAAGGACCACTGGCTGCTGACTGGGTCAACTGTTTATTCTGCGCCGCTTAACCACTGCACTATATATCGCTGTTTCATTTACCTATACGCTACTTTTTTCCATAACGATTAAAAAAGTCAAGGTGAATCGGTTCATGGCCTTCACTTACTTATACAATTTCAAAACAAGCCATCTAAAAGCCATTTGGTGCCAGTTGGTAAGATACGGGACGTAGGGGCGGACGGACTGCGCTAAATAAATGAACCCCTCTCTTCGGCGCGGCGGAGTCAATTCACCGTTTAAACCCTAAACCATATAATATGTCAGAGACGAATTGAGAGACATCACGTTCTGTTTATTACTCTCTGTCGTCAAGCAGGCGACTGAGGACCAGAATGACCTAACCACTCTTTGTAGCTGGTGGAACTACATGTGCTTTCCCTTACTTGCATACTCTAAATATATTTACTGACAGTGTCTTTCGTTTCTCCAAAATAGCAGGAATAAAATAATTAACACTAATGAATGAATTGCACATATGTAGTTTATTTTAAGTGACAGAAGCGAAGATTATAAACATCCTTATCCAAAGCAAATACATTTTAAAGCTTTATCTGAGAGCCCAGATGGTCTTTTTCGGAATCAGTATTTTACAGCAAACTTAGTTAAGCCATGACAGAAGAGGATTCGACGATCTCCTCAGCAGAGCTATATATTCCAATTTCCTGATCTGATGAGTACAAACTTTCATAGCTCTTTTGCATTTTAATGAATGTAATGCATTTTACAGCTTCTTTCAAACAGGTGCTTACTTTGATAAACATTATTGCTATCTGCAAGTCAGAGTTTATTATTCTGCTAACGCGGAAGTCAATTTTACTGTTTAAGGCTTATTCGTCCGTTCGATTAATAGTTAACCCGATTCAGACATCATAAGATATTTGACGTTTTGACGTTTTAATTACCCAATAGTTGTCTACATAAATTCTTATCATTATACAAGAGACAGGAATGAAACATAATTTCAGATCATGATTAGATAAAGCCGGACTTAGCCAGTAGTCTGCGTTGTTCAATTAGTGGTATAGTGATACCAATGGGGATCTAATCTCCTATGTTATTGCCTCTAACACGGCGTAAGCTCCATTATCCACATTCAGACGCACTGACCAGTCTATTCAATGCTAGGATTCCTGTCTGAGACAGAGGGAAATGTCATCATCCTCTCAGATTAAAATCATACATGAAGTTAATCCGTGAAGCCGAATAAACACAGCTGCTTCAAAGACAAGTCCCTGTCGTGACACTCTCTATAGAAGGCAGATCTTCACATACTATATTTTGTATATGAATCGCATCTTCGCATATGAGGAGCTAGTAAGATCCTCTTTACTTTCAATAGTTTGCTTCAAAGACAAGTAGCTGCCTTGACACGCTCTCTACAGGATAAGAAATGCATGTCCTGCTGCATGTAGACTAATCGGATCTTTGCAATTAAGTTTTCGAATCCCATTTGCTTTCAATATGTAACTTATTTATCACTCTCAAGTATATTAACTCATTGAGAATAAAATAATTTATAGCGTATCTTGCTTCTAGTAGTAAATTTTAAGGAAATGCCTTTGTTTAAACTTCAGATTTTCCTTATAAACATTGTGCCTGAAAATTTGCAAGAAATTCCCTAGTGAAATATTATACTGCATTTACATATTTAACATCCGTTAAATGAAATCACGGATTATAATATCCTGTGATAGCGTGAAAAAGACCTTACATCATGATCAAGTGAAATATGTTAATGTTGAAACAGGTTCTTATCTTCGATTTCTCATTAGAATTGTCATTAAGCAGTCAGCATTACAGACGCCCACCTATTATTTCTTTTTTCTAAAAAAAGTATAAATGATATGTTCGAACACGATTTCGGAAACACGACATTTCTTAAAAAGTATTATTCACCTTTTAATGGCATTATAATGTCATCTACTAAACGAAATATTCTAATCAGAAACATAACCTGGTAACACGCTCTATAACTTAAGAGTTAGATAACTCTACTGGTATAGATGTACATGTGCAGGGTAGGGTCATTTAGATTAAAAATTTTCTACGTATGTTAGTATAATTTCAAACACGGTGATCAGAAGATTTCAACTTAAGTACCCTAAACAACGTGGGCATATCTCATATAATAACTCAAGGACGTGTTAATCCTTGAATACCCATACGACATATTCTCACTGCATGGGAAGTTAACATGAAGCCATTTGTGCTATGTTGTAATTTTTTTGGATAAAATATCATCAACAGTAACTATAACAATACTAATGCTAGGGACTCCTATACATGCAAGGGACAAAGTTGACGTTGACAAGCCGTAAGCGTCTATTCTTTATCATCTTAGCACATCCATGGAAGGTTCGTCTTCACTTCAGTGGACTATAGTGATGGTGACTACTCCGTAGCTTCTGAAGCAGCGAAGGGCACTGCAGACTGTGGTAGCTCCTTGATTCAATAACGGGTAAGAGGGTCATCAGTCAGACCATTTTGAGACTGTGACACAACTGAGTTGGCGGTCAAAGTGACATCATTACCCAATAGAACCTTCACGCTGTCATTTCAAGACATTGAGGGAAATCTACAGCTTCATCACAATTTCATGACAAAGTTGCTGAAAAAACGCATCAAACTAAAAACATCGTGATATTAAAGTTTAGACATGTACCAATACAAACTTCATATCTTATTATATATCATGATGGAATAACAGAACAATATGTTTTTGTACACGCAGTTGACACAAAGTTAGTCCAACTTTCAATGTTAACACATAGGATAAGGGCTTACTATACCAAAACACTTATTGCTAATTTCAGAATTGTTTGAATATTATACAATAGACAACAGAACTGTAACAAAGATGAAAAACAAACCATACTCTACTACAAGCGTATAAAGCTGGAATCGAGTCTGCAAAGTAACAAAGCGTAATACGAGCATAAAGTGGCCGTGTGTGTTTTATCCACTGCGGCAACTGGTGAAGCTAATGTCCTCAAGAGGCCTTTAATTGGCATGCTTCTTTCCCTGAGGCCCGTTTAATCCCCACTTAGTCCCTTGTGACGGGAATAGCCTTCCCTGCTTCCTCACTTGTCAGGCGGGCACCTGCCAGCTGCACGTACCTTTTTTATACATTCAGATTTTTTAAAGTATAGCGATTTTTTAATACTACGAATAAGTTCATTAATGTATAGCGTCCAAATTAAATACCATTTTGGTTAGGTTAAAACGTTTTTCCTTATAAACTATATACTATTAACTACTCAGTTCACTATAGTATACAGTAAATAGTATACCTTTGAGACGTTTTTATAGTAAGGAATAACGTTTATTTTGTTATGCTATCAAGAAGTTGTATATAATAAAAATTCATAGGTTACACAATTAGGTATAAAAATATTATTTATTGCATCTCAACAATCAACTTACTCAAGCTTTCATGATAATCTTCTTATATCATCTAGACCTTCATTGCGGTAGAATTTCAATCGTTAATACCTTTTCATCTTCGTTAAAAGCACCGAACGCTACAAACTTCGTAGGTATAAATATATTCACATATTTCGATATAACTAACGATTCTAACTGAGGTAATGTACCATGTCATTTATATTGAAAATATGTTCATATTCAGGTTATAAAGTTAATTCTAAAAGACTGGCAGTATTTAATGCAACGTTGCATTATATCGACATGGACTACGATACCAGTAATAATAAAATTTTGCATATAATTTGAGTATAAAAACGGCAGCTGTATTACGTGATGCAACAGCAATGCTAAACTAACTGTATGATGAATAAATGAAGTAAGCGTTATACCTTGATATAACAACGCTGATCCTTTTATCTCAGTGATTAATATGTATTCCAGAGCTGCACACATTCCTAATGACTACTTCAGCCGTATTTCCGGTTCCTATCTTGAGGTCCAATGACTCTTACGATTTTTAGATATACGTTAGTGACTTTGCCATCTTAACGTTTTTATAAATAATTGCAGGTCTTAACCGTCGAGATTTTCATTACAATTTATTTTAATACTTTACATCATTGTTAATGAATAACTGTACAGTCGTAAATCCATTAATTTTTAAGTTAATTTCATCTAAGAATGCATCCCAAAAAAACCCAAACATATTCTAAAAGTTTTTTAAATAATTATTTTAAGGAAAGCTTTTAAAATGTCACCAATGTTAAAAAGTTTTTGATGTTATTACAAACTGTCAACAGTGATTTTTCAACATGACGAAAGTTCCTTTCTACCGTCAGACAACAAAAGATAGAATAACCAATTATTTATCATTAACATCTATTCATGTTTTATATTAAAACATTCTGACTTAATTGACCACATGAACCAACAGACGTTTTGGGATTCGCAGATTGTCAGAAGTACGCCTAACTATGAACATTCAGCACCATATCTGAGAAACACATTGACCAAGTCACGTTACATGCTACACCACCGTCTTTATCCGCACTTCGTGTTGACATTGTGCGATGGAAATTAGAGACCAAAAGAGTTGTGCCAGTGGTGACACTTGTAAATTATTAGAACGACCCTTTCGAATGACCTCCATTCAACACTCTTTGTTGACTAACTTAGAAGGTAATCTTTGCGAGCAGAAGAAAACGGTCCTCCGATTTAGTTGATTTATACAGTGCATGATTTGCATTTAAGCAATCTTTTGGCATGTCACTCTTCATATAGCTGAGTCCAAATTATTCCGTTTTTAGCAATTTGTAGTTACGTCTCAAAACAACTGTATCAAATAAAATTTTAATAGTTCCCAACTGATGAACATCATTTATACAAAGTTATTACACAGTTATGAAGACAGTTTTATAATATATCATTAATGATGTATAACATTATACCAAGCCAAACCATGGAAGAAATTCAACAGAGTATTGTCAAAACTAACTCAAATATATATAGAGGGGGGAAAGTCATCACGAATCGCAGCAATAAAATCACACCAAAATATTCAATTTTAATAGAAAAAGAACATTTCCAGATGGACAATCTTAATGATGCAGTGTAATGTTTCGGGGAAGTATACAACATTTTCACAAGCGAACAATCATTCATATAGCAAGAGCAATTTTCTCTCGAATCGCAACTGTAAAACGAACATCTTCAGCCAGACAAGCATCACGCTAAAGTGTTAAGCTTTAATAGATAAAGAACTGTGATGCGAGGAAGCAATCAAACAGTGCCAAGTCATTAGTCAAAGAGGAAGTGTCAGCAGAAATTCTGTTAGTTCTGGCAGCAATCTGCGTTCTGCAGCCAACAACGATCTTTTGCCATCTTCTTTCAGGAAGTGATAATCGTTCTTCTCGTGGCGAGAAGAAAGATTTGAAAACTCATCTAGTTTGATTTATATGTAATTGGACGTATAGAAGTGGATGATGTACTTTAATATGAATAAAGTAACTCGATGTAATGTACTAAACATGCTTATCTGATACTCTCTGACTGTATCAAACTTAACGACACGTTAAAGATGCGTAACCATTAACCAAACGGTATACACTTTAAATGCTTATCGGATACCAACGGGATATATCAAACTGGACGATGCTTTAAAAATGCTTTAAAATGCTTAACTACAAGTAAGTCAATGTACCAACGTAATGAACTTAAATATTATCTAAAACTAAGTGGTTGTGCCAAACTTGATGTTTTGCTTTAAAATGCGTAATAGTAACTACAGGTAAGTCGATGTACCAGCGTATCTACTTAAATGCTTTCCTGCTTGTAACCGAGTTTAACAAACGTTAAAATACTTAGAATACTGGCTTAGTCTGCTCTGAGGTACAGTATGTATGTGTAAGATAAAACATGACCGCGGGAAATGCCCACGGGCCAGAGGCCCACGGGCATTTCCCGAGAGACAAGGGCATACTTTTCAATAATGCCCACGGGTCATGTTTTATCCAACTTATAAAACGACAGAAACAGCGGGAAAACAAATTTGTACTAAAATATCAAGTGGTGGACATTGTAATGAAAAGTTGATTAAATGTGTTTTCGGTTTTGAAATGCATCGCGCGAATGCAGGCGCGTTAGCCTTGGAAAGCGTTGCACGTGCGGCCAGCATTTATCGGTAGAGGGACATTGAATCGCGTGGTTTTCACTTTGAACTAAATATCCATTGATCGTCAAATAAATTCTAAAAAAGATTAAAAGATATTCCTAACCCTAGTTTACCTTAAATAAACATATTAATATAAAATATCAAACCACTCAAACTCAAACTTGTTATAAAAGGAACAAAACTTAAATGTTTCTTCAGAACTATCACATTGGCTCAGTAGTCAGCGCGTCGGATTCAGCGATCAGGGGTGTGATCTATGCGGGTTCGAGACGGCATATATCCGAAATTATTTGTAAATGGGAATACACATTAGAGCTATTTTTCAAAAGTAATAGAAAGTCAACACAATGACTTTAACAAAAACAACTCAATTATATTGATGGGAATTATTTAAGATAATTGCCCGAGACAGAGGGCATTATCAAGATAATTGCCCGGGTTAGAGGGACATTATTAAGATAATTTCCCGGGGTGGCGTGATTGAATCAGGTTTGAGGGAAATTACGTAAAATAGTGTCCCGCAAGAACAATGCACTGACGTCACTGGAGGTTTATAAAGATATGTATGCACCTGAAAAAGATTACTAGGTGTACATTACATATGTACTTTTAATACTTGGTTCCGTTGCACAAAACACTAAGGTGACCTTAACTCACTAATGAAGACTTTGTGCATTGTTACAGAATGACAATAAGAATAACCGTGGTGCTAAGTCGACCCCAGGTATTCTAGTAACTGAAATAAACCACCTGTTCAAGTTGTAAGTTACGTGCTTCTTATGTATTAATACACCCTGATGTCATACTCTTACTCTACTCTTGTTCACTGTCTGCTGTCTGTGTTTACTATGTATTATGTAAATCAATTTTGTACATACTAGGAGAGGGCATTTAAAGTTTTCTTGCGAATAAAATATGTTTAAACCAAACCATATGATGGCATCTGTAATCATTAACCTCCAGTTTGAATTTCTGCATTGATCATAAATGGCGTTGTTATTTGATACCATATCACCAAAAGAACATATTCGTAATTAAAAATAACACATTCTGAAACAGATGTGTGAAAGTATTTAAGCATGGAATAAACTTAACTGCAAATGTGACAAATCCATTTAACTTTTCATTGATATTGACTTCTGTAATCATTAAAACTTCACATTGAGAAATTATAATTATATACCTCATTTAACTCCTACCATCACAATGAAATCTCAGGCTGAATACTTTGCCCTAAAATAGACAAAGCTTTTCAATATTTCAATACCAAAGTCTTTCAACTGCTCCAAAAACGACTTTGCAATTCTACAACTGCAGGAAAACCCGAGTCAGAGTCCTCACTGCAATTATCTTTTTGTCAGATTAAAGGTTGCCAATAATTAGTTTCACGCCGCTACAGTGAGGGTAAAAATTAGGAAATAGAAGAAAAATTAAGCCCAGTGACACCAGTATTCGGAAATAGATGGTAATTAAGTTATCTCCAGCTCCTCATTACATAGTCGTCTCCCTTCCACTCTTGACCTTTACATCCACGTGCAAATACGAAATAGCACGGACACGATATATAATTGGACTTTGCTCGAGAGATTAGAATTACAATTTTGCTATTGAATGAAATAGTATGAATGGATAATAACGTAAGAATTTTATACATGGATTGTGGAAAACTCTGAATTATTGAAACGCACTCGGAATTAATGCTCAAGTATGAATTGGAAAAACAGTTGGAAATAATTAAAACTTTTGACAGTGATAGCTGTAAGTATTAAATGAGAATTTCCTAATTCTGAATATGAATCTTAAATATTTTGTGTATATTCGAATCCCCTGTAACTTTGAAAAGCAGATATTGCAGAATAGGAATTTATTCGAGTAACGAACGGTTAACTACAATTTCAACTCTTTAAAAGAGTTGACTGGTTTTCCCTGAATTGAATATCGGAATTGAACGATTCCATGAATGACGTCATTTTGAGGTGTCTATCTGTTCTTGTTGTGCCGTCTTCTGATTTACATATGTTGAATAAGGAACAAAGTTGTTGACGCTTACTTGCTCGTCTTAAAATAAGAACGTAATTTAGGCTGACTTTGTGTTCTTAAAAAATCATTTTTTGATCTATGAAAAGAATGAACTGATAAAGTGGTTTAAACAACAAGACAAACTGCTGACCTTTCCAAAAAATATTTAGATTTCTAACATGATATGTATAAAGATACTGCTAACAACAAAAATTATTCTAAGAATAAGGGATATAATGTACATGAAAATTGAGTGGACAGAGAAATTCCGTAGAGGTATGCTATATTCAATCAAAAAGATGCCGAATGTACTTTATTTGAAAAGATTATGATGTATTTATATGTATGCTATGATAGCTATGGTGTATATCTTAAAAACTTTAAATTGATGAACGTGTAGAACAAACTGCTTTTTACGATACCAACAGTTTAAAAATGATTCCAATCATATTCAAATTAAAGACAATTAAACAAAGACCTTGTGAGAGAACAGAATTTCAGAAATTTGAAACATTGTACATATTCTGAATCAAACACAGTCTTTACTTTCAAAAATCGGAAGCCACTTTGGATAAACAATTATTCCATCTGAATTAAATATCTGGACTTTATCATTAACTATAAGCATAAATATACACAATAAAGATATATGAAAGAATGGTTCCTGCTCCGTAAAATTGGTTCTCAATGTACAAAAACCGTTTTACCGTAAAGAGCGTTTTAGTGTTTTGTATCCAAGATTAATCAAGATTCACGTTTGATGAAACATCAACAAGTTGCTAAAACGAATCAACCTATTTAACGTCTTAGCAAGATTTTCATACACCTAATGGAAGGAAATATCGCCAAGGATTCTGCTTTCATTACAAACAAGGCCCGGGTTCAAAGTCACCAATCACATGAAAGCAAATCAAAAGTATGCTTGGGGAAAACGGAAGATATAAAAAAGGTAGACAACGGCACTGGGTAATAAGCTAAGCAATCGCATAGCTGTGTGATCTCGCTAGGTAAACCATCACCTAATGATATTGGTCAACGTTTCTGGATGGATCATCTTCACGGAGTTAGCGCACATCGTGTCTCTGAAGTCAAGTGTTTTATCGACAGAAGCAAGAGGAAAAGGGCCCGTAGGCTTCCATGTCACATTCCACTTTCGTTGGTGACATGTTCCACACAACAAATGCTGCTTGCACTTTGATCATAATATTTCCCTAACGACATTAAATTAATCAATACGCGGCTATAGGGCTTCACACGGTCATCTGTCAAGCGCCTTCCTGTGACAACAGCAGACTACAACTTACTTTCATCACCTGAAAGGTCACATGCTTGCACGTCTCTCTTTCAAGCAGACTTGAGACTTTGACACATCTTAAACTTTATTGAAGGAATGACAGGCCAGCCCGAAATTCATTACGATATCTGGCAACGAATGCCTTCAGTTTTGTCTAATAAGATAAATATTGAATATCGGAAATAATTACTAGGGGGTAACTTAAAAAGGGCGTGCGTTATGTAACTTATAAACCGTCACAATTCAAGTATGTGTTTAATAGAAATATCAAGATTTTAAATTCTATAAATACAGGTGCATATTAAAAGTTTGTTCATATACTACTGTATCTTAGTGCAAATATCATGTAATTTGGGTTTGGTATGAATGTCAATAAAATTACTTCAGCAGGACCGACAAAGCATCTCTCATTGTCAATGTATAAAATAGCCATCCTTTAACCTATTGTGAGATTGTCTAGTCTCTCGTGCAAAAATTCGAATTTTGGCATGAACAAATAGACAGAAGGGGTCACATTTTCGAAATTCTGATTTTCTTAGATATCGATTAAAATATTCTATTTCGAATAAAACTCAGTAAAATCATATTGACTTAAAGCAAAATAACAAACTTGACCTGTGTGTTTAAAGCTGTTGATCACTTATAAATGATTTTGTGGAGAAAAATGAATATGACTGTTTTCGAAATTTTGACCCCTGGTCAGACCTGCCAAAAACTATTACAGTTAACTGAATACGATGGCATACGATTTTGTTAAAGTGTAATGGATTTTCACTTCTGTATTGAAAATTCAAAAGTATGCGTCTCTGCTCGCAATGCTATGATACCTCAAAGACATGCCAAATTACATGATATTTGCACTAGGATATGAAGGTATGTGAAAAAACTTTTGGTATGCAGCTGCATACTGTCGATGTTTAATGACCGGTTGGTTGAATTAATCAATTTGGGCTCTTGATTTGATATCATATCATTGATTGCTTTCTTAGAGGGTACTAAACGATCTTCTATTTCTATTTTATCAACCGAGTTAAGGATTTTGTATAGAACGAGAGAAAGCGATACCACACCATTCGCGAGTTAGATAAGAAATAGTGCCAAGTATAGGCATTTTAGTATTATCTTTATTTCTAAATCTAAATAGTTACCTACATGTATAATATGGAGGGATATTTCAGTGACTTAGATGTCATTGAGGCAGCGATTGTGGCGTCACGGTGGAGCAATATTGTGGTTCTCACGTGCAGCGATACACCACAAGTGTAACAATATAGCTGCAGAAATATAACACTGCATTACCTTACACGAGAGTTTTAAAATGTACGCTCGTCCTGATTGGCCTAGAATGGAGGCAGTTCAGTTTACATTCTATCCAACAGGTTAACTGATCCTGCGATTTCTTGAAGTCTAAAAGGACAGTATCACATTTATAAGGAACACAAAGAGATCTCAAAGCGAAAACGGAAATGTTATAAATTGTAGGACCGTGTTTTTTAAATTGAAAGTGGCCGTTCTAAAATGAACTTAAAATGTCCGGTTAAGCTACGAAAATCTATTACCTTATCTTAAATGAATAAACGGTGTTCCCACTAATAAGGTTACTAGCAGTTTTTGTTTGATACTTAATAATGTTTTATACGACTACGGATAATCGAGTTGAGTTATGTTTGATCCTCTGAACATAATACATTTGGTATACACTTGGAATTATTTTGAAAAAAAATTTAAAAATGAAATATGAAAAAAATGTTACTGCCCCTTTATGTAGTTTGTTATTTTAATCTCAACAAACTAGCTCTTTGATTTACCATTGTTTGTATATAGGATTGTGAAACATTTAGGAGTATAAAAGTATGAAGGTTTGAGGATAACTTAGGTAATTTCTCTGTCTACATCATGTCTGTGCATTGATCCCTATACCCTGCTCAACGTCTCGCTATGGAAAATATTTTTACGAGATGTCTCTTACATGTAAAAAGATAGATATATGTTTCCATCGTAAATCTATGGTCATGTACTTCACGGGTTTTGATTGATAATAATGAACATGAATCCTCCTTCAGGACTAAACTTTATCATTCTTAATATAAGGTAAATAACATCTATAGAAGTCTAGTTAATGATTTGCAAAATAAAAACTTTTCTGTAAGCGATGCTTTAACAAATAGCATATATTATTAATAAATTGTCAATTGTGTGTCAGTTATACAATATTTATGGCTAAGACCATATGGAGGAACTGGGCGAAAACGGAAAACCGGGACAACACGAGACAAATGGGCAATGGGCACAAATAGTGAAAGACCTAAGCTATCTCTTTCATCACTCATTTCAGTTAATTTGGATTTTTGCATTGATGCAAGTGAGATGAAAATAGTTTAATTGATAAAAATGTCCATATTGGTTGAGTTACACTTCTCCGGCATGTTATGTTGGCTCTATGGACTTCGTCTCGTCTAAAAGGAGTCTGAAAATGCGGTACATGTATGAACACGTGCCCTGGCTATTTTATCCGCCTTAAATTTGGTATATTCGCAAATAACAAAATAATCCGGATGGCAAGCAGTTAATTTTAACCAACACGAAAGAAACGTATTTTCAAAGTCACAGCAAATTCTGCATCGTTTCAACGCATTGAAACATCCCATCCACTATTTTACAACCTGAAAACTCACTCTAATCATAAAGTATGCGTCATCCAAAAGAGAAGTCATAATTCTACGATGCGGTGCTTGACCTAAAAAATTAGAAGGTGAGAAATGAGCGTGTCAAGAAAAGAAGTGTTTGTATCAAAGCAGATAAAAGAAAATGTTCAAATTGCGAAATGCAACATCAGCTACAAAGGAAACTATGCTGCTTGCTGATTAAGCAGCGATGCTGTGTCATACCTCAGTATAGCGAGGTGGCGGGCGATCAGCAGCTCGAGACAACCATCAAGATAATATTTCATTGTCTCCACGCGCCCAGCTAATCAAAGGCCCTGTTAAGACAACACGTCTCATCGCTATACCTTTGTCGTGGGCAACTCGCCACAACTCACTGGCAGTAATTACGCCTTCATCATCACCGACGGATTTGTAGGTGTTCGAATGCATCATTTGATGATGTTGATAATAAAAAAAACGTATAATAGAAAACACGTGCATTTGGCCGCATCGACGCAACATTCACAATCGGCATTTCTTGAAACAAAAGGCCTATTTCACCATTTGGTGTAGATGAGAGCACCAAACACCGAGTGGAGAATTGTCAACAATACCTTAGTTGCAGCTCGCTAACGGCGGCATTACTCTGATGCAGCTTGCGACGTTGACAACGGAGGCTGGAGATTGACAGGTCGGTGATGTGTGAGGGGGAAAACAGGCTGGACACTGGTCACTTCGAGTTGGCCTCTGTGCCACTGTTGTCACTCGTTAAAAGCAGTCAGCAACTCCAAGAATCTACTCTCAGGGGCCCCCTCACACTTCTTGTCCCGATTTCTAGGTATCACCTACCATATTCTACTCTATACCGGTTTCCTCCCTTTGATGTTGAAATTCTTTGTAATTACGTAGCAAAAATAATATCAATTTTGAATAATGTGTTATCATCTATCCTATCTTTTATTCCAACCAATAATATGTAAAACTAGACTCAATGTCTTCGAGGACATGAATAACCTAGTTTTTAAAAACAATTTTACGGTCGTTTGGAGTCATAATGAATATGACGAGCAAACAATGCAATTTATTTTGAAGATGAATCTGAATAATGCCATACATAATTCATAAGCACTTTCTTGTTTGCATTTGTGCATTGATATTGTCTCAATAAATCAAATTCATTAAAAAAACGTCACTCCACAGATATGAATAAAACAATATTCAAAAGTATAACATGAATTAAATTAAACTTAAAATGATATTTCAATGAAATTATAAGCTAATTCGAATTCAAGACATTATGAAAAAAACGGTGGAATAATTCCACATAAACGGCGAAATTGTCTTACATGAATACAAAAAGTAAAGACCATTCGGTATTGCAGTTTCAGATGAACTCAAAAGTAAACTTAATTAATGTAAATTGAAGCGGCAGTAAAAGAGTAACCTGGCTCATAGACTGCAGCTGTGCTGGACGGCTTATGTACAATGAAGCTACCTACGTAATATTGATTTTTTTGCTTAAGTGACAAACTATGATAAGCATAGCTGCATGTGTCATGTTTTGTAGGTCAATGTTTTTGCAATTCAACGCCCGGTTATAAATGATACATTTGAAACCCACAGCATTACATTCCATTGTCGATTTGATATCCAAGACGATATCAGAGTTCGGAATCGAAGCTCAGTTAACTTGAAACTACTGATTAGAATACTGCAAATTGTTACTCATTTCTTACAAAATGAAACAAAAGTTGACATTTTCGAAATGTCCAATCGCGGTAAAGTTGAAAAACTTAACAAATATTTCCACTTCCATCACTGGTTTGAGAACACGAAATAGCATATCTACCAGATGAAAATTATTTCAGGCTCCAATTTCGATGACACTTTGAGGGTCGAGATACATTGTATTTATCGGCTGATGTCTGTCATTTCCAATCATTTTAAGTACCTTTCCCTTACAACAAGAAAACTTTTACATGATTTTAGGGTGCACTAGTTATCTAATCATTCAGAATAAATAAACCTTGGACACTATCTGTCCGATCTGGGACCCTCCTTTTACACAATCCGCCCCGAGATTTTTGAAATATCGGATACAACGGTGTATAAGGGCGTAGGAAATAAAACGCTACATGAGGCTAATAAACATGTAGTTAGTATATGTAAAGGAAACCCATAACGAAGTTGACGGGCAGTGTGGAAGACGTTCCTATGTCTGGTAGGTCAAGAACCTTCACGCCTGATGTTTAAATTGACATATTAAATGATGTTTAATATAAATGACATATTTCACCTTTGGTTTCTTGCAGACAGTTTTGACCGTCTTTTTCAATTTGAGGTGAAGATGCAAGATGCATGTTAAGTGAATGATCCCCTGAATGTTAAATGAATAACTGAATCAAATGGGCAGTTTCGAACAGATTCTGTATTCAGACAAGAATATTCCGATGATCTCAACGATGTGTCACTCATGACAAGACATGGGTGCATCACGTTGATCCAGTAATCCAACACAGCATTAAAGTGGAAGCATGTCAAGTTCTCCTCTACCTCAACAAGAAGAAACTTCTATCTCATGGCAAGAGGTTTGCCATCAAGTTTGGGTAAAGTTCAAATATCCAGCTTCATTTTTCCATAAAGAAATGAAAGTAGGTGATTATGGTTAGGAATATGTCAGTTTTGTGGGCTAACTTACATATATGATATGGTGAATACCAAACATCGTCCAAGTACTTAGAATTGAGGTTCAGCTTGGGTACCGTTGTCATATTTAAGATAAACCCACACTAAAACAGTACTATAGTTCATAATGGTCAGAATAAAAGAAGCATCTTAATGCACTCTGTAGACGCTATAGAAATCAGAACAGGACGGCGTGTGTTTATGAAAATATAAAAAAAATTGTAAAATAAATGTGCCATCCTCAAGTACAATCAAAATGAGTATTATTTCAAAACTTAAGAGAAAGGCTTAACGAATGAATATTTTACTCCTTTTATTTACATAAAAATTGATCGTGGCTCAGACTGGATTTAAGTTCCATAGCAACACTATCAGTCCGCTTAGCAACCGGTCTAATCACGGCCATAAAAGTCCGGTGCAATATAGTTTCCGAAAGTCATTACTGTCGAAATCACCTGACCTTTCTTTTCAATGTGAAAAAAATATAATTTGAATGAAAATCTCTTTTAATCTTTCTACTTATTGAACATAAGTTCCCTCTTACTTAGCTAATGAATAGGATATGTCTATAAAGTGAGATAACAAAACCTTCATGAATTAAACGTTGCACGTGACAATTACATGTTTCAAGTAATTCAAGCGGAAGCAAATATCATGAAACACGTGATAGGAAATGCGCCACAGTGAAATATCACTATGATAAGACTTCAATTATACCTCTACACACGAAATACAACCTGGCTATTAAAATAGCTGTACTCATTAATTCAGCGCTTGTACGTGCTGAATGCTTGATATTATCCGAGGTTTCGCAGTGTTCTATTCTGACAGCTCACTCGAACATTATAAATAGGAAGAAAGCACTGTTGACATTAATAGACTTTCCTAAACAAGACACGTCCTGACACGAATCTCTCATTACCCGCTATCTTGACACTTGCAAGGCTTACCAACAAGTGTTTGGATGGAGATGGTATGTAAGGCCACTCGGCTAATATACTTCTCAGCACTTGTCAAATCATCGTCACATAATCAGTCAATCAGTATGACTCGTGAATTATTCAGTACTTGGTGATATGGAACAGGGTAATTGTTTATCGCTCACGGACTCAAGGGGATAATAGAACCGCCAAGAGTATGATAAATTGGTCAAAAATGGACAATAATGCGAAACACTGATGTGGTAGGGGCAAATTATGGTCGGCAAACTCAATCGTGGGGTTACCATTGTCACAGCGCCGCACATGATACACCGTATGTGTGGAGCCAGTTCTACATGTTCTAGAGAAATTTGACCAATCAAAAGTCCCATTGCTTTACTGAAATGACTGAGGTCACACCATGTGTTCAAGCAAATTGGTTACCTCACGCGAAACACGTGCTGGTCGATACTCGTTGGCTTGAAGTTACAGTGTTGTGCACGTGTGTTAGTCAACAACAGGGATCACACTTCATCATGAAATTAAATAACTGATGAAAGAACACTACTTGTCATCAAAAATGGATTATTGTGCGTAAACACATGCAAACGAAGAATTGAACTCACCTTATAGGTAAATGAAACGGAAGACAATCAAGATGATCATTATTTTCAGAGAAATTCATTGGAACAATTTGTACCATACTCATTAATCAATTTCAATAACATGTATGAATATCTCTGCAAACGAATTACCGATACGTAAGGTGATGCAGGTGCTTTAATAATGAATATATATTAACTATAGATACCTTCAAACTAACTTTCTTTTTTATTGGAAATTATGGAATTCAACTATATGAAACTGAAAATTGAACGAAAGAAAAACCGTCCTAATTTAGACTCTGATACCTTATTGCATTCGTTTATGTACTACAGCACACAAGTTTGCTTCTCCTGTCCCCATTCGCTGAAGTACTCTGCGTCATAGCGCCCTCGGAAACTTGTTGTCATTCGTTGCCAAAGCAACCAGGGCGATTAACTTTTTTTATTTCCTTGGAGACCAAAAAAAGACGTCTTATGTCTGTTGGTTCCATTCCCCCAAACCTTTATGAAATTATAGCAGTTATACCGAGCCAAAGGTTAGTATGATATGATATTTTAAAGATGGAAACTGTGATTGTATATTTGTGTTTATTAACAGAAGTATCTCTTATACGACAGAGAACAAAAAGCCTGTCTAGCTTCATTATCTTCATCTGGGATAGCACACACACAGCCACAGCATTGGGACGTCCAGATTCCACAGTTGACATATATGGTTTTATATTACTTTGGATAATGATATAAATCTCCAGATAAGACCGTAGGAATATAATGTGGTAGACAAATATGGAAAAATGCTTAAGTGCAAGTATTCTCATCATGAAGCAAGGTTGGGCTGCAGGAGAGAATGAAATAGTATCACGGCTACTCTTTAGTTATATTAAAGTTTAATGGATTGATCGCGTTAGTGTTTGGCTAAGCGGTATACGGCTTTTGATGTTGCCTTTAGGAATTTAGTTCTGAGTGGAAAATGACTGGATTTGTCGACCACGTGATCATATATACCAATATGATCAATTGTGCAGACTAAAATCTTTCACTGTGACAATATATTGATGGGATCGCTGCATCGCATGTGAATAATGAATAAATAATTGACACAGCGCGGTGACTATAATTGATAGGTGTGAGGTGTGTCATCCGAAGTGTTACCTGCTCGCTTGTTATGCATCAATACATAAGCTACTAATGATACTTGGACATTTAATTACTTTACATACAGTTGATATATCATTAACTCGTTACATTACAAGGACTCTAAAGCCCCCAAAAGGGTTATGTACGTAAGGGAACGTCCATACGAGGGACTTGATAAGCGTCTTCTTAGTTCATAGTATGTGTTAATATAATCCATTCATAAGTGGCATACAATCAAAACTATTTTCAAGACGGGAAATAACAAAATAAATCATAAACATATTTACAGTTCTAATTAAATGCGCTGGAAATATCTCAACGAGGCTGTAATATAAAAATCAAGCGTCTTCAATCTTGGATCAATTTCTTAAGCAATTGTGATGTTTGTAGACGGTAGCCTGTACCATATTGAACAAATGATGGCAAAATATAATATCATATGCTAATTTGCTTTTAAATTTAAGTCTTCTAACTCGTAATTTTCGAATGCCAGGCGCGTATTTATATTTATGTTAGCTATCACCTATCTATATTTATACCTTCCTACCTACCTACATAGCTATGTACCTATATATCTTTTTCTGCCTGGTTTGTCCACTTTTTTGGGAGGATTCTCATCCATGTGTTGAATGACTAATATATATTTATAATAAGTTTAATTACGAGTTATTACGCCAGTTGTTAGGAAACTCTGACAAGATACTGAAGAATGAAAATCTTGTTTATGGCATTCAGATGCTACCTCTGAAAACATCTGGTCTTTTGCAGGGGTTGTAGAAGTCTGTACGTGATATGACGTCCTTAGGATTCATGTTCAGCTTTGGACAATCAATCTTGTGTAGGAAAGGTAAACAACTCAAGAAAGAGTGCTTTCAAGAACACATACAACTTTAAGCAAAAATGTATTCATAATAAACCAGTTTATAACATGTTCATGTGTGTAAAAGATGGTCGAAATAATTGACCTGGCTGCACATAAGTTATCTCATTTCTGATGTGAAACACAATGGCATTTGTCATGCATTCAACTGCTTTAGAATCATCTTTGGATTTGTCATGCGCCAGAACGACTGAAGCAGTCTACCAATAGGTCCAGATCATCGATAACTTGGTTGCACGTCGAAGTTAGTTTCTAAAAACCCTCAGATCCCTCTGTCAGAAATTTAGACTTTTACTCACAAATTACAGTTATGAGTTCCCCAGCGAACCTCTGCTCTTTTGAAGGTATCAGACAATTAATAAAAAGTAGATAAAACTACGTCTGTTAGCAAACAGCAGCAACAAACAAATTGACTTGATTGATCCCCTTGTCCTGATCGTTTACAACAAACTGAAACAGAAGCTAAGTTTGAATGAGTGGCTTTGTAAAAAGAGTTCCATAAATCATACAACGGGTTCACTTGTTTTGCTTGAACACATATTCTACGTAGGCGATCAGTTTACCATTCCTTCCTTAACTGAGATGGGCAAAAGAAGTTAATATTGACATATTTCCGTTCGAAATGATAAATCTTCTTGAACTGAATTTTATAACTCATTAAGCTTCATTCTATTGACATGTACAGTTGAAATAATTTGAACCTTATCCATCATAAAACAAAAATACGATTGATTCATCAGCTCTAAGATTTTGAATTCAAGTCAGTTCAGTCTGTTAAAGCTAAAGCAGTTTCAAACAAACACTTTGTTTATTAAACTTTTTCATTAATTCTACATCTTGCTGATAATATTTTAGAATTATTTTCTTGAAAATTGATCATCAGCTTCCATGTTCGGGTTTCAATCATTTTATACACTTACAAAAATATAAGTAATCCATTTTCAACCAAATCAAATAACATTTTCCAATTTTGTAAAAACATAACACAAATACCATTGCGATTTGGTCGATAATGTTATTGTAATTTCTATTAAACAAAAAGCCATTAGAAGACCATAAGCTGGCATATGTGCTTTTGTCACTGTCGACTTAAAACTCTTCGATACAACAAAACACATGTCAACTGCACACTCGTTGGGACTTTGAGAGCTTGGCGTCTAGACTCGCTTCCATTAAGTGCTGAATAATAAAGGGGAGATAATTTCCATATGTTTCCATATGTATTTCCTACAGGATGCAGACCGGAAGTCACGTTGTAATGACAGGTCACGTGGCAATAAACATCAGCACATAATAGTTACGTGATTAACAACAGGGCATCTGGTCTCCACTGGAGGAAGCAGGGTTATCTAAGGGTAGGAAGATGATACGTCCATCTCGAAATGGAAACGAGTAATCTTGTCCCGTAGCTATGGTGACCATATTGAATATGAAACAAATAACATCTGTCTCAATCATATCAATCTTTAGGCTGCAGCTACAAATCAAATGCATGTTATCTTGATATGTGTGCATAAGGTACCGCACAGGATCTTGTCAAGGAGATTTATACATTTCATTAGGAGAAATGAGTATCTTCCATGTTTGATGAATAAATAACGAGTCGACAGTGGAGGAAAATGGCAAATATTTTACCTTAAGTTGACCTGTGCAATAACAGAACCGTTAGGATAGCTTTTAAAAAGTTAAAGAGATTACCTAGAGATATATATTAGAATGATGCACCTGTAAGCTTGGACAAATACATACACCAGTACAAGGATAAAAGCTTGGAGAGATACTACCATCAGTACAAGGACAAAAGTTTGGAGAGATACTACCATCGGTACAAGGACAAAAGCTTGGAGAGATACTACCATCAGTACAAGGACAAAAGCTTGGAGAGATACAACCATCAGTACAAGGACAAAAGCTTGGAGAGATACAACCATCAGTACAAGGACAAAAGCTTGGAGAGATACAACCATCAGTACAAGGACAAAAGCTTGGAGAGATACAACCATCAGTACAAGGACAAAAGCTTGGAGAGATACTACCATCAGTACAAGGACAAAAGCTTGGAGAGATACTACCATCAGTACAAGGACAAAAGCTTGGAGAGATACTACCATCAGTACAAGGACAAAAGCTTGGAGAGATACTACCATCGGTACAAGGACAAAAGCTTGGAGAGATACTACCATCAGTACAAGGACAAAAGCTTGGAGAGATACTACCATCAGTACAAGGACAAAAGCTTGGAGAGATACAACCATCAGTACAAGGACAAAAGCTTGGAGAGATACTACCATCGGTACAAGGACAAAAGCTTGGAGAGATACAACCATCAGTACAAGGACAAAAGCTTGGAGAGATACTACCATCGGTACAAGGACAAAAGCGTGGAGAGATACAACCATCAGTACAAGGACAAAAGCTTGGAGATATACTACCATCAGTACAAGGACAAAAGCTTGGAGATATACTACCATCAGTACAAGGACAAAAGCTTGGAGAGATACAACCATCAGTACAAGGACGAAAGCTTGGGAAGATACTTTAAAATGTGCACAGACTCTACCCTCACAACGACTACCAAAGATAGGAATATCATACCTCAAACACAAAGACGAACGTCAGCAAAGACACTACCCTCATGACAACTACAAACGATGGGACACATCATACCTCTGAGATTAGGAGCAGCGTTAGGAAAGACTCTACCCTCACGACAATTACCAAAGATAGAGCATATCATACCTCCAAGATTAGGATAAACTTCAACGCAGACTCTACCTTACTACAACTACCGAAGAGAGGATAGTTAATACCTCAACGATTAGCACAAATGTTACGAAAGACTCTACCCTCACGACAACTACCAAAGAAAGTACATATCATACCTTTTGAGATTAGGATAAACGTCAACATAGACTCCACAACATACAGACAAACGTTAGCAAAGACTCTACCCTCACGACAACTACCAAAGATAGGATATATCAAACCTCCAAGTTAGAACAAAAGTTAGCAAAGACTCTACTTTCACGACAACTACCGAAGCAAGGTTGATCATACCTACAATTTCAATGATCTCGAAAGTTCCAAGAATCAGAAAAAAATGCAACTATGATAGTTCCTTGTGTATTTTCATAAAGGGGAAAACGATATGGTAAACTCAACCTACAGGATTATGCCCAAAGCTTTGATCTACAGTTTGGATGATTTCGATAAAAGGGAACAGAGTCAATTGCAATGTATTTTAGAATTAGTAAGAATTTTAAGTGTAATGTGGAGGAAAACAAGATCTTTCACTCCATTTCTTCATGTACATGCTCTTGTATTAAACAATATTTAATTAACATTAACACATCATCAGCAAGATCAGCATGAATAAACAAGCCCATAAAAGGGTTGCTTGTGCAATTTCCCATTTTTTTAACTTAGTTTAAAACAATGTTCATGATTTTAAATGATGGTTTAGATTTTTATGTCAAGCGTATATACACTGGAGCCTAAGTGTTCGAAGATCATCCGAACCATTCCTTCAGGTTTTCATAATTAGAACACTAGAAAAATTTAAAAATCCGTCAACTTTAATTTACATTGAATTCACTCTGTAAATAGAACACCAAAACGGTAAAGACACTGCAGTTCTTTATCTGTACATACGAAACTAAATTACATCAGTAGAGTTTTTATAATCCGGACTCTAACTTATATCTAACAGTTATACCATATAATAGAAAAACTCAAGGAAATTAATGAAGGTAAACTATTACAGGGCTACAGATAACTTTTTAGGTGTGAGTGGACATACACCTTGAATATAAAGTGGAGGTGTACTGAAACTTTTGGGGGTGTACTCACTACTTTAGTTCTTGCAAAGTGTGAGCACGTTTGTATGTTGTTTATGAAGGTGTAAAGTGTTGTAACAACCAATGAAATCGCCAATGTATTACCGACGGAAACTAGCGAAGCTGTACATAATTTCAGAAGTACATTTAACAAGGTATCAACAATCGATAAATGTTTGTCAAATAAACCTGAACATGAAATTATTATATTCATGAATCAGAACATCCTTGATAAATTTAGAAATACGATACGCATGGAAATGAATGTCTAAGCGTAAACAGGCATGTATATATATGTGCGTACATGATACGCATGGAATTTATTTTAGGGCCGTACTTAGTAATTTTATAGGCGTACATTACGCGTGTACGACCCTTATCTGTAGCCCTGCTATTACTAGTGATATCAATTAAAGAATGAAATAAACTGTTACTGCAATGTTAGAAATACTGAATTGGTTTGCGTTAAATGATTTAATCAAATAAACTAGTGTAGGCCATGCACTACATGTCAGCGACCCTTAAAAGTTTTGAATGGGACACAATGTTCTCATGTTATGGTCTCCTAAATCTTGTTAAGGAAGCGATGCACAAGACAATTATGTCAAAGTAAATGACCATTAAAGAATAGCTATACTTTATTTTGATGCGCTATAAGTGTTTTAATGAATGGGAGAAAATAAACGGTAATCTGGGACCATCTGCCAGTTGCAAGGGATACACCGATATATTTCAAGTAAGTCATTACACGCTATTAAAGCAAAGTCTAATCCCATTTATATGAATAAATCAATGAATATCAAATTTCTAATATGGGTTGAGTTTAAAATGATTTAGCGACATGGTTTGAAAAAATAAGTTTATGAAACCAATCCTATGAAGAAACAGGTTCTGTTTCCGAACATAGTATTTACTTCTTACGTTGTAAAAAACGAAATATGCTTATCTGAATATACGAACTTCCTTATAAATGTGCTGAAGTCGAAAATACACAATCAATTGACTAACTACTGGCTAATGACTTATTTAATTGATTACCCGCCCATAGTTTAGTCTGTATCTTTTAAGTTCCAAAACTACGTTTGACTAATTGGCGCGCCTGCATAAACACAATTCACGATTTAAATCCATAGATTGTTTCTATTCTTAACTGATTGTTAACTCTAGCATCAGTAAGTACCTTTCGACTGAATAATACCATTTATACTGTTTAACACAATTGCCTCTATCGCCATCCCCTTTTCACTGCGGTAGGCGTAATGAAAGCTCCTAATAACTACCAGACAGAATCGAGTACATCCCTCGCAAAGTGGGGAAAGTGTGCTATATGTTAAGTTTTATCAATCAAATTCTCATATTTTTGTTAAAATTCGTTATCATCTATACAAATCATTGGTATCGAATTCAAATATACAGAAGGAAGAAAACTAAACGCATAATAAGACATAGTGAATAATTCAAATACACCATTCCATTCAGCCTATGGTTTTTAGTATTAATCCCGAAATAAAATGAAGTGATATATTTCCATTTAAACGGTCAAAAATAAAACTCCGAAATTGAAAACAAAAAAGGTACAACACATGATGTGTGTTTCATACCAAGTTTCATTCCTATAACAGGATTCTTAATTATATTTTATGGCAACGATCAAGATTAAAAGTCAGAAGAATTTAAAATCATGCAAGGCCACGACTACCCATGAAGACTGTTTCATACACCTAGTTTCAATTAGCCGGTTTTGATTTTCATAGGCATCATAAGTTGGTTTCCTTAGGAACACAATTTGAAAGATGAAGTTGATACCCAAAACGAAACAACTGCATATGTTACGAGTTCAACATACGAAGTTTCAATGAGACATGCCTTGCGGTATATGAGTTCTGGTCAAGAAAAGGAAAGTCCACACTCGGACGGACCGACGGGTCGTTCTATACCGGTGCGGTAATAGGCTACGGTACCTATTAGAGCAACATGCTTGTACTTCAGGGTATTTGATATGCGACAAGCAGTTTAGCGTCTCTCTTTGGTTCTATACCCTATACATCAATGTCATATTTCTTCTACTCAAATTATCAGTAAATATGGAATATTCAAAAGGACATTAAGTGACAGTATCATATGTATTTATCATATCAGTTGAATCTAGAGCAGAGAGAGCCTTCTCATGATTGGAGACACAAGACAAAGTGTTAATTATTAACATGTCAAACATAGGATGACTGCTCCGTATATCACAATGTCCAATATCATGAATAATGTGCATGTATTGTGAGCGTCTATTGTATCATATGAAACACTTTTTAACGCAAACGTTAATTTTTTATACGATATACACGTGTATAATGCATTTTCTACGTGTTTAGTTAGTACAAAATTAAGTTGTAAATGAATTTGAAATTTGGTTAGCGAAACCTTTATCACAACCGCATTTTCAGTTCGCTCCTGTCACCTAAAATAAATCAACATGCTATCGACATTTCCATTTTTGCTTGAAGCAAAACTTTATCCGTAAGCCGTAAGTTTACCAAGAGAAGGAGACCTATTAAGTCAAGAAAATCGATTTTCAACAATTTCAAAAACCGTTACTCGTTAACGATTACATGTGACATGCCTAGCTTGAAACATAAAATCTTAATCAAAACTGAAAATATGCCATGGACGACTCGGATAAATCAATTCAATTAAAACATGCGAACAAAGTAACAAAACAGTCCTTGTGAAAAACAAAGTACTTAAGCGCGCCTATTAATATCAAACCGCAACCTATAAATCACGACCACACAACCATTAAAGTTAAGGAATTCAAAAATCGAACTGGCTGCAGCTAGGAAGTGAAGCAAGATAATAACAGCCTGTGACATCAAGCACACGCCATGCTATTGTCAACACAGTCCTCCGTCTCCATGCCCAACGCAATATTGAGTCGGTACCGTTATGTCACAAGCTGTGGATAAGGAAAAATCTATAGTGAGTCGACAAGACATTACCTCGGGTGTCCCGCTCGTGGTTGTAGGGGTATCCATGACGGTCGGCGGACGGCGTTAGAATGAGCGGCACGTGGGGACGACACAGCTTGTTCTGCCTCGGCCATTAGCATAGTCGTTCACTGCCAGCTATCCGTATGTCTTGTCTTCCACAGTTGACCTTTCCCGTATTGACCACTGATAGTTAGGGGTTGGACTCACAATCATTGCGCGATTGGTTCACAGTGTTACAGACAGGACAACTAAGTAAAGTCAATTTTAACCAATAACAAATTTGATATGTCAATGTTGAAAAAAATGTCTTTCCATTATGGAATAACGTGACTGAAAGAAACTGTAAATAAGTCTAATGGTCATTGCTGGTAGATGAGAAACATTTGACAAATTTACTGAGTCTTCAAAATTATGTCACGGTTTTTCAAGTGTTTTAGAATACTGCAGTTTAGAAAATCTCCAGTTGCCTAAAAGGTGAAAGAGTAAATATTCTACTTTGGGTGTACTTACTATTCAAGGTTCATTTTACTGGCTTTCTTTTCATTTTCATGATTTTGATAAAATCATATACATCTCTTGTATTTCATCTACGATTGGTATACATAATTAAAGAGTAAAGAAGTACAACGTTAATTTTAAAAAACCAGACACATACATACATACATCACATGTCATGCGAGTCCAGGCACATAATAGACTGTCTGGAGCAAGACTGCAAGTATGTCAATAGAACACTATTAGAGGTCTAATAGTTTATATCTTTTATATATGTATTATTGTCAGTGATACGTGATAAGGATATGCATTCAAAGGTATATTTGAATATGACCTTGGACAAACTGACTAAAATCAATTTCGGAGGATTTTATGGTAGCTTCAACCGATATTTTGAATCACAAAAGATAAACAATGTTTTTCGTCTAATATTCTTTTTATTCTCAAATCTAATGTTAATACATCTCGCTTGGTTTATATGTGGCAAATGTGAGCCTTGCTCTTTTGTTGTAAAATAATATAAGGTATGCACCCATTGAGTTGAACTCACATGTATGTTCAGAGATATCATTTGATATAATGTATAATGAGAGGGGAATCCTACGCGCTTAGGTATTTATAAATGAAGAGGAGGTTATCTCTTACTCCACCAAAATCACGAATTCAACAATACAGGGATTAATTTCATGAATATATTTATGTGGTACACATTGTAAACGGTTTTAAAAACAAATACTTGCTAAAAAGTATCACGAATGATTCTTTCAGTTGTTTTGGCATTATAGACCTCCTGAAAGTTTATGATTAGATTTATTCAATTTAATTGACTTCATTCAAACCGACTACTGGAATAGCCAACCATTAAGGGATTCATAAGCCAATCCGACGATAGCAAGATGTTGAACTAAATACATAGGCTTAAAGGCTAAAGGCAAATTGTACCCTGGTGATTTTCTGAACGAATAATGGCATGATAGCTTTGTATCCCAGAGGAAGTAAGTTGACGTATTCTAGATGCCCAGATCATGTTTTATTAATTATTGATAAAAGATGAAACAGTGCCAGGATGTATGATATTAAACGATATAATGCATTATTGAATGGATATAAATGCTAACTAATGCTCTATGCGCTGGTGTTGAATTCCTAACCTTTCTAGATGTGTAAGGGGTTGTCACTCACTCAGATTGGTCATTTGGAAGAACTAGTGTGGTGTCCAAGTACATGTATTTCCTATTGCTTGTGTATTTCACCTGCCACTCATAGGTGACCGAGTCTAGACCGTAGACAATGTTTATATATAAAGCAACAAGATCAAAGCGTTCTGATACAGAGAGGTGGAACCTTTATTAGCACAGACCATTTTCGCCTCTGGTCACTACACAGCTATTTGTTATGAAAGACAGACAGGTGGGGGATATCATTTATAACCAGTTATTAATGCTTTAAAACAATATCTCACATTTTCATTTTTTGAAGACATACTGTTTGCAATTGGAGTATGACTTCGCAGCGTCAAATTTTTGTATAAAAAATTATCAACATATTTGTTCATGTTTCTGCATATTAAGTGGAATCGTCCTCTCTTCACTACGACATCGTGCACGAAGAATGGTTTCGTGGTTCACGGTTACCTCCGTGTCGACCAGTTTCAAAGAGAAACAAGAGTGAAAATAATAGCAGTTTTCATAACACTTTCCTGTGGTTTTCATATGCAACTTTCTTAATATTATTCTCTATTCTAAATCTTGGTTTAATTGTATTCTTTATATTTTATAACTAGAGCGTTGAAGAATAATCCAAATTTGACTACCATAATGTTATTAGTTGGCTCCTAGTCTTCGTATTAGCACATGGGCAATGCCCTGGGATCACTCTTTCTTTTTCAAAAGTGTTTTACGACTTTGATAAAGTTTGGTGAATTTTGTATCATAAATTTGATATTTTGAGTAAAACAAGTTCCCTGAAGAAAAAAGTATAAGGTTATTATTGAGTAGTGAACTTGCATCGGAACTCGATATCGTAAATAATTAAAACGTAGGTTAAAAGTAGATGAAAAAACATTTACCTTCTACACAATAGAGTAAATCAAAGCAGTAAGCTCAGCCATTTGGCAGATCTCGACACGATTCATATGAGTGATTAATTTTTAATTGAGATAAATCTATTCTAATCACATACAATAATACATACTTTTATATGGGGAAAAAGTGTACCTTTGTTAATGAATCTTTATTGCCAGTGGTTATGAAATATGAATTTTCATAATGACTTTCATCAATGACATATTACTCCTTACTCCTTTACTCTACTGTATAGAGGCTAGTTTTTTTCATCTACTTTTTACCTACGTTTTATTTACGATATCGAGTTCTTGTATCTACTTGTTTGTTAATACTTCATGAGCGTCCTATTTCTAAATCATAGTTGGATATAACCAATACTATAAATTTTCGGCGTATTCTCTCAATTTTCTGTGCTTTCATATCTCCCATCACTTTACTACCATAGTTAAAGAGCCTGACCTATCGGCATACGGTCTGCCATCTTGTTTTAGGGAAATTGAAATGAAAAAGGGGGCTGTATCTTTACTATTTCTAAAACATTATATACGTTGTCAACAAGTTTAATTTCTTTATAGGTCAATGAATATATGAATATATAAAACAAACTCTATGTATGGATAGAATATCCAAACATATAAAAGTGATTTATGTTACGAGTAATCAACAATATCTTGTAACCCGTACCAAGGATTTTCACAATCTTAGCGCCTATGAAAGGCTTCGCTTCTCATTCTTCTTTTATTTTGCAGATTGAGCGCTGAGTGAGTTACAAATCTAATAAATCAAATTAACTTAAATGACACCGTCAGTTACATGTTTCATTTGGGTTAGGTCATACCAAACAGTCACCAGTTTAATGAAATAGTATCAAATGGTAGGGCGTTTACTATTCTATTTATCACTTGACCACATAAAGCGGGAGTGTGCCGACAGTGTGCTGAAAGTAAGATTTCTTGGCTGTTCTTGTGACTGCGGTGCTATCAGTGTTGCGTCACAGCCACGCAGTAATGTGACATCATACGTGTAGTGGTAATAGACTAGTTTAATATTGCCATTTTAATATCAGACTGCGGACCTTACGAGAGCGAGTATCATTAATTCAACGTACATCCTTTTTAATGAATGAATCTGGTATGTGTATTTATTATGGTTTTAGTTGAATATTAATATTTGCAGTGCATTAGATAACATGAATTGTTGATACATTAAGTGAATGATAATATTGTCATACATCCATAACCCCACAAGCTGTTTAAACAGTCATTCTGCTATCTATCTTATAGCAACTCACTTCTACAAAGATGAAGAAAGTAGCTGGACCTGACTGGGAATAAATCCTGCTGTAGGCTTTTTCATGTAGCTCAATTAGAACTCATTCCTCATTTTCAGAGTTTGCATAACAGCAGAATAACGATCCCTATTTGAAGTCGATTATAAATCGGGCGTTTGAAGTCTACCTTTCTCAGTCATCACATTCAGCAAAATATTGTCATTCCTTAACCACCCCATTAAGCAATTCCTTTTGAGTTTAACACTTGGTATGGTAGTAAACACTTCTAGGCGTTGAGCGACCTTTTCAACACAATATGCTGAGGGAAGATAACTTTGAAGATACTAGCGTATACGTACGTTCACATTAAACCACACTGTAACTTCGAGACATCTCATCTACGCGACTTATTTGAATTATGATTTTGTACCCAGGAAATAATATCATAAATAATAAATATCATATTCATATGTTTAGATATATGTTAGGACTTGTATGCATGAAAAATTAAGTACATATATTGTAAGGCAAGGATAAACCTATGTCACTACCATACTTATTTTTTCCCTTTTCAATGAACAATATTAGGAACAACATTATGGCTTTTAAGAATCAGATTTTTCAACGCCCCTGTTTTTGAATTTTACAGTTCGCTTACTGTAACGTTTGTTTAAAAACATCCCGTTGTAAGAATACATAAGAAAGTCAGTGAACGTGTTTTCAATATCATAAAATAAAAGTGGTACTTGATAAGCTTCAGAACTTTCCAACTACCAACATATTACATATAAGGAGTATTGTATTGAAACGAAGCAAACATCCTCATAGTTTGCCCTGGATCATAAGCAATTATTATAACAGTGATTTAACGCCACAGTGAAGCCTATAGCTCGCAACAATATAGATCGTAGCCAGACCAAGCGTTTGTTCCCATTGGACGTCCACTGGACTCGCCTATTCATCACCTTTTCTACAGGATTGGTAACGGACTCTCCCAGGAGCAGTTTGGAGACAACCGGTATCAAATTCTGTCTAAAATATGATTAACGTGCAATCGGAGTGCCTGTAATCACTCACGACTACCCGGGGGAAAGGCTAGGCGCGGCATGAACGACGACATGTGGACGTCTCATAGCACGGCGTCTGGAGTGGGATATAGACGATACCCACCGAGGTGGAGCCCACTCATTAACACACCGGGACGCTCCACTTATCCTCGCTTTGGTCTGAATGTGATATTCCCATTATTTCTGTAGAGTTAAGGGATTTAGGTTATGTCCTTAGTATAGATTCCTTTACGACACTTTAGGTTTCAATATTAGATGAAAATTATTACGATCAGTAAGTTTTGAGATATGGTTTGTTGCTGTCAGTATTGTCACATGTATGGGTTATCCCTAGAACGAGAGCGAGGTTTAAACAGAAATGCGCTTGAGTCGGTTAGTAAAGAGTGAAATATCTTCTCATTTTATTCCAATTAAATCACGTACGTGTACGTATAGCCAGAAAACGGCCTACCGCTCTTGAACCAGTCTGCAATGTAGTTGTTGTGTCAATAACGATGAAATACTCGCGCAGGAACAACAGTCACTAGGCACACATATGATAAATATGACATAGGCATTGTTTCAACCCATAAGTGAAAACTATGTGCACGATAAATTAGTATTCCCACCTAAACGAATACTAGAATTCTTGAAAATCAATATTCTCATAATAACCAGATTCATGTATGTGTAAGTGTGTTTTCTTGGTTTAACCTAAATCGTCAACCTAGAGCTTCTTGATCATGTACAACTTCCAATCAGCACACAATTCATTGACACTGTTGTTTTCAGGTTCTGTACAATGTAAGCTATTTTAACATTACCCCCTTTCTTACAACATATACATTTTCCAGGCTGTATATGGCATTCTTTGATGTGTGTGGAGCATAAGGCGTAGGAAATAAATATATTTAACATTTAACATATCAAGAGATATTTTGTTATAACGATATCGGTGTTTATCTAATCTGTACACAGGGAACTCTATCAATGCTATGGGTTTTCCTCTTGATTGTGTGACGACAGATAGTATCTTATACATAGGACGCCAGATTCGATTATATTTCTTTAGGTACAATTAAATTATGGAATTGAAGGCATATTGAAATATTCATGAAATTCAAAATTTGTTATAAGCTACTTAAAAAACGTGTGCAACTTCTATGACATATCAGTTTATATGGTGAAAAAGTGCACCATATCATCAAACTAGCTGTAATATTATACGTCATGAACTTTCCAAAATGCCCTTTCACCTATAGCTTCCACTAGTTTGAAAATTCCTGTTTCAATATTTTTAACAATTCATTCAAGATACATTTTGTGTCCATTTCTAGTCATATGCATGTATATAGAGGTTTTTTTTAACTTACCGAGGACCGTTTCTTTGGTGAGGGTTTCGGTGCCTGTCGGCGGGCATTGTCCTTCACCATTTTAGCTGCTATCGCCATTTTGGACCAGATGAGGTATATCCGTAAACTCTGTCACGGAGATTTTAGTAAAACTTTAAAAACTTATTTTTGTGTCCTGAAAAATAAATTGAGCATACTTGCCAATACAGATTGAAATAGTTAATTCAAATATCAAGACGAATTGAAACGAAAGTAAATGTATAATTATTCATATTTGATAAGCATATTAACACTTACAACTTTTTCAAATTTGAAGGAATTAAACTCGAAAATAAGATTGTCTGCTGTGTGAGAATACAACTATTATCGTTTCGAATGTGCTGAATTAAAGCAAAGATGAAATTTTAGTATCACGGTTGGTTTAGATTTAATAAATAGGTAATTAATTTCAGCTACTTATGAACGAAGATAGTAAATATAAGATACCTGAACGTTTCTGTAGACTTCACCTGCAAATGGAATGTTCCTTTTTGTTATCCTTGACGTCGTGTTTTGACGATGAATATATTTCATAAACATGTCTTTCCGTGTGCCTGGGTGTTCTCATAAGTTTGAAAGTAATTTTTACAAAAACAATGAATTTTATGTAAATGTATTTTGGACACACCATATTTCTATACTCTTAAAACCAATTTGAATACTTTTATTCATTTTAAACTACATTTATTTGATGAATAAGTTTTAATAGATAGGCTTAAATGATATGTCACTATATGTTTGATACGTTCCCCTCACTTAGATCTTCGCATCATTGCGCTCTGAGATGCAGGTGAAATTTTAATGTCACTAGTCTCTTGAGCTCGACAAGAAAAAACTTTATATAAGAGGTAACAAAAGATCCCACAATAGTCTCTATTCAACCATAACGGGTATCTCTCGACATATTCATGTGCTTTCTTAGGCCATCACGAGTCAGTCTTTTCATGGCATGTCCCTCGACAATTGGTCACTCGCCAATCTTGAAATATTAATATTTGCACTGCGGATAACGCTGATGATTCTGAAGACAATGGAGGAAGATAAAGATAGTTGCTAAATGACTGACAACATCTTGGTAACGAGCACTATACATCTCTATTCACTCCACCTGCCCTGGTCGCGGGAAGAACGTTTAGTTTTACAACACACCAGGTCATGTCATGTCACAGACTATTGAAAGAGAAAAACGGTCTACGAGGGCATCTTAATACACTGGTTAAAATAGGGATTTTGAAATTATTGATATGAGTTATGTATATATATCGATAATCTGATACATATCAACAATGACAATTCCAATATCCAGAATATTTTCTCTCTCTCTCTCTCTCTCTCTCTCTCTCTCTCTCTCTCTCTCTCTCTCTCCTCCTCTCCTCTCTCTCTCTCTCTCTCTCTCTCTCTCTCTCTCTCTCTCTCTCTCTCTCTCTCTCTCTCTCTCTCTCTCTCTACCATCACCAGAAACTAATTGATGAAAATATTGAAGTAACTTATTGGATATTGATACCAAAATTGTTCAAACACTATGTTTATATAGACATGAAGATGGAATAGACATTGGATTACAAACTTTTGGGGATGCACTTTAAAACAAGATACATTTTGAAACCATCACCAGAAACTAATTGATGAAAATATTCAAGTAAATTGAAACAATGCATCTAAAAGAGTAACAATTTACAAAACCTCTCGCCATGTTTAAAAGGCACACTTACCTGGAATAAGGTGCTGGGAAAATGCATTCCGTGGAACTGAATAACATTTCCAGTAACGTCCAATATCTCAACTCATTTTCGAATATAACTTTATCTGTTTTTGTTCAGTTGTCCTGGCTTTATCAATTAATAACAAAGGCATCGTACATTTCTATCGCAGCGTTGTTATGAACACCAGTGAACATGGTAATTACACGTTTACATGATATATCTCCGATTGACATTGCATTTTGAACAATGGGTTTCACTGCCGGTATTATAGGGCGTTATTACATTAGGTTTTGTGATACTTGTCAATCAAAAGAACATGGGTAATCAAATAACAGTGTGAAACGTATTTGTTATAGAAACCGGATATGAGATAGCTGTTGGGACATGTGAATATGTTGGGAACTTCTTCTGAGACATTATGATGCACGTGTATGTGTTTATATTACATGTTGTGTAATGGTGTTCACGTAATTTATCAACATTTAGAATTATAATGCGGTGATGAAAGTTGTAAATATAGGAAGATAATGAAAGATGATAACAATAATGTTTGCATTGCTTATTAACTACGCGGGCAATATTATCGGAGTTCATATATTTCATACGATAGCCTTGGGCAAAATATTACTTCCTCATGACGACTTCACGTCCATTACAATGCCTAAACAGTTCGTCTTCGATGTTGCGTTTGGTTATGGCGGGTAATCCGCGTATGCTTGGGTGTAGGTTGTTTTGTTTTTTCATTTCACGACTTCGGTAACAAACAGAATATATTCGAGCTCATGACATACATGCCAAAACTTCAGAATATCTCTTGCTCTCGCTAGAGAAATACTAATAACTAGACACTCGTAATGTAAACATAGTATGTCATGGGCAGTCATGAATTATCCTCAGTATAATTGTTTTGCGCCGGCTTCCATCCATAATGGAAAGTATACTTAAGGCGCTACAATTATTTCTCGGGGTTAGTCAGTTTAGAAGATAAAGGGGGTATATCTTTCCGGGGAGAGAAAGGTTTTTGACATGTTTTCAATATCTCAATAATGGGGGATTTTTCATATTTTATAGCAATGAGTTTCATTGTTTGATGGTTCCATTTTCATTTACTTTTATTTATCACGATTCCATAGCTAATGAAAAGACGTATTTCAATGGCTTTAAATTTGGTAGTTTCAGACGTTTAGTTTTCAAGAATACACGACATTGCTTCCATAGTCGTTTTTACACGAAGAAGTGTGAACACGACGCAAGCGTTTCTGAGGAATGCAGCGAGTAATTTCCCTTAACCGCAGGTAAAAACAAACCAATCAGCAAGTGCTAATGAAATCATCCCCCTTTCTTCAGCCTCCACTGTAGCAAGCGCCAACTTTCCATCTAATTTCATACCAACACACGTGCAATTGCAGCGGAAGCCATCCGTTCACGCAACGCTAACGAAATTAGAAAACAAAAATAGCCTTGTTTCGAAATAACTTGAAAATAATTACAAGTAGCATAGCTTGTAGATTCTGTTACTTCAAGGTGACAGACTGAACCAAGTAGAGTGAAGATAATCCATTTAGCTCATTATCCTACTTAAATGATTAATAAGTCCCCCTCTTGATTCCAATTATCTTCTAGATTGAACCTTCCTCGCCATCTTTGCTGTAAGCGGCGTCCTTTTGTTTCCATCTCGCTTGATTTGATTGGATTTACCTTTCTTCTGAGTGTCCCTTATGACATGTATTCGGCTCTAGATTAGAGCCGTCGGAAGTTCACAGAGCCAATTTTATTCTCACAGGACACAATCCTGCTGTTAATGTCATTGCACGTTTTCTGAATTCGATTATGGTAATGCTTCAAAGGAAATTATTGTTACGAAATGTACATGATGAAAAGAAGTGAACTTGTAAATGATATGGTGATTTTGGAATCTGTTAGCTTAATGTCTACATGTGAAAGTCAGTGAGGAAAACCATGATCAGGTGAGGGATTCACTAAAAGAACCGATCATAAAGTAATCTTTTTAAGTAATTGTCGTTGCATCCTGACGAATGTTTGTGATTTTACCTCTTTTTCATTTAAATTAACCACAGAAACATTGGGAAAGACTAATTTTACAAGAATATCCACGATTTATCATAACATTCATAACACATATAAAACAAAGAGACACTTGTTTGGTTTTGAAATCATTAAAGCTAAACGTTGTACATTCTGTCATTTTAACGACTGTTGCCAATTCAATTGAATGGTGTTCGATTTCATAATAAAGGTATGTATGTCTTTTAAACCTAACTTAATCATCATAAGGCGTATGTTGTTTTCATCAACTCATTAATTTTTCGGAAAGAGTCGCCAGTATTTCCGAGAAAGTCGTCAATATATTTTAGAACACGTCAATAGTTAGGCGAACTCCTCAATATCATCACACCAATCAGCATCTCATGTACCTCGTGATGCACGTGCAGGTTATACATTCGCTGGAAAGCATGCTGGACATGCAATCAGTTACATGCAGTTGAAAGGTTTTACCAACGGCGAGAGTACTCGTTGAGACAAATGTAATCCGAAGATTTGTTTCCAAAGATTACACCGTGGCTTCATTAAATGTACAATTTAAAGAGACACAGAGTATGTTTCATGATTTTTAATTTGGCGTTAATAAGAGCCAAATATCTGATGACCCGATATATGATAAAGTCGCCTTTAAACTTGCATCATTACCTCTAAAATGCAGAACTATTATATATTTTCTTGGTTTAAATAATAATCGGAAAACGGCTCTTGGAATGTAATAAAGTCGAATTTTTATGTCCAATTAACATGTACATTTGTTTACAAACCTACTTAACACTATAAAAAAATGTTTGTCTTTGTGTCTGCTGTTAAAATGTTTCCAAAATTATGATCGAGCCATTTGCGCGCGCCACTGTCCGGTTTTCGATCACAAAATTCATGACTTTAACCAGTTTATTGTACTGAACAATTAATGACTATACTAAACTGATAATCATTAGGATGCCGGTTTTCTTAACACTTATTTTCGATAGAATAACACGATTGATGAAGTTTGACATATTTGGATCCAACAATATACTCCCTTTAACAAATTAACGTTTGTCGTCCAACTAAAAAGCGCGTTCTCCGGTCAGAGTAGCCTTTCCACCAGAGCAACGAATCATAACTATTCAGCTACTCCCAGACAAAAAAAGCATACATTTTGCATACCGCACAGAAATAAACGAAACATTACACACGATTTTATGTTTACTAAACCGCTAAAATTTACTAACATACAGATCAAGGATTTTAAAAATATTATTTTCTGTTTTCATTTTGTGACAATTCAAATAAAAAAGGACATCAGACAAGGGGTTGCTTGAATCACACGGAATCAAAAACACATGGAACTTGTAATGTACTTTTCCAATATTTCACAACTGTCAATCATTATGAAATGATAAACACTGTTTAAGTTCATACATGTAAATGTTCATTTTATGATTTAGCTTGGTGTTACCTGTGACATCATTTCTCCCAGTTCAGTTGTAAAACTACTAAACGAAAATGAATAAAAGATAGTTAGCATTATAAGGATATCGTTCGAAGACATTAAAATACACTTCGTGATGTTCAGCATGTTTTATGTGGCACATGCAAGTTTCGAAATACTTAATGATATATATTCAATAAAACATCCTGGGGTTTGGGGTTTAACGACCGCTTAAAGAGTATTTCACTAAAATAGTAGGGAGAAAGCCGCGACATCACTGTGGTTATTCGTTGCGTTGAAACCTTCGAACACGGCTGGAACTAGCGAACAATGTATATTGGGACTAATTGTCAGGAATATCAACATTCACTTCATAATTTAAAATTATAACTAAACTATTTCTAAGTATGTGAACAGAATAATACAGGTTACATGTAACTTTAGACAACTCGACCATGACTCGCTCATTCATCGTTTATACCGAATTACGTATCGAATTTTTTTTAAATTTATAAATCTCTCGGTATTTCCGAGGTTGTCTCTCACGTGCGCAGTTGAAGACAATGAAATATGGTACACGTGATTGGCTTTTATGTGTCGTCATTAGGAAAAATAACGTCAATAGTAACTGGTGCGCTTGTTGCAAAGTCCACGTGCAAGTTATGCTTTGTCGGGGAAAAACTGAAACCGGTTTCGAATTTAGGTTCAAGTAGAATAGACTCCTCAAACCCTGCAATAGTTACACGTTACGTAAAACCAACTTCTCTCACAGTTTTTGCTACATGTTTCTGAAAATGGAACAGTGTTTAGGCTGCCATAGAAATTTGGAGTGGCTGCGATGATTTTTTTCAGAGTCATGGTCCTTGACCAAGAGCATTTGATCCATGATTTTTGGGGGATTCCACTTTTTAATGTTTAATGTTTAACCCCTTGTTAAAACTGATGTGATCTAAATATATGTTTTGACCCTCATTATAACCAGAACATATCATAAAAACACAGATTCTCTCTTTGATGAATAATTTCCAAAATAATGCTCAATAAAAACTTTCAAAGAATTCCTTAAAGGATTTAAAATCAGAGAGGTATATTATGATTTCGAGTTACATTACTCTTTTGATGTCAAGTTAAATACAGTGTTTTCAACCAACTTTTAAGATCTTGATCACTTTTAAAATGATAACTATCAATATTCAATGTACAAACCCGGAGCAAAGGGTATTGGAAGGAGCTTTGCGGATTCTAATTCGTTGATGGAGTAGGGTGACAAAATGCTCTCTGAACTGAACTGAGAAAGGGCGTCCGGAAGATAGACGAATGAAGCCAAAAATAATCTAGTGCAAGTAACGGATTGGTGCGACCAGATGGTGTGGTAAGGAGTAAGCTCTTCCAGCCTCGACGCCGTGGCGAACCAGCTGAGATTGCCATTCCAGTTATCGATACGACTACCTAGAAACAAGAACACCTTTATCTCCAACAAAGCAAGGTCGTACAGAAACTTGATACTTTTAACTGGAACATTACGAAGACAAAGAGAATTTAATATTATTTTTCTGTTGTCAAAGAAATTGGAATTTATGCGAGTGTGTTAATTTCTTCATTAAACTGTGGCGAAGCAAAAGTAGTGACAAGTTTTTTATGTGTACACATATGCCTGTAAATGTTTGGTAGACCCCGGGGATTCATAATTTGACGTTTGTTATGAAACAAAACGGCACCCTAACTGATTGTTTTGTTTTGCATATGCTTTCAAATTCAATTTAATCGGATATTAGAAATGAAATATTGAAAGGTGTGCTCTGTTTATTATCCATTGCTTCAGTGTATAACAGTTGTCTCGTCAACGCGTATTTATACACTACACACCAGATCACGGTTACCGCCGACTAGTGTGTTCTAGTGAAGTGTTAATTTGTCAACAGTTAACATTGCCTTAATTCCTAACAATATTTGATACCGATTAGGACCATGAAGTTACTGACGGTCATTTATGATAATTCTTCACAAAATATGACTATGAGCATCGATTATGAGAAGTCATTGAAAAATTGAATTGTGAGGCTAATGATTACAGAAAAGTAAATATACATGTAAATAGATTTTAATTTATTTTTGTTTTAACTACGTATCTGTGAAATTTTAGCCAACCTTGAATTGGAATGTGCAAAATAGTGTAGTCAAAGTTTAACTCTGTATAATTCCCTTGCATTCTCTCCCCACAGAGGTAGCTAAATCATAAATTTCTATACAATCTGTCTTAATACAAGGTTTCAATGGCACAAAATGTAGAACGCTGATTAGATGTAATCAAAGTTATTTGTGCAGTCAGCGACGCCGTTTCAAATTGTATCATTCAAATCGCCTTATTTCCGTAAGCTTTCCAAAAGCTAAACTTTATTCGAATATGTACCTTGCACTTTGCGTCGTCTTTACTGAACTCATTTTGCGACTGCATCATTGTATAGGCCTATGTGACAACAAATATGTTATTCATGCATTCGGTGTTTTCATTGGCTGAAATAATGCCAGGTAGATTAAGTTGCTATATTGCGCCGATAGGGGGAGCTGCCTGATGCCCGGGAAACCTTCGATTAAGACAGAGGTTGTCGTTTTGGTCACCACATTTGTGTACATGTACGGGTGGTAAGTTTTATGCTCACAGACAGACAGACATATTGTAAATTTAAGTCTCACCTCAAACATTCCATATTTAAAATACATTCAAAACAGTAAAGGTTGAGCTATGAGAGACTAAAATGATACAAATGTACAAAAAGAAATACAAGAATATATGATTAAGATTTTATGTATAAAGTAATATATTTTGTTAAAAAACCAATGTTACAAACTATTCACAATAAGAATAAAACAAAAGCTAAATCTATAAGACGTATAAACATAAGATTTACGTTTAGAAAGACTAAAATGGATGGTTTAGGTCGCAATGGAACATACATTTGAGCTGGAAAGTATAAATTGTAACTATCACAGGTGTATAAGTAGCTAACTCACCTGTAAACATATATAAGGCATTAGTATTTCATTAATCCTAGTTCACATAGTTAAGATAGTTCGTAAAATGACTTGCCTTTCAACGTATGAAATTCACAAATATTACAATATGTATGATCATAGTGTAAAACGTAAAAAAGTATTTTTTGTGTACTATCTATTGATTTCATATTCCCGTTGGTAACTCATCAGGCAATGTTTCACCGTGCTTATAAGGTCTTCGATATCAGGATTAGACAATTAACTCGTGTTTACCCCTGACTTCGACTGGTGTGATGACATTATACTTGATTAAACATGTTTAGGATTTTATCCTCTCGTAACAGGCCATTATGGTTTCAGGCAATTTAAAAATTATCAGTCTATTTTCGTGAACAAAGACTTGTCAAGAAGAGGGCTCGTTTACATGTCTCAACGTCTCGAATACGCAACAGGACATCAATCCATCCATTTCTCTTATTTCAAGGGTAGATTGATACTTTTTCTTTGTTTAAATCTGATTACTTTTTAGATAGATAAACATACTTTGCAGCAACTGCCAGTAAGAATAACAGATTCAGATTCTTTATTCTCTAAAACCACGCACGGTGGTACATGAGCAATTTTACAAAGAGAAGTAAAGATACGGATTGCGCATGCATAACATAAAAAGTAACATACAACAGCAAACACACTTTTACAAATGTGAAAAAATGCATTTGATGAACAAAGAGAGGTTCTTTAAACATCGGAATTTGTTACTATTGAGGAGTAGGTTAAGTTTGTGAGGGTTTGGCCAATGGTTATAACAGGTTACTCATTTCAGCAGGTTAATCAGTTGTTGTTTACTAGTCATTGGGAGAAAAAAGACACATTCTAAAAATGCAATAATTCTGTTAAGCCTCTTCTCGATGAACTTCGTAATTTTCTTGTTATTCTTGGCTATATATGTTCTTTCAAAAATGTCTTAAAATATGCCAATCTTGTCTCTTTTTCTAATAGTCTAGGATCAATATGGATGTTTTTCAATAAGAATAACGTTGTTGACAAAATCATAGCCATCATCGTCATAATATATCATAACCAATCAGAATTGGTTTTAAAAAAACACCTAATGATACAAGTCAGTATTCTAATACCGAAGGCTTAGCATGACAAAGTGACGAAAATATTCCCCAATTCACCATTAACTTAGACAACAATCGTTTTTGAAGATAAAACGCACATTCTATACCAATCTGCAAAGGGATCTTATGAACAAATCATATATAGCTTTATAAAACTTGTTGCCATCAATTATTTGCAAGACAAAGAGAGATCAACAAAGCAAACACATAAGGATACGGTTGATAAGCAATGTACACACAAATGTAGGGGTAGGAACGCTGATCAAAAGTTGGGGAGCAAGATCTCTCATCTGATGGTTTGTTTTATCTGATTTTGTCCCCCTGATTTTCAGTGTTGCCAGAGACGTGCTTATGTCCTTTAATATTGATTTTGGTTCCAAAAAATAATTTCCGGCTTGTAAAATATGATTTGATTTGTTTATGATGTAATGATTCAGCTGTTAAGACCGCAGTTGCGAAGCGTTTGCTGACTTTAAACATGTAGGGAAACGTGAAGAATATGGTGCCAGGTCTGTTCGGACCAGAATCTCTTCTGACGATGCTCAAGTTGAGGCCATGAACACTATGGTGGTGGCGGTAACACACTGCTGACACTTTAGTATCACTTTTGTTTCAATGTAGGCGATATGAGAGTTATACACATGAGCAAAACTGTTTGGCAGGTGATATCGACGATGTGAAATGGATATCGGAACGTCTAGACATTTGACTTTTAAATGATTTGTTACTTAGTATTTTAAATGTGTGCTGTTAAGTACTTCTTTCTACGTCTTCCTTTTGCTGAAGGTGTTATTTGACCATAGCAACGCTTATAACGAAACGTTGACAGTCGAACCGGCGTCGTAGCTGTGCGATAGTTTCATAGAGATGAAAACACTTTCTCAGATTCAGAGAAGTCAACTGATTTGAATAGTGTTGGTGAATCATTGACCCATTCGCCTTCACCTCATGGTGTTGAAGGATTTTACTGTGAAACATATTCAAAGATGCACTCGTAAAATTCGTACTTCCTCACCTGGTCGCTATCGCTGTCGTTGTACATGTAATATTGTGTTGAACTTTCAAAGTGATCTCTTTCAGCTAAAGAATGAAGTGAGTCGATGGAATGTCACATACATTCAGCTCATCGTCACTCTGATAATGTCTCAAAACATTTCAGATTTGACCCCTCGAAATAAAACGCTGACCCTTCTTTTCCTGACAATTTAACACACAAAATTCTTTGACTGTCATGTTGACTAAAAGAATAATTGTTATACTCACGAAAAGCGTATTTTTATATCATGAATTGTTCTAATTAAAAACATGAAACTTAACTAGAGGGTAAAAGTCACTTAAACTTTCAAAGGATTGTTCGAATAATATTTTCCTATTAAAGGAGAGGATTTGAGACAAGAAGTCCAACTTAGAAAAACGTTCTCCTGAAGATTTTGTTTGAAATTGAAATTGAAATTGAAGGTCGAAAAATAAGTACAAATCAACTAAGACATCACCTAAGGCATCTGCGAAAATATTATTCATAAAAATGTAATTTGATGTTCTTATAAGTAGATGGTTTGTATTACAAATTGTAAAAACATCAACTCATATGTGTTAATTCTCCTTCATCAATCATGTATCAGTCTGAGGATAACGTTTTTAATATCTACACCGATGCGTCGCAGTGATGCATTAAATAACTTACATTAACTACATAACTTGTTTTATTATCGGTCTTTAACTCCAAACTGAAGATTTCTTAAATCGTCACTGTATATTTGTCTCTGATCACGTAACTATTATGTCAGGATAGGAGAGTTACTATGGTAGTTTGAAATGATTTTGATAACACTTATTGTTAGATTATATGATAAGAAGAAAATAGGTTTATTTCATCTCGTGCCATGGGTAAAATTGATATTTGACAAACCATGTCACTCGATGAAATAAACCTGGTTTTTGACAAACATCATTGACTATTCTCTATCGCTTTCGTCATATCGGCTTCTGAAATGCCTCTTAAAGAAGAATTTATACATGGTAGAATAACACGTTTTCTCAGATTCATTTGCAAATAAAAATCTGAAGCGCTATAAAAGGCCTTTTGATGCTCGGGATAATGCAAATGTTCACGTGAGATTTCAGGTCTTCAAGAAGGATTTTGGAGGTTAAGTTTTTGAGAAACAATCCAAGATAATTTCAAAAGGTTTTCTACAAAATGATGGAAGCAAGTTTGGGGTTACTAGCGTAACTCAGGATGTAGAGCTAGTAATAGTGTAATTTGAACGTGGGATTTACACTGCTGAATATTTTGGAATTTTGGGATGAATTTTCAAGCCGTGTGATAACATCGTGTTTTGAGTTCATATGAGCACTTTTTGTATTTGGTATTTGACTTGTAAAAGATGTCCTTCAATTTGAAAAAAATACTAATCTGTCCTTACAAGATGTTAAAGCTCATAGAACAATCGCACGGAGGGTCATAACAAAAAAAACGGCGAAAAAGGTACATATTGTTGAGACATAATGCCTAATCTTCATATCTGTCCGAAACTCGTTTAATACCAGTAAACTCCTGTTCAATAATAGTTCGTTGAATTCCAGTTTACGAAAACTATTTGAAAATCAGATATTAAAATAATGAATTGCAAAAAATTAAAAGATAAATAAATAAGTGAAACTATTGCAAATGGCGAAAGCTCTTCTGATGCAGTCAATGTCACACGCGTTTGTAACAGTATTACTTTTTTTTCACACATCCTTCTTCCCTATCTCTGTGATCTCTTAGTGACATGAAACCACAAATCAACGGGTGTTATGTACCATTAAAAACATTTAGATGATTAGCTTTCAGTTTAAATTCAAAACCCAAATTTCAATATGATATAATACGACGATATCATTTTTGTCTAGTTAATGTGTTTAACTGTTTTCTTTTATCATAAATTCCCATATAATACTTAAGGTCTATGAATCAGAAAGGTTTTGGCTCAATTTAAATCCTTTTACCAGTCTTTTCTTGATGAAATCATTGAAAACTACTTTAATATTGACCACATCAAATGATTATCAGATTATTTCCGATCATCTCGCATTAATACATAAAATCAATAGTGAAAGCTTAGATTAAAATATTTAATGTATTTAATTTCAACAAAATCATTTAAAATCAAATTCTCGAAATCTAATAAAGATAATGGCTTTGAAAAGCTGCTTTATCAGCGTGTTTGTTTTCCCATTTGTTTGCCATGTATTCGTTTTCATTCGTCTATTAAAAAAACACAGAATAAATCTATGAAATTGATTATTTAATGTATATCCGATTTTAAAACTTGTTTCAGTTTCAATCATTTATCAGATAAATTTTGCTAGCTTTGTATGTTTCTTTTGTCATCTGATGAGATATTGTGAAATCTAAGTTGAGCTCAATGTGAAAGAAAATCTTCCCCTCCAACCGTTTTCCATTAGCGTTACAATAACACCTTCAAGCAAGTGTTGATCAGAGAAGATAAACGAATAAAAATATCGAAAAACTGAAGGAGATTTTTTATGTTGAAAGCCACTGTTGACAGTGATGTAACTGTTGTTTTGATATATTCGTAGAACATTGTCATTTATTCATTGCCCGTTGTTTTAATGTTACCATTACCACTGTAGATAAACTTGTTTCAGCGTATTGTTTCATGTAAATACTGTGTAAATATTTCTCTCTCGTCCTCGGAGATAGTTCACTTGTTTTGACACAATGTTCGTAATATTTAAACTGGAAAGTACTCAAGTGATATTTACCACATTATTGCAAAGGATAGGTTGAAAAACCTTTGTCGTTTAACTGACTTTTTGGGATGATTTTATGTCACCGAATCGCATTGTTTACTTGATGTATAAATTCAGTTCATATAATCCATCTTTTGGTGATATTCAATGTAACTTAATTTTAATGATGGAGATGTAAGAATAAATCTCATTCCAATTGACTTTCTTTATTCCACTGATTTTTCAAAATAAAGTATTAGAAACAAACTATGAAGTTGATAATGTACACAATACAATTAGTAGTAAATAATTCCCTCTTAAGAGTAAAGCATTTGATAAGTGTCGGCGTTTGAATTTTCATTTTTCCATGGAGAACTCACTTTTCACTATAATACACCGTATGTTTCAATTTCAGTACATTTTAGAACGTGTGATTCAAAATCTCTTTAACACGATTTGTTTTGCTTAGTCTGTCACTGATCGTAGATTTCGGTACATTCACATAAGAAACAGACCTACGTTTGTCTCATTATTATTTAACATTCAAAGTAATGAAATTGTAAGTAATCAGGTACAATATGTAATGGAAATTAAGCTTCTGTATTCACAGACTGCGTTGTTTCGGTTTATGTCATGATAACATTTTCATGCATATTCCAATGTTTGAAACCAGTCTAATGATCCATACTACTAGTCCGAGAATACAGAGGTTGAATATCCATAAAAATTGTACTCAACCCGTATTCTCCTTCCTGTTTCATCTATCCACTTACTATCATCACTTCAAGGTTACCCAATCCATTAGCTGTACTTTTTTTAAGTTTTTAGTATCAATTAAATATGTATGTGGACCCTCTCGCTTTCAGGGTATCTTTACCAGTCTACGAAACGTGATCTAGGAATTCAAACCAAACGCTAATTATTTCAAGGTGATTAATCTAAAATAGCCGTTCGCTTAAAAGAACATACCTAAAAATGACGAAAGATGAAAGAAACTCTCTTTTATCTACTCGAGTAAAAATATGGTTAAGGATGTTTTCATTATGTCTGTGTCTGTTAATTGTTTACAGTAGAAATATAGTTAGCGATAAGGAACAAAATTAGTCTAGATATAAAACATGTTACATAAGATGCTTATATGTTTTTGACATTGCGTATTTGACATAATGTTTGTTTGACAAACACTCTCCACTCTCTACATGCTTGTCAGTCCACAGAAGAATGACACGCCTTTGGATCGTCGGAACTCTTGCGATTGCCTGGTTTCATCAAATATAAGGTATTATTACATTCGATTACTTTAATTAAGCGAAATTGGGATGGCATTATAGGACATAGGAGGATTTTAGAATTTATTGCCAAGAGGAAATGCACAGTATTTCAGCTTGCAAGTGTTAGATATGTACAGAGACAATGCTTGCTGCTGATAAAACAATTGAAGGAGATCTTCTCAGCTTTCTTTAGAATGACTTTTTGTAATCTTGTAATTTGTGCAATATATTTTACTGAGTCCTTTATAAATCTATTTCGTTTACACAAACAAAGCAATAATTCGTGGGAAATCCTTTCTACTGAAAACATATTTGATAAAATTGTTTGAAAATCCAAATGTATTTGAGCCATACCATTTTAAATCGAGTGATATAGTGTCTGTAGTATTTATTGAATTGAACATCGGACTTTAAAAAGACAATTCGACAAAATTAAAAGAAGAAAGCTCTTTGTTTATATTGTTTTGAAAACATAAGGGACAATAACTTTCATTCAATTGCTTGGTTGACGCCGCAATTTCATTTCAGCATTGGAAACTCTCAAGATAAGAAAGTTTTAAACGACAAAGTTAACTATAAGAGGTATTAAACTAGACTAAACATGAATCTTGTCAATCTTGAAAACACACTTGAACAAAAGCGTGTGTCGGTGTTTCTATGAATTGTGTTTCTAAACTTAAGTCTTCCTATGTAGTAACATCAACAATGTTCAAGTGGAATCGAAAACATATTCACATGTCAAATTAAACAACATTAATATATTGATTGCGACCGTCTTCAACTTAATTAAATCCAAACATTTACTGTAACCATCATGTAGGGAAACGTTCTGTCACATTCATATCAATAATGATACGAGATGTCAATGATAAATTACTTAAGGGCTCAGATATGCACGAATGTTTTGTTAATTTATTGCACAGATAATGCAATATATATATTTTACTAACGGATACGAACTCGGATAATCTATTATATATGTTATTCATACGTATCATTTATACGTATTCATACGTAGTGAATGCTATATAACCGGAGGATGTCGGCAAAATTCTAATTTTGCTTACACTCTGGTTACCAAAAACGGCTTGTGCTATGGCTTATGCAACAGAAATACTTTTTATTGGAGCAATACAAAATATCGTTCTTTGATCACAGTTACGTGATTAAAGATATATTAAAAGTAGCATGCGTTCTTAGTCAAGCCATTTTCAACAAAGATTTTTAAAACTATGTGAAAAAACTAATTCTTACTATTGTCAGATCCGTTGGTCAAGAGTAAGAAGAATACGTATTTCATTGCTTCGATAGAAAGCTTATGTAAGTGCTTAATACAATAAAATAGGAAATTTGAGCTTGAAATTACGTGCTTAAGTGTCTCTAAGCGATATATTAAAAACGTTCTTTTTCTAGTTCTTTTGTTGTGTTAATCTTTTTTAACAATACATCAACGACAGGAGTTCGCTTTCTGTAAAAATTAATCTCATTACTAAACGCACTGAATCTATGCTACTATAAACATAATATTAATGCTAAATTATCAAGGATTTTGAATCAGCTGGCACAATGTTTAAAACAACCCCAATGAACCAGAAAAGAATATATTCCCGTGATGATGTTAACAAATAAATGTATTTCTCTAAACTATTTCAGAGACAGAAGCTTGAAAATAGTCTCTTTGCGTGACGGTATCCTTTACGTTTCCATAGAGAATGAATCAACTGTCGTTCTTAGAATCTCTATGTTAAAATAAAAATAACCCAGATGAAAGGACACTGTCATTACAATACTAGATTGTCCTGACTTACAACACCACCTGCTGATAGATTAGGAATCATGCAGTTTTTACTTAACATTGACTTGAGTACATCATTGGTCACCAAGCCAGATCATAATCATGCTAAATTGTTTCGGGTAACATAGGTCGTTCAGTCGTATGTTCAATTGTGTGTTGATAAATGGATTAAGATTTAAAAGCATTTATGCTCATAGCAATACAAGGATTGCTGTCGTTCCTCTTTAACCTACTATTTGGTAAGTTATTTAAGTACTGCGCTGAAATTCCGTGAAGTATGTACCCTTACCTTACTGTGTGTAGAAAAGTTCTCTACTGCAGACAAAGTTGCCGGGCCCCAATGTAACCTAACGGCAAGCGTCCCTATTCTCCAAGCCTTATCATACCGTATCATATTCAACCGTTTCAAAGGGTTAACTTATGTTTACATATTTGACGAATAGATACCAGCAAATGGCGACATCGAAATTCACTCATCATATTGGTTTGAATAAAGCCTTGACATCATTTTCATGTAAATACAAAAAGTGGTAGAATGTTTTATTGTATTTGGAACTTAATACAAGGACGAAATATAAATTTTCCGTTGTTTCGTGGTTTGGTTAGCTTAGTCTTGGGAACACAGTCTTTCCAATGATACAATGTCAAGTTTCCGATATGATGGTAGACATACATTTTTATTTATTATAGGAATGGATTTCATTTCAATGTTATACGACTGTCCTATTTTGTAGACATTAGCTGTTTTACAAGAACTTCTGTCTAAGTGGAAGGTAATATGTTTCTTGGAATTGAAGTTATATAGCACATTTGTAAGCTGAGATCAATGGTAAAATGCGACGTCTCAAAATTTTAGAAATGAATGCAAATTGCCTTTAACGAAATGAGACACTCTAAAGGAACATATTCAACATATACTGTACATGTACGCGTTTGAGTAGATAGATGTCTGAAAATAAAACAATACAAGGAAGAGAACAAAGTGTATGATTCACAACAAGTGTCCAAAGACAGGTGGCAGTATATATTACCAATAGTGCATAAAGGATTCGGTCGTTTATCTGATAAGAGCAGTTTTAGTGTTTTTAATGAACCTGGATTGTGCCAATATCGCCGTGAATGTTAATACTCAGGGTAATTTGTTGCAACGAGATCTTCATTTAATTTGAAGAAATTAAGGCAAATATTGTTAAGGTCTGAAGCATAAGGAAAGTACCAAAGTTATATTTGATCAGCTGGAACCCCCTCTGGAGCCAAACATAGACATGTTTACCCTACATTTAAAACTAGCACGGTATTGACATGTGTTTGCCCATGTTAAATAGAGATTGACATCTTCAAAGTGTCTTGACTTTACTTAGCATAGCACAATGATTGGTGTCGAAAATTACCTTCCAAGAAGTAAGTGAAGTCCTTGGGTATCAATTAATCATTTATACATCAGGCCATTTGTTATCCGTAATAATTCATAAACTCTCAATAATTATACCCCTGCCTTTAATGTTGAGTTCATTAACATTTCACCGTTGAGTTCAAACCCAATTCTTCACTTACAAATAATTTGTAGGAGATTTCTTATCTTTCTAATCAAGGATATTAAGATATTATTTTTAAATTCAGTTAAGTTGATCTCTTATTTTAAATGAAACATGATTTTATGTGACCCTTAATGTTCTCGTCTGAAATTCTACGAATGTAAGTTAAAGAAAGATTCTATTCTAAAGTTTTGAAAGTCAGTTAAAGTGTTATTATAAATATTACTTTTGAAACAATAAAGCGTGAATCAATGGACACTCACTATTGTCATGCAGAACGTAACACAAACCCACGTACAATGGCTAACTGGAATGCAGCTGAAGAAGCAATATTTATAATTGAAGGTGATATCGTTAGTGCTACTTTCTACTTTATAGAATTGGTGCCAGTTTGATCCCTAATACGGGCCATAGGATCCATGTACAAAAATCCTGTCGTCATCTTCTTCAGGTGCAAGAGGCCTCTAAAGCTGAAATCTTGTGTACGGACTCCGTAGCTGATGGATATTCTGATTATAAATTTGGGGATCCTTTGATCCCTTATAAGGATATGTTGACCAATTTAACGAGAATGTTTTATTCTTGTTTATCATTGACATTAAAATATAATTGATTTTTGTGAATGAAGCTGGATTAAACTCAGTCATATCCATGCTGATTTTGTTTGTGATGTTTTTGTAACAGCACATCATCAAGAAAAGTACATATCAAGATACTACACCTTTTTTAAAGAAAAAATTCAATAACCCTTCCAATGATTGTTTTCGCATGTTAATCAGGGTAATTTAATTCATACCAAGTGACAAGATCTATATTTAACGTAAGTGCTCAACAATCAACCTATTTACTAAACCAGAAAATATTGTGACATTAATGTTAACGTAAACAGTATCAACAAAATGCACTAACTTAGTATGAACAGAAGTTACTCGTCATTGGACTTTATGCCTTGTTCACATGTATGGTTAAATATGTCTTTTTTAATCGAACATAGTAGCTTTGAGGCCGATGTTTTGATTATCATTTGCTGAATTTTAGTGGATAAGTTGACGAATCCAATCTCATCTTAGTTTGTTTGCTCTAATCATTGGTAATTTAAAAGAAAAGCGAAAAAGCGAATGGCACGTTAATATCAACCTTCTTAAAACAAAACTCTCATCAAACCAGGATAAAAGTATAATTCTTAATCATTGTAAATGTCATTGTTACATATTACGCACCACACAGATATACGGTATCGATGCATTAATCTTACGACTCTTCACCGTTGGACGTGATATAATTGTCCTTGTTAAGCATTAATGGCAATTACATGTGATCAAATATAACCCTAAACAAACATATTTATCTTAATCTTTTCATTCGAGAGGGAAATAAATACAAAAGTATTTATTAAACCTCCGCTAGGAAGTAAGCGGGGACATATACTTGTTGTTCTGATGTTACATTGGGGGAACATTTTCTGGGAAAGTATTAGATTAAGGTGATTGAAATTGGTAACGATTATATGTATCACTTCCTTTGTTTCCTTCTGCACAAATACACTTCATTGGGCGGAAAGTTTGAATTTATAAATTAACAATTTCATATTGAAGGCTGAAATTAGTCCCTTTTAGTGTATATAATAACATTGGATTATTTTTATTGTTGACATAAATACTTGGAATTGATAAAGTTATCAACTTGAAATGTCTTTTAAATCAATCTTGCCATGTTGTAGTATAATATACTTGTCAATCAATACGTTCAAAATTGATGAAAACCAATCTAGTTAAAACTTTCAACCAATCAAAGACGAGTTTCTTTTGCATCTTGGTTAATGTCACATGCTGACGTTTCTCCTACGTTTGTCTATAATTAAACTTTAAACTTACTTTGTGTTTGATTGACCTAATTTCTTAACTTACTTTTGCACAAGTGAATAAATAAAAAACACACAAATATTCCGTTAATATAATCTGCGCAGAATTGATGCTGTCATCCTATTTTTCAATACATTTGGTAACCGAGGTACTCAAGAACGGCGAAACAATTGCATTGACCCGCGATTCGAAGAGCTGCGCCAGCTCTCTTTTGATTTGCTGATGTTCGCGCCTGCGCGACACGGAATAGGGTTGTAATTCTCTAGATTATTGACGGATCAATACATCTAGTTTTAAATAGATTAGATGAAAACGTTCCTCACTGAATGAAGATGTAATTGATATATACTATATGTACTAAAGTCCGCTAAATTCAGAGAATCAAGGAGATTTCTAAAATTTAACATCAAAATAATTCTATTTTAACTCCAAAAGCTTAAGCTTTTATAACAGAATGTGCTGTGTTTTACGAGAAAGTTACAGACACGGATTTGGAAACGTAATCAAAATTAGCATGCAAGATTCACATAAACCATTTTGTATGAAAAATAGAATGTCATGATTATCTCGATACCTTACATTTTATGGCCTGATTTAATAGTCTATTAAGGACAAAGGTTTGACAGCAATGCCTTATTATAAGAATACACTCTTAGATTCAAATAACAATGTCATAAAGAGGCTGTATATGCAAGGGGGAAAAAATCTGAAACTCGCATCAAAGTAATTACAGTTTATTTCAAGTCATCAGTTTGTGTAGAGATGCTGTATGTCCCAAAGCTGGAGTAGATAGGGCAGGTACGACAGATGGAGTAAATACGGAAGATGCGGTAGATGGAGTAGATCCGGTAGTTCAATGGATGTGGTTAAAAAAAACTATAATTTAAAAGGTATTGCATAACGTTTAACCATTAATGCACATAGTAATCGTAAGCATTAATACATATGCAATGTTTTTACTATTACCATCAGGTAAAAAGATAGAAATAATTATCGTTTGGAACAACATTTGGATAATATGCAATAAGTTACTGCATTCTGATACAACCTTACAAATTATTCTTGCAGATTCATTGATAAGGTTCAAGTACACTTAAGTTTATATAATTGTAGAAACATTGAACTTACATTTGTTCCTTGATAAGGGAATTTGCAGACAGTGAGTTGAAACGTGTTATCAGCATGGTGGCCTGATCTGATTTGATCTGCTGTGCATGCTTTTCAGACCATGTGGTTTTGAGATTTCATGTGATATACAATTGAGTTAGAATTAGGCTTATTTACATATGTAAGTTATATCATGCAAATTGAATTGAAAAACTTTTAGTTTATTAGGAATTAACGGGGTTTGAACTCAGAATGTTATCATCATGGGTTAAAAGTCCATAACCACTGGACCATTTGGTTAACCGTTTAAAAAGAAGTAATTTAGTAATGATAAAGTTTGTGCCTATTTAAACTTTGAAAATTGTAAGTACAGAAAGTATTGCCCGAAAAATGTGCACTTTCAAATCTTGCATTTACAGAGTCTCCTACGAATCTCCTTATCCTTGAAATCAATACAACTTTTATATCTTGAACGTTTAATTTGGGATAAAATTATTAGCATGTTATGTAGTTACTCCAAGTTCCAATTTAAAGCATGCAACAAACTGCAAAGAACATGTACAAAAGCACATGTTGTCCACATACTTTATTTTGAATGTACTTTATATTGGCATATGTTGTGTCTAGTTCTTATGTATTTATTTATCTGATGTATGTGCTGGTGAGGCTTTCACATAAGCAGAGTTTTGCTTCTTTGTCGAATAAGATTCTTCTTGAATAAAATTATGTTTAAACCAAGCAGGCAACAATGGTAAACTGAGAGAATTCCTATCCATGCAGGTACACACGATAGCAAAAGAAACGTCACCTAATTTTATTCACAAGGGGTGCTGAAATAGCTTTTTAAGATGTTTTCAACAGAAGGTATAAGTTAAAATATTATAAGATGATAATGTTAAGTAAATAAAGGGTGTTTTTGACATAATGCATCTACTTGGACCTTAATCTGATGAGAGACATAAGACGTCCTAAAACACACCAACATCTTCTCTTCAGTTAAGGAGATTAGGAGATTTAGAAACATGGCCTAAGAATGTTTGCATTGTATGTGGTGTCATTTGCAACTGAGTATGTGTAAAAGAAGATAGCAAGACATCGAATTCATGTAACATAACCTGTTCATGTAACTATACAACAACTATAATCGTTGATATTAAATCTGAAGAAGTAACCGTAGATAATGGAAGAAATATATGCCGAGCAGATGGCATTTAGATTAACGGTAACACTTTAAACGGCATGTACATGACAACAACCGCAGTACAACAGTATTTCATATTCTCACCAATGTGTTCATCAATATTTATCACACATAGAAACTTACGTATCTAGTATCTATAATGATCTTCAGATTAATTCTTTCCATTATTTCATTTCTGTATTCACTATTACATGATGTGACATGAATCGATGTAACAGATCTTTAAGTTACAGTTCCAAGTCAATCAAATGAACACTCGATGAAGAATTTCATTAGAAGATTCGATCGTCATTTTCGTTACCATCAGTATGGACAACATTCAAGAGTCCTGGCGCTCAAAGATGCCAATATCACAGTCTATAGCAAGAAAGGCTGGTAATTTGTAGCAACAAGATCTTCAATGTATTTGAAGAAATTAAAGCAAATATCGAAGTGACTAAGGCATACAGCAAGTATCAAAGTCCTATTTGAATAGCTGGAACCTCTCTTGAAATCAAACTCGACGTGTTTACCCTGCATTTAACGAAAGGGCAGTATTGAAGATTGTTCGTTCATGCTTAATACAAAACTCATTCATCAGAGACATTGACTTGATTATATCAATATGGGATGAATTTGACCTTTTACATGTACACAGAGCTCTTGATATCGATTCGGATTGGTTATGTTTTACCATAAAAACTGTTTTTTCGTTCGTATTCAGTTATATATATTAATTATGTATTCAAGTAACATTCTTTTCTGTTCGACTACTGTCTGCACAGATGCAGTGATGTAAATCTTTCAGTGTCGAAGATACGGGTATGTTAGTCTGAAAAGGGAATAAGCGTAAGAAATGCTTGACTTAAACAATGACTACGTCCACGTAAACAGACCTTCGACACTTCAGTGTAGGATATGGTCCGAATTAGTCTCGAAAAGTCTAGACGAGCCCGCGTGCCAAACTAATGGATACTTATCTAAGTCACTTTCAAATATTAAAGGTCGCTATTCATTGCCATATTTATGTTAACTAAATGACAAAACACATAACATTTATTCGAAAATCTTCTTATTTTGCGTTCAAGTAAACCATTAATATTTTCATTTTACCTATTCAATGTATTTACCACAAAACATTGGCAACCCTTGATTAATCTATTGCATATACTTTCGTTTAAAGCTAAAATATCGGCAAGACAGCAATCATTGTGATGCAATTATTGAAGTCATTATGCTATGTGTCACACTATGTAATACGGTGGGACATAGTCGTCCCCCTGTCCGTCTGTAGGTCCATAATCATTTCATTACCGGTGCAGAACTACCAAACTGTTCATAAATCTTTCATAAAATCATGAAATTTACCCAGATACAGGAGTGTGAAAAATTCCTTTTTCAGTGAAAACAAGTAGAATTTTGACTCTCTGCAGGGGTAGCTTCTTTCATGGAGTAGAACTCAAAAACTGCTTATCATATCTGTTTGGTATTCTTGGAAGTTATCATTTTATGATTATTTTATAGGTGGGATATGTCATCTTCTGATGAATCTTGTTTTTGTTTGGAAAATCTTGCCATATAAATACCCATAACATCATCATTGATATACAAATGCAACAGAACGCATAGTAGTATTAATAATGCGATGTAAATCGCTACATGTGATATAAAATTGATGTGAACACCAAAGACTTTTGTCGTAGATAAAGTAATAAAGCAGTAAACGAAGGGTAAGAAGCATGCTATAGACGTCAAGTGCTATTGATCTACATGGATGTTATCCTTGCACAAAGAGTAACAAGTAACATGTGTGTATTTGATCTCTGCAACATATGTATGTCGAGCAACTTCAATATACTGAATTTGTGCAGTCCCGAAGTGTTTTGAAATGCTATTGAGCTAACATAATCTTTGAAATGACGACATACATTTTTCCCACAAAAAGGAGAGTATGTGTATGTCAGGTGTATGAATTTTAGTTTATATTACATAAACCCAATCTCGAATAAACAAGTACGACGGTTTATCATTCGTTAGTACACAGCTTTTCACTCCTTCCTTTGTTGCAGGTAGATATCATTCATCAGATTTCTGAATCGTTTTACTCTCTCTAGGGTAACATAAAAGTATAAGCTGTTATGAAACAAAACCTGCATGTGCAAATGAATGGATGTTTCCAGAAATCAATTCCAACACTTGGCTGTTCGTTCAGGAATGCAGGGCAGTATGTGTCATCAGTCGTAAATCGAGATTAAACATAAATCACACTTTGAGTGCAGTTTATTCTCTGCGCTATGGGCTCCAGCACGCATTCTGTGATACTTCTGCTGTTTCAATGTCAAAATTTAAAAAAAATGGACTATTAATCATACGATCTACTTTCCTTTTGTGATGTAATTTTGTGATAACACCAAATAGCAAGGATAATATCAGTGCCCTGAGAAAAAGACTAAATAAATGACAACACGTATTTAACATAAACTTGAGTACAATATTGTCTCATAGTGCATATACCCGATTAAATATTATCCAAATAGTTTTATTTCACATAGAACATGTATTCACTGATTTTATTATCTCCTTCATTTTACCTTTTTCACTGTTTGGTCAAAATGTTTTTTAAATTATCATTCAGGTAATTACTATACTTATTACACAACAAGATTGGCTAGATAGATGCTATTTTAAACTGATATAAAATTAATGAAAATTGTGTATGATTGTACAAATAGATTTTTTTGTTGTAAACAAGTTGTTCGCTGAAGGAAGAAATTGCTTTGTTGCAATTAATTGTTAACTATCAAAAGCTAATGAAAATATATGTTGAACATCGATTTGTTAATCACATCTTTAACGGTTTCAAATAGCTTCGACATATCAGACAGCTGTAAATGTTCAGATACATTTTAACAAATAGCATTAATAGTACAATAGGTTAAGTGTTTATTTTACAAACCTCGTCATATATTGTGACAAGGGCAATCAATTCTTAATATGTACAAACCTCGTCATATATTATCTTTTTTCTTGTCACTTGTGACAACGGCATGCATTGGTTATTTTGATTTTCAAAATAAATCCTTGAGTATTGGAAGTAAAAGAAGAGACAGAATGGTTGGATTACAAATACAAAGAATTTAAAGCTTATTCAGATAGATGAAGCAACAAGTCCTTGCTAATGGGTGTAGGTAGTGCATAAGGCAATTCAATACGATGAATACGATGTATCAACTTTAATACACTTCTTCTTCTTCTTCTTCCACTTGAATTCTAGAACGTTTTCCTTTGTCAAATCAAGAACATTAAGTAAGGATCTCTTCTTTTGAGCATTGGCATTAGAAATCAAAGTACCAAACGAATTGTTTCTGACGTCAAATGGTATTTGTCTAAGAGTCCAATAAACTGATATATGTAACGTGTCAGATCTTACTTTCGAATCTTATAATTAAATAATATAATAACAATAATAGTCTAAATAATTCTGATCAAATTGCTATTGTGTAAACTTCGCTTTTTTCTAAAAAAAAGTGTTTCGCTCTGGATGTATTTATATTAAGTACTTGGTATTATTTTTAAATTTGACGAGCTAATGAAATTGTACAATATCAAAACAGAAATGTGCGTTTAAATGCCCCTTCTTTGATGGTATGTGAGCTACATATTTAGAATTGATTTTTTATCTTGACGCGCATACAAATATCAGTTTTATAATTTCAGGGTATGTTTCTTTAAACGATTTATCAATTATCAAAACCATATCTCATAAATCGCAAGATTTATTATTTCCCAATTCATTTATTCTACGTACCAACTGCTATATATCATCTTGAGAAACAGGGACACACCTTAACCTGTTCAGTACTAATGCTTGAATATAGGTCACCGTTACATTCTGTCAAATTAGCAGAGACGGTGTATGAAATAAGTTACTAAAAGATAAAAAGGTTAGGGAAGTGATGTTGATTGAAGTGGAGTAGTAACAGCCGAGTTAAAGAACAGTTAAACTACGAGATATTTATGGACTGAGAGAAATATGTTCCTGTTGGTTTATGTGTTAGCAAGGTGATAAGGCTGTCGCTGACAGACCAAACTGAGCAAAAGGTTATATGCAAGATATCATAAACTCAGTGTGTAAAGGTTTATTGCTGATGCCCCTTTTTAAAAGGTATGTTTAAGTTCTTAATAATAAAAGCAAGATAATGATTACAATAAGGAGGGGGGGGGGGGGGGGGGGTGGAGGGGTAATATCATACATATTTTAAAGGTTTGGAGATGCATATTGAGCTACACTTACATCAGACTAATGGTTAGGCTAATCGTGAGCGACCGTGTGAGCAGAATAAACGAAGCAATGTTCTGGAGATGCCTTTCATGATAAACAGGAGCACTTTCATGAGGCGGTTAGGATAAAAAAAAGAGTGAAATGAAGAGTTTGGGATGATTAGTGACTGCCTATTTCACGGTGTGTGCACCTGACTGCAGTGCGCTCTGTCATTCAACTTGTTGAGACACCAAACTGATGGGGCAAAACCTTTTATTTTGTCATGAATAACGATCTCGCACTCGGGTCACTGGTCCAATTACCACTTTCCTTTTTTGTGTGGAGGAAAACATATTGTTTTTGTGGCAAAGATTGTTTGATATCCTGTGTCATTATGATAGATCTGAAGCCCATTCAGGTGGATGAATCTCTTTAGAAAGTTTTATATACTGGACATTTTAAATCTAAGAATAAACCCTACCAAAAGTTACTTCAGTAAACATGTAGGCAGTTTTGAAAATAATGGACTTTTCATAAACTCGGTGAAAAACTCATGAAATTTATTCTTATACAAAACCATATGCATAATTTCCTAATCCTTTCACTTCTGAATAACCAGACACAAACCTGCATTGATAAGGCGAAAAGGAAACGAGTCAGATGCTTGCTATAAAGCTTCTGAATTTAATTCCGAAATATGAAAATCGAAAAATTTAAAGTTTTACCCCATGCCTCTCTGGGGTGATGCCTGTATTGCCTCAGGCATACCACAAATATGTCACTGGTGTCTGGTGTAAATATGAACCCATAAAATATTGATCTAAAAGTATGGCCTGTAAATTGTTGTGTAAAGAAGTTGGAATACTTCAAAAATGTTTTATAAAAATGATTTTACATTGGAAATTATGAATGGTGTAACAAACTTTTGTTCAGCAGCTGTATCCTGCAGGAGTTAACAAACTTGTAACGTTATACCCTTAAAGCTTAAATCTACAAAAGGATCAAGTTTTTTTTGATAAGCTGATATACAAGAATACAAAACTTGATTTGAGTAAAAAGTGGGAAACGATTTTTAAAAATTGTGAGTTTGACTGGAATAGTATTTTTAATTCATATAGATATGGATTGAAAGATGTTAAACTGATTGATTTTCAATAGATATTTCTGCAAGGAATTATCTTCACACTAAAGAATTGTTAAAAATGAATCTTGTCGACAATAATTTATGTAGTCTTTGTAATGATGTTTCTGAGAGCATTGACCATGTATACAGGGACTGTTGTGAAACCTCAAAATTCTGAACTGAACTTGAACTTTGGATGAATAACACAAAGAACACAAAATAATGATTTTAAAATACTTGATTTGGTTTGTAATACTATATAAGTTTACTAATAAATCAAATCATTTTTCTGCAAAGAAATATGTCAATCTATGTAATATAAAAAAGATGATACCAAAATCAAAATATATCTGAAGTAAATTTTTCTTGTTGAAATATACATTTTCAAAAGAAACAACAAATTGGAAAATTTCAACAACAAATGGAAATCACTGACACCAGTATCCACGGAATAATGTACAACAATCCATATATTCAGATTGATATTTTCATTTTTTTAATGTCGCTTAATTGTTGCTTTTTCTATGTCCATATATTATGCTCAAAATCTATGGGAACTAATAAAAAGTTAATTCTAAAAAACACCAAAAAACCTTGTAACGTTCTTTACATGATGTCATACGAGGGGATATCAAAACGTTTCAATTATCACAAAGAATGTACTGGTGAAAACGGACCAAATGGTCGCTGTAGCATAAGTGATCCTTGTCTAGTTCCTGGGTCAACAAACGTCTTTTTCTCGACAGCCAGTTTAACGTCTGTTGACCAAATAGCACAGTACTCCCTATTGTGGAGAAAATCGAGGCGCGTAGTGTAATTAAGTTTTTACATTTCAAGGGCTATACTGCACATCAAGTTCATGATGAGACGAAATCTGTTTATGACAATGACAGCCCATCCTATGACACTGTTGTGAGATGGAAAAGGAATTTCCAAACAGGCCACATGTCCCTCGCAGATGAGCCAAGAAGTGGACCCCCTCACATACAGATGATATGGATGTCATCAAGAAGGTTGAGACGCTGGTTCATGAAGATCGCCGCGTAAATGATAATGCATGAAACAGGTCGGAGTGGTGGCAGTGCATGGAACATACTCTATAACCAGTTGCATATGTCCAAAGTGTCAGCACGCTGGGATCCTCGCTTACTGTCTCCATCCCAATAACAGAATCGAAGGCACATGTCACGACAGGCATTGGAGCTTCTGAAACAAGACGAAGAGGATTTCTTTAAACGTCTTGTTACCATGGATGAATGCTTGGTCTATCAATATGATCCTGAGACAAAAGAGATGAGCACAGAGTGGAAGCATGCTTCGTCACCACCTCCCAAAAAGGCCAAGGTGCAAAAGTCTCCAGGAAAGGTCATGGTGTCTGTTTTTTGGGATTGTCGTGGAGTCATCTTGACGGATTATCTCGCTAAGGGTCAGACCATTACTGGAGCTTATTACTGCAACCTGCTGAGCAAATTACGGGATGCCATTAAACAGAAGCGCCGCGGTATGATCACCAAAGGTGTATACCTGTTAGCTGACAATGCCCCAGCTCACACTTGTCAAGCAGCTGCTGTGGAGGCACGGCGATTCTATTCAGACGGTCTGCGCAAGATCAAGAAGCGATAGGAAAAATGTGTATCTCTGAATGGTGACTATGTAGAGAAGTCTTAAAACATGAGAACAACATAAAGTTTGTACGTTTGATATGTGTCTGTGGTAATTGAAACGTTTTAATATCCCCTCGTATAGTTTGATTTCTAATCTATTTTTATTTTTCTAAAGACGGAAAACAATTTTGAATTGCAATTATTTACGGTCACTTATTTCCAAATTTGATTTATCTGCTGAAATCATCCCTTCTATTTGACGGATTGCTATTTCATTCGTCTCAAACATTGACATTCATTATCTAGCTCACGTGAATCAATATCTTCTACGTGATGACAAATATCTTCCTACAATCTCCTGGGAATATTATCATTTGGCACGTTTGAAGCGTAGGGAGCTCGAGCGAACTTGGTTTCCATTGGTTCAATTAGCAATAACCTTGCAGTCAAAGGGCACTAGACCAATCAGAACCAATAGTGTTTTCAAACTTGGAAATGGAAAATCTTACACTTCTTGGGAATCTTTTTTGAGTGAATTTCATATTAACGATTTCAGTTTCTAGTTTATCAGATGAAGCACACTATTTCATCAGGATTCTTCAAATCACCTCTTACAATTATAAGGCATTGAACTGAAAAGAAAACATCATTGTATATAATCAAAATAACATATGTCGGACATGTGTAGATTGATGTTATATTAACATGATGATCCTTACATTTTTATCCAAAAGTTTCCTCCCTGCATAATATATAAGGAAAAATCAATGTACGTAGTAAATTATTAATGTGCAAGTTATATTAGTTACGGTAAAGTTTGACAAATCATTAATTTTTAGTTATTCCATTTTGATAAGCCTGGCTTTTCAATTTGACCTTAAATACAGGAGCAATTATTGGCAGAAAATCTTTGTTGGTGGACTAAATCGAAAATTTCATCATGTCATCTGAAAACTCAAGGGTGCATATGTTAATAAAGTTCCATACAATCGGTAATGCATCATTTACTCTGTTCTCGTGTGAATAAATGACCTTAACGTTGACCTCAAAGGAAATTTTATCACTACTGTGTGTAGCTCGAACAAAGATTTTATTAAGATAGATGTAACACTGAATATTAGAGTTATTTATTGTCCTTACCAGTAACCAATTTCAAAACAAACATTTGTCAGATCATCAAATTTTATTTTCTCACCACTATCAAACAAAATATCTATTAAATACAGTTACATGTTAGGATACAAATGTTTATGGTAAACCGGAAAAGGAATAAGTGTTTTTATGGCATGACGTCAGTCATAGAATGGTTTGACGAAACTACCTCATTTGACGTGAAGCCATTCATCTTTGCTGATAACTTGGTGAAATGCCGCTGAAAACATTCCATTTATTTTAATCTATGACATATTATCCTTATTTCTTACTATACAATCTATATTGCTTTACTTTTCCAGCCACGATTCAGTTGTGGTAAAAATATTGTCTATGTTTGGGACTTTTTCACGTTACTAATTGGAAATTTTCTCAAACAGTCCCGTCCTATTGCCTCTTGTCTGTTAGTTATTTTGTTGTGTGTCTGTCATTCAAGAAGGCTAACTTCTTAATTAACAGCACGGTTTATTTAGTAGAGTAAATCACTTAAGAAAGGAAATTAATTACATTCATTGATCCAAGATAGGGAATCTACTCGACACCGCCTCATTTGAACTGCCATCAGAACCGCCATCCAGAGTGACAAATGAAGACCTCTTTCCTCACAAACCTATCTTGTTAGGTTCATTGACGTTGTGTAGTTCAGGTAAACATTATTTAGACGACAGAGCTAACCTTTTCAATGAAATGTTAAAACTTTTTATAAGAGTAATCAACAAGATGCGAGGATTACGGTTTATCTGTCCTGAGTGGATTATTGTTAGAAATTGCGAGCTTTAGCGAGGAATTTATCACAATAATTCTCAAGGGACGGATAAACCGTAATTCTGAGCTTCGGGTTGGTTATTCCTTTTCTTTCCCAGATCAAATCTAAGAATATTTACGGTACTTTTGAAAAATACTTTCCTGAAGGCGAGTTGCGAGTAAACTCGGTCATTGTAATCATGCGCGACGAACACCGATTATGTCACGGCGCAGTTTAATGTAGTCTCTGCAATTCATTACTTGTTTGTGGATCATATATTAAGCAAGACAATCCTAAATGAACGAAATAGTTAAACAAATCACATATAGAACATTTTACGTTTCATATTATTCCATACGAAATTAAAAACAATGGCCGTTAAGAGTTATCAAATGAAACTCAATAATTCCCTCTAGGACTAAGAAGAATCGGGTTGAGTAATGAAGTGTTCGACCTTCTAAATAATGCATTTGACATAAAAATGTACTTAACGAAGAAAATCTGAAAAATAACATTCAACGATAAATTTAGATAGATAAAAAATATTTTACCTTCTACAACACTAGATTTTGCTTCAATAATGTATGATAAGAGAAATTATGACCCCAAAAAACATTACAAAGAATTTGATACAGTGCCTATAATTTAATAAATGATCTTGTTTACATAAGAACCAGATGACTAAAAATAGTTATTTTAATGTAAAATCAATGTGAGGTGCCAAGCAGGGATTAACCGCTTCAGTTTGATTTATGTATTCTTCCAGGTTAACAAAGAGAGACATAAAAGATTCTTTTTATGCATTACACATCCCTGTCAAACTTGAAGGGCTTGTGGATGGTTTGACCGATCCCATTTTCTTTAACATTGTCTCGAAACAGTGTATTTTTCATTTCTCCATGGAGGGATGATTAATATGCAGCATTCCAACTTTTATCTATTACATGCGCTATTATTAACCTCGTACAAATATGCAGTTAATATTTCAGAGCACATTTTCAGTTCAGATTGACGAAGATAATGATAGGCAAATTCCAATAAAACTTTTCGTGTATGGAATTATTTATACAAATTTGAAAATTTAAGAACTTTTCTATCACTTAATAATGAACAACAGAAGTAAAGAGTTTGGATACATCGACATCAAATACTAATAACTTTAAATCTTGTTAATTTTTGTTGCAATAACTAGCTACTTCAGAAATCCGAAAGTGTGTTTTTAAAGTATAAATGCTAATTATGAATGAATAACTTGTTGTTTATCAATTGGAAATCAGAGGACATAAAGTTGAAGCTTGTGGTATAAGATCTGAGTTACATTGCTTTTGATGTCTTGCGCTGTCAGTTTTTTCTTTGTTCTTTTTCGTCCTAATTGTTTCATAAAAGCTTCAAAATAACAAGTACAATTAATTGAAGGAAATGCATCAAATTTGAAGGAAAACAGTGCCTGATAGAAGGAAAAGCTTCCATAATGGAAGGGAACCAGCTTAATCGCGAAACAAACACGTCAACTTCGGTGAAAAACGGTAATAACAGAGATTTTCGTCCCTAACGGAAACAACATCTTCCCACTTTTGAAGGAAATCGGTAGACTTCGGAAGGAACATCGGTAATATCCGTGAATTCTTGGTCGAAGCAAACGCATCTAAAAATAGTTTGGATTGAGCAGTCTCCAGCTTCGGTGAGTGTTGTTTTTTATGTTTCACTGTGCGATTTCTAATTTTATATAGTTGTACATGCTTGCATTGAAAGCGTAATTGAACAAGGAAACGATGGGGTTGTAGAGTTTTGTTATGAAATTGAAGTTTTATATCCATATATCAATGTCGTCCTTAAGGTAACAATTGTCCTTTCGCAAATATGCTCTTTACAAAAGACCTCCTAGAATCATCGTTTATTCATGTTTTAATATTAAACTGCAAATGAAATTAAATTCATATAAAGGTTTAATACCCTCAAATTATAGACCATAGTCAATAAAAATATTTATGAAGCTGGAAAGAAATAAGGGGGTATGCTCAACAAATTAATAATCGTAAAGGAAGCTACAAAAATGTACAGGTATAATAAGTAGGATGGTTCATGAGGGATGGGGGAGACATAATACTGTTACTCTATGACATGAATCATTAGCTGCACTTAATTCATCTTAAATACAAACCAAAGCAACCTTTTGCGTTTGGTAGAGGCAATCAAAAGAACATCTCGGTAATCAGAATACACAAAAACAGGATCTTCGCTCGAGAGGTTTCTCTGTCACAAACAATAACCTGTTTGTTTTACTTCTCGTATCAAATTGTAAACCTAGCAGACAGATATACATGGCTATATTAGTATCGATCACAACTTGTACATGTGAAAGATTATATGATCAATGATTTGGAAGAGTTATTGACCTGTGTTGTTCATTGCAGAAGGTTTTAAGATTCATTGTCATGTAAAATTAATCCTAGTAGAAATGCTTTCTTAAATTATATTTTATGCAACACAGTTAATAATCATTAGTTGTTTGTTTTGGTTAGGGAATGGTTTTTTTTGTAAAATTTATAATGAAATAAAGTATGATTGGCAGTCCTTTTTCTTATCAAAGTTTATATTGTGAGTTTATTTAACAATGATTTTATTTTGATCGCGTATGCATAAATAGATTTTTACATCAGACATGTACTTATTTTCATCCAGTTTCAAGACTTTTGGTATCTACGTGGTCAACTGCAAAAAGTTACTTATGTCAATATTACTACCATGACATTTGGCAGATTTCATTTTCTACAGAATGATGACAAACTGATGTGAGATAGCGTACACATTGTTTTCTAATAGTTAACATTCATAGTTTAACAGACAATGCATATTTTTAAATGGATACAGCGACATTTAAAAATCCCTTAAATATATAAACATGAATAGATTTTGTGTAGGCAGGTGCCTGTATTTATATATACATTTATATGACACTTTAATTTAAGGACGAAATCACTCAAAATTTAATGTTATTTGATTCTTTTCAATTTTCAAGAGTTCAATGTACCAATGTGGTAAATTATTTTTGTCATTAGTTAGAACATTGTTGACTTTTTCAACTACGTTTCATGGAATAAGCCAATTCAACAGATATTGCAAACAGTATGTGGATAATTCAACCCTGTAACTTACTTATAAGGCCGTGTCTATGCCCATACCACTGTATCATCTCTACCCTAAAGTATTTCTTCTTCTTGTTCTTCCAACAATACACAGACATACATTAAACAATGCCTTTATTCGGGTGTCCTTATTTTTTAATAGCCCACTAACTATTATTGACAGAAGGTTTCATAAAATCAATTCATCACATCAATTTATTACGTTTCGAACAGTTTTACAAAACAAAATACATTAATTACAGTTTTCATAATTTGTAAATATGTGACACCCTAAAATCGTTAGTACAATTTACAAATTGACAACAACTCAACCTCAAAGGCCAGTGTTACTACATTTGCTTTTAAAACGTGTCTGTCTCCAACCACAACCATAGCAATAGATGTAAACCTAATGTGTAAAACATTTACAAGCAGATGCACTACATCTGTATGAGCAAAATTGACTCATCAATGTACTTTATTTCTTGATACCAGTGCATGATTAAATTTTATTTTTTACTCAAATATATATATTCCAAATGAAACCTGTTATAAAAATATAGACAGAATGGTGTGACAGTGGAAATAGAAATTCCAATCTGGGATGGCAGATAATTAGGTCAACATGTTGTTTGGACCTTTTACATAAGAGCAATATGACTGCTTGATTGACAATTACTGAACCGTGAACTTAGACAAATGACTAATTTCATTTAGCGAAACAAAAATTTTAATTATGGTTGTAAAACTCTGAAGACTTATCACTGATTGAACACTTTTTACGCTTTTAAAACGTGTCTGTCTCCAACCACAACCATAGCAATACAAGTAAACCTAATGTGTAAAACATTTACAAGCAGATGCACTACATCTGTATGAGCAAAATTGACTCATCAATGTACTTTATTTCTTGATACCAGTGCATGATTAAATTTTATTTTTTACTCAAACAAACTATCAGAGGCTGTTGTTTTACATATCGAACTTTTATCGTTAGCTGGCCAATTCAATCTCATCTCATTAGTTGTTTTTCTCTTATCATTGACAATTTGAAACAACAGTGATAAAGCAAAGTACATGTTGGAATATATTGAAAAACAAAACTGTCATTACGTCAGGATAGTATAATTCTTAATCTTTATAGACGTCCTCGTTTAGCATTGTAGTATTAAAAGCATTGTGATCAAATATAACTTTGATAAAAAACAGTTATCTTAACCTTTTCATTTGAAAAGGAAAGAAATAGAAATATGAATTATTAAACCCCTGTGAGGAAGTAAGTGGAGACATAAAGCGAGTCTGATCCTCTAACGAGAACAAATTTTCTCAGAAAATATCAAATTGAAGTTATTGAAATTGGTAGTGCTTATTACATCCTTTGTTTCTGTTTGCATATATATAGTTAAACTTAAACAGGCTCAAATATGAATTAAAGATTAACAATTTCATATTGAAACTATAATTGGTTTAATTTGATATATCTTAAAACTTTTTAAATATTTTTTGTATTGTTGCCAGGCAATGATAAAATATTCAGCTTTATATGTCTTTTGTCATGGGTTGTATGAAGTCGTCAATCATTAGGTACAGATTTGATAAAAACGATCCTCACTGAATGCACATTTAATACAAAATACAAAATGTACTTAAAGACGCTAAATGCTGGTAATCAAGCTTATTATTATTTAAAACATTTTAACAGATTAAGCTTAAACTTTTATAGCAGAATGTGTTATGTTTTACGAGAATTATACAGAAACAGATTTGGCATGCATGCAAGATTCACATAAAACATTTTGTATCAAAATAGATTGTCATGTTTATTTTGATACATTAATTTTATGGCCTGAAATAATGGTTTATTAAAAACAAAGGTTTGACAGCAATGACTTATTTTAAGAATGCAATCTTAGATTCAAATAACAAGGTTATAAAGAAGTTTATGAATCTCCTTACGCATGGCATCTAAACATATACAACTTTTATATCTTGCACTTTTCATTTTTGAGATAAAAGTATGTGCATTTTATGTTCCACTTCATGTTACAATTCAAAACATGAAACAATGATAACCTAAAAGAGTCCTTATCTGCGCAGGTAAACTTAAGGGCAAAGGAAACGTCAACTATTTGTCTTCAGACCCCAAAGCAGATGTTTAAGTTGATTTTAAAAGTCATTTCTAAACCTAGCTATGCTTTTAGTAGTACTCGTTGCAAGTTATTATGGCATTTACTATAAGACTGTTTAAATACCTGTTCAAACAAAAAAGGGATGCTGAAATAATTGTTTTCAGATGCTTTTTCAACAGAAAGTTTGAGATTTAATTTAGAAAAACATGAAAAACAAATGTTATGGAAATAAAAGATATAATGCACTTTCTTGGACCTTAATTCGTTGAAGAACGTCCTGCTTCATTTTCCTATCTTGCTTTGTTATGGATTTTACAAAACAACAATGTTCCAAAAACGACCAAATAATGTATACAAAAAGTACGATAGTTGGCTTCTGAAGACTTCTGAAGTAATTACAATCACTTAACATGACTTGTTCACGTAACTTTCACAACAACAATGCTTGTTGCCAATAAGACTGAAGAGGCATCTGCATATACTGAATGAAATATTGTTTTTAGTTTGAACGGAAATACAGCATGTACATTTAAAGTAAAACATTGTACGGCATTTAAATAATTACAATTGCAGTACAAAAGATTCCAAAATGTCAATGTATATAACTTTTCACACATATAAATGTACTCATCAAATATCCATGAATAAATTAAAACCCATCATTTCTACATTACTTTTCTGTTTTCACAGCATCATGCATGATGTGACATGAATCGATGTGAGCGACATGAAAGATGTAAAAGTTATGTTTCCATGCAATGCCTTCCAAGTCAATCAAATGAACAGTAGATGAAACATTTCATGAGAAGATTTTCGTTACCATCAGTATGGACAACATTTTGGAGTCCCTACGCTGAAAGATGCCGATATCACAGTAAATAGCAAAAAGGGCTGGTAAATGTAGAAACAAGATCTTCAATATATTTGAAGAAATTAAAGAAAACATCGAAGTGACCTAGGAATAGACTAAGTATTAAAAGTCCAATTTGAATAGCTGTAACGCATCTTGAAATCAACGAGAGATATGTTTACCTTGCATTTAAAGACAGGCCAGTTTTGAAGATTATTCGTTCATGCTTTATACAGAACTCATTCATCAAAGACATTGACATGATTATATCAATAAAGGATGAATATCACCTTTATCATGTACACTGAGTTCTCGATATCGACAAAATGCAATTAGTGAAGTGATTATGCTTTGTGACACACTACCATGAAATTAACAAAGACAAAGCAATGATGTTGGTCATTTCATAAGGGTATAAGTATACAAGTACCCCGATGAACATTGTTGTAGTAACATATATAAAAGCATGGGATATGGTCGTCCCCCTCTCTGTCTGTCATTAATCATTTTGTTTCTGGTGCAGAACTCCTAAACCGTTTGTCAAACCTCTCTGAAACTTTGCATGAAGTTTACCCACATACTAAAGCGATGAGTTTTGATGTCTTCAGATATTGAGAACAAATTCTGTTTCCATGAAAACCTGTAGAATTTAGACTCGATACAGGTATATATTCTTTTCAGGATCGGAATTAAAACTTTTTATATCTTTCCGAATCTCAACAATTTTTATTTTATGATTATTTTATAATTATTGCAGACAGGTGGAATATGTCATTTTGTGATGACTATTGTTTCTGTTTGGAAAATCATGTCACACCCATTCTTGATATACAATTGCAACAGAACACAATAATATCTATAATGCACCGAATATATAGCGGTACATGTGATATAATATTGATATGAACACCAAAGACCTTTGTCGTAGATAGAGTAATAATGTAGTAAACGAAGGGCAAGGTACATACTAAATATCTCAACTACTATTTATTTACATGGATGTTTGCCTAGCACAAAGAGTAACAAGTAACATGTGTGTATTTGATCTCTGCAACAAATGTATGTCGAGTAATTTCACTATACTGTTAAGCCCGGCCCGAAGTGTTTGGAAATAGTACTCAAGTAACACATGTTTTGAAATGATGAAATACCTTATTTTTCCTCCAAGGGAGATTAAGTGTAAATGTAGTTCACGTATGAATCTTTTAATTTTCTGTTTCTCTCAGTGTTTCTCATTCACTCATTGTGTCTTTAACTGTCTCTCCCCTTTTCTCACTCAATCTGTCTCTCTCCCCCTCTCTGAATCACTCTGTCTCTCTCTCACCCTTTCTATCTCTCTCTGTCCACTGTGTCTGTCTCTCTCTCTCTGTGTCTCTCTCACCCACTCTGTCACTTTCACTCTCTCTGTCTCACACTCTCGACCTCCACCTAATGCACTGATTCGTCCTTCAAAATAGAACTTTATTAAACGTTTTTATGTCGCATTGACAATAAAACTAAACACACCCAATGTAACCTGAGTGCTATAAAATGTAGAAGTACTATGTTTGCTTTGGATGTAATGTGTGAATCAATCTGACATATTAACAATACAGCATGTCGATTTGTTTGATTATAATAAACAAAAATCATCTTTTAAAATGTTACATTAATATCTCTATAAATCCTCTCAAAAGTACCCTGTAGTTCTGTAGAAAAACTACATGCACAACTAATGTATCCGTCAACAACACTGTAAGGGAACATAAAAGTAAAAGCTGTTATGAAACAAAACCTTCATATGCGAGTGAATGGATTTTTCAACAAATCAATTCCAACACTTTCCTGTTCGTTCAGGAATGCAGGGCAGCACGTAACATCAGTCGTTAAACGAGATAAAACATATATCACACTTTGAGTGCAGTATAGTCTTTATGCTATGGGCTCCAAATGCATTCTGTGTTACTTTTGCTGTATCAATGTCAAAATGACCAACCCCTTGCTACTAGTTCATACGATCCATTTGTCTTAGTACGAAGTTGTAATTTCTTTATATCAGTGCCTTGAACATCATTTTACCATACCTATAACGCAATTGTATTGGATTGGATTGATAATTGATTTTTTAAACTAAATATGTCAAAATATTAACATTTCGTATGATTGGCAGAAACTATGGTTTTGTACGATACGATAAGAATTTATTTTTAGTGAACATGTTTATTTTCAGAAGGAAGAAACTCCTTTGTTCCAAATGTTAGCCATCAAAAACTAGTACAAAAACATTTGATTTATATCCATTCGGTCATCACACCTTTCATGACTTCAAATAGCTTTGACATTTCAATTTCAGATAGCTGTAGATTTTTAATTAATGGATGGCATTTCAAGGGACAGTATCACAGTTTTAGAGCAAAAATATCTTCAAATTGTCCCCAGTAAACAAACGTATTATCTTCAGAGGGTAAAACATATAATTACTGAACCCAATCACCCCGTATGAAGTATCAAACAAAGACCACTGGCAGTCATTTTATATAAAACCTTTTTAATCATTTTGGCTTGGAAATGGATTTGCATAGTTGAACTGAACATGTTACGTTCGTTTTAAAACTGATTATTTGGAGAGAAAAAGACCCATTGTCTTGCAATTGGAAGCATTGATTTTGGTTTTCGTGAGATAACTTGTTTTTAATCTACAAAAAACGTTCTACTGTGCTTCTGATAACCAAATGACAGCAAAAGATTTTCATGATAAAGTGAGTTATTATGGACAAACCTTGCTATATGTCATCTATTTTCTTGTCATTTTGTCAAAGGGCATAAATCAGTTATTTGGATAACCAATAGAATTCCTTGAGAATCGGAAGTAACAGATGAAGTAGAATGGTAAGAATATGATATAAAGGATTTTAAGCTTATTCATATACATGTATATTTCAAAACAGAGTCCATTTTATTTAATGTAATGGATGGGTGTTTCATGTGGCACTTCAATACGATGATAGTTTTAAAATGGATTTAATTGAATTTTGGAACGTTTTTTCTTCCTCAAGCCAAGAATATTAGGTACGGTTTTCTTGTTCGGCATTATCAATAAGGTATCAAACGAGAGTCAAATTGTAATTCGCTAGGATTCCGATAAGCTGATACTTGTAACTTAGATTAGATCTTATGATGAAATCTGATATAAATTATCAATGATAAAAAATAAAAATAAACTCGTTAGATTACAATGTCGTGTGGAAGTCATGTTTAATGATTCTGATGGAATCACCATTATGCATTTTGCTAAAAAAGACCAAGTTTCTTGGTCTTGACCGAGTTGTTGGACTGCCAGGTAAAATTTTAAAACTTGCCAGCTCATTGACTTTACTGTAGCTATAGCAATGTAATTTTACTAAACTGACTAGCAAAAGAAACCTAACATCAGACAGACAGACAGATCTTTATTCAATAATGTAGGCCAAATGACCCATAGTACAGTTTTGGTTTACAGATATATGATTTCAGTCACGTGATAATATAAAAATACAATCATGTTTTTCTTATTTCGACGACCTTTTTAAGGAAGAATGACACAGATATTAGCACATTTCTATTCTTCGAGTTTAACAAATTTATCAGTAATTGCTTATCTTTGTGGATAGTAGAAATGCTTGGGAGATATCTATTTCTAAGTTCATTATAATAACTACAATAAAAAAATACATGTAATTCATCTTCGATGCAGCCTTCTTTACAATATGTACATAAGCCAATATTGTCATCTTGAACATTTTTCTTTCTGAGGTGTTTCACATTAAAATCGTGTAAAGATATGCGTAGTTTGCAAAAAGCTCTTCTTAAAGTTATATCTTGAAGTTCAGTAATATAAACCTCAGGGAAGATTATTGATTTAACACTTGAATAATGACATAGGTAATCTGAGGATGTTATTTGAGAATGCCAACTTTGTGAAAATATATCTTTCAATCGCTGCTTAAGAACAAAGGTGAAAAACTTATCATTTCCAACATCATGTGATAACCATACATGTGAAAAACCAGACATAAAAAGAATATTTCTAATATCAGACACCCAAGAAGTTTTACCATTATCGTCTAATCTTTTCAACATATTATAACAATGTAAAGGTAGTCTCGTAGAATTCATGCGAATAATCTTTATCCAGTACTTTACAGCTCTAAGTTGAGATGAAACAAATAAATTTGTGCGGCCTGTTTCTCCTAAAACAGCCTTATTAGAAGCATATTTACCAATGCCTAAGAAACGTTTGAAATATGCGGTATGGACTTTTTCTATAGACTTATTATATTTTACACCCCAAATCTCAGATCCATAAAGAAGGATTGGTGCGACTTTTCTGTCGAAAGTCTTACAAACCACTGGAAAGGTTATAAACTTATTTTCTTTCAAAACATTATATACTGGAATAAGGGCTTTAGATGCTTGCAAAGCCAGCTGATTACAAGCTACTGACCAAGACAATCTAGAAGACACAGTCAATCCTAGATATTTATAATATGTCACAACATCAATATTCTTATCACAATATGTCCATTTTTCAAACTTATTTAAAATACCACCTTTCCTGAAAACAATAACTCCTGACTTCTTAAGATTTACTTCAAGGCCCCATTTCACACAATATGATTGAAGAACATTTAACTGTTTCTGAAGACCACTAACTGAAAATGACAGTAAGGCAATGTCATCAGCAAATAATAGCAACATAATATCAACAATATCTTGGGAGACAAACACTCCGTAATCACATTCATTATACATTTCTGTTACAAGTTCATTTATGAAAAAAATAAATAGAACTGGACTGAGCACACAGCCCTGTCTAACACCTAATGAAGTTTTGAAACATTCAGTGACTCCACTCGTTGTCCGAATACAGGCTTTAACTGAAGAATACATGTTTTGTAAAAGTAATGACAATTTACCAGTTAGCCCTTTCTTGATAAATAAATACATCATCTTCTTTCTATCTACATAATCAAACGCCTTTCGGAAATCAATAAAGGCACAGTAGAATCTCCCTTTAGGCTTACTTAGATACTTTGTACAAAGAGCTTGTAAAATAAATATATTATCTGCTGGTGAATAGCCAGGTCGAAATCCAGCCTGGGATTCTGATAACAATTCGTTTACATCCAGCCACGTTCTAATACGTTTTTCAATCACATTAGCAAACAATTTCCCAATGATATTTAGTAGAGAAATGCCACGATAATTATTTGGCTCGGAAATGCTGCCGGATTTATATAGAGAAATAATCATTCCTATGTTCCAGGAATCTGGGAAAACACCAGTATCTAATATCTTGTTGAATAATTTCTTTAAATAAGGAGATATGAAGTGTGCAATATATTATATGTATTCAGGAGGAACTCCATACTCGCCGGCTGCTTTACCCCCTTTTAAGTCATTTAATGCTTGCTTGATTTCATATTCAGTAATCTCACCTGACAACAGTTGATCAGTAAATGGAGAATCATCACAGTGTTGACATGAGTGGGCATCTAAAAACTCATTTACAGATTCATCAAACTCACTCCTATCTCTATCTAGTGTTGGATTTAATAGATCATTGAAATATTGATACCATACGTCAGGGGAAATGTTACCCTGTTGAGACTTACTTTTCAGGCAGTTTTTTATAATCTTCCAAAACTCTTTACAATTACTCATATTTGCAGCTTCATTTATTTTCTTGCTCATACCCGTTTTATATAGATTTTGTTTAGCTTGACACAGTTTTTAAAAAACCTAACATCGGATGTATCTGACAATAGAATTAAAACTAAAAACCCGAATTTGATCAACTAAAGTGTATTGCGTTAACAATTCATGGATACAAACGGCTGATGAGACAGGATCAATGTCACATTAAAGTCCAATGTTGTATTGACAATCGAACATGCCAGGGGTCAGAAAAGAGACTTTACATGTTCAAGAGTTTGGTAGCACGTTTCTCAAATTGAAAATTGTTCCAGGAAAACAGAACCACACAACTTCAATATCTGGTATAACCTCCATGAACAGCCATGCATGCAAAAACGCGTCGTCTCATCGACGATGTCAGTCTCCTAATGACGTCATTGGGAATCTGGTTCCATTCGTCCAGACGTAGGTATGGAAGCACAACAGGGCGCAGAACTTCATCCCTGTACCTCTGGGCATTCAAGTTACCGCGTATGACGACAAGATTCGTCTTTCTGTCGCCACAGATCCCTCCCCATACCATGGTACCCCCTCCACCAAAGGGCTGGACCTCCTGGATGCAATTTGGTGCCAGTCTCTCGCCTCGGCGCCGATACACACGCACTCTGCCATCAGCATGAAACAAATTGAACCGACTTTCATCAGTGAACAGTACCCTCTGCCAATCACGCCGTTGCCACAGTGCGAGCCCAACGGAGTCTGTTCTGTCGATGGAGACGGGTCAAGGTCGTTCCACGGAAAGGCCTGTATGGTCGAATACCGGCTGCTCGTAGTCTCTTGGCTACTGTGAACGGACTGATACGTCTGCCTAATGCTGTATTGGCCGATGACGTCACTGTAAGGAACCGGTTATGCAGTTGCAAAGTTCGCAGGTAGCGGTCTTTACGGGGGGTTGTAACGCGTGGTCTCCCACTCCTAGGCCTGTCCCTAGTCTGCCCTGTCTGGTTGTACCTCTGAATGAGTTGAGCTACTGTCACCCGGTTGCAACCGAATGTCTATGCAATCTGGACTTGAGTCGCAGCCATGGTATTCATACCGATTGCCCTCTCGCGTTCTTCTGTTGTTAATCTGGGCATATTCGGAGTGGGTTTTTTTTCGGATGTGACATCCGTCAATCGATATGCCCGCCTTTTATACCCCATGTATGCATCATTCTTGATTGTTTGCAAAAACACGTGATTTTCACAAAATGCGTGAAAAAAACAATGCAGGAAATTCACGGACTTGGTGACGTCCATACATGTTGGTTGCGTTTATGCGTTCGTTTCTAGGTACTTCCAGGACAGCAAACGTCAGTTACCAAATAAAAAATGTCAAAATTCCGATGTTAGGTTTCTTTTGCTAGTCAGTTTATATGAAACAGATATTGCAATAAATTCCCCCTTCTTTGTTATCAGTTGAGCTCTAGGTAATAAGAAATGTTTCAATATTAATACTATTATCAAATTGACACTTTCATGATGGTATTTCTTGCAAACATTAAGACCATTTCTGTTTAAATTAAACAGATAGAAGTAATTTTGTAAACGCTAAACTCTATTTCCCCTGATGCCTTTATAAATGATAAATTTAGTTTCCTCATGTTACCAACATTTAAAACAGGATTTCAACAAATAAATCCGGTACATGAAATGCAAAATGTCATCAATTCGGTCTGTTATTATTATACTGCTTGTATCTCAAACAAAAACGTGAGTACACATAAATCTACAGTAAAATGTTATGTACAGTTATATATTATGCCTATAATGTGAAGCATTTAAAACAATTTGTGTAAAATGTAGCAACTTCCCTCAAGAGGTTTCTTCATCGGGTAAAACAAATCAGAGAAAAGGTAATTATTCATTTCACCTTTTCATTCATCAACATTTAAAAACAATTCTTGGCATATGATCAGGGAGACGAAGATAAAAAAACACAATGTTTATTTACTTTTTTCTTTTAATATATCCTATGTTTATCCAACTGTTACGTACAATTCATCTTGAGAAACGCGGACACACCTTAACCTGTTCAGCACTAATGGTTGAATATAGGTCACTGTTACATTCTGTCAAATTAGCAGAGACGGTGTATGAAATAAGTTACTAAAAGATGAAAAGGTTTGGTAAGTGATGTTGATTGAGGTGGAGTAGTAACAGGTGAGTTAAGAGAACAGTTAAACTATGATCGGCGGGCGAGATATTTATGGTTTGTGATACGGCTGGCGCTGACAAAACAAACAGAGCAAAAGGTAAAATACAGATCAGCGTTTACTCGTCGTCGGCAACACTAGTTAAAAGGTCTAATGCTGATGTTAAATATGCTCGTTTATTTTAAGTGGCATTCATAAAAAAGTAGTTTTCTTGATAACAACTTCTTTATTTTGTAGTAAAATGAAGCAGTAGACATATGTTTCGAAAACAATTTGTGAGTGGTTATTAATAAAATAATGTTTTCAATTGTTTATGATGATATAAAATATACATGTATATTATTATTATTAGCTAAATGCATCCTCATCGTTTAACGGTATCAACTTCATAATGGTTTGATTCTTTCTAAAGTCGAGTTTATGATCATTACCCCAAAATACTTCCTAATGATCACATTAAAGAGCGGTGAATAATATCATAAATAACATAATGGTTTGGAGATGCACATTCAGACTAACGGTTCGGATATTCGTAATCAACCTTGTGAGCAGAATAAACAAAGCACTGTTCTGTTCATATGTGAAAAGAGAAGAATGAAGAGGTTGAGATGATTAGTGAGCCTATTTCACGGTGTGTGCCCCTGACTGCAGATTGCTCTGTGATTCAACTGATAGGGCAAAACCTTTTATTTTGTCATGAATAACGATCTCTCACACTCTGCAACGGGGTCACTGGTCCAATTACGGCTTTACTTTTTACAGTTTTGTAGAAAAACATCTTCTTTTTGTGGAAAAGCTTGTACAGGTTTCATAACTTTTGTCATTATGATAAATTTGAAGCACATTCAGGTGGATGTAAGTGTTTTAAGCTGGAGTATATAAATCCAAGAACAAACCATATTGAAACTTACCACAGCAAACATACAGGCAGATTTGAAAATAATTGGACTTTTTAGGAACTCGGTGAAAATGAATTGTATATTCATATAATACCCTATAAGATCCTCATCCTTTCTCTCCTGAGAAACTTGACACACGGCTAAAATGAAACGAGTCAGATGCTTAATAAACAGCTGCTGAACAAAAGTTAGTGTAAATATCATGTAAAAGGTTTTACACTTAAAATCGACCCATTCAATCATCTTGCCGCCAAACATGACTTTGTATACGTAGGAAGATGAACAAACATTATATTTACATAATTAAATGTCATTTCCTTATTCCTACTGGAACACGGATGAATAGATGTTTAAATGCAAAAAACATTTCTTTAAAATTAATTTCTCCTAAATTTTTCACTTCACAGTATTTCGTTGTGAATAAAATAATAATTATCATAAAGTTAATAATTGTTAAGTATTTTGTTGAAAGATTTGCAAAACTGTTGTTGATTAATATCTTAATGCCGAAAATTTGACTATGTTAAGTTTTACCCCATGCCTCTTTTGGGTGATGCCAGTATTGTCTCAGTCATACAATAAGTGTATAAAGTAATAAAAGTATTGCCTGCAATATTTTTTACGAAGTGATGATAATTTCAAAAGTTTACATAGGAAATTATGAATGGTGTAAGAAACTCTTATTCTGCAGCTGTATCTTGCAGTAGTGAACACTTATCAAACTTGTAGAGTTCTTTACATGATGCTATATTGTCTGATTTCTAGTCTAGTTTTATTTCTCAAAAGATGGAAAATAATCATTTACCGTGACTTATTTCAACATTTGTTTCTTGATTTACCAGATAAAATTGTCCGTTCTATTTGAAGGATTGCTATTTCACCCATCTCAAACACTGAGTTTCATTAACTAGTTCACGTAAATCAATATCTTCTACGTGATGACAAATATCTCCCTACAGTCTCCTGGGAATATTATCTTTTGGCACGTTATATGCTTTTGGAGACAAACTTGCTTTCCAATGGTTCAATTAGCCATAACCTTGCAGTCAAAGGGAACTAGACCAATCAGACCTGATTGTGTTTTCAAACTTGGAAGACAGTGGAAATGGAATAAAGTTTACACTTCTAAGAAATTTAATTTAATGAATTTCATAAATACGATTTTGTTTCCATCTTACAAGATGGAGCAAACTATTTTATTCCTTAAATCATCTCTTATAATTGTAAGGCATCTAACTGATAAAATCCTTGGATTTTATCAAAATAAAATATGTCGGATATATGTAGATTGACAATATCAAAATTGTGATCTTTACATTTTCATGCAGAAGTTTGTTCTGTGTTCAAACCAAATCAGTTATTCCATTTTGATAAGCCTGACTTTTCAATTTGACCTTAAATACAGGAGCAATTAGTGGCAGAAAGTCTTTGTTGGTGGACTAAATCGAAAATTACATCATGTCATCTGAAAACTGAATGTTAATAAAGTTCCTACAATCTCTAATGCATCATTTACTCTGTTCTCGAGTGAATAAATGACCTCGACATTGACCTCAAAGGAACTTTTATCACTACTGTGTGTCGCTGGAACAAAGATTTGATTAAGATTAATATTACACTGAATATAAGAATTATTTGTTGCCTTTACTATTAACTGATTTCAAAACAAACATTTGTTTTAATATCCCATTTCTATACTGAATAACAACACTTGAAATTGCAAGTCAGATCTATCATTTTGTTATCTCATGAATATAAAAATCTGATAGAGTATTTTTCATACATAAGCAAATTTGCAATTGTCAAAAGTTTGATTGTTTGTTGTACTTTTCAAGCCATGACGTAATTGTGGTGGAAAATATTGTCTTGGCACTTTTTCACGTTCCTATTTCGAAATTTTCTCAAACAGTCCTTTTGCCTCTTGTCCGTTGGTTATGTTGTTGTTGAAGAAGACTGACTACTTAATAAACAGCACGGTTGATTTAAAAGAGTAAATCACTTAAGAAAGGAAATTAATTACATTCATTGATCCACGATAGGGAATCCACTGGACACCGCATCATTTGAACTGCCTTCAGAACCGTCGTCCAGAGTGACAAATGTAGGCCATTTTCCTCAGAGACCTATCCTGTTAGGTTCATTGACGTTTTGTAGTGCAAATAAGCGTTCATTAGACGATTTAGATATCTTTTCAATGAAATGTAACAAACTATTACTTGTTTTTAAGATTTTAATCTTAGAAAGAATTTAATCTTTCAACCAATTGTTAATCAGACGTATGATTAAGTCATCTGCATAATTATATACTATTTTTCACTGTTTCTAAAATGTTTTTAATAGTCTTGTGATTGCCGGTTTACATGATTAAGTGAAATGTTTGCAATTTACATCAGCATATATGGTAATTTTACGCATATCAGATCATTGTCCTGGAAATTGCGTAGCCTCTTTGAGAGATTGACCGACAAGAAATAAGTGTTGATTGGTTGATTTAAAAAAAACACATTCTGTTTGAATAAAACTGTCATGTTTTGCTTTCAAGATTGTCTTTCCCAAATGAGGGTCTTCTGTATACCAAGCAATTTAGATATTACTATGTCATGAATATATTTACGAAACTCCTTTCCTATAATCAATATTTTTGCTTATACCTACCTTGAATATGAATTTTGTATGAAACTGTCATCTTAAAAATAAACATACTCGATTATGTGAGCTTTTAAGTTGGTACTGAAATTCAACGTCTTATAACAGGTAGATAGATAATAAAGTCAATTCGGAAAAACGTGAATTCTTGGTCGACAGCGGAAGCAAACGCATCTAAAAAGAGTTGGATTGAGCAGTTTCCAGCTTCGGTGAGTGTTGTTTTTTTATGTTTCACTGTGCGATTTCTAATTTTATTTAGTTGTACATGCTTGCATTGAAAGTGAATTGAACAAGGAAACGATGGGGTTGTAGAGTTTTGTTATGAAATTGAAGTTTTATATCCATATATCAATGTCGTCCTTAAGGTAACAATTGTCCTTTCGCAAATATGCTCTTTACAAAAGACCTCCTAGAATCATCGTTTATTCATGTTTTAATATTAAATTGCAAATGAAATTAAATTCATATAAAGGTTTAATACCCTCAAATTATAGACCATAGTCAATACAAATATTTATGAAGCTGGAAAGAAATAAGGGGGTATGCTCAACAAATTAATAATCGTAAAGGAAGCTACAAAAATGTACAGGTATAATAAGTAGGATTGTTCATGAGGGATGGGGGAGGCATGATAAAGTATTGACATAATACTGTTAGAGCCATAAACTCTATAACATGCCCCTATGACATTAATGACATGAATCATTAGCTGCACTTAATTCATCTTAAATACAAACCAAAGCAACCTTTTGCGTTTGGTAGAGGCAATCAAAAGAACATCTCGGTAATCAGAATACACAAAAACAGGATCTTCGCTCGAGAGGTTTCTCTGTCACAAACAATAACCTGTTTGTTTTACTTCTCGTATCAAACTGTAAACCTAGCAGACAGATATACATGATTATATTAGTATCGATCACAACATGTGCATGTGAAAGATTATATGTTTAATGATTTGGAAGAGTTATTGACCTGTGTTGCAGAAGGTTTTAAGATTCATTGTCATGTAAAATTAATCCTAGTAGAATTGCTTTCTTAAATTATATTTTATGCAACACAGTTAATAATCATTAGTTGTTTGTTTTGGTTAGGGAATGGTTTTTTTGTAAACTTTATAATGAAATAAAGTATGATTGGCAGTCCTTTTTCTTATCAAAGTTTATATTGTGAGTTTATTTAACAACGGTTTTATTTTGATCGCGTATGCATAAATAGATTTTTGATAGATTCATGATGTGACATGAATCGATGTGAGAGACATGAAAGATGTAAAAGTTATGTTTCCATGCAATGCCTTCAAAGTCAATCAAATGAACAGTAGATGAAACATTTCATGAGAAGATTTTTGTTACCATCAGTATGGACAACATTCTGGAGTCCCTACGCTGAAAGATGCCGATATCACAGTAAATAGCAAAAAGGGCTGGTAAATGTAGAAACAAGATCTTCAATATATTTGAAGAAATTAAAGAAAACATCGAAGTGACATAGGAATAGACTAAGTATTAAAAGTCCAATTTGAATAGCTGTAACGCATCTTGAAATCAACGAGAGATATGTTTACCTTGCATTTAAAGACAGGCCAGTTTTGAAGATTATTCGTTCATACTTTATACAGAACTCATTCATCAAAGACATTGACATGATTATATCAATAAAGGATGAATATCACCTTTATCATGTACACTGAGTTCTCAATATCGACAAAATGCAATTAGTGAAGTGATTATGCTTTGTGACACACTACCATGAAATTAACAAAGACAAAGAAATGATGTTGGTCATTTCATAAGGGTATAAGTATACAAGTACCCCGATGAACATTGTTGTAGTAACATATATAAAAGCATGGGATATGGTCGTCCCCCTCTCTGTCTGTCATTAATCATTTTGTTTCTGGTGCAGAACTCCTAAACCGTTTGTCAAACCTCTCTGAAACTTTGCATGAAGTTTACCCACATACTAAAGCGATGAGTTTTGATGTCTTCAGATATTGAGAACAAATTCTGTTTCCATGAAAACCTGTAGAATTTAGACTCGATACAGGTATATATTCTTTTCAGGATCGGAATTAAAACTTTTTATATCTTTCCGAATCTCAACAATTTTTATTTTATGATTATTTTATAATTATTGCAGACAGGTGGAATATGTCATTTTGTGATGACTATTGTTTCTTTTTGGAAAATCATGTCACACCCATTCTTGATATACAATTGCAACAGAACACAATAATATCTTTAATGCACCGAATATATAGCGGTACATGTGATATAATATTGATATGAACACCAAAGACCTTTGTCGTAGATAGAGTAATAATGTAGTAAACGAAGGGCAAGGTACATACTAAATATCTCAACTACTATTTATTTACATGGATGTTTGCCTTGCACAAAGAGTAACAAGTAACATGTGTGTATTTGATCTCTGCAACAAATGTATGTCCAGTAATATCACTATACTGTTAAGCCCGGCCCGAAGTGTTTGGAAATAGTACTCAAGTAACACATGTTTTGAAATGATGAAATACCTTATTTTTCCTCCAAGGGAGATTAAGTGTAAATGTAGTTCACGTATGAATCTTTTAATTTTCTGTTTCTCTCAGTGTTTCTCATTCACTCATTGTGTCTCTAACTGTCTCTCCCCTTTTGTCACTCAATCTGTCTCTCTCCCCCTCTCTGAATCACTCTGTCTCTCTCTCTCTCACCCTTTCTGTCTCTCTCTGTCCACTGTGTCTGTCTCTCTCTCTGTGTCTCTCTCACCCTCTCTGTCACTCTCACTCTCTCTGTCTCACACTCTCGACCTCCACCTAATGCACTGATTCGTCCTTCAAAATAGAACTTTATGAAACATTTTTATGTCGCATTGACAATAAAACTAAACACACCCAATGTAACCTGAGTGCTATAAAATGTAGAAGTACTATGTTTGCTTTGGATGTAATGTGTGAATCAATCTGACATATTAACAATACAGCATGTCGATTTGTTTGATTATAATAAACAAAAATCATCTTTTAAAATGTTACATTAATAGCTCTATAAATCCTCTCAAAAGTACCCTATAGTTCTGTAGAAAAACTACATGCACAACTAATGTATCCATCAACAACACTGTAAGGGAACATAAAAGTAAAAGCTGTTATGAAACAAAACTTTCATATGCGAGTGAATGGATTTTTCAACAAATCAATTCCAACACTTTCCTGTTCGTTCAGGCATAAGTCGCAGCACGTAACATCAGTCGTTAAACGAGATAAAACATATATCACACTTTGAGTGCAGTATAGTCTTTATGCTATGGGCTCCAGAATGCATTCTGTGTTACTTTTGCTGTATCAATGTCAGAATGACCAACCCCTTGCTACTAGTTCATACGATCCATTTGTCTTAGTACGAAGTTGTAATTTCTTTATATCAGTGCCTTGAAAATCATTTTACCATACCTATAACGCAATTGTATTGGATAGGATTGATAATTGATTTTTTAAACTAAATATGTCAAAATATTAACATTTCGTATGATTGGCAGAAAATATGGTTTTGTACGATACGATAAGAATTTATTTTTAGTGAACATGTTTATTTTCAGAAGGAAGAAACTCCTTTGTTCCAAATGTTAATTAAAAAAAAACTAATAAAAAACATTTGATTTATATCCATTTGGTCATTACACCTTTAATGATTCCAAATAGCTTTGACATTTCAATTTCAGATAGCTGTAGATTTTTAATTAATGGATGGCATTTCAAGGGACAGTATCACAGTTTTAGAGCAAAAATGTCTTCAAATTGTCCCCAGTAAACAAACGTATTATCTTCAGAGGGTAAAACATATAATTACTGAACCCAATCACCCCATATGAAGTATCAAGCAAAAACCACTGGCAGCGATTTTATATATAAACTTTTTAATCATTTTGGCTTGGAAATGGATTTGCATAGTTGAACTGAACATGTTACGTTCGTTTTAAAACTGAATATTTGGAGAGAAAAAGACTCATTGTCTTGCATTTGGAAGCATTGAGTTTGGTTTTCGTGAGATACGTGTTTTTAATCTACAAAAAACGTTCTACTGTGCTTCTGATAACCAAATGACAGCAAAAGATTTTCATGATAAAGTGAGTTATTATGGACAAACCTTGCTATATGTCATCTATTTTCTTGTCATTTTGTCAAAGGGCATAAATCAGTTATTTGGATAACCAATAGAATTCCTTGAGAATCGGAAGTAACAGACGAAGTAGAATGGTAAGAATGTGATATAAAGGATTTTAAGCTTATTCATATACATGTATATTTCAAGACAGAGTCCATTTTATTTAATGGATGGGTGTTTCATGTGGCACTTTAATACGATGATAGTTTTAAAATGGATTTAATTGAATTTTGGAACGTTTTTTCATCCTCAAGCCAAGAATATTAGGTACTGTTTTCTTTTTTGGCATTATCAATAAGGTATCCAACGAGAGTCAAATTGTAATTCGCTAGGATTCCGATAAGCTGATACTTGTAACTTAGATTAGATCTTATGATGGAATCTGATAGAAATTATCAATGATAAAAATAAAAATAAACTCGTTAGATTACAATGTCGTGTGGATGTCATGTTTAATGATTCTGATGGAATCACCATTATGCATTTTCCTAAAAAAAAGTTTCTTGGCCTTGACCGAGTTGTTGGACTGCCAGGTAACATTTTAAAACTTGACAGCTCATTGACTTTACTGTAGCTATAGCAGTGTATTTTTACTATATAAAACAGAAATATGCAATAAATTCCCCCTTCTTTGTTATCATTTGAGCTCTAGGTAATAAGAAATATTCCAATTGTAATATTAGTATCAAATTGACACTATCATGATGGTATTTCTTGAAAACATTAAGACCATTTCTGTTTAAATTAAACAGATAGGAGTATTTTTGTAAATGCTTAACTCTATTTCCCCTGGTGCTTTTATAAATGATAAATTTAGTTTCCTCATGTTACCAACATTTAAAACAGGATTTCAACAAATAAATCCGGTACATTAAAAGCAAAACGTCATCAGTTCGGGCTGTTATCATTATCCTGCTTGTATCTCAAACAAAAACGTGAGCACACATAAATCTACAGTCAAATGGTATGTACAGTTATATATTTTGCCTATAATGTGAAGCATTTAAAACAATTTGTTTAAAATGTAGCAAATTCCCTCAAGAGGTTTCCTCATCGGGTAAGACAAATCAGAGAAAAGGTAATTATTCATTTCACCTTTTCATTCATCAACATCTAAAAACAATTCTTGGCATATGATCAGGGAGACGAAGATAAAAAACCACAATGTTTATTTACTTTTTTCTTTTCATATATTCTATGTTTTAAAAGTATACCAACTGTTACATTTCATCTTGAGAAACGCGGAGACACCTTAACCTGTTCAGTACTAATGGTTGAATATGGGTCACTGTTACATTCTGTCAAATTAGCAGAGACGGTGTATGAAATAAGTTACTAGAAGATAAAAAGGTAAATGAAGTGATGTTGATTGAGGTGGAGTAGTAACAGGTGAGTTAAAAGAACAGTTAAACTATGATCGGCGGACGAGATATTTATGGACTGAGAGAAATATTTTCCGGTTTGTCTTAGTACGGTGATACGGCTGGCGCTGACAAAACAAACAGAGCAAAAGGTAAAATACAGATCAGCGTTTACTCGACCTAGGTAACTCTAGTTAAAAGATCTAACGCTGATGTTAAATATGCTCGTGTATTTTAATTTGCATTCATAAAAAACTAGGTTTTTTTATAACAACTTCTTTATTTTTAACATATGTTTCGAAAACAATTTGTGAGTGGTTATCAATAAAATAATGTTTTCAACTGTTTATGATGATATAAAATATACATGTATATTATTATCATTGTTAGCTAATTGCATCCTCATCGTTAAACGGTACCAACTTAATAATGGATCGATTCTTTTTAAAGTGGAGTCTATGATCACAACCCCAAATACTTCCTAATGATCACAATAAAGAGAGGTGAATAATATCATAAATAACATAATGATTTGGAGATGCACGTTCAGACTAATGGTTCGGATATTCGTAATCAACCTTGTGAGCAGAATAAACAAAGCACTGTTCTGTTCATATGTGAAAAGAGAAGAATGAAGAGGTTGAGATGATTAGTGACTGTCTATTTCACGGTGTGTGCCTCTGACTGCAGATTGCTCTGTGATTCACCTTATGAAGAAACCAAACTGATGGGGCAAAACCTTTTATTTTGTCATGAATAACGATCTCTCACATTCTGCAACGGGGTCACTGGTCCAATTACGGCTTTACTTTTTACAGTTTTGTAGAAAAACATCTTCTTTTTGTAGAAAAGCTTGTACAGGTTTCATAACTTTTGTCATTATGATAAATTTGAAGCACATTCAGGTGGATGTAAGTGTTTTATGCTGGAGTATATAAATCCAAGAACAAACCATATTGAAACTTACCACAGCAAACATACAGGCAGATTTGAAAATAATTGGACTTTTTAGGAACTCGGTGAAAATTAATTGTATATTCATATAATACCCTATAAGATCCTCATCCTTTCTCTCCTGAGAAACTTGACACACGGCTAAAATGAAACGAGTCAGATGCTTAATAAACAGCTGCTGAACAAAAGTTAGTGTAAATATCATGTAAAAGGTTTTACACTTTAAATCGACCCATTCAATCATCTTGCCGCCAAACATGACTTTGTATACGTAGGAAGATGAACAAACATTATATTTACATGTCATTTCCTTATTCCAACTGGAACACGGATGAATATATGTTTAAATGCAAAAAACATTTCTTTAAAATTAATTTCTCCTAAATTTTTCACTTCACAGTATTTCATTGTGAATAACATAATAGATATCATAAGTTAATAATTGTTAAGTATTTTGTTGAAAGATTTGCAAAACTGTTGTTGATTAATATCTTAATGCCGAAAATTTGACTATGTTAAGTTTTACCCCATGCCTCTTTTGGGTGATGCCAGTATTGTCTCAGTCATACGATATGTGTATAAATAGTATATGTAGTGTAAATATGAACCCTTAACATATTGATCTAAAAGTATTGCCTGCAATATTTTTTACGAAGTGATGATAATTTCAAAAGTTTACATAGGAAATTATGAATGGTGTAAGAAACTCTTATTCTGCAGCTGTATCTTGCAGTAGTGAACAATTATCAAACTTGTAGAGTACTTTACATGATGTTATATTGTCTGATTTCTAATCTAGTTTTATTTCTCAAAAGATGGAAAATAATCATTTACCGTGACTTATTTCAACATTTGTTTTTTGATTTACCAGATAAAATTGTCCGTTCTATTTGAAGGATTGCTATTTCACCCATCTCAAACACTGAGTTTCATTAACTAGTTCACGTAAATCCATATCTTCTACGTGATGACAAATATCTCCCTACAGTCTCCTGGGAATATTATCTTTTGGCACGTTATATGCTTTTGGAGACAAACTTGCTTTCCAATGGTTTAATTAGCCATAACCTTGCAGTCAAAGGGAACTAGACCAATCAGACCTGATTGTGTTTTCAAACTTGGAAGACAGTGGAAATGGAATAAAGTTTACACTTCTAAGAAATTTAATTTAATGAATTTCATAAATACGATTTTGTTTCCATCTTACAAGATGGAGCAAACTATTTTATTCCTTAAATCATCTCTTATAATTGTAAGGCATCTAACTGATAAAATCCTTGGATTTTATCAAAATAAAATATGTCGGATATATGTAGATTGACAATATCAAAATTGTGATCTTTACATTTTCATGCAGAAGTTTGTTCTGTGTTCAAACCAAATCAGTTATTCCATTTTGATAAGCCTGACTTTTCAATTTGACCTTAAATACAGGAGCAATTAGTGGCAGAAAGTCTTTGTTGGTGGACTAAATCGAAAATTTCATCATGTCATCTGAAAACTCAAGGGTGCAAATGTTAATAAAGTTCCTACAATCTATAATGCATCATTTACTCTGTTCTCGAGGGAATAAATGACCTCGACTTTGACCTCAAAGGAACTTTTATCACAACTGTGTGTCGCAGGAACAAAGATTTGATTAAGATTAATATTACACTGAATATAAGAATTATTTGTTGCCTTTACTATTAACTGATTTCAAAACAAACATTTGTTTTAAAATCCCATTTCTATACTGAATAACAACACTTGAAATTGCAAGTCAGATCTATCATTTTGTTTTCTCATGAATATAAAATACTGATAGAGTATTTTTCATACATGAGCAAATTTGCAATTGTCAAAAGTTTGATTGTTTATTGCACTTTTCAAGCCATGACGTAATTGTGGTGGAAAATATGGTCTTGGCACTTTTTCAGGTTCCTATTTCGAAATTTTCTCAAACAGTCCTTTTGCCTCTTGTCCGTTGGTTATGTTGTTGTTGAAGAAGACTGACTACTTAATAAACAGCACGGTTGATTTAGTAGAGTAAATCACTTAAGAAAGGAAATTAATTACATTCATTGATCCACGATAGGGAATCCACTGGACACCGCATCATTTGAACTGCCTTCAGAACCGTCGTCCAGAGTGACAAATGTAGGCCATTTTCCTCAGAGACCTATCCTGTTAGGTTCATTGACGTTTTGTAGCGCAAATAAGCGTTCATTAGACGATTTAGATATCTTTTTAATGAAATGTAACAAACTATTACTTGTTTTTAAGATTTTAATCTTAGAAAGAATTTAATTTTGCAACTAATTGTTAATCAGACGTATAATTAAGTCATCTGCATAATTATATACTATTTTTCACTGTTTCTAAAATGTTTTTAATAGTCTTGTGATTGCCGGTTTACATGATTAAGTGAAATGTTTGCAATTTACATCAGCATATATGGTAATTTTACGCATATCAGATCAATGTCCTGGAAATTGCGTAGCCTCTTTGAGAGATTGACCGACAAGAAATAAGTGTTGTTTGGTTGATTTAAAAAAACAAACATTCTGTTTGAATAAAACTGTCATGTTTTGCTTTCAAGATTGTCTTTCCCAAATGAGGGTCTTCTGTATACCAAGCAATTTAGATATTACTATGTCATGAATATATTTACGAAACTCCTTTCCTATAATCAATATTTTTGCTTATACCTACCTTGAATATGAATTTTGTATGAAACTGTCATCTTAAAAATAAACATACTCGATTATGTGAGCTTTTAAGTTGGTACTGAAATTTAACATCTTATAAGGTAGATAGATAATAAAGTCAATTTGGAAAAACGATTGGTTTTTATTCGGATGACAAGTATGTGATACATCAGGCATACTCATTACTTTGTTGTCCCAATCGTCTTAATTGAAAAGGCACAAATCACAACATATGTTAAACTAACTGCATTTATTTAGCTTTGTTAGTTTAACACCTCTTTCATTTAATTGAATGAAAAATGAAGACAGGTTTATAGACATACAACATATTTATTCTGACAAGGCGACGTACCTAATTTTCCATATGTATAAGGCAACATCTTACATTAAACTCTTTGATCTCTTGTCCCAGTCCTAATTGACGTCTTAAAAAGTCAAATGTCAGATAAACTGCTTTGTAATTGCATTTAGTTGGCTTTGTTAGTTTAACATATCATTCATTAAATTAAATGAAGATCGAAGACGAGTTTTATGGATATACAACTTCTGAAAAGGCAACATATCGACATGAAGTTAACCTCGAAAGAAATTTATTCATTTTGAATAATTTCATTTTGTTATAAAGCAAATTGCACGCATTGTGGAAAATGCAAAAGAGAAAAACGTTTCTGACCTTGAATAGTACACATAATGTGCCAGCAGACACACGAAAATTTGAAGTCAAGACAGATGGTGGAATAGTGCAGCAGTTGCGTTGGATCCTGTAAACTGACTGTCAGTCGAGGTTTGTTGTAATGAAATTTAATGTGCATAACTAAAACCTTTGAACCAACATCAGAATTATACATAATTATGAATAATAACACCAATATTGTAAGTATCGTCACACCTTTTGCTACAATAACCTGATTCATTGAAGTAATATAAACAGAAATTTGAATAATTTTCTTTGAAGCTCGGGATCACTGGTGTTGATAATGTTCCCCTCACTCGTTTGATTGATCAGAAAACGTTTCCCAAAGGCCGTGTGACCCCGAATCTTATCAGCTACACAGAGTGCAGGCGAGGCCGTATTCCTGTTGCTGTAAACAGATAACATACACAGTGTATGGTGGTGCAAGTTTCAAAAGTAGATGTCTTCAATTGGTTCCTTAGTAATGATAATACCATCATTGGTTTCATTAATGCCATTGAGCACAGTAACATGGGCATGAGCATGTAAATTTGAATTGCTTATATGATATCATATTAAAAAATTATTTTTATTCAACTTTTATTATTACGTAGTAGCGTATACATTGTACGTAGGAGTTAAAGAGAAAAATAAAACGAAAATAAATGTTACTGATTGCAAGGCAATCTTTTTTAATAAAAGGAAAAATGATCGTAACATCTCCACACAACTCCATTTCCATACCTTCAGTGACTAACATGTGTTCACACTAAATTGCACGTTCACATTTCTTCGATTTATACTCAACGATTCTTTGTACACAATATATAATCGGGTTGAGAAATAAGGTGTTTGGCAATCTGAAAATAATGCATTTGGCATAAACATAAAGTAAAATGAGTAAACCTGGAGAATTACAATTTGTAAATAATTTATTTTAAAGTTAAAACAGATAGTTAACATTCTAGACCACTAGATTCTTCAATAAAAAATTTAAATGGGGACAGTTATCAACATATAATATATTTTTGTGATTTGCTACAGTACCTTTAATTTGATAAATAATCTTGTTTACATAAGAACAAGATGACTAAAAATAGTTATCTTCAATGTGAAATCGATATAAGGTGTCAAACGGGATCAGCTGCTTTATTTTGACTGATGTTTTTTTTTCATGGCAAAGAAAGAAAGTAATAAACTTCTTTTCATGCATCACACATCAACGTCAACCTGAATTGGAAGGCCTTGTGGTTTGTTTGACCAAACCCATTATATTCATCTTGGGAAATCAAAGTGGTGTGTTTTTTATTTCTCCACGGAGGGATGATTGACATACAACACTTTTATCTATATATGAACTTTGCTCTATAATTAATTTCATAGAAATATGTATTTACTATTGCATTGCTTTTTGTGTTGAGAGATGTATCCGGAAATATATCCTTAGTACAAACATTACCTACTCGTATAATTTGCGCCAAAAGGAATGACTACTGACTTTTCTCAAATTCGAAACAGACGATAGAAGCCTTTGTACGACAGTTTAATAAGATCGTAAATAATGCCTTGTAGCTTTAGTATGTCCGTTGTTCCTTTGCGTCCCACTTTCTTCAAATAAAGTTTAAAATAGCAAACTGTATGCCTGTGGAAAAATACGTCTGAGGTGGGTTTTTTTATTGTTTACCTTATTATTGTTATTTATTGCTTGAAATTCCGTTGACACATTTCTACTAATATCAATATTCAGACACTTTACAAATTATCTGTATGAAAAACGTATGTATGTATTTATCTATTATTCTGCATGTATATGTCAGTGACAGTATGTGACAATGTATCCTGTATGTTTACCTGAAAAAAAGTAATAAAATAGAATTTCAAAAATATTCAATTTTAATATATAAGGCATCATATAAGATATATATATGTTTTGTTCTTTTAACGAAAACCACACGAAAGTGCAACGTCTGTAGACTCGTGTTTTCTTGTCCTAGAGGCTGGCTGAATTGAATTCACAGAAAAATGTACACCACAAAGGGTACATACATGTATTTGTATAAGTTTCATGCCTGAAGAGTGATTACATTCGGTCAAGGTAACAATTGTTCATATGCAGATATGCTCCTGACAAAATGACCTTCAGAAAGATTCATTGTGTCGTGTTTCAATATTAACCTGAAAATTAAAGGAAACCCGCGAACCATCGATAACATATTGAAACTGCTATGTACACTTTAGGGGGTATGCTCGACAAAATAATTACTTAAATGGAAGGGACAAAACAAATTATATTTTCAGGTATTTAAAAGGTATGATGTGAGCTCAAGAAGGTCAATTTGGTTACGGTACCTCTTTATTGAAGTTAGGTGAAATGAGTAGAGTTTAGGAGATATGTTTCAAAAGAGGATATAGGAAAGGATGGATAGAATGAATGCCACACATTATGTTCAAAGGGTAGGGAATCTAAATGTATTGACATAATATTGATTGAGTCATAAACTCTGTTACATGCCATCATGACAGGAATTACATGAATCATTGAGCTGCATATATTCCTTCTATTCATCTTACATACAAAACTAAATTAACCTATTGTGTTTGTTGAAGGCAATCAATATAATATATCTATGATCAGAATACACAAAGAACAGGATCTGCGCTCGAGAGGTTTCTCTGTCACATACAATAACCTGTTTGTTTTAACTCTAGTATCGATCTGTAATCCTAGCAGAAAGATAAACATGATTGTATCAGTATCGACCACGACATGTTCATGTGCAAGATTATTGGTTCGATGATTTTGAAGAATTAATGACTAATGTTGTTCATCAAAGCAGGATTTAAAGTTCATTTTCATGTATAACTAGTCCCAATTAATTGTGCATGCTACATAGTGATTAATTATTAGTTCTAAGGGATATAGATGTTGTTTCGGTTAGGTTTTGCTTTACGTATAACTAACAATAGATTAAAAAGATGAATATCAACACTTAATCACACAAATGTTTTTATTATGAGTATTATTATGTTTATGCTTTAATTGCGTTTACATAAGCAGATATCGACATGAACTTATTTTTATCACATTTCGAGACTGTTATTGTCAATATATCCAAGTGCCAAAGGGTTAAAACGAAAACTTATTTACTTGAACATGACCAATGGCTGATTTCATTTTCTGGTTGATCATGACACGCCGATCTGCTGAAGAAAGTTTGCTGCATTAATTGAAGCCGTAGTGCAATCATCGTATAATTAGCAGTTATCGTTCAATGATCTTGCAGCCAAAACTTATGTTATTTTAAAAAGATAGAGAAGGATCATGTTCTTATCACATAAATAAATACCATTTTCATATTCCCACTGCAACAAATTTGGCATGGGTTTGAAATCACGGGCTTTCAAAATGAAATTTTTTTTCTTTCTCTTAGAATTTTATTTTTTAATATTTTTCATTAAGTAACGAAACATGTATAATAACTTTAATAATCATTTAAAAAAATGTCAAAATTGTGCTGGAAATGTGTTTAATCAATATTTCATTGCAGAAATATGAAAATCGGAATTATTTTGTTTTTCCCCATGCCTCTTCTGGGTAATGCCAGAAATGTCAATGGCATACCCCCTCTATGATCTTGTATATGCATTGTAGAAATAAACCCTTAGCATATTGATCCCAACGTATGGTCAGTGGTTTGTTTTGTTTAGAATTAGGGATACTTACAAAATTTAAAAAATGATTTTACACAGGAAATTTTAGCAGTGTCGAAATCTTTATATAATTCATTGTTTACTAGGAATTAAACATTCTTGGAATATTTGTTTTGTAGGACAAAGTATCATTTATGAGTGGATACTGCAACGTTGCCACATTATGAACGGCCGATGTGGTAGCGACCAAGAAATTGGCGATGTTACAATTATAGGCAATACAGATCTCTTTCAAATTGCATTCACGACTAGCAATTCATATTTCAAGCGAATAGATGACTGCCAATTTTTACATCCATAAACCAATATAATTTGAGGACGAGGCCACACAAAATTAAGATTTTGTTTGATTTAATTTTCACGTTCATGTTTCCTGCCTAGGGTCGGTCGTCTTTGTCTCCTCTTACCTAATCATGTTAGTTTTACTAAATAGGCAACTTCAACAGATTGATGTTGCAAACGTGAACATTACCTATAGGTGGAGACTTCAACTCTATAGCTTCCATACAAGGTCGTGTCCTAACTCTTATCAGTGTACAATGTCCATTATAAAACCATAGCAATACAAAAACAATGACATGCTCAGAAAGTAGAGACATGGGTTCTTTCGCTTCATTAAGAAGGTTATCCATCTTGAATGGATTCTTGCATGGCAGATAATCAGTTCAGGTTGCTGTTTGGACCTTGACAGTTGACAGTTGCTGTTGACAGATACACTCAGAGCTATTCAACTGCATAATTGATAGATACTGAACCCTGAACCATGACAAATATCTGATTTCATATAGCAGTGCAAAGATAACGATTATGGTTTCTAAGCTCCCAAAACATGTCACCGTTTGAAAAAATTTAAGGTTTTATAAACATGTTTGTTTCAAACCACTACCCCCTGCTAATTCACTCGCGTGGATTTAGATTTTATATCAGGATAGAAACATCTCTTGGAAGGCTTTATTGAGTAATAGAAATAGACGGCGTATGACAATAACGCGCATTTATACTTATATACATATATTCAAAGTTTACAAAAAAAGGTTCTAAAATTAAAAAAATAAATTTAGGAGTTCTTGTATGAAATTAAACAAGACGTACTCTATTGATCATTCTATGGTTCCTCACTGCCTGCTCCCAGAGTAAATATTTACTGAGCATGTGCTACAGCATTATGACATTATCTTGTAAACAGTAAACGTTTCCATAGCCACATCTATTATTACTGAGCAAAAAAAAATCGGATCGTATTTTAGAATGACAAGGACGTCTAGACACCAGTCCATCTAAAACAGCTTGTAAAGTTGTTGATACACTCTGTCAGCGCTGTTATCAAAGCCCATCTGCAACCATCGACACTCACTTCAGAACGCATTTCATCACCAGTAAAGAATACACCTCCTCGGGGAAAGATAAAGATTTGATTTAGCTGAGTATTAAATACTTTTCGATCTAACCCGTCATTTGAGCCAGGTTTTTATTGGAGAATATCACTGCGTGGTCAGATGGGAATATTAATAATCGCTTCTGATAAATTTCTCTACGAAGCAATTGATTAACCTCCTTAACCTGACACGGTAGACTTTCATCATGTTATGAACTGTTATTCTCCATACCATTTATACACTGTTGATGTAGCTCTCAAATAACAACAGGTTTGTTATTGGTTAGTCGCAGGAAGGACTGTCGAGACTAAATAGATTGGATAGTTCGATTTCAAGCAAAGGTTCAAGGTTATTTTGATGAAGGATAGGTTTTCGTTGATTACATATTTTATTTATATTTATTATCAGTAGGAGTTATGATTAAATCTTTGAGTGATTAACGTTTTATGAAATTTACTTTGTTGAGTAAAATCAACCATCAAGATGCTCGTAAATTTCTCTAAATGTTAAATTCCAATAACGATGCTCGTGGCGTATTTTCTCACCTTAAACTGTATATCGTATTTATTTCCATTATATACGCTGTTTTAATCCAGCCATTCATTTGTTAATACAGCCATATTCTAAAAATAATTCTTTATTTTGCAACAAATTATCGCGATTTAAGGCAATATCTTACATCTCATTGTCTCAACGCAAATCGTTTCATTTCTGACAACTTTTCACACTAATCAACATTGAGCTTTTTACCGATTGCAATAATCCAAAAGGTTTAATTGGTTGCTAATTAAGGATAGCAGATTAGATCTAAAATCTTATTATCTCGGTTTATATTGATTCCTCAGAGAGTTTCGTTTACATGGTTATCAAATTCTAATAAAAAGGGGATAAAACACTAACGACATGATCGTAATTTATACGAGCGTAAGTGATATGGTTGTAAATTTCTGTGTCAGGAACCTTTCTAAACATTCATGTGTCCTTTTCATTCATATTCCTGGTACAGTACTCGTTCAATGAATTAGCTTTTCTTAAAAATTGTGGCATTTTTGGGTTTCAACTAATTTAAAGAATTTCTTTGATAGAACAATGAAATCACTTTGTGAAAGAAACCTGCTGTCACTGCCACAGTTTGGAATACCCTTTCTACCGAAAATATATCAGATTTAAATGTATTTCATTGAATCGAATCTATTCTGCTGCACGTGAAGTGTGACCTCGCGACCATTATAGGTGCTACTGAACCCTAAAGAGTCATAATGTGACGTGAGAAACATCTCATCGAACAAATTACAACATTGAAAGCTTGATAGAAATACTAAGAAATATACAATCACTTTTAGTAATATCAAACACATAAACACATATTGAAGGCAATGAGAACTGATGAGTTTTTATCATATTGTTTGGCAGAAATGTAAAGACGAGTCCTTTAGCTATATATACAACAGGTCTTGTTTATTGTTCATTAAACTAGCTTGGGCCCGGATGTAATGGTATTGCAGATTGATACATCCTGCCATCACACTGACTTGTCATTCGTTCAAGAGTGTTCAACATTTAATGATCAAATCTACAGTAGTGCGTAATGACAGTGCTGTTATAATTGATTCGCTAAGAAATTATATACAATATCCATATTGCCATTGTATGCATACAAATGTAAAGCAATAGAAAAAAGTCAACAGTTATGTGTTTTGTGGGTACATATTTACTTATATGTTCGCTTTGTTTAACGTGACATCAACAGACAAGAGAAAGTCAATACGTTTGTATAGGTTTACAAAGGACACATACAGATCTGCTTGTTAGTTCCTTGAAGGCCGAAGTCTTTCAATGTTCTAATCCTGTCCCGGTACCTTCAGAACTTTAAAATATCTTTGGAAAAGAAGATGTTTTCTTGAGAGCTAATTAACTGGACTTGTATATTGGGAATCAATATATCACATTTTGTTAGGAATCAACAAAACCACAATGGAAGATCGAGTCTTTCGTTACATTCACATTACAGAAACATGTGATTTCCTTTTCCTTCACAATGGAACTGACGTACAAGAAAACCCTTAGAGATTAAAGAAAACAGTTCCTGTTGACTGGCTATACGATCTCCAAGGGAGGTTCTCCACTCAAAGTGTTCATTTCGCATCAACAACTCTTTAAAAATGAATATGGGTTATAGAGTGAATCGGAGATGTTGATCTATATATCGGCGGAACGGTCGGTTTAAGGGGTCGATGAGCAATAGGGACTAAGTGCTCCGATCAATGTATGCGGAGCGGAAAAGTTGTCATCGGTTGGATCACATCGGATAGAGGAAATTCCACACTCATGCCGTTCGGTCGTCGTTCCGGGGTGGGAATTGCGCGTGCACGGCGTGAAGATGCTCGGAAAGTGGCAGATAAGGTCGACAAAAATGCTGTAAGTGTAAATTCATTTTTATTGATAACCATCTTTAATGAGTGTAAACATTGTTCATATTTTATCCCATGTATTTATCACTTTTGTATAAGGTCATCTTTATTCTTGAATATACATTTTTCATAAATCTAATTGATATTTAATCTTAATATGAATATAAAAAATGTACAACGTAACTCTTTAGCAGTAGTATTTACACAAATGTGCATTGCAAGACTATTTACTTTCCATTCCCTTCAGTGACAAATGTAAATATTACGTACATATAACGTAATTCCTAACTTGGGCTCTCACTTTTGAGTGGGCAATACTCACCTAGTTATTCATATAAAACATCTTGGAACAATATACATTTGCATCATTGTTCTAGTAAAATATTTTTAGTAGGGAATATCATAAACGTGATAAAAGAAACCGAATGAATCATTAACGTATACAAATAGATCCTCGAAAACCTGTAAGAGGCAAGTGAGTTGCATTGTCTGTGACCTTATGCTGGTTGTCAAACATGAGCTAATGTCACCCGCACAGTTAATGGTTGGATTATCTACATCTCTCTAACACGTATTCATGTTTCCCAAACTTTCTCACATCTATTTCCTATGAGGGTTCCAGTGACCTGTTAAACGTATATACCCTTTAACAGGATGTGCAGACTTTTTAACCCGATAAATCTTGGAAATGTTAATTGTGCTGGTGTATTGCTTAATCCATTATTCAAAATAAATTCAAATGTTTTTGATAGAAATTTTGAGGTGTTCAAGTAGCAGTAGAAATAACATAATGAGATTAATTTGTCACAAGATAACAAATATCATCACGAATATGAAAACTATTTTTATAATATATAATTTGTCATTGAAACGATCACATTAAAGAGAAAGTAGTGCGTTTTAAAGTTTGATTTGTTGATTTGTATGATTTCATCAAAGGAAAAAAAATGATTTACTCCACCAGACTAACCGTCGTCGTATATCCATGATAATAGCGAATAAGGTGATTTTATTAAGCAAAAACTGTAACGAGCCATCTTAATATTAACATCTTTAAACAATTCAAGTAACGTGCATGGATTTGAGTAGCTTACTAAAACTTGGTACATTCGTTAGTAAAATGCTTTTTCTAGATTAAAACCGATTACTACCTTTTAACTGATTGAAAGTAATACTTTTAAGCGACTGCACTTGTATCACAATTCTCTCATCCATCCTACATATATTTGTAGTAAACGATAAATGTTGTATTGTGTATTTCATTCATGACTGTCATGATATCAATATTTGCTTCAGACACAAAGGTCTTTGCGTCTGCATGTTATAACAATCGACATACTCAAGTTGTGGGTTATGCAATAACGGTAGACATTTGCTTCAAGTGCAGTTTGTTTGAATATTAACACGGGTATTGATACCGAAGAATAAACTCGTTGGTTGCCAAGAAACAAACAAAGTGCATATACCCATCTCGATTTTTTTTACATAGCTTCGCAATTAATAATTTATGAGGTGTTTTCAATGAAAATATGTCTACAACGACCTCTAGGGAGTTTAACATGCGTAAATATGAAACTTACTAATTAATGATGATCTGAACACGGAAAAATACTCACTTCCCTGAAGACAAATCTGCATGAGCTTCGACAAGATATTGGATATCCCCTTGTGTGAACCTGGCACAGCCAAATATTCGAAGAAAAGAATTGAAGGTTGTTTTCCTAAGTTCTATAAATGTTTTCAACATACTCCTTTCTATACCTAATTCGAAAAGAAAAGAAACAACCGTTTTTTCTGTTCATTGCATCAACACAAAAAGATCAAAAGGTTTTGTGAATTTTTTTTTTAAATAATCCCAGTCAGCTGACACAATTCAAATCGTTTTGTGCAAGATTTTCGTAAAATTAAATCACCGTTGTTAATAGTGGTAAGTATCTAATAGAGAATTTTATCATTCAGATACTATTCAGATCTGATAAACTACATATGACGTTATATCGCGTTGCAACTCATGTCTATTTAATTTTACGGTATCTTACGTTCAGTTAAGAAATATATAAGAGCAGCCTTTAGTCCTTATGTTTCCCTCCCGTCACGCCTTGGTAACAAGTACATAGCTCTCATTATTATTTAACCACTGTAAACAAGTTTCCAATGGCATTTCTTCCCTTCCTAAGATCGTCGATGCATGCAGTTTCCTGATTATTATGTGTAAGTTGCAATTTACATTTCGCGAGAAAATTGTGTTCAACATCTGAGACACTGGGAGTAAGCCTGAAAAAATTGTGACCTGCAAAAACATTCATCAATAATTGCAATTTGAAAAGGGTTTTATTATAATAAAGCACAATTACATCTTTACAAAGACACGTATAACTAGACTAAAGTGATTCAAGTATGTTTTTTTCCGTAACCAGATTTGATTATGATATAATGAAATTTTTATCACTTATGAAAATGTTCACCCTCTTGGTTCCTTATCTCGTATATCTTATTACTAAGACCAAACTTGCACATGTGAAGCAAACAATGATAATAGGTTACATATGATATATATATATATATATATATATATATATATATATATATATATATATATATATATATATATATATATATATTCTTTAAAAATAAGAAACTGAAGATTGGTCTTCATATAAGTTCATTACCAACCGGTTTCACAACATGGTGATCATCAGGGTAACTTATACATTGTGTTGCTAATGGTATAGCGTTAACAATGGCAAGGGACGTAATTCATGACGTCATATGCATACCACTAATATATATATATATATATATATATATATATATATATATATATATATATATAATCAATGCGACGTCAACATGATTTTATATATATATATATATATATATATATATATATATATATATATATATATATATATATATATATATATATATATATATACTGAACGAAATAAAGATTCATGAGAATTCAAACTTTAAAGCTCAATCTGTTCATACATTGCTCAAACCAAGCCTCTGACTAGACTTGTTCTGACACGACCCAACAACACATCACATGATCAACTTTCACTTTAAATCTGGTGCTGTCTATTCGCCTTATAGAGTAATCTCACCATTGACCACATCAACCTCTTCATAGTCGGGAACTTTGTGACCATGAATAGAAATCTAGTCACCTATAGAGTCATAAAGACTCAATTTACCAATCTGTGATCATGATTCTCAATGCACATCACTGAAATTTTTTATGAAGGAGAGTTAAGAAAAATAATTCATAGACTAAATTTCAAGGAGCTATCATAGTTTAGAAATGTTTGAGAGGCATTTTGAAAGTTTATAGTATAGAAAATACCATAACATGATATCGTAGTGACCTATGAATTTGTTTTAAAGTTGGCCTTTACGGTACAAGTGTGTAGGTCATACTAAAACGTTTGGTACTTTTTCTACAAGGATATCTTCATCAACATATCGTCAAAATTTCTCAATGCTTGACATGCAAGTACTAAACACTCTGATTATTAGAAATTTAAAGAAATTGTTATTTGGCCAACGATATTTTTTTATATAAATACCTGATATCTACAATTCTCGGTTATAGTTCAATAAAACATTGGTCTTGACAATCAACATATGCTTTTGCTATGATGTAACAGATGTTCAAAGAGGGATTTTTCAGATTATGAATATTCAGCCTCCTGACATTACGATGTATAGCTGCATGGAACATTACTTTCCATTATTATCTGAATACTTCACACACTACAACTGTTAAACTTCAATACGAAACATACATAAAAGATTATTCATGAAACACGTTCTATAACGTATTTTGAAAACACTAGTTATTCTTATTCTGTGTCCTCCAAACACAACTACTACATCTTGAAATTATTATCAAAAACAGGTATCCAGGGCAGTATGACACCAAATTGGTAAAGAGAAAATTTATTCGTGAAGGAGCTTTCATGACATATGAATAACAAGCTTGTAAATGTCAACCAGTCAGTGTGTTGGGCGGAAGAGACCAGCTTCTGACCTGCAAATCACCATTAAGCTATTGCGACATCCTTTCTCGCCCTAACCTTTTCGACCCCCCGCCCGTCACCTGACGGGGGCGAGGCGGTGTGGGCAACCAGAAGCCAAAGCTGTCCATTATATTTGAACTTATATCAATTAACACGTGTTAATGTTTCTGTAAGCCTGGCTTGTTTCTGTCTTCTTTCTTGCACGCATGCTTGTTGACAGATGATGACCGAGTCACGGCATTCATGCTTGGACTTTAGAGATTAACAACGGGACTATGTATGAACTGTAAAAATTGTCCTCAATGACGTCATTTCTTTAAGGCGGATTTGTTTTAATTAAATCGTGCTTAATTATCATGTGTTTTTTTTAAAGATATTATATATGCATACATGTATATGTTATCATTCGCCTTTAAACAAGTTACTTCTATTCTCAGTCACGTTTGAATGATGATAAAATACTTTCAAGAAACTCTTCCCATGTAAGAAAGCATTGTAAAGGATATGAATTTTTTATGAAGGTCGTTTAGAAGTTTCACATTTCAGAAAAATACTGAAGTGTATATTTGAATCATCTAAAGATTGAATGACATTGTCTCTTTATTAAATCTCTGAATTTTAGAATACTCTTTTGGGGTTTAAAAAATCTGTTTGAAAGTGTTTCAGAGAAAATTCTTATGTCTCGTGTATCTCGTATATCTCGTATATAGGGTTAAAACAGTGTTGATCCAGAGCACATATCTGTGTCACTATTATAATCTATTGATTAGTCCAAGCAGGTGTAGACAGGAGAGTTTATAATGAAAGTAGGGGGCTGGTATAAGCGTTCTAGACATGATTCACTTACGCAGCGTAAGTCGATGAAATATAGCCATAGCCTACATTAACCATCTCCACTATATACTATTGCTACCATACTTAGATTCACGTAAATGATGACTTTGCCTTTGAAATGTCGCTCCTGTATCTATTATATGTGACCACTAAAATGCATTGTATTAGGTATTTATGTTGTGAGACTTTTAAATTGTAACTTGCTGATCTTATGATATAGACATTACGATATATTCTTACTTTCTACTTATGTTATGATAATCGTCATTTTGCCATGAGATAAAATAGAATGTTTATCATGGTAAACGGTTCCTGGTCAAAGACGTACATCATTACTTCATATCGTTTTAACAAATCAACAACATTTTTACTTTGGGAAGAAGAACGATAAATGCTATATTTATGACTACACATGAATCTAATCATCTTGATATATATCACATTCCAATTTTATAAAAGGAAGATTTCTTTATCTGTTGAGAATAAATTTGTGTGCATACCGTTTTTTTAGGTCTCTGAATAAATTTGGCCCGTAAAAATATTACAATGTCACCTGAACATCACAACTTATAAATTGGTGGTATTGATTTCCATTTATTAACAAGTATTGATAACTTAACAGTTTTGTTATGAATTCAAATTCAATTTTGCGAATTAATACACTATAAGGTTAATTTCTGTGAGTGGCATTTAGAAGTTGGGATACAACGATACAAGAATTTGTGTCGAAACGTCGCACTTTTCAGATTAATTAAAATACAGCAGTGACGTCATTGTATTGTTTCAATCGTACATTATCCTACAAGAATCTACTGCTTCTATGTGGACAATTGAGCAATAATAATTTTGAGATGGTCCCCGGAAGGGAACTGGTTTCATTATTTGATAACACAACATCATCCTCTGAAGAAATGTCTTCGAAGTGTGGATACTCGGCCATGTCTTCCCACTCAACAACAAAATTGCCATACATAATGTCTAAGTTGAATTAAGACCACCTTCCTTTTATACCAAATCCCAAGCTGATTGCGGTTTCAAACGTCTTGCACGTGAATTAAGCTGGTAACGTTGCACGTGCATTAAGAATTACTAGCTAGATGGATACATTGCACGTGCATTAAGAATGTACTGGCGAAATGGTAACGTTGCACGTGCATTAAGAATGTACCGGCAAGATGGTTACGTTGCACGTGCATTAAGAATGACCGGTGAACCAGTTGGGACCATCTCAAATTTTGTTAAAGGATTTTGTTTTATTGAAAAACGTTTTTTGTGTTATAATTATGCAATGAAATACGAATGTTATTATCATAAACCAAAGCAGGTCATACAAAAAACACTTTAAACTAGGCTGTATTTTAAGTCAGATAACATACTCGTAACCGTACATTCGTGAAAACAATGTCCTCGCCGCTTCGCGGCTCGTACATTCTTTTTCACGAATGTACGGTTACTTGTATGTTATCCTTAACAGAAGTTGTTATCCATAAAAATTGTGTACCTATAAGGTTAATGACTGATACTCAATTGTCCTTTTTCGGTAAATGTATTATATTATCCATACTTTATATCAGTCATAATGACGTTAATGGAAATAAATCATATTGCAGCCAAAATACATCATTAACAGTGTACAACTCCAATATGCATGGTAATACGGAGAACAGAATAAACTTATCATAGTCACTACCTTGACCGGCATTAATTTCAAACTGATTTCCGATGAAAAGCACTTGTAGTCGAGTAAACTGATGACATAATGACAACCGATCTGGCACAACGATCTGTCCGTGTGTCTGCTATAGTGGCGGGCGATCGTGCCAACTTTAGAAGCTGCTGATAACGAAGAACGATTCTGAAAATAGCTGACATCGTCGGAATGTCAATAATTAATGATCAATCGCGGCGGCCAAGAGTTATTGTCGGACTAACTCAAGCGTTATTGGACGTATGTTTGACCAAATGAAATCAAACACAAGATGGTTGGACGCGTTCAGGCGACATGTATACGGCTGAGACGAGGCATGTTTTGGATTCCACTTTCGGTTTCATTTTATCTACTTTGACTATAGCTCCTTTCGATACAAGCAGTTTAAACCATTATATTAAGTGGTGCATTTTACATTCAACCAAAGCTTAGTTTTGAATCACCGAATCACTTTAGCAGCACGTTTTAATGCATTTACTGTTCTGACAACTGTCAATGACTTTCAACAATGCTTGGGAAGACCTTTGCTAGCACATGCTTTTGGCGATTTTTATCTCTAAAATGTCTAAAATAGGTGAGCTTTTACGTTTTGATAATGTTAATTTCAACATTCTTAATTTGTTTCAATATAATGTTTAGAAATGTTATTGATATCAGTAAACATTTTTTGATAACTGATGCAAAAATTAATTTGATAAACTTTTTCAGTTTGATTCATACTATTCAATTACAGAAATGGTTCTTTAACATCCACTCTTATATTTTGCATGAATTGTAGGCGATTTCGTTCAAAGTTGTAATGATGTAGTTACATCAGATATGTTCCATGAATGCATTTTTCATCACTATCTTCTAACACTTACTACGCATGCTATCAATTAGTGAAATGATTCCCTTCATAAGCTACGAAGAAAAGATGATTAAGACCATTTCCTAATTCGAGGTGGTGGGGGGTGGGGTGGTTGGTGTTTAACGCCGCTTTCAAGATTATTTCACTTATATCGCGGCTGCTAGTATTATTGCAGGGAGAAAGCCCGCAACACCATTGTGGTTATGCATTGCGGTGAAACCTGCGAGCATCGGCTGGAACTAGCGAACCATGGGTGATACTCCGCTGAAATTCAGTGTAGCATTGCACCCAAACCTGACTTCGTGTAGAACAGTTCTCTACTGCAGACCCCTAATTCGAGAAGCAAAGTAGATTGATATAGCTATACATCATATATGGTTCATGAATACATATTTCATCACCATCGTCTTACATATACCAATTATACATGATGTCAATTAGTGCATCGCTTCATTTGATAAGCTACGAGAGACAGATGGTTAAAAACATCCCATCGTTCGAGAAGCATGTCGCCAGAACACAACCGTAGTATTAGCTAGATATCGATTGCGAGGTTCCATCATACACGATGTCTACGACTCGCGTTTCCTTCATACCCCCAAGGCCACCACTCAAACGATAACAGAATGCCGCATTAATATCAATACAGTCCATAGCAATTGAGACGGGGAACTGACTGAGTGACCGATTCCGAAGTTTACCGAACTCAAACGGAAATACTCGAGTTTTCTTTTGTGGCACTTTTACATTGCCATAACCATTTTAGTGTTTTTCTATAATTTGCTGTGACATTTCAAATTTAAGCAACGATTTAAAGCTTGACACTTTACTGATGAAAACATAGAATTATTTTCCAAAATATTCAATAGGATGAAGAGAGAAAGCCGATTGAAATTGTCTACATCAGTCTCAAGTTTTTTCCTTGACAAGCGCTATGATTTTGAAATACTATTCAAATATATTGATGCTAAATGGCTTAACGTGATACTTAATCTGTGGTCAATGAATGAACAATTTGTCCTTCGATGGACATTTATGAGTTTCTATGAAAGTGATGAATTGATTTTATCTTTGACTTGAAATCCGTTAGCCCTGTAACACCCACACTTTCTAAAATCATTACTTGAAATATGAAAGATTGTTTAATGTGTAGTTATTTTAACCCACTGTTCTGAAAAGCCCTGATAAAATCAATGAAGACTTTAAAGAGTTGAATCAGTAGTTGTCCATTATGAAACCGGTTTGTTTTCCTAACATCATTACTTCATTTGCATAAATATTACTCAATATAACGACAAAAATACGGAGAGCTTGCTAAATGTATTTTAGACATGAGCAATGATTCAAAATAAACAGATGATGAATACATCTTTCAAATTCTTTATATTGAGAAGTATTTCAAATTCTTTCATTTCCTCCCACATAATAATTAGTTTGTCCAAGCATATAAGATCTATTACAAGCGATGAATGGATAACACTCAGAATATGTGCACTACAGTGATATATTTAAAATTATTCTAAGGTGTTAATTTATTTTTTGTCTTTTCAAGAACCTTAAAGTAATTAACTATGATATAAGATGACTGAACGTGAGGTGAGGTGAGGTGAGGTGTTTTGGGGTTTTAACGCCGCTTTCAAAAGTATTTCACAAATATCACGGCTGTTAGGATTATTGCAGGGAGAAAGCCTGTAACATCATTGTGGCTATGTATTGTGGTGAAATCTGCGAACTGGTACCATGGCTGAAATTCAGAGTAGCATTGCACCCAACCTTACTTCGTACAGAACAGTTCTCTGATGCAGACAAAGTTGCCGAGCCCCTGGCGGGATTCGAACCACGGACCTCTTGATCCGAAGCCGAAAGCGCTAACCACTGCGCTATACAGCCCCCATGACTTCAAGTTACATATGACCTTTTCAAAATTATTTATCGGTTGTTCAGTCTTTTGATTTCTAACAGTAGTTTAAGCTTAGATTAGTAATTTCATTAATGATGTATAATAGAGGATACTAAACGACCATCTATTTAATACAATCTTTATTAAACGCGTTAATGAATAAGTATAAAACGAGCGAATGCGAGTTGGATACCAAATCATTAACGAGTTTAATAAAAATAGTATTACATTGAAGGAAATTTAGTATTCTGATTATTACTTGACCTCGGTATTCGAGCGTGATTGCCGAAAGTGGACTGAACGAAACTTTGCCGCGACTTTGCCAATGGCGGTGCCAACATTGCGCCGTCTCAACAACACAATATTATGACGTCATACGTGCAGCGTAATTACACTAGTTTAATATCGCCGTATAAATATTACACTGAAGTATTTCACACGGGCGAGTAAAAATAGAATCTGTATAATTCGTTTGACTGCTGACACTGTTTCAAACATTGGATTATGATGATAAGCAAATTTAGAAAAAATTGCGATTAAGTTACTTGATTCCTGTGAGTCATCAACGTGTCATCTATAAAATCATTGCTCGGGGAGGTTTTCATTGCATGTTCGTCAATCTTCATCACTCATAAAGCATGAGTTCATCGTAGTCGTTTAAGTTAAAACTGTGTCTAACTCGTGGTCAAGTCAGGAAAAATTTGAAATTAAGATTTGCATTTTGTTTTCAAATGATAATATAAATGTTTTCTTACACATTCTTATCAAATAACAAATAGACACGGTCAATAATAACAGCTTTTATGCATTAAAAGTAGACACGTATCCATGATTTTTTCATCAAAATACGGCATTACTCTACCACTTAGGTTACATATAACATCATAAAATTGTTTTATGCTACACAATGACTAAGTGTTATTCACTTTACATGTCATTTCAATAACATCAACTATCCTCTGTTGCAGGTTCCGAAAGCCCAGGAAACGGTAAGACTGGAATCTTCACCGACATTATCTCACTGCTCCATTTTTTCATTCCACGCTTTTTACCGTTTATTCTATTTTTGTGGTAGTAAAAACCTTGGTCCTGTAGCAGCTCCTTAGTACTGGCAGTGTAGAGCAGTTAAGTATAGGTGTTTTGCTAGTTCAGGAGATGTAGCAGATTTAAGCGAGGCCATGCACCTCGTCTATCTTCACCCTCGCTTTATCTCTCTTGCTTTGTCTTCCCCTACTAACCAGGGGGAGCAAACGTTAAGTCAACTTCGACCAACCACCGATTTCCCTTCACTCGGCTCTAGAAGTATTTGTACATGATAAAAAAGGTAACTGAGTACCTTCAGTGTATTGTCAATGCCTATCGTATAGCAGTCTCATTTATTTGATATCTCTATTAAGGTCTTCTCACAATTGTTCTCATGTTTTTTTCGCAAGTATTAAGGTAAATATATCACATTTTGTTATTTTCATTCACATCACACCTGATGTAGGAGTAAGCATAAAATCAGAAACATAGTCGTTATCAAGAAAATGTGCTGTAGTTCTGTATGCCACTTCTGAATGCCCTTCAAAAACGGGAAACATTGCTATTTACATGTATGATGTTCCCAAATTAACAAATCACAAATTATTACTTTGATAAATCAAAAACCCTATGTGAGGATGATTAATATATCCAGGTATATAGGTATATATCGGAGCTGCTTACAAGTAATATATTTGGGGATATCTGTGAAGCAAAAGCTTCATGTGTAGCTGACAACGACAAATGGGTACGGAAATAGTTTTCACAATCGATACTTATTATAAATCTCTGTGCCGAAGCAACGATAAAGGTATGTCTACAGAGGAAAAAGGTTTCGGGTTTTTAAAAGGAATTTTATAGAGATCTTAGTCCAGGTAATATGTGGTTATAATATGTGTAGTTGCATTTGCAAGCACTTAACATGGATTTCTGAGTCAAGGCAAGAATTATGTGTACAGATGGCAAAGATGCAAGCACTTGATACATATCGCCAGGTTCAAGCAGTAAGTGATCATATAAGTCACAAACAATTACTACAATCGGAGAATGGAACTAACTTGTTAAGTGGATCCAGATCTCAGAGCTGCATGCAATAGGCTCATGTGTACATACAACGTAAGAGTATTAACGGTATGATAGCGGTAGATATTTTTTAGTGGAAAAGGTATCTAAATCGTAGCAGCTAACAATTGCAAAGGACGATAACGTGCATGTAGCTGATACAATTTACAATTGCAATCAAAAGATATAGACGGAAGATACCAATGTACATGTACAGACAACATAGTTACAAGCAAGTCATATAGATCTCCCAATAGCAAGCAACAGGTATAGGTCTCAGGCTCGACGTGTACAGATGTCAAAGCTACAAGCAATTGATATATAGATCTGAGAACTCGGCAATATGAATAAAAGAGATGCAGCCCACTAGCCAACATCTGTATATCTTATTATACCTGCAGATATCGAACGCTATTGAGAAGTAAATAACGCCAATTGTGTTACGGCGTGAACGGAATCAAGAAGGCGCTTATCTCTGATTGTATTACTCGCTGAAAAGCAGGCTACTTGAGCAAGGTAAACTTGGATGATTGGTAATAATATTGACACAACATCCTGGGCGCGCTTCTCACGGGTTGTGTGCTGGTTAACAAACGAGGATCGTGCTGGCATCGCCCGTTCAGTGTTCAGACAAGGAGCTTCGTCAGTCTTTATTGACAAGCATCCTCGACTGGCCAGCATTGAAGGAATTCTCTTCTAAGTGTGATTGTATTTTTAGACTCAATTCACTTGTCAATGAAAATACGTGACCCAAGTCTCCAAGAAAAACTTCCATTGAAGATTAGAAGAATTACCTCTGTTTCCCTCCATAGACGAATGCCTATTGGAAATCCGATTAGCTGAAATCAAATCCTGAATAGTGTTGGATTTCCAAATGAAATAAAAGATCCCATGAGACAGTGGCCGCCATTCAGGTAGGAGCGAGTGATCAGATCCTACGCGCACCGAGTCTCGTCCTATCGCTGTGTGTTCCGGCTGGGCCAAGCTGGTGCGAGACGGCGTGTAGCAGGTAGACGGGGCTCCTCGTCTCTCCGTCGCCTCCGAGCACGGCATGATCAGTCAGGACCCAGCTACCACCTCGCCGACCAGTACCGCTATGCAGAAACAAACCAGTGTTGACAGTGAGGTAGGCACATTACCATGCGTTTATTTGCTGGTTTTGATTATTTGATTTGATGATATTATTTGAGTAACAGTTATTAACGTTCAGCAAAGTTTGCATGTATCGGACATCACTTCCGTAAATAGCGAGGACCTCGATTGCAGTGCTGGTATTGGAACTGGATATAAGTAGAATAGACTGCTTAGATAGGTAAATTCATTCTTGCAGAGGGGAGGTTGTCTATTAAGATCATAGGATGAAATGAAAGAGGCACAGTATGCTTATGTTGTTATTTATTCTTTACTGGAATGAAATGCAATAATGCTTTTCATAAAAACTTTCCTGCAACTTTAACAAGTATTGCACATGCGTTTCTTGGAATTCGGACCAGCAAAGTAAGAGTATCTCTATCGTATTGTTTTTTCTTAAATTTCAACTAGAATACGGTTCTATTTACCTTGTGATTTTTACACAGTACAGTCCGATCATGTCAATAGACAAGAATATATGATTTTAAAACTTTCTTTTGACAAAATTTCGTAGATATATTCCCTGTACATGATCGATTTAAATAAATTTGAGATAAACGTCATACTTACCAAGTGGTTGATATGTTATCACACGGAAGGGTAGAGCAGGGCATGTCACCCACACGAGTTGCCCCTCACCCATCATCCCATTACTGTCCCCACCCACCATCCCATTACTGTCCCCACCCACCCACTCATCAGCAGCCGTCTTCTGGTTCTAGGACAATAATTGCTCATAGAATGTCATCACCCCTCTCTGGACCCTTTGGCATTTCTGTAACATTAAACCACGATTCCATTTGTCATAATGTTGAATATATAGTAAAATAATGGTTGATGTGATAAAATGTACGCTCCGATTAATCATGTCAGCACGTTTTTTTCTTTCTATGTTTGTATCACTGATAAGAAACGTTTGTGTTACAATGCGAACGAAAACATAATGGCCTTGCAAACAGTGAAAACATTTGAAACTATGTTGCAAGTGTTTATCTGATTCGGAACATCCATTTGATATAAACTTGGCATTTTATCTTTGAAGATGGATAGTATGCTTCACGCGATTTTCCAGAGTACGTTTTTGTAGGAACATTAATATGATGATGGATCTAAACATGAAAGAAAACCCAGGTATAATTTGTATTCACAAAACAAAGATTCCTGTTAAATAAGTAGAACGTTTTAAGTCTCAGTATCAGGTATAGACATGTGCGTCTTTTCCTGTTGACCATATTAGGAATTTGTAAAACTTAGAAGCATTTGAAAAAAATTAAATTAATACGTATATTTTTAATCTAAAGAGTTACGTTAAGTTCACGTGAATCATCCTTTGCTGAAGATAGAAATAACTATGAACAATTATTTTCCAATTTCAGAAACTAATACCTGATATCCTAATCCTTATCATAACTTGACATCGTCGCCCACTTTTAACACTTGTCACTTGATACATGATTTTGAAATCTTAGCCTGAAGTTCTCTTTCTTCTTATGCTTTATCAATATCCATTATATATTAATGTGTATTTGTGTCATGATGACTTAGAATCAGTAACATTGTAACCTTTAAAGATGCATTGAAGATTTTCAGTATCGTGTCCAGAATTTCGGTCTCTGACCCTCTTACCAGTGGTTGTCATGAAATACCTCTAAGCGTACATCATGGCTGTGGAATGCATGGGGCCTAATTAGATTCAGTGACATTGTTCAAAACTTGGTATTATTTGAAATGCATACAAAGATTGAAGAACCATTGTAAACGTTTATTCGTTAATCAGCAAATGATGTGTATTAGATTCAGTGACATTGTTCAAAACTTGGTATTATTTGAAATGCATACAAAGATTGAAGAACCATTGGAAACGTTTATTCGTTAATCATCGAAGGATGTGTATTAGATTTAGTGACATTGTTCAAAACCCGGTATTATTTGACATGCATACAAAGATTGAAGAACCATTGGAAACGTTTATTCGTTAATCATCAAATGATGTGTGTTTTCATCGAGTCTTGATTGATGATCTCGGTTTCCTTTGTTGCACATGTCTCCTTTATTGCACATGTCTCCTTTATTGCACATGTCTCCTTTATTGCACATGTCGTTGCATAAATAATGTAAATTGATTCAATGTTAAATGGGTAATTTTCTTATATTGCCTTAACGGGACAGTGGCATGATATTAAGATAGATAAAGCGGTTTCTTGAAAACGAAGATAAATCATTCCAAATGAAATTTTACGTCATTTAATCAAAAGAAGCAGTTTTAAAACGAACGTACCGTGATAGGTTAATCAATGAGAATTCATATCCCTACCTCAGATGGCCACAGTGATTTTTGCTATGTACTTGATCATTTTCTTACGGGTGATTCGGGCGAGCAATGACATTTTGTATAAGATAATACATTTGGCATAAGCGATAGTTTATTTGGGAAATTTGAAGGAATAGATCTTTCAAAAAAGTGCGTCCGTCCCTTTAATTGCCTTCTTCGTATGTGTAATGAATAGATTAAAGAATGACATCTTAGCTTTATCTGTATATTTTCGGTGTTGTATTGTTAAACAATTTTACATGATCTCTAAATAAGCAACTTCTTTTGTAGTTAAAATTAAAGTTAAAATAGGTTAATTTTAAAAATTGACTTCTAAACTCATTTATTATCATAAGATATAGTGATGGTAAATCTTTTAGAAGATAACTGCCTTATAGGATAGACATGCAGTTAAGTATAGGGTATTTCTAAAATTAGGTGCTTAGAACTGTCTTTATGCTTGTCACGGTATTGATTGCTAGGTGGTGGGACAGATTTTTGTATTTCATGTATAAGTGTGAAACTGCATCGTCTGCATCACGTTAACTTGTTTATCTATTTCGATGTACTTGCGATATATTTTAAATAACGTGCTGTGTATATAGCATCGAGGGAGGTTAAGTGTGTTAAATTCTTAGTCGAAACTGCTTCTCTATCGATGTTACTAGTCCACTTGTTATTGTTCCCGCTAGTAATGAACAGTGTCATACAAAGTGTGTTTATATATCCTCTTCCAACACATGTTCTTCGATTATAGTAAACGAGGAATTCATACCGGCCATACGTCAACCGTAGTTCTTGACGTGTTTCAATAACTGGGTCCTTGACATACAACTATCCGATAAGTGCGGCAATGTTATGGCATTGACTTCTCACGCCTTTCACGTTAATACAACACACGTGTCAATAGAGGTCAATTTTGTAGCAAGATTTTATGCATTTTCGATAAGCTGATTTAATGTTGTATTGACTTGGCGTAACAGTTAGCAGGTACTTTTGTTCGCGTCTCATTATCTTCATCAGCCGACCATCTCAAAGGCTTTCACTTGTGCTGACGATAGCCAAATGTCAACTGTAGAGACGCTACAATAGAATGAAGAGAATCTGTTCAGTTGGAGCTTTATCCTATTAGTTGCCAGTGGTCATGTATAGAAATAGATATCGACATTATTGTTTCTGGTTCCTAGTCCTTGGTTTCATTCTCTAGGTGATTAATTGCTACATATCGTGTTCAGGTAAACAAATAAGGTGATGCTAGGACACCTAGATATCCCATATGACAGGTGTAACAGTAGATGTGCTACAGTTGTATACCAAGGAAATGGTTGAAGTACACGATGACAGGTGATTGCTAGACTGACCCATGAAACAATAACGAGATCGTGGATTATATTGTTCCGCCGTATGGTTTTCAAGGCTGTGTCGGTGGTAGAGTAAATTTTAATATGCTTTGACCATAAGTATAAATCGTTAGAAGAGGTGAAGGGTTTGATACGATTCGATTTCTCCATTTGCTTTCGTACCCTTTTTCAAATATTCTTTATTTCAAACGATTTCTATGACTCAAACTTTGCAAATATCCAGAAAGAAATCTTTTCGACCCGGGAAAATAAATATCTTTTAGCAATCAATCTCTGACAAGGTTTTTGTCACTTGAGCAGTTTTAAACGATATTGTTTCCGTCTCCCTTTTCATGTCGTCTTTAATTTCTACAAACCTTTACTGTTTTTCAGAAGGCATGGAGATATGAAACCAATTAAAACCAACATCTCCTTTAAGCATGGATTTAATTGTCTTCGTTATGTTTTATAGCTAAACTTTCAAGAACCTCCCTTTCAAGACGCTTATCGATCGCCTAAAGTCCAAGAATTCTGCCGTAGAAAGCAGGACCTTGCAAACAAATAACATATGCTAAATCTGCGTAGAAAAATCAATCGAGGACACACATGTGACATCATTAGCTATTAGCAAAGCACAGGGCAGCTGAATTCTCATTTCCATGGAAACCAGAAGCTTTTTAGCTAAATTTACCTGTTCAAGATGGACTCCCCGAGAGTAGGTGATGTATAGGAATGAACTGATCATGGCCAGAGAACTGAAACTATACGACTGCCTCGTGACATTTCAGTTGGAGGATTCAGGGATAAACGTGGCTAGAAAGATGATTGGAAAGAGGCTTAGTCGAAAAAGATGCAAACTTGCAATTTCCAGGAGCTCGATTTAATTAAAAGATAAGGGTATTTGCTAGATTTATGGTTAAAAGGTTTTTACAAGAATAGTTGGTCAAAGAGTAATGTATGACACTTTTCATTTTTGAAAAGTTGGTTTGCTAATGAAAGAGTGCTGAAATAGTATTACATAGTAATTAAGTTTTAGCATCCAATGGAATAAAGGTGTTGATTGCGTCAAATGGGAAAATGAAGAGCGCCACTTAAAACATCATTTGGTCGTAATGTTTTTTATTGTTCTAGTTTTTGTTACATGAAATAACATGTATAAATGTTTCAGTTTGTAATAGTACGAAATTACGTTTTGTGAAAAATCATGGACATATTCTAGACAAGTTGATATTGCTTCGTAAACGTATCATTTATTGACACCGGTAGATGCTGTGAAGGACTGACTTTGGTAATTTCCTACAGTGCACATTAAGTTATCAATGTCGATTGAAACGAAACTGACGAAAGAATATAGGATAAAACCAGAACAAAATCATCACCGTCGGTGTACAAATTTGAATGGCTGAAGCCTGAGTCGCAAAAATCAATTTCCACTTGACTTGAAATTAGAGTGACAGTGGAAACATATTGAAAGACAGCGTCCCAATATGGGCAGTCTAAATATTGTAGAAGCCAAGAAAATGGTAAAGGACTTGGTCACAGCTGCATGATATTTGACGGAAAGTGAGCAATCTGCATGGGATCATGGAGTTTTTAAGCCAAAAGTTAAAAAAACCCTTCAATCTCTATTGACTTTTACGTTGCAAGTTAATTTCTGCTTTCTCAACAAGCAAGAAAAGTTGGAGCTAATTTCCTGGGTTTCTTGCTAATATTCTTAACGTCATCGATTATCTCTAATATGGTATGTCAAGGATTGTTTTGGGCATGGGGTGATCCAAGGTTTTCTCTGAGCTGTACCAATAGGAATAATTCTTTGTGTCTATGGTATTTGATAACGGAAAGTTTCCAAGAAATCGTCACTGTCAGTTTTCTTTTTAAAAAAATGACAGAATATCATTTTCATTTCATATTGCAGTTTATAAACTTTGATCCACTGCTTTCATATGCTTGATCAAATGTCATGGAATACCATTTTAAATTGTATTTGTAAGTTTCTGACCTTTTACTACTTGTTTCAAAGTTATTTAGCCTTGGCGTAGTTGATAAAACGATGTCACGTGTTGGTCGTAAATCCATATTCCTACCTGAATGTGTTATCTAAACTGTCAGAAGATGAAAACGTAGTTTGATCACACGTCAATTCATGGTGTAGTCAATCCAATATTTTTTTATTAATCAGAATCATATAAAATGTTTCTGTCATTCTATCGTTGTCAAACTCGCCTTCTTAATAAACTCAAATGCAAATTGTAAAATAACGACAAACAAAAATGAAGTCAAAATTATAATGGGAATGGGAATCGCTTACCGATGGTGGTTTTCACCGTCAATTTCGTCTCTTGAAAAAGTCTAGATTGTTGAAAGAAAAGAACACTTGCGGTCGTAAAAATAGATCTTCGTACACCAATATTTGCCGACCAGTACAATGTGAATGCTTTTTAATATGTGTTCTCGATTTAGTGTTACTTTGTGGCACCATTAAAGAAGATCGTTTTCCTTTTCGTCATTAATGGAACACCTTAAGGCAATCTTTTAATCTTTTGATAATAGTAGGAATATGGCGCCAAATGTTTAATACTGTTTCTGTGAAGACTTGGCAATTGCCTACATGCAGGAATAACCTGGCAGTCGGCTTTACAAATCTTGAGTGTTCTCACTAAGGTATATAAATTCGAAATGATTAACAAAAATGAATACACATTTCTTGCTACATGGATTTACCAGTGACTCCATTGCTTATGTCAAGATAAGATGCTTTGAGGTCTTGTCTGGAAATTCTGCTTTCAATTACATAAACGCGATTTATTCTTAATTAGACCATTGCTTCGCCTTATCTATGTATTCCAATGTAGTTGATACTGGTCTATGACATAGCAAGCTCGGTGGGTAGGTGTGCTCCGCAAAATGCTTTAAGTAGTTTTATTTTTTAAATACTTGGCAAGTACCTGGCGAAGCAGGTTTTAAAGACGTCGAGCATTCTCCCTTCATGCAAAGAATGTTTAAATAATTCAGAAATGAAAACAATCCTTTCATCGCACTTATAACCAAATGCAACCTACTGATTTCAAGTGTGTATGTAAAGATAGGATAGTGTGTGTTTCTTGTCGATGAATTCTTCTTCCAATTACATAAATACGATTTACTCAATATCTCTTTGATTAGATCGTTGCTTCGTCACTCAGTTGTTATTCCATTTACTTAAATTTGTCAAGATGCCAATGATGGATTTCTTTCTTTCTGGACTTATTTAGTTTTAAAAGATTTCAAACATGTATTCCAAGGTTGTTTAAAAAAGATAACGTGATGACCAAGATCAGGTAACATTGAGATAGCACAGCTCTAATGACGTTCCATGAAGCCATTGATAGTGTATTTATGTACATATTATCATATATTCATTTTAGGATGGATTGAACCTTTCTTAATGATTTGACACAGAGCGATTAATATCTTATAGAATATCTTTTCTCTTTTAAACTTCAAATTCTTCAGCATCATATTTCATATGGGTCTTTGAATTGTTTTCTGTGAATCATCATCTTATTCTTTTAATCACAATCATTATACAAAGCACGTTAAACCCAAACTCACTCACTCACAATCATTATCCTTAGTTCACAATGGTCCCATTCTTTACTATTTGATGATAAATAGGATTTTTACAAATGAAAATGATAAGGACAAATTTTTAACAAATTTAAGTAATTAAGAACCTTTTCGATGGTAATTGACATTTCAATCTCAATGAAATCTAAATGCTCCACTACGTTGTGCGTATAGATCTCACCGGCCCCGTTGCGCGAGCCGTCAGATTTGTCTATAATGGAAGTAAATCAGTCAGTCATCGAACTCGCCCTACGTTGCAGGCGAGTTCTATTTCGCTTTTATGTGAATGCTCTTCAGCACTCAGAAAACGAATTTTGAAAATGAACGTTTTGCGAATGTCGAGCTGCCTACATATCCGAATGAATCGCTTTCAATTAACCCTGGCTCAGGTTGTTGGTTTAAAAAGTCAGAGCTAGGGAGTTCTTACGTAAAGCAATCTCTGCACACTGCAACCTAAAGCTTTAGACCTGACCAATTCAAAATGTTATTTCTGGAAACAGATACATCTCATGTTTCTGATATCTGTTGAATAATCTTTCAATTCGTGAAAAGAAATAACTATAAACATCCTGATAAAAGAAAAACTCAAAAGAAGACCACAAATACTAATAAGAGGTTTCTTGTTAATCATATATACGTCTTAGTCGATGTATTTATGCTGATAAGAATAACCGTCAAAGACTGAGATGCTATAAATGATTCTGTCCGGGGTCTATTGAATAAAATGGCATATGCAAATTACTTCAAAATGGAAAGATTATAAGAGCTTCAACTTCACTAATGAAAGTACTTGTAATCTCATTTATAGTCGTCGAGAGACGCGCTTGAAAATATCTGCGTCAAGCCAATGAGATTAAGAGGTCAAATTGGAGTCAAAGGTTAACCTGACGGCTAAAGTTAGGGAGCTTGTGAGATCTATTCTGCTTAACGCAGTCCAGCAATATTGGAATTTACTTTAATGAGATTGGTTGCTGATTTTTATATATGTTTAATGATTGTCTCTTTCTAGAAAGTTTCAGATTTTACCTTCAGATTATCTAATACATCATTTTTTTGATTAAATACGATGATCAATCTTTTTCATAAGTTTCAAAATTATGACTCCGTATACCAATTATTAATAATGCATTAATTAAAATGAAACATCACTTATCTACAATCTCAATGAAGGTGTTCGGTTGGTTACATTGTTGACTACTTTTTAATAGCATTTGCCTATATAAAGACACGATGCTTTTAGTTTCTCTACTTGATGGTGAAACAACAGTATGGACGATCTGTGTAAACTACTATTTATAATAAGTAAATAAGAAATAATGTAAAATATCAAGATGTACAATTTAGGATTTTTTAAAGAAAATTTTGCACTAATGTTCATGAATATCCACACTCAGTCCATCTGAAGTTGCATGTTTGAAAACGGTAGGCAATGACTAGGAATATTGTCTGATAGTTGTATGACTAATGCGATGAATCGTGATTTAATAGATAGCAAGTATGTACATAAAGTTGCTTATGATGCTACAGGGTACTAACATTTCATTTCATCAATAATTACTCTGATATTAACTTCCCCAACGGTAAGTAAGAATGTGATGAATACAGACATGTTCATCACGCCTTATTATGTCATGTGTCTACTGACTATTACTATCTGAAGTTATACTGGTAAATGAAATTAGCAGTAACATATCAAAACGTACACACTTATTGCAGTTGCACTCCGTAATTGCTTTGCATGAGGAATACATATCAACTGATGACGAATAAGCAAATTTCACAATGTATTAATGTGATTAGCAATGCATACAGACATGTTCATCACGCCTTATTATGTCATGTGTCTACTGACTATTACTATCTGAAGTTATACTGGTAAATGAAATTAGCAGTAACATATCAAAACGTACACACTTATTGCAGTTGCACTCCGTAATTGCTTTGCATGAGGAATACATATCAACTGATGACGAATAAGCAAATTTCACAATGTATTAATGTGATTAGCAATGCAAAATAACGACATCAACATAAGAGCATGCTTCTCTTTCCTTGTAACTTGATTCAGTAGGAATAAAGTTAAGTGGGTGGTGTCGGACAGTGTGTCTCAATTAAATTACAAAGCTTTATTTATTACTATTATTATAACAAGTAGGACATAATTAGGAAGGAATAGTTTTCGTGACACGACATTAGAGAAGTAGATGTTGTATACTCAACATCGTCCATGTTTTCAAACTGTCGACATTTTTAGAAAGAATTTAGGAGTTAACACTTGAAAGAAGACAGCATGTACAAATGTAGTTCTTCTGCACCTTAAACATGATAGATACTGTTAGGTTTTTGGAAAGGAATTAACACTTCATGCGCCTTATTCCGAAAGGTTGGAATTGTTGTACATTACATGCTCACAGTTACCCTTGTGTAAGAGATGATGAAAGAGTATTGTCTACATAGGCAAAGCTGCTTAAAATTTGACTTTATGTTAATACAATTACCAGTGACATATTATGACAATGCTCTTAGTGTCCCGGTGAATGGAAAGGGCTAAAGTTGAGCGTATTGTGAACAAGCACCTGCCAATACCATCAGACAACTCGTCTAAATTACCGACTACCGCTAAGTGTTAACGTGATAGTCCACCCATCCACAGACAGAAGTTGCTGTTGATGAGATGTGATTGTCTGTAATTCGTTTAAACACCTGCTTACCCCTCTCACTAGTGTTATTCTTCACATTCTGCGAATTGTTCCTATGTTTCTCTCTGGTTTACAGCGATAGAGACCCTAAAACAAGAAAGTATTTGATCTTCTGTTTGTCTTGTTTACGTTTGTTTTGGGGTGGCAGGATATCAAGTTTGCTCATTATGGTTTGAGACTGCGCTGGTGATGATTGATTTTGTTACTGTCAATGACCAAGTATAACACCAAAACATATCAATTGAGGGGATAATTTTGATGATTTGTGATGTCTGGGCGATGGGGTTGTAGCATTGTATATCTTTAACAGGGTTTGATATGACTTGAATCATTTCTAATTCTACGAAATTTCTCAATTCATAGAATGTTAATTGCACAGGTGTTTGTAACTATATAAACCTACAAGTATATGAGTCTAGTATCAATTGTGACTCTATCATTTCATTGATTTTTATATGAAGACTTTCATTTTTTAAGTAACAAAATACAAGACATAACATAACTAACATGAACTTCAAATATGATTTAAAGATACACCTTGAGCCGTCTTTATGACTTCTAATTATGCCTCATCACGTTCCCATTTCTAAACAATTAATGTTCTTATTTAATTGCATAATTCAGTGGATGATTCATTAAGAGACAGCTGCTTTAGGTAACACTTCACATTCACTTCTATAGTATGTAACACATATTTCTCAATGAAGTATAGGGGGCGGGATAGCGCAGTGGTTAGCGCGTTCGGCTTCGGATCTGAAGGTCCGTGGTTCGAATCCCGCCAGGGGTTCGGCAACTTTGTCTGCAGTAGAGAACTGTTTTACACGCAGTCAAGTTTGGGTGCAATGCTACACTGAAAATCAGCGCAGTACCACCCATGGTTTGCTAGTTCCAGCCGATGCTCGCAGGTTTCACCGCAATGCATAGCCACAATGGTGTTGCGGGCTTTCTCCCTGCAATAATACTAGCAGCCGCGATATAAGTGAAATAATCTTGAAAGCGGCGTTGAACACCAACTCACCTCACCTCAATGAAGTATATGAAAATTCTGATTTGAAAAGCATCGTGGTGACTGTGAGTATTAGCCAGAGATCATTTTATTATTTGAAATCATAAAAACGTAAGGAATCCGCCTATGCATATGAAATGTTTCGGAAATGGTTATAATATATATCAACTCCCATTGATATGTACAAAGACACACTTGTCTCTATTTATCTATTCACATGACAAACATGTCGAGTAGCAAGGTACCATACAATTGTTGACCCAGACAGGCTTCCGTATATATGGCAGTGCCACTATTAGAAGTCAACCATTCCATTTTCCTTTAGCGCTAAGCCTTGGACACAATGGTAAGAGTGGTTTATTTATAGCCATGCTTTGAGAAGAATGATCGCCGATGCTAATTGTTTACTTACTGTTATCAGATTATAGTATAGCACACACTCTCTCGTTGTGAGTTGAAATGGATCAAATTATTTTTATATTGATTATGACCTTTTTGCTATTGTTATTTAACATTTCCGACTTTGAGCAGTTTCTATTTTTTCATAGCTGATTTACAACGTTTTATCGTTGCTACCTAACAATAATGATAAAACAATGAATAAAACTGTCAAACTTAATCTATTTCAACCGATATCAATATATTCATATTGTGGTATGCAAAACCAAGATATTTGCATTGCGTGTAATTCAAACGACGTTTGAGACTGTAAGATAATAATGGCTCGTTGTCTATAACTACTAATCGTTTTCATGGGATTGTAATTCAATTGTATGGTCTTCATTCTAAAACCCCTTCAACTTCTGAAATACCAATCGAGGAACTCATTGCATTCATTCAGTCCTTTAAGTAGTTAACTTGACTTTCTCATCGTTACTGACCAATTTACAGCGGGGTCGATTAGAATGATATCATAGTATTGTAAACTTATTTTAAGGAAGCTTCATTAAACCCAATACCCTTTTAACTCATAAACTGTTTACAAAATGTCATTTTTGACGACAGTATTATGTCAATGATACGTTTCCTCAGTTCATTCATCCCCCGTCAAGTACTGATGAAACTGAGAAACAATAAATCGTTTTTATTAATCCCATCTAAGCTTCTACGTCGGGCAATCTTCCGTGAGAAACGGCGTTATACCAAAATGAGTTATCATTCAACCAGGTAAATTAGTTCATTCTGGAAACGTCGATAATTAATAATCTGAAAACACCTCTTCGTGTGTGCCCTGACTCCAACGTCGACAGAAGGTGTAAATTAGAATAATCATCAGCTATTACTGGACCAGGCAGTCACTTTGAGCCTCGTTTTCGTGTTAGACACACCTGGCGTCCAGTTCCAACCGGAAGTCATGGCTCGTTCCTGTCCGACCGGAAATTAAGGAAAGAGAAGTCTTTCCGAACTGTCCGTCATTAGCTTGAGAGATTTATTCAGCACTGCCGCGTCTTGATACTTTATTTACTCTTTAATGTCATTGTTTGAAAATGGAATCCGTTTTAAGTAATATATATTGTGTATTTCGCTTTTCATCTGAGTTATTTATTTGATCGGTGGTTACGTAGAATAGATCTAGACGGACGTGATGTGATAGACAGGCCACAGTGTGGACGGATAAATATATAATAATAACAACAGAAGATATATGATTAATCTTTTGACATGAAGACAATTGGTTTAAAATTTCTTTAATTTTGTTTGGAATCGTGTTGAGCTAGAAAGTTTTGAAACAGATAACTTCGTGAGATAAAGGATATTTAACCAGCACTCACCAGGATCAGCATTAATTAAACGATTATATCAGGACAAGTAGAAGTAATTCCTCCGTGCACAAATCACAATTAAAAATGAATTTATTTGACATTTACACTCACATCTTTGTTGCATAGTTGTGTCTTCGTGACAAATTACTGTTATGATTGGCATCTCTGAGAGTGCAAAGGGATGTGTTGTTGAATTGCAATCGGTGGTCGAGCTCATATGACCATTGGTCTTCCTCAGAAGATAACCTCCACGGACAAGATTCCGTTATTTACTGTTGCCACTTGCATTCGAGGAGAACTCATTGTAGATCTAATCAAGCTAAGGAATGGTCACATGAAGCCAATGTTATGTCCGTCCTGGGCATCGTTGCCCTATTAGCTGACCTCTTACTGCAAATCAAATCAAAATGGCACCAATACTGGTCTTTGTGAGAATACCTCCTTTGTGCCCACATTTGATGTAGATGTTTGAAGTGTCAAGGTTTAGAGTAAATGTAGTGGCCTAAGCCTCAAAGGTTAATAAACAGTTCATTCACCGGGGATGAATATCGTAATGAAGTGCAAAGAATTGTTTGATATCAGATCATTTTGGTACTATCAATAAAAAATTATAACCTAAAGGTTCAGAGTCTGTAATACTGTTTACATTATTTTAAACACCACGGCCATGCTTGCAACGAAAATAGTATTCATCAAATCCAACTCTTTAATTATCGACTATTCAAATAATTATTGAAGTCAATAAAAGAAGATTCTATTAATTTCCATCAGTTACCTACTTGCATAATGCATGCCATTTTTTAATGTTTTCTTGACTTCTTATTGCGAAATCATGCCGAAACAAGTTCATAATTGTAAAAGCACGTTTCGGTAAAAGCAAAACTTCTTTATTGTAAACTAGCGGGATGTTTGTGTCTTTTATTAAAAAATGGATGATTTGACGAAATCTTTTCAGTGTATAACTTAACAAGAATTCTGATTACGATAATGTGTGTTAGCTGATTAAGCAAAGAAAAAAAATACCTACCAGTTTGATGTTCTCATTACGGTAGATATACTAATCTATTGGATGGCATGGTTTCAATCAGTGTTATCTTATGTGATTTGATTGTACAAAAAATATTCATTTTGACAGAAAAGTGCCAGCCACGGATCGGAATCTGTCAAAGAGCTTTCTAGAGCATCTTCAACAGCCAGTGAGGTACTGAGGTGTTATGTGGTGACAGTCGTATTCTTCAGACAGAGGTTTATTGTTCGATAGATGTGATTCAAATTCCATCTTAGGTTAGCACACATCTACCGTTTACATTTTATACCTTCTACATAATTATATCTAATCTATGCAACAATAAACCTTTGTTGTCTGTATCCCCCCGTGGTGACAGTGCATGATATTTCCCTTTCTGTAGATTTTGTTATACACGGCCTCTCTTATAACATTTGGGTCTGTGTGAAGTGCAAAATTACCAAGAAAATGTGAACTGACTATAGTCTAAGAGTAAAGCCATGGAATTTTTATATCCATTTTCATCCGCATGTGCCTATGCTACATGTGTGTTTATTCACAATTCGTAGGTATAGCCAAGTATCGGACACTACTTTTTTAACCTTGTCAATTATTGGTGTCTCGTCAGTGTTGTCAAAAGGCAGGTGCATGTTGCTGTACAATCTCGACCATGTGTCGTCGTGTGATGTGAATTTATCGATTAATACATTCATCCTGATTGGCTTTACAATGTTGCATGTGCCTGTATATTTGACCTTGCTGTTAGAAATGGTTCAAGTTTAACTAAGACACTAGGAGCATTCTTGTAATTTCCATGCTAGGCGGATTACAAAATCAATACTGAAATGCTGCGGAGACTAGTTGTCAACTGCAGACAGCTAAATCAAATTTTACATAATTATCTTCCATTGACCTTTAAACATTACATTCTTATCTTTCGGTTTGGCATTATGGACCGTTGATAGCTGTGTTATTATGTTAAGCACCTTGCTTGATATTCATCCTCTTACAAATGATTGATATGTAATTTACTATGCTTAAATCACCACTTAAAATAATGTTTCAGCTGCAGGTATTGAACTGCCGATAACACAACTTCACTTATAGTATGTAGGCATATTTATGTAATTCAATGTATGTTTTGAAATTCATACACTAATCGATTCTTTAGTTCATGTTATTGCTTTTTTATTGTTATCGATTCCTCATCGTTGACCAAAGTAAAATCAATTGATCGAAACTACCACATGCAAAACTTTCTTTTTCTGATCAAACTATTTATGAAAGCTAACGTTTTTAAACTTCGTTTTAGATTTGAATTATTCTTCCCTCCAGTAAAATCAATGGTATGTTAAAATAGCCTAATGTGCCTCAATCCGAACGTAATCAAATACACTGTGAAAATAGCATAATTCAACACCTGTGTTAAGAATTGAAAATGAAAAGAACACTTAATTACTAAAATTAGAACTTCCCTGTTTTACCTACAGCCTTCAAATTTCTGTTTTTGCTATGATTATCACACCCTTCTTTCTTAAGTGACATAAACTATTAGTATTGCAAAAGTTTTCATAACTCAGAATGATATCACTTATTGAAACATTACCATGACCAGGTTTGAAATACCAATGATGCACTATTCAACGAGAGTGCACTGAAATGTAGATATTATTTCACAACACATTGTCATTAAATATTTCTACCTTTTTAAAATTTTAATTTCATGAGTATTTTCGCAACGTGAATAAAAAATATGCTTTATCCCATTTTAATTCGAAGATATTTACTGCAAATTCACTGTATGCATGTTTGGTTAATGTACAATAAATTCTCATTTGGTGATTTTCTAGACTCCCAAATACGAAGAGGAAGTAGCACTCGCCGATGACCAGAGAGCAGGTAGTTATACTAATATTTTCAATTCATTAACACAATTTTCGATATGATATAAAATCATAATAGTTTATTGTGGAACATCTCAATAGTGGTTTAATTTCTGCTGAAGTTTTCTATTTTTAAATGTTGGAATTAGAGCAATGTTATGCTCAGACAAACCACTACATTAATAGAGCTCAGAACTATTATTAAATCAAGTTTTTGAAGTTTGTAATTATCTTATTGAAATAATAATAATTGATAAGTAGTTAACATGTTGACAAATAAGAGGAAATTAATCACAGACATTGTCATACACATAGATATATTTTTTTGAGGGTGAAATCAAAATATATCTTGATATTGAGTAGCTTTTTGCATACAGCAGATTCATACAGCCTTTCTAATTAAAACAGAACAACGAATAAAAGCTACGTTATCCGTTTAAAAGCAATGTTGAATCGGACAAATTTGTAATAGAATTATTTCAACTTGATTATTGTTACTTGATTTCTTAAAACGAACTCAAAGTTTGTAAATCCGTATCCATATACATCACTTATAAAAAGACGTTCTCAGTGCCTGCATGTAACGATTTTTTTAACATTACATCTCGTATGTTTCCAAGCAAATAAAACCAACTATTTTTAAACACTTTTCGTGGATAATATTTTGATATCATTATAATCGTGTTTCTTCTTTCCTTGGGTGATGGCTGATGACAGAGTTGAGAGAGGCATTTGGCTTGTTTGAGAAGGCTGGTAAAGGAAGAATCAGTGTGCGGGACCTCGGAGCGCTGCTTAGATCCCTAGGAATGAACCCGTCCGAACGAGATCTGGAAGAAGCCAGGCATGAATTAGAAGTCAGCGGAACTTTCTCCAGAGGTAAAAACTAATTAACCAAATAACCCCGAACACATTTCCAATAAGGAGATTGACAAAGCAAACATCATATTGTCAAATGTTTGTTCATTCATGTAGGAGCCTTGAAAGATCAGATACCATTTTAAAATTCTGTTTTGCCTTTTCAATTCAGTAAAATTCTTTCAATATCCCATAGATATATATTTGGGTACAAAGTGCATGTAGGTAAGGCGTATGCTGTATTTGCTAATTGTTTAAAATGAAAAATCTAAAGAAATATAAAAACATATCAGTATATTTTAATTAAATCGCTTTAAGGGACAGCAGCGCATTTTAGGTAAAACAAGTCACAAAAACGAATATAAATTTCACAAAGAGCAAGTCAATCTGTTTTAGCTAAAAGAAGCAGTTCCCAGACGAATGAACCATTTCCCTTAGTAATTAAAAGGTGTTAACACTAAAATGGCAGCAAGCAGTTTTCGCGTGATACGTGATATTATTTTCTATGACTATGGATAATCGGGTGGAATATTGAGACAGTTGACTCTCTCAAGATAATGCAACATTCATAACCTTATATTTATTCAGGAAAATTTGAAGAAAAAATAGATTTCCCAAAACCGTACTAGTGCTACTGTTCCTTTACATCGTTATAGAAAATGAAATTAACTTTATACATAAGACTTAAATATATACTATACTCTATTGTTAATGAAACCCAAAAGTGAATTGATAGATTGGTTCTATCCTTCAAAGGTCAAAATCACTGTCATTGTTATTCTGACCCTATTGGCACCTTGATATCATGATAAGACAACAAACGGAACCGTTGATGATTTAGGATTGTTAAAAAGGACATAAAGTGAATCTTCATACAAATTTACGAAGTGTGATGAGTTACATTTTAAGATTAATATAAGAAAACAAAGATAAGGTGAGCTTATAGTTAGAGATGTGCTGATGTCATACCAAACGCTTGGATCACATATACTTCATTAAGAAAGTACTTTAAAGAAACGTGACCAGATCGTATCAATCTCCAGCGTATTTTCGCTCACTCCTAACTCTTGTCATGCCACAGGCATGGACTTCAGCTTAGGACAGATCCCACTTATCTTTGCAGTTTCTGTTGGCTTTAGATTTCTCCAATGTGGATATGAATCAGTAGATTGTGTTACAGAACTCACCAATTGCTGACGTTTTATTCATTACAATTTAAATTATCAAGGTATCTTCAGTTATCATTACGTTATCAAGGTTAATAAAGTTATAGTCATTTATGATATAGAACAAAACTAAGACTTCGATTAAACGAAACAAATTACAACAGAAAGCGGAAAATAAAATAGAATAGAAAAGTGAGTGAGTGAGTTGTTGTTTAACAATTTTGCTAACATTTCAGTTATTAAACATCTGGAATAAATCATCTGTATCAAAATCAGAAGATTTACCTTTGGAATATTTCATTCGGAAACGCCACTGTTTCTATAGACGACCTGTGATATTGTGATATAGGCGAGCAGGATCATGTTTTCGTGAATGAACAGCAAAATTGATTTTTCTTTTAAATTGACAGGCATAATGTTTCAATCGCTACATTTCAAATAAACAATTTCTTGTTAAATGTGCCAACTTCACCTAAACATTCACTTTTTTTTACAAAAGTAGATCAACAAAACTGTAGTTAAACGAATGAGTAGAAAATAAGAGTTACATAAGACAAGATAAAGAAAAATATACCTTTTACTTCGTCATTGACTGATTAACTGTCACTATTTAGTGTAGGCCGTTGCGAATATCTGAAATCAATAGGAAACAAAAGCATGATTGAAAAGTTATACAATTTCTTATATAATTGAAAAAATAAATCAATGCAATCCTTCAAAACCAAAACTACAACTCCAGATTTGAAAAAAAAATAATGTTGACATGCCTTAAGACCTGAATTTATTTGGCATCACTCTAAACGCATCTGTGTTTTCAAACTCAAATAAAACTGGTTTTGAAACAGACAGATCGTGCCAGCATTACAGAAATAAGATTGCACAGAACAGAAAAATCAAGGCCAAAGACGGTGGAATCCCCGTGGCTTCGATGGGTCGGTTACATCAAAGTTCCGGCAGACTCCAGTGTTCTTCAGTGAGCAGCTGCTCTTTTCTTTGTGCCCTTCGGATACTCGATAAATCTTCCCGAGTTCATTTTCCTTGAAAACCAACACTCAGTGTGCTATATATAGATTCACGATTCCCTATAGATTGGCTTTAACGACGAAAACTAGATTCTCTTATAGACGCTGCAGCACGTGGTACCGGGCTCCTGATCTGGATCTCCCCCTTCTTTAATCTTCATTCCTTCTGGTATCGGTAAATTGAGTCTCCTAAACTGCTGATACAGCGAGGCAGCAATGATGAGAAATAGGAAGCTTGAAATGTAATCGCTTTAAATGGATATCTCTTTTCATTACCAGAAAGAGAGCTCCTGTCAGAATCTATTTAAGTGCTTGTTTCAATTTGTTCAAGGAGATTCCATACCCAGGGTGGGCAAAAAATATATGACCACATTCACATTTACATTCATAGTTCTCATACTATAGTTAATGTTACGAAGGTATTCATTTACACGCATCTTCCATTTCATTTATTTATCGTCAACAAATGTTTCCCCGTATTGCATCTTTCTGTATTGAATCCCTTTTTCGGATGTGATTAAAATTCATTGACGTAGAGATAGAAAAAAAAAATTTGAATGCAATTGCCATCATCTCGTATTGTCTTTAATTTTGTATTTATAGATTTAGATTCAGTTTCAGATAAAATACTAAAAGAACTAAATTAGATTAATTTTTAGAATAGATTACTGAATGCATTTATATGATTTCTGTAGATTTAGAGAGAATTAAATCGGCAATTAAGTCATATGAAATGTAAGAAGTAAAAAAGTATAAAGTTAGAATTGTAGTTATTTGTAATTATGAATTTCAAGAAAGAACGAACTGCCGTGACAGTCAGAAATAGTTTGGAAGATAAATCACTGACATTTCTATTTTGTTTCTTGTCAGAAAAAGTTCAAATGTATAAATCTATATTTGGAACGACAGGGAGAAGCCGATGAACAAATACAATATCACGTTTCACAAGTTATGAATTTTAGAGAAACAAAAAAGTTCAATAAATATTATGAATATAATACCAACTTTTCCTGACCAGGGTATATTTTACTCTCATTATATCTCTACTGTAATATTCTATTCTCGTTAAAATCATACATAGCTATATAAGCTATGTGTATCGATAATATTCCTTCAGTATCCTGATACCGCTTAAGGCAAATGCCACGTATTGCTACACAAACCAGCCCACGAACTGCAGCAAGAACGGCAGTACCTGGATGATTGAGAGGTTGAGCTCTAGCTATTTAACTACATGGTTATTGCAAGACGACATTTCATTGGATGCTAAACATTTACATAAATATCCAACTGTTCGTTGCATTTGCCTTGGTAGATACAGGGGATAGTGTATGTTCATGGATTCTACTGAGCCTAATATAACAAATTTCACCATCGCAAGGAGGCAATGGTTGTTGGCTATATTCTTTTTCAGAAAGAGGGGCTAACTATGTATATCGCACATGGCCGAAGGACGTTTTTACACTTTTGTATAGTCTCAGATAGTATCAGACTTATTTCATCACTGAGGAGGGAGAAAAGCGTCCGACGACGTAGACAGGTACAATTAACATCGAAAAGGCTAACGCTTTTACCTAAAGTATCACATGATATGTTTGAAGAGGGACAATAACCAACGACACATGATAATATACTCTGCAGCACGTCGACGGGGTTGGGGTTTGGGTTGTTTATTCCTCCACCTTCTTATACAGGCTCCTTCGTCATATTTCAGCAAGAGGGACTGTAGCGTTCGCCGACGTAGAGCGATATATAGCACGTCGAGGGGGCGTGTTCCTGGGCTGTGACGAAGAGGAGGACATACATGCGGCCTTCCAGGTGCTCGACAGAAACGGGAACGGGCGGATAGACGTGGACGAGTTTCGACACTTCATGACAACGATGGGGGAGCGTATGACGTCAGAGGAGGTGGAGGAACTACTTTCAGTGGCCAAGAAAGATGGCGAATCATTTATAGAGTATAAAGGTGCACTTTCATTCCTTGTGTCACGACAATGAGTAACTGTAATTATATCCCTTAACTTAACTGTGTATAACAAATCGTGGTCAAATAAAATTTTGGTTCAAATTACTATATGTAAGACCTTGCGTATCGTGAAATTCTACTTCATTTGATTATCCAGATATTTTTTTTAGATTAAGGTTTGAATAAATTACGCTATATACTATTTATTGACAATTGCATATTTCGTTCTTTATTCAAGATATTGTACGGGCGCTTCAAAGTGGCAACACGTGATACCTTTACGCAAGCGATTGATATATTCCGATTCGCACCTTTCACCCTTCATCTTCTTTGGTGTGGACTGGAGTTGTCGTTCCTGCCCAGTATAACGTCCCAAGAGGGCACAGCAAGCTGCTTCGACCAATAGTGATCAAGTAAGCTTCGCCATAAGGAATGCGGATCTACAATCATTCCAACGATTCCAGGTTGGGTATGCACGTTCTTCGAGGGTGTTTCCATGGCCATGAGGTTCCTGTTTTTTCTTCCAAAGAAGACTTTGACTTTTGTGTGATCACAGGTTTTGCAATACATATTTCATATTTCTATTTTTTCACTTTTGACCAAGTTGTTATTGATCGTTATGATTTTACTTCCACTGTTCTGTTCCTCCACCAATAGTACAAGAGTAATTTTGACTTATAAGACATATCATATACTGTATATAAAAGTGTCCTTGAGATCGATGGATGAATATTCGGAGCAGCCTCGGCTTGGATGAGATGAACTCCGTCACACTTTGTTTGAATACTATGCCTGGATGGTACTGCCATTTCTACTACAGCCTCTTTGCAACTTTGCAAATTGTACATAGTCTTTATCAGGATATGACCTTCACCTTTACGTTGACCTTGAACTTGACAGTTGCCTTGGCCGGAAGTGCGCAAGCAGCATGAACATATCGTATGTTTAAATCTGTTGAATTATTTCAGGGTAATATTTCACTTAGACTCATTTATCAGATGATATTTTTGACGATTTTCAAATAGCCTGAGAATATTGAAATATATTGAGAGTGCAATATCTCAAAAGCCTAGTTTGACAATAGTACTCATTTTGTAAACTTTCATGCGTTGCTATTGAAGTGTCTCAATAGATGAGTCGCCAGAACTAGAAGATTTTAATTTCAGTACACCTTGACGGAGACGAAGCATTTGATTAACACGTCTTCCAGTTTATGGTTATACGATTCAGCGTGTTTTCCAAAACTATTCTTATAGTATTTCATGGTTTTCAGAATTCCATATCTATCTAACCTTCCCCAAATCCGCATTTTGCAAAGTATCCCGCTGGATTGAATATATGAAGAACTTTATCGTGGACAGCATAATGTTTGTGAACAATAACCCGGACCCTTTATTTGCTCTTTATTACTTGGCCGTCAAGGATTTCATTCACAGCGTTGTTCTTTGGCATATTTGTGGATGCAATGAGCAAAAATTAAACGAAGTCAGAACTTTTCCTCAGGTGACGAGTCACACTGAGTATCTGAATGTGCGTTAATGATAACGGTCGTCGTTCATTTTAATAAATGTTAAGATGAGAGGGATATGGATCTAATATGAGCACCCATACTGTTTGAAAACCGACATCAATCATGTCCAACCTCACAATTCGCTTTGTCGGAGCATACCAAGCTCTCCGCATCGATTAGCGAAACCGAGTTCGTGAAGCAATGTTTGGAGCCTGGATTAATTCTCTCGCCTCATGTTAGTGAAGGTCAGGTGAAAAAGGTTATTAATAGTATATTGATTTTCAAATCATATGCATTAATCATGAGTGTTTTCCTTAGAGGCCTTCAGCTAGCATTGTTGATTATAGAACTTAACCGAGTTCCTTCTACATTCCATTGAACGTGTTCACTCTTCTGTTTGTCTAACAGAAATGCATTTGTTTTTGTTTGTATTACTTAGTGATAACAATAAGAGGTAACCTAAAATTTTGAATCACAATCATGTTGTGATTAATTTTCCTTAGCGACGGTTCCTGAATCCGATGTCAATTCTAAATGGAATATTCTAGAGATAAAAGGTGTAGAAGAAGACGAAGATAGCTAATGTAACATTGTTATAGTTGGGGTTACATTATCTGCACATTAGTGACGCCAGTATTGGGTCACATGGCCTGGTACATGAAACAATTTATGACTGTCAGCGACGTTCAGCAACATTGACTGTGATTTATCGTAGGATTGGTGACCCCCTTCAGTAAATGACGTTTGAAAGGTTCCTGACTTACAAGATGAGTGCCCTGTGGTGTCTTAATAGTTAATGTTCTTCAAACCACCAAGCAGTATATGGTAACCTGGTATTTTCTTGGGAAACCTGATTAAATCCGAGACAAATTATCTCAAGAGAAATTGTAACTGAGGTTTTAACATTTTTATTGGCCAGTCTGATATCTATATGTGATATATAAGAGAACTTTGCAGATGCAATGCACATTTATATGACGCTAAAGCATTTACCTTGTCGCTATTTGTTGTTTTTAAACAGACGTGCTTCAGTGTTTGGAGCTGATTATAGGATCGAATCCTGCGATGAACTCATCCAAAAACAAATAGTGGCGATATACTGGATAAATTTCATGATATAATCTATCGTTATGAACAGCATGTACCTTGAGCCGAATAACTTGTAAATGAATAACTTGTAAAGAAATGTTTCTTGATGTCAAACTAAAATACTCCATCCAAGATAAAGAACGATTTGAATATTAAAGTTGTCATAAATGCCGATAACATTCAATCGATTTTTTGTAATTGTGTTCTTCTTCATTGCAGTTCATTTTAAGAAACTTTTTGAATACACAAATCTCAATTATCATTTTGTTAAGAACCTATATCCATGTCCTGTGGTCAAGAGAATATGATGGCGGCAAGATGTGATCCTTAAGGCTAGTACCCATGCACAACGAATTTACTCACTAAATATTTTGTCCTACTTTTAAAGGCACTGTAGTGCGGTTTTTGCAACTTATGTTTTCGAATATTGCTCATAAACATTTATAACAAATACATCTTTTTCAGAGAGTATACTATCTCCTTCTTCAGAGGATGAAACATCTCCATCTTCAGAAGGTTAAACATATCCTTATTCAGAGGGTTAAGCATATCCTTATTCAGAGGTTTAAACATATCCTTATTCAGAGGGTTAAACATCTCCATCTTCAGAGGGTTAAACATCTCCTTATTCAGAGGGTTAAACATATCCTTATTCAGAGGATTAAACATCTCCTTATTCAGAGGATTAAACATCTCCTTATTCAGAGGGTTAAACATATCCTTATTCAAACCAATGATCCATAGTTGTAGAATAAGTTGTCTCGTGTCAATCGCAATCTCCAGGTGGCTATTTTAGTGCGAATAACTTTTTAATTATTGAAGGAAATGTAATAGATTTTCTGGGCTTTGACAAGCTTGGTACATTCGTTTCAGATGGTCTCTGTTGACCGTTATGTAAATGTTGTCTTGCAACTCCCAACATTTTGTTATGAAAACTTGCAACAGTGCCCTTTAATGAATTCTGCTAGCATGTGTCGAGTTTCTATATTTTTATGTTTTCACTTAAGCTTTTAAATATTGATAGAAATAGTTAGATAGAAAATTGCTATTCAAAGGATCTCAAATATCAATCATACCTCTGCTTTATACATTCCTTTACGAAAATCGGTAGGATTTGTGTTGTCCTTCTTTCTTTGACAAGTATTTTGTAAAGAGCATATTGGAATAAATTGAATTATCTGTTGAATGTTCTTCCTTTCTTAATTTAAATATGGTTATTATTATTATAGCTTTTCATAAGATTCATATAAATTTTGATGACTTTGTCCCAAAGTTGTGTCCATGAAATGTATTTTTGCTACGATTGCTCTCTGTAATCATTGATGCGGGTTTTGACAATAATGTCTATTGATTCGGGTTCCTGAATGGCTATTGTTAAAGAAATATTTATTCTGGGGAATACAAAAAATCATTCATCAATATCCTCATTCTAAATAAAGGTTATGAATCTTTATTTTCTTAAAGGTTAAAATCACCCATGTCGCATTTCGTCTTCAAAACCAGTGTTCACTTAGACTTTAACATTTGTAGTCATGTTTTAATCAGAAACAATCTGTTTCACAAACCTCACTTAATTGACACATTTATGAATAACTTTCAAATCTCTGTCTTTAAATGTGTCACATTTTATACACATATCACTTGTTTATTTATATTCTTGTTTTGTTACTGTAAATAAATTATTTTCCTTGACTTTGTGTTGGTTCTATTTGTGTTTAGCTACTTACCACTTACCCTTCAGCATAGTAACGTAATCTTGAAACGGATTCCTTCTCATCATAAAATGATGAAGAAACCAAAAATCACAATTGACGAAGATTCTCTGTTTATGTACATACTTAGTATCCTTCACTAATTCTTCACTAAAAAAACAGTTAAATAAGCGCAAATATTCTACATAGTTATTGAAGAGTTTTTTTTATGAATTTAATGCTCGAAGCACTTACAAATGAGACAAAACACACATGTCCTTATGAAAACCATTATTTGCACACAGCTAATGGCACTTTCTCATTCTGAATGCCAACCTTTCATGACGACCTACAGCCAGCAGGACATCCAACAGTGAATCCTTGATAGATGAATCCATTGACGAATCGTCGTTAAGTTTATCCCTTAGAGTATTTGACATCACAATAACTTGACATATCAACAGACAGACACTGCTGTGGCGGCAAACCCTGATCGAATGAATTCTATGATATTTGTTTCCGTCAAAGATAACTGTTACTGTTGCTTGTCATACAATATGTACTATAACATATATAGAGAGGATGGGCAGATACCAGTCGATTATTAGGACTGAAGCCCCTGCAACTTCTTTAAAACTAGGAAGAGAAAAACGGGTGGAAATACCGTTAAAATCAAATTCAAACACTTGCAATATCTCATCTTGGTCATACTAAATGTCCACCATTCTCTTGTTCAGTCTAACAACAATAGTCAGTTGAATGCGGATGACGATCATTAACAGTAAACACTGTTAGCTTGAGGAGAATGGCTTCAGTTATTCATTACTTTTACAGCAGGAATCACAGTGAGCACATGCCGTACATTTAATGGCGTAACACTCCACAGGATCATATAGGGGTTTACGAAAATGTTTCCCACGACACTCATTCAAATGCAATGAACAAACTTCATTTACATCAACAACACTGCTTTTTACTGTTTATACTTTGTGTCAACCAATTTCTAAAGTATGCACCATGGTTTTTAATGCATATATCCCAATTGAAAATGTAAAGCGACTACATATCCATGAACAGTCACTCGAAAATGATAAATAATAAAAGGTCCTTTAATATATTATTCATCACTTGAATTCAATATCTTGTACGTGGTGATCATGAACTATAGGTTTCGGTGCAATTGTTACAATACAGCACAAATCGCTCTAAATAATCCACGACTTACTTAAAAGCTTCACGTTCCACAGTTAAAACAGGGTGCTTAGCTCCATTGGCCAGGTAAAAGCAGTATTCCCAGAAACAAAAATAAAACACCTTAAATGATAAATTTCTATTATTTATCATCTTGAGTCCTCAATTTTTCATAGGACGGATATCATGTTAAGTTCAGGTATAACAATAGAAAATATATCAACTTTTCAATCAGGGTTTCTATAAACCGTCTGTCAAAATTTAACCCTGTAATTATCAATGTCATTAATTATGATATACATTATTACATGCTTAACATACCAATAAACGTTCTGGCTTAACATCCTGGGAGACACGTCAGAGATTTCTGTCCTTCCCATGGTAATCCTAACAGACCCCGTTGCTAAATTTAACGGTAAATGCACACAGGTAGATGGCAGATGGCGGCAGAGACACGTTTGGACATTTACCGTGGATCAGGGGTCTGGAGCCAGTTCTCCTGCTATCGGGCTTCCTTTAAAGTCTACTTGCTGATGATGCCTGAAGTAAAATGTCCGATTACAGGATCGATTTAGTTCAAGTTAACCCACTTACGTTACATTAGTACACTAATTTACATCGAGAACTGAAATTGAATACCAACTGTAAAATTTGTGTCCCATATTCATTTCAAAGATTGATAAGGACCTTAAGATATGAGATTAGTGAAAACGATTAAGTGTATTAATAAAGTAACAAAAACAATGTAGAGTTAAGATCAGAGGTTTAAGGGTTAGAGTAGTTGATTTCCCAAAGGACTCAGATCTAGAGACATTCTTAATTTGTCCAGTCTGAAGTATTGGTCAATGATTCAATAATTCAATAAGTGAATGATTTTACTTCGTGTTTTAAGTATTAATGACTTATACGGTGAATAGATATAAAAAGACAATAAATGAGAAAAAATTGATATCAGAAGACACAAGGATAAGGTTTGTTGATTTGTTAGAAACTTGCGCCTCTGATTTTATTGAAATCGTAATGGAAACATTTCCAAGTGTAAACAAAACGATCCCATTTGACCCATCGATGTTATGAAGTTTGACATCACGTTTGTGACGTCATGGAATTGCTGCTCTAATTAATTACTTTAAAGGATTGTGATGTTATGTAGTTGATGATGCAAGGGCATAATCTAAAAGATTTCTCTTATAGAAATTGGTAAGTAATAATCTATAACTAATAGATAAAACCAATATGAAAATATTGAAAATGTCAAGAAAAGACTCCAGAATTTTCGTCTTAAAACATTGCAATCTCGAAAATGACCTTTGGAGAATGTTTTATTCAAGACTGTTTTGAAAATATATGTGACCACGTGGCGAAAGATAATGAAAGCGCCCACATGTTTTGTGTCACGGCGCAACAAAAGTGAAGTGGTGCCCTTAGCTGGTATTCTATTACATGAAGCAGTCATAAACACTAGCAAATAAAGATATATAAAAAATGCCGGGCATAAAATAAATCATAAAGGGTGAAATGAAATAATAATAATATTTGAGAAATCGTATCCAATCTTAAAGAGCCACTCCGTGAGTTGTTGGTGTCATATATGCCAAAATTAATCGATGGTGTCATTTGATCGCGAAATATCGACTGTTACCAAAAAGAGACATTTTAAAGCTTATTGGTTTTTTACAGTGGCAATATGAAGGTAGAACGTAGCAATTATGATCGAAAACCGGACAGTGGCGCGCGTCAAATAGTCAAACGTAATTTTGGAATCTTATCTAAAACAGATAGGAGGGCAGTTAGGAGTTGATAGTGTTTGTTAGGTTATATAACTAGTTTGCATGTATATTGGACGTGATATCAACACCTCTGTGCATTTATAAGGCTGTTTTTAGATTTTGATGGAAAACCAGTATTTGACATAAATATGTCTTTTGGACATGAAAAGTTAAGATGTTTTGATTTTATATCACCACATATGACATTTAGGTTCGTATCAAAGGTAAATAATATGTTATGAAAATCACGGACTGGCTCTTTAACACTGGCTGAAAAATTAGATTTATACATTTGAAGTGTGCATAAAATATTGTAACGTGGTATCACTTTCAGTACTGTGGCGTAATTCCGTTAAGTACAACGTTGTTGTTTTTTCACCAAAACACTTATGATGAAGGAACATACAAATCTTCATCAGACAAAATGCATTTTGAAATTATTTTTATTAATTAAAATACTGCACTTATGACATAAATAATCTGAGTGAAATGTAATTAAAAAAACAATTTCAATTTATTCAATTTTACGACATAGTAACATATGAACAAGATAAAGCGGTCTTCTTATGCCTCTTATTTGTATGTCTGGTGCAAATTAATGCCACCATTTTTATTTTCAACATTTTAGGGACGAAATACTAGAAATGGAATATACATTTTGAAAGTGAAATAACCTTGCATCATATTGGTTGAACTATAGTGTATTTAACTATCCTCACTGTAAAACTGTTAATATTGCAATCTTTGATTATTATGTTGACAGGACAGAGTAATTGGCCTATATGATTCATAATTCATATAATAAATTAAATTAATCTAATCAAGATATACCTATCTCCTTAATCGAATTTAAACCAATATGTGTCAACCATGCATGAAGAGGATTTATGTTTCAATAGGTGTAAATCAAACAAAAACATTCCAATAACAAACACCCCATAGTAATATCTCTTGTAGACCATTCAGACATATTTGAAGAGGCCTGTTTGCTACTCCAGTTAATGGACATGTTAGAATTGAATCAGTTCTAGAGTTGTACACATGTGACAACCAATCAATAATATAGTAGCACTAGTCCTCAGTGGATCCGTCAGACCATTAAGACACCTCTCGAGAGTGTTCAGATATCTCAATGTTAACTGGTGTCATTCTGCGGAGACTCTAGTACGTCTGTTATATGTATTGGGTGAATTGTGTCCTCCTCGGGAACTGTTTCTGATTCTTGATATCAATCACTTCCTGCGAAGATTTAGTGTTATCATTACCCAGCAAGTTTCTGATCTCTGATCTCCAAGAGGAGGGGCACCATAATGAAAAAGAATATTGGCTTTATCCTTTATAGATTAAATTTGTCATCAGGTTCAATCATATTGTTAGTTGATATTCGACCCGCTGACTTTTTTCAAACGTGTATGAACTGATAAACAGTTGAATTTATACTTGAATTTGTTACACAAATCTAATTATTTGAATAACAAAAACGAATTCTAATTCGTGAAGAAAAAGGAACAGAATTCACCACATGGTTTATCAGATAATATTATATTTCTCTCATCTTACACAACCTGAAAGTTTCATAAATACAGATTTCAAAGTTTGAACAGCATGAAAATTGTCACAGAAGACAATAGCAAACATGTGCATTCGTTCCAGGTTGTGAGCCTTTGAGCCTTGCTAGATTTCAACTGACAAATACTACTCAAAGAAATAAAATACTATTGATTTTGGCGTTTATTTTTTTGTTTCTGTTTATAGATTTGTAATGCTATTGACATAACTACGTTTTTCCCCAACAAGTGTCATGGCGTCAAAATCTAGATGAGACCCGTTTATCCGACAGAAAGATTAAAAATATGATGGTCAAGCAAACTAAAGTAAGAGAGAGTTATTAAGTGAATAAAATGGCTCATTTGAACACTCAACAAAACTATGAAAGGGTACGGTATTTAGTTACCCGTAGAATGATCAACAGAAGTTAAAAACGAATTAGAGTCAATTAATCGTAAATAAGCAATGAACAAGCATTCTACTATTACAGTTGAATGATTGTTCATCAGACCTTGAAACATCAGGACAAGGCTAATTACCTCTTAACGAGAGTACATCAATCAGAACAGATAAACACTTACGTGACATAACAGGGAACTAGTGGGACGGGTGGACGTATAGGGACTGAATAGAGATGAATAAACAAACACACGATACTCTAGATACTCCCAAGAGAGCACTATGGAGATAATAAATAAATAAGAATACTATATAGATGGGTATAGTAAATAGGGATGGTAAAGTTAAACTGTACAGTCTTTAAAAAAGTTATCTCATACTCCAAAAAAGGTTCAGAGAAACAAGGGAATATTAATCTCACCAATCCAACATCAGAAGTCCCCATCAGTCCTGGTCCACCCGTTCCCTCAGATATGTTACCTTCCGGCCTAACCCTGCTCGTTTTGTGTATAATAAGGGACCCAAGTCCCGACGTCGGAGAAGCCAGCCTGGAACGTTTGAGTTTGACCGAAAGAATACAACAAGTTGTATTTCACGATAACAGTAATGTGGCCCTATCTCCTTGAAAGTTACGCAAACTAACAATAGCTCATTGTAAAGGGGGCAATCTCCTCTACAAGAACATGTAAAAATATACAACATAGGGGACATATAAATGCAAGATATTGAAATACATCTGAACACATAAATATGGCCACAGTCGGCAAATCAGAACGTGAATATTGGAAAGTGATACATGAATAGAAAGAGCATCATATGTACTATCACTATATACAGTAATTGATGATACTTTATTAAAGTACATTTGGTGAAAGGCAGGAAAAGGAGGCACGCTCGAACAACGTGACACAAGGCCTTGTGAATATTTTATGAAAAGGCATATTAACAACAAAATCAGCAATGTGTGAGAAACAAAGCCCACAAAGCAGTTAAAATGTGCGATGAATGAACTCGTTACAGTTGTAAATTTATAACCTGCCTTTATGAATGTTTAATTTTCATCAAAACGTTAAACTTTAGCAAATTTTTCGATGAAATTATTTGTTTCAATTATAACCAAGGATGTAAAATTATGTCAGTGGTAATAAAGTTGAAGAAGAGTCCGCCAACGCACAGGGGGTGTTTTGGTTTTACTGTTTATTTTTGCAGCATTTTCTGTTTGGCATTCCTTCAGTCGAAGAAGTCTCTTTTGCGAGATTATTTCCCACTCTTTCCTGTTTGAGACGGGAGTGTAGCGAGATTTCCATACTCGTTGATCGAGTTCTCTCCATTGATGCTCTTAAGGGTTTAAAACTGGCGATCGGGAAGTCCATTGCATGATTCTTCATCATGATACGTCCCTGCACTTCTTTAAAAAGAGGCAGAGAAAGGAGGGAATATTTGTGTAATTGTTAAAATCAAATTCAAACACTTGCAATATCGTTTATCTTAAATAAAAGCTTGGTCATGATAAATGTCAGCTCTTCCAAAGTTCAGTCTAACAACTATGGTCAGTGTATCCTTTAAAATATTTCGTATCACAATGATTTGACATATCACGAGACAGACACTGCACAGTGAATTCCTGGATGTTTGTTTCCGTCATAAATAACTGTCAAGATCTTAATGTTAAGCTTGTCATATAGTATTTTCTATAACATATATCGAGAGGATGAGATGATACTAGTCGACTCTTAAGACTGAAGCCCCGGAATCTTCTTGAAGGTAGGAAGAGAAAAACGGGTGGAAATATTTGTGTGATTGTTTAATTCATATTAGAACACTTGCAATATCGCTTATCTTGGTCATACTAAATGTCGGCTCTTCCCATGTTAAGTCTAACAACTATATCCAGTTGAATGCGGATGACGATCATTAACAGCAAACACTGTAAGCTTGAAGCGAATGGCTTCAATTATCCATTAGTTCAATAGCCGGAATCACGGTGAGCACATGCCGTAAATTCAATGGCATAACACTCTACAGGATCGTGTAGGGATGTATGTATACACTTCGCTTGAAACTTATTCAAATGAAATGAATGAACTTCATTCACATCAAGAACACTGCTTTCATTATTCATAATTTGTGTCAAACAATTTCTACACTTTAAACATGGTGTCTACTGCAGGTATCCCGATTGAAAATATCACAGGAATGTATTCCAATGAACAGTCAATTAAAAACATTATACTAAATGCCCTGTATTCTTCATCTCTAGAATTCCTTGAATTGGATTCCTTAAATTCTTTGCTCATCATGTTTAGGTGAAGGTATAACAATTGAAAATGTATCAGCTTTATCAATCAGGGTTTCTATGAACTGTCTGTAAATAAAAAATTTTAAAAACTGTTATTCATCACTGTTATTCCTTATGGTATAGAGTTAGGAGATAAACCTATTGTGTTTTTAATTTTTTGTGATTCGAACGTAGATTCGAAACCTGTTGATTTCATTCGGAGCCGAACGCGTAGCGTGAGGCTTCGAATTTAAAATCAACAGGTTTCGAATCTACGTTCGAATCACACAAAAATTAAAACACAATTGGTTTATCTCCATTCTACCATGACGAGTTAATAAACTTTTGAATTACATTTCTTTGATATCGCGAAAGTTTAGGTGTGACGCGGTCATAGGCATTTCCATTTGAAATAGGTATAATGGGTAACACCTAAACTAATATTGAAGTGAAAAGATAGAGCAGGGAACGTTAAAAATGAAAGAATTGTCAAGTTAACACGTTATAGCATTGAGTTTGTCTTGACACTCATGACGTCAGCACAAAACATGACAATTTGACTTCCAAAAAGTACTGAATCACCTGCAACAAAATGGCCGATACCAAATTCCTTTAACTGAACAGGTGACCAGCCTTGTGACGTCACACACAAGCCTATGACGTCACTGTGTTAGAATGAAAACTATCGTTGCCGAGTCTGATCATCGCGGCTTTAAATGAAACGTTTGTCCACACTAATGCAAACAAGTCATATGATTGAGTAATGGACTGTTTATATCAGCGTGAAGAAGTATGTCTGCCTAATGGTAAATGGTATCAGAAGGCTATCAAAAGCACGTTTTCATCATGTTTAGCTGTAGAGCGTCAAACTCCTCGCAGTGCCTTTACGTCTCTTCTTTGCATCGAGCCTTTGGACGATGTATTCCAACGCGGTCATTCGGCTGTCTAACAATCGTGGTCGAACGTAGATTCGACGATGAAATAAACCGATCAAAAACAAGGATTTTAAAATGTCATGGTAGAATACTACTTGGTTAACAAAGCGTTAAACGTGCTGGCTTAACATCCTGGGAGACACGTCAGAGATTTCTGTCCTTCCCATGATAATCCAAAGAGACGCCGTTGCTAAATTTAGTAGTAAATGTACACAGGTCGATGGCAGATGGCGGCAGAGACACATTTGGACATTCACCGTGGATCAGGGGTTTGGAGCCAGTTCTCCTGCTATCCCGCTTCCTTTGAAGTCTACTTGCTGATGATGCCTGAAGTAAAATGTCACATTACAGGATCGATTCAGTTCTAATTAACCCACGGACATTCGTTCACTAACGTACAACGAGAACTGAAATTGAATATCAAACGTAAAAATTATTTATATTTATTCATTTCAATTTTAAAGACTCATTAGGAAATTTGATACATTAGATTTACGAAAACGATTAAAAGAAGAAAGGAATATCGCATCACTGAAATGATTCGGTTCGCGTTAGCTCAATAACTTAAGAACGAAAACATGAATGTAATTTTAAACTAGCATTAGTGAGATCAGCCCACCAAAATACCCTACTTCCATCAATGATCACGGTAGCTTTAGATGCATTAGGTCCAATTCAAAACTCAAAACTTATCGAAATAATTCACACAACAGTTTTACCCTAGTTAGTCATTAAGCTAACGTCTAACTATCTTTGAGAAGATAAAGGATTTCAAGGAAACCACAAATTATAGAAGTTTAACATACTCCAATAATTCAATAAGTGAATACTTACAGTTCCTGTCTGTTGCCGAATCATTGACTTATATGATGAGTATAAATATGGACAGTAAGTGTGAAATAATTATGTGAAGTAATTATAAGAAAATGCGAGCAATTATTAGCAATAAATCAGAAAATCATCATATTCCAGTCCTATGGTTTTATGAATAACAAAAGGTGGTATAGCTTTTTAAGAATTAAGCGCGATTACCACAGTGAAATGACTCTGAAAGTTTGTCCTGAGAAAATCACAATTCTTCAATTGTAAGAAATAATTAAAGATAGTTTTAATAAACATCAAGCAGTAACACATGACACAAGATTTTGCCTATAGCAATGGGCAAGTAAAAACTCTAACTAATATTTAACATATAAAAGCTATATGAATTTCTTAAAAATGTCTCAAGGTCTCGTTAAACAACGAGTCCACAGTTTTATACACTCTTTGCAATCGAAAATGCCCTTTGAAGAATGTTTTATTTAAGATTTTTTCGAAAATATTTCTGATCACGTGGCGACAGATAATGTAAGCGCCCACATATTTTATGTCACGGCGTAACAAGAGAAAAGTCGTGCCCTTACCTTGATATTCTATTACATAAAGCAGTCATAAACACTAGCAAATAAAGATAAAAAAATATGCCGGGCATAAAATAAATTATTGATTATAATGACTGAAGAAAGAACATTTTCTGAGAAATCATATACAATCTGAACACTAGCTGAACAATTAAAAGATGTATACATATGAAGTATGCGTTAATATTGATATGTGGCTTCACTTTCAGTATTGTAGCGCAATTCCTTTGAGAACAAATTTTGTTTTCAGCATACAACTTATGAAAATGAATGCACAAATGTTAATCAGAAAAAATGCAAAGTGCATGTTTTTGTATAAAAAAAAACCTTGTTAGTGAAATTTTACCAAAATATTTTTTTTGTTCTTCAGTTTTACGACATAAAAACATTTTAATAATTTTAAAGCAGTCTTGATATGCCTCCTATTTGTATGTCTGGTGCATTTTAATGTCATGTTTCAATGTCAATGTTTCAGGGACGAAATACTACAAGGTGGATAAACATTGCATCAGATGGATGAACTAAAGCTTACTTAACAATTCTCAGACAAAAATGTTGTCAAAATGTCTGAGCAAATTGTTAAAAGGGCAGTGTGATTTGGCCACGAGTGTAAAACTCACAATTCATGGAATTAATTCAATGAATGAAACAAGATGTACCTATCGCCTTAATTGAATTTAAACCGATATGTGTCAACCATGCATGAAAAGCATTTATAAATAGATATGGAGCAACAAAACATATCAGTCACCCAAAAGTATTATCCGATCCATCATAGACCATGTATTTTATCATATTTGAAGAGATTACATCAACCCACTATGACTAATGAAAGGCCCATTTGCTACTCAAGTAAATGGACATATTAGAATTGAATCAGTCCTAGAATGTACACATGTGGCGACCAATCAATAATATAGTAGCACTAGTCCTCAGTGGATCCGTCAGACCATTATGACACCTCTCGAGAGTGTTCTGATTTTTCTATGTTAACTTTTGTCATTCGGGGGAGACATTATTACGTCTTTTTGATGTATTCGGTGTATTATATTCTTCCTCCATATCAGTTTCTTATTCTAAATATCAATCACTTCCCGTGAAGGTTAAGTGTTATTATTATCCAGCCAGTTTCTGATTTACAGGAGGAGTGGAACCATATTGAAAAAGGATATTGGTGGTATATCCTATGAATTAATTTCCAAGAGTCAATCTTGGGCATTTCATATTGTTAGTCGATATTTATCAATGAATAGTAAAGAATGACTCATAACATGCTTTTAGGAATATTGAACTACAGAGAACCTGTCATAGAAAGTTCTTACAATTTTAAACAACAAATGCCAATGGTAATGGCTGGTGTTTGTAGTCTATACTATATATGACTATCATTTGCAGCATTTTTTGGGCATTCTCTCAATAATGACGTGATATATCGATGAAGTTTTCTTCAAAATTCTTCCGGACTCTTCTTGCAATGCGAGCATGTTGTAAACGTTTAAGGAGTTCATCACATTGGTGCTCTATTGGGTTTAAATCTGGCGATTTGAAAGACCATTGCATGATTCTTCAGGCTTAACACTGTTGATGTACAACTTAGTTTTATTAGTTATCAAATATTATTTGGAGTGAATGGAAAAACTAATTACAATTTAAATGATGTGATCATATTAGTTAAGAACATCATATACTATTGTAGTAAGAAGGGGTTTATTCCAAATATTGCATATATCAAACGGCAATTAATACAATATTATATCACAAAATACATCTACATTAATCAACACCAGGAATCATATGTCCTGAAATTGTGGTCTATTTTGCATATTGTACGTAGTAGTCTCTACGACTGGGACAAGACAATGACAAGTGACAAGTGACTGGCCGGTATGTAGTGGTCCTCTGAAGAACGTTCAAATGTCAGGAAACTAAAATGTACAGATTGGCGACGTTTTCATTTTGGCGACTCCTTTCAGGCATGAATGACGATGACATCATATCCGAGAAACAAAACAAAACTCAAAACAACGTCTATCGTTTTATGGCGATCGTTACAATATGCATTTAGGCTTACTCTAACTTGCGCTTGCTTTGGATCGTTTCTAAATGACGTTTCTACCAAAATATCTTGTTAACTTCGAACAATCATACAAACACATTTTGAAAAGAAGTATTCCATTTGCATTGCTTCTTCCGATTTATGTGATTAGTTTTACGTTTCTTTATTTGCAGGGTGTACAACTGACATTTACAGTACAAGTTTGGCTTATATCGTGTACGGGTTAAATTCTTTTCTGTGACCTCGGTGACAGTTTATATATATGCTGTAGAATGCACCCGAAAACGTTTGTTTAATTAAAATTTGTAAACATTACACGATTTAAAATTCTGCAAACTTTTTTGTGAGATGAAAAAAATGTATATGAGTATTCACCATCTAGGTGACTTCCGCATTTCATCTGAGCTTGTCACATGACCTGACCATACGTACACCCTTGCATTTTTGACATAATGGTTTCGATTGCATTTTACCTCGACAAATCTAACATTGAATTTTAAGAACCGTAAGCAGGGGCAGATGAAAAGCTCCCTCAAGGATTTTGAATGCATGCACACAACGAGATACGTCTGTAAGATACATAACGAAATCTTGTCTATGAATCTCAGGGTAGTGGGGGTACATCCTTTATGTATCTTGGCTTGATACGCTCTTGAACTTGGAAGCAGAAGGATAAGAGTGGCTGATTTCCCAGAGGACCAGGGGGGATTGTGAGGAGTCCTAATTATGTTGTCTGGTGTGGTAATCCGCTGGAGTGGGTTCAGTATTCAAAAGTTCCATGGATGGAGTTACAGATAAAAAGAACTATTCAGCTATATCATAGGGTTTAACAACAATGCCAACTAATGCTAAATGATGATAAATTAGGTTACATGACTACGAGGACAAAGCCCATCGACTAAAGAAACTATTAATTGTAACGTAAAAAAAACATGACAGTTTGGAATATGATGAATCTCATAATTCAACCGGTCCCAAATTAGTGAACTACTGAGATATAATTCTGTTACATATGTACCTAACTTCTCGCTTCTATAATTTAACCTCAGTAGTGTCGAGAAACAAATTAACAGTCTCTCATTGTCTCCATGTCACTTGGCTTTCTACCAGACGGCAGGGCACACTAGTTTCATCTTGTTACTCATTTTTTTTACAAAATGCACGGAGAATTGATTTATTAAATTTCAAAACCCAAAACTTAAGGTTTAAAAACTTTTGAATGCGATGTTTACATTGAACATCCATGTTTATTATTTTCAAAATTTGAATATTATAATATGTTAAGAACATTTTCAACTTTTTACCGTATCAATGGTAATTATCAAAATTTTTCTCACAAGAAGAGAGTTTTGATTATTTACAATCACATCAATCCTAATCCTCACAACACCTCGTTATCTTTTATTGTTTTGTTTTGATTGTAAACCACATAAAGTAACTTAGGTATACCTCCATCTACTCAAACATTATCAAGATATTCCAAAGCAGACAGAAGAGACTGGGGTAAAAGTGTTCAATAAATAATATTCATGTAGATAGGATTCGTGAATTCATATTTTGCACATGTATAAAGAACTTGTTAGATTTTAATTGAAAACGAATCCTTTTCATAGTTTTTGGTACGTAATGATGAATGCTTTAGATGTTTCAATTTCATATCAGCATTTTAGTATTTAGAAACGTACTATATTATAACGCCAAATGAATACCACGGATTGTCCCTTTAACGGACACATGATATGAAATAAAAACGATCACTGGTCAGTTCACGCTATAGTGGAAGCTTCTAGTTGTCCCATGAGTGAATGATGCACTGCCAAACAGGGGTATAACACTATTGTCTGCACAATGCCTGTGACGGTGAATGAAACTGGTCATAGGGTCAGACTAGTGTTGAACATCAAGCTGTTTAAATGGTTTTGTATGAAAGGCGTGCGTTTCATACTGGTCAATCAGGGCTCTGAAGCAATGAACTCAAGACTCTACATAAAGCTTGGCATTTTCAATACGAATTAAATCACCAAGACTCCCACGAAGATCAAGAGTAAAACGCTATAGCAATGTCAACCTATTGTGTTGATTCTTCATATTTTCTTGGGAATTCCGCTTTAAACATGGCTTTTGAAAATAAAATACAAATAAATTACTATAAATCATTGCTTTTTGATGGAATAGGTCTCTCTATGCAAAATTTGGCAGATATGCATAAATTAACGGCAATTCTATTCGAAATCGGTTTCCCTACTACGGTAAAAAAGCAATATTTTGAGAATGGAAATCCAAGGTTCTGTCGCTCAGTCACTTAAGCTGCTGCACAAAAGTAAGTTTAACTGTTCATAAATTCTATGAAAAATCATCATTTTGTATAAATATTGATATGACAATCATTTGCCATTGGCACTGTGACGATGTTGATAAGCTTGTAATATAAAATTTAAATAACTTAATAATTTGCAAAATAATGCTTATTGAAGAAAATTTGAAGAAATAAAATTTTGTAAAAAGAATAATTTCATATCGATAAGATATCATCAACAATAAAAGTGAGACACATTTGACTCCATACCGAGGTCTATGCCTCCATAAGTAGATATAATTCAAGTGTGTCCACTTCGAACGAACAGATAGAGCCAGCTGCTCATAAATACTGACATATGCACAAGAATACTTGTTTTTACAGACAACGACATTGATAAAGTTTGAAATGCAAGTAACAACCGAGGCGAAACCTTGATATAAGAGTTACATAGAAATAAACATGAACTGAATAGAAATTAATGGCGGAGTTTCATTTTTATAAAGGTTTTTTTAATATCATTGTCACAGATAACGACATTGATAAAGTTGAAAATGCAAGAAACAAACGAAGCGAAACCTTGATATAAGAGTTACATAGAAATATACATGAACTGAATGGACATTAATTAATGGTGGAGTTTCATTCTACAAAAGTTGTTTTAAATATCAAAATGCTATTTTTATATTATAGAAAATATTGAAGTAGTGTACGTAACAAAAACAACATAAAACGGCATTAAACGATTTTAAAACTCGATCGAATCCGTCTTGATCAACTGTTTTCCGTTTGTTTTTCAACCAAATATTTCATCGAGCAAGCAGGTTTACTTTGTATTGTAAGGGACGGTAAAACTTCTGAAAGGCATATTAAATCAATATTGTTATTATTTTACAAAGACTGCCTGATGTACAACATATTCATTATGATGATAATCTGAGGACAGTGTTGATGTTTAAGTCAATGTAGTATGTTTTAAATTTTTTCTAAATAAATGCTGTTGTATGCAAAAGATATTATTTCAGAGGGTAAAACATCTCATTACTACTGAAACCCGATTTTTTGCAGTCGATAATAAGGAATCGCGTAACTAGCAAAATCTGCAATGGACATTTTAGTGTGAACACCTTAATATTGTTCTTCGCGACATTTTTAACAGTGTATTGATGAAAAAGTTTTATTGCGATTGGTAGACATAATATCCTTTACGAGCGATTCGTTCCTTTCCTGACGGGAATGTACTACAGTGCCTTTGAAGCCGTGATTGTCCTAAGATTGTCGTAATTGACAATTACATTGGCCAGAGATCGTTAATAAGTTTGTTTGGGAACTTACATGTAACCTATGCCGACAGAAAGGCATTTTTTGTGTGTTTCATAGGTCTTAGGTGTCTCATGTAATAAGATAGTATGCATGTGAACGATATCGTAATTTCTACTTCTACATTTCAGGTATATCAATTATATTAGGTACTCAAGTTAGTAACGACTAAAAATGGTAACTGATAAAAATGGTTTGATAAGTAGTGTTCATAACATAATTAGTTCAATAATAATGTTACCCAAGGACAACATGTTACTTAAAAAAAATGTTATGTTATTTGATTATTCAAAGTGTCACCTTAGACAACTTTGAAATACAGCCTGATAACATACAAACCATGTGAGTAACATATAGGTAATATATATGAAAACAAATAGTTGGATTTGATAAATAAGGTTGAAGATTACATATCTATATCTATATCTTTTGTTAGCTATAAGGTATTAAATAAACAAATGTTTGCTGCAGTTTCTTCGTTTTTTGATTAAACGCAAGATTAACATGGGTGGAACACGGGAAGTTTACACATGTACACATAAACGTGACAACTTGCCGGAAATGGGCTTACCCTTATCAATAAAGCCATACTGAGAGGGAAGTGTTCGATTTGTTGTAGAATTAATATAAATATTCGTGCTAGAACCTCAATTTATTTTCAATAGCAAACAAACACCATACTTCCGATCCTTTCATCCACATACTGTCCTCTTACAAGGATCTTTCTTCTTTCAATATTTAAGGGATTTTTTTTTTCAAATATAAGCCCTTTCAATCAATATTGTATCCACGTTTATTTATAGCCTAAAGGTTCCCGCAAGCCTGAAATGTTTACTGTTCTAGTTTAGTTCTTTGAAATCCATAAATGATTCAATTAAAGCGCTTCAGAAATAACCTATTCGATAAGAACAAACTCTTTGGCAATATTACATTGACGCAAAGCATGTTTTCTTAAATAAAGCATTTGTAATCTTAACTTTTTGTAATGATGTATAGATTAACATTTGTAAATTGATATCGATTTGAATATCACAGATGAAACAAGTGACAGTTATATCTATCAAATGTACATGTGACAACAGTTAATGACATTCAGTTACATTTCCAAGAAATCATAGAATTAACGATGCACTTCACGATTACAGAAAGTTATTTTTATATGAGCAAAACAAACTTGTAAATGATAAATCATTTCTGACAGCCATCAAAGTTTCTTCCCGATATATAGCAAGAAACTTGCAGCTTAAGGCAAAATCACGTGACCTGATATTACGTCACTTGCACGGTTTCCGTGCTTGGGGGTCATTTTTGTGACAGCTCAACATTTTAAAAACTTTTCAATGTATAACATGCAAGACTAAAATGTACATTGATATGCAGAGAACCACGTTTCGTTCGGGGCTTCATTTCACAAGACAGATGAATTTGCTTCTCAATGTTGACTCCAGCATAGGAATGAGATAAGGGCCCACCACTGGATTTTGAATGGTGAAACAAGATGCTTGACTACAATTTTGACGATGTTCTACGTGTGAGTAGATAAACAGACCACGATGCTAGCTTGCCGAACTTTCTGTGTAATATTAGTGAACATTTTATCAAATTTACGTGCAAGAGCCGTGCCTACAAACGGTGGCGTGACGTGTACAAAATGGCCGAACACTGCGGTAACGCCAGGAACGACATGGGTTGAGAGATGTAACGAGCGCACGTGTACATGTGGAAGTGATGGAGAGGTGGAGTGCGTGGGACCCACATGTAGTACCGCATATCATCCCTCACAACAGTCAAGATGCCAACAGGTATTTATAACTTTGTTGCAGGGATACCTCTCGTGTTTCAGCATTATGTCTAGGGAAATTCCCATCGGGCACAGACAACCTGCCCTTCCAGGATGTTGCATATACCTGCTCTGCGGTCATTTATACTTGTGCTGTATCCTAACTCTCTGGGCATCAACAAATCTCCCTGCGTTCAGTAACAAACATGTTGAAAATATCATCTTAAATAGCGATTTCAACATTCATTGTGTTTGAAAAGATATAATTTGAAAGCACCTTACCTTAATGGATGAAATTTTCATCATATATCTATATACAAAATTCTCATCAAATACGTTCAAGGTTATCTTTATCTGTCAGCAGTATTTCTTAAAACTCTGGTGACGTTTCTTTTTCACATGAGTATACATACACATATATATACAAAATATTCTAACGACACTGTTAAACCTCAACACGCAGCACACTTTATGAGCAGATTACGTCGAATAAATATTTCAATACGAAATATGTTCACAAAATCAGAAACCCAAAGTCAAGATAATGTTTTAATCAATTACTGTAATTGTATCTACATGATAAATGATAATTCAAAAAACGATTTATGAGACCAATGGGAAATGTCAGCAACGACTTATTAAAACCTACATTAATTTCAGGTAGAACATTCTAACAACACCGCTGGGCTATTTATGAAATATTCACCAGATTGTCTTACCACTGCATGTTTTGTGCAGCTGCACATTATCTACATTAATGGTGTACATCTCTCATTGCTCCGATGTCTCTACACACAATTCAAATAATCCTTTTAGCAATTAAATGAAAACGAAAGCTTTTTGGCGTTAGTATACTTATTACATAATTTTTTAATCCGAACAAATATTGAGATAAGTTTGTTTTCCCCAAACCTTTATGGTAATCGAAAATGCAGTTTTCCAGGTAAAAATATCAAATATTTGCAGGTGTTTGAAATCTACACAAACCCAGGTGTAATTTAGGTCACAAATGACAATGAGTTAAGGAAAGTTGAGCTAAGTTTAAACGAGAGACGAAAAAGCACGTTCAATTTAATTGCAATTCTGCAATTCACAGTTAAAAGCACGCATGAACTCCTAAGAATAAAAATCTTCAACACGCTAACGGGACTGTAAACATACTGAAAAAAATCGTCGTTTATCAACTACGTTATGTATGTTCAATATCACACTGACTAGTATTTGACAAAGCTTAAATACACATTTTCCGTATTTACACAATTTCCCAAATGCTATTGAGATAAAAGTTCATTTACACATGAAAGCTAGTATGAGAAGTTACGTTTTGCTTCTAAAAATATTTCAAGGTTTGAAACGTCCATGGTTTATAAAACTGTCAGAGAGAAAAATTTGTTAGACGATGGCTAATAGTGTGTAAAAATAATTCAAAACATTCGCAAGAAAGCATTTTGTTTTGTTATCCTTCTATTTAACGAGTGCCACAGAACATGACTAAAACTATTGTAACAAAGACAATGTAAGAGTACACCTGACCCAACAGCTTGTTAACTGTTGCTCATCTTGATCTGATAATCAGATACGATGATTTTGAGTTTACAGAAGGAAAAAACATTTAGCTTTTTCAAATGGCGATAAGAAAACGAAAGATCAAGACAGGATATGTTTAGGTTAAATTATTACCATGATCACAGGTAAAATTCGTAACTAGAGATAGTCATCGTTTGTGCGATAATTTTACGAATGCATCAATATTTGATTATAGTTGATATACCACATACCAGAAATGACAATTGTTTGTATCTGAAATTTAATTTTGATTACAACCTATAAGATAAAATGTTAATATTAAGTAAACGAGATAGGTTCCTTCTCCTCACGATTCTTCCCGACATTATTAGGTCTGTTGAGCGATGAGATGAGTTAGCACAGACTTCGTATATAGAGATTATCCGAGGAAGTGTGTCATATGAGTTTTACGAAACGAATGTGAATTTTTACTACCCGAGCGATAGCGACAGTTATACACAAATTTGCAAGATTCACTCAACACACTTCCTAGTGTAATGTCTTTATTACCGATTCTATTTAATCTAATACGCACGGAAATATTCAGAAAACGGTCTGCTTCACTTACTGCGGCAACCTACAGTGACGTCACGAAAAATACTTTTATAACGTCACAGACAAATACGGTAATTCGTGCTGAAAAAAAGTTGATAGGTAAAAGTGGTATGCGCACATGCGCTCATATTAAAAATTAGTCACCAGGCATGATTAACCTTGTGGGTAATGAACTATATTATAACACATCTTGTCGGTTTATGTAAAGTTCTTCTCCTGCAGTGGTCAAACGACGGTTGTTGCTGTGAGAGGCTGGTGTGTCACCAAGGTGGGAACGTGTATGATCTTGGAGACACGTTCACCATGAGACAAGATGACCAATGCAACGAATGCACGTGTACAGGAAATCCTGTTGGACATGACTGTGCACCTGTGGACTGCTTGCCTGTTGGATGTGTGGATATGACTCTCCCAGTTGATAAATGCTGCCATACTTGTCCAAACGGTAACGGACTCTATGTTTTATTCAACAATCAAGTTTAATTAGCATGGTCTTCTGTCACGATGTCAGTTTATTATACCTATTGTTATCGCATAAAAACTGTAGGCATATTGTATTCTGGGAATCACTGTTACCATTAAACTTTCTATCCAAAACCATGGTTATAGATTTGATGATAGTATACACAAACACATGTGTGTGTTGAATTTCTGATATTTCATTACGTAATAATTTGAAATAATCGTTTTTATTACCAAAAGTGGTCGTGTCATTTTGCCATGGTTCCAAACTGTCATTAATCTCTATATTTCTAGCAATTAAACTGTTTTTATTTTGAAGTCATAACAGATCATTCTTCAGTTTTATAAAGCACTATATATTCTGCCAAACGACTCGTCTTGATACTTATGCCCACCAGAGTTAGCTCCCTTTGATAACGCTGCAAAGAAACATCGCCGCCTTAACTTCTTTATCGTCAACGACTTATTTAGATATAGAGATATATCTATTACGACATCTGAGTGACATTAAAAGTGATGCATTATGTCGTGAGAGTTAAATGTTACAATTCCCACAAGAATAAGGCTAAATCCGTCTAATTTCGTGTCGTTAAAGGCAGGATGTACTATGTTTTTCGAGTAGGAACTTTTAAATGGAATATGACTCTAGATATACGTCATTCGGTGAACACCAAATTCAATTTATATATGAATTCGTGACATTAAAATATTACTGTATACAAAAAGGGAGAACATTCTGGAAACTTTTTTTAGTTGGTGGAAAAAATGAAAAAGGTGACACAGAGTATGTTTAATAAATTTTTAATGTGGCTTGAATAAGAGCCAAAATACCATCTGCCCTGAAATAAGTTTAAATATCCTGCCAGAATTTCTTATGATAATACAAAAACAGCCATATAGTTGATAATAAGTCGAACTTCTGCGTCCAGTTTACATGAATATCATTTAAATGACATACCAAACACTGAGAACCAATATTTGTCTCTGTGCTTGCTGTAGATAAGTTTCCGAAATAACGTTTGAGTCATTGGCGCGCACCACTGTCCAGTTTTCGATCACGAAGTACAACTAAATCCTCTTTACTGTTTCTATACTGAACCGATGAGCTGCAAGAATGTCATTTTCAGAAACCAACACTACATTTCCATAGATTAACACCATTAATAAATTTTGACTTATCTGACTCCTATAACATGCTCTGTGTCTCTTTAAAAGTACTTATCTACTCATTGTTTAAATCTCAGCGTGCACAAGACATCGAGACAAGTTCATTTCAGTTATGAAAGGGTGGCCAGGTTGTGACAAATTATAAGTGTGCTATGGAATAGATATATCGAAGTCATAATGACGTCATTCTGAATCAATATAATTCATAAATTTCAAACCCATCACCTAAAGGTCTTTGAATGCCTTGCAGGTGAGAACTGCAGAATCCCTCCTCTAGAGTGGCCGGGGAACGGAGATATAGGACCATCGGTGCCCATCCCGTACAACACAACAAAAATGATTTTCAACAAATCTGATAAAAGGTTTTCATGGAGTTGTACCTGTACGGTAAGTTTTATACCTTTGGATAAAATACGTATGATCATAATGAGTTCAGGTGTGTTTTATATATCTTATAAATTGAATAAGTGTGTAAGGGCATTGAGTAGTGGCTAAGAACAGCAAGTTTTCTGGCTTAAAACTTCTTTTTTTTTTGGAAATCACGTCGTTCCAAAATTTATGCCTAGTCCTTCATCAAAACGTGAAAATAATGCTGTTATTCATGAAACACAAAAAAGCGACCCATGTGATTTTATGGATACGCGTGCCGATGACATAATCTACATGTAGTTAGTAAAATAATGTCCTGATAACAAAGACAAAAATTTTTATTGGATTATATTTAATGACTGCTAATACCACCCATAGGATTTGCAAAAAGGCAAATTGTCTTGTGTAGTTGATTATATGTAAAAGATACAGTAAATAACATTGATACTGTGGTATTTTAAATATCAATGCTGATCCTGTTGTAAATTAGCACAGGGAATTGAAAATATCCAATATTCAAAAGTACATGCATAGAATATAAGTAGATGTAGAAAAATCCCCTCCGCTTAGCAATTGGCTGTATGACTGACATACGCAATATTAACGTAATTCGCCAGACGGTTAATCTAGACTGACTCCGATTGGCTAAAATTAGAACAGGGAGTAATTGATTTATATATAACAAATCAGTGTTTAAACCAAAAACGCATGACTGTAGGTATAGGTAAGTATTTTGTCATTTCACTCAGATCTACATGAAAACAACCAATTCGTATACTAATTTACAATTTCAAATTCATTTGTCTTGAGTATCTGTCTGTCAGATACTGATCATATGTGGAAGAAAGTTTTTTTAGGTAAGAAGAAATGAATTGTACAAATGAATTATGATATTCAGACAATATGTTGAGATAAGTAAATGATAATGATTTATATATACGTATTTACTCAACATTTGGTAGAAGTCCTTTAAGATAAATAGCGATTTTTCATTTGTACATTTTTATCTAAAAGTGACACAGAATACGTTTCACTAATTTTGCATGAAGCGCAAATACGGCAAAAATGGCATATGACTTGAGTTAATTCAATTCGCCTACCTTTAATTGCATCCTTATCGCCGGCATATTCTGTGCCCCTTTAACATTTAACAGCTTGTGGAATCAATCAATATATGATCGACAATTGAGATCTGGCAGGTAAACGTTTCACAGACAAATAAAAAGTGATTTATCTTCCAAATCATTACGACTACACTTCTGAAATTTGTTGGCTGTTTCACTAGTTTTTACTTCTAATATTACATAAGGAGAGGTAATTGTTGAATTCGAAGTGAGCACAAATAACGACGATGCTCTTATGAATTTAAATTTTATATATAGTACTCAACATCTGATAATGACCTAATCCTAATTACATGATAATTGCACTAAGATAGGTAGTAAGTGAACAAACTTTCGGTATGCAACTGTAGATCGAGGGCGGATAGACGCATTCGTCGCATAGACGTAATAAATGTTGCAGCTCAAAAAATAATGTTTGACAATGTCATTCTCTCGCGAAACGGGGTAAGTCGAGTTAGTTCTTAATAAAAACTTTAACAGTTATTAATTGTTCCTTATAATTAAATACTGTTTTCACCTGACACAAAAATTGCATTTGCTGCGTGCTGTGGAAGAGTTTAATAAATACGTGCTGCGGTGCATTGTCATTGTAGCAATCAAGACGTATGCCTCCATGTTGTCACTATGCTGAATCGATGAGGATTCGAATAGTTCTTCTCCTCAACAGTAATTCGTTTTCGTTAAAAAGGTCACCATTTATAAGGTTTGCCATAGTTCACATCAATAATGCAAAGAGTTAAGTTTTAAAATCCTATCAATGCCCGATGGTTGAGTGGGTAAGCTGTTGTATAAGTGAAATAGTTAGTACTATTGATGAAAGTACAAGTACAAGTACAAGAGTGCTACATTTGTCCACTATTTTAATGATGTGTGATTCTAAATTTTTAAAGCTTTTATTTGTTACAGAACCCCGGTTCGGATGCAGATTGCTCCAGACAGGCGAGGCTGGCGTTCGGAGACTTTAGCCACTCTTATGATTAATTGATGGTTGTTTAAAGACATTAAAGATATCGAAAAGCATGTATAAATATAATCTTATTTGCATTGACATCAATTATGAAGCTTAAAGGATATAAAGGCGAAAGGCGACGTATTTCAATTTTCTTTTCTGTATTGGTGAACTCCAACTTTGAGTTCTTGTTGGTATTGGAAATAAAAATGTTTAAAATCAGCAGTCTACAAAGTGACAATATATTGCTGGTCATCGGGTTGTCCTCGGGTTAAAAACTGAGGTACGGAATCAGGAATGACGGACCATATCGATCCAGTTAATATATTGAAAAAATGCTTTCATCATTGAATATTGGCACAACACACTTTAAGAAAAACATGGCTCATACAACAAAGAGACGCAGAAAAAGTAGAGTAAATAGTCAGTAAAGCACGCGTGTTTATCAAAACACAGATTTTTAAAAGATAGATTAGTAATTATGTTTACATCAGTTTATCAACGAAGCGTTCATAAAATGTCTATTGTCGTGCATTGTACGAAATGTTGTAAGAGCTGTTTGGATTCGGTTTTTTTTGTTATTCTGTAATTATTTGTTGAAAAATACTGGAAGAAGTTGTTTATCATACAGAGATTCAAAACTTTGATGACACCGATAGCACGATGATAATATTAAGATCAGATTGTTTGATTTCAATAAAAGAAATCAACTATACATGGACTCGTATTTATTACTCTTTTTTAATTCTATGCCGAACTATGACGTGTAGCTTCTTATAATCCCCTTGTTTTAAAAGTGTTGTGGGGTTTTAAAAATATAATTTTGTAAAAACAGAGTTATTGGATAGTAAACGAATCAAGTTACACCTGTGTTTTCACTAACATTCAATAACATTTTATCTTGGTGATTTTGCTACTATAAATCCACCGAGTTTTGGGGCCAATATATACAGCCCTATCATTATTACCTGCTAACACGAACAATTCACGCTGTAGTTGGCACCTACTTATTATCATATATATAGCCCCTTTAGAAAGTGGCCAAACACAGCATCTGCTCATGTGGTACGGACGAAATATAGAAATCAATACATCTACATAATATAATTTATATAGTTGAACATTGCAGTACACAAAGCCAGATATTTACAGTTAATCTGGCATAAGAGCTAATTTCACATAAAAATGTTTTGAGATCATTAAAATCAATTCATAATCAAGGTTTTGATGTTATTGTTAGTGGACATGTTATTTGTATATTTGAAAATGTACACTTGTGATCCACTGTTTCACTGATACGGTCCAAAACGAAAAGCTATCGAGGGACGAGACCACAACATGGTTGTCACCTGTAGCTGATCAAAGAGGATCTTAATAAACAGCCCCTCCCCCCCAAAACCACCCCCACCCCCACCCCCCTTCGATAAACTTTCAATTTCAATTACAGGTAATATGAATTAGTTGTGTGGTTTTGACCTCCCATCTCCTTATTTAATGTATTGTATATAAGTCTTATCCTTTATTTGAAATTATATTGCTAAAGACATTTTGTTCATATAGAACATTAAATGATTCTGAAATTGAAAAGTAATTTTAAAGCCTTCATGTCCGCGTCAAAATTAATCATATATGAGTATGTCACATATCAAACATGTAGATATATCATGATATTTTTAAAAACTATTCTTTTGTTGTTTTTATATGAGTTTTCATTGGATTCTTAGCATTCTTAATTGTGTTTGAGTCAATAATCCTTAACCGAAATATACAGTTATAACATCATAATATGCTGACAACAAACAGCCTCTACCAAAGTCTATAAAGATCGTTACTTGATGCACGACGACCTTTCAATGTGTATTTAAACACCGGTGTATGCGCCTCAATAAAACTTGCAATAAACCAACAAATCCTATAAATATTACACCTTTTATTGGCCCATACTACGCATGCAGTCCTTTTCATAGCATAGCTAACAAATCAACCAATCAAACGTCTCCTTGTTAACAATCGTCACATTGAAAGCAGACGACAAAACCTAAAAATAGTCACAGGCAGGTGGGTTCTAACACAGCTCTTGGATTCAGTTGTTTACGATACACTCAGTGGCGGGATACGTAATTAAGATACATCTTCCTGATTTCAGGTAAGTTAATGAAAATTACCTGTACATAAATGCCAATGTTCTGTATAAAATGTTGTAGGTGTTGTTGTCAGAGACGATGATATTGTCAGTGAAGACCATTTACAATTCTAGGTGGATGGTCAGTGCTGACTTCAGTACTGTTGTTGTAATAACCACGACTCTAGCATCTGTGTGTTATGTAGAATGCTGTGGTAGTATGACGTTCTGTCAGATAACCCTAAATCGTACCTAACCCAGGTGTACAGACGCATGACTTCAGTATTTGACAGCAGCTGTCTGGTTCAAATAACGTTTTATAAGACATCCTTTATGTAAGTTTACGTTAGAGATGTATCGAATATGTACCATAACATGTTTAAATTTTGCACTAGGACTAATCCAGGTTTGTGGGTTGTATTATTAAATAAGTGCTTTTGGTGTATTCTTAAGCCGAACCCTCTCTAGAATAACAAATCATGTTCATAATAACCTTTTCACCCGAATTGTCAAATTTTCACTTTTGATTAATCTGTTGCCTATACAAGTGAAATGAGGCATTCTGATTGAACTGCACCATAAAGACCAAGACCCGACATTATGCAAATCCTTAAGTAAGCTCCATCAGGTATTGTCGTCTGACAAAGAAGTGTTGTGATCAGAGCTCCTGTACCTGGGTCGGGTATCGATTTAACATCAAGCCAACTTGGGGCTAATTTGTCTGTGACGAGATGGGGCACGCACCACTGACGACCGACTTAATTAGGACATCATGTGGATATTCAAGGCAGTATCCATATGGTAGCTATTGATTCATGCTTTATAAAACAAGACGCCCATTATATCGTCATTTAATGCAAGAGCGGATGAGTCATTGTAGTTTAAAGATATACCACCTGTAGATTAGGTTTATTATAGAGAGGCTGGGTGGTGTATTGAACTTTGTTTACTTCTACATGTGATCTAGATCAACAAGTTTTGCATATTTTACTTTGTTTCTTAAAACGAATCATGATTATGTTCCAGTTAACGTTCTGAACATTGCTTGAAGACGTCAATTTCTTCATAAAATTTAACACATTTTCGTATTCGTATGTAACCTTAAGACGATAGATCATTAGGTAACAGTAAACCGACACAAACCTGGACAACCTCAGTGCAGAATCGAATAACAAAACGTCCTTTAATTCAAAGTTTAAAATAGGTAAAGTATAAAATGAACTGATTTGTAATTTTGAAAATCGAATTACTCATGTGAAATGTGTATGAAAATTTAGTGTTCATGAAATACTAATTTTTCATAATGTTATTATCTTTAAATCGAAATGTTATTTTTATTTTGGTCTTTACATATCTCTTCACATATATATGTGACGTATATCATGATAGATAAATACGTATGAACTATGACTGACATGAGGTCTTATGAATAATTATGTTCAAATAAGTTTTAAAAAACGTAATCAAATGAAGAAATAATGTTCTTATTTCCCAACAGTTGAAAAGTAAAAACGATATTTTTATGACAGCAAATACGACCATTTGATTTTCCAGTACGTTCCATTTATACAATTGCTATCCTCTATAACATTACCCCATTGTAACAGCTGTTGTACGATTCTATTCACTGTATTGGTTGTATGCGCACCAATTTTCAGTTACAGTTATCTGTCACACATTACTTTATATATGACAAATCACTCTGATGTAATTACAATTTCCATCAACATAATGTCACAAACTCAACAAAAATTAACTCGTTATTGAACGCAAAAAGGAGTTTCACTTATTACTCGCCCGTGTAAGATACCGCAGTGTAATATTTATACGGCGATATTAAACTAGTGTAATACCGCTGCACGTATGACGTCATAAAATTGTGTGGTTGTGACGTCACAATCTTGGCACCGACGTCTCAATGGCGGAAATGCTTCGTTCAGTACACTTTCGGTAATAATGCTTGATTACTGAGGTCAAGTAATAAACAGAATACTAAACTTCCTTCCATTTAATACTATTTTTATTAAACTCGTTAATGATTTGGTATCAAACTCGCTTTCGCTCGTTTTATACTTAATCATTAACTCGTTTAATAAAAATAGTATTAAATGGAAGGTCGTTTAGTATCCTCTATATATTCAACAAAAATTAACTCGTTATTGAACGCAAAAAGGAGTTCAGTGATACAATAATGTAACGGTAAGCGAATCTAAGATAATCCATGAATATAGATCATCAGATCATCAGTTGTAAAAATTAAAACAAAATTATTTTTACTCTGGTGAATTGGTAACGATATAGATATTTGGTGAGTGTTTTTTTTTCCTTTTATGTCAGGAATACACGGGGGAAAATGTAAGGATTAAATAAGAAAATCCAATAATAAGACCTATTTTCAGTCGTGGGCTGACACTCCAACTGCTAAATGGCATTGTAGATATCAGTTGCTATGGCAACTAATTTAAATGTAGCAAAATGTTGATCCGCCTTAAGACATATGGGTGTGGTCGTTTCATCTACAAATGATATTTGTTCACGCTAAACTACCTGGTTTAAGTAAATTTGTTGAAGATTTTAATTCAATAATTACAATAAAAATAATAGTTTTTGACCCTACGATATAATTTTTTATCCGTCCCTCTTTGATAGTGAGCCCTAATGAGCTTATTTTGTCTTATAAGTTCGAATGAGAATGTGTTCGCGAATGTGATGTGCTTGTCTTGAGTAAAAAGATTTTTTTTTTAAAACCACACAAATCTGTTCGCGTCTGTAATTCACTGGGGATTCTACTACCCTTTTTAGGAGCCCCTCTGATTTAATGGGAAGAACATAGGTATTTGAAAAGAAGGGGTTTTTTTCAATTAAATTTTGGCCTTTTTTGGTGGAACAAGAATACGTTTTACATGCTTAATATTTTACGTACGTTCTAGCAGAAATAATAGAATAGCAATATCACATTGTTTAGAAGATCCTCTCTGTCCACAAAAAACGGGAGTTTATCATTGACACATCCGAAACCTATTAAAGAAAAACGTTCAATGAATGTTTATCATTACTAGATAATCTTTCATTTTAAATTTCAATTACTGTGTACTACAAGAGGGATTAAAGTAGAATGGTCAATTTGAGGATAATAATTATGTATTCAACATATAAAAATAGTTTTATGTTACCAGTTATATTTTTATTGAAAACCAGTTTGGATAAAGATTTACACACTGACTCGCATTCTGATTATGTTGTGTTCATCTTGTGTGAACAGGTGATAGCGGGCATGAATTATTAAATACCTCGTTTACTCGCCTTCAGCTTAAAAAGGCATCAGTAATAGATGTACAATCCCTCTAATCAATGCAATGGCCAAGTCTATTTAATTCAGTATCCCTGTATTTGTCATCTACGAATAGTAGATGGTAGATCGAATGGTAATTCAAATGGTAAGTGCTTTGCTTATTTAATGAAGTGAAATGTCATGTAAATGGTATTAAATACTTAATCTGTGCGTATTTGTGGCTTACATATCTTGAGAATTGACGTATTAACCAAGATGACTTCTTATACGCAAAAAAATAACTAGTTTTGCAATAGGACAATACATTTTCTGTTTGATTTTATAAATTTTATTACTTTCAAGATCGAGAAATGTGAAACAAATCCTTCAATTTATTTGTACATTTCTTCATTTGTATAAACTCCTTTATTTTCCTGAATTTTCTTAATAATATTTTTTATTCTATTGTTTGTAAACGTGTTATCCTGTCTGCAGAAGCTGGAGCAATTCAGGTGATTACATAAGAAACATGGTTCATCTTAAGTTGTTTGCTTGGTCAACATTCAGAGAGGATTTACGTGTATGAAACAGGAAATACATTGTTTGTACATATAATTGAAATTGAATTGATAATTTTAATTTCAAAAACGGATTCTTAAGGTACGATAAATTGAATTAATGTTAGGAAAAGTAAACGAATCACTGCTCTGCAGTGACGGGACCAACCCTTCACTTGAAAGCAGTACCTAGCGTACTTTCAACTCTTTAATACAACAAGTTCACTTGTGCTTGTGGAATAATAAACGAATATGTGTTCTAGACTCCTTAATGTTAGAAACACAAAGAATCAAAAGATACCAAGCCTGCAAGTCAAAAGAATGTAAAGTTCCTTCTAAATAAAACCTTACAATAGCATATGAACACAACACGGTCACAATCACGACATTAAATTCCAACCGATCCTTTCCTTGGTGTATTAAAAAAACACATGTTCATGTTTATTGCTTTCTGAATTTTACATCACGAAGGAAAACAGTTCCATTTTCTCAAATACTTCAATGTGTGCGATATTGGATCACGAATGTCCAAAAATAAACAAAAAAAGGTGAATCATACACTACACGTACATATAAATACATGTAAAGCTCAAAGGGGATATACACACGATAAAGCAAAATAGTAATTAACATCAAGTATATAATGATAACTTTTCTGGCATAGGCGTATTAAACGAACACCAACACCAATGCATATTTTGTTATAGTTTTGTTTTATAAGTGACACTTAGAGGAATGATAAACATTTGGATTCTGTTTTGTAAGCTGAAAGGTTGTTTAACACCATCATTGGTTGAAAATGAGTGAAAGGTGATTTATGTCGCTTGTGTGATATTATAAATGTCTACAGCTGTTTTGGTGCCTTTAGTGATTTGAAAGCAGTGTATGGCAATGAGTCACTATGCGTTGGCCATATGGGTAACTGTTTGAAACAAATTGAATGGTGAAATATTTTTACAGTAAACGGAGCAGTAGATAATACGTGTATGCGTGTATATATTGTATAATCTTTTCATGTAATTCATATTCGAGTCTTATTAAATCATAACGACTGGTGAGCTAAAGAGATAAATTCTCTGTTTTATAACATATACATTTAGTTAATTGAAATATCATGGCAGCAAATGCAATAAATCAAATTTGAATGAATCTCTGAACATCAATGAATATGTTTGTCTATCCTTTTAATATCAGACAGTAATATTGTTTAAACTGGAAGCGATAGGTTGATAGATAGATCAGCAGAAGAATTATACAGATATATTAAAAATAGTTTCAAACATTAGAATAAGATATAGAACCAAGCAGAAATAATATCAGAGACTAAAATAAGGAATGGTGTGAGGCAGATATATCAGAAATAGTATCAGACAGTAATATCAGACACAGTATCAGACAGTTTTATCAGACACAGTATCAGCCAGCAATATCACACACTTTGGCAAGCAGTCATATCAGACACATCATCAGACAGTAATATCAGACACAGTATCAGGCAGTGATATCAGACACAGTATCAGGCAGTGATATCAGACACTGTATCAGACAGTTTTATCAGAAACTTTATCAGACAGTGATATCAGACAGAGTATGAGACAGTTTTATCAGAAATGGTATCAGATAGACAAATCAGTAATGGTATAAGATATCAGATACATAACATTTAGTATCAGGTATTCATATGAAAAATAGAATAAGACAACTTTACAAGATATTGTATCAGAAAGGAATATTAGAAACTGTATTCGACAGAAAGTTCAGGGAGGTATGATCAAGTAAACCCAGAAATAGCAACAGTTAGATCAGAAACGATACCTGATAAAAAAAAACACATGAGAAAAGAAAACAAATCAATGGTTTAAGCCAGATGATGCTAGTAATTAATCTACCTTTACATCACTCTCACATGAATCCAAATGTCGCATTTACAAATCTCACAGATCACTATACCACAAGGGACGAACAGGTGAACAAACTAAAGCCAGGTGCAAACGAATCAGTAGTAGTGACAGAAAATGTTGCTTCAGTAAGCTCATGAACATTCTGCTTGTCACTAGACGGACACTTGGGATCTCTGATGTGACAGGACGATGAGACGATTTGAACTTTCAACAGATAATGTGTGCAACATGTGGCGACTTCAAACTTTTCGTAGGCAAAACAAGTTTAATATTATCATAGGATCCCGACCATAGAATAAGATAAAAGCTTTGGGATGTCCATTAGAAGGCTAAGACGTACGCCTCATTTGAGCAAATCTGATAGTCCATTTTGATTCTATTTTTTATGCAGTAACGAAATAATGCATAATTCCAGGTTTAATGTACACATTTATGTTATTCATTAAACTAAATTTTACTTTTTAAAATGTGCCTTGTGTTTGTAATTAAATATACAATCCATAATGTTGATATATGATAGAACGCGATTTAAGTGAGAATGAAAACGGTTTAGACTCCCATAGATTTATTTTGGTTATGATGACGCAATATGAACTAAATGGTGAGATCAATAAACTTTTGTGGAAAAGGTTATACCGATTAAAATTCGATCCGTCTATTAATTTACTTCACAAGGGATGACTCCTGTTTTCTTGGTGGAAATGCCTGCTTCCTTGTGGTTTATTCCAAAGCGACATGAATGAAAATCGCAATTAACCATGGTTGTAATATGACACCTTTGTAAGGCTTTACTTTTATTTTCTCTTCTGGTTGTGGTGATGAATTTATTATATATTCATCTATGTTTTCATACTTCTGGTTGTTACAAGGATGTTACAAAGAAAATGAAGTGGCATGAGCAGTGAAATAATTGATTTTCTCAAATTTTAGCAAATTGTTTTACAGTTTCCAAATATCACAAAAAAGGAAATACCATATATTTACTGAGGCAAATATAGCAATATCAGTTTAAATATTTCGTTACAAATTTACACGGTAAGAAAATACACACTTCATTATACACCGAGATGCCACTGTGACGGCGTATACATCATGAAACAGCTGTTATACATTCGTTCCACTTTTGTTGGTTACATATATGCATATGTAAGTACATCTGAATGCAATTTGCACACGCTTACCATAAATAATGGAGACATTTTATATTGGACGTTGCTTTAAAATTAAGAGAGAAAGTGAAAAGCAAATCGAATTGGCAACAAATAATGTTCTGCAAACGGTTGCCATCATGACATTAATTGGACGTATCAATGTAAATGAGAAAGTGTTATTCATATATATTAGATATATTTGATGAGTGCCTGGTATTTGAAAAAGAAAGGCAAGCCAAAAGAGCACTGTTTATTGCCTATATGATTTTAAAGAGATTAATTTCGAGGTAATGTACTTTTCAAAGTAAAATGAAAGTATGAGTATCTTTACAAGTGACAGTTGTACAAACGTACGTCACAACTTGAACAATACCATTTTTCTGTATGCAAACAATGATCTTTGATCGAGTACCTATTCATAATAAATAAATCTGACTTTCATTAGTATGTCCCTAGTGGGGATACATTATGACAATGAAATAACATACTTATCTACGTCTTACCAAAAGTCAGGTTTTGTCCTGTTATAGTTTCCATGGAAACGGATATATAGACGTAATTAGGTCGTATTGGGTCGAATATTTCTGATAAATTAACTCTACAGGGCGTGTCTCTATATGTGAGACGAACCCAGCCAAACGGCTAACATTTATGATATTGGAAAGGATTATGAAAGATGTTTCAGTTTAGAAGCCAAACGTTCACCATTTCGATGAATTATCGTGTTTATCACACATGCAGAATTGTTAATTTGTACTCCTATGAATGGACATTTGTCAAACGTAATTTGTTATGTAAATGAAGAGTCCAAAACTGAAATGCTTTGCAAATCCGAAAATGGTGATATACCGAATGATAACAAACCAATGAAAACATCGTTATTATACAGAATACGCTTGGCGTTGCATATAATTGTTCTTGGTATTGAAGCATTTGATGTCATGTATTTACAAACATAAAAGGAAATCTGTTACTTGTATCACCTAGTGATAACTGTTAAACATATCACTGTCTTCATCTTTTAATATTTTGTTCTGATAAGCATGTAACAGGTTTGGTCGAGTAATTTGGAATCCATGGTATTCTGAACCTATGAACTTGTCTGGCCATTCTTTTAATTGCCTTTTGGTCTAAACCAATAATCCGCTGTGGCGCAATGAAATCTGTTTCTATTCAAAACATTGCTTACAAACTGTGGTATTCAAGAACGTTAAGTAATCAAGTATATCGTGCAGATAAGTGTTAGCTATGATTCGGATCTCTGAAAACAATATCAGGCCACTGTCTACGTCACCCAGCGTGCATCTACATCTATGGAATCAGAAATTGTGCAAATGCTGTTTACACCGTTCTTAATGTGTACATTTACTAAATACAGAATTTGAAATTTGCTCTCATCATGTCACAGAAAGGTTAGCAGAACAATAACCATCGCGATAATCGGTAAAGACAGATAATAACCGATGATTGTGTGGAATGACAAAACACGCTCATTTTGTATGGCATGTAATAATCGAGGTTAAATTGCTATAATCGGGTAAGACTTGCAATATCCGATGATGGTGTAGAGGATAGTTCACAATAATCGGGAAAGATACCTATTAAGCGATGATTGTGTAGAGAGGATAAATACGATAATCGCTTAGGCTGTTAAATTACAATAATTGGGAAAGAAATGGAAATAATGTTATAATCGATGATGGTATGGAGAGAGTAAATCATGATAGTCGGGTAAGACGTGTATTATCCGAGGATGATGTGGAAATGATAAATCATGATAATCGAGCAAGACATGTAATAACCGATGATGGTGTTGAAAGGATATATCACGATAAACTGGTATGACATGCAATAACCAATGATGGTGTGGAGAGGATAAATAACGATAGTCAGGTAGGACATTAATAACCGATGATGGTGTGGAGAGGATAAATCATGATAATCGGGTAAAACATATAATAACCGATGATGGTGTTGATAGAATACATGACGATAATCGGGTAATAATGTGATACCGATGATGGGGTTGAGAGGATTAATCACGATAATCGGGAAAGACATGTTATAACCGATGATGGTGTTGAGAGTATAAATCACTTATCATTACCTTTCACAGAGGCAGAATGTGCTTGATAATGTGAGGCTGTTTTGTTCTGCTTTGTTACTGGCATCGAGGAGTGTTATTGGTAAACACTCTACAATAATACCGGCTTCCACATCTAACTGTCACTGTTTGCATACCGTTCAGTAAATCTATATCGGGTGCTCAATCGTTTAAAGCGCTGCCTGAACCATAAACCTGAATTATAAAAGCTCAGAATTACTTAACTTTGAGTTTATTAAACCTGGTCTTTATCTTTCCCATATTTAATGGACAAATAAAAGAATTTCTGCTTGATTGGAATTTGAAATAATTGTGAATCCTCGTGTTATGGAATACGATTCTACAAAAACATCTTCAGACCTGTCGTCTTTGTTGGCATTCTACAGAGTAAACGGAAAACAATCCGCTTCTTACGTTTTAGAATTAGTTATACAAACACTAATTTTCTGGTTTTCATTGCAATGGTGATCACGTGACTGCTTTTGAATAATGTTTTTTTTGTCGGTAGTTTTAACATAACTTGAATAATCCTGAAATACGATGTAAATGCATCTTACACGTCAAACCGAAACGATCTAAATCATACTTATCTACGCTGTCTGAAGTCGTAAAATATATGGGTCATGAATGTCAGAAATAAATTTTTGTACCTGGAAACCTTTGAAAATTACTCCTCCCTTTATCTTGGTGATTATTTTTCAATGGGTCAAAATATATATTCAGAAATTTATAATTACCGAGTGAGCAATTCATATTGTATGCTTTTCCTTCGATGTAACCGGTGTTCAAAGAAATGTTAATCTATGCGCATCTAGTTATACTTTCAGATGTCTCCAGTATAAAGCAGGCAGTCTCACCTAGATAGTGACATTTCCATAACGCCATGTGCGGTTTTAGCACATAGTACGGGCTGAAGCACGCTGTAACAGGTGTTCAGTGTAGTTAAGTCATGTGGTAAATGGTACAGTGTGTTGTGTTCACCTCGCCACTGACATCTGCAACATACTGTATCTTGCTAAATTTTAGGGTGAGATTATCATATAACGCTTTATTTTTTTTCTAATCGAATTCTGACTTTATGTCAAAATCAAACATTGTTGTGGATATGAATATATATCAGTGACGAGGCCAAAATACAACATACGAAAGAAAATATTGTTTGCAAAGATGGAAATTAAGGTTACTGCCATTGACAAAAGAACGTCATGATAAAGTGTTGCAGTTGATGAGATAATGAAATATTGAATGTGCATAGAGATGCGTTCGATTTCTGACAACACTGAATCGCTGTAGTTTTTACTCTTTCATGTTTACTACAATAACGTTTGTCGAAAACACATTGTAGTTGATAATGACTTGACCAAACCATAACCTCTTACAAAGCAAGTCTAGATATAAAGAAGTCTTTTTTCTTAGGCTCTTTTTACATAATAAAAGAAAATAAATGAATGAGTGTTAGGTCAGTCTGAGTGTTAGTTTGTTATAATATTGAGAGCCTGTTCCATTTATGGGGATGATACTGATAAATACAGACAAAGCATTGCTCAGACTAGGTGATATACATATAATATATATGTGCCTGTCATACATGGCTTAGTTGAATCGTGTGCATGTTGTGTAATCTGTGTCTGTATAATGGATCCATTACCACACACAAATGCTTCATCATCTACCACTAGTCTATGTCTCCTGGAATTAGTTGTATCTTGTGAACGTCAACATGAGGAAGTAATACCTATTTTGTTGTACTAAATAATAGCTTCATAATGTCAAGGCCTTTAGAGGTTTTGTACAGGTATATATTTGGCCATGTATATAAATATCTATTTTGTCATGTAACTATCCGAAAAGTGGTCATTGAATATATAATTAGAATATCAAAGCGCTTAATGATAAAAATTACATAATTATATAACAATATCCTTGTTTGTGTACCATAAACTTGTAAATGATGGGTAATTTTGATGTTATGCATTACCTTTTACGTAGTTGCTGATCAGATGGACATATGTGAGCAAAACATGGTATTTGTCTTTTTCCGATCTCTATGAAACTTCGCATAAAAAAGGATTTATTGATTTTAAAATCATTTGAACGTTTTACTTTCGATACATCCTTGACTAAGGTAAAGTGAGCCGAATTGTTTTTCAGGTTAAAGGGGAGATTTAAGAGTACACTGCATTGTAAATGTTTATAAACCAGAAATCTAAGTAAACAACTTTTCAGTAAAACTATCCATTAACCTGTCTAATGAAGCCATTAACAGCTCATCTCACACACACCAACGGCCCATCACCCAGCACCCGCCTCTTTCTTCTTGAATATATTATGTATGGCACAACACTCTAGCTTTCTACCTGTACGTCAGGCGTTAATGGACGTCCGAGTAAGAAATGAGTTTGAGTTCAATGGTTTCGATAAAGGGATTGCTATAGCTGAATATTATAATGACTTAAAAACCAATCTTCCAAATTATTATATTGAATCTCCGTGTAATGACAAGTTTATTCAATTGCTCTAATCTATTGACGATGATGTAGTTAACTCTTTAGCGAAATTTGTCTTCCTCGTAATGAAGAAAAGATGTAAACAATTTCATTGTCTTCAATCTTGACAATGTATAACATGTACTTTTAATTGTATAATGGGTCGGTGGCCTCGTTACTTAATAAAATCATTCTCACTACAGTATTGTGAGACCGATTCTACTCGTATATTTTTTAAATTCATTCATCCTTGATTCATGTTTTCTGTCGAGTCAAGGTGAGGTCAATACCTATGTTACTAATTGCCGTCACTACTCATACATTATTAAGTCTTTATTCTTACTAAATCTGTTGAATTGTATACTTACATATTTTAGGTTTTCTATCAACAGTACTTTATCAGGTTAACCAATGAGAATTGTTTTATAGGTATATTTCATTCACCAATACGTAGGTTATACTTATGCTAGACTCATAAACTATATAATATTCAATGAGCAAAAGTGTGATACCAAACTTAGAAGGCTTGTATTATTTATTCGTAATTGACCCGATCCAAAACATTTTTTAAAGTATGAATGTGTTCGTGAGAGGCATAAATATAAGCTGATCGAGCTTGTTTGCCAAACCTATTTCTCTTTTAGTATATAAGATATATTTAAATCAATACTTATCTGACAAGTGGACATGTCAGGAGTGGCTGCAAGAGAAATATTTAGTATCTATAACTTGAAAATTGTTGATGTTCCTTGTGGTAAACTCTTTCCGAAATGCATTTCTCACATTAATCACAGAGATTTTACCAATTCTATATACATTTTCGTCAGCATGTTATAGGCATTGAAAAGAAGATATTGACAGGTGCCTGTGCATGTACGTAGTTTATCTAATCTTAACCTAGTTTGGACCTTCATCCCCTGACAAATACATTCGATCCTTGATTGATATTCTTCTTTCATTCATAAATATTTTATCAAGTGAAAAACTGCAATGCGTCCATAATTTCTTTTTATTGTATTATTGTCCTGAAGCATATAAAACTATCACTGTATTCTATGTTTATTAAGACTATAAACGATTTTTAAAAAACCTCTTAAATGGAACAGTTCAGATCTTCAGAACTTCAGATCCAACAATTGTTCATAAATATGCAATTCATATTTTATAGCCTAGCTATCAAAACAATAAACCATTAAACCTAGTTTGATTGTGATAGCCATAAACCAGTTTAGAAAAAACAAAGGCGAAACCTTAGGAATAAGCTAGAGACTTATATAATTTTATGTAATTTCTAGACTTGTTTTCCCATCGTTTACACGTGAATCAACGTTGTGATAATTAACTTAATTAGCTATCTGTGGGAAAATAACTACCGTGATGTAATAAATTTACCGTAAGCACATTGCGCAGAACTTTGCACTGTTTACAAGGAATCAGGTTTCAGTGATGTAAATAATGATAAACTGAGACAATGGTAAAGGCGTTCTGAAAGTCAACAACAGACCACTTTCTCTCTACGCGTGCCTGAAAGTAAAGTGTTCTTGTTAAAGAATTGGGTTACGTGAAAGAACCCTTTGTCTCTGGAAATATTCTAGCACATAGTCAAAGCTATTTGGGTATGAATCATGGTGTTCTAATAGACCGTAAGTAAAAAACAACACTTCTTTCCCACATGCTGCTTCTTAAACTTGTCAAATCGTGCCAACTGTACATGTTACGGCATATCATTAGATACAACAGCATCTAGCGTGGGAAGAAAGAATGTGTTGTAGAAACATACAGGACAATTGCTTCTTGAATGTTTGAGATCATGCTAGAGTAAGCTAACGAACACGCTGCTTGTCACTAGACAGACGGGGGTGGGGTATGATGTGACAGGACGTCGAGATGATTTAAACCCTAGGCAGTGATACCCATGGGTCAAACAGTAGGACCTAAGTCGCCGTACAGCCAGGGCTTTAGTGTGTTGGGTGATACAGTCAGGGTTTATACATAAGGCTTTAACGTTTGTAACATTTGGTGACAAGGCAAATTGGTCCAGTTCGGATTGACACAAGGTTCTACTCACCTATATATAATTTCAATTTTTATCCGTTGGTCATCATTTTCTGAGAGACTTTTGATAAAATTAATTATTTTTTTATATGTAAACTTACTATCGAAACAAGTGCCTGTCTATTTGGAGATATGAAGAAAGTTAAATATTAGGACATATTTGGTAGCCTGCCTCTATTTGGTAACTTAAACGTTAGCCTACTGAGACTGTTAATAATTTGAGTGATCTTCCCCTACTCACTTGAATAATTAAATATGCCGTGTGATTCGTGTTGTCAAGGGTTCTTTACAGTTACATAGTTCTTGACAGAAATATTAGAAGATTGTAGTTAATAAAATATGAAGCTAGAACAAAGGTGTAACATTGCTATCCCATGTTGACGCAATTGTTTCACTTTTCACAATTAAAAATTAGGCCCGTTACATACTAGAAATTAGGTCAGGTTAAAGTGATATTTCAGATGTATTTTGATGAAATCTATACTTGATTTTTATATAGATAAATGTTTTGGTTAACGTTGAGGTAAAGATAAAAGAAATCCTGTTGATTGAACTACATTTACAGCATTAAGACTGGAAAACAACCAGCATGCTGTGGTGATCACTATCGCCTTCACTGGAGTGCGTGTTCTTACGTGAGCATTTATACTTAACAAGGCAATACTTCGGCTTGAGCAGATATTTTCTGCCAGTAATTATAGATTCGTGTTTCAAAATGCATTAATGTCGCTGTTCAGTTGCCGAAGTAAGTTTAATAGCGTTATGCAATATAAGAAATGTTGTCTCGAATCTATAAAATACTTACTTCTCGACTAACATAGATGTCGATACGCCAATATCTAGCCGACTAGTAAATATCATAGTTTGCGGCATACATGTTCATAGCAACTACCGGTGGCAAAACACGGAAGAGTGTCAGTTGATCATTTTGTCCACCTTTGTCAAATGACAATCAACTTTAGCTGATCATATCTATTTACAGAGTATATGGATCAATGTTTACATAGATACAATACCCACAGGAAAGGCTGCTGAATGATTAAGCTTCCGTAATGAGCGGATCGATCGAACGTGTTTGCTCAAAATGATTAATGCCGAAAGTGATTGCAGTGTCTTCAATAGTCAATGCTTCAACTATATATACATATGAAGCTTCTGGCATCGGTAACAATAAACTCTAAAGGATTTTATGTGTACGTATCGCAAAACAAAAACTGTTCATAAAGTGTACAGATATACGTACCAATTCATGCAACAACATCTTAAAATCCTATAAAATTCAACAAAGCCTGGACAACGTAATACGTCAAATTAACCACACGATCAAGGTTCCCGACAATCCTGTCAATAGGTCCTCAGTTCTTATGATCGTAGTCGATTTTGATATTCCCGTCTACCCTATCAATACGTCCTCAGTTCTTATGATCGTGGTCGACTTCAATATTCCCGACTATCCAACGTCCTCAGTTCTTATGATCGTGGTCGACTTCAATATTCCCGACTACCCTATCAATACGTCCTCAGTTCTTATGATTGCGGTCGATTTCAATATTCCCGACTACTCTGTCAATACGTCCTTAGTTCTTATGATCGTGGTCGACTTCAATATTTCCGACTACCCTATCAATACGTCCTTGATTCTTATGATCGTGGTCGACTTCAATATTCCTGACTACCCTATCAATACGTCCTCGATTCTTATGATCGTGGTCGACTTCAATATTCCTGACTACCCTATCAATACGTCCTCGATTCTTATGATCGTGGTAGACTTCAATATTCCTGACTACCCTATCAATACGTCCTCGATTCTTATGATCGCGGTCGACTTCAATATTTCCATCTACCTGTCACGCAGTCTTCAAGTTTCACTTGAAGATCATATGACACACATCATACGTGTGCACATTATAGGAAAATTTCGAGAAATTTTCTAGACTTCCTTGTGTTTCCGAAATCGTTGACTAAAATTTCGGATTATGAAGCAAATAAGGAAAATGGTCCTTCTTAAAAAGCTTCCGTTATGAATAAAATAAACAAGGATAAAAGTGAATAGAGTGTAGGACTCAAGGGAATATGTGACAGGCAAACTCTCTTCAGCAACAATTTCCATCCATCAACCGTCTCTGTCAACACACATAAATTTGAATATTTCAAACAGGAAATAAGTCAGGCATCTTTTTTCATGTCAGGTATGCAATCAATAATTGTTATTCATCATCGCCGAAGCGTACCGCCCATGAAAAATCCATTGTAATAATTTTCCTCCCCCATTACCTTTGCACTGGGAAAGTAACATTATTATTGTATAGGCGCCTGTAATCACTCCCGAGTCGACACTTAAACAACACCGCACGCCATACGGCGGCTGGTTACAGGTATCTAATAGCTGCGCTCCTTTACCGGTAAACATGGACGTGATAATTCTAAAGGGCGACATGTTGTTTTTTCGCTTAGGCGTATTGTTACTTGTCAGGATTAAAGAGTGACCTTGAGTTGGCAGAATGTGTGGTATAGGTTATGAAATATTTGTAAAAGCTTGAGAATAGGCAGGAAAATTTGGCATTTTGAGGATTTATAGTAAAAGATTTATTAACACGATTGGAATGTACTAGAAACTAGAAACGCTGGAAAATGATCATTTCAACATGTTAAGTTATAAGTATTGTTTTGCTTTTATAATTAAGAATATTTGGGATTGAATGTTGTGGGTAACTACTACATGTATACCAAGGTGCTTATAATGTATTTTACGTGCGCTTCCAACATGATGTACTCATTCTCAGTTCTATCGAGTTCACAAATTGTAGTTTTCATTGGTTCTGGACAAAAGAAATGTATTATCATGCTGTTAATTTGTTCAATTAAGTTTAAATCAAGCACAGTGCATTCATTGACATTGTCATACATATTCAATTAGTGATAAACAACTCCGATATCTAAGACTGCAGTGCTCCTTTAGTATATAATAAACAATGTGTATATTATCCTGTTCTTAAGGTATACAATACCAGTAAAATCATGTACAATGTGCATGTTGTCCTGTGCTATGTGTGTGTTGGAGAGTTCCGCTCTACATAACAAGACGTTGTGTAATGTGTACAGAACAGTATGTGTAGTACTCGCCTATTGACATATAATAGAATCTGTAAAAAGTGTAGGTAGTACTGGCCTATTGGCATATAATAGAATATGTAAAAAGTGTAGGTAGTAATGGCCTATTGGCATATTATAGAATATGTAAAAAGTGTAGGTAGTACTGGCCTATTGGCATATAATAGAAACCTGTACAAAGTGTAGGTAGTACTGGCCTTTTGGCATATAATAGAAACCTGTACAAAGTGTAGGTTTCCTGGCCTATTGGCATATAATAGAATCTGTAAAAAGTGTAGGTACATGTAGTACTGGCCTATTGGCATATAATAGAATCTGTAAAAAGTGTAGGTAGTACTGGCCTATTGTAACATGACTTCGTTGTATCCTCGATTCTGATTGGTCGATTCGAAAAAAATACCCTATGTTGAATGACAATGAATACCCGCAAATTAGCTAAGGCGAATCACCGCGAATTGATACAACATGTTAACTAGTGCCGGCCCGACTCAAGTTGTGATTTTCCAGTTTCTTAGAAAAATCGTGCCGTACTCGGATTTGACAGTTGTCTTTGTCCTTTTTTATATTGTGTCTACCGGTAGATATCACAAATACACTTTAATATGATTTATTTTTGAAGAACGAGAATATTTTCAACTGGCATACTTAGTCCAAGTTATAATATAATAAAATATGTACAAAGTGTAGGTAATACTGGCCTAATGGCATATAATAGAAACCTGTACAAAGTGTAGGTAGTAATAGTGGCTTATTGGCATGTTTCAGTACTCAATAGTATATAATGGAACCCTGTTCACAGTGTAGGATACTACCGCCGCCCGAACGCCCGAGACGGGTTAATTTTGTTGAGGGCTGGCAAAAAATAAATCTTACCCGTCCGATGGTCGGGTTCATATTATCATTAAATCCAATCTATTTAGAAATGAATTTCTGCATTGCCATTTGAATAAATATTTTAGACGCAAAAAACTCTAAAGTGGTTTAGAGTCGCGATTCGAGTCGAGTCAATTTCTTTGAGTTTGTATCAAGTTGATTGCATTCATAAGAGATGAGCGTCTAATGGTTAACAATAATTAATCAGCCAATCGTAGCAAGGCTTGGAACTAGCTATGGCTGTATAAAATGACAGCGCTCAGATGCTGAAAGTTCGTTAAGTACTTAACTTTGAAACCATTACTTTGAGTATAAATGTATATATAATGTAAGTAATACCAAATACTTTATTCAGCTATTCAAACAGGGAAATAAAAATACTTACTGACAAAACCTGTTAAAATGAAATATCGTCATCATCCTGTGTAAATTTCTATTCGGATTTTAGATATTGCATCAGAAATTTATCTTTCTGAAATCAAGTCAGCACAACTGAGACGTGCGCTCACTAAATTTAGATGTAACGCTCACAGCTTCAAAGTTACAGAACCAATGTCGATTTAGAAATGCAAATTAATTATCTGCCATACTTTTTCTATAACAATCTTCCAAAAATAAATTCCTTAAGTTACTGCACATTGAAAGTCTTCATTTGTTATTTAAGTTAGCTCTTCTGTTGTATCACATATCTCAGTTAAGAAAACATTATAATTGCTAATTGGTTTGCATATCTGTTATACTTACGTTTTACACATGTGCTATAATGGCCTAGGGTCACTTGTATACAAATAAAGTCTGTCTGTCATAGATGTATCATGTAACGTTAATTTCTTGGTTTGCCAAGAGAAACAATTATGTAAACGTACATGTATGTCGACAGAATAATTATAAAAAAAGACTATGAAAATAGTAAAGTCACTGGTAGTACTAATTTGAGACACGATGGCATTGTTTCACAGCAATGTTTTTAAGTTTTGAAATAGAATAAATATGAAAGCCTGAAATTTACTTCATTATTTATATTGCTGAGGTAAAATATTCAACTAAAAAAGGACTGGCAACTTTAATGGAGGGCTGGTTAGTTTTCAAAGTTACCAGCCCTGGTGTCTGGTAGACTTTGCTGGTGAGTTTCCTATACTGCTGTTCAGTTTATATCTTTCGGTTTATAATGATATATACCCTGTTCAATGTGTATTTTTCGGTGTACAATGATATACCATAGAACCCCGTTCCTATTGTATGTTACGGTAAACAATGATATATGATTGAAGCCTGTATGTTGCAGAGCTCCATGGTGAACGCGGCCAGCAGTATGTGCAGCTCTATCAGGTCATGCCTCAAGTCGCTCATCATCGCCATCAACATCCTCGTCCTGGTCAGTATGTCAGACTACATACCAATCTTCTCCATCAAGGATATAAAATTCTTTGAATTATGTTATAACAAAGGCTTCACTTAACATTTTTCCACGTTACCTCTGTTACACGTTACTTCTGAAGTAAGTCGAGTTCTCTCAATGATAACGGTCATAGATGAAATGATCACACTCAACAATATTACTGATTGTATATGTCTATCTTTTATTGCATCCATTTAGGATCCTGTATGTCTAGAATAGGAAGTTCTTTACTTTTTTCAAATGTTACATAGGGAGACGTGGCCTGATTAATCGTAATGTTGAGAGAATTACTCTGTAAAGGAATTGTTTTATTCACCGTGAGCTTGATCTCTCTCTCTCTCTCTCTCTCTCTCTCTCTCTCTCTCTCTCTCTCTCTCTCTCTCTCTCTCTCTCTCTCTCTCTCTCTCTCTCTCTCTCTCTCTCTCTCTCTCTCTCTCTCTCTCTCTCTCTCTCTCTCTCATGAACATTCCTTGTCCTCTCCCGCAGCTGGCAGGTTGTGCGGCGCTTGGTACGGGTATCTGGATCGTGGTTGACGAGGACAGTTTCTTTACCACGTTGTACGCCGACCTGGTTGACGTGGTGGCACTCGACAAGGAGTACCTCAGACACTCCGCCATTGTCCTCGCGTCCGGGGGAGCAGCCACCATCTTCTTCTCTTTCCTCGGGATAGCTGCAGCAGCAACTGGCAGTAAATGTCTCCTTGGATTGGTAAGAATGTCAAAAGTACAATCTTGGTACATTTTCTAAGTTTATTTAAAATCATTAGGCTTTCATCATGGGGTATAAGAGATGCGTTAATTCAAATGTGCATTCATTATAAATTTGTGTAGTTAGGTTAAAATGGTTGAACTTTTGAACAGCCATATTTGTTAGAACAGAGTTATGGCGTTATATCGTCAAATACAACATCATAGTTCCATTGTTATATCTATATGGGCAACTTCAATGCAAAACCATTAATCAGCATTGATCAGATACTGATAGTTTTCTCACATGTATGATTCTCAGAGGGCCAACCTTTGCGAAACGTTGTCTCACATGTAGGCATATAACGTAAATAGTATATCTGTATTAATAATTGCATCAGAAATATCATAATACGTTTTACCAAACTGACTCCTCAAGAGGGTAGAATCGATGTGTATGTAGCGAATTTTGGTTTGGCGTTTTTTCCATTGCAATCAAGAATATGTTTCCATCTTCTCAGACGTTGCCTCGTGTCCCTGCATATCAGAGCTGACTTTTTCCGACTGCACTTTTATTCACAGTATATCACCGTAATCACCCTCGTCATCGCAGTTGAGGTAGCAGCTGTCATCCTAGGGCTCGTCTTCAAAACTACCGTAAGTATTGCAGGATTTTAATTTTTGGGGATCTCAAACATTTCGTCTCATGTTGTGATACATAAACATGATGTCAAACAAAGTCATGTACAAGCTTCCAACAAAATTTCGGTGCAAAAACTACAATGCCAGTGAAAAGTTTCTCTCCCATAAAGCATAATATATTTACAATTGTATAACCACTTCTGGGGAAAGGAATATTGAATGAAGCGCATATAAAATATTTACACTATGCGTAAATAGATCCTTGAAATTAATTCATTTCAGACACTTACATGTCGTACGCATGTTAAGAAACAACATTGTGTTTTGTCAAAGTCACAATCTACACGATCTCATTCTTTGTAAATTCCCCTCTGATTTTAGTGCTTGTTTAGAGGATCGATTATGCATTCATGAGTCGGGATAATGTTCTCTCTGAACAACGCTGTTTGTTTATGAAATACACTTTGGTCTGAAATCCAGTTGAAAGGTTTGACCATTCAGATGACCATTGTTGCAGTGGGAGAGGGAGCTGGACTCGGTGATGGTGGAGAGGATCAATACCAAATACGCAGGGGAGGAAAATACTTCAACATTCAGCTCAGCTGTCAACTCGCTCCAGTGGGACGTAAGGCAACATTTCTCGTCTTTTGTGACCAATCCGAATATTTTACTGAAATACTATTTGAATTTAAGATTCAACGACAGCTTTTTGGTTATGTCAGAACCAGCACGGGCAAGTTTGTCCGTTTCTCACAAGACTTTTTAAACTTTCCTATAATTCCTTCCATTGAGAAAAGGGATAGTATTCCAATTTTTGCTTTTCAAAATATCGATATCACATATGTTATTCAATGGAGTGTTTATTCAGATCTTACGTGGATGTATACTGATCTTCTGTAGCTAATTGGTTACAAACGTAATCCAAAACATATATTTCAAACGTATGTTCAAAGATTTCATAACTCAATCGTCCAAATATCTTAAAGCCATTCCTGCTTTTGCAGATATTCCAGTTGTTCCGCATAACCATGAAACACTAACACCGATAGGAATTATTTCTTTGTAGCAAAAGTGTTGTGGGTGGATAAATGGCAGTGACTACGAGGCAGTAGGGAGCCAATGGGATCGACAAGATGCTATGGTGCCCGAGTCGTGCTGTAAGATGGAGAATGGGACCAAGATGGAAAACTGTACAACCATGCCGACCAGTAACAACACGTACATTCACCAGGTAAGACGCACTCTATTGAGTTTGAAAGCTATTTTAGAGCATTTACATGAACGTCACTATTGGGAAATTGAACGAATTGAACTATCATTTGAGTATTTTCTCTAAAATCTGAACAGCAATCCATCTAGTTGAACCGAAACTTATACTAGCTGCTCATGGAAAAGGTCATTTCTAGTGCATCTACCCCCGTGTGGATCCATCAACAAGACGCTATAAAACTGTGTGTAACAGTGGACTCTTTCAGGACATTTCTTATAACTTAATCTTTCTCAATATCCTTTGACTGACTTCGCTTACCTCCACTTTCCTTTTCTGCACCATGAGCATGCACAGGTGTAAAGGTTCGGGGCGTTATAAAAATAGCCATCATAAGATATTATTTAGATAAATCCTTCTCTTCTAAATAATATATTTGAAATATTCAACTGTATCGGAGATATCAGAGCATAATAGCAACCTCTTCATTGATGTATCTTGATTTTACTTTATGCTTTTCTTTGAGCTTTATTTCCAAGCGCATGTTGCAGTTGCTGAAATTTTAAATCATTTTATACTTTCAGGGATGTAAATCGTCTTTGCAAGATATGTTCGTCAACTATCAGGGTTGTATCATCGGATTAGCAGTCTCTATCGCCGGATTGGAGGTACCCTAATTCATTCTTTCAGTTTCTTAGTTATAAGATATTTTAAATTGATATATTAATAAAGAACAAGAGATATGTCAGAAGGAATCCTGTAATTTAAACAATAATTACAATGAATTAGGAAGCAGATAATTTCCTTGTCTCTCTCTTCATAACATTTCGTTTCTTCTATTCTTCAGTTTTTCATGCTGATTTTGGCTATCGTCCTCATCACAACGGAAGAGTCAAATAAATACAATATGAGCTGATGAGAGTTATCTCCCCTTCCGGAAATTAATGGAGTCAAATCGAAAGGAGGCGTTTCAGATCATCCAGAAATGTCACCTGCCTTCTAGACATATATTTTCTGTTACCTTTTTAAGTTAGTCATGAGATGTTATATTGGCATTGCGTTGTTGTTAAGTCATGATGATATGTTTCAAAGGGCCTCAAACTATGTTTATTAAGTGTGAAATATTTGTGAAATACTTAATGTAGACTTGTGTTAAGAACTAACCTATCAGCATTTAACAATATGAATGTCCACTTATTCTTTAAACAAATGCAAGTTTCGTGGAAGTTGATAGACGCACGATTAGCTAGTTAATACAATAAGGCCTACTACGTTTTGACCGAACTCAAAGTTGATCGGGTTTAGATATACATGATAAATTCTATCCTAGTAAATACACAATTAAATACTCGAAGGTTATTTTCAAGATATACTACGTTTAACGATCGACTGTCACAATATGTTAGTGATTTTTCCTCACTTAAACTATTTTGTCGAAAGAGAAATTCACAGAAACGTGGAATGCAAACAACTGATCAGATTTCTGTTTGAAAAGTAGAATCGATTGAACGACGTTAACGCCATCGATTGTTTATGTTGTTATCATCGGACAATGCCACATTAGTTTTATGAAATACATTATTGTGTCAGAAACGAAATCATTAACTTGTTATCCCCCTTGTGTCAATATTAGCTAACGTGTTCCGTCGCATACCTTTACGTTGAAGATACTTTTAAGTTGATATCAATTCAAAACTATTGACTTCATGACATGTATCTCCACGAGGCTCTTTGACACAGCACTTCCTGATTCACCATACACGATAAAGGGACAGGAAGTCTTTTAAAAGATATATTCTTTTTAAATTTTCCCAAAAATGTTTTAGTTTATGCCAAATGAATAATTTTTAGAAGGTGCAAATATCTCTTTATTGAAACGTAGTCGTAGAGGAAATGATCAGCTCAGCAAGAACCACTGGTAGCCATTTCTGTGAGAATACTACCTGTAAATAATTTCAGGTATGGAAATGTATTCACATAGCCTAACCGATCATGGTACGTTCGTTTTATCACTTTATTCATCTGAAAAGTGTTTACTGCCCTTTTTTTCTAACTTGTATGCTTGTAATTTGTTTACTTCAAACGTAATTTTTTTATGTTGAAACTATAAATTATCCGCTAAATTGTATTCTTAGTGATCACCAATACATCTTGAGTTGATATATAAGTGTTTGATTGACATGGAGACGGACACTTTAGTATGACAATATGATTTTTCAAAATGGCTTCATAGAAAACAGAGTAGTGTTTCATTAGAATACGTGGAATAAATCATGTTTGCTCTTGAAGAAGTTACTGTTTTATACTCGTAGTTATAAATGCTGTCCTCTTCGTGATTGCTTTTCAACATATTGTTGTGCTACATCAGAGGACCACGGGTGGCAGTCGCTTTGGACATCGATTCTTCGTATATTGATATTTCAAACTAATATTGTAAAAACAGATTTTTAAGTCAGACTTTGAAATTGAAGCGATACGAGTTACTTCGACCTTGTTCATAATAATTGTTATTTTCAATGTTGAATCTATTTGTACCTCTTAATGGGTTAGTTATAAGCTTCTAAATTTCAAAGTTTGAAAATTTTTTTTGGTAATGTGTTTGTTTTCTGTAAAAAGGTTTTGAAAGTTTAAGTTGAAGTTCAAAGACAAGCTCAGTCATTTATACTTGCTTAACTTGCAACTTTCATACCGTGTAGAATCCAGTGAACATACATATTTTGAAATATAATTCTTTTTTACATGGATCTCTCTGTTTGGTAATAAAGTCTTGAAGAACTTGTATTAAGTTGTTGATTTTTTATTTTGATTGAGTAGATAGTTTTGTGAAATGCGTTTATTAAGTTCTTTGTTCAACCACTCTGTCGACTCGAAAAGCAACCTTGTTACCGCAGCTCATATAATCAATTAATTGTACTTTGGTATTGCCCAAAATGACCTCGTCAACTGAATAAGCAAGAAGACGCTAATTAACGGGATGAGATGTGTAATCAATAAAGATGTCCTTTCATTGAAAGGCAAGTAAAATTTGTACACTCTAATTAATTTTTCAGTTGGCAAAATATAAGTGGTGTTGTTTTTCTAAAAGAAGCTATAACGTATAAATCGTGTACACATCCAGGCCTGAATGTTCTTATCAGACATTGAAAGTAGTTCTTCGATTTGTTCGACATTTTGCTAAAACAACTGCAGCAAGAAATCTGTATTGTTGTGAATAGGTGTCTTTGATAAAGGATTTCAATATGGCCCAAAGTAATAGAGCCAACATCATAAAACGCACTTTCGTATTCTTTAACAGAGGTGAAATGCCATGAAAACTGATATGTTGTTTATGGGGATTATTATCTATAGATTCGGTTACCCTTTGGCTCTTTGAAAGAGTTACAATGGCCGAAGCCTCAAGGTGCTGTTTGTCTACTCTTCAAGCAGGTGGCTGAAATCTTGTGAACGGAGTCCTTGGCTAGTAAACAATGTGATGAGTATACATATTATAAGTATATTTAACTTATTTTAATGACATTGAGGCTCTATTTAAATAATATAAATAATGAAATGCGACTGAGTTAATTTTCCTATTTTACTCTTCGTCAAATTTTAAAGTGGGGCTCCCGAGTAAAATAACCTTATTTAACCAAGCCAAATTGTACACTTATGTGCATATTTTCATAATATATCCTTCTTGAAATGAATTTACGTCAGGTTTTAACAAGTTTAGATGAAATGATAATGTAATTAATTACGAATAAAAAAAGGATAGTAAATTGCTTCCCCGATAGTGTTGTTCCGTAAAATCAACCGGATGTCACGTCAACTGTTGAAACACACGCGACGTACGTAGCCGCCATAACAAATGTAAACAACACCACGTTTTATAATTGATTAATCGTGTTCTTGTATCTATTGAAAACTCAGAACGTTTAAGGGTGATGGTTTTTAAATATGAGTGCTGTACGTAAATTTAAAAAAAGGAAAAAGCTTTTTGATGACTTTTATACGTCATTATGAAAACAATTTCATACGATAAATTCGCGGTCTGAAACCACTGTCTACACGGATAATGCACCCAATGAAAAACACTGGTGAGTGACTCCATGTTTTGATTTTCCTCAAATCTTCAAAATATTTTCTTTTCTTCGTCAGTTTACTGTCGAATTTATCAAAATCACTTCATTATTCAGCATCAATGAAAAAGCTGATTGGTCATCGTAAGTCCTCGAACGCAGGTATAGTCGCCTAGATTTGTTTTTGTTTCGCTGCCGTGACTTGCGAAAGGTGGCCTTCATCTACATCAACACACGTGTGTGAAAAAACATTTGAACAATCGGTGAAGTTAAACTTGTTGTACTGGGGATTTTGAGTAAATTTCAAAATCATATGGGTTAACTGCACACAGATGATTTGTTGTTGATATAAGAATTTTGAAAAAGGTGTAAAATTACCAGATGACCCCATTTACATTTTAGTCTTTCAACTCTAAATTATAAAATGATATATTTTAATTACTTCAACAATTTTTTAAAATAAACTATGAAATACGAAGCAAAATAAAGTGAATCAAATAAATTTTATTATTATTTAAACAGAAGTGATTTATAAAATTTAATTTATTCAATCAGATTCAATTAAATATTGCTTAAATTATTATCCTTAATCAGGAAATTAAATATAATTTTGTGCAAAGTTTGGAAATTATGTAAAGCCCAATAATTTTTTGTGCCAAAGTTGACTTCCAAATTTTTGAAAGTCAATCATCTCAATGCATGTTTTACCCCTTAATTTTGATTAACATAACATTAAGATTGATATACAAAAATATATTGTATATTCTATTTTTGTAATATGAATCTTATCACATGCATTTATAATCTTTTTTTTTAATGTGTCAAAATAGTATTCACTTGAGCAATATTTTAATGCTGTGACAGAATGATGACAGGTTGTGATATTTAGGGTGGAGGGTCTGGAAACCAAAACACTTTTTTGGTACGCAGAAAATGTCTTTAGATGACTGAACAAAAATTGTAATTTTTTTATTTGAATCTGCAAAGTCATTAGTTAAATATCTTGGTTATAGACATCAATGCATGAATTTATTCAGCATTCATAGCAGTTTATTTTATTGTAACAGGCAATTTTTTAGGAGAAAAATAGCGATTAAATCAAACAAGGGATTTCTTTTTGCTATCAATATGCAAGTATATAACATTACCAACAAAACACTGTGCTTGAGAATTCTTATTAATTTTTTGTATTCTTTAAATAATAATTTATCTATTTTTATTGCACCACCAAATCAGAAAGAAAAATTAAGTGCACCAGTTTTTTGAAAATTATTTCACTGTATTTCTTTTGTCAATACATGGTTTGTAATACTAGTATCATATATTTTGATAGACGTACTTAAAATATTTTTATACTAATTCCTACTGAATAGGTGAAGGGCGATTGATGAGCTTATTTCCACATACTTTATTTTTAGAATTCTAACATCGGCCATGCACATATAAATCATTTAGCGAAATCAGCATATAATTGAAAACGAATGCCAGATTCAACAACACAAGTTATTCAGTGTATTCTGATTTTACTATGCATTCGTAACATCTTATCATAATTTTCAATTTTATAATAAGTAACAATGTTGCAGCTGTTAATTTCATTTTGAACCTTTCCATAATACTTTTTGGTTTTAAAAATCATTTCACACTCATGTATCGATATAATGCTGCATATTGTACGTGCAAGTTGACACGTAACCGAGCGGTATTTCGTTTAATCAAACGACAAAAATCAGTAACATAACAGATATTTGTTTAAATCATCATGTGTCCATACATTAACGAGGGTATTTGTAAAAACATGTATGTTTGCCCACGATTTTCGACCAAAATTAGTACTGTATTGTCGTTCGAGTTCAATATATGAAGAGACTCACTTCCGGTTATGTAATGGACATATATTGAACTTAATCGTCATTGTTATTTCATTTCCTTTTTACCATTGTGTCAGAAGCTCATAAGGAAATATCTTGTCAGTTTTTATATGAATTGGTCGACTGGTATGGCTCCTACAACCCGCGCTATTTCATTGTCCGACAGTTTAAAATATGACAAAGGACATCTGTTTTACATAGGTGACGTCACACATTCCATCGGACAAAATCGAGTTTTTTCCGGTGTTTTCCGTAAAGTAAGATGGCGGATACCTCAAAACAGCGACGTAAACGGTACAGTTTTCAACTTCTTTTACGATTTGCTAAAACATCCTTCATTCGAATAGCCAAGGTATTTATTATATTGATGCCTTTTAACTAATAAAGGTGTTTTTCACATCTATTAGATGTACAAGCGAAGCGGGAAATTTTGGAGCAAAATCACCCGGGAGTTGCACTGTAAGATATGTTAGTATGAGTCCTACCTAATTTGTTTAATTTGACTGTGAAATCTTCTAGCTTGTTGTATAAAAATCTTGTGGAAATAAACTCAACCAAATCTACGTGTATGCAGCACCAACAATGTGTGCAACAAGTTCATTGTACATAAACCCTTTTTTGGTTGATTTCATAATTGTGTACTGCTATGATTTTGTGGTGTTTGAGATAAGTGTTCTATATGTGTTTTCACTGTCATTGAAGGCAAGTGGACGATCGATCATGGATAAGAAGATCAGAGCTGAAGCAACATTCATTTTGCAAATGTTTCACTGACATCATCACTTCAAATTTTATTTTCAATTGAGTACATTAAAAAGGAATGTGTTGACTCGCACGGTTAATTGAGGTGAAGTATTTCTATTCTGTGTTTTAATGTGTAAAAGGGGTCGAGAAGTACAGACGACTTACCAATTTCAGTATAGAACCAACACGTGAAGGCTATCCAAGCCTGTTATGAAGCATATGTTTAGCCACAGAGCGTCAAATTCCACACAGTGTTGCCAAGTCTATTTTTCACATCCAGCATTGTGAACAATGTATTCAAACGTGGTTAATCGGCTACTTAAAAAATCGTTCTCGAACGTGGATTCGACGATGAAATTTAAAAAAATATATAAAAAAACAAAAATGTTTTTAAATGTGTTGCTAGAATCAGTATATCGTGATTTATTATCAACGTTCAGTGCTGTGAAACGGACATTGTCACTATGTTACTGTACATTAACCTAATACCAACACGTCCTCTCGTGTATTAATACCATCGTGTGAAGGGTTATCGATCAGTTGGATTGATGAAATCACAGTTGTTTCCACACCTACTTCACAAGTATCTTTCTCCGATGTTTATCTAGTTCTTGTCCACTCCCCACCAAGAAGGACGTACATAGATCTCTAGAAGAGTCGTAAGGTAGGAGATTTTACCCTGTTGGAATTTCACTTGCATTTTCAGTATTATGTTGAAAATATTTTTTTGCGAGAATTTCCATCAATGGAGAGGAATCCTTTTACTACTCAATCTAATATATACAATCTATATAATCTATCATCTCATGCCGACAGTTTGTTCTTCTACTTCCTTGTCTTAGTGTAAATATCATGAAACATTCGGGATGTCTTTCAGATATCTTGGCATTAAGAAATAAAAAGAGACAATATTGTATTTTGAGGTAAGAAGTGGCAGTTAAATGTTCCACAACATACTTTCCTACAATGCACTTATCGGTAGCAGTTTTTGTAGGTGTGAAGATTTTGATAACTTCAGTTTTCAATTTTTCTTGTAGAACCTCATTTAAACGATAAAAAGCGTCAAACATTAATTACGAATTTCAACTTTGTAACTAAAGAATCGAAATCAGTTGACAATGGGTTCGAAAGCAGTTTCTCTATCAGAAGCTATATTTTTTCCTTCTCGAACTGTACTCATCCATGTGTACCAAAACATTCTATTAACGGTATGGAGAAGGTTCCAAGCGCCGTTTACTTTTGAAAATTATTTCCCTTTTGAATTTTTTTTGCTTATCATTTTACGACTTATTAACTCTAGGTCAAAACTTTCATGATTTAGACATGATGTAGACATGGAACTTTGCATACACCGTTTCAAAACTAAGTACTTTATATTATATTTTTTGAGATTGTTTAATATTGATACAGGTATCATCAGTATATGTTGTTACATAATGATACATAAATGATATAGTTGAGGGTATAAACAGTATTATACGTCATTTTGCGGATGATAAGCTTTATACGTGATTATTGATGACCCCTACGAAACAGCAATATAATTAAATGACGACATGAAGCGAATTACGAAATGGGCAGATAAATGGCAAGTATCATACAATCCTAATAAGACAGAATGGATTCGTTTTACCCGCAAAGTACAACCAAATCAAATGCCAGATCTAACCATGAATGACTCAGTTCAGTTCAGAGCCATAAACACCTTGGCCTTATATTTCAACATTATTGTTCTTGGAGTGACCAAATAAATGACATTGTTGAAAAGGTAACCCCGATGGTAAATTGTCTTAGAAGTCTCAAATATCGATTAAACCGGAAAACATTGGAAAGCAGGTATAAACAGGTGATTCTTCCTGTGATCGACTACTGTTGTCATATATGGGATAATTGTACAAAGCAGCAAACAGATATGCTTGAAAAACTCAATCTTGATGCACTGAGAACCATTTCTGGTGCCGTTCGTGGCACCAGCCATCATAAGATTTATAAAGAAACAAATTGCAAACCATTATGCCATAGACGATATGTTCATTCATTCATTCATTCATTCATTCGGATGTTGTTGTTTATAATCGTCGTGATGATTCCAAACTTCAGACTTTAGATTGTAATTCTGTAAACGATGCGAGATCTTTCCTTCCTGACACTGTTAAACTTTGGAACTCATTGCCCATAGAACATAGAATTTCGCCATCTTTATTGACTTTCAAAAATACTTTCCTCCATGATACTGACTCATACAGTAATCTTGACCTAAATTATGGCAGGAGATTTTGTCTAAAAATATATACTCGTCTAAGACTCGAATGCAGCGACTTAAATGCACACAAATATGAACGATTCATATCACAATCACCCGTCTGTGCTTGTGGCAATCGTTACAAGGACTCAACTCACTTCTTCTTCACATGTCCTCTTTACAGCACTATAAGACACAACATGTTTTACTTTCATAGAGGTTTTGATGTAAAATCAGTTTTATTCGGAATAAAATTGTTCCGCTACCGAAAATACGGAACTTTTGATATCAGTGCACGAATTTATAAATTTAACAGGCAGATTTGCAAAATGACTTATTGATTGATTATAATCAAATTGTCTGCATTATTTGCATTTGTTGTATTTGTAATGACCTTTTGGCGTTTGTATATACAGATTAGCAAACAATTTTCTGCATTAATTGCATTTGTTATTTTGCAATGTACTGTTTGTTTCTCTATATACATTTATCATATGTTGTAAAATCACCATGACATGTACTATATTTTGTATCTTGGAGCGGTATTCACATAAGCCAATGGCTTGTTTACCAATCCAATTCTACTTAGAAATAAAAATGTTTAAACCATATGTTATTGCAATATGTGAAATTCCAGTTGGCAGTAAATGTCCACTGAGTAAATAAGCTTTGATTTGACCCAAAGAGGATATTCTGGTGCACGAGTCTTTACTTACATGGCCAGCGATGGTATATATGTGAGGTTTGACGTTATTGAGAACAATCGTTAACATTAGTCTAAAGCAAACGTATAGAGGCCTTCGTTCGACCAAGCACTAGTTATTTCTTCCATTTTGTGATTGACAAATAGTATAAATCGTTACAACATCGTCTGTTAAAATAAAAGAAACAAGACGATTTTTGTAACGAGGATATGCGTTGGCCACTCTTGCATGAGAATACTTACATTTTTCCCATCTAAGTTTTTCGATTATAAGCAATCATTTTATGTCAATGACATGTGTCTTTGCACACGAAGTATGGTAACATGATTTTAAATTTTCCTACAAGATGTGGGAATATTCAATACTTTTAAGTAACACATATGAACGCTTAGACTCCGTCTCTGCGTATGTAACGTTTAATTCGAAATTAACGTTATTTGTTAAGTTATAAGTTATAAGTTAAGTTTTAAAAGTGACAGCTTTTTATTGATCTTCAGTGTAAACGCCAAACGGTGTGAAAATTAAAAAAAATGAACGACAAAAAAGTAGTATGAAAACCAAATTCAACATCCTTTTGTCCGTTGAAATAGTATTCCATTTTCATGAAATCTTCAATATTTCCGTTTTGGTCACGTTAGTTGTTGAACGATCGGCCATTGCTAATAGAGGTAGACATATCGACGACATTTTACATCTTTAATCACCCATTAGATTAAAATGTTATTTGCACGGTGCAAAATGAACTTGCGACGTTCTAGAAAGGAACACCAACAACATCGGATATAGAGATTATTACACGACCAAGTGTGTCATATGATATATACGAAACGAGTGTCAAATGTTGTATTACCCGAGCGAGAGCGAGGGTAATACAACATTTTGACACGAGTTTCGTATATATCATATGACACACTTGCGAGTGTAATAATTTCTTTATTATCCATTTAAGTTTTGTTAGAATTCCCCCGATGAATTTAGCATACGAAATGATGAAGTAGAAACTAGGTCATTGCGCACTGACAGGAAATATAGTGCACAGTTAAATCTCTAGCTTCATCTAATAGAGAGAAACATACTGGGAAAATAACGGAAGTTTATGACCATATACTTTACTCGTTTACGTTATGTAAGTAATATATCGACACTGCTTTCACAAACAGAGAAACTTGTTACATCGCTGTGGAAAGATAAAAGTTACCATAGTAGTGACGCGGCCATTTTAACGTGTTGATCGACGTTCAAGCAAGACCGCTAGAATGAGTTATTCAGCTAAAGATATGTGACAGAAAGAATTGAAATTCAACTTAACATGTTTAATAACTTTGAACATCAATATGGCATCATTGATGAAACGTGAGTGTTTACGTTCGAAGGTTTTATTCGTCATCTGACGAGAGGTCGAGGGGACGTTAGATTCTCCGTTATTTAGCTTGAGGCGATGTAGGCGACATGCACTCACACCGGCACCCGACCCGACAGTGATGTTGAGTAAAAATCTCAAACGATAACGAGTTGTTAGATTGTACCTGATTCCTTACGAATAACAAACACATTAAAACATCCAAGTGGCTGAATTATGTCAATAATTCTAACAACATTATATCTATTTTAACAAGAGAGTTGACAGGCAAAAACGTCGCCATATTGTCAGCTAGCTAGCTGCGTAAACTTGTGAAAATTTTACAACCAAATTTTGCAGGAAAACTGGAAAATAACGTATATAAAGTTAATATTTGTTGACGTTGGTTCATTAAGTGACAATTTATTAATAAAGAAAGCGTTTATTGTTGTTATGATTCCCGACTTGTAATATCGTCTTATCGTGATTGAAAACCTTGAATGAAGTTTACGCTACGTAGTAAAAACCTATGAATGGAGGAAGTACTCCCTCGTCTCGTTCACAGAGGTCAAGGTCATATTTCAACCAATCAGATACGCCAAAAGTGATATGTGCACATGTGCAACAGATTAATCAAATTGACATTTCAAATCCTTCAGATACAAAATTCTTTTTTTTTACATTTTAGATGATATTTAATTTTTATTTTACGGAATGGAATTAAATGAAAATAAAATGGATGTTTAGAGGCTTTCTATTTTGTTTTATCTGGCAGTTAGTGCGTTTGTATGATTGCAATATATTTCTAAATTCAAAGTATGACATTTGAAATGATTATAAACATATACGGAAGAATATATCATAAAATGTTTATCGAATAGTGTAAAGCAAAAGCCATGATGTGACCACACTATGAATGGTCAGTGATTGGTGTAAATGGTGTTAACCCTTTCGTTTAGCTTTGTAGTCCTTTGTTATAGTGTCCTAGAATTATTCTTTGTCACGTTACAATACAGACCCGGGTCCTGTAGTTAAAATTGTTTAATTAGAAATAAATTACTTGTTCACACTATTACAAATTATATAGATGTTTCACAAGGCAGTAAATGCGGTAATTATGTGTAAATAACATCACACGAACGGGTCTTTACAAAGCGGAAGCAATCTAGTTCTATCACCAAGGAACTTCAATGTATCAACACTCATTAATCATGTTCTATATTTAAAAGAATAATACTTTAATTGGTTTATTATGATCAATAAATCAGCTTCGTTTTAAGATTACAATCCTAAACCTTTCAGAATGTTATAGATAAATGTTTAAAAATATAGATAAATATATAACTATTTCCGGTTAATCCAGGGCAGGCAATTTCTATATTCCAATAGGAAACATGACTGATTGTTATACATTTCCAGTAAAGGATGATGGGCGATTGTTCGTGCCTGCTCTTCTTTGTTCTTTACGCACAGATAACTTATGGTGAAGGTAAGTAGATGCATCTTATCTGTACTCATATTCACGTGAAATTGAAAATAGGAAAAAGCACTGCAAACATTTTACTTTTATCAAACTGAAATGGCTTACCACAAGGTTTATACTCTGAAATAAATAAACAAGTAAATGTCCTACTAAGATGAAACATACATTTCATCATTCATTTATTCATTTCTTTTAACATGTTCGAGAAACACTTTGTGCAAATCGTTGTAAATTCATCCTTAAGAAAAATATGTGTACAGATGACCCAACTATATATCCTCGAATTATGTAATATTTAAACTTAGGAAATTTTCATTGTGTCACTCTGATTTATAAGTTGCAATGAAGCATTTTCTTGTCATGTTCAGGTGCTAATGGTTTTAATTCAAGTGACATTTATGATCATAAGCTGCTATGCATATTACGGAAAAGCATTCGATAACTTTTATAATGAATTGATACGTATATCACAAAGATGTTGTTTTTCAACAGTTTTGTATTTTCCAATTTCGTTGTTATGTCTTGTATCCAGCTTGTTGAATTTCATATTTGAGCGGCGATAAAATAAGCCAAACGGCATTTTCGCCAATCCAAGTTTCAATTTCTAATTAAGAAAATATATTTAACCCAGGTGCCGGAGTACGTAAGGGTTTATCGTACACTTTGCACACGACACCTCGAACCTGGAACGAGGCTGTCAACATATGTTCGGAGGCAGGTGAAACCCTCGTTTATCCAGCATCGGAAGAGAAGTTTTTGGACTTCAAAAACATCCATGACCATTGGGCTTCAAAAGGAGAAGCTGTGTGAGTTCAATATTAGATTAGAAGGTATAAAGAGTAATACTCATGTAGAGATGTCGTATTGTCATAACAACACCTTTTCAGTTTGCTATACAATACGGATAAACAGATCAAAATTGACAAACCTACTTTAATACCTTCTTTAATTGTTTTATTGTCCATATATGTTAATTATTGTCCCATTGACACTTGCCCGCAGTCGTGGTACGCTCTGTTACGATAACATACCTACCTTCACGGTAACTGTGGAAACCATCGCGGAATATATGCACAAACTATGCTTAACGTTGCCTACTCAAAACCTTGGACATGTCTAAGCTTCAGCCATGCACTCCAGTACGAACCATTTCGTGTCACATACTCACAGTTAACTCACTCGTACAACTAGATGTGCATTGACAAATATTGTCCAATCATAGACGCACTCAAAATAAAATATCGTAAATGTAGAAAATATAACCTTTTTAATTTCACTCCAATATCAACGGAACACTTTTTGTAATGTTGTAATGCTTTCAAAATATGGACATGAAGCTTAATCTTACCGGTTTAGCTTCTACAATTACAGGTTGTTACATGCATGGTCGTATAAAGATCTTTCATAATGTTTTATGATATGTAATCCTCTATATTATACTCTTTTTAAAGGGAGGGGATATTGAAATGCAAATACCTATGAAGGTTGTCATATGGTAAAGAGTGATGGACACTTGACATGCTCTGAGAGTTTATTAACGAGTGAAGAACATATCGCCCCAACAGAACCACTAAGCTGCACGTGCATACGCAATAGTGCCATACACACGGAATGTGTTAACTGTCAAATTCGACAATTCAAGAAAGGGTTGATGAAAACTGTTGCGCTCTTGTCGTGAATGACTACCTCTAGCGTCACCATATTTTCCATATGCCTCAGCCAGCCATGAGTCCTGATCTTTCCCCTATAGAGCTTGTCTGGAACATGGTCGGGAGACATGTTCGTCGACGTCGTAAGATGACAACTCAATCACAATAATTTATATTCTAGACCTCCCATAGTTGATATATTTCTTATATCTTAATGTTTCAATGTTTAACTTGTATACACAATGTTTGTGTGTTACATTGGCCATATGGCCTGGTGTTTGTATATCATATTATGTTTTTGTACTGTACACGATCTACAAACATGTGACACAATGATAAAATATTGTGTCTGTCTGTCTGTCTGTCATTGTGGCAACACAGCGCAAATAACACGCAAATATTCCGCAAGAGTGACAGTCATCATTGCGTATCATTTGGGGGATAAATATGAGTGAGGAAAAATGGTACATTCGTAATTAAATAATACCACGATGTGTTGTACAAGTTTCCCGAGCAAGAGCGATCCCAAGAGCGTTGTAAAAGCAATATGGCGTCTAGCAAGTACATATTGTGTTAATTTCTTTATCATCCATTGCGTCAGAAGGTAAGAATTTCATTTAGTTAATTAAAAAGGTAAGCGGTAACATCTCTCATTGACTCAATCTTGCCAACTCATTTTGATACATCTCTGACGAGGTCATGTTAAGCATGATTCGAACACTGTTTTTATGTTAAATATCGGTTTTAATGTAACCAAATCTCAATTTATTGTGACAGGATGGAAAATCTTCCATATCACCAATCAACAATTGGCTAAATTACCATGTTCTAACTGATTCACCCGCCAGCTATGTCAACAACGAATGTTTTTCGCGTGCTACCCGGAAGTACACTGTCTTCTCAAGCAACCGACACCCTATTATTATTATTTCATAAGTTGTAAAGTAAAAATATAAAAACAGGAAATATTCTACTACCTTTGTTTCGTTTTTAAACGGATTTTCTACCATAAGTTACTAGTTTTAAATCTAGTTGTTGCTGAATTAAGGTTGCAAGTTTCACAAGATTTGCTTCAAAAGGATACATTTTGTAACTGGTTTAAGAGCCACTCCATGATTTTCATAACATATCGTTTACCTTTGACACGAACCTAAATATCTTATGTGGTGATATTAAAATAACACATCTTAACTTTTCATGTCCAAAGGACATATATATGACGAATACTGGTTTTCCTTGAAAATCGAAAAACAGCCTTATAAATGCAAAGAGGTGTAGATATCGCGTCCAATATACATGGATACTAGTTATATAACCTAACAAACACTAAAAACTCCTAACTGCCCTCCTGGCTGTTTAAGATAAATCTCCAAAATTACGTTTGACTATTTGACGCGCGCCACTGTCCGGTTTTCGATCATAATTGCGACGTTCTACCTTCATATTGTCACTGTAAAAAAACAATAAGTTTTAAAATGTGTATTTTGATACAATTGATTAAGTTTGGCATAGATGACTCCAACAACTCACGGAGTGGCTCTTTAAAGTGACCCATCATTCTGATGCCATATGTTTTTCTTTACTGGCCTAGGGTTTATCAAACATGATCGACATTTTGTAGTTTATGTAATGACATTTTAAAACACATATGGATGATAAAACAAAGTAAGAACATATTAATGTAATGTTTATCCTCTAAGCTACTATACTGAGTGTGTGTTATAGCAAACTATTTTAAGAATGTCTCTGAAGCAAAAACCTTGACTTTTTGTCCTTTTGAATCTGGCGGGTATTTATTGAGTTTGCAGAAGCTTAACATACATTTCAAACATGTTATTGATTTTATCTCACTTTAATTATCTGAAGCAAATATCTTGATGATCTATATTTCCAGAATTTAAGTTACACAGAAAATAGATTTCACAATGTGTTTGTTCACTGGCTTAAGACTGAATGAACTGGAATCAATGCTAGAGTTTGTCTATTTTACTGTTGGTTTCCAATGTATTGAGATTTACGAAAATATTTAATTTAAGAGAGTTTAGTTTCAATTAGGGCATATAGTTTAATGGTTTTCGTTGAGCTGAGTAACCGTTTATACCTTCTACATTCCACATTTAATTCAGTCTTTTATTACACACGTGTTTGAATATCTTTATGAGATAATTTTGATTATTTGAAACAAGTGTTGTGAAACCAGTTGAAAGTTATTCAACGAATGTTGTGTAACCAAAACAGGTTATTCAACGATAGTGACGTCATAATGCCGAACTACTTTAACAATCGAGCGAGTACAACTGATCTTTCCGTTGCCACCTCAATATTTCAGATTAACATCACACCTATATTCAAGCAGTTATCAGCAACAAAACACAACCAAACATCACATTAACTTTGTGGATATTAAAATATTGACGTAGGTTATTTTTTTGAAAAATTATTATTTGTGTTCTAATTTCGTCGATGAAGCAGTCGCGGCAGAGTTATCTCCCTTTAGCTCTTTGTTTACCACCTGAACGTAGAGTGCATAAACAACTACAGTACGCTGTCGATGAACCGCCACAATGACTTGAGTCTTATTTTAAGTCACCAATCTACTTTCCGTTCACTCGCACTTGTCGAATCATGTCAAAATGAGAGTAGTCTTCCATCCAACTCTGCTTTCAACCTCGCTTCACAGAGCAATCAGACAACCAGTTACAGGAGTACCGAGCTCTTGCAGTCCATCTTCTCAGCCCCAATATACGGTGGTACCCCAAGAAATGATAACTTCTTTGGACCAGAAAACAAGAAAATGAGATTTGATGACCAGTAATTTCTTGTATCTAGTTTGACAGACTCGGTGTTACTTTGTTCAAAGCGAGCTGCCGTTGTTCATCTATCGTTAGCAGTGACACGTCCAATTAAGCAATGACGCGTCAAGTGTTCAGTGACGGAGAATATTGTAATTGCGTTTTGATCTGTCAAGATGTTTGCCTGTCACTGTTTATCAAATCCTCGTACATTAAACCATATGAAAAATATAAACTCGTATGGCTCTTTGATTCTTTTACAACTATAACGTGGCCTATGTTTCAGACAAAAGAGGCAGTGTATTATTGAGCACAATGTATTCATGCGCGCTAACGTCTTTCAGTGAACATTTTGAGGTCTTCGAAGAACAAGTTTCCTATTTTCCTGTATGTAATAAATAGATCACAAAACTCGTGGGTGTTGAATATGGAAAATATTCCAACTCAATATTTTTAAACATTTCGATTTATTCACTCGCTTTCGCTCGTGAATAAATTAAAACGTTTAAAAATATCTCGTTGGAATATTTTCCATATTCAACACCCACTCGTTTTGTAATCTCTATTTATTCGTGTTTCTAAATGGAGAGAAAACAGGACAGAACATTTTCATATAATATCTTGAATGTAACATGTAATAATCATAATCATGTAATTATATTTTTCGGAAATGTTAGAATGTTAGAAAATATTTAGAAATTAAATACTCATAAATTATGGGGTTTTGGTTTTTTTTGTACAATTTTTAGAGACGCCCTCTGGATTGGCATGTACGATTACAATCCCCCTGCGTTCAACTTCACCTGGATAGACTGTTGTGAAATAGATTCGACCTTTGACCTCTGGGGTTCTTTAGAACCAAACAACGAAGCTACTGAACACTGCGTCAGAATTGTCAACGGTGCCGAGTGGAAAACAAAGGCGTGCAATGTGCAATACCCGTTTGTTTGCGAACTTGAGAAAGGTACATCATATAACTTTAATGTTTTCAAACGTCGTTTTATGGTGATTTTTAAAAAAATATTTGACACATTTTAAATCCCAATATGGTAGTTGTCACTATAAGATTTTTATCAAAACAAAGTGTCATGTTTATAAACATCAACGTATGAGAAAACAGGTACTATTTAGCGTTACTATGTAAAATATAAAGAAACAACTGAATTGTAGATTTATACATCGAATAGGTTTAAAACAACCCCATTTCCTATTCCATTGTCGTAAAAGAGGATATGTTTGTTGAACATCTAAAATATAGAAATACCAGTTGATCCATGAATATTTTACATTAGCTAAACGGTTTTCTTCATTAACGTTCAACTCTGATTTGAAGGCGGGTGCATCGTTGAAATGCTGGATGAAAGCAGTCTAAGAAACAATCTAAATTTGGAGACTGTCGGCCTGATGAGTTTGGAGGAGTGTAAATATCATTGTCTGTACCTTCATACACCGGAGTGCTTAGCTTTAACTCATGACTTAGGAAAATGTATAGTACACAGAGGAGAACGGATCTACATAACAACCCTGCCACTCACCACGTCGAAGTCTGATGCTGTCACAGGCGTTAAGAGATGTTACTCGTGTGCGTTATCCTTTTATATGTTCATACACGTTCACTTCAACCTGAATTTTTGAATTGCATAGGGCATTTCTTATCAACTATTACATAAATATAAGCATATTTTGATTGAGTTAACTCGTATCCTTTTCTGAATTAAGTGCATTTTGATAAACCCATTCATTCATTCTAATACGACAAAATAGGTCATTATCCGATGATGATATCACATGTATGTTTTTCAGTTTATCGGTTTTAACATTTCAGATGACATCATTAGAAATAGTTCCACAACTCCTGAACCTGCAGGTGACCCGTTGCATAACTGCAACGTTTACCAATCGTGTTCTCGAGAGCTAATGGTTACGTCACCGCCAATTTTATCTCTCAGCACGACAAATGCATTAACTGAAACCAGCGCGCTCTCCTTCAACGTTATTGATGTTTCTACAGCTTCAGCATTAATGACAACGATGCCACTTTCAGATTCTCTGACAATGACGACACTTCCTGGTTCTCCAGCTCCATTTTCAGATTCTTCCACAATCACGCCACAATTATTGGATGTTTCAGAATCAATAACTATGCTCTATGACACTCAACTTACTTCAAATCCCGATGTTTTTAAAGAACTTCTCTCTTCTTCTCTTCCTAATAGTGAAGACTTCACAACTACTTCTCCTTACCTCCAGACCACTATTTTTGAAATATCTAAAACGATATCATCGTCTCAATACAACATGCAGACAAGCAATACCCTGGAGCCATCAAGTCAAGGTTTAGAGTTCTATTCAAATCATTTGAGTACGTCATCAGGAGACCATATCTTGACTTCGGCAACAACCACAATCGGAGGGCACAACCAGGAAGTAACGGGTGAGAAGTGTTAGAACTATTCGATGAATAATAAAATTACCCTTATACCACAACTTCCTTTCCTTTCAACGTCAGGTTTTATTAAACCTATTAAAGCAGGTGTTATAAAACCATCATACATTTCAGATTTTCCTTTTATTTGTAGCGTTTCTGCTTATTTATGTTAACCTAAGCTTTCAACTGCTAATTACAGTAAAACCTTTATCTTGAATTCTTTTTGTTAGATGTGAATTTTCTTCAATAAAGGTTATTATGAAAAATAACTAAAAAATGAATACAAAAAGTGCGTTACAAACTTAAAATCCTTCACTCCCTTTTTGCTGTCCATTGTACCGAAGATAATCTTTGCAAGAATACCTTTTGTGAGCCATTTTGATATCACACCTGTCTTTATAATAAACCTTTTCGTAAATGAAGTAGGTCACTGAGTGTCACCTAATGATTAAAATAATCGCAATAGATTGTAAACATTCGATCCTGATAGAAATATGGAAACATAAGTTTCACATAACATATGACATGTACAGCACTGCCTTGTTGGAATAGTATAGACTAGAAAGCTGACTTACTCGTTTCTATAAACTAGATATTTGTAAGATGACATATACACCATAGGGTTATGGGTAAAGTACACCATTTGTGACGTATGTTTATAGTAATAGAGTAAATATGAGGGGAGGATAGGACAATGACAGCTGATAAGAATCTACAGTAGGGAACAGTAGATCTCGCTTATCAAAACTTCATTTAAATAATCATTGCTATGTCTCATTCCAGAGCGATGCAGGTGCGCTTGTTTCCCCCAGGAAGTCAATCCGGATAAACTCCGGGCGTATTTAAAGCGCCTGGTCCTGGAGAGACGTGAGTTATCACGCTACAAACGGCAAGTGTCCAGTGCAATGGACGAGCGACTCTCAGCTAAGTGTATAGGCTGGTCTTTCGGGATTGGCATTTTGGCGTTTGTTGGTTGCTTTATCTTATTCCTTGACTTGAGTTATGTAGTTAGATTTTTCTTGGACAAAAAATATCAAAGACAAAGTTAAAGACTTCTTGAACTTCAGCATAACTGAATCACTAAGTTGGAAGTGAAAAACTGAGAATGCAATTGAGTTATAAGGTGACTTTTACCTGCATGGAATATCAATTATGTCAAAATATTTTGTGTTAAGTTGAATGTAATCTATCGGTTAACGTATTGTCAGACAATTCATTAAAATCATTAAAGTACTCATTCATCATTCGTTATTTCCGCAAAACAGCGTTGTTATTTCCCATACTCGAGATTCAAGTAGAAGATCGTCCACCCATCACTTAGAAGGCCGGGGTTCGATTTCCGGCTATAGAGGTAATAACGTTCCAGGATCAAAAACCACAAATGAAGCTCCAAATGTACAGAGGCTTCGCTGACAAAGAGGTGATAATAGGTGATTTAAAATTGATACGTTCGCAATCTAAATAATTGACTTTATATTTATATTAAGTTTTTTTTAATTTTATGATTTCTTAAAATGATATTAGAAGTTTAAACATTACTACCGTAATGCTGTTTATTTTCACTTATGCGAACATTTTAAAAAATGTCATTAAATCTATAAAGATAAAGCAACAGAATAATATCTAATTAAGATTTAAGAAGCGAACGGATATAGGATTTTAGTACGGCATACTTAACCTTAGATGCAAAGGTGGCGAACTTGAAGGTGTTTAATCATATTATATTAACATACAAAACTCCTGAGAAAACAAATATAAAAATGTATATGTACATACGTCCATATAACCATATGAAATCAGTTTGAAGACGATGTATGAAAACGGTCAAAGCAATTCTAAGGATATGTTTGCTGTTTCCTCGGGCATATGAAAACGGTATTCATACACTGTGAAAGGGAGAGTTTGACATCTTTATAAAAAAGGGGGACATAGAAGGTGCCCTCGCACCATCCCTATCCGTACACTGACACACTGACATATTTGGACGAGCATAGGAGCGGAAGGGAGGAGAAAACTGTTCAAGAAAATGAGGTAACGTTATAATAATTTTGTTCTTTAATACTTTAATTGTGATTTGTGTGTGTAATGTGTACCATAAGATGAACTTGTTTTTTTCAAAAAGATATTCAGTTTCTATTTGTACAATTAATACCTTAATCACAATACATACTTGAATTAGCCTTTGATAAAATGGCTCAGGAAAATGACGAAAACTTGATTGATACATTGAAATGGATCGTCAGGTTAACGAAATGTTCTTTTCTTGGGTTACTTTAAAAAAAATATATGATGGTATATGTACTTGCTTTGCAAAACAGAATGTTGTGTTATAATTATTTGTTTCTAGAAACGATTTAATTGTTATAATAACCCCCGTGGTGTTCAACCTTACTTTACTTTAGAAAAGGGTATTTACACAAACGGTTATGAATCTTCATATCTGTGAAACTGCATCAAACTCGATTCATTTTTATTCATTGCATTTGGTCATTATTGAATGAAAATCAGACAGACGCCCTCAACCAATGAATCAATATTTGTATTCATACTTCAAAAATATAGTATTGAATGAGAAATAGTCACTTCGTTCTGGTCGGGTGAATTAACCGTTACGTCTAAAGTATGGAGTATATAAAATAAAATAATATTCACCATAAGGACTTATTAAAAGCCTCGATTTTCATTCTTTTGTATGGTTTTCAAACTAGTCATTCACTAGTGTTCATTCAAATTGCTTCCCACTTCAGTTAAAAATAAATGACAGTTATTAGTTTTCACCATTGACTGCCTTTACGTATGTGAAGAACCTAACCAAGAGAGTAACGTTTGACTCATTTCGATCGATTTCGATCAGAAACGTTACTCTATAATTTTAGAAATACTGATAGATTTCAATAGATAACATTTCAGAAATAGTGTGAATTAATCAAAATTGTATCAAACCTGATATCCCATTGATAGGTTATTAACATTTGATATCGGAAAATATCACGTTCTGGGGCTTGGTTTGCAATACTATCACGTTTGTTTAAACATATCAGTTTGATTCTCTTAATAAGCTAATCGACAATGAAATTAAACATTCACAGTAACGGCCGCTAGAGCTTAAATACTTTGGTAAAATCGCTGCCGTCAGCTTTTCGGTCTCTGTCATTTTGTTTTGCTTTGCCCCTTAAAGTATATTTTGAAATAGTTGATATTATATTTTGTCAATTCCAGTGACTCTTTATGTACAAACTGGGGCACTTGAAATGTTCTGGTTGTTATAGAAAGTAGACATTTCCCCTAGTAACTTGGTACTGTGTTCTTGCCCCCAGGTTACTACTAGTAGCGGTGTGCTTGAGTCTGCTGGCTTTAGCGGAGTGCGGCAAGGGTAGACGGGGCAAGGTGATGTTGAGACGCTGTCGACTGGGGGAGACATGCTACCCGTCCTATGAGACACTGTGCAAGTTGAGGAAGAGTCTCACAGGACGTCTCATCACCCCGTCTCATCTGGACTACAGGAACATTGTTCTCATGCTGAACAGGAGAATCACCAGGCCAGTCAATCAAATTGAACACTTATGTACATAGATAGACAGGGACGTGTATCGCTTAGAAGTAGCGTTAGAAAGAAATGTATGCTTTTAGAACCTACCCTACTTCTTTATACATGTAAAAGGGATATATATATATAGTCATAAATGTTTTTCTAACGTTATTTCTATGCGATATACGTCTAAATTAAGCTTGTTCACCCGTACGCTCAAAATTGCATCAGAGCGAATTACCCTACACACCATTGCTTGATTGAACATACGTTTTTTTCTCCATGAAAAATCATATCAAAGAACAAGCCAGTAATTCATTTACCCTAAACAAAACCTTGATAAATCATTAATATTGCGGGACGGTCAGGAAAATGTCTTGAAGTCTGGCTTTACTGAACGCAATGACAGCAATGCTCTTCTTGGTTGATATTGGCGCTTCTTACTCACCAGTAGAAGATACTGCAGTGTGCTACTCAAAATAAGCCATCAGTGTGCGTTGTTGTGACGTCACAATGACACCATCCCTGTCAAAATGGCGGCCGAGTCGCGACAAAGTTTCAGCACAATATATGTATGTCGAATACTGAACTTTCTACACTTTAATAAATTTTTAGTAAACTCCTAAATGATTTTGTATCAAATTCGCTTTCGCTCGTTTTATACAAAATCATTGAATCGGTTTATAGAATAAGTAATCAGTGGAAGATCGTTTAGTATCATTTATGTACTAACAACAACTCTTAGGTATTTTCTTGCTAAAACATAATCGCAGCTAATGTGTAATGTGTAACTACGTCTCAATAGGTACCCCGGTTTCGTTGTGGAAGCGATGTCGGCTGAAGACATAAAGCATGCAATGGAGTTAGCCCGCGAATACAACCTTCAAGTTTCAATCAAGTACGACGGGTTTGACCGACGTGGCTCCAATGACGGCGGGATGGTCATCGACATGACAGCCTGGAAGAAAGCAAGCCATATTGTAGCCACCGAGCGTAGTCCTGCAGGGGAGGTAACTCTCAGCTCCGGTCACACATGGGGAGAGGCTTTTGCTTACGTAAGTTTATTAACGAGAGATAATAATATTTTATTAATACTATAATTACGTCGCGTGAGGTGAAGACTTGACAACGCAGCTATGGCGCGTTAAGTTCGCTAACTTTGTAAGCGAAATGCTATAAAACCTGGTTGCCGGTCTACTTTATAAATATACATTTTTACATGTGTGTCACCAATACATGATGAAAGCACAATCCATTGGAAACATACGTTATGGCTTTATGATTGCGTTATATTTGACAAATTGACAACGAATAATACGCGTTAAAAAGAAAACAAAAGAGGAAATAAGCGAATCCTCGAACTACAAAGGGACAATAGTTACTTTGTGAAAGAGAATAAATTTAATGTAAGAAGCTTCTTGTGGTAACCCGACAGTGGCTAAGTGCGTCGTACTAATCTTTCCGTTGTCCCTCTATGTTCTTATAAAGGTTGACACCATCACGACCCTGAGAGCTGACACCACCCCCCTGAGAAGACTGGTCGTTGGTAGCCGCTACAACCAGGAGAGCGTCGGTCGCTTCACTGAGAATGGAGGCATCGGGCCCCTTAGCAGAAACTACGGACTGGCCGCGGACAACCTTTTGGAGGCCACTCTTGTTACGGTCAAGGGAAAACTCCTCAAGGTAGACTTAAATGGAGTTTAAATGGCAATAAAAATACGCTGAGGGCCTTTGGATTCGGTATGTTAGAATGACCTAAAATTGTTTCATGATAAACCATGATATACTTTTGAATTCAATCTTTACTTGTCTGTAAATTGCCCAATTAGCAGAGGGTTAAGGTAATAAAAATTAAAGTATTCGAAATACACAATTCAATCTGTATAAATTTGGGTTTATTACCTTAACAATACTTTGACTAGTACTTTAAAATGGGTGGTTCATCCTCCAGGTATCTTCTGGTGGTGTGTGGTACTACAAGGACGGAGGCTGGGTCCACTACAACCAGAATACCAATCTCTTTTACGCAATCCGCGGAGGTGGTTCAGGAACGTTTGGAGTCCTTATCAGTCTCACCTTCAAACTCCACTTCGCCCCACTCAACATGAACCAGTTCACTTTCCAACACAAGCTGCATCAGGGCGGTCAGTTTGTGGGTAAGGCTGCGCTCCGGGACCTTCTGCTCGCTGCCAGAAATCTGGACAACGTCTTTGGGATGGAAGTGTACTCATCCAGCGGCAATCGAGTCAGTCCTGACCGAGAGGGTTCTCTTGACTTCGTCATTCTCCAGAACATGGACTCAGCTTCACCCTTCACCGACATCGGCAATGCTATCCTAACCGACAACAGTACCGGCACTCTGCTAGAGGGAAATACGCGTGTTGCCCGGGCCAAGTATCTAGATTATTCCAGCTCGCAGTCCGATCTTCCCGCAGTGAATGGCTACTACGCGACCACCTTCATCCAGCCCGATGTTCTGGATAAGAACGAGAAGCTAGAGAAACTGGCTGATCTCATACTCTCTGTCGTCAACGTCCCAACCGTCGATAGTTTCAGCGGATGCCAAGGAATCCTGCTTGGTGGTAAGCGCTCGCCAGTATCAATGAGAATATTTTGTCGCGTCATTTACCGATGAAAAACTAATTAGCTCGAACATATATTACAAAAATAATTTTTTCTGGTAATGTTTCATATTTCTTATATTTGGGTTTTGATTGTTCTTGTTTTGATATGTTCTTTTGACCTCTTTAATATGTACCTGTCTTAAGTCTACCAACTCTGTCCCATATGATAAAACTGCCTTCAATTATCAATTGATGTTTACAAACCTTAATCTTCTTAAATAGAACAGCTTCAAATGATAAATAAAAATATAATGTATATTAAATACTAATTATTATATCCTTAGTATTCTATTGTGTCAATCATCAGCATCTGTCTGAAAGCATCATCTCCCCATTCAAGATATTCTATTAATATTTCTTTCGCGCAAGTACATGTTCATTTATCAAAGTACTATATACATCAACAACATCAGCCTCGTTTACAATATATCGGATATTATTTGTAACGCATCATTCCTAAAAACAGGGATGTTCATTCTATATCGTCAGAGAATTTCTATCCCCAAAGTCTCACAATTCCCTGAATGCTTTCTCAGGACTTGCCTTTTATCGCGTATAGTTTGTCAATAAAATGACACAGCAATGTTGACAGTGTTATAAATAGCTACAGTAACCAACCGGTAGCAGCAACACATGGGAAATCCTGTGAAGGCAAATAGGGGATAAATATAGTTGATAAGGGTGAGCGTTGTTCCACCAATATGTCAACTAATATAGATGTCATTGCGTCCTGCAGGTGCTATCAACATGGTCCCTGTTTCCAGCACGTCAGTAAATCCTCTCGTCAGGTCCGCCTTCATGGAGCTCACTTGTTATGTCACGTGGCCGGAAGATGGCGACTGTGACGGGGAGACGTTTCGCGAAGCCGCCGAGGAGCTAGCGGACAAGATGGAAGAAGTGGGCGGTGATGTGCTGAGCGAGGCAACCATTCACTGGAAGAAGACCATTTTTGGCCCAAACTACGGGAAGCTAGTGGATGTGAAGCGAATGGTCGACCCAGACAACTTCCTGTACTGTGAAGCTTGCGTGGGGTCTGACTTTCGGTTCGATTGTTTCGACCACCACGACATGCAGGGGATGCAGCTCAGCACCTACCTGTACTACTCCAGCTGTGGCAATATGTTCAACAACTGATACTCGTCACTATCTGTGAACATGTCTTAAAATAAATACTCTGAAATTAGACTTTTATGGCGTGTTTTTTAACTTTATTTATTTGCTGGTATTGAAAAGGATCACGACGTACAGTGATATTTTCCCTTGCTAAAAATCTGTTTTGTTGTTTAAAGTGAAGTTTTAATTTTTTAGTATTCTTCTTCGAATTTTTGCTTTGAAATAACGCAAAGATTAACCAATAAAGCTCAATTTGCTTCTTGTCAATACTAACGTGCCAAAGCGGATGCATATATTATTTGAGATAAGTACTTTTGTCTTAAAACAATAAGCTCGAGGCGCTAACGACAAACAAAGACAAAAACTTTGCAATGAAATAAACCTTTTTGAATTGTTAATGTCGAATCGCCTCTCCAACTCTTTTGGACATTTTTAAATTTTCATCCAGCCTACGTTCAGACACAAAAAGTATGCATTTATATACTATAAACGCTTACACAGCGTATGCACAGTTGCTGAAAGAGCGCCAGTGTACAAAAGTAAACTGTTTGAGGCGCTTTTTAGCAATTACTATTTGCTCATCCCGTTACTCTTTCACAACCTCCTTACATCTCCTAGGAGGAGCTTGAATAGAAGTGGGTGATTAGGTACACGCCACCCTCCTCCACACGTACACTTAAACATTCTTTATAGACTTCAGCAACATAAGTGTGAGAAAAATCTAGCCATTAGTGTACTAATATTCTTGAATATTCTATCATTCAAACTCTTGTATTGGCATTGTTAATCGTTAGAAACATTGTTTTTAATACAGAGATGTCTGTCAGTAGTACAGCAACAATTGCAAACAAACATAGATCTCTTTGTATTTTGCAAAACATAATTAAATAAGAAAAGTAAATTTTAAAAGAATTTTAGAAACGTCGTTATGTTACTAACAAAACAAAAATATACAGTCATCTATGCAACAAAATAGCTCACAGAATAATTAATAAGGATCTTTATTGCCCTTGTCTATTTTGTACAGACTGTAAGTTAAATTGAAATGTGAAAATATCATTTGTAGATAAAAATGAAGTTATATATAGGGTCTATTGTCGGAAGACCGAATCCGTGTTTTATGTAGCATAATATTTACTTTAATTCATAACAGAACAATTTGTCCGAATAATTAAGAATTCATCTGTATCGTTCCATTATAAGGCGTTTGTCTACACTATAAGACCCTTTCAGACACCAAATACATAAACTTCATGAAATGCTTCTGAATCATTTAACGCAGTTAACATTCCAGCAGTAAATCATAGCAAATCAATAATAGCAAACAAACAACATTGAATTTTTAGGTTTTTATTACAAATGATTTGAAAAGACAAAACTCATTAGTTCCAATTGAAACAATTATCGAATAGCTTTGAATGCGAGTATAAAACATAAAAGCACCACTTCTACATACAGAAAGCCGTATGCTGACCCTGCATACAGGCATGGATATCAATGTGCAAAAGAAAATAATAAATCTAATTTTTGGTAAATAAATAAATAGCTCTTGAAGAATAAGATCAACAAATTGGACAAGTTGAGGTACTGAGGGGTCTTGTGCAAAGTCTATCACAGTGCGGTGCTGTTTCTATTCATGGTTTAGTGGATTATTGTACACTTTATAGCGAAGCAAATAAAGGCCAACGGAAAAGAAGTATGGCAAATTGAAGCGACGTGTAAATGGGGAAGGATTTCTTAAAATTAAAAAAAATCCAAATTTGAACCTTTGAAAATTGTAAAAATTTTATATTTAAAGTATTATCTTACAGTTTATGACATTGTCATATACAATTGCATAGAACAAGGTTGGCGATAATGGTAAGTATATAACCATAGTGATATAAAAACAGGGAATGCAATGATTACATCAAGCCGTTTTTATGAAAAGATATAAGGATTCAAGAAAGGATTTAAGAAAAACTAGACGACTAATATGCATGAACGCAAGTCACTAGGGTGTAATCATCAAATAACATCTGAATGCGTTTTGAAATTTCATTTTCATTGCAGGTTTGAACATAAGATTTTAATAAAGTATTTACTTGCAGGAGTTGAGATGGTAACCATTAATTACAACATCAATGCATATGATTTCAACATACCATTTATTGTAATATTCACTTGTGTGACTTGGGACAGAGTAGAACAAAGACTCGAATAGACATGATTGTGATGAATTAAAATACAGTCCCACTTAAATCTACATCAATGTTTGCTTAAAGTTTGAATGTCATAATCTCATAATGACTTGCTATCAACAAGCTGTCTGTCACCCCATGCTAACTCGATCAGCATCAGGAATATTATTAGACAATACTAATTATAAAAAGAATTCGAATGTACCAAATAAAACACTAAAGGAATATCATTCGAATCAACAATCCATCGTAAACGTAAACATATGAGATTAGTTTAAGCAAAATAATTATAGATGTTGGACAGAATAAGATAGGGATAGTTGAATATTCACAATTGATATTTTATAAGTGTGTAACTGGATGAATAGCAGTAGCAAATTGGGGTTCTGGTCATCGAGCTCTTTTCAAAATTTCTATAGATCAAATCTCCATCCCGTTTTGAAATTTACTGTCGGTAAACTCAACTCTCCTTTTCAATAGATGATCCCCCTATTCAGATTCTATTCTGTATTGTCCCAAATATAAAACTATGTATGTCAGGTATATGAAGATTCGCATGAACAGCTAACTATGAAGAAAATCATGAAGTCTTAGCCTTGGGAAGGCTCTCATTGGGTTACAATCATCAAACATCATTCCTTGAAGACAGCTATAGTTCCAAAGAGATTACAGAAAATCAGAGCATATTGACCTCTATGAAAACAGTCATCGAACCTTAGCCGAAATAATTCCTGTCAGAAATAACAAGACTCAATGAGTTTACACATAGTTAGAATATATACGAACAATCGCCAGCTACGATTATAATCATCAAGCCTTTGCCTTGGTGAGTGCTGACGCCTCAATAGGTTCATCAGGAGTTTCTACTTCATCCTTTTCCTTGGCGCCATGTTTCAACATCCGGGTGAACTCCACGTAGTCGAACTTGCCGTCAGCAATAGGGGCGCCGTGGAAAAGATCGTCCACCATGTCGTCGGACCATCGGTCTCCCATAGACATGAGGCACTCGCGGAGATAGTCCTCGGGGATATGGCCTAGCGAAGGGGAAAGAGATGACTTAAAGTTACTTTGACCATCATGTAGAGATTGGGCATATTACGTAACCCTTTATGGAATTATGTCCATTTTTATTTGAAAATGATACATATCTTCTTTGACTTTAGCATATTTAACAGTCTGATTAAAATCGACCGTGTTCCGGGGAATAAAAGTTAAAAAATATTGACTCTACCGAGATTCGAACTCTATCTATCTAGGTTATACTTTCCACATACATAGACAGATAGAGTTCGAATCTCGGTGGAGTCAATATTTTGAAACTTTTATTCCTCGGAACACGGTCGATTTTAATCAGACTGGCATATTTAAGTGTCTCAAAGAAAAAAGTTTCAATTGTTCCATCACTTATATTTGATAGAAGTAATAGCAAGATAACTCAACTTTAATTAGTCTAAGAAGCTCATACAAATGAACGTCTTCAGCGAATCGATAAAGTAAAAGTAGTTTCAGGTTATTCCTGAACCTGTCACCTGACATAAACAAATATTCCATTTTACATGTGTGTATCATCAATACAGCTTTGAAATACACTGTACTAAACACTAGATTGTTTTCGCAGAGGCATTTAGAAGTAGTATAACAAAGCTAATGACATAGTTGGTCATTTTCTTTAGGAATATTCGTTGCTCTGTACTGCACCTTAACAACAGTGTAAGAGCCGTTACCGAAACTTTGCTGTCAAGTATATAACAAAGTTAACAAATCATATACTAGAATACGATAAAAATGGTACCCTTTTTCTGAACATGCATTTACATTAATCGTTAGTGATAAAAACAAGTCAAAAACATGATAGAACAAGTACATTTGGTAACGATTTCCCTTACATATTGAGCTAATTGTGTACATATTAGAAAGGTCAAACATTTCCAATAACGAACAATAGCTCATATGTCTTGTCCATATCAACTTACCTGAAATAATAGAGACACTTAATATTTCAAATTGACTTGGTAATTCATATCATTTTTCTTAAATCATCACAGACCTGAATGCTTATCATCGAAGCAGGCAAAGGCGTTCCTGATGACCTCCTCGGGGTCTGTCCCGTTGAGCTTCTCCCCGTACAGTGTGAGGAACATGGTGAAGTTAATGGGCCCCGGCGCCATGTTGATCATCACCTCCAGGTCCTCGTCTGTCGGGTTCTTGCCCAGGGACGTGTACATCTCGAACAGGTCGTCCTTGTCCACGTACCCGTCACGGTTCTGGTCGATCATGTTGAAGGCTTCCTGGACACACACAGGTCAAGAAATGGTAGCAGGATACATACATTGTAAACGTTGGTGGCAATGTTTGAATGTGCAAAGAGTAATTTCGTAAAAGAAGGTTACTTGTCGGATAGGAAGTGTACTGATCGGAAAGAAGTGTTCCTATCAGATATAAAAAGGACCTTTGGGATAGGAAGTCTGCTTGCGTGTGTGTCTGCGTGTGTGTCTGCGTGTGATGACCCTTTTGCGTCTGTTTGTATGTGCCTTGAGTCAACTAGTTTACATCGGATAGCAAGTACACATTAAATTTCAAATAAGATGTGTCATGTTAAAGGAACAAAGTGTAAATCATTTTGTATAAAGGTTTTAATAAAGTAAAATACCATCAGCGGACTCTTCGTCCTCATAACCACAGGACAAAGTGTAAGGCATCTTCTCGTAGGCTATGTGTTTATGTAAGGTACCTGATCAAGTTGGCTTTGATTAGACATCATTAAACCGCTACGAGTCTGACTGAGAAAATCTCGTGTATGTTATTTATGCATAAAACCCAGAGAACGTGTATTAAACAATATGATTACAAACTGCATTGTGTTAAGGATGGATACTGAATTCTTGACACAGTTTGGTACTAATTATATCTACCAACGAATATAATGATGTCAAATTCATACTGATTCTTGTTATAAGCTTAACAAATAGTTCTTTTAGATATTGATATTGACACGCAAAAGCTTGTTCCTTATACAAAAACATGGGTCATAATTCAAACTTACGTACTTCTGTTATGATTTGGGTTGAATTGTAAAAGGGAAATAAATGCTTTGAAAGGCGTAAGATATCACAATTATCATATTTTGAACAAGTGCAATATCAACATTTTCTTGCAACAGTTTTGTATTCAACTATTTAATCTCTTTTTTCACGTAGCGGTACTACTTCAATACTTCAATGTCCTTAAAATACAAAGAATTGTTTGCCAAAGTTTACAGAAAGTATTGATATAGATAGACAGGAGTGGCATAGGAAAGTGAACGATTTTGCCTTCTTAAAGTATATAAAATACAGTTAAAAGAAAGTTGCAAACTTTATAAAAGCTCCTTCCAAGTTAACAATAACCAATGCTCGCACTGAAGGCCAGTGACTCCGAGTTTAAAGTAATTCGAACCCTTACGCAGCATTTTATACACGCTTCACCACTACCAGCTATTTATACCTACCTTGACACTCCTAATTAATCAAATCAACAGCACGTTGACTTTGATGTTAGCAAAAACAGCTTTCTAATATAAACTGATAAAATAAAAACAATTTGTATGCTGCTAATCGTAACACATTTTTTTATAAAATTTATTTGATTTGCTAATTTTTTTAAAATTTCGTTTGATGTTGCTCTGTCTGCTTTTTTTCGCCATTTCTTTCCTTCTACATTTTACATGACATTGAGTGGTCAAAAATCCTGGAATTGAATACCTGCTCACCTTAAACTCCTGTATTTGTGCCTGGTCAAACATGGCGAACACATTGGAGGTGTACCTCTGTGTGCGGGTCCGCTTGGACTTCTTGGTGCGTGTACTCGACATGGTGGATCTAGGAGAAGGCATATAGGATACAAAGGTTAGATTTGAACACAGAGGATATTATTTGAGTTTCAATGTCATACCATTTTACGACACAAGTGCATAATTACACCCTAGGGAGCCATTTTACAGCTTGAAATACGTAATTGAAACCGATTAATCAAAAAGAAATTTAACCAAATAAAATGTTCAATTACATCCATAAAATATCCCTAAAAACGTTTGACGTGAACAAAAATGTATAATGATCTATCATTTCCGAAGTTGTTCAGATAGATGATGCCAAGTGATTGTCAATTTCATGCCATCTTCAAAAAATTATGTTCTGGTTAATTGAGGATATATAACTTCATGAAAGTGAGGAAACTATGCAAATAACTGCTTTCAAGAATGATGTCAGTTCGCCATGACAAACTTTACTTTTGTATTAGGGAATCGTATAAAAACAAAAAAGTACACGTCCATCTCAAGTTGCGATATATTTTAGACGCAAACGAAAACCTGAAATACATTAGCATGATCAAATATATGAATATTAACGAAAAAAGTAGTGTTTGGAAGAAAAGCTTTCTCATGCTCCATAAAGTCATACTGAACTGAAAGCAGATGATAACATAAACAATCGAGACAATGATAAACATACATGAAACGATTCGCGATTACTTCAGATAGTGGATACATCCCTGATATAGCCCACCTAACACAGCACAGCAATGTTTTCCACATGACTATCAAGTGTTTATAACCATGTTTATGACTCGTGTTCAAACATTTGGTGCAATTTAATGTGCAATCCTTTCCAGTGCACTGACCATAATTACCGACTCATCTTCAAGATCGCTTCTCCGCATTAGCATTCTTTTTATATTACACTGATGTTGATAATACATGATACTCGTAGTTTTTAACGTGTTTTTATTTAACAATTAAAACATTAACAAAACAACGGCATCCCCACACAACATACTTCAGGATACTATATATGGATATTGACATAGCCATAAACAGGTTCATTAAAAGTGCTTCGAATGATAAGGGATTAAATGAAAGAGACATTTCGTGATTTTCATAAAACTCATTTGGCTTCCTTAAGTTTAATAACACCTTTTATGATGCTACTTATTACAAGCATCAACAAAATTCAGGCACATGACAATCATTAGTTTTCAATTGAAATCGAAAAACACACTTATGTGCGTCCCGAAATCGACGTCACACGTACCATTTCCAAAAATACTAGCTATATAATATTGAAACACATAAACTCAAAATAAATATTCTACCTCTTTAGATAAATTTCAGAAAATTTGACGTGGCATTGTCCGGTTTTCGATCAGAGCCGCGACTTTATGCTATGCTTTCACATTTTTGAACAAATAAGCATTAACATGATTCTTCAGGAAAAGTCAGTACATCTTGAGAGAAAGACAAAATAAATGTGTGGCACTTGTTACTCCAATAACTCACGTGGAGGGGGTATGGAGGGAGTGAAGGTGGGGAGAGGAATGCTTACTGCGTTCAAGTCATTTGCACTTTTAAATCGACGAGAGGTTTTTTTTAATTATATATTAAACCAGGATAGGATAAGAAAGGTTTTCAATACATAACTGCAACGTGATCAATCTCGTCTATTTCTGTAGGTCTTAACTATGCATTCAACTTCATCAAATAATTTTTATTCAAACAATTATTTTGAAATCACATTTTAAAAAAGATAGTTTATCATTCCTTCAAAATTCTTGTGAAAATGTTGATAAAACTTTTTAAAACTCCATGCCCATTATTTTATCTCGACAAGGATGGATGGTGATGCGATGACTATATTCTATCTTTAGCACTGAATGATTCATATCTTTTGTTCCGCGTCAAATTCTGCATGTTACATTCAAACTCAACGGTCATATCTTATGAACAGCGTGGCATGAAAATTAAACCTGGCACGTACACTTACCTTTTCTTGTAGTGTTTCTCTTTCTGTAACTTTTGAAAGAACGAGGCACAAAATGGCTGACTCGCTGCCCCTCTATCTCGTCAATGAAAACATCACCGAGTTCTTATTCCGGTTTGTAAAGTCTCTGCAAGATGCTTCGTAGAAACCGGAATGGGTTTGGCTTGGCACCTCGGCGAGGGGATATCAGTGCCACATGTTGGTAACCAGACACTGCTGATTACAGCGCCACCTAGGATGCAGCGTTTCCATGGTAACAAGGGACTCGTTCTTCACACAACCCTTTTATCAAAGATTACAATTCCACTCCTACAATTTCGTTTGAAAAGTTTAATAGAATAAATAATTATGTTATCAAACATGTGTGAACTTTGTTTTGTCCATATTTAGGTTTTCTTAAATTCAAAATGACTATCAGAATGCTTTGTTATTTTTCTACACTATATTCGTAAAGATCTACACCATATTCCTTTCAATAATAACGTATTGTAGGTAACATATGCTAAGACCTCCACTTTATTACTTTAAAGAATAACGTATTATAGGTAACATATGCTAAGATCTTTAGCAAGTTTGCGTCGCACCTTACAAATATTTACGTAATGCCCTTAGTATTCAACTGTTATTGATGTATTTGGCACGGTAACGTAAATTACAACTTTACCTGACATCGGCAAACGAACAAACACTATCTAACGATACTCCACTAGTGAGAAAATTGTCAAATAGAAAGGTTTTTGAGGATACATTCCTTCTTTTGATATATGAATAACGACACTTTGAGATCCTTATATTGTTATAAAAACATAGTTGTAATTTAAAGCTCCGCATGAGCAACTGCTGTATGTTGCAAAAAAATGAAATTGATAGTCAAAAAGTATATCTTATGTCTGTGTAATCCAATTTCCAACGTGCATTTTACAGACTACAACAAACGTCGATTTAAGGTTTGTCTAGTAATTTCACTAGTAACGTTTCCTAGGTTTCGATTTTTGTGAAATATTATGAATACCTCTCTGACCATAACCAGAAACATAAGCAATATTACATTAGCATAATTTCGTCCTCATCTGATTGTTACATTATATATAACATATTGCCTTTCCCGACAACCCTCTTTTTAGAATATCCAGTTTTCTAATTAAACATGAGAATGTTAAGAGTACAATAATTTAATATAGTTTTTCTTTCATCAACTAAAAATATTTCTTTTTATCATAGATGAGCATTTATTCTGTTAAAAAGAATAGTATACATCAATGAATAATTGAACTAGTGCCGAAGTCTTTCTTGTTGGAGGAAACGAATTTCTCAACAACTACATTTCACCGAATAAAGCCATGTATGACTTCATTGTCAGCATTGTGGGTTGGCTATTGTTCGTATCAAGTAACTCAAGTGGTGTCCGTTTTCTCTTTGATGGAAAGTATATACAAATGGGAAATGATTCCATGTATAAATACAATGAATATTTAAGTGCGACATTTATATTTACAGAAGAGAAATATGTTACCTTATAAAATATATTTTAATCATTTTCAAATTTAGTAGGCAAATGTCAGGTTTTCATTAAAATATGTTTTTGATCTTTGATGACAACCGTGAAAAAACATGGTTTCATAACTCATAACGTAATCATATTATTATGGTTCAGTAGACATGCTAATACAGATTTAACCATGTCTACTTGTAGAAAGCGCATGGGCATGTCTTATAATTCTTTTGAGCGTTTCGTTAAGATTAGTTATCGGATATATTCTATAAAAGAAATATTTCAAAGACTTTGTATCTCATCAGTCTTGCTCGTTAATAAAAATAATTCAGATAAAGTCTTAAAAATCATTTTGTATTTCAATGAATGAAAATCTTTAGAACTCCGCGTGTTAAGTTTTCGTCGGAGAAAAAGCTGGATGTGTTTATGAGACATTTAGCCTGCCAAACCTCTTTATTACTAAGTAGTAATAATCATATGATATATATTTAAACAATCCATGTATGTATGCATATGTACAGCATGTCTCATTGTTTAAATAGAGATTTTTAAAATTGAATAATCATTCTTTATAAACTGAATTGTAAAAAGTTCTTGATAAAAATTCATTTGCACATACCCTACTGAAGTTGCGACACATGCAATATAAATATACTATATATATCAGAGATGAGTCACTAGCTATAATTCATGTGTATTTATCAATCATGTGTTATTGTACTTGAGCGGCCTTAGAATAAATTCTTTGGAGCTTGTTGGACAATACATCCATGAATAGTTTATTATGATAAAATATGTTAAACCAATCGTTCAAGAGTAGAATACATTGACGTGACTAAGCACAGCCCGTGAGGAGGGGGACAGCGTTAATTGCAGGGGTCCCTCACTGAACAACAAATCAGAGCTGACACCATGCCATGCTGGACATGTTCACATGTGTTATCACTCATCACAGATTCTCCGGCATTTGGTCACTCGCTGATTGACCAAACAGATGGACACGGTCATTCCAATTAGGACCCCGGGGAGTGAGAGAAGATAAGACCTTGGTCTCTTTCTTCAATCGCCGTAACCAAAATTTTGAAATCATCTGATGGGAATTTAAAATATTTAAAAGGTATTTTTTGATAAAATTCGAATTCAATTATAAGTTTTAGAATTATTATATTTAGATATCATTATATCAGTGAAAAATTTTGACAAATTAAGCAGATTTGATGGAATTTATGTAAAGAGGGCATGGCTAAATTTGGTTTAAATGTGAAGGAATGAAAATAGCAATTTGTAGCATATTTTGTCGATAACCTGCGAATGATGAAAAGAAACGTTTGTCCAGATTTTAATATTATCATGCAAATAGCATCCTACCACGACATATGTTAAACAAGTGGTCTCCATATACAGTGAAGTTTTAACATCACCTAAAAGTAAAATTTGCTGTTTTATTAAATTTTTTGTAGCCATTAGAACAATTCGGTACTTGAATGAACTAAAGCTAGGAAAAATAGAATTACCGAATTTAACCCCTTAATTATTTTAGAATTCTTACCTATTGAGTAACGTTAAATTGAATGCAAGATGCAGGGCTAAGAAAGTGTTTTTGGCTGGTACTTTATCCAAGACTTTTATCTTATAACCGATAAATTCATGGTTATGATTATGTTCGGACTCTGATCTTGATATGGAATGTGATCTTCCTCCTTAAAAATCAATCGTTCTTGACTTTTGATTTGTTAGCAATTTGTTAAATATTGCACAATGAAGACATAACACCGGAAATACATGGTCTTCAATCGAAGCTTCTGTAATAGTGAATATTCCATACCCGAATTGCGCTTCTGCTGGTCCAGGAAATACATCTTTTATGCAGAGTAAAGAAACAGTGATCACGTGATCTTCAAAATCTGAAAAGAGGCATAACGTTAAACATTTGATAGGTAATGACTCTTTCCTTCCCCTTCATTACTTTTGAACCCTTTTGATGTTGGATAAGAAACATTGCCGGTAGGTTATGATTTGTCATGGTGCCGTGGAATTTTGATTAACGAGTTGCAAATGTAGATTGTTTTATTCAAATGCAAGTGTACGTTTCAGTTGTATCGCTTTGCAGAAGCACACTATTAAGTAAATTGAACATTTTTATAAAGCTGTTGAAGTGGTTCAAATCCTAATTACATGCACACAAAAATTAAAAGAAGGTATCAGACAATGTAGACTACTCCTTCCCCATTTTTCATCACATGGATTCCGCCCTCTCACAAGTGCAAAGGCGGAACACTTGTCTTGAAACTGCATGAAGATCTGGCATTGCAAAAAGAAAACTCTCAGTCGAAAACTTAAAACAAATCCAAACTTAGAGTAATAAATATTGAAACCTCTACCCTCAAAGCTAATTAATCATCAAAGTAAAGGCTCAAAGGCATGCCGATTGGTTCCAGGTCACGGTGCCCGCAGTCTGGTCACGGCCATGATGATAATGGCGAACCCTACCCAGCACGGCAGAGAGTTGCTACTGTGCGGAGTCTGAGAGGTAGCGAACACGTGGCATCCATCAGCCTGGGACAGTCGGGCTCAGCAGTAGGGGGTCGGGGCACAGGACGGGAGGGGAGGGGATTGGTGTGGGTTACGATATGAAGCCGTAGTGACTCTTATAAACATATATCGGAACACTCGCAATTGATATATTTGTGGATGAAACCTTACAGGTAGTTGTTTTTCAAGATTGGTCTGTGTAGTCATATGATTAATGCTAGGCCAAACCAAAATCAATAAAATGTAAATTGTATTTTTGTTTTTCTTTCGCAGTTTATTGTGTTTGTGGCATTTTAATTTTTTCAATCATGGAGAAATAGAGACTTTTCATGGAACGAAAAATGAATCAACTTTAAAATGTTATCGGTCATTATTTAACCTTTTTAATAATGCAACAAATCTCAAAAATTGAACAAAAGCATCCAAGAGTACACTTTTTTCCTTTTTGCTGTGAATGCGCCGTCTTGATGAAGATGTTACCACATTTATCAAACAGCTGATACATTAATTTTGAGAAAAGTTTGTTGTCAAGATGAAAAAGGTATGCATGTCCTTAATGGGAAAAAACTTAAATGAAATGAAATACACAAAATGACATTAAATATTACAGAAATCAGTTTTACAGGAAATCCATCATTATGTCACCAGTGTCGTGAGATGACGTGATCTGGCATTTTTCATTACAAGCAATATGATAGTAAACTTCAATCTTGAGTATTCCAAAGAAATGTTTGAGTTAAACTTTCGCCTCGCCGATTAAATTTCTAATAAAAGAATAAATAAAATTAAGAAAGCGATGTTATGATAAGAATGAAAAACTATAGAGTAAAACAAATATTGAAATCAATTATTTTAATATCATGTTTATTTCGAATAGAAAAACTTTCAAAGATTTTGTCACCCATTACAGAACGGTTTACAGAGAGAGTACGGTATGACGAGAGGGCAGTCGGGAAGACTTTCTTACTTTGGTAAGACAGAGGTGCGATCTGAGACGAAGCAACCGGCAGCATCAATACAACAACCCTCCATCCTTTGTCTATCACGCAGTAAGTATATTAGAACTTTCCAATAAATATTATCATAACGTCGCCCCTTTGCATGTTGAGGTTATACATAGAGTAAGGAAGTTGTGCACTTATCGCCCGTATCACATTACCGGCGTTTCCTTCTGCTCGAGATATCCTCCACGAGTGGGAGAGGAGAAAGTTCTGCTGGGTTGAAAAGTTCGGTATTTGGGTCAGGCTCGCTTGTTCTTGTTGGAGCCGGTTGAGAGGTAAACTGAACACTTATGCATGTCCACTGCATGGTATAGGTAGAGGGTATCGTTTAAATATCATGTAAATGTATGTTTTAATTATGAAAATCGTAAATGCCACCGCTAAATGATACGTAGTCATGGTTGTTGGCTACAATGCGATCTCTGTTGTGATTGACGGTTGTCTAGTTCACATGTTTAGTCAAATTCTTTGACTCATGTCATAAAGACGATCTAAAAATTTCAGCAAAAAAAATCTTGATTATTGTGAAAAAAACACTACATGATTACATCTTCGTCTAAATGGCCTATATGAAATGGTTTTTAAACTCTCTAATTTCTTTTTTCCAAACACATTTAAACGTATGTATGAATATATATTTAGGAATGGACATTGAAAAAATGTATCAAAATAATCTTCTTTAGCTACTGCTGGAGCTATCAAAATAGAATACATTATCCAATTTTCAGAATACGTGTCCACAGAACCAGTTTGATTAAAATCAACTCTGTTCTGAGGAATATAGTTTCAAATGATTGCTATAACAGAATAAAAAAATTGTTCGCCTTATCCCCGTAGAGTTATGATTATGACGATCGAAACATTGTTGATTTTATTTCGGCTGTCTATATAAAACATACCTGTGAAACAATGTCAAGGTAATAGAATAGGAAATATAGATATGTAATTAAAAACGACTATGACATATATAGAAATTACATTACACGGAAATGAATATACATAATAACTTGTCATTCAAATCTCATGCATCCGTTGCAAATCCAATTCAGTGTTAACTCTTCGAACTATAGTAATCAGAGAAATATATTTATCTTGCAATCTACAAATGCATTCAACTCAAGTTCTTAAAGCTTTAATCACAAATGAACACTGCAAATCATTTTGTAGCTAAACTAACAATCAAAGATAAAAATTATTTTGTAAACGAATAAATTTGGAAAATTTTGAAAATGAAATCAAAGATAAGTAGGTCCAGAGTAGCATGTAAATACACACACCTATTCAAGTAGGCGTGGTTACAAACGGATCAACTATAACATAATGTATTGTCAACAATGATGCTTGACACCCTCTCTGATGTATTCACAATCAGGTCATGTATTTATGTCATTGATTCGATCATAAACATCAACACACTTCACACCTGGCAGTGTATTCCTTGTAATTAACGAACAGAAGAGCCGAACTTCATTAAGATAAAACAATGGCTGATTACGTCACGCCCCAATCACTGCAATGCGGCTTACCCCATTCCAGATGGCCGATTTCCGCTCTGGGACACATAGTCCGGAAACGGGCACTTTGTGACGTAATAGGGTCAGTAACCATTTTGTGGTACATTTAAGTCGTAACGAGCTGAGCTCAGTAACAGAATTGTACTAACGGGATAAACAACTGCAAATATGGTACAGCAACAAGAGTCGGAATCCGAGGTAACATTAGATTGTTCCTTTATTTTAACTCTTCCGTGACTTTCTATATCACATGGCTAACTGTATTCGATATCTGACTTTATTTCTGAATTGTAGTAACATGATACAAATAAACTGCTTACTATAAAGAATTTGGATATACATCGTTAATAGGTTTTACAGTATATACAATGACAATAGATTGTTTTTTTAGAAACTGCATATTTTCTCAGATTACATCATTTGTTAAGAGTTAACTGTTCGCAAAACGAAAACACATAAGAAATGTACTCCATTTCTGAAATTCATTTCATATGCTTAAAAAGATAAGATAAGGAAATCATTTCTGTATTCAAACAACCATATGATAATTGCAATTACAGCTATGATGGTAAAAGTTCTCATAGAAGCGTAAACTGTTTCTTACATTTAGTTATATTATGTGTCTTTCTTTTAAACGTGTCGACTTAAAGGCTTATGTACGTTAGTGTGTTTGCATTATCATGTAGATCCTATTTACACGTGCAAATACAGCTTATGAAGACGCCAAGGGAAACAAAAACACGGGTATATATCGATATATCCATCGCAGAACTTCTGTAGTGTGAACAACTAATTTAAAGAACTAAGTATAACGTTAATTAAATCAGAAAAAATATTCTGCAACTTTTGTTTATCTTTATCCGTGCTCTAAATAGTTTGTTTATGCATGTCCATAAACAATAGAAATTATCACAATAGGAAATGAGCAAAAAATTTCAACTTTACTTTTTTATTTTTTCCATTTCTATGACGTCATTCTATTGTTAATATAGGTTTCATATTAACTGGGCAGAATTTCTGTGTCGTCGACAAACAAGGAAGGAAAATGTGTACAAAGTCAATTTAGAGTCATGTTAACTTATCACTGGCCTGCAGGAAACCAGCTGGGCAGTGGAAATACTCGTCATATTTTACAGTGAAAACAAGTGGTCGCGGACAAAGACCCATACAGTCATGACACGAACCTTCGTAACATCCTCTCGTGAACTGATGGCTATACTTCACACATTTTGGTTGCAAATTCGTGACTTTTGTAACACAAAGCATTGATTGTTTCAAACGATTTATTTGATAATTCGTAGCTAAAATTGGGGTGAAAGAATATTCCGTGTCATAATATATATGAATAATGACAATAACACACGTGCTCCCTTTTCGAAATAGGCGCATATTTAATTTAACGCTTGCTTCATATTGTAATATATAATATGATAATTGTAAAATTTGCTTGGACGTTTGCGAGCCCTTCCCCTTTTGATGATTGGTGAATTCAAACACACATTTCGTTTTGAACTGGTTAAACGGTCATGATTCATCGGCATCGTCTTATCTAATTTAGATAAACAGTTGATTTGTTCGCATTTATAATTGCTTCTCTCATAACGCCTTTGATTAATTAAGTCGTGACACAATTGTCACTTAAAGACATAAATGGAGGTCTCTATTTTAACGTTAAATCAATAATTCATATTAGTATACTAGTACCAGTAAAAAGTGATTTCCCTAAACTTAATACAGCTAACCATTTGCTATGGCTATTTATCAAAAAGAATATTGTTGTAATCAACAAGCAAATGCTTTAAAACAACAAATGTAACATATTGCTCTGTACCAAGTGTCAAGTAACCAGCAAATATCTTTTATACAAGAAACATTTTATGTTTATCAATTAACTTCAACTGAAATATTGCTTTGTAACAACTAAAATATAATTTATTGCCAACTGATAACTCGTCGTTACAGCTCAAACCAACAGGCATATTTCTGTATCACAACTGATGGATTATTTGCAACAATTAACATTTCTATTTGATTAACCAGCATAAAACACTGTTTACAGGTTTACTGAAATACAACAACCAACCAATTTCATCAACTAGCACACTGAATTATAACCACTAAAACTATTCATTTTAAACCTTTTACCAACTATCTAATGGTTTTATTACAACTAGAATTGTTTTTTTTGAAATATAATTTTTATTGAACCGTTGTAATAGTTTGTGTCGATTTACTTTTCGATTTGTATCAATCCAGAATTTCCTTGCATTCACTGTCGTAAAATTTGGTTGTTAAAGGCCCAAGTACCAACATTAAATCTTGTCCTTTGTTTTCTTGTATCACCTATGAACGTTTGGTTCCAGACCCCCCAAGTTGCAATGGCGTCCAATGACCCGGACTACAACCCAACAGAAGGGGAGGAGGAAGCCGAGCCGCCAACCAAACAAATAAAGGTGAGTGTTCATAAGCAACTGGTTACCAATTAACAAAATTAAAAAGATATTTAATTTATTCAAACTTCCAAATTTGACATGAAGAAATAAAATAATGTCCTAATGTCATTGGTAAAACCTGATAGCAACACTGTGATCTAACATACAAAATAGTACTTTTATGGCGCTTCGTTCACATAACTTGTCACATGAGGGGGCGTATATCAAAATAGCACATTTATGCCAAACAGTTATTGTTAGATGTGGAGATTTTGAGTCAAATGATCAAACTTATTTTGTACCATAAGTTTCATAAATTCATAAGTATGCTTTTTAAAGTTCCAACGTAAAAAAAATTAAATGTAAAACCAAAATCTCATTAATCTGATAATTGTATTAAACCTAAAGGAAAATGAGTCAAACGATTGGATAAAAAGTATCACCTACCAAAGAGCTTCATTAACCCTATTCCACTCTCCCACCAGACACCCAAAGTGAAGAAGAAGCGCAACGAGGACAACCACAGAGCACCGTCTGTCAGGCAGCCAGGTTAGTCTTATCACGAAAGAAAAGTATATATCTTGGCTTGAACACTTCCTCGTCCGAAATTTTCATTATTTCAAGTCATTAAGAAAACAACAATATCAGTAATAATATGATAGACAATTTGATGTATTCATGGCGCCTGTACGGGGCATATTTGTCCCACCTGTATATTCAATTGTTGGTTACCTGTGGTCATCTAATCAGTCGGTGCATTAACTTGTACAACGACAAAATTGGACCGGTAATAATTAACATACAGTAATCACATGCTGTTGTTGTAATATTTCATATCATTTTGTTAAATATGATATCAGATCACCTACTACCATTCCAAATTACGAGTGATCTATCATAATGATTAATGCGTTAACATTTCTTGACTTCTGTTTTTCACATATCCATTATTTGAACTATGAAGAATATTTTTATCTGATATACATTGTTGATGTTTATATTGAAAGTCCATGTATTCATATCTTTCAATATATTATCAAGAAGAAGAAAAACAATTCGTAATCGATTAAATGTAAGCCTTACAAATTATTACCAAAAAAGCATTTTTTCATATAAAAAATTCAACAGAATTGAAAATTCACTGTTTTCTCAGCTACGTATGCCGCTGTGCATATTGAAAACCTGGTGAAGCCGAAGACGGAGTGTTTGATCCGATCTATAGACCGAGTACACGTGGAGAACATCAAGCGAGAGATGAGGGAGAAACAGGTGACCAAGTTCACCCTGATCGTGGCTAACGTGCCGAGCCAGGACATGCCGCCCATCAAGGAGCTGCAGAAGGCCAGGTCCTGTAGACTGGAAGTCCTGGGCGGGAACCATACTCGACAGGCGGCCATGGAACTCTGGGTGGAGACCGAAGATAAGAGGTATATTTTACATGGGCTTTTGTTTGACACAACACCGGGAAGACTAACAATATGTGTTAGTTTATTACTTGGGGAACGTTGGCACGACACTGGGTTGTTTTAAAACATTATAAATAAGAAGACTTTATGTTTGATTCACATGACGGTTTATGTCAATCGCATTCTTGTATTCATACAGGACGAATAATCTTTCTCAATAAACTTGATACGTAATTTACGTTGCAAGATATGGTTTTAGGACAGGCAGAATATTCATGTCAAAATTTGCACTATGGCTGTTTCACTTTCATTCCCAGAGCAAAATCCCAAAACTGTTTCTATTACCAATGAAAAGTTTTAACATGACTACAGAAATTGTTCCAATATCCTACATCACCTACATCAGCAAACTATTATTTCATAAGATTAATTCGAGTTTTCGCACTTTAAACATGTGAGTTCTTATTCTCCCTCATCAAACTTACATGACATTCATTCAATGCCTGGTCATGTTGTACTCAACTCTGCACGTTCTCCCCCAGGTACGCCCTGTGGCCGTGTCAGTTGTACCACCAGCTGTCGGACGAGGAGTCCAAGGCTCTTGCCTACCTGCACAACCGGAACCACGAGGTCGCCAAGCAGATGACCTTCCTGGACTACGTGCGCCTCTTCCGGTCTGAGAGGACCGCTTGTCAAAAGTCCGGAGTTCCCCCGGAGTCGCTCGAGTTCGAGTGGAAGGAGAAGCTCTGTCACATGATGTCCCTCACGGTATGGTGTGAAAATAAGCTATGCCATTTTAAAAGTCACTTGAAAATTAAATCATGTCATTATTAGTCTATGATATAAGCAGCAGTGTTATTTGACGTAATGCTACCGTAATACTTTATTATTGACCGTTCACTGAAAACAAAAGTATAATATATCTTTAAAGTTAATAACGGGAACCAAGAACTCCGAAAAAATGTAATGAGTGTTCGATTTATATGGAGGGAATTGTTTTTACAGAAACGTATCCTTTCCGCAAACTACATGGCAGCTCTGAGAATCTCCTCCGTCAGTGACACCGTGTGGCCTCATCTAGCCTCGCTCTTCACCGCCTGGGACAAAGGTCATGTCAAAGGTCAGAAGAAAGGACCAATGAAAGCGTACTTCCTGTCAAACGCGCACTACCTAGGAGAACGCGAACTCATTAAATGTATCAACGAGATGTTGAGTGGACAACTCTCGCCCAGAGCCTTCCAGAAGATGTGTGCTGATGCTGCCGTTGAAAGCAGGTGCGTGTAAATATGTCATACATGCTTCTTACATTTCTTTACTTATCTATATAAAAAAATTATTAAATTGACAACATTTCCAGGTGTTTTTGAACAACATTAAATGGTACTACTTTACGCATAGCCAGTGTCGGTCATGATTGACTTTTATCTAATCAAACAGACAGAGGATTACAAAACAGCATGTCAGACCGATAACATGTCATTGCAGAACGTTTGATTTGAGAGCCAAGCAAAACGCGATATCTAAAATTCAATCCTCATTGCGTCATCAACTGTGACAGTCATGAAAATAGTACCTGGATAAGAACTTTTAAAATGTCCTGAAATGAATAAGAATATATAGTGTTCAGACAGATGTACAAAATGATACATAGTACTGATTTATGCAACCTTTAAAACCCGGCTACAGACACAAACTCAAGAGACGACAATCGAAAGACTGCTATTCAAGTGATGCAGAGAGCGACAACGGAGTCTCCATACGTTCTAAATCTTCTAATGACGACAGCGGGGACGATAGTGACAGTAGCAACAAAAAATCCGTCAAATATGTAAGTAAACATGACTGTAACTTGATTTTATTTATTTGTATGGAATGACCTATTTCCTCATGGAATGAGGCATGGCTGTATCTATTATTGATATGGTTTTATCAACGATGCCTCTTACTGTTATGCATCTGGTAAAATAGATCTGTTTTCTAACTGCTTCATATATATATGAGCTTTAATTAAGTCCAATGTCTTTATGTTAGCAGTTACAAGAATACAAAATTAAGAATAGATATAGGAGTGAAATTGAGATTTATTTGTATTTTATTCATTATATTAACACACATCGAAATATTTTACTATTTATTTCCATTGATTTGCTCAAATCTGTGAACTTGTTTTAACACATCCTCGTGAATTTGACATATATGTCATTCGTCACTAAAAATTCCTCCATTATCATTACTCGACCTTCTTCTGTACTGCATACTAATCGTTACAGAAACCGAACCGATCAAAGGCAGATGGACCGAGCAGCAAGAGACAGAGGCTGGAGAAGACTGACACCCGAAAAGACATCGTAATGAAAGAGGTCAGTTTTTGCTTTGTTTCAAAACTCTCAATGTGCTCAAGCATTCATAATGTAAGCAATAGTCCACCGCCTTTAATTAAAAGTATTGTAGCACCTTTGCTCGGGGAAAGAATATGATCTTACGAACAGGAAAACATATATATAAAAAGCCAATTGGAAGACATTAAATTTTAATCAATACAAGGAGTTTTTTTAGGAATCTATTTCCTTAACTCCAAAAAATAAAATGTGTTCCCAATAAAATGGCCGAATGCATTTTTCACTCTTTACGTAATCATTTCTTTTACGACGATGGATAATCGGGATGAGATGAGATGTTTGACCCTCTCGAGATCATACATTAGGCGTAAACTAATTTGATTACGGCATTTGGAAGAAATACGTCTTAAAATGCCTTAAAGAGGGATTTTTAAATTTGCCATTGTATCTCCAAGTCTGTAAATATTCAGATATATTTTTCCAACTAATAATTCATTTACCAGGAAGTACTTTATGTCACAGCTCACATGCACCTGATGGAGACTGAGTAGACCAACATTTAGTCTATGAAAAATTTTAATAATTAGATGTTCCTTCATCTTTAATAAAAAATTTTTGGCTCCTTGCTGAATATGGACCTAGACTGTATTAAAGGCTCTTTTATACACACAGTCATTAGGCAGGACTATCTAGAGACTGATATGTACTCCTAGTTTCACAATGGATAGTCAGAATTCTAGGTTTCTTCTTTATTTCTAAAGACCTCTGAATCATTTTGAATTCCTTTTGAATTCTTTACCCTGAAATGAAATTGGAAAATAAATATCGTAGTTAAACATGTACATCAATATAAGGAATGGATAATGAATGTTTCAGAATGAGAGCCTGACCAGTGAACTTTCTCAAGTGAAGGACAGCAACAAAGACGTACGTTTTTTATCTCTTGTTTACTAAGAGGACATTTATACCGGGGAACTTAGTTCAAATACAACGTCATAAGGGAAAATATCACTGTGTTGTACATTGTATCTACTATTTTTCCTTCGTTCTTACATGACGCGTTAATACATTATCGTGAGTATTGATAACCAAATATTGCAATTGACATGCAGGTAAATAAGTAGTGCTTATTGATAATCTTAGTAACAACGTAATAACGTAATATATATATTCTGTATATGTTGGTATTACATATGTGGTAAGTAGAACGGGATGGGGAGATTGTGTCAGACATATGTGTAAGTTGTTTTAGCATAGTTTATTTCAAGTATATAGAAAATATTTTGATAAAATACTCTCTCATATTCCAGCTCCGAAACCGAATTGCTGAGCAAGAGGATTTAATCAACAGCTTGAGGGGAGACAATAGCATAGTAAGGAAATGTTTTCATTCCATAACATTTCCGTTACACAATATCCAAATAAACACTTCATCTCAACATAATTCATAAATATTTCATCTTTGTTGCTCTGCATGTTTCATATTATCAATTCTGAGTTATTTATTGATAACTCTCTGAACTTAAAAAATGCCGTGTAAAACCCTTGTCAAAAAATGGAAGCAGTTGATGTACAAGACATGATTGTCCAAATCATCATGAAACATTCGCTTAGAATTTGTTATATGATTTCAAAAAGTACGAGATTGGGGATATCAAACGACTTTCCTTCTAAATTTGTTTTTGTTAAACGAGTCATTTTGCATGAGATTATTGTGACGTCATATATTCAACGCTATTACACATGGTGAATATCGTGACAAATTGACAAACGCTGCTTTATCACAAGAGAATAATAAACGTTGTTCTGTAATACTCAAAATTCATGGACCAAGAGTACAAATAAATAATGATAAGATAAGTTTTATGAACTTCAATACTTATATACTAATATGTAGCTGACACAATTGTATGATCATTTCAGCTGGAACAGAAGGAGGTCAATCACCAGGAGGAGATAGCGCACCTGAAGAACAAGATTATCAAGGTAGGAGAAAACTAGTACCATTCATTCCCTCCCCTCAGAGGTTACTCATCAACTTGCCCTTGCACCCTCTGTTACAAGTGGAGCACTTTCTAGGCGAGAAATAGAAATACTAATTTATCGCAATTACTAGTGTAATAAGCGATCTGTTTCAAAGTGAGCCAATGTTTCTTCACCTCTGGATGCGCACATATTTCTTTCATCGACGCTTTGTCAAGGACAGTATCCGTACTGCTTTTTAACCGCTTGGAGATTTGAAAAAAAAACCCCAACAAATTAGCTATACTTGTTAAACTGGTTACGTGGGAAGATATTGAGTTTAGTCACTTCTGGACATGAATCATATCATTATACATAGGCGTTCGTATCATTTTCAATCATACAGGACTTTTCAGAAAATTCGAATCCCGTCTGATAGATTTCTGTTACGTTCACAAAGTCAGAAAAATGATCGGATGTTGCAAAGAGTTATCTATATCATTGTACAAAATAAGTGTTGTTTGTTCACACTATTGATATTAAAAGCATATACTGCAATAGAAGTATTTGATTAATACGTGCCCATTTTAGATCCAACGTGCCTATTTTAGAACCATATTCCTATCCATAATGTGAATAAAACATTTTGGTGATTACATATTTTTAAAACTACACCAGATTACAATTGCACTCTTGATGCTATATATTTTTGTGATGCCTTTTTAGTTAAAAGTGACACAGAGTATTTTTCATGAATTTTGTATGTAGATCAAATACAACCAATATGTCGTATGACCTGTGTTAAGTTCAACTCGCCTTTCCTAAGTTGCATCTTTGTCTCTTAAGTGCCCAAATTATTACATTTTCTTGTTTTCGATTTTAATCATAAAACGTCATGTAAATGTTTAGAAGAAACATGTATAGAAGTTTAATGACCTACTAAGCAACAACAACCTATCTCGTTGTGTCTGCTATAAATAGGTTTCCAAACTCATGTTTGAGTCCGGTTTTCGATCATAAATCTTGATTTTTTTCCTGTTTGTTGTCACTATGCTAACTGATCATTGATATTTAAATTTTCAGAAACAACCACTTCTTATCGATGAAATAAAACCATTTACGAAGTTTACATATTTGATCCCAACAACATGCTCTGTGTATACATTGAGATTAATATTGAGTGATCATGTTTTCCCTCTTTCAATATAAGAGTTATTTTTTAAAAACTGTATATTTTACTTCAATGTGTTTCCGTTTCAGCTTGAAAGAAAAGAACGAGACACAAATGATGAGCTCCTGAAAGCAAAAGCGTGTATATCATTAGCTAAAAAGGTACATTTTTACGAACATTTCGTGAATATGAATACTTTCACGTGAACATGATAATTTCATTAATGTTAGTGAGTGAGTGAGTTATTGCTTAACGCCGCTTGGGCAATATTTCAGCCATTAGCGGCGATTTTTTGTTAGTACTCATTTAACTAATCACACCTAATGAAAAAATTTCATCTTTTATGAGTCGTCATGGAAAATCAAATGATGTACTCATCATTTGTACCCCCCCTTTAACGCTTACTTCAAGAATGCCTTGAACTGATTATGTGGTTTTGAAATCAGTGTATATTGACAAAACCGTAGTATGCTAATTGATAAAATGTTGCTCTTTTACAGACGGAATCTGACTTGCGGGAAAAAATAAGAAAACTGGAATCTGAATCTCATTCACAGAAACACACAAGGCATGTGAGTGATCACCTCTTCATAGAATCACTTTTATGTGCTAGCAATTAGTTAAGTGTCTGTCATTTGTATCTAATAATCTGTACCATTTAATGCAATTGTAAACATATCTGTAAACAAAGATTGTTTTAAAGATAATTTTTGTTAAACTTCACAATGCAGAAGTCATCGGGAGTTATATATACAGACCTTTAATATTATGTAAAATGTTACTGGGAAATCACTACGGTATAATAGAATGCTGAACGTTATATGTTCCTTCCCTGTGATGTGTTCGAACTAAGACGTGATTTTATGCGCTCTTCAAACACTTTGCGTATATCTTGATAGTTCTATCGTTTGTTTACAGAAATTCAAGGTGAACGATATCGTAGAAGCCCAATGGGAGGACGAGTTGTGGTACCCAGCCTCTGTTGTACACGTCTTCAAACACGGTAAATAAATTAAAACGAAAATCTGTCACGTATTCATGAACAAATCTTGATATACTCGTTTGTATGCATAAACTACCCGAGTAAAACTCAAACCTCTTCTTTTTCTTTCATGTATAACCAGTCTGCTACTAATACCTTTGATACTTTCATTGTTTAACTGTACACTGTTTGGGATTTTTTTTGGTTTAAAGCAATTGCATTTAGTTTATGTTCTTTTATTAGTGGTGATAGTGGGACGTCAAACACGGTCGTTGTTTATTTTCGATGTAAAATCTGTAAGACATTATGCTTGTAATCAATACCATAACCTTCCTCGAGCTATAGGCTTTATATGTTAACTAAAATTGCAATAACAGACTTAAGAATTTTTTTTGATTTTTCAATCCTTCTATGTATGTTTCAGACACTTTTATTTATTTATTTGTATGTTTCAGACACTATATTTTGTGTATGTTTCAGACACTATATTTTGTGTATGTTCCAGACAAGTGTATATATCAACCACTATTAAGTATTTATTTCATACACTCCTATGTGTATGTTAGAGACATTTCTATGTGTATATTTCAGTCACAACTAAGTGTTTATTTCAGATACTTCTATTTGTATGTTTCAGACACTATCCGAGTGAAGTTCCTGGAGGACGGTGTTGTGTTTGACGTGGACTCATCTTCCATCAAACCGATTCTGTGATACCTGCCTTCGTCCATATTTATGCTGTAAATTAAACCACGATCACTGGATACCGATTATAACATTATGTCATCAACTTGACGTTTTACTCATTACGAAGACAAGGTCTATGTTTTCTATTTGATGTTCAGGTATACAGTGTAGATACACGTGACGTGACTTAGCGCATTCTTCATTCTAACGAATCTGATAATCAAATACGCCTACTTCTAACCATAACAAAGCAGATGTTCAGTTAATAGTTTGTAAGTAGCGTTTTATATGTTCATGTGAGCAACGAAATGTTTTTTCAACATATCAGTTTTCTTTATAAGGCAAAGAGAAAAAATCCTAATTCTATCTGAATTGGTACCTTTAATTTGGTAATGTTTCTATCGAAATAGATGTAACCCTTTGACCCCTAAGAAATAAGACACAAAGATATTTATAAGCCTGTAGGGGTGAAAGGGTTAAGCCATCCAAATTTCGCCATTGATAATGAACTAATGATCATTTAAAGAACCAGTAAATAGATGTACGACGACCTCGCCAAATTGTTTGGTGAACACATTGGTGCTATTTTACCCTGATGTATGTTGACATTTGTATTTGTATTTACAATGAGTCTTTGATTTAACTGTAGAATACGTATTCTTATGATGAAAATCGACAATGCTACGAGGAATAAAAGTGTTCAGAAATTAACTCAAGCGGGACTGGAACCTATCTATCCTCTCAACAGCGGTCTGAAAGCAGCCTCGCTGCTCGTGTGGACACCAGTTTAGCGCAGACAAAACCTATTCATAAGTGGACCAATCACATCATCGCGTTTAAGAAAAGTATAGTGGAAATCAAGTTTATCGTATGTTTTTTGGAATGACTTGCCCCTGATACTGATACTGAAAGCTGTTGCCGGAGTCTTTGTGATCGGTTAGTTGAGTTTATGGCAGAACGTGCGAGCAATGACTTAGTGAGGCTGCCTTCAGACCGCATGGTCGATTTTAATCATAACGCGTATTTCAGTATAATAATACATGTATATTGTGACATCGAATAAACTCATTTCCATTTGTCATGATACTTAACGTTGTTTTTTGTTTAGTCATACCTAGCGAAATGACACATTGCATTTTGTATCTATTACAAAGTCGAGTTAGAGATGGATTGCCTCAATGGTTGTTTCAGGAATACAAAACCGTAACATTAAAACATTAGTTAGTTTCTAATTATTGATTGCCGCTATAGCGTGATATCATAAAATCATAGAGGGGCGGGATAGCGCAGTGGTTAGGTTTCGGATCAGGAGGTCTGTGGTTGGAAACCCGCCAGGGGCTTGGCAACTTTGTCTGCAGTAGAGAACTGCTCTACACGGAGTTAGGTTTGGGTGCAATGCCACACTGAAATTCAGCGCATGCAGTAGCTCCCATAGTTCGCTAGTTCCAGCCGATGCTCGCAGTTTCATAGTTTTTTTGCAGCTTTTTATTATACTTCAGCATATGACCTTTGTATTGATTAAGAGACCTGGCAATTAACACAATATTAGGTCCAGGCATTCCCTGTGCGTTAAACATTTAGCTAATAATGATTTTAACGGGCCCCATGTATTCTTTTATGATATCGAGTAACCCGACTTTGTGTCTCTAGCTGATAGATGTGAACAATTGTATGTTTTTCATGTTGCTGGATAATTTTTCTATCGAAGTTTACATTTTGTTCTAAATTTAAAGTTTGACATGAAGTATTTGAATATGGTAAGAAAACGGAATTTTTAATGTAAAAATTCATCTGTCAATGACATTGAACCTTTTTTCAAAGTAAGTCATTGTCATAATTGATTAAAATGTGTTTAAAATATTGGTGTTGACAGTAGGTGGAACACATTTTGCTATACTTCTGAGTTAGTATATCAAAAGTGCAAGTTTAATCCACATTTTTTAAATATGAAAAGTATTTAGTATATCTCATTTTGGGTATATAGTAAAAATTAGCAATGGCTGGATAATTTCTGATTTGTATAGGACCTTTGAAACTCATCTATTCACTTTGCAATCATTTCGCTGCGGCGTTATTCTCCACTTTCTTCATCAAGCCGGATTGATCTCACATTTTGCTCACTCATTCAATAATGCTACATACTGTTGCATCATCATTGCATCATATAATAAACTGGAAAAAAAAACACAATAGGTTGAAAACTAACTGATTTCATTGTGACACAACAACTACCCAAGTTTTGAATAACCTTCACTAAGTGTTGTACACTGTGCAATCTTGCTGCCTTTGCGTGTGAAAAAAACGAACACAATGACTTTCAAGGAGATGCAAATCCCTATTAGGACAATAATGTGAGATCACGACTATAATATACATACTTATGTTTCTTCTTGATTGAAAGTATAGTGGAGTTTTATCTAATCCAATGAATATTTTAGAGCTATCTTGTAATATGATATTCCTTTCGTGGCGTGTTCAGAATATTTTAGAGATATCTTGTAATATGCTTTTCCTTTCGTGGCGTGTTCAGAATATTTTTCAAATATCTTGTAATATGCTATTCCTTTCGTGCCGTGTTCAGAATATTTTAGAGATATCTTGTAATATGCTTTTCCTTTCGTGGCGTGTTCGCGCAGTGATTAGCCTGTTCGCCATCGAATCAAGATCTCTGTGTTCGATTCCCACCAGGGTCTCGGTACAGAACTGCAGTAAGTTTTGGTTGCGATGCTCGATAAATTTCAGTCGAGTGTTACCCATGGTTCGCTAGATCAAGCCGCAAAGCATAGCCACAATTGTGTTGTGGGCTTTCTCCCATCATCGTTTATGTCATTATTGAGATAGGCCCTCTGATTATTTACAGACATCCCTTCCAGATCATTAATTTGAGATTTAGAGCCTGCTGAACATAGCTACCCTCATTTAGTCATGGACATTTCTAAAACTGATCATAGTGCGGTTATCGATCGATCGAAGGTTTCCCCTTTCCTCTCCCGAACGAGTTCGCAATCCGGTGCAATAATTCGACCTTTTGTTTCAGGGAACAGGGTCAATTCAGATCGATTATACTGCCTAGTTAATTAAAATGAACTCACTGGAGTATTCAGTGTTGCCTCCCCTGTTCTTTATTCACTCCATAAAACCGAAGCCTGTTGGAACAAAAAACGGTTTGGGGGAAGTGTTCATATTTTGAAACGTATTAAAAATTATTTTGTAAGTGGGTATTTCAAACATTTGAGGCTCAAAATTTTTGGTTTATTTTTTGGAACAATACTTATGACATACAAACATATTTCAGTTCGAGTCGAGAGTCTCAACCCGAATCTCACCATACAGGGAAAACTGGGTATATCATATCCCTTGCGTGACACTTAACATTTGGTGACATAAATATGGTACTAGTCAATATCCTTACTACTTACGAAAGTAGAAATTTAAGTGTTTTTATTCCCTTGAACTAAAAACAACCATAAATCCGAGCGCATTGATAAACTGTTGAGCCTAATTACACTTCGTCGCTATCGTCACTTTTTTTAGTTTGACAACACTCGTTGAATATTTATCTACTGGTTACACAACATTTGGGTCAAACAACCACAATTATCTTATGAAGATATTCAGTAAACATATGTAATAAACACTGCTACAGCTAGTTTACCCTTTGTTCCTGCCATGGCACCCATAGTTGTCGTGATAGCATGTCACTTGACTTACCAAAGAGTATTGAGATTGCGTGCAAGGGACAATTGGGCGTTGTGTTAATTGTTCGCTTGAAAATCTACCTCGATCGACTTCTCATGATTTTTTTGTAAGAAAAGGTAATAGAAACTCAATATTAGAGGACAAACAACTTCAAAACAACTTCAATGATATTCGCAAAATAACGGATACCTTGACAGTATTTTGATGAAATGTCTACTAAACATATATTACATCATTATCCGTCGTTTCGTGAGGTCTTCCTGCAACGAATCCCAGCAACGTAAAGTTCCATTACACCAATAGATAAGTGTAAGTCAGCCTTTATTTTTTTAAAGTTTTTTCATGTAGAAGGGTTGGCATAAAGATCTTTTTTGAGATTGCCGTTATCTTGATATAGGGCAACACGAATTACATTTGAGTCAGACTCGTTAAAATGGAGAATTGAGAAATGGCTTCTGTGCATGTCAAGTAAGACACGTTTTCTAATGTAGCTAGATCTGAAAAAAACCATGCTAATCACAAGAGGTAAAGTACGCCGTGGATTCCTGACAGTTTTCACTCAGATAATTCCACAAAAAAAAAGAAAAAATGTTGTCTTAAATACAGCAAAAAGTTTTTTGTAGGATTTATTGGGAAATACGCTGTAATATAGGGCTATAATATGGATGTAACAGGGCTGTGAAATCTTTTTTTTTTCTTTTTCTATGAAAGACTTTACGTAATTATTGATCCTTCGCATGTACTGGTAATATATGATCTGATATCGGAAATGCATCAATAAAATGATCAACTTTCTTAACAATCGTACACGTGAATAAAATTCACTACTCACGATTCATTCATGACTTTCATTTACAAGTGCACAGTTGCTTTAGTAACGATGTCTAAATACAATTTCTCTTTTCAGTTACTGCTTTTCATTTACGCTTGCATATGATAATTGTTATCAAGAAAGTCAATGCAATGATGCAGTCGCTTACAGAAGCTTGCAGAGACTCAAAATGCAAAGGGAACATTTGAATAAAATTTATCTTTCCCAGGTCATAAGTAAAAAACTAAGACTTTTAATGATAACTTTTGTACAGGCGTCACGTAATCCACAACTAACTTTTATTGCTTTTACATTTCCAGAATGGAAACGCTCGTGTAAGGACATAGATTAGTATAGGAAATTGTGACGGATCTAACTCTGTAGGAAAACATTGAGTAGGCCTACATGTCGAACACTTTGATTTAATGACCTTGATCAATAATATGAAATTCAAAGCCAAAAAAGGATAATGTCTCTTTTTCGTTGAGGAGTACTATTTAAAGAGCTACTTTGTTGCAACCAATTGGATATTTCGTCTTTCTTGTGCATCGAATTCGTTTTCAAAGTCAATTTTTACCGATGTATTACAGTTAAAAAGTTAACAACCACTCCGTAAATATTTCATTGTCGCCTGTTTGATCGTTTGTACCGATGTAAATGAACTATGTTAGAAGCTCTTCTATCTCTGAGCCTTTCAGAGGAGTGTTTAGAGAGTGTTGTATTTACGGGCAATTACAATTACTTTCTTTTTTTACATATATAACATCTCGATAACAACAATTCTAAAATCTGTATTTCTTAGCCGATCTCGTACAATATTGAAATAAAGGTTTATCTCGACATTTAAAAACGATAAGAGTGCGGAAGTCCATAAATTTTGGGGTTTTTTTTCATTAGGCAAAATGGACGATTCGAACCTTTTTGACTGAATAAGGTCAACTGGTGGGAAGACGACATAGTTGAACTTAAAACCTTCCAAAAGTGATATAGAGTATGGCTAATGAAACTCGACTTTGCTTTGATATTACATTACATTAATAAATTACAACCTTAAATTTGACGTCCAGCACAACCCAGGATAGTTGTTTCGAGACACCCAGTGTTAAAACGTTAAGATGATAAAAGGTTCCGAGTTCTGTCATTCCTTCGAGTGCCGTTGCGGCTGCTGATGTCGCCGTTACGAATCGGTTTTGGAGGTAAATCTGCCTGATGTAGCTATTTTCGGCCGCAGTTGTTACCCTCGGTCTTGGTCTGTCTTGTGTCTGGCCTGTTTGCTGGTAGCGTATTAACAGCCTTCTGAAGGTGGTTTGGCTGCATTTGAAGGATCTTGCCATTTGACGTTGGGATGCCCCCATAGTGGACATACCGATCACTTGCTCACGTTGCGTTTGCGTAAGTCTTGGCATACTTTTGGTGTTCTTTATGTTACTGAATGTCTGCTGTTTCCAACTTAAAAGCACTATAGCACACCTTTTTTTCGTTTTATAGACTTACGCGTAGATTACGGTCATCTTTTGATGATAGAATCTATCAGCCTGAAAGTACTCTTTCATATGGTTCATTTGGAACAAATATGCGTATTCAAATTTTAAAAATATTTAATAAAACTCAAATGACTTTTTGTACCGTAACAATAATTCGACTGTCACGACCCTGTCGGCCAACCAGGAAATAAAGCGAACCCTAGCGATTTCTCTCCCTTGGGGCCGTCACTACAAAAGTCGCTGCAGACAAAACTCGGCCGGGACTAAAATGGGTTATGTTTATGTTTATGATTGAGGCATGCATCTGTGCAAAATATTCGCCGAATACAAATGGCTTGGGACGAGATGCTACTCAGAAAGGACGAGGTAAACAAGGGTGTATTTAGGAAAACGGCAATGCAACGCTGGATCGAAGCGAGAGGCACGATGCCGATGCTGACAGACGAAATGTTGGCCCTCAGGCCTCAAACTCAAAGGTGAGCAAAAACTTCAGTGTTAAAGTCAATCATTTATTCACTATATCTTCCTTGAATCTCGCATCAATGAATTGATTTCGTTCTCATGATGAAAAATATTTTCATTGTTTTTTTCTGAATCACGAGATCCACGAAGATGAAACGCTTCGTCTTATTTATTTGTATATGAGGTTCAGATTTTTTATGTAGGTCTATCTTTGCTCCCATGTCCTTATATTGCGCGAAGTGATTAAAAATATATGAAAACTGTCCGTTATAAACCATTTTGAAATCGTACGAATAAATGTGGCACGGCACTGTAGGTTTTCTATATATTGTGATATAATACCTACAAATAAACTAATTACTGTTATATTATTTTTTACTGTATCTATCATTGTTGTTTCAGTGTCAAATAGTCAATACTGGTATTTTCAATACAAATATAAATTATTCTGAATGCTTGTCATTGCAGTAAGTCAATTTTATTGATTGTTTTGCTTATACTGGTTTTCACCGGAATATGCATCCCTCTGTCTATTTTTTCAGACAACCTTCAGTCCCGGGATTCAATCGAGACCCCTAGTTGAGATTCAAGACTAGACTCTTTTCATATTTTTGAAGATGAATCATACAGGACTGCAAAACAATAGGTTTGGAACTCTTAGAAACAGTACCAGTCAAATCGCCCCACCTACAAATCGCCCCAGCCCAATTGGTCAAATTGCCCCAGATTTTTGGTCAAATCGCCCCAAGTTTGGTCAAATTGCCCCAGGGGGGTATTCAAATTGCCTCAATGAGTTTTGCATTATTATTTTTGCACAAGTTGACATCTAAATTTCATGTGTTACCTAGTTATTGTCAATGTTGATATTATGTTTCCATATGAAGGTTATTTAGAATTAAATTATTAAAATTGTTAGATGAAACTCAATAAGAGTAAGAGAAACATAAATGGGTATGTAAGGGTGAAAGAATGAAGGTTCGGAATTTTTGTTTTATGTTTTATTTCTGTGTTATATTAACATCACATCATCTAAGACCCGTAAGAGAATAGCACAATTGGACAGAGTTTGAAAATAAAACATTACATTTTCCCCAAATATGTTGATACCTGGATATCAACATTACAACCGTATATGTATCCATGTTTCTTTGGAACTACTCATAGACCTATACATAAATACAATGTACAAATTAAATCAGATAAAATCTTGAATAAAATCAAAGGGAAAGGTTTGTCTTCTGCAGCCGCATGGTCAACAGTGCTTGGGTCTTGGGTCCTCAGTGTTGATTGTCAGGATTTAGATACTTACCTTAAAGTGCCACTCCATGATTTTCATAACATAATATTTACCTTTGATATGAACTTGAATGTCATATGTGGTGATATAAAATCAAAACATCTTAACTTTTCATGTCCAAAAGACACATATATGACAAATACTGGTTTTCCATGAAAATATAAAAACAGCCTTATAAATGCACAGAGGTGTAGAAATCACGTCCAATATACATGGATACTAGTTATATAACCTTACAAACACTATCAACTAATTGCCCTCCTCGCTGTTTTAGATAAGTCTCCAAAATTACGTTTGACTATTTGACGCGCGCCACTGTCCAGTTTTCGATCATAATTGCGACGTTCTACCTTCATATTGTCACTGTACAAAATAATTTAGCTTTAAAATTTGTCTTTTTGGTAGCAGTTGATACTTTGCGATCAAATGGCACCATTGATTAAGTTTGGCATATATGACTCCATGCAACAACTCACGGAGTGGCTCTTTAACTCTAACTTGAGATGCCTGTAATTTGCCAGAATTAGCTGAATGATTATGGGGCATGCTGCTGGGTGTGAAGTCGCTTCCAATCTGTGTCACAGTACCAGGGCATCGGATATATTCATCTCTTAACATATACTAAATATATGTTTTCCCTATAATCGAAACTTTTCTTAAATTGTAATGATACCCCCTTGCTTTTTTAGTTTGCAACATCTAAGACTAATATTAGAAATGGGACAATGATTGAGTTTTCCTCACTATGTTACAATAGGGCATGTCATATCTTTCAATTAACTGCTTGTTCTTATTGAGTTTCATTATTACAAATTTAAGAGAAATAACCTTCACATGATTTAAACATATTTTATTCATTTCAAAAGAAAAGTATTGGCAAACATGCTGAAAGCTTATATGTTAATGCCGCTCAAATACAAATTTTGTTTGGAGACCATCAAATATAGATTTCTAACCTTCATATGATAATATGATATCAACATTGACAATAACTAGGTAACACATGAAATTTAGATGTCAACTTGTGCAAAAATGATAATGTAAAACTCATTGGGGCAATTTGACTAGCCCCATGCGGCAATTTGACCAAACTTGGGGCGATTTGACCAAAATTCTGGGGCAATTTGACCAATTGTGCTGGGGCGATTTGACTAGTACCCCTGATTGATTGGCTCAGGTCATGATATTTTATCTGGGGTCTGTTCATCTGTTCCTGAACTCTTTACTCTTTCATCTTCTTCAACGGAACATGTGACTCTGGAAATCTGAAATCTGTTTTAACGACTCCTAGTTATGTCCTTTAGGATCTTGATTTATAGATTTGTTGATCCCTTGACCCCTTACAATGGCCACAACTTAAAGTTAAAAGCCTTTTTTTTATCTTCATCTACCCTATTTTCATAATCTTCTTCAGAAGCAAGATATCTTAGAATCTTGAAACCTTGTGTGCAGATTCCTTTGTTGATTTTTATTCATAGATTTGGTGACCATGTGACCTTAAAAACCACACCCTCAAAACTACATTTTGCTCTTTTTTAAAAGGCCTAGGAAGGTCAAATCTTGTACCGACGCCCAAGCTCAAATAAATTGATTTGGTGATCCTATTGCAGCTCATATTGTGATCCCATGACCATTAATGAAACAAATTGAAGATAGCTTTATAAGAGCTATAGCGCTGATTGCATTACCTTAACTCCTAAAAGACTCCACATGTATCAATTCTTAATTTTTATTTATTTTTTATGAATATAAGTTTCAGAAATATGATTTCAAGATTATGAATGGTAATGCATTGAATTGCTTCCTTAAATTTTTAAAATGAATACCAACAAAGTGCCAGCTTTTTAAAACGTAAGTTATGTTAAAGGTGCTATCAACAATGTCATTAAGAGCATGCAAAGAAAATTGTTTTCTGTAAAGAGAATTACATTGTTACATTTTGATTTTATATCTGACATTAGATCTTGTTTGTCAACTGGAATGATGCCTTTCTTAGACATGACCAGTCTCAGTGCACATCATAGAAATAATAATTTGAACACGAGGCAATGGACGTAGTGTCAGAAGTGTCACTTTGGGTATGTAGAAGCTTTAATTTTTTTCAACATTGTAGAAGTGATATGAAAAGTATCTTTTTAGAATATATAATGATTCTTTTGATTTTTTGATTGAGTGTCTCATAAGTATCATCTTTAAAAAATGTTCAGAAGAGAAGATATAATGCTAATAATAATAACAACAATATTGGCTATTCAAATTCCCGTTGTTGAGCAACTTCTAATAAAATACTCTTTAACATCTATTTGAAAACAAACCAAAGGTTTTGTTTGAACAGCTTGTATGAAATTACATTTTTGTCACTCAGATACAATTGCCAAATGTTCTGTGGGCCATTAAGGCATCGTACAAAAATGTTACTACTTGGCTGGTAAAAGAAATGTCTAATACATTTTATAATTAAACAGAATAAGTTTATATGAGATGAAAATGTTTAAACTCTGAATGCATGTAAAGTTTAATGACAAGTTCCTTTTTGTCTATGCACAGAACTGATTGACAAGAAATGGACCTGGAAAACCATTGCTCAATATCTTCTACATGAATCTTATCAACTTCCGAGCTTTAGTAAGTTAACAACTGCAGAAAGAGCATTTATTTATTCTATTATTGTCAAATGGATTTCATTATAATGTAGTAACAGTACAAAGTTATTTCTGAATAATACTGACTTGTCATGCTATATATACCCCAGCTTTTATTTACTCGGAGGTATCAAGATTTCAATGATTCCGCCTGAAATAGTTTTCTGATTGTAATTCAAAATGTATTTGATATGATTTTTTATATCAATGTCACCTACCTGATGACATTTATACTTTTAGGAGTTGCAACTTAAATTTTGATGGATAATGGCCAAAAACCTATACATTAATTTGAAATTCTCATTAGCTGTTGAATTTACTAATGTGATGTTGTAGCTTTTAGGTAAAAAAACCCCCAGAATTTGAAATTAAAGCTATCTGCTCTCTTCATTGATTACAAAAGGTTCATATCAATGCATGTCATGTAAAAGTGATCAAACTACAGGGAGTATGTAACTGTGCAAACTATCACCTTTATTGCAAGATCACATTTCCATCTTAAAATTCTAAATGCATTTGTTGTATTTTACAGGTTAACAGTGACTGCATAAAATTTTCCAGAAGAAGGATGAGCACGCCAAGTACCATATGAAAATGAAGACAAAACCTTTTATGTGAAAGATGCAGAATATACATGTTTATGGATATAAGTATTCTCAATCATGAATCTTCTTTTTATCAAATCTGGCTGGTCTGTTGCACTCATGGCATGCCATGGCAAATGGTGTCTGTCTGTCCGTCCATGCATATGTCCATAAATATTTCGCCTTTTTGTACTTCTCTTGAACCTCTGCCTTTCGAGAGCTGAAAAAGTGTAAACAGGCCCCTTGGCCTATGGGAATATAAATTGTAGATTTCGTGTTACTGCTTTCCCAACTAAAGAGCACAGGGGCAACTCCCTAAAGTTATAATTTCCACCAAAAGCCTACAAACATGAAATGTAGTGTCAAGACAACTCCCTAATGAAGATTATATTCATAATAATGCATTTGGTTACCCTGTAGCCCAATTAGGGCCACATCAGCCACACCCCAATACCCATTTTCATCTTCTTTACAAGGAGCATTTAACCTATAAAGCTAAAGGTGGTTTACAGACCTCTTGCTTATTGAAATAATTGCTCTTGCCACACCTTGAAACTAATAAGAACCACATCAACCATATTCTTTTCCTTTTGAAATAGGGTCTTTTCTTTTTTGGGTAATGGTATTCAATTTTTCAGGTTTTGATGACGCTATGACCCTACAAATAATGCCCCTTTTCCGCCTTATTATATAAATTGTATGAATTATAATGTACTACAGAGCCAATGGATGTATTTTTGAGTTCTTCCAAAGAACTGATTGGTTTTCAGAGCTGATATCTTTGCTTTGTTGTCATTAAGGATTGCAAATGGTCTTTATGAATAATAATAATAATAATGACTATACATGTGATTTGCTATCTCCCATTATGGAATAGAGTGCCATTTAAATCAATGTTAGCAAAATGTCACATGTAAGTTTTTTTGCCTCCAAATGTATTAATGTAATATGTTATCATTTTCATGAACCTATTGATCTATTGGCACTAGGCAATCAAATTGGGAAAATAAATTGAAGATTTGGTGATACATTCGCCCCAATGAGGGCCTTGGGATTAATCTCCTCAAGATCCAAAAGCCCATAAAGACAGAAATCTTGTGCAAAGGTACACTGGCCCAGGATGATTAAAACTTGTGGATTTTGGTGACTCTATTGTCCCAAATGGGGGTCATAAAAAAGTATTTCATCATCTCCAGACCCAAAAGCCCTTGAAGGTTAAAATCTTGTGCACATATACCTTACATTGTAGACTTTAATACCCAACTGAGGGCCATGGGGCCATGCCCTACAGTTCCTATTTTTATCACTTTCACCAGATGCAGAATCTTGATATCTTAAATTTAAAATCTAGTGCCCAAAGTCCCTGTATCAAATTGATATTATTTGTCATAATCAACACGAGTCAAACTGTAGAAAAGAGTTTCTGTTGTTTTCTCAGGGACAGATTTTGTACACAGACATAATTACTTATTAGCCACAGAGCCAATGGATCTATTTATATTTGATATAGGTTGCCTGCTGGATTGCCACTTGCATTGGTTAATTTCATTCTTGTGCTCCTGAAATATATGTATGGTAGGGGCACTAGTTAAGAGTTTTTAACCCTGAGGGCTGTGATAAAATACTGAATGTTAACAAGTAGGATAGCGCATGAAGTTTCAGATGAGGTAAATAAGACGTCTGTAGCAAAAATGATAAAAAATTACAAGACTCTGAAATTTTTATTCAAGACTTGGAGGGGTAGAGAAGAGGAAGGGGTTGGAGAGCTATAAAGAGGAAGTGACTGGGGAAAACAGCTATGAACTAGTATAAGTATTTAAATACATTTGTTATGCAAGAGAAAAGTAATTTCCTTTCTCTTATATTAACTTGCTTAGATCAAAGATCAAAGGTCTTGTGTCGTACTATGCTATTTCAGTTAATAAATATTATCACAAGAAAGACATTTATTGTTTTGTTTTTCTTACTTCAATTTAGTTTAAGATTACTCTCAATGTCAGTTGTGATATTCTTTTAAAATGCATTATGTCCTGATTTCCCCACAAGTTTGGTCTGGTCGAGCATTGTCAGCAAAGGATTTCTTCACCAAAGCACATGAGCTCAATTTCCTGACTATTTTTAATATATGGTGACAGTTATTTGTTAAAGATTTGGTATTCACTCTTCTTCAAATATAGGCAATTCGTCAAAGTATAAGCCATCCTTTGACTTCTCTCATGTATACCAGTCATACAGGGAAGTTCATATTTAGGGAGAGGATATTTATTTAATGGACGCTAGGACTTGTATACAATTCATATAATTATGAACTAGAAGTGTCTGTTTGTCTAAAAACTAATAGCCCTTATAGAGCAATTTAGAATAACATCCAAAACCGATGTCTGCATTATTTCGCTCAGCCGATTAGTTAGCATTGACAGCGTATTTCATGAATTCATGCTTATTTTTCTCGATGTATTGGGAAAGTCAGGTCACCTTGGATGGGGAATAAAAAAGGAGGAAAATATTCTAAACAGCCCTTCAGAAATACTTCTACTTTTACTAATGAAAAACAAAGCATTAGAATGCTGAAATCGTATATTTTGAGAAGCAAATTAAAATTGCATGTTTTGTGATGGCTCATTGGATATCATTACGTAATTCTTCAATCTAAGATAAATACAAAAATCATGAAAAAACTGATGAACTAACAAGACAGCAGCTATATTAAAACGTTTCTCAGTTTTCATTCTCGTGAATTCGAGACTGTCATGATCATTACCAACAAATAATCAGCTAATTTAGAGTGCCGTTACAATTAAAGAGTCAAGCTTTATAGTTCCAAATGAGTAAGAGTTTGTAATTATAAGCAATTTAACAAATCATGTTTCAGTTTCGGTAGGGCATCGTGTTGGATATTTCATAAAAAATATAACATCAATAATAAGATGAATTTCTTGTTAACGGCGATTCAACAAGTGTCAATGATCAACTGACTCAAACAATACGGTACGCGCAATGATTGGAAACCAGTTTGATATTCATCACAGCACCGCGTGCGACACTTTCCGATGTGCGGAGCAATTGTTTACATTCCATATATGGCAAATGTAGGCGTTTTTCCGAGCAATCCGCTACGATGGTTTAATTAACGAATGCAGGTTCATTCTAACGAATAAGAAGTATTTTATTTCATCAATAGGAAGCTTAAGTGACTATATATACCCTCGTAGGCCTTAAATTAGCTAGTTTGAGCCCGAAAAACGTGCACTAGTGCCTTTAAATATTTATTCAACATTGCTGCGCGCGCATCACAAATCATGCCCCAAAAATACGTTTTGCACGTGTTTTGTCGATGCGATGCGTTGGTGTAGAGGAAACGATGCATTAATACTATCATTTCCTGCTTAGAATCAAACCCGTACCAGCCGACAGAGTTAACTTTCTTATCACTAAATTCAATTTCAAACTAAGCTCGTTTACCCCTAATTAACATTTCAAACCTCGCAAGCACGGTTTGAAAGTGAATTTAGGGGAAAAAATACACTACAAACAACTCCAAAATAAAAAACAGACCGAATTTATCTCTCAAGTTTCATACTTTTAGATCCAAAGTTTGGGGAGTCCTGTCTTTCTCTTTTACAGCATGACTGTCAAGTAGTTAATGATTATTCAATCACTTCATTACAAACCGAATAAATTCAAGTGTGCTGAAGTTCCAAATGGTATCAACATGAACTTTTTAAAGTACCGTGTCTTTTCAGTTTGATTAATAGCGCTGCTGTCCGTAGAAATAACAGTTTCAAAATATTTAAATATTTTAGTAGGATCATGGGACTTTGCACATGAAAGGACAGAACATTTATAAAAATTTCAATGTTGGGTGTGACTTAGAAGTATTGAAACCGATTTGTAAAGACGAATTTGTAAAACTTAATTATAGATGACACTGCAATGTATAACCATAAAATATATTGCTAGATTTGCTTATGCGGAAAGATATTTCATTATGAAAACCGACATTGTTCTATTTCAAATTCATTTCGGTGAAAGAGACAGTCATTAACGGTAGCTGAGAGTTGTACTTATTCCCATAGACGAAGATTAAAAGCTGTATAGTGAACAATGTAAATTAATTCTGACTTTTAATACGGTTAAAAACCTACTCAAGTATCACCACAATATGCACATTTGAAAATACGAGAATAATCTATTTTCATGTTACTTAATAAAAGTCGAATGTATTTGATTAAATTGTGGGTTTTTAAATTGAAATGCTTTTTTGACCAGATAGTTAAATCCTAGCTTTCATCAATTGAGGCTACTTATCTAGATATAGGAACAAATTCTAGTAGAGCTCTTGTCGTTATTATATCATACAATGTAAACTCATCGGCAAAAGAAAGTTATCACATGTTGTATTGACCCTTCAGGAATAAGAAGTAGATATAAAGTAAAGCTGATAAAGCAACCAATCCCCTAGGAAATAACAACTGAAAAATTCCATTGACACAACAAGGGTTACGGTTTAGAAATTCAAAGTCAGTAGGGGTCCAAAACATTCTTATTAAGACACAATTTCAGTACTTTTTTCACTCAGAAATATTTTAAATAGAAGTCGAAGAAAGAACATGTATATTAACACTGTTATAGAGAATTCGAAACGTCTTATATCATCATCAGAATAACAGTGTTCATGTTAACCTACATCGTCGCTTTTACATAAATGGGATGATTTGGTTTTGATTCAAACATGTGGTTTTGTTCAATAAGTGACAAGCCGTTTGTATGTCCTTTGAGCAATCGAATGTACATAACGCAATGCCGCCCAATAGTATTTAACGTTCAATACGTCATTTACAGCGTTGACGCTGGTCTTATACGCCCGGGTATCAGTCTATGCAGAAAATAAAATCCCATTGGTTTTGCTGTTTCAGGTTAATCAAATATCCCCAAATCCTATATGCATTGCGAAAACACAATGCCACTATATAACTATGGTGATTCCCCAAAGTTTCAGTCAATTTTCAGGGGTTACTCACATTTTCGTTTGGATTGTCTGTAGGTAATTGGGATGTTATGTTTTACAGAACGGGGATGACCATCTTCGATAACGAGTAGCTGTTTTAATTCTAAGTCAAATGATTTTGTATCACAAGCAAGGTCACGTGATTCTCACTTTTTTGCATTTTCTCCAAAATGCTTGAAATGTATTCCTCATAAGGTTAAAAACACAAAATTAGGGTGCTGGCACTTTTAGTGCGATGTTTACCGACAGCATTCCTATATATTATTTTTGATTATTTCAGTTCAAACAGTTTAGTTTATTTCAAATACCAATACGTTCTTCGTGTCACTGTTCTTCTAAAGTTTTATATTGTTGCAAAAATCAACATTGTTATACACGTGCTTCCATCAACATTAATAGCTTGTTTGCACTTGTAGATCATGTTGTTTTTGCAATATATTATTACCTTATTAACACATGACGTATGTTGGTATTGGCAATACCTCAATGCCTTGTCAGCACATGTCGATCATGTTGGTATTGGCAATACCTCAATACCAATAGCTTGATAGCACATGTACAGCCTGTTGCCAATACCAACAAGGTGTTGCAGGTAATTAAACAACCGCTAACCTCGACTTTATCACTTCTCGATTTTCGTTCAAAGATTTTTCAACAAAATAAGAACTGGGCTTGATTTTTGTAAATTTGTCCAATGAACACCTTTTATAAGCCTTTCATTAAGACACTGGTTATGTAAATTATATGTAATTGTTTCTTATTATTCATTCTCATGGTGCAAGTCCTGCCAAGTTCTTAAATAGTTTGGCCTTTAAGTTTACACAATTTGGTTTACTGATTGAACAAGAAAAGAATAAAGCTTTTATACAGTTCGCCAGAAAATAGAAATCATTGCAAATGACAAAAACATAGGAATAGGAAGGGGCTATAATACTTCTTCGTCTTGTCGCTGGGTTAAAACAGGTCCTCTCCATTATGTTATTATAATTTTGATCTTTTAGATAGTCGGTCATAAATCCATAACGCTGGACAATCATAGAAATACGCCAAATGTCGCAGTGGAGCAGTAAAGAACAAAACTACGGGCGACGCTTGACTCTTTGAACACTTTTTAAACATTATACATGAAACGTTATCTACATGTAGTAATGAATGAAGTACATGAAACCAAGAAAGGATATTCAATTGTATTATTCAAGAGAAATTGGCGATTGTAAAAATTCTTAATCATCATCCAGAACAGTATTCAAAGAAATTAAATGAAAGGTTATATAACCAATGAGGACTAAAGGAATGTATTTGTTTCATCATTCTTTGTCATCGCTGGTGGCCCCGTATCCAGCAGCAGCGCCAGCAACTCCAAGAGCAACTTTAGTTCCAACCGCCAGACCAGCAGCTCCTGAAATGGTAAGATTGTTTCTTTATCAGATCTTCAGCGTAATTAATTGATAATAAAATTCATAGATGACTTTAAGTTTCATGTTGAAATGTCAATGTTTAAAATTATTACGTATAAAGTAATCAGAGAGAAGACATGTTTATGACGTCAGAGGCGCGAGTAAAGGATTCACCTGCAGACTGAGCAGCGGCTACGACTCCTGCTCCAACTCCTGTGGTAGCTGCAGCAGACATCATGCCCGCAGCTGCAGTGCCCGCACCAATGCCTGCACCAGTGAAACCCACATATGCAAGCCCCCCTACTACGACGGCAGGACCGGCGATTATGGCTGCTGTCCCCCCTGCCACTGATGCAACCGCACAGAAGAGTCCGCAGTCTGGAATAGACAACAAAAGATCTACTGGCAACGTTCATAACCGTATCGCATGAGTATTTTGTATTTTATTTTATTTTGTATTTTATTTCTTACACATGTATAAATGAAAATAATGTACAATCATAAAATACCTAATTACGTATTGTCCGAAGAAATATAGAATCTACCATGACACCGCTTGAAACACGATTCTGATTGGTAGATGTATCCAATTGTTAAGACATCCTTTACAATGTACAAATAATACTTGAGGTCAAAACTATCCAACCAGCAACTACAGAGTCGGTATTCTGGTTGTAAGTGAGATGAATCTCTTTTCAAAAGAAGTTAACAATGTTTTATTTCCTATGTTTACATGGAGACAGAGCAAACAGTTTGAAGTAAATGTAATGTGTAATATTCTATTAAATCAGAAGATTGGGTGATCAATCAACCTACACTACATGTAAGCTTTCGGCTTCCTTTAAAAACATTCGGGTGACAGAATGAATCTTCACGTAATTCTTTTCAAAACCAAACTTTCGTGTTTTCTCGAATACATAACATTGGGTTATATAGATCACCATGTAGGGAAATTATGTCGATATGCCATTCACTAAATGTTATATACCTGCACGGACCACGCCCACCTGGCTACACAGGAGCAGAAGACAAACAACCTTGACCTTCATCATCATGGCCATATTCTGTAAGACAATATACATTATACTATAGAAGGAATATTTAATATAATATATTATATATATGATTATTTCAATTTTGGTTTCAATTATTATCCACACACAATCTTTAAAATATAAAATTAACACTTAAAGAAACTTACGTGTACTAGCAAATCACTATTCTTTAGATTCTCACATTTGAGACATGAGCTACAACTCTATTTCAGGATTTAAATGACATATTCACTTGACATATCATGATCAGTCAATGTTTGACGTGTTACAATTGTCATAAAATGATATCCACAAACCTACATTTGAGGAAGAAACCGATTTTAACATGCCTTTAGCTTCGGGGAGTAATCGGCACTGAGAAATGAAATACTGCATATTACAGTAGTCTTTGTTAGCAAACGTGACAGGCATGTGATTTTGAACATGATCAGGTGTGTTAATGAGAATACTTCGTGCAGCATTCTATCTATTAAGAGAGATTGTTATCAAACGGCAATGAGTTGTGTAAGTACATACCTAATGTGAAGTTTTAGGCCATTCTCAAGATATCTTGTGAGGCAACGAATCCCAGTAATGTTCCATTACACCAATAGACCTTTACTTTTTTTTAGAAGTTTTGGCATGTAGAAGGTTTGGCATAAAGATGTTTTGTGAGATTACCGTTATCTTGATATGGGCCACACGAATACAGATGTAATAAGTATCTCGGCAAAATGTCCATATAGTAAAGATAAAACTATTCAACTTATTATGAAAAAAATAACACTTAATGAAAACCATCATATTTCAATATTTTATAATCTTTTACTTTCCTAACATGTATTTTTATTCACAAAAAGACTCGGTAATATAAAATGATTAAAGTATTGGCGGACATTGAAATGAATCGATTTTCGTCATACATGTTTACTCTCTGATAAGATTTCAAAATACCTATCTGTAACTACATACGTATTTTATTACATTGGCAAATTGGTTAAATTAACTGATCGCCGTTAAGAAATGTCCTAAATATGTATAGTAACAAGTTCCGAAAATTCTTAACTTACGCCACAATCACCAATATGGGACAAGATAAGTCTCTGACAGTGTATGGAAAGGAAGATGCAATTCCACTTTGTCAAAACGACTGCCCAATGCACAGAAATGCCATGAGTTAATTTTATACCACAAAGGGACTGTAAACGTATGGAAAAATCCATGTGAATAAGAGATTGTGGCTTTTGATTGATGAATAAAAAATAAGTATGGATTTGACCGGGTTGAGATTAATCTGCTTGAATCAGACACTTAATTAACTTATGTCATCATCAAGACTGTAAAGGTTGGGAAAACGATCGTTAGTTAAAGAATATTTAGCAATGAAATTTCATTTGTTTCAAAATCGAAAAAAATAGTAGTTTCAGAGTTTCAACTATTTCTTTAATTTTCTCATAATGTTTTACATCCAAAAACAAACCTTGTAGTAAAAAACTTAAACTTAAGAACTTCGCTTAGACTTTTGTGTTAATCGAGGGAGTGTCTTCATCGATGTTGCAAAAACCTGATAAAGGGAGCGGATTCGGGATATCTTGTATACATATACATATACATATACATATACATAAATTCCCAAATCTTTGCATATCATTGGTAACAACAATAGAAGTATTTTCCATTACGAGCTATACCAAAAAACAGGTATCATGTGAGCCTATAATGTGAATCCTAAATACAAATCCATGGTTTGATGATTTGAATTGTTTTCTTAAAATGTGTTATATCTTGTAATAAAGATTAATATCATCATAAACAATAATGACAAGGTTTACCTTTTAATCAACTCAGCGAAACTCGGAAGCACTTGTAACTCTGTGACGGGTAACCAAGACTAATCAGGATATCGTTAGCGTGGTGCAGCATAACACAGAGATGGTTATCGAAACAAACAAAGGTCTGATTGGTGCAGAAATCACACAAAATGGCGGACAACTGCACTGAACAAGTCTTTGTTGTGGAATCACGAAGCAGTTTTGTCTGTACAATTATTTCGATTTTAAAATTATGATAAACAAAGACATACTCTTACATTTGAGTTAGACTCGTTAAAATTACCCAAAACTGACAACCTGACAACTGTAACGTTAACGTACAATGTAATTGGCGACAAATCTCGCTTGGATGAGAAATGGCTTCTGTGCATGCCCGTTAAGAAAATGCTTCTAATGTAGCTAGATCTGAAAAGACTTTCACGAGAGGTAAAGAATGTAAGGGATTCTAAAGGTAGGCCCTGGATTCCTGACAACTTTTCAGTCAGATAATTCCTCCGAAAAATTACAGAAGAAGAAATGGTGTCTTAAATATAGCAAAATGTAAGTTTTGTGTAGTTTTTATTTGAAAATATGCTGTAATCTCAATAGGACTTTGAAATCTTTTAGACCTTTTAGACTATTATTGATCCTTCGTTATTTACTGGTAATATATGATGTGATATCAGAAATGCATCAATAAAATGATCAACTATCTTAACAGTCGTAGACGTGAATAAAATTCACTATTCGCTAGTTCATTCATGACTTTCATTTTCAAGTACACAGTTGCTTTAGTAACGCAAGCCTAAATACAATTTCTCTTTTCATCGACTGCTGATTTGATTGATTTGACTGCAAATTACAACACCGCATGCGTGCATATAATAATTGTAGTCAAGGAAGTCAATACAATGATGCAGTCGCTGATTAAGCTAACACTGTAGAAAAGACTCAAAATGCAAAGTGCACTTTCGAATAGAATTTATCTTCCCCCAAGGCATAAGTAAAAAACTAAGACTTTTAATGATAACTTTTGTAGAGGAGTCACTTATTGCACAAGTAACTTGTATTGCTTCCACATTTCTAGAATAGAAACGCTCGTGTTCTGACATAGATAAGTATAGGAAATTGTGACGGAACTAACTCTGTAGGAAAAGATTGAGTAGGCCTACATGTCGAACACTTTGATTTAATGACCTTGATCAATGATATGAAATTCAAAGCCAAAAAAGGATAATGTCTTTTTTTCGTGGAGGAGTGCTATTTAAAGAGCTACTTTGTTGCAACCAATTGGATATTTCGTCTTTCTTGTGCATCGAATACGTTTTCAAAGTCAATTTTTACCGATGTATTACAGTTAAAAAGTTAACAACCACTCCGTAAATATTTCATTGTCGCCTGTTTGATCGTTTGTACCGATGTAAATGAACTATGTTAGAAGCTCTTCTATCTCTGGGCCTTTCAGATGAGTGTTTAGAGAGTGTTGTATTTACGGGCAATTACAATTACTTTCTTATTTTTTTATATATAACATCTCGATAACAAAAATTCTAAAATCTGTATTTCTTAGCCGATCTCGTACAATATTGAAATAAAGGTTTATCTCGACATTTAAAAACGATAAGAGTGCGGGAGTCCATAAATTTTGGGTTTTTTTTTTAATTAGGCAAAATGGACGATTCGAACCTTTTTGACTGAATAAGGTCAACTGGAGCAAAGACGAGTTAGTTGAACTTAAAACCTTCCAAAAGTGATATAGAGTATGGCTAATGAAACTCGACTTTGCTTTGATATGTGCCAAATCATTTACAGATTAGTGTATCATTCACCTATCTCTACTTACAAATCCATCTATACCCTAATGTAAAATATGCGACAATTTGTTGTTTTCAAGGAAATTACCTTTGACTGATTGGCGGTCAAATGTTTCGGTTCATTGTCCGGTTTTCAATCACATTTAAATACTATTCTTTTCTATTACATACGGACCATTGTTAACACGTTCTTTGTGGCACTTTAGCGCTACGATGAAATATGGTAGTGAGGTATGGTACATAGAATGTAGAACTTACGTATTGCAATTGGTATCTAAGAGCTTTTTTAAATCTAGTTTCAATTACATCATGTTCACACACTTTTACCAAAAGCTCAATAACGACAAGAGAACAATTGATACTTTATTATCTCAAAGGAAATTGTATTAAGCCATTTCAGAAATTATCAACTAACACTAGATTTTCGGACAGAATAGATTTATCAGAAATTCTCTACATGCTGTTTAGATTGTGAACAAATGCGACACTGTTTTATTTGGGTCACATTATCTGCAATAGTACAAATACATGTTCCTTTTCGGGAGTCAGAATCAGTCAATTGTGCTAGCATTGATCATACGATAAGCTTATGGACTCGCCCTACGGCCTTGTCAAGACTGAAGGTGTGGTTTGGAATCCCGCAATGAACTCGTTCTGAATCAGTACAAGTATTTCTATTATCGAAGATAGTGTGATTAGAGATGTAGCAATGTTAAAAAAGATAGTCTAGGGTACTGATTATACTTTTTGATGGGGAAAAGGGCACTAATGATAATAACAGAGTGTGTAACAGTTCTCGATGGGTTTCGGTGAGAGCCATCTTTGAAGATATTGACACTAGTCGTCATCACTGGTGGCTTTATATCCGGCAACGGCGCCGGCAATTCCAATAGCAGCTTTAGTGCCAACTGCTAGTCCAGCAGCTCCTGAAATGGCAACATATTTGAGAATCTGGTCAACAACGATTTTGCATATTTAAAAAAAAGTAATAATTCAACGTATTTATAGGAATTTTTAAACATGAAAGTATGAAAATGTGTCATATTTAGCATAACATCAAACAGAGAATATATTTTCGAAAGCATGATGAGTGGCTGTACCTGTGGACTGAGCAAGGCCTACTCCAACCCCCAGAGAGCCCGCACCAATGCCCGCAGCAGTGAACCCAGCCGCTGCAAGACCGCCTCCTATGACCGCAGGACCGAGGGCCACTGCTGCTGCTCCCCCTGCTAGGGTTCCAACAACGCAGAAAAATCCACAATCTGGAACGATGTAGTAATGAAATAGTAATGGTACTTTGCTAATATTATCAATAAAAAAATATTGATACGTCAAACAAAAGTAATTTTTGGAAAATCAAAAAAAGTTTCTATTTTACATAAGAAAATATAATGAAATGATAATGATTTCGACTGCGGTACAATAGCCGGTTTTAGGGAGATTGCATAATGAAATAACCTAGTGGTTTGCAAATAAGTCCTCTCACGGTAGGACAATGATGGACTTGAGTAATTTTATTGAAATCCTACCCCTAGCAGTCACTGGACTATTGAAAAAAACATACAGTCCAGTCAAAATTGATGTAAGTGTACATTTTAATGTACAAAAACTCAATGACTTGTCTCATACTCTTATCCAACCCTCTTTTTAAATATATACCAAACTCCTGTTTTCTCCCTGACATAAATGTAAAATATATATCATATAAACATAAAACACACCTCACTATGTATGGAAATATGGTCTATTTCAATTCACTACATGTTAAATACCTGCACGGGCCACGCCCACCTGGCTGCACAGCAACAAAACACAAAGAACCTTGACCTTCATCATCATGGCGATATTCTGAAAGATGATTACTTAATATAATTTTATAAGAATAATCAACAGATAGTCTTCAGTCTTAATCATTGTGATAAACTACGGGCCTACGGAAGAGATTACCGTTAATCCAGGTACCCAATTGGTAAGGATTTTCTTTCCAAAAATATTTTCAACATTTAAAAAAAAGCAAATCAAAGCCTTGAATATATAAAAGTTCATTTTGTATAGTAATTTCTTCATTTCCTAGATACAAAAAAACTAATAGAATTATAGGAATGTAAGTATGGTTATGAAATGATTTGATAAAACTAAATTAAGTCATAGGACTTTGTGTAAGTGCAAAGTTTCTCATTTGCACAGACCTCTGTGCACGTTGGCCCTGCAGTAGTAAATCCACCTACATTCTTTAAATCACAACCTTAAATTTGACGTCCTGTACAACACTGGATAGTTGTTTCGAAATATGCAGTGTTTACGGTATTAAGACATGTAAAGAAGATAAAAGCCTCAGAGTTCCGTAATTCTTTCTTATAGCATGAACATATATGTCCATATCTGTTACCATTATTTATATAATCAAACAACTGAATAACTTCTATCAATTCAGGTATGCTGCCGTTTAAAATGGCATGAACATGAACTTGAAAACCTACCGTGTCTTGTCAGTCAGAATAAGAGCACTCATGTCCGTAGCAGTAGCAGTTTTAAAATATTGAAATGATTCGTAGGATGATGGGACTTTTAATTCAAAGTACAGAACATTTATAAAAGATCAATGTTGGGTGTGACTTAGAAATATTGAAACCGGTTTGTAAAGACGAATTCGCAACCTATCCTAATAGCAAAACTGCCATGTGTGTTTTGATATCCCGAGCTCCCAGGATCTTTTGAAACATACGAAAAGGGAATCAAAACATAGAATTTAAAAACTTTGAGGCTTTGAAACAAGATTTTCTCATGCAGAAAGATAAACATCTAAACAAGTTTTGTCCTATATCAAACCAATTCAGGAAAAGAGACAGCTGTACGCTGTAACTTAAAGGTGTACTTGATTACCAGACACGATGACTGTGTGAAGTGAACAATCTAAACAAACTTCGACTTTAATAGTGAATGATCCATTTTTGACAACTACTAAAAAATCACCCAAGTATGTAGCATTTGCATTATCATTCGTAATTCCGAAATGGCAACCTTGAACAAACGAAACGATTATAATCATTAGACTTGACAACAATTGTTTGCGAAAAAACACAACACCCCATACACACAGGAAAAAGTACACATTTTGCAAATAAATAATATGGCAGATTACCCTAGTTCAGATCGTTTTCATGGTAATATCTAGAGATGCATTTTTGTGCATTATTACATCTCCTAAACACTTGCTTTAATTTATACAAATACAGTTTTACAATTGTTTGTAAAATTACAGCAATTTACAAAATGAATATAAACTCACGGGCAAAAGAAATAAATCTGACAACCACATGTTTGTAAGTTTCGAAACTTTCAACACTTTTTGTGAGTGATGACACGACATCGTACAGACGGAACCCGTCTTCTCACGTTGGCTTGGATGATTTGACGCCACTCTTCAAATAATGCCTCAACGTCTGTCTGTCCTGTGGAAGATGTTGACGTTGCCTATGATGGTCAAGAAGGTGCTCAATTGGATTCAGGTCAGGTGACCGGGTGGCCAAGGTGGAACATGCATGTTGTTGGCATTGAAAAAGTCTCTTGTAACACGTGCGGTGTCTGGAATGGCGTTATCCTGTTGAAGCAGCGTTCTTCGATGGTTTTGCAGGAATGGAAGAACCACTGGTGTCAGGACCTGGATGATATAGTTTTTATAGTTGCGGGTACAATTTATTACCACTAGGTTGTTCTTGGTGTCGCCACAAATACTGCCCCAAATCATGATACTGCCACCGTAATTGGGTTGCACATTTTGAACGCAGCAACGTGACACACGCTGCCTCTACGCCGGTATACAATCAATCAGCCGTCAGCAATGAACACCTGAAACCTACTTCTCCTTGGTAAACAACATTCTGTCCCAATTTCGTCTTTGCCAGCGCTGTTAATTGCGAGACCACCTCAATCTGTTGAGCCGCTGTTGTCGGGTCAAGGTCATTCCCCTCAAGGGTCGATAAACTCACAAACTGAAATGGCGGAGACGTCTGGCTGCGGTCCTTCTACAGACGGAGTGTTGAAAGGCATCTCTTGCTGATGACGTCACAGTGAGTTAACCGTGGTCTTTCAATTCGTGGTCTGTCTGATGTCCGACAAATATCTGTAAGACGTCTTTCCAATTCATGATTTCTGCAAATCTGGCCTGAGTTTCCCAAGCCTACAGCATTCCATTCGCTCTCTCTCTCTCTCTATCTCTCGCTGTTTAGACAGCTATGGAAGGGTTCCATGCACAATTTATACATAATTCAAACACGGATCTTTCCTAATGTATAAACGACAGAAAAAGGTCCTATTCAGGATGAAGACCCGATCAGAAATGTTTGGTGCGTTTGTGAGGTTCTTAAATTATTATCTACGAGGTATCTAATTATGGGTCTGGGTCTTGGTCCAACTTTTGTTAATATTTATGAAACCAGCGTTTCTTTTGCCCGTGAGTTTATTTCTTTTATCACTTGTCTGGGAGGGGATCCGTTTAATCATTGATCTGCAGCTGTATATCCACACACACTCCTAACACAATTAACTTGAAAAGAAACGTACCTATGTTACAATTTTTTTTTAGATTCTCACATTTGGGAAATGAGCTACAGCTCAATTTAAGGATTTTAATGTGATATTCACTATGTTTGACGTCTTCCTTACTGCGACAGCAGTCGTTAGACAAGCCTTCCCAGCCAATGCGCATAAACTGCATTTAGTTTAATCATCCGAATATGTGGGTAACAGTGAAAATTATCTAGCAACTATGAAGAAGAATTATTCAGATTGAAATGCGAAAATCAAATTCAAAAGAAAAAACATGTTGCTGTTAAGATTCGATAACCTTATCATATTATAGCAAGACATGCCTCAGAAGAATAGAAACAAATAGATTTTGTCTCATAATCTTTTTGTTATAATTGATGATATTTCATTAACTATGTTATCCCCCGAATGGCTGATTCAGTTAAAAAATCTACAAAAGCACTGTCAGCGTATCCTCACACATTACGAGTTCCGTATGGCCATTTCGCTCATACACAGCTGTACGCAACTGTAAGCGATAGACGCCACTCATATGTATCATGCTTGTTGTAAGGTGACTTCTTGTACGCGTGATAGTTTTGGACATGTTCAAGGCTATGCTGCAACATTTACATGCAGCCAATCCGCTATGGATTGAATTCACGTCGGTCAATGGCGGTACTGTTACGTTATTTATTCGTCATGGGCATGCACGTCGTACGCAGTATTTGACATATAGATTTAAGGAATAGAAAGACTTCTCGTTTTTAACGTTATAATAGTAAAAAACTATGCTTTATTACAAACCACAATGGGGAAGAGCGAACGTCATTTCTCTCCTAAGCTGCCAAAGTGATCCAATGGGAAACAATCCCGATTTTAATCATCTCCAAATAAAATAGTGTTTATATGCAGTTCTGTATTCTGTGATATGACCTTTAAAACATACATTTAGATACCAACAGAATAGAGAGAACAGAAAAGTAACGAAACCGATCAGACCATTGTATCACCTATTGATAGTTAAGCCGTACACAATGTGAACACGATCAAACTTCTTGCAGTTAATCAGTTTTTAACATTCGATGGTGATTGTTTTTAAACCTAATCTGAGAATAGAAACACTGAAAAACTTCACAGTATTTCAGTTCCATCCTACTCATGTGACTGTATACGTAGACTTGACCCGTGGAATGATTCATTATACAGGTAAGGATTACCAACATGAATATATTCCGGGAGTATCTGCTAAATTGGGGTATGTTATTGAATGTCTGCTAAATGGGAGTTGATTCATGAACTCGACAGAACTGAATCGATACAGACGAATTCTTATCTCCAATATCTCCTTCATTGAAAATGTAGAGGTAATAAGAACAAGAAGGAATGCACCTCACAGGGAGGTTAAGACCATGCTTTTAGACAGACATAACAGAACTTGAGGAACAACGATCAAGACAATACACTATATAATAATGTAATACAATACACTACATCGCAATCGTCACTGAGGCTGCAAATAAAAGATGTTTGGTTTAAATGTTTGGAACAATGACTATGGACATACAAACATATTTCAATTCGAGTAGAGAGTCTTACCTCGAATCTCACTTGCTCACTTCTTTCGAAATAAGGGAAAACTGGGTATATTATATCCGCTGCGTAATGCTTAACATGGCCTTTGGTGAAATAAACATGGTACTAGTCAAGGAAAGGCAGATATTCTCTTTTTTACTACATGCGAAAGAAGCCATGGAAGCGTTTTATTCCCTTGAACAAACAACCATTAATCCGTGCGCTATTGAGCCTTAATACACTTCGTCGCTATCGTCAATTTTTTAAGTTACACAACGTTCGTTAAATAATTATGTGTAGGATATGGTCCGAAAAAGTCTCCATTAGTTTGGCACGAGGGACTCGTCCAAGGCCGTTAGGCCGTGGACGAGCCCGCGTGCCAAACTAATGGAGACTTTTGAGAATCATATCTAACTTAAAACCAAGTCACTTCTAACTATTGGAGGTCGCTATCCACTGCCTTATTTATGTTAACTAACTGTCAAAACACTTCAAATTCATTCAAAAACCTTCTTTATTTGCTTTCGAGTAAAACATTAGTGTGTTAATTTAACTTATTCGATGTATTTACCACCAAAAATCGCCAACCTTGAGTAAACTATTGGAGGTTGGATATTAGTTGAAAACAATTGGAGGGTATCTTCACTTATGATGTCTATTGGAGACAATGCAGGGGCAAGATGGAACTAATGTTTACACAACTTAGTTTAATCTACTGGTTACACAACATTTGCTTCAAATAACCACATTTATCTTATTAAGATATTCAGTAAACATATGTATAATAAACACTGCTACAGCTAGTTTACCCTTTGTTCCTGCCATGGCACTCATAGTTGTCGTGATAGCATGTCACTTGACTTGCCAAAGAGTAGTACGATTGCGTGCAAGGGACAATTGGCCGTTATGTTTATTGTTCGCCTGGACGACATGTAAGAACCACGATCGACTTCTCATGATTATTTTTGTAAGAAAAAGTAAGAGAAACTCAATATAATAGAACAAACAACTTCAAAACAACTTCAATGATATTCGTAAAATAATTTTCACCTTGACAGTATCTTGATGAAATGTCTACTAGACATTTAAGCCTATCATTATTTGTCGTTTCGTGAGGTTTCCTGCAACGAATCCCAGTAATGTTTCTTTACACCAATAGATAAGTCTAAGTCAGTCTTTACTTTTTGTAGAAGTTTTGGCATGTAGAAGGGTTGGCATAAAGATGTTTTGTGAGATTACCGTTATCTTGATATGGGCCACACGAATACAGATGTAATTTAAGTATCTCGGCAAAATGTCCTTATGGTAAAGATAAAACTATTCCTAAAAAAATATTATGAAAATAATAACACCTAATGAAAACCATCATATTTCATATATTTTATAATCTTTTATTTTCCTAACATGTATTTTTATTCACAAAAATACTCGGAAATATAAAATGAATAAAGTATTGGCGGACATTGAAATGAATCGATTTTCGTCATACAATTTTACTCTCTGATAAGATTACGATTTCAAAATACCTTTCTGTAGCTACATACGTATTTTAGACATTGGCAAATTGGTTAAATCAACTGATCGCCGTTAAGAAAGGAATCATTTGTTTCAAAATCGAAAAAAATAGTAGTTTCAGTGTTTCAACTATTTCTTTAATTTTTTCATCATTTATTACATCCACAAACAAACCTTGTAGTAAATAACTTAAACTTAAGAATTTCGCTTAGATTTTTGTGTTAATCGAGGGAGCGTGATCGATGTTGCAGTAAGCTGATAAAGGGAGCGGATTCGGGACATCTTGTATACATATACATATACATATACATATACATATACATAAATCCCCAAATCTTTGCATATCATTGCTAACAACAATAGAAGTATTTTCCATTAGGAGCCATACCAAAAAACAGGTATCAAGTGAGCCTATAATGTGAATCCTAAATACAAATCCATGGTTTGATGATTTGAATTATTTTCTTCAAATGTGTTATATCTTGAAATAAAGATTAATATCATCATAAACAATAATGACAAGGTTTACCTTTTAATCAACTCAGCGAAACTCGGAAGCACTTGTAACTCTGTGACGGGTAACCAAGACTGATCAGGATATCGTTAGCGTGGTGGAGCATAACACAGAGATAGTTATCGAAACAAACAAAGGTCTGATTGGTGCAGAAATCACACAAAATGGCGGACAACTGCACTGAACAAGTCTTTGTTGTGGAATCACGAAGCAGTTTTGTCTGTACAATTATTTCGATTTTAAAATTATGATAAAGAAAGACATACTCTTACATTTGAGTTAGACTCGTTAAAATTACCCAAAACTGACAACCTGACAACTGTAACGTTAACGTACAATGTAATTGGCGACAAATCTCGCTTGGATGAGAAATGGCTTCTGTGCATGCCCGTTAAGAAAATGCTTCTAATGTAGCTAGATCTGAAAAAACTTTCACGAGAGGTAAAGAATGTAAGGGATTCTAAAGGTAGGCTCTGGATTCCTGACAACTTTTCAGTCAGATAATTCCTCCGAAAAATTACAGAAGTAGAAATGGTGTCTTAAATACAGCAAAATGTAAGTTTTGTGTAGTTTTTATTTGAAAATATGCTGTAATCTCAATAGGACTTTGAAATCTTTTAGACTTTTTAGACTATTATTGATCCTTCGTTATTTACTGGTAATATATGATGTGATATCAGAAATGCATCAATAAAATGATCAACTATCTTAACAGTCGTAGACGTGAATAAAATTCACTATTCGCTAGTTCATTCATGACTTTCATTTTCAAGTACACAGTTGCTTTAGTACGTCTAAATACAATTTCTCTTTTCATTGACTGCTGATTTGATTGATTTGACTGCAAATTACAACACCGCATGCGTGCATATGATAATTATTATCAAGGAAGTCAATGCAATAATGCAGTCGCTGATTAAGCTAACACTGTAGAGAAGACTCAAAATGCAAAGTGCACTTTCGAATAGAATTTATCTTCCCCCAAGGCATAAGTAAAAAACTAAGACTTTTAATGATAACTTTTGTAGAGGAGTCACTTATTGCACAAGTAACTTTTATTGCTTCTACATTTCTAGAATAGAAACGCTCGTGTTCTGACATAGATAAGTATAGGAAATTGTGACGGAACTAACTCTGTAGGAAAAGATTTAGTAGGCCTACATGTCGAACACTTTGATTTAATGACCTTGATCAATAATATGAAACTCAAAGCCAAAAAAGGATAATGTCTTTTTTTTCGTGGAGGAATATTATTAACAGAGCTACTTTGTTGCAACCAATTGGATATTTTCGTCTTTCTTGTGCATCGAATTCGTTTTCAAAGTCAATTTTTACCGATTTATTACAGTTAAAAAGTTAACAACCACTCCGTAAATATTTCATTGTCGCCTGTTTGATCGTTTGTACCGATGTAAATGAACTATGTTAGAAGCTCTTCTATCTCTGAGCCTTTCAGAGGAGTGTTTGTAGAGTGTTGTATTTACGGGCAATTACAATTACTTTCTTGTTTTTTATATATAACATCTCGATAACAACAATTCTAAAATCTGTATTTCTTAGCCGATCTCGTACAATATTGAAATAAAGGTTTATCTCGACATTTAAAAACGATATAAGAGTGCGAAAGTCCATAATTGTTGGGGTGTTTTTTTCATTAGTCAAAATGGACGATTCGAACCTTTTTGACTGAATAAGGTCAACTGGTGAGAAGACGAATCAGTTGAACTTAAAACCTTCCAAAAGTGATATAGAGTATGGCTAATGAAACTCGACTTTGCTTTGATATGTGCCAAATCATTTACAGATTAGTGTATCATTCACCTATCTCTACTTACAAATCCATCTATACCCTAATGTAAAATATGCAACAATTTGTTGTTTTCAAGGAAATTACCTTTGACTGATTGGCGGTCAAATGTTTCGGTTCATTGTCCGGTTTTCTATCACATTTAAATACCGGAACCGTTCTTTTCTATTACATACGGACCATAGTTAACACGTTCTTTGTGGCACTTTAGCGCTACGATGAAATATGGTAGTGAGGTATTTAAGAGCTTTTTTAAATCTAGTTTCAATTACGTCATGTTCACACACTTTTACCAAAAGCACAATAACGACAAGAGAACAATTGATACTTTATTATCTCAAAGGAAATTGTATTAAGCCATTTCAGAAATTATCAACTTACACTAGATTTTCGGACAGAATAGATTTATCAGAAATTCTCTACATGCTGTTTAGATTGTGAACAAATGCGACACTGTTTTATTTGGGTCACATTATCAAAAATAGTACAAATACATGTGCCTTTTTGGGGAGTCAGAGTCAGTCAATACCGTAAGCACTGACCGTACAAGACGCTTAACGACTCGCCCGCCCAGCTTTGTCAAGGCTGAAGGTGTGGTTTGAAATTTTGAATCAGTAAAAGTATTTCTATTATCGAAGATAGTGTGATTAGAGATACAGCAATGATAAAAAGATAGTCTAGGGTACTGAATATACTTTTTGATGGGGAAAAGGGCACTAATGATAATAACAGAGTGTGTAACAGTTCTCGATGGGTTTCGGTGAGAGCCATCTTTGAAGATATTGGCACTAGTCGTCATCACTGGTGGCTTTATATCCGGCAATGGCACCGCCAATTCCAATAGCAGCTTTAGTGCCAACTGCTAGTCCAGCAGCTCCTGAAATGGCAACATATTTGAGAATCTGGTCAACAACGATTTTGCATATTAAAAAAAAAGAAGTAATAATTCAACGTATTTATAGGAATTTTTAAAGATGAAAGTATGAATATGTGTCATATTTAGCAACTCCAACTCCCATGGACATCAAGCCAACACCTGCAGAGCCCGCACCAATGCCCGCAGCAGTGAACCCAGCTGCTGCAAGTCCGCTTCATATGACCACAGGACCGAGGGCCACTGCTGCTGCTCCCCCTGCTAGGGTTCCAACAACGCAGAAAAATCCACAATCTGGAACGATGTAGTAATGAAATAGTAATGGTACTTTGCTAATATTATCAATAAAAAATATTGATACGTCAAACAAAAGTAATTTTTGGAAAATCAAAAAAAGTTTCTATTTTACATAAGAAAATATAATGAAATGATAATGATTTCGACTGCGGTACAATAGCCGGTTTTAGGGAGATTGCATAATGAAATAACCTAGTGGTTTGCAAATAAGTCCTCTCACGGTAGGACAATGATGGACTTGAGTAATTTTATTGAAATCCTACCCCTAGCAGTCACTGGACAGTCCAGTCAAAATTGATGTAAGTGTACATTTTAATGTACAAAAACTCAATGACTTGTCTCATACTCTTATCCAACCCTCTTTTTAAATATATACCAAACTCCTGTTTTCTCCCTGACATAAATGTAAAATATATATCATATAAACATAAAACACACCTCACTATGTATGGAAATATGGTCTATTTCAATTCACTACATGTTAAATACCTGCACGGGCCACGCCCACCTGGCTGCACAGCAACAAAACGCAAAGAACCTTGACCTTCATCATCATGGCGATATTCTGAAAGATGATTACTTAATATAATTTTATAAGAATAATCAACAGATAGCCTTCAGTCTTAATCATTGTGATAAACTACGGGCCTACGGAAGAGATTACCGTTAATCCAGGTACCCAGTTGGTAAGGATTTTCTTTCCAAAAATATTTTCAACATTTAAAAAAAAGCAAATCAAAGCCTTGAATATAAAAAAGTTCATTTTGTATAGTAATTTCTTCATTTCCTAGATACAAAAAAACTAATAGAATTATAGGAATGTAAGTATGGTTATGAAATGATTTGATAAAACTAAATTAAGTCATAGGACTTTGTGTAAGTGCAAAGTTTCTCATTTGCACAGACTTCTGTGCACGTTGGCCCTGCAGTAGTAAATCCACATACATTCTTTAAATCACAACCTTAAATTTGACGTCCTGTACAACCCTGGATAGTTGTTTCGAAATATGCAGTGTTTACGGTTTTAAGACACGTAAAGAAGATAAAAGCCTCAGAGTTCCGTAATTCTTTCTTTTAGTATGAACATATCTGTTACCATTATTTATATAATCAAACAACTGAATAACTTTTATCAATTCAGGTATGCTGCCGTTTAAAATGGCATGAACATGAACTTGAAAACCTACCGTGTCTTGTCAGTCAGATTAAGAGCACTCCTGTCCGTAGCAGTAGCAGTTTTAAAATATTGAAATGATTCGTAGGATGATGGGACTTTTATTTCAAAGTACAGAACATTTATAAAAGATCAATGTTGGGTGTGACTTAGAAATATTGAAACCGGTTTGTAAAGACGAATTCGCAACCTATCCTAATAGCAAAACTGCCATGTGTGATTTGATATCCCGAGCTCCCAGGATCTTTTGAAACATACGAAAAGGGAATCAAAACATAGAATTTAAAAACTTTGAGGCTTTGAAACAAGATTTTCTCATGCAGAAAGATAAACATCTAAACAAGTTTTGTCCTTTGTCAAACCAATTCAGGGAAAGAGACAGCTGTACGCAGTAATTTAAAGGTGTACTTGATTACCAGACACGATGACTGTGTGAAGTGAACAATCTAAACAAACTTCGACTTTAATAGTGAATGATCCATTTTTGACAACTACTCAAGAATCACCCAAGTATGTAGCATTTGCAATTTCGAGAACTATTATCATTCGTAATTCCGAAATGGCAACCTTGAACAAACGAAACAATTATCATCATTAGGCTTGACAACAATTGTTTGCGAACAAACACAGCACCCCATACACAGAGGAAAAAGTACACATTTTGCAAATAAATAATATGGCACATTACCCGAGTTCAGATCGTTTTCTTGGTAATGTCTAGAGATGCATTTTTGTGCATTATTACATCTCCTAAACACTTGCTTTAATTTATACAAATACAGTTTTACAATTGTTTGTAAAATTACAGCAATTTACAAAATGAATATAAACTCACGGGCAAAAGAAATAAATCTGACAACCACATGTTTGTAAGTTTCGAAACTTTCAACACTTTTTGTGAGTGATGACACGACATCGTACAGACGGAACCCGTCTCCTCACGTTGGCTTGGAATAGTGCCTCAAGATGCTGACGTTGCCTATGATGGTCAAGGCAAGGTGCTCAATTGGATTCAGGTCAGGTGACCAGGTGGCCAAGGTGGAACGTGCATGTTGTTGGCATTGAAAAAGTCTCTTGTAACACGTGCGGTGTCTGGAATGGCGTTATCCTGTTGAAGCAGCGTTCTTCGATGGTTTTGCAGGAATGGAAGAACCACTGGTGTCAGGACCTGGATGATATAGTTTTTATAGTTGCGGGTACCATTTATTACCACCAGGTTGTTCTTGGTGTCGCTAGCGCTGTTAATTGCGAGACCACCTCAATCTGTTGAGCCGATGTTGTCGGGTCATGGTCATTCCCCTTAAGGGTCGATAAACTCACAAACTGAAATGGCGGAGACGTCTGGCTGCGGTCCTTCTACTGACGGAGTGTTGAAAGGCATCTCTTGCTGATGACGTCACAGTGAGTTAACCGTGGTCTTTCAATTCGTGGTCCGTCTGATGTCCGACAAATATCTGTAAGACGTCTTTCCAATTCATGATTTCTGCAACTCTGGCCTGAGTTTCCCAAGCCTACAGCATTCCATTCGCTCTCTCTCTCTCTATCTCTCGCTGTTTAGACAGCTATGGAAGGGTTCCATGCACAATTTATACATAATTCAAACACGGATCTTTCCTAATGTATAAACGACAGAAAAAGGTCCTATTCAGGATGAAGACCCGATCAGAAATGTTTGGTGCGTTTGTGAGGTTCTTAAATTATTATCTACGAGGTATCTAATTATTTTTTTTTTTTAATTTTTTATTTTTTCCCATTTTTACAAATAATATGACTCCGATACATGGCAATGTCTACAGGCGCATAGTAAACAGGATACATCAATCATTAAACAGGACATGGCATGTCGACCAGAATTTGTAGAAAACGTCGATTTTCGAACTTATTATAGCAGAATATTTTGTCAGTTGATAGTACTTGTTAAGCTCCTCTAGCAAAAACTGAAACTTTGGCATTTTTGAAGAAGTTTTATGTTTAAAAATAATGTTTTTAAAAAGGATGAGTATCTAATTATGGGTCTGGGTCTTGGTCCAACTTTTGTTAATATTTATGAAACCAGCGTTTCTTTTGCCCGTGAGTTTATTTCTTTTATCACTTGTCTGGGAGGGGATCCGTTTAATCATTGATCTGCAGCTGTATATCCACACACACTCCTAACACAATTAACTTGTAAAGAAACGTACCTATGTTACAATTTTTTTTTAGATTCTCACATTTGGGAAATGAGCTACAGCTCAATTTAAGGATTTTAATGTGATATTCACTATGTTTGACGTCTTCCTTACGGCGACAGCAGTCGTTAGACAAGCCTTCCCAGCCAATGCACATACACTGCATTTAGTTTAATCATCCGAATATGTGGGTAACAGTGAAAATTATCTAGCATCTATGAAGAAGAATTATTCAGATTGAAATACGAAAATCAAATTCAAAAGAAAAAACATGTTGCCATTAAGATTCGATAACCTTATCATATTATAGCAAGACATGCCTCAGAAGAATAGAAACAAATAGATTTTTTCTCATAATCTTTTTGTTATAATTGATGATATTTCATAAACTATGTTATCCCCCGAATGGCTGATTCAGTTATAAAATCTATAAAAGCACTGTCAGCGTATCCTCACACATTACAAGTTCCGTATGGCCATTTCGCTCATACACAGCTGTACGCAACTGTAAGCGATAGACGCCACTCATATGTATCATGCTTGTTGTAAGGTGACTTCTTGTACGCGTGATAGTTTTGGACATGTTCAAGGCTATGCTGCAACATTTACATGCAACCAATGCGCTATGGATTGAATTCACGTCGGTCAAGGGCGGTACTGTTACGTTGTTTATTCGTCATGGGCATGCACGTCGTACGCAGTATTTGACATATAGATTTAAGGAATAGAAAGACTTCTCGTTTTTAACGTTATAATAGTTCAGCGAAAAACTATGCTTTATTACAAGCCACAATGGGGAAGAGCGAACGTCATTTCTCTCCTAAGCTGCCAAAGTGATCTAATGGGAAACAATCCCGATTTTAATCATCTCCAAATAAAATAGTGTTTATATGCAGTTCTGTATTCTGTGATATGACCTTTAAAACATACATTTAGATACCTACAGAATAGAGAGAACAGAAAAGTAACGAAACCGATCAGACCATTGTATCACCTACTAATAGTTAAACCGTACACAATGTGAACAAAATCAAACTTCTTACAGTTAATCAGTTTTTAACATTCGATGGTGATTGATTTTAAACCTAATCTGAGAATAGAAACACTGAAAAACTTCACAGTATTTCAGTTCCATCCTACTCATGTGACTGTAGACGTAGACTTGACCCGTGGAGTGATTCATTATACAGGTAAGGATTACCAACATGAATATATTCCGGGAGTATCTGCTTAATTGGGGTATGTTATTGAATGCCTGCTAAATGGGAGTTGATTCATGAACTCGACAGAACTGAATCGATACAGACGAATTCTTATCTCCAATATCTCCTTCATTGAAAATGTAGAGGTAATAAGAACAAGAAGGAATGCACCTCACAGAGAAGGTTAAGACCATGCTTAAAGACAGAGATAACAGAACTTGAGGAACAACGATCAAGACAATACACTATATAATAATGTAATACAATACACTACATCGCAATCGTCACTGAGGCTGCAAATAAAAGATGTTTGGTTTAAATGTTTGGAACAATGACTATGGACATACAAACATATTTCAATTCGAGTAGAGAGTCTTACCTCGAATCTCACTTGCTCACTTCTTTCGAAATAAGGGAAAACTGGGTATATTATATCCGCTGCGTAATGCTTAACATGGCCTTTGGTGAAATAAACATGGTACTAGTCAAGGAAAGGCAGATATTCTCTTTTTTACTACATGCGAAAGAAGCCATGGAAGCGTTTTATTCCCTTGAACAAACAACCATTAATCCGTGCGCTATTGAGCCTAAATACACTTCGTCGCTATCGTCAATTCTTTAAGTTACACAACACTCGTTAAATAATTATGTGTAGGATATGGTCCGAAAAAGTCTCCATTAGTTTGGCACGAGGGACTCGTCCAAGGCCGTTAGGCCGTGGACGAGCCCGCGTGCCAAACTAATGGAGACTTTTGAGAATCATATCTAACTTAAAACCAAGTCACTTCTAACTATTGGAGGTCGCTATCCACTGCCTTATTTATGTTAACTAACTGTCAAAACACTTCAAATTCATTCAAAAACCTTCTTTATTTGCTTTCGAGTAAAACATTAGTGTGTTAATTTAACTTATTCGATGTATTTACCACAAAAAATCGCCAACCTCGAGTAAACTATTGGAGGTTGGATATTAGTTGAAAACAATTGGAGGGTATCTTCACTTATGATGTCTATTGGAGACAATGCAGGGGCAAGATGGAACTAATGTTTACACAACTTTTTATCTACTGGTTACACAACATTTGCTTCAAATAACCACATTTATCTTATTAAGATATTCAGTAAACATATGTAATAAACACTGCTACAGCTAGTTTACCCTTTGTTCCTGCCAAGGCACCCATAGTTGTCGTGATAGCATGTCACTTGACTTACCAAAGAGTAGTACGATTGCGTGCAAGGGACAATTGGCCGTTATGTTTATTGTTCGCCTGGACGATATGTAAGAAAAAAATCTACCTCGATCGACTTCTCATGATTATTTTTGTAAGAAAAAGTAAAAGAAACTCAATATAATAGAACAAACAACTTCAAAACAACTTCAATGATCTTCGCAAAATAATTTTTACCTTGACAGTATCTTGATGAAATGTCTACTAGACATTTAAGCCTATCATTATCCGTCGTTTCGTGAGGTTTCTTGCAACGAATCCCAGTAATGTTCCTTTACACCAATAGATAAGTCTAAGTCAGTCTTTACTTTTTGTAGAAGTTTTGGCATGTAGAAGGGTTGGCATAAAGATGTTTTGTGAGATTACCGTTATCTTGATATGGGCCACACGAATACAGATGTAATTTAAGTATCTCGGCAAAATGTCCTTATGGTAAAGATAAAACTATTCCTAAAAAAATATTATGAAAATAATAACACCTAATGAAAACCATCATATTTCAATATTTTATAATCTTTTACTTTCCTAACATGTATTATTATTCACAAAAAGACTCGGTAATATAAAATGAATAAAGTATTGGCGGACATTGAAATGAATCGATTTTCGTCATACAATTTTACTCTCTGATAAGATTACGATTTCAAAATACCTTTCTGTAACTACATACGTATTTTAGACATTGGCAAATTGGTTAAATCAACTGATCGCCGTTAAGAAATGTCCTAAATATGTATAGTGACAAGTTCCGAAAATTCTTAACTTACGCCACAATCACCAATATGGGACATGATAAGTCTGTGACAGCGTATGAAAAGGAAGATGCAATTCCTTGTGCGTACGACTGCCAAATGGACAGAAATGCCATGAGTGAATTTTTATACCACAAAGGGACCGTAAACGTATGGAAAAATCTATGTGAATAAGAGATTGTGGCTTTTGATTGATGAATAACAAATAAGTATGGATATGACCGGGTTGAGATTAAATTTCACTCATATACAATCTGCCTGAATCAGACACTTATATCTAACTTATGTCATCATCAAGACTGTAAAGGTATCAAGATTTATTGTCCTGCAAACTTATCTTTTTCTCGTACGAAATTGTCTTGAAACAAGGTTGGGAAAACGATCGTTAGTTAAAGAATATTTAGCAATGAAATTTCATTTGTTTCAAAATCGAAAAAAATAGTAGTTTCAGTGTTTCAACTATTTCTTTAATTTTTTCATCATTTATTACATCCACAAACAAACCTTGTAGTAAATAACTTAAACTTAAGAATTTCGCTTAGATTTTTGTGTTAATCGAGGGAGCGTGATCGATGTTGCAGTAAGCTGATAAAGGGAGCAGATTCGGGACATCTTGTATAAGTATACATATACATAAATTCCTAAATCCTCAATATTATTGATAACTACAATAGAATTTTTTTCCATTACAAGCCAAACCAAAAAACAGGTATCATGTGAGCCTATAATGTGAATCCTAAATACAAATCCATGGTTTGGTGATTTGAATTGTTTTCTTAAAATGTGTTATATCTTTAAATAAAGATTAATATCATCATAAACAATAATGACAAGGTTTACCTTTTAATCAACTCAGCGAGACTCGGAAGCACTTGTAACTCTGTGACGGGTAACCAAGACTGATCAGGATATCGTTAGCGTGGTGCAGCATAACACAGAGATGGTTATCGAAGCAAACAAAGGTCTGATTGGTGCAGAAATCACACAACTGCACTGAACAAGTCTTTGTTGTGGAATCACGAAGCAGTTTTGTCTGTACAATTATTTCGATTTTAAAATTATGATAAACAAAGACACACTCTTACATTTGAGTTAGACTCGTTAAAATTACCAAAAACCGACAACCTGACAACTGTAACGTTAACGTACAATGTAATTGGCGACAAATCTCGCTTGGATGAGAAATGGCTTCTGTGCATGCCCGGTAAGAAATGTAGCTAGATCTGAAAAAAACTTTCGAATCACGAGAGGTAAAGAATGTAAGGGATTCTAAAGGTAGGCCCTGGATTCCTGACAATTTTTCAGTCAGATAATTCCTCCGAAAAATTACAGAAGAAGAAATGGTGTCTTAAATACAGCAAAATGTAAGTTTTGTGTAGTTTTTAATTTGAAAATATGCTGTAATCTCAATAGGACTGTGGAATCTTTTAGACTTTTTAGACTATTATTGATCCTTCGTTATGTACTGGTATATGATGTGATATCAGAAATGCATCAATAAAATGATCAACTATCTTAACAGTCGTAGACGTGAATAAAATTCACTATTCGCTAGTTCGTTCATGACTTTCATTTTCAAGTACACAGTTGCTTTAGTAACGCACGTCTAAATACAATTTCTCTTTTCATTGATTGCTGATTAGATTGATATGATTGCAAATTACAACACCGCATGCGTGCATATAATAATTGTAGTCAAGGAAGTCAATGCAATAATGCAGTCGCTGATTAAGCTAACACTGTAGAAAAGACTCAAAATGCAAAGTGCACTTTTGAATAAAATATATCTTTCCCAAGGCATAAGTAAAATACTAAGACTTTTAATAATAACGTTTGTACAGGCGTCACTTATTGCACAACTAACTTTTGTTGCTTCTACATTTCTAGAATAGAGACGCTCGTGTTAGGACATAGATTAGTATAGGAAATTGTGACGGATCTAACTCTGTATGAAAAGATTGAGAAGGCCTACATGTCGAACACTTTGATTTAATGACCTTGATCAATAATATGAACCTCAAAGCCAAAAAAGGATAATGTCTTTTTTTCGTGGAGGAGTACTATTTAAAGAGCTACTTCGTTGCAACCATTAGGATATTTTCGTCTTTCTTGTGCATCGAATTCTTTTTCAAAGTCAATTTTTACCGATGTATTACAGTTAAAAAGTTAACAACCACTCCGTAAATATTTCATTGTCGCCTGTTTGATCGCTTGTGTCGATGTAAATGAACTATTTAAGAAGCTTTAAGAGTTTCCTATAGGGGCATTTTAGAAGCTGGATTGATGAAGAAGAACGAATTTTTATGGATAGTCATATTCTTTATTGCATGAATTGCGACGTTTCGGTGTAGATACTAACACTGTTATCAAGCAAGTGATCTACACCGAAACGTCGCAATTCATGCAATAAAGAAGTTGACTATCCATTAGAATTCGTTCTTCTCCATTCAGAGGAGTGTTTAGAGAGTGTAGTATTTTCGGGCAATTACAATTACTTTCTTGTTTTTTATATATAACATCTTGATAACAAAAATTCTAAAATCTTTTTTTCTTAGCCGATCTCGTACAATATTGAAATAAAGGTTTATCTCGACATTTAAAAGCGATATAAGAGTGCGAAAGTCCATAATTGTTGGGGTGTTTTTTTCATTAGTGAAAATGGACGATTCGAACTTTTTTGACTGAATAAGGTCAACTGGTGGGAAGACGACTCACTTGAACTTAAAACCTTCCAAAAGTGATATACAATATAGCTAATGAAACTCTACTTTGCTTTGATATGTGCCAAATTATCATGTACAGATTTGAGTAACAATCACCTATCTCTACTTACAAATCTATCTATACCCTAATGTAAAATATGCGACAATTTGTTGTTTTCAAGGAAATCGCCAAATACTTGTATCAATGTCGCAATCCGAATTTCATTTTTGCTGGTTATATAACTTATCAAAGACAACGAAATTACATTTGACTGACTGGCGGTCAAATGTTTCGGTTCATTGTCCGGTTTTCTATCACATTAAACTACCGGAACCGTTCTTTTCTATTACATAAGGACTATTGTTAACGTGTTCTTTGTGGAACTTTAGCGCTACGATGAAATATGTTAGCGAGATTCTGTAGATTTTCCCAAGAAGTTTCATTTTCGTATAAAATGTTCTAACGTATTGTAAGTTTTAATTTAGAGTTTTTTTAGATCTAGTTTCAGTCACATCATTTTCAAACATACAGCAGGCAATCATTATATCATTTTTTTACCAAAGGCACAATAACGACAAGATAACATTTTACACTTTATTATCTCAAAGAAAATTGTTTTAAGTCATATCAGAAAGTATCCACTTGCACTAGATTTTCGGTCAAAATAGGATTTATCAGAAATCCTCTACATGCTATGTAGATTGTGAACAAATGCAACACTGTTTTATTTGGGTCACATTATCCGCAATAGTATAAATACATGTTCCTCCTCAGAATCAGTCAATTCAGTGCACAAGCACAGACCCTTCGATAAGCTTACCGACACGCCCACCGGCTTTGTCAAGGCTGAAGGTGTGGTTTGGAATCCCGCAAGGAACTCATTCTGAATCAGTACAAGTATTTCTATTATCGAAGACAGTGTGATGAGAGATATAGCAATGTAAATAAAGATAAGTCTAGGGTACTGAATATACTTTTTGATGTTGAAAATGGCACTTATAATAATAACAGAGTGTGTAACAGTTATACGATGGGTTAAGGTGAGAGCCATCCTTTGTTTGAAGATATCAACACTAGTCATCATCACTGGTGGCTGCATATCCGGCAATGGCGCCGCCAATTCCAAAAGCAGCTTTAGTGCCAACTGCTACGCCAGCAGCTCCTGAAATGGCGACATATTTGAGAATCTGGTCAACATCAGTTTTGCATACAAAAACAAATGATTGGAAAGATTCTTCTAAAGGATTCACCTGCAGACTGAGCAGCGGCTACGACTCCTGCTCCAACTCCTGTGGTAGCTGCAGCAGACATCAAGCTCGCAGCTGCAGTGCCCGCACCAATGCCTGCACCAGTGAAACCCACATATGCAAGCCCCCCTACTACGACGGCAGGACCGGCGACTATGGCTGCTGCTCCCCCTGCCACTGATGCAACCGCACAGAAGAGTCCGCAGTCTGGAATAGACAACAAAAGATCTACTGGCAACGATCATAACCGTATCGCATAACATGCATCATGATATAACTATATGAGTATTTTTTATCTTATACATGTATAAATGAAAATAATGTACAATCATAAAATACCTAATTACGTATTGTCCGAAGAAATATAGAATCTACCATGACACTGCTGGAAACACGATTCTGATTGGTTGATTTATCCAATTGTTAAGACATCAATTTACGAAATCCGTTTACAATGTACAAATAATACTTGAGGTCAAAAAATAAAAAACTATCCAACCAGCAACTACAGAGTCGGTATTCTGGTTGTAAGTGAGATGAATCTCTTTTCAAAAGAAGTTAACAATGTTTTATTTCCTATGTATACATGGAGACAGAGCAAACAGTTTGAAGTAAATGTAATGTATAATATTCTATTAAATCAGAAGATTGGGTGATCAATCAACGTAAACTAAACTTTCCGTTTCCCTTTAAAAACCTTCGGATGACACAATGAATCTTCTTGTAATTATTCAAACCCTCGTTTTATATTGAGACTTCTCAATACCAACGTTTGTGTTTTCTCCCACACAATATTTTTGGATAGAAAGATCACCATGTACGGAAACAATGTCGATATGCCATTCACTAAATGTTATATACCTGCACGGACCACGCCCACCTGGCTACACAGGAGCAGAACACAAACAAACTTGACCATCATCATCATGGCGATATTCTGGAAGACAATGTACATTATATAATACAAGGAATATTTTTAATATGATATAAATATGATGAATATTTTTAAAATATATATTTATATATATATAATATTCTTTAAAATATAAAGTTAACACTTAAGGAAACTTACGCGTACTAGCAAATCACTAATTTTAGATTCTCACATTATAGACATGAGCTACAACTCTATTTCAGGATTTAAATGATATATTCACTATAGACATATCATGATCAGTCAATGTTCAGGCCCGTAGCACCAATTTCGAGAGTGGAGGGGGGGGGGGGGGGGGCTGAAATTAGGGATTTGCTAGAGGGGGATTTAATGTTCACGTCACGTTCTCAATCTGCAGAAAAGGGTCAGATGCCACATGAAACTTATAATATTCTATTTTTTCATACAAACATTGAAATAAAGAGCAAAAAAAGTTGTTGTTTTCCCTAAAATTAACTTGCTACGGGCCTGATTGTTTGACGTCTTCCTTTCGGCGACAACAGTCACTACAAACGCCTGCGCTGTCAATACACATAAACTGATTGAAGTCTTTTTTATCCGAATATGTGGGACACAGCGAAAATTATCTAGCCATAAATGCATTAGTAGAATTAAAGAGCTTGCAATACGAAAAATATTTTTTTAAAAAGAACAAGTTGCAATGCATATACTGTAACCTATATTACAGCACGACATGCCTAGGAAGTTTCCGAATATATAATTATCTATGGAATAAAATATTCACGGAAATGGAATAAATTATTTTTGTCCAAAGTTCTTTTTGTTATAATTGGTGATATTTCAGTTACTATGTTTTTCCACGAACGGTTGATTCATTTGATCATAATATATATATATATATATATATATATATATATATATATATATATATATATATATATATAGCCCCTCTCACACTTCAGTTTTCGCATTGCTATTTCGCATAACGCAGCCGTCACATGTACCGTCACATGTACCAAATCGGCCAAGGGCGGTACTGGTATGTTATATATATTCGTGATATAAATGCGATTCAGTAACTGACATGTGGATATCGTGTGATAGATGTACATAAAACATGCCTGAAAAAGATATATATTTGGTATAATTGTCACAATTTATGTTATTTGTGAACAGATAATCATAAGAGTACAGTAGTCTCTTTTTGGTATATCTTTCTCACATAGCACTTTGATTTAGTACCTATTTTGTTAATTTTCAAATCAATGAATCTGTGAAATAAATGGTCAGCCATATCTAAAAAACTGGTTTTTCTCTCAGCGACCCATTGCTTCCTCCAGCCATATTGAGATCAGACACAAGCTTGATTCACCATTTTTTAAATTCCATGACAAAAATTAATATATATCAATGAATCCAGGTTTACATTACAGATCTAAAAACTGTTAATGAATCAAAACGGGGTAAAGAAACACATTCAGAATTATTCAGTTAATGATATGAAAGTCGTTGAGAATTTGAAAACAGAGAAGATAACGAAACTGATACGACCGAAAGCATACAGTTATACAAAGTTCAGAAAAGATAAATCCGCATTGATGGCAATAGATTATTTTATATACAGTCAAACGTCTTGAAGCATATGCAGTTATATGTCGCAACAAAGTAGTGATACGCAATTATGCGTATTATTATTATTAACGCTCTAACTGGTTGCGGGTAAACAATATTACATAAATTTACTTAGTTACTCATTTCGAGAGATGTTTGGCTTAAAGAGCCACTCCGTGATTTTCATAACATATTATTTATCATTGATACGAACCTTAATGACGTATGTGGGGATATAAAATCAAAACATCTTAATTTTTCGTGTCCAAAAGACATATATAGGCTATGACCAATACTGGTTTTCCATGAAAATCTAAAAACAGCCTTATAAATGCACAGAAGTGTAGATATCACGTCCAATATACATGGATGCTAGTTATATAACCTAACAAAAGTTATCAACTTCTAACTGCACACCTGACTGTTTTAGATAAGATTCCAAAATTACGTTTGACTATTTGACGCGCGCCACTGTCCGGTTTTCGATCATATTGCGACGTTCTACCTTCACATTGTCGCTGTGAAAAAACAATTAGCTTTAAAATGTGTCTTTTTGGTAAAAGTCGATACTTCGCGATCAAATGACACCATTGATTAAGTTTGGTATAACTGACTCCAACAACTCACGGAGTGGCTCTTTAAATTGCAAAACAAAACAGTCATGCTTGGCTAATATAAAAATCGACACTGCGTTAATTCTACAACAAATTTGACAGATCAAGCTGTGAATGAGTTCATTTAAGGGCTCAAAACGTTACGAAAAAAATATATGTGAAAGAAACGCAAATTTGAAGATATAATATCTATTTTATGTTAATAAGGGATTTCTGGATTAAATTTGAATAATAATTTTTTAATTCTTCTCGGTCTTTCATCATAAAATGATATCCACAAACCTACCTTTGAGGAAGTTTTGAATATTGTAGAAAGACAGATAGAAAATGACATTGGACATAAAAAGAAGCACTCATAAAATAACAATAAATTCCTAAATTTCTTGCTTCTATTTACACTTAGGCCTTACAAATGACTGCTTCCAGTCAAAGAAAAATTAAATTGTGTAAAAATGTAAGAAACACAGTAACACTCTGATCTTGGTCACACAAAGACTAAATTTAGTCTATGAAATATTCTCATAATTTACTGTTCCCTCATCATTGTTTTCTTCAGGCTATTTCAAATCAGGCTATAAAACACTTGTTTCATTGCTGCAGGGTAAAGCCAGGGTTTTACGGGACTCAACTTTCCTGAGTATTTGACGCAGAAAATGTCTTGAGGACCCCCAATAAAAATTCATATGGGTCCCTTGTGACGCAGGATTTTTCTGATACAAATTTATATCTTTTGATAAAAAAAAAACAAATTTTAGTAAGATTTTCATGACAAAATGTAATTAAAAACATCAACCATTTATTACAATCTAAAATAGCTAAATCTTTATCATCCTTTTGTCAAGTGTGAAACATCCATTGTATTTTTGGAGGACTCCTAAAATAGGAAAAGGCAACATGCCAACAAGCTTCGTAGAGTAATCGGCACTGAGAAACTTCATTTATAAACGAGAGGTGGATCCAGTTACACCACACCTGATCGCTGTTTGATTGACAGCTGAATTCGTCGAGGACGAATTCGGAATGAGAGGTGGATCCAGTTCCACCACACCTGATCGCTGTTTGATTGACAGCTGAATTCGTCGAGGACGAATTCGGAATGAGAGGTGGATCCAGTTACACCACACCTGATCGCTGTTTGATTGACAGGACGAATTCGGCTGTCAATCAAACAGCGATCAGGTGTGGTGTAACTGGATCCACCTCTCGTTTATAAATGAAGTAACTACTACTTAGTTGTGTAAGGACATACCTTTTGTGTAATTATAGGTCATTCTCAAGATGTATAATCAAGATAAACAACCCTTAATCCTTGTCAAAAAAAAAATAAATAAATTAATACTACTACAGCCATTACTTTTCATCTCCGCTATCATCGTTCCCAATAATATAAAAATGACGAAGATAGTGATTAACCACCCCTGTCATTTTATCTTATTTTCATTATCATTATCAATACTAACGATACCTGTGTAACATAGTGTCAAGACATACACCCCGATTCAAAAAGATATAACATGGAAGTATTGCCAAGGAACCTGCGAGACTATTAACATCACGATAGCAGGTTTGCGCAGCTCTACAGTTACAGAAGGCAGGTTAGTTAAACAAAACAAAAATATTAAATGCGTATAAAGTGTCAGTAACAAGATAAATATTTTGTTTTTCTACTCTGTTACTCTATTTAATCTTTTAAGTAAATTAATAACCTAACGTTGTCAGCTTATGAAGTTATTTGTTTAAAACACATTTTGTAAATAATGTCGGGAAATATTGTCTCAATATGCCGATACATCGATGTATCATTAAAAATCAAAGCAAGTTAACGAATCCCAGTTTTTTTTATAAATTCAAGGTGTTAAAAAATTTGTTAAACCATATCAAAAATTCACTGACTGAACAAATGTTACAAATGCTTAACGAAAAATCACCAAAGGTTAACTTATGTAGGATAGTCTGTGACATTTGTCTGAATTTCACAAAGAGCTCTGAGACTTATAAGTGCAACAACCAATGACATATAAATTAACATTACATTATACATGTAAAATGGCTCCCAGGTTCAATCAAGGACTTTTTAATACAGGTCCTTGGTTCAATGAATCGACAAGTAAATGTATTGCTTCATTGGTTAAGGTATATATTTCAACATAAAACGTTATGTACAAAAACGATAGACAATTTTTACCTTTATCAGATAAGCCAAAATGTGTGTTCATGTAATTTAGTTTACCTTGAACAGGTGGCGTAATCGCACCGATCTAGATTTCACTGGCGCAGTGCAGCGCAGCACAACAACAGGAACAGTTTATCAAGGCAAACGGAAGTGAGTTTCGGGCAGAAATCACACAAAATGGCGGACGACTGCGTTGAACTTGGGTTTGAAGAGCATGTTGTTGAAATCGAAGTTGGAGGGAACAGTGCCAGGCGAAGAAAGAAGCAGAAATTTCAGAAACATGAATTTTCCTATTCTGATTTGTTATTATTAAATTGTGTTTCCTGTTCACAACCTCATAATAATAAGTAAGTATCGGTTATTGTAGTGTAAAACCTGCACTTCAATGGATATTTATTCCATTCAAGAAGTCGATCCGTATTTTTAAATTGGATGGAGGACTTTCAAACTTTGTTGAATGTTAACATATCTTAAATCGACATTTGTAAATAAAATCATTATGACTGAAAATAATAAATAATCACATTTGAGTTAGTGTAAAGTCATTATCTTTTAAGTTGAAATATCTTTAGCGTTACCAAAATATTAATAAGAAGATTGAAAACAGCTTTAGAATAAAATAAATAATGAAGGATTAAAAGTAATGAGTGAAATACTAGCATTTGCAAGTGAAATTTGAGAACCAAATCCAACCAATTTTTTCAAACAATTTTGACTTATATAATTTCAGGTTTTACTCTTCCGATGTGTTATTGTTAAGACTTAACATATGTGTAAAATGTGACCTTGAGCCCTTATTGAATAAGAGTATAAACTGCTTTATGAATCCTAGTTACAACTTTACTATTTCATAGACCCAAGCATATATCTTCTTGAATCTGCTCATCCATGCGATCAATGAAATCCTAATCTTACTCTTCAGAATTATTCTTTTCTCTTTTGTATGTACCCTATTTCCTCGAATAGACGCTGGGTCTGGAATAGAGGCAAGGGATATGGCTGATTTAAATAAATACACGCCGGGGTTTGAATACACGCCGGGTGATAAGTTGATTAATTAATGCCCCCGGAGATGAATGCAATTTTTTAGGTTGTGACCTGGACGAATTTTCTTACTAAAAAATGAATTGGACGATTGGACGCCAGATCTCGAATACACGCCGGGGGTAAAGGGGGTCTGAAAAAATAGACGCCAGGGGTGTCTATTCGAAGAAATACGGTAGCTTTACCCTGCAGCAATGAAACAAGTGTTTTCCAATACTTTTCCCAATACGTATCATATAATTTAAGAAACCTTACGTCATTGCGCACTGAGTGACATAGTCCTGCTTCACGACTGTGTATTAAATAGGAGTCTTTAATACAGTCTAGGTCCTCATTCAGCAAGTCTAGATTTGACTGCATGAAATAAATAGCCTGAAGAAAAGAATATAGTGGGTGAAGTAAATTATGAAAATATTTCATAGACTAAATTTTAATCTTTGTGTGACCAAGATGAGAGAATAACTGTGTTTCTTACATTTTTACACAATTTAATTTTTCTTTGACTGGAAGCAGTCATTTGTTAGGCCAAAGTGTAAATAGGAAGCAAGAAATTTAGGAATTTATTGTTATTTTATGAGTGCTTCTTTTTATGTCCAATGTCATTTTCTATCTGTCTTTCTACTCTATTCAAAACTTTGAAACAATTGAAAAGTCAGTAAAGGGCATTCTTTGACAAGTTATAGATAAAAAAATTGACAGTTAATAAGAGATTTCACATATATTTGGAATTACTTTTATCATTTATATTATGTAGTCTTACAAATATCTGAAACCTAGAGTTGATGAATATTGTACAAGATAGTAGACGTTCTATTGATAAATGACAACCGTATTTCCTGTAATATTTGAAGCATTAAAAGGATCTGTATGTCAATATCTTTTATTGTAAATTCATAAGGTTTTACATATATCAAGCATGGAGCCTTTTTTCTCTGATTACCTCATTTCTTATTACACTATCATCATTTAAAAAAAATTTTTTTGGCTTTATGAATAGAGACCCAATTAGATTCTATTGGATACCCCGCTGCGATTCATCTTTAGGTGCCTCTACCCTTCTGGCTGCTATTGGTTACCCAGCCCAAATTAAAGAAAATATGGTACATTCTTTGTCATAAAAAAACAGACTTCAAAATCTTACATTGTCATGGTCTTGACTTTAGTATTATATCTAACATATTACTCTAATATACACATTTATTTTTTTTCTTTAAGGCGACATTTCAACTTGCAAAACAGGAAATGTCTACAAGAAAATTTATTTGAGAAACTTACACTTGCCTTAGGGGACGTGAACCTAGTGAGGGCTCTGTACAAGTGTAAAGATGCCTACATATGTAGGATTTGTTTGAGGAAACTTGTCATCTCGTGTTCATTCTTGAAGAAGTTGAAGCATGGTGTAAAGGCTTACATTGCATCATATGAAACTCTAGATGACTTTGATAAGGACCAGCCAGAATTCACATTCAGTGAAGACACAGGACCAGCGAGAACAAGTCAATATGATGACTCTGACTCGACTGAAAGTGATGGAACTTCAAATGAAGGAGCTGATGGAGAGCCCTTTCCATACCCAGACAGAATACCAACTTCTGTCAGTGGTGAACGTTTTCTTGATCACACAGGGAGATCTAGCCTTGGAAGAACTGTTGATTCTCCTCTTGAATATCTTGATTCAGGCAAAGTACCCACTTTACCCGTTGGTGAACGAGTTCTGGATCATGGATACTGCCAAGGTGAGAGAATCAGGCAGTTCCAGCCTGATGAAGTTGCTGATGTTGAGATGATGGAAGGTGATACAGAGTCTGGTTTCCTCCACTCAGTTCCCACAGAACACTCTTACTCACGGTCAGTTTCGCAGCGACCAGCAATTGAGATCGACTCAGAATCTACCGACAGTGCTTCAGAAAGTGAAATGACAAATTTACCAAGTATCGCTAATTTTAACAAGAGATACATGCATAACAAGAGATTGAAAAATGATGTGGCAGTTGTAAAACCAGTGGCTGATGTTGTTGCACCTCTCAAACCAGTGGCTGATGTTGAAGCTACTGTAAAACCTGAGGCTGATGTAGTTCAATCCGCGAACAAGCCAGAATCTGGCAAATCTGAAGTAAAGCTGATCATATCTCCTGATGACTCCAATACTGGCACCTATAAAATATGTATAGGCGGTATATCTTTCACAAGGAAAGTTGCTGATGTCTCAAATGTCACATCACAACCAGAACCTGTAGCACCCAAATCTTCACCTGCAGTTACTGACAATGAGAAGTTGAAAAAGAAACCAATTTTTAAAACCCCTTATCGTCACTTAGAATCAGTTTTAAGGTTTGGAGAAGTGAGGGACGTCAACAAAGGAAGTCAGGTTGTGGATTTAACCAAGCAGACCGAAGCATCAGATTTGAACTGGACACCTCTGGATAGTGATAAAGATCTCGCTTTTCCACTCAACTGGGACTGCTGGCTTCCTCAGCTCCAGGACTTTAAGAGCAATGAAGAGAGGAAGTTCTATGTAGCCCTGGACCGAGCCGTCCTGTATCGGAACATGACTGACCTGATGAGGACTCTGCTGGGTCACCGGGAGATCAAGCAGAAGATGAGGCAGGCCTATGTGGAGTATGTGAAGACAGAGTGTCAGTCACTGTGCACCCCTAAAAGTTTCAAGAGGCTTGAGAACTACACCTCGGTACTCATGAAGTTCAATAGTCTCTCCCAACTCAACGACATCAAGGACTATGTAGCTGAAATATTTGCTGAAATCAAGTCTAGGTAAAACTAACATATTCAGATATTTTTTCTTTGAAACCGTTCTTTTTTTAAAGATGCATGTTTTCGTTATGACATCTTATATGATCTATCTGCTATGTACATGTCTTACAAATTAACTCCTCCCATAGATTTATATGGATCTCTCTTTAACCTTAACACATTATCAGTGATGTGCATATCAAAAGTTTTTGGAAAACTGTCATATATATCAACAACAACAAAAGATTAGTTTAAAGTTTTAACCTTGATTATCTTGAGTGTTTGATATTCCTATTTCAGCAAAATGACCCCTCCCCTACTTACTTGCGGATCAACTAATCACTAAGTAGTTTCAAAAATACTTGTTTAGTGAGTGTCATTCCTTATTTAATCAATGAATTCTTCCCATTTGATTGTACAACTGAAAAGGAAAGTTCTATTATGTGATTCATAACCCCAAATCATCACAAACCTCCTCGTTCTTCCTCCCACCCTGCAGGTGCCCGTACCTGTTGGATATCCTGGTTGGTGTGACAGGCGCCGCCCCAACTAGTCTACCTGTGGAGCACATTGGACCAATCACATCAGCATATGCTGTCTTGATGAAGGCTCGGTGCATGTCAATGTCTGGCTGGCACAAGATGGTCCACTGCCTCCTGGACCATGGCTATGTGGAGAGTAGGGTATGTAAAATATCTACCACAATGTGTTTTCAAAACATGTATCTAAATACTTTATAATCTTAACCAGCTTGAAGTTTGAATGGTTAACCAACCGTTCTCAAAATGTAATGGCCCCATAATGTATTGTAGAAGGTATGTCAAATGTGACACAAGCAGCTCAGGGTCCCATCATAATTAAGGATGGGGGGATTGACACCCTTGAAGAAAATACAAGTGTTATTCAAAATATAGCAATGTTTCATGCAAAATGCTATGGTTATCCCAGATACTAAATTAATCATTGAAGAAAATGCTTGTGTGATCTCTAGTTTTTACTCTACTAATGTAACTGCCTGTATGATCTCTGAATAAGCAATGTTAAATGAAGAGATGCTAACGAGTAGACTACCTGGAGCAGATGCTGGTGGTGTTGAACCACATGGGGATCCTCTCTGGCTCTGTGGGCAAATACAAGCTGCTGGAGAGCATTGCACTGGACAAACAGAAGGAACTCGCCCAGCGGCTCAAGGACTATCCACTTGCCAAGGTAAGTTGTAAAGGGATTGAAGAAGTTTCATATTTATGCACTTGTCCAGACTGATTTTAGCTTTTGCTGGTGCAAACATGTGGCCACAGGTGCATGTGGCATTTTCTACAAATGGTAGCCAGGTGTTGAAATGACATCAAGTTTAGGCCACTTTGGAAGAAAAACAATCTGACTTGGATAGATGTTGGTTTTTAAGATGGATAATTGATTTTCCCTTATCTGAATTAATAGTCCACATGTTTAGTTATTGCTCATCTCTTTTAGAACCGTCCACTTACAACATGTTACTGCGTTTAAAGCTAATTTCAACTGCTGGAGGTTCAATGTTGCAGGTTGCACTTGGTGCAAGTAAGTTTTAAAGGATGAATTAAGGTATCAGTTGAAATACACATAATGAATTCGTTATTTTTATTCATCTATTACATCCCTTAAAAGATAATAAGTGTGATTTTTATATGACAATTTTAAACTAGTGTACTCCCGCTGTGAATTGAGTTAGACCTTGCAATGTTACTTCTGCCATATAGGTTCCATTTTTGCTCAAGAATATAAACTGAGTACACAAGTAAAACCAGGGTTGGTACAGGTCTCGATACTCGTTAATAGCTTTAAACCTGGATAAATATAATCAGTTTAGTTTTTTTTCGATGATATTTCAATTCATCCATCTATTTAGCTTTCAAAATTCAATGTGTGATTAAGATCATTTGGTTATTAATCCCTTGAGGTCCAATAAATAGAGGATATTAAATGATGTTTGTCAAAATTAATATGATGTTTATCTCATCTCGTGGCGTGTGCAAAGTTGATATTTTCACGAGTGGCGCAGATACGAGTGAAAATATCAACTTTGCACACGCCGAGAAGATGAGATTAATATCGTATTTGACATATATCATTTAATATTCTATTTATTATGTAATCTCAATCTTCAAAAATGTATTTTTAAAAACCCTCACTGCCTCTCATGCCCAATTCATAAATTGGCCACAACAAACTAGTTCCAAACAACGAAAGCTAAAAGCGGTTGCAAAATACAATATATCCAATAAAAACAAACCCATATATTTACACAAAAATCACTCTATAAACTCAATTTTGACCATTAATTTCAAACCTTTTTGTGTCAGCTCGACCTTCTGACGAGTGACGATAAAGTATATCGCCACTGAGTAGAGTGACGATAAAGGTTATCACCACTGTGACCTGATATTCACTGATAGAATAGAGTACCTCATCCTCAATTATGTTAGAAAGTTTTCTAACAAATTAACCCCCTTTATAATAACGAGTTCTTAAGACAAATTTTTTCAATTTTATCGCTAAAATTTATATAAAGTGTTTACTTGTTTACGCAAATTAAAATTGATAATTGATCAAAATCAGTAACATTGACGGTGATTGTAATAGTGATTGTAAATAAGTAAACATGATGTCAACCAAGCCATTTATAAAAAATAAAATCAAGGTGGTGCATTTTATCACCCCAACCTGTCGGGGAACACACTGTCTGTCTGTTTACAGTGATTGATAGATTTCAATTAGGCCTTTAGAAATTTAATATTTGAAAATAGAATAATCGAATTCGGTTCATTCACTCTGCCTGTGGTAACTTACCTTGAAATGTAAAAAGTCAACTATTTTTGCTGCCCTGGAAAAAGTTTTCTTGAAATTACCCCCAAAATACATGCGGCACTCAGCACTCATTATTTTATTGATACATCTCCGATATGAGCCGGATATGCTGTCTTTGATGTATATTTCCGAAAAAGAGGACCCTTTGTTCAAATTTTTTAACACTGTCATCGACTATATGGACTTAATATTACTGCATTTCTTCATAAAATGTCTGGACGCACATCCTGTCTCATGGAGACGGCCGCCATTTTCCCTGTTGTTGTCCAAGCATATGATAACGGGAGGGTAGGTCAGAAATACAGCTGCCGATTGGTCGAAAACTTGAAGGGGGGCAGGGCTTAATGGATAGGTCTATTGGAACAAAGAACCTTGATTATCATGGTAGTCTCTAAATCTGGCAACTTCTACTTCTCTTTTCACTCCAGGTCACACTTGATATCAAGACCAGACCGAGCGGACAGCTGGAGACAGAGAACAACGAGATGCAGGTTTTGGTCTCCAGCCTCATTCTTGCAAAGGATGTCGATGAAAGTCTTGACTCAACAGAGCCACCATTCCCAGACAAGATTCCATCAACAACATTTGTACCTTCTGCAGAGTCCCTTAACCAACTACAGTCTGTGTATGCTGTCCTCATTGGAAGAATTATCAAGGTGATCATCAACATTATGTAGCATCGTTAAAAGTTCAGATTTCAAAAGTAGCTCTAGGCTGGTAGCCCGTAGCTTGTGAAAAAGGAGCTTGTCTAGTAAAGTGTAAAACTAATAATCTGAAGGACTATTTAAAAGTTTAGAAGTTATGGTAATAGAGATGCATTAGGGTAGCTGGAATCTGTTTGGACTAGAACCTACAGCAAGGCACTAGTCCGTATGACTAGTGCCTTGACATTGTATATTTCAACCCCTGAAGTCTGTTGCAGTAAGTCTTTTTATGTTTGATATATGGCAGTGATTGGATTGTTATGATCAAGCTAATAGTACTGAAAAAGGAAGAAGAATTTGTATTACTGTAGGTTGTGAGACCTCAGAAATAACAATGGTACATTGAGTCACTAAACATTTGTATTAAAGATGAATTGAACAAAAGGATTGGAGTTTCAAATGAAAAAAATGAGCTAGTATATATTATTATTATTCTAATATTGGGCAAAATAATGACAATTGCAATTTGAACCAATCAGGATCTGCCCGGTCTCTCTTGGTTGAGATTGCCGGAGCACATCCCCCACAGTCGGAGTGAGTGGTCGACCCAGCAGACAGAGATACATCCCCTCATCACGGCCTTCTGTTACGAGACGCGGAGGAACGATGGTGTAAAGGTTCTCCAGACTCTACAGGACTCGCTGAACCAGCTCTACACCAAGTGTGCAGGTTGGTAGATGTTTTAGGTTCAGAAATGTTTTGGAAAAGTTTCAGAAATGAAAGCACTTAAAGCTTGTATGTTCTGATAATATGATATATTCTGAAAGACATATAAAGCATGTTTCGTTGTTCTTAGGCTATTATTAGATTAAAAAGATGCTTATACTAAGGTAATGTATCATTATTTAGAGTCTTTTTTATGAGGCATAACGTATTGACCAAAGTCTTCTTTATCACCAGAACTGTGTCTTTGAAGTCATTTATGTCCAATTTCTTTTGTTGACATCTACATGATATCAGAATGCTCATACATCATCAGGTAATGACATCACAATTTATGACCTTTTGTCAAATTGTGTTTTTAGTAGATTTTCTCTCATTCCCTGAATCCCTTCATCTTTATCATCCTAACTGTGCATCATAAGAGATTTGTTTTGCCAAGAGATTATGTCCAATGCCTTGCCATGACATCAGAATGCTAATGCATTATCATTTCATGATCATCATCCATTAAAAAAGCAGGGTTGTGAAAGTATCATAATGTTGTCTATATTTATTAGTATATAGCACTCAATTTGTTCATCTATCTTGAAATTTAGTAACTGCTTAAGGGTGCTTCATAAAAAGTGATGCTTTTATACAACTACCTGTCATAGAAAGCTATCATAACACGAACATGTATTTTCTTCTTGCAGAGGAGGGAGGGGACTCAAAGAGGCCCCCAGTTCCTATAGGGGGAGACCAACTGTCTCGTGCCCAACTCGAATGTGTCAGGTTAAAGAAGAAAAGAAAAGTCTCCCAGAAGGAACGCTTCAACCATCTGGGTCCAAATGTTACAGAGTTCTGGCATAACAAGAAGGATTTTGTTGTGGTAAGCAAATGCAGAGTTGAGTTTTTCAGAAAGATATAAAAGGGTTCTATTCTGAATCTTCAAGTCTCATATGTTTGGTGTGAACTTTTGGTGATAATGATTCAGTTAGAAAATCAGATTATGTAGATAAAGCTCCTTGATGTTTGGTTGATCAACATGTTACTTCTGAAATCAGCTGGAGGTATAAAAGATCAGACTACTTAGAAAGATCATTGATAGGATTTGATGAATAAAATGCCTTTTTGACAAATGTTTAACCATTGAGTTCATTCAAGAACATATATATATATATAATGAAATGAAAGATCTGTTTTCTTTTCAGAAAGCCTATAAGTCCCTTTACAACAAGAAATCTTTCAATGAACCAGGCACTCTGTACTACTTCAAATCAAAGATGCAGCTTGCATTTGTAACTGAAAACTTTGACAAGAACTTTGATGCCCACCATGACCTCCTAGTGCACCTGGGAAGATCTCTGATTCAAGAGCAGGCCATTGAGTACTTTGGTTTAGATCCCGAAGACAACACCAAAAACATTCCTGAAAACATTAACTTAAAGACTGAAGGTGAAAAAATGAGAGAAACAGAGAGGGTGTTGAAAGAATTTGTGAAGCATTACGGCTATGCAACCATGGTGTTCCAAGACTTCAAACCAGGGGAGAGATATGAGATGATGACTGTGCCAGAAACAGGCCAGCAGCTCCTGGTGAAACTCCCTGAGAAGGTGGAGGAGAAGGAAGATGAGGTGTACAACTACTGCATGCAGCTTACTCATTGGACTCTGCATCTCCTGGAGATGGAGGACACAGCTCGGGAGGGTGATGGGGACAGACTTGTGATCAACTCCCAATACTGTCTGCCGTTCTTCTACTCCTTTTCACCCTTCAGCAACCAGCTCACAGAGAATGTGGACTTCCTTATCAAGATGAAACATACCCTGTCTCCTGAAATGAAGGAACTGGTGCTTAGGACTGCCTTTGTTAATTTGGAGGGAGGTGAAGGCAAATGCTGTGAAGCTGATCTTGCCCACGAGAAGCTCACAAGGAACCAAAAGTCCCTTGTGAGGCACCTGGACGGATTGGCCACAGACAGGATGGTGAAGGGTGTTGCTGCTTCAGCAGATATCGTGTGTAATATTGCAGATAATGCGGCACATTCACTCAGGATCTTGAAAGGTAAGACAAAAGCATCTCAGAAGCTGTCTGATAAGCAAGTAGAGTTGATTAGAACGACCCTGAGGAATCTTAGACCTTTCAATAAGGAGCCTGGGAGGGAGTGTGTAGGGTTTAAGGGTGTCCACGCCTTCCCTTTCCAGAAAGTTAGCAGGTCTGACATGTTCCAAAGACTTGATCGCATCGTGGGCAGAATGAGAAAAGATGTGGGGCTGGAGGGCAATGATGAAGAAGAAACTGTTATGTCTGTGCCTGGGCCTGAGCCTGAAGTGAAGAGAAAAAGAGTCAAGAAACTTCAGACTACAGCTCCTAACACAAACTTGAAAACAACTCCCGCTTCTAATTCCACAGCATCTCCTTCAGTCAACTCAACAACAATGTCTTCAACCATCTCCATAGCAACTCCTACAACCAACTTCATAGCAGTTTCTCAAAACAACCTCTCAACAACTCCTAAAACCATATCCATAGCAACGCCTACAACCAGCTTCACAGCAACGCCTACAACCAACTCCATAGCAACGCCTACAACCAGCTTCACAGCAACGCCTACAACAAAATCCATAGCAACGCCTACAAGCAGCTTCACAGCAACGCCTACAACCAACTCCACACCTACCTCAAGAATGATGTCAGCAATGCCTGGTCCAAAAAATGTTGCCACCCAGTTAGTTATACCTAGTGGAGGTGTACAAGTCATACCCATCAATGTACCAATTGATCCAGACATTCTCAGGCTTTTGAAACCATGACAGAGTAGGATGAATTCACATCTAATGCCTACCTGTTCAGTTGCCTTTGAAAGGAGTCATTGACAAGCATCTAGCAATAATTGACTCTTTTCTTGCATGTCTGTAGGTCATCATTAGGATGTCTTCAAGTCTGCGCTTCAGCTATAGGAATGAGATGGAATAACAATTTCCTGCGGTAAATTGAACAAATAAGAGAAAAAAAAGCATTCAAAAAACAAAATTTGCCAGATTATTTATTATTATAAGTGGAGAAAGCAATTTGAAAAGAATCAGTGAGCAGTTGAGATTTTGACAATGATTCCAAAGCAAAACTGGATAGTTTAGTAATTTCAATCAATTTTCCCTTTCAAATCTTTTCAGACTTTCTCATAAGAATTCATTCAACATGAACATTAATGTCAATAATTAAATAATTAATTAATTAACAGATTAAGATAAGCTTGTTTTCCTGTTGAGAGACCCCTGTATTTTTTGTTCTTAATATTGTTGAAGTTTGTTACTCAGTCTCTGATTTGTTCTTCTTTATGGTTAGTTAAACTTACACATTTGTGATAAATGGTATAATAATTAACGACATAATCAAAGAGCTCACTCAAGCTACATTCTATATGTCCACTTTTTCAAAACCAGGCTTTGAGGTTGAGATTTTTAGTTCCTCAAGTTTATGAATTGATGAGTATGTCAATATTTGAGTGAGTTGTGTATGTGTATTTTGAGAGAGAAAATGGAATTTTTACATATATAAGAGAAATATGTCTGTGTGATGTTTCAATGATATATATTTTTTGAAAGAAAACAAAACAAATGATTTGTTATGTTAAAATTCTATGAATTGAATAAATTCTTTTGTTTCTAGTTTATCTAAGTATCTGTTTGATGGTCAAACTAATAAAGTCATGATTAAAATGAAACAAATATTTTGCTGAGCATAATCATAACTACCCAAACATTTACATCATATGTCATGTATGCCTGAAACTTTTTTCCTCATCAGACCTGAAAGTCCTAGTGACCTTATGCCATGGCAATCCAGAAACAGAAGCCGTAGCTAAATTCTATCTCACAGACTCTATATCAAATGGGTATTATATATATCCAACACATGGGATAATTATTTGTGTTGACTTCTCAACATTTTCACACACCTCTTAGTCAATGGGGTTTTTAATTTGTAAGTACGAGGGAAAATCAAAATGTTTTGAGCCTCATGTATTTATTACAGTCAGAGTACAATGCAAGATACCTGATGTACATTGATATCTTGGCAATTAATTGAATCTACACCCAAAGCCATAAAAACCCATCTCCAAATTCAAAATTTATTTACTGCAACAACTTCTAACAAATGTACATAAAAACTGACAAAATCGAGATAACAAACATCTGTGGTTACTTTCATGGAGGAAATAACTACAAATGAACAAATAGAAAAACGCCTGAGAACCACGGAACAAAGCAGGGTCAGATGAAGTCTATATCGGGTATGTCCTCCCTGAGCAATTACACATGCCTGAACTCTCCTTGGCATGGACTGGCATAGATGTCTCACTACACGCTGTGGGATTGTTTGCCAATGATTTTGGAGTGCCTGTGTCAACTCTGCAACAGTTAGTGGTGGCTTGAATTCGAAACTCGTCCAAGTTCATCCCACAGGTGCTTGATTGGTTTCATGTCGGGAGACACAGCGGGCCAATCTATTACACGGACATGATGATTGGTCAGAAAATCTATTGTCAACCTGGCAGTTTGGGGTCGGGCGTTATCATGCTGGAAAACCATCTGTCGACGTACGCCACTTTGACCCAACAATGGAAGCTACGCCGGACGAAGGATGGCGTCAATATAATGTTGAGCGTTCAGATTGCCTTGGACCATCACCAACTGGGACCAGAAATTGATGTTGGTAGAGCCCCAAACCATGACACCACCTCCCCAAGACCGATCCCTTTCTTGCACACAGTTACGAGCAGAGCGTTCACGTCAATGTCGGTAGATACAGTGACGTCAATCAGGAAAACATTGCTGTCTGGCAAGTCGATGACGATGCAAAAGGATTTGACCTTGGTATGGTCGACAGCAGCATAACCAAAGAGCAGCCAGGCGCCTTCGGTTTGAGGGCTGATCTGCCGGGTTCAAACAGTTCCCCTGGCAGTAGCAATAGCTGTCTAGAACCTGTTGCGCAGATGCTGTAGTCGAATGTGGCGATCTTGAGCTGCGGTTGTTACAGGTGGCGCTCTAGGTTGGGGTCGATCGGCAACTCTTCCAGTGGCGTGGGAAGCGTTGTCTGAGGCGAGCAATGGTCGATGGTTGGACATTAAAGTGTCTGGCGACGGCTACTTGTGAAGCACTCTCATCCAGCATGCCAATAGCTCTGTTCCTGTTTTCTTGTGTAAGTGATAAAGTTTCTGGTGTTGGAGGGTCATCTTCTTAATAGGTTGAAGAGTGGTTGACAACAGTTTATGGTGAGGAGTCCCCTTCTGCTGAAACTATCAAACGCTTGTTGAAAGAATTTCCACACAGCAAAGAGAGCTTGGAAAATGATCAGGGAGACCATTAACAATGGCGATGTTGCACTGAACACAGTAAATATTCTGTTTAATATTTTCCTCCGAGGTCGGAATGATGGTGATTTGTGAATAGATCCGGTTCACGGAAGTGATTTCTGGGCATGTCATTGTTGCACGTCACCAGCTATGAAGTTCCGTTGATAGAAGTAGAAGTGACATTTTACCATTGCATGTTTTGTGTTAACCTCTCTTTGATATTTTGATAGCAAATTATTTTATAAACTACAAAATCGTTGAATACAGGTTAAGAGTAGTTATGGCGTTGTCAAGGCATAATTAAATTGTGTATATGAGGGGTGTCCCAAAACTTTCCGGCCTGACCATCAAAATCAAAGAAACATTCAAATTTTTAGGACTTATTTTTCGACATAATCACCCTTGACCTCAATGACCTTGACAATTGCTCCAGCGTTTTTGTAACATCTGCAACCCATCTTAAAACCAGTTCTCATCACGAGACCCCAAAAACTCCTCTACTGCAGCAATGACGTCATCGTCAGTCTCAAACCTTTGGCCACGGAGCCAAAGTCGATGGAAGAGGAAGAAATCTGAGATGGGCTAGGTCTGGAGAATAGGCAGGGTTGGGGAGAATTCTGAACCCACAATCCTGTGCTGCACCAACTGCAATTTGGGCAGTGTGAACGGGAGCATTGTCCTGCAACAGCCACACACCTTTGCGCAATTTACCCCTTCGTTTCCCTTTGATTTTTTCTCGTCATTGTCGTAGTTCATTTGCGTATTACGTGCCATTGATTGTAAAACCTTTCTTTAAATTATCATTATTACACCCTGAGAGTCCCCGAAAACGGATGCCATGACCTTCCGACTGGAGGAACAAGATTTTAACTTTTTAGGGGTGGGTGATGTGCTGTGTTTCCATTGCATGCTTTGGCTTTTTGTCTCAGGATCAAAATGATGAACCCAATTTCATCTTGAGTAACGACATGAGTGAAAAATGATTCTGGGTCTGCGCGATACTCGTCAATAAGTTGCTGACTGACCATGACACGTTTTCGCTTTTGGTCCTCACATTCAGGGGACCCAGCGTGCTGATACCGTAGTCATATGTAAATGTTCATGTATAATTCGTTCATCTGATGTTTTACTGATGTGTATCTGAGAGTCACTCGCCTGTCTTGCATTATTGTGTCAAGAACAGCCTCAATGTTTTCACCTGTGGTGACATCAGATGGACGACCAGGTCGGGGCTCGTCTTTAGTGCTTACTCTACCCCGTTTAAATTCAGCACAACAATGTTTAATGGTGCTATATGAAGGAGCAGAGTCACCTAATGTTTGTAACATATCCCAATGAATTTCCTTTGGGGTGTATTTTTTTAAACTCAGATATTTGATAACAGCCCTACATTCACTTTTCTCCATTTCGGTAAAAGATGTGAGGGTACCTTTGAATGACAGACTGTTATATGCAATTTAAATTGCCATTTACACGTCAATGAAGGTTCTTCATGCACGCACAGTATGGTTGCGTTTCAGGCATGTTTTCATATTCAGGTCGGACATTTTTGGGATAACCCTCGTAGGGTGTTTTCGGTTGTTTGATAATTCAACATACAACTTGCACGATTCATTTGACCTTATTTTAACACTTTATTCAAGGATGACAATGAAATACAACACTATTGAGTTGGTGGATTTCATTGTTATTTAAACAGAAATTGTTATTATAACAGTCAGCTTTTATAAGAAAAAGGAATTCAATGCTGACATTGGTTTGCCTTGTTAAGCAAGCGCCAGTAAAATGAAAGCTTAACCGCTTGAGTCTCATTTACTAAGTCACGTACCATTCAATGAACAGTAGACACTTTATTACCTTGCACAAATAGATCTTCACTGCAGGAGTCCTACCTGCAAACAATTTCCTTCACGGTAAACTAGAAACGGCATGATTTATAATGTAAATCACTCATGTCCAGTCTTTTTTTCTAATTTTCAAACCATTTCGCAGTGTTTATTTATCTGAACTAAACCTTTGGTGCATCATGCTAATTGATGTATGCATTAAGTTAACATACAAACACGGTTACTAAAGAATGTTAAAAACGTTCTTCGAAATGTTTTCAATTGTTTACAACCTGATGATTGATTTAGCCAATATCATTTATTGATATGCTTAAGTGAAATTATTGTATGCATGTCAGATATGAATATGACACGTCTTTGAAACCCTTTTTTCTAACCGTATTCTTTGTCGTTGTCATACTCGCAGAGTCGTCGTCGTTGTCGTGTATCGTAAACAGTATATCGTAACGTCACACTGTATTTTGCTTGAAAGGTTAGTGTATGAAATAATAGGTTAAATTCTTAGACGAAACGAAACTGATTTCAGTGTGAGAACTGTCTTTTTCAGGGTACATAGATAGCTGTTGAATCAATCAATACGTTTAGATCGAGAGTTATGTCATTGCATTAAAAAACTGTTGATCTAAATGTATTAAGCCTGCGCTTTGCTTGATTTCCTTCCTTTAAAGAGACACGTTTGAGTCACAATATCCTGCGAAATCAGCGTATATAAATCCGCCCTCGCTCCTTCCTAATACCCTGATCTCTTTCAAGCCAAACGCCGCGTACCGCTAGCTATCAAACCAGCCACTAAAACGATTCGTATCCAGCAACAGCAGCACAACCCGGATGGAAAATCCGTTGAGATCGAGATAGTAGCTTCACGCTCCTTGCAGACGACATCCCATTGGCTGAAATAATAACAGGTGAACTAAGCCACGATTCACATGCCGATCCAACCAGACGAGACATTTAGCCCGAAAGAGATCAGGGTATGAGTAAGGAGCGAGAGCAGATTCATATACGCTGATTTAGCAGGATGAAATGTCAAATGATATTCATGGTGTTATATGACAGAGAACTACTTACTGTTACTGAAAATTAACTATGTAAGGCTAAAGAGTTCAGTTTAGTGACAATAAAGGTTTTGATCGAAAACCGGACAATGTACCGCTATTGGTGCGCGTCAGTTAGTCAAACCTAATTTCGGAAACGAATGTAAAGCAAGCAGAAAAACAAGTTTGAGTTTGTACCGTTTGATTGGCTAAATACCAAGTCATTTGCCATCTTCTCTGCATGTTTAAGGTATTTACGGTATTCCAAAATTATCCAAGTAACTTTTAAAAGAATTTTTGTTTTACAATATTTGAGATATTTCTAAATAAATAAAACTGGAATAACCATATAATGGTATGATAAAACGGATGTGACCAACATAAGTTGTTACGACATTATACACGAAGAGGGTTATTGACATTTGAAGAATATTCGGCAGTGTCAACATTTTTATTTTTAACTTTTGAAGGAAACTTGAGAAATAAAGTCATAGGCTCAAAACGAAATATGGAAAACCAGTGAATAATTCCGTTTTTAATTATTTTACTTATAAAGAAACACGCCGCAGAAACTAAGCATTCATGGATTACTCTTTTAATCTCACAATTTCTCATGCTACCGTAAATATAATCATCCTTCTTATAAGTATAATATGAAAGTGCTCTTGAAAAGTGTTTACCAATATGAATCTGGGTTGAAGAAAAATTATCAACAACTAAGATATTGCCAAATTTATTCATTTATTACATGGCACTGAGTAAAGCTTGGTTAAATTTTGTTGTTAAAACTAGTTGAATTTTATTTAAAATTACCTTTGTTATTTTGCATTACTGTTATTCCTTTCATGACCTCAAATACTGTTTGTTGCCCTTTTGTATGACGATATATGCATCTAAAACAAAAGTTTGAGAAATGTTGGTTTTTTTTATACGTTTGCAAGCAGAATCTCGCTTTCAATCACGTTAAATTTCTTGTGCCAGATCTTAAGCGGTCAATCGCCCTCGAATACACTTTCTTATACAGGAAAAGACAGTTGCTAGGTACAAATCCCGATGGTGTTTTTGACGACAGAATTGCAGATAAAGTACTCATGAATGACGTGACTGATACAGATTGTATTTACAACGTCATTTGTCATAAGTTTGAAAATATATAGTTTATTTGACGTTTATAGCCATCGTATAAATAATATACAAGTTTAACTGAACTGTTTATTTCATTTCAAACCGGTTGTAAAATGATATACATGTCACATCCAAAACTTCGTTGCATTTTATATATCACGATGGGTAAATAAGCTATGTCTTTCTGTAAATAATCCGAGGAAAAAGGTAGTTAGAATGTTTGGTATGCACTGAACGATATTTTCAATGAACGTTAATGTCCAAATGTACACATCATGCTGCACTTTTTAGTGGTTTCAAAGGCGTTCAAAAGGAATTCGATTCGTAAGCAAAGTTTTTTCGACGTAAAGTTTTTTGTTTAAACATTATTTTAAAGTATACGCTTAAACCGGCGAATGTAAACGTTTCAGAAAACGTGTATATAAAAGTCACTTCATTTGTTGACCATTTGAGAAGAATAAAAATTGTTTAAAAAGCTTTTTTCCAACAGCAGCAGCTGACAATTTAATCTAATATTTCCATTACAACGCTTATATATGTAAACCTGCGTTCACCCGCACAGCTTTTGCTCAGAGAGAAAAAGGTCAGAACCAAAAACTTATGGCTACGTATCCTTTTCAATAACTGTACAACTGTTGTAGAACATTTCAACTGAAATCGTCAGAAAATTGTTGATTGATGTTTCAAAAAAATACAGAAAAAACTTATGGAATACAGCGCTTTTGAGCAATGCTGCGTATGTCAAGGTGTTGTATATACCTTGTTATTATTACGTGATTGCAACGATAATGTTCAATAGACAGATTTCAATATAATGATAATATTTAATTGTTGAATTTTGTGTTAAATAACATAGATCCGTTTAAATAAACAACTGCAATGGGCAATTGGTCTAGACGTGCGATACAAACGATGTTAAAGGGGCACTGTGTAGGCTGTTGGGGTCACATATGTCTGACTTCATAGACATTATCGATATCTAGTGGTTGAGATTGAAACTTAGGCTGTTAATGCTTATCTCTTCAATACAGTGACAATAAACAAGTTAACGTCGTGATTAGTGATCGAAAGTGAGAAATGGTGCGAGTCATTAACTCAAACGTTATTTGGGAAACTTATCTACAGTTGAAACAAAGAAAAATATTGGTTTTTACTGTTAAGTAGTATTTTTAACTAATATACATTATTCATATTGCCGTTTTTCGAGTTATCAATTATCATTTAAAACAAGAAAATATCAAAATGTTGGCATTTAGAGATAAAGATAAAACGGTAGAACGGAGATTTGAACTTCACTCGTGATATGTGTTATTTGGCCTCTTAAGGCACATACATTCTTTTAAAACATACTCGGTTTAACTTTTGGTTTGCTTACAACTAACTTCATCAGAAAAAATGTAAAAATAACTGAAAACATTCAGTTTTACGAATCTTCCTTTTCCACGGAGACACGCACTATTTACGAGGGGATATCAAAAGGTTTAAATTATCACAAAGTATGTACTGGTGAATACGGACCATATGGTCACTGTAGCATGCGTGATCCTTGTCTAGTTCCTGGGTCAACAATAGTTTTTTTCGCGACAGTCAGTTTTACGTCCGTTGACCAAATAGCACAGTACTCTCTATTACGGAGAAAATTGAGGCGCGCAGTGTAATTAAGTTTTTACATTTCAAGTGCTATGCTGCACGTCAAATTCATGATGAGATAAAATCTGTTTATGACAATGACAGCCCATCCTATGACACTGTTGTGAGATGGAAAAGGAATTTCCAAAGAGGCCACATGTCCCTCGCAGATGAGCCAGTGGACGCCCCTCACTTATTGATGATATGGATGTCATCAAGAAGGTTGAGACGCTGGTTCAAGAAGATCGCCGCGTAACTCTACAAATGATAATGCATGAAACAGGTCTGAGTTATGGCAGTGCATGGACCATACTCCATAACCAGTTGCATATGTCCACGCTGGGTTCCTCACTTACTGACTCCATTGCAAATACAGAATCGAAGGGACATGTCACGGCAGGCATTGGAGCTTCTGGAACAAAACGAAGAGGATTTCTTCAAACGTCTTGTTACCATGGATGAATGCTGGGTCTATCAATATGATCCTGAGACAAAAGAGATGAGCAAATAGTGGAAGCATGCTACGTCACCACCCCCCAAAAAGGCCAAGGTGCAAAAGTCTGCAGGAAAGGTCATGGTGTCTGTTTTTTGGGATTGTTGTGGAGTCACCTTGACGGATTATCTAGCTAAGAGTCAGCCCATTACTGGAGCTTAAACTGCAACCTGCTGAGCAAGTTACGAGATGCCATTTAACAGAAGCGCCGCAGTATGATCACCAAAAGTGTACGCCTGTTAGCTGACAATGCCCCAGCTCACACTTGTCAAGCAGCTTGAAATCTTACCGCATCCCCCCTATTCACCCGATATTGCACCAAGTGACTTCTTCTTGTTCACCGAGATGAAAAATCCACTTCGTGGACGTCGTTTTGAGGACACCAATGACATCATTCGAGAGGTGGAGGCTTGGTTTTCCGTGAAATCAGGGGTCTTCTATTCAGACGGTCTGCGCAAGGTCAAGAAGCGATTGGGAAAATGTGCATCTCTGGATGGTGACTGTAGAGAAGTCTTAAAGATATGAGAACAAAATAAAGTTTGTACCTTTGATATGTGTCTGTGATAATTGAAACTTGTTGATATCCCCTCGTACGATACAGCATTAAGAAAACTTATTTTCCATACTTTTAAACGTAAGAAATAAGCCACTTATGCTGACCGAAACGTTTCAGTTCCGACGACCTTAGCCCAAAAGACGTTGACGTATTTGAGGAAGTAGTTATTCCTTTAAGAGCACGGTTTAACAAATATATTACATTGATAAAATCCTTGTATCTCAACGTTTCCTTAGCAATGCTTCATGAATTAAAGTCATTTATATCACCATTGACATATATGATTGTCACGAAGCAAACTTAAGGATCGAATATATTTCACCTTCGGCCTTCAATAGCCCAATAAAGACCGACTCCTTGCGTAAGTAGGTATTATTTTTCACTAAAGATATAAACCTGCCAAGAGCTCTTTGAACTTGGCAATTTGATCGCTATCTCAACTCGACATTCATAACATTTGGGTTGTTTGTTGGTCCGCCCTTTTTGAGATTTCAACACGATAAATATCAAAATCCAGGTTAACCTATTCGACACCTTTCAGGATATGTCAGATATCTAGTCCATAGTCGTTATTAAAACGGCAAAGATAATATGAAACCGGTTTTATTATTTGTACTTCTACACTTGTGTTTTACAGATTGACTGTGTTCATTATGCCGGTACAATTTACATCTTCGTTGAATCAAAGGCCAAGTTAAGCGTTGCGCAACGAATTAAAAATGACCAGTTATCTAAGACGCGATGGAAGTGAGTTCGCTCGAGCTCATAGTGAAAACTTGTTATTTTATAGCCGTTACGCAACGCTCAACTTGGTCAATGGTTGAAATTTCAGGGGAGAAGGGATTCGCTATTTAGCGAGATCAACCATCCTTCCAATCTTAGCTTCTTTCGAGGTCCAGCTTCCCAACCAAACTGACAGCAAAACTCAGACTCAGTCTCCTTTAAAGATTTAATTACTATTTTCAGATTTTATATTTTCAATTCCAAAGTCTAATGGTCAGTTTACTGCTTTGTGAAAGTCTAAAGTGAAAACAAGTTACTGTGTGAAGGGACAGTAGCATGGGTGTATTTAAGATAAACGAAGTGATCTCACGAAAATGATTGTTTCCAATTGCAAGACAATATTTTTTTAATTAAAAGAAGCAGTTTTAAAGCGAACGTACCATGATCGGTTAAGGTATGCGAATTCATGCACTTATCTCAAATGATTGAAAGGTGTTCACACAAAAATGGCCGCCAGTGGTTTCTTGATTGTGTCGTCTATAATGTGATGGATTGCCGGGTTATATAAATGAGATTTTTTGACCCTCTGAAGATAATGCATTTGGCATAAACAAATGTTTATAGGAGATACTTTGAAGATAAATTTTAGAACACGTGCTAATGCCCCTTTTAAAACAGGGATTACAGTCCCCTTGAGGGAAAGTCAGTTCTTCTAGACTTCTAGTGTTTACTCGAAATATTTATTGATTGGTTGATTCTTAATTCAATATAATTAAAAAGACGGTAATAGTGTGAGACAACTGCATCTAAAATTTAAAAAATCTAATTCTATTTTTAATACTGTTCATCAACCTAGTTTTTCACTTTGTCATTTCGCAATGCTAGAATACATGTTGCCGATTTATCTGGTCTGCTGTCATCCTGTGTTTAGTTTAGTAGCGACAGCATAGGGAAGACTTTTATTCAGTCGTGATTTTTTTAATTTTAAACCTACTCATTTTATTCAAATTTCTTCGTTGAATAATTGCTTAATGAAAGCTTTAGTGAAAAGGTGAAATAGTTGCATACAATTACAAAATTCTAAAACAAAACCACTTATCTTTTTTACGATCTTGATTTCATGACTGTTTTCCAAACGACAAGATTTATCTACAATAAATTTCCATCTAAGCACAACAACGAATGCTTAGTAATATACCGATACTTAACGACCTCCAAGACTTTTGTTGCCAAAGACTGCAAGATGAGTTATGATAAACAGTAAACTTATCCGGAATATACATTTTAAAAGATCTGATAAAAGATATCAACAACACACTTAAAGACAAAAATAAATCAGAGAATTTATGCCCATGTTCTTTATCTACACTCCAACTAAATAAAAATGACAGTAACCCCTCTATTGATGTGTTAATCCCCTACTCTATTCAGGTGAGTTACCTGGCGTTACCTGGACCAGGTAGACGACGGTGGATCATAGAGACACCTGAAGCGTCGGTACCTCACCTGAGTTACCTAACTTCCAAGTAGGGGACCTGTCGCTATATCACTGTTGCATTAACTCTCCCAGTGTTGTGAAATCAAGTTTAGGGTACGTTTATGTTCTAAAAATCAACGTTGTTGTTTCTTAAATAAACGATGTGTAGTATATCAAGAATAAAAATAAATCCAAAAGTTCGGTTACGTTTATTCAAACTTCTTCAAATATATATGCTTTTAACCAATGGGCACAGGTCTTCAAAATAAGATTTTGTGCTGTATTAATTTGTGTTACATGAAAATAAAAACTTTAAAACAGTTTCCATGTTGTTCCTAAAATAAACCATCAGTCACTTCTTTTGTTAACTTCGTTTTTAAATGATAATGTGCTGCATCTTTGGTTATCTATTATAAACTTCCTGTATGGTTAACATAACATCCCAAACGGCATTTTCGAGTAATCATAAAATAGAAAGTACTCATGGAAATAGAAATAAAATGGGTTTTTTTGGCGATTATTTCGTATTCTTGACCTTCAATTGAAGTTTGAAAAGAAAAATATTCATTGACCAGCATTTTTCCCAAAAACTTTTCTAACATTTTTTGTTAAATCCACTTAAAAAGATGCGTTCACAGGAGATAAAATATACTAGTTTTTACACCTTGAAATATTTCAAAATGTACGTTTCTGACACAAGCTATAATATGTGTTTGTGAACACGACCACGGAAAAATATATATACTTTGTGTGAAATATGTATACATCGTACATGTATGTCCTCTGCTGGTCGTATCTCATGTGATATGACATAATTGATGCATCAACCACTTTCGTGATGCCGCCAGTCCTAAAGGCGTATTACAATTTAAATTGCTATTCCTATGAGTTCATCAGTCATGGTTTTAAACGTCAATATGATAGACGTCACGACAAAGCACGTCCTGCATCTGCGGACATGTATTGCCGTGTAAACACTGATGTAGGCATATTTACTGATTGTAACGTTAGTTATAACAATGCTTCTGAAAGTGTGGAAAATATGCAAATATGTAGCATTTTTACGTGTGAATTTGTTTTTAGATACATTTGCATGATGCATTAATAGGAACAAGTTGGGACAGACTTTGATATTTCAACATCTGTTAGAATTACATATATTGTCAAGTAACAAAAAAAATAAACGCCAAACAACATTTTACATTTCCTTGAATACTATCCCTGGTAAAACGAAGTTGTCACCACTAGGGTTATGGTCCCCAGGGGACGGGTGCTGGGCTACTAACAAGAGGCATCAGCGGTTCCCACGCTAGGGTCAGGGGGGAGAAGATTTCTTATCTCTATTACTGTCACCTGTATCGGTATCAAAACTTTATACATATTATCAGAAAACAAACATAATTAATCTTTCACAACGTGTTGAGATGTCGTGGCGATGATTTTATCTTTGGAGAAAGACGTTAAAAACATTGTCTATTTTGACAGAGTCAATATCAAAATGATAACGCTTGAAAAAGATCTTTTTTTTTTACATGTAAATTATGTGTATACATGTATGTAAAGTAGTTTTTAATTCATTTTCAAACACCTGAACAATATCTACAATATCTATCAACAGTCTTTGTTGCTTTACCTCTTACAACATCCTGTGATCCAGGCAATTTTATTTCTCTCGCTTCAAAGATTAAAGGAGGATTTTACAATAGATGAAACCTCTCCATAAATACTGTGTTCGTGAAATTATTAAAACCTTTATTGAAAAAATATTTTTGATGTAATGGTGACAAGACTGAATGACATAAAAAATATAAAAGAAGAAAAGATTTTTAAAGAATATTGTTCGAGTCAACAACAAACAATTAGCCCTATATATAGTTGTATCAAATACGTGTGACCATGATTCTAGTCAGAATGATTCAAAACATAACATGCAAATAGAAATAGTCCCCAATGGAAACAGAAAACAAATGTTGTGATGTTACCGGGTGCAAACATACATTGTGGGTATGATAGCCTCTCGTTACGCAGCTTGCACGTCTCACAGCACGGAGACCAAACATAGATGTATATACTTAATTATCTCTCTTTCCCTGTGTCAACTCGACATCCACATAGTTGACGCTTTTTCTGCTGTATATAGCTATAATCAATTATTTCTAGAACCATCAATTGGATTTCTCGTTTTCTGCCTTTTATTGTCACAGTTACAAACGGTTTTTGTTTGTAATGTTGCATGGCTTCTTCTTGTAAACAAGGTATGCAGTGTCAGATTTATTCAAAGGCAAAAATGTCGATTTATAAGGGTTTTTTTCCTATTGAAGTAAGGGTTTCAGAAAGTGTTTGGATAAAATAAGATTGATAAACGCATGTTAACTTGTTTCCCGGCTGTCCGTTGCTGTCTTTGGTTGGAAACGATATGGATTCGTTTAGTATTTACGGTTATGTGACAGTGAAACGGTGCATACAATTTGCAGAAACCAATTATTAGCATTAAGGAAAATGAGTGTAAAATGATAACACGAAGAGAGTTGTCATTAAAACCATACTTAAAGGTTCTATTCTTGAGAAACCAAATGATTTAGTTAGAAGGCACTCGCAGCGGCTTAATCTTCTAGTATCTCTTTCGCAAAGAGCGTATTCTTCAAAGTAAACCAAAAGGTAACACCTCTGTCAGATTTCTTCGCCTTGTGGCTCCTCGTGACGGACAATACTTGTGGTTAGTGTCACCCCTTGTTATCAGGTCGCATTTCAACTCACTGACAGAGAAAATACTACTTAAGACGATAAGTTGCATGTTTACAGAATATTCACCACTTAGATACCGGGTCTGACACGGCAGTATATAACGTTGCTAAGGGGGTTACGTGTGGGCGGGACTAAAAGCAATTTATATCAACTGCTCTTTTTATTACTTTATTCGTCAAGTGCAAGGTCAAACATAGTATTTGTTTCTTTCTTCTTACCCGATGAAGGTTTTAATCATCCCGTATAAAACGTAATTTGACAATTTCCTTGTTACAAAAACTTACTTTTTATAAGTACTTCTGAAATCGATGCAAAATTCAAGAAGGGCGACATTTTCGACTCTCTGTGCTGTACCATAAAACGTAGAAATATTGTCGAGACATACCTCATATCACCAGCTCCCAAATAATTAACGATTTCTTCTAAAATTAAAAAAAATTGAATAGAAACGCTTAAACTATTAGAAAAAAACATTCTTAATAAAAAACAACCCCAACCCGGTAGAAATGACCATAGCAAGACGTATTGCTCAAACCTTACACAACTTATTCACTAGCACTATCGTAAGTATATAGCACGATTTTAAGAACATCAGGGCAACGTTAAGTCTCATATTTGTACATTTGGTCCTCAACATAAGTGTGTCAAGCATTATCTGTGAAATCCTAACTTAGTCTCTTCTGTGTGCATGGGAAGCCCAAATTCTTCTTTGTAATATGGAGACTAATTATTTTACTTTTGGTCCTAATCTTAATCAAAACGTGTTAGGTGTGACAGGGTGTCTTCCCCTGAACCTCACTATAACCTCTTTTCAGAAAGTAACGATTCTAGAAGCTCATATTTTCACATTTAATAATCTGTCCTGGTAACAAAATAGGGGCGACAGGGTTGTCGATGTTTCCATTTGAAATTGAAAGCGGAAATAAGCACGTGCTGGTAATATATAGAAATTGGGCTCGGACGCGGTTGTTGGGCAATTATCTCGCAGTAAGAATGTAATGAGCATCTAACTGAACTGTGAGAACTGCCTGAAAACTAGTTGGACGGGTAAAAAAACGGTATAATGCGCATTAAGAATGAGATAGATCTAATGTACACCGGATATGAATACACTCAGAAAGGGACTAAAAAGACTGTGAGCGTTGTGAACACGAGATGAACGGGCATTTGTACCCGTACCCACTCTGAACTTTCTGAGAACATGGGCGAAGTGAAGACTGTGTATAAGCATACTGGCATCGTAGATGCGAAACTTGTAAACAGAAATCACACATTCTTGTCCCGATCGAGCATGTCTTACGATTATTTCTTGATGGGACAGAACGTAGTAAGAACTACCTTGGGGTGACTGATGCTTAGGAGCTGTATAGTTATCTTTTTCAAAGAACGAACAATACTTGAATGTACATGTCCTCGGTAGACATATATTGACCAACTGATTATAGTTGCATATCATTAGATGATTCTTGTCATCTTATTAACTTATTCATTCATAAAGGCATGCAAAGACTGATTTTTAAAAGAATTTTGTCATAATAATGATGGAGGTAACTCATTTCTATTTCTAAATATTTTATTTTGATTTCTAATACAAGTTTTTGTAAGATATGTTTAGTATAACAGGTTATCTAGCATCTAAAATCAATCTCTGTATGTTGAAATATTTTAATAATTTTTGAAATTTCAAAAAAGAAGAAGATAGACTAATAAGGTGCCTCTCAATGATGTTGTTATCGTCGACGTTAAAATACCCCTAGGTTCCAAATACTTTACATCTACACTAACTGTATAATTATGATGATTTGTTTGGTTGATTGGCGTTTTCTATGCTCACAAGTTTAATCTTGAAATCGTCCTGGACAACTATACCCTCTCTTTCAGAATGATTTTGATTGACCAGTGATTTCCTCAAATAGTCCAGTCATCAGAAGATAGACGAGTCTAAACGAGATAGGCGTGTCTTGTCAGTAGTCAGTTTTCAAGTACAAAACAGTTTGTAGTTAATTGCAGAACAAGTTTGTACATTTACTTGTATTATTTTTACAGATTGTTTTTAACTTTATATGTTTTCGCTGTTCATATCTCAAATGATGACATCTCTATATCAGTTTCCAACCATCATTTTGTCTTCCTTTGAGTTGCCGGTACGTTAAGATTCTGTAGTTTGAAAAGAGGCCTCCTGTAATTATCCCACTTTTCATTAAAGCTTCGGAGTTTTATTTTCTTATTTCACCAATTTCAATTTCTGCCATCATTTGCAGGAGCGGCAAGTTTATTTAAACAATTCATCAAACAACTTACATCCACGCAGAAGTAAAGAATTGAAATAATGTTTTACAAAAACACAAGACAAAACACATATCACACATACATGGTAATGCATGTTTGCAAATGCTTCAATGTCTCTTTGCTGTCCCCAACACGACCTGGTGTACATGTGTAAGTTTGTAGCCTTAGCGGGTTATGGTGTTCTATCGTTGTTGATCGCATTCTCGCAGTGAACGTGGTTACCCTTATCGCAAGACGTAAATATACCTTCCTTGACGTTTTGAAAGCCTACCGTAAAACTGACAACAGAATGACTAAAAGTGTTTTAAAATTTCAACGGTGAAAAACGTAATAAATCGGGGGAAATAGAATCCGTATTTTCACTGAGTAAAATAAAAATGCAATTCTACTCTGTGAAATAACCCTACAACAATATGACATCACCCGTGACGTCAAGACACAATTGAATGATGTCATGAGACGGCGATCTGGCTACTCCATGTATAAATTTTAAGCGCCACAAAGTATGTTATTTGGGTCAAATATGTCAAACTTCAAACATGGTCTTTTTTATCGAGAATTAGTGGATGTTTCTGAAAACTGAATTCTGTATAGTGACAATAAACAGGTTTTGTGATTGAAAACCGGATAATTGAGCGCGCAAGTGAATAAAACGTTATTTCAGAAACGTACTTACAGCAGACACAACGACAAATATAGGTTTGTAGTGCTAAGTAGGTCATTTAACTTTCGACTTCTCACTATTGATATGGCCATTTTTCGATTTTAATTGAAAATATGAACATATCCTATTTTTGGCATTTTAGAGTTTAAAATGTAACTTTAGGAAGCTATTTCAACTTAAGTAAGAATATATGGTATGTTGGCTCTTATTTAAACCACACACAAAATTTATTAAACGCAATTCACTTTGATGTCATTTACGACGTTTTGCGAAATATAATAAATAGAATATTTCACATTTCTCCTCGAATACAGTGTTATATCTCAATTCGTGAAGCAGAATATGACAATAACAATTTAGAAAATTTACAAATCCTGACTAACCGTCAAATTATTCCACAAGTCATATCGTGGTACATTTTACAGAAATTAAAACAACCATTCCAAAAATAAGAATGTAAGAAAATATTATCTAGGTATTCATTTAGAAAAAAAACTGGATAACATTGAAAGAACAAAATGTGTGATTGTTTGTAATGAATTTTTGTCGCGTGAGAATTGTATACAAAGGCGTCAATAATTATAATAATTGTAAACATGTGTTTATAAGTATGTTCCTTCTTTTTCAAATAAATAAATGATTTCCTTTATATGTTTTAATGAAAAGCATATTGATATTGATAAGTCAGTCTTCTAATATTCATAAAGTTACAACGTGTGGTTTTGGGAATTAAAATCTTGAGCTTATAACTATTATTTATATCTTGCTCCAGAGTATTTCGTTTCAATTTCAGAGTAATAGATTAATTCATTCATCTTAAATACCATGTCTTACATGCTTATAAAGCAACACAAATCAATTCTTATATTTTATTTATAGTGCTATAAAAACATATAGAAACTTCAATGCTATGCATTAACAAAAAACTTGCATACCTTTTAACGGTTTTATCTTACTATGTACGGCAAGGCATATCGCTTTATCAATGAGCCTTACAAATTACACTGTTCACATACACCAGCGAATAACCACATACAAAGTCCATGCTGTTTATGAAAGTACATTCAAACAGTCAGTGTAGCTTAAAATGGCCTTCAAGATTTTCAAATTGCCTGTTCGTTGGCAGTTTTTAGCTACACGTCGTGCTTCGGTTTGATAAAGCGTACTGTCCTTCAAAACTAAGTTTATTTTCCTTAGCAACTGCCTGGATACGTTATATTCCCTCCAACCCGCGAAACGTCCGCCGCGAGATTCGCCGATATCTGGAGCGAGCAGTAAGCAGACGACAAGAGTTGGCAGACGACAGTTGGTAGACCGCTGCTGGCGGCAAAATGGAGATGCAACCACACTACATGAACGGCTCTAGCAAGGGAATCTCAACCGTTTTTTATATCAATGGAGACGAGAAATTTTCAGGCAAGAAGGTGTTATTCAACCTGAAACGAAACCGGAATTTCTCATCATGTCTGGACCATCTTACTGAATCACTGAAGCCTTCTTTCGGGGCTGTGAGGAACATATTTACCCCAGAAGGAGGACACCGGGTGGCCAGATTCCAGGAACTGAATCCCGAAGGACGATACGTGGCAGGAGCAGCAGGGAAGTTCAGAAAAATAAGGTATGAGTTTATGTCATCAAGATTTCTGATTTCAGCAGTTGTTGCCGTCGCACCCAGGAACAAATCGTGGTAATACAAGTGATTTGTGTTACCCCGGTAAATATATTAGTTTATCAATCCTTTTCTTTCCTTCAAGTTCGGGATGTTCAGGATCGTGTGCCCTATTAAGTCGTTTACAAGTTTTGCTAGTATGACATCTAGAAACAAATCTTGATGAATCTGTAAATGGAAGCTTAACAGGAAATAGTTATTTTCGGGTTATTTTGGATTTCCTCTCCACGAGTATAGATTCATGTTTTCCCAGTTATATTCACCACAAACAGAAACAAACTATGAATTAATAAATACTTTGAAATCAAATTATCTGTTATCTGTATTCATCCTATATTGATACTCGTCTTAATTAGATTGAATGATATTTGCTAGTTTGTCAAACACACGGTGGATTGATACGTCAATGAGAATTTTTTTATAACATTAAAGCAGCGATTTACCCCCTTTATTTAGAATAGGTTTTTGCATTATATCGTTATCGGACTCCATCATGTTTTGGAAAATCACAAATAATTAGACCTTCAAGACTACCTCTTTAATCTTAGTTGTTTAGATCACTCCATTCTGTAGGTTCATCTTACAGATGGTTTATCGATATCTATATTGTGAAAGATTGTGTTGAATCATTTAACACTTCGTAGAATTTGAATCATTCCTACAGGTTTAACATACGAGAAAACAAACAAACCATGGCTTGAAATGTAAGAATATTTACATCAAACATATTTTCAAAATCGTTTCTTACAAACGGTTAATGACAATAGTATCTTTGTTAAAGGGTAAGCGAAACTGAGTCTTCTCAAATCACTTGACAATGTCACATTCTTCTAATGAATTATTAAATCTCTTCTTCCTTGTAAAGGAAAGGTCGCCATATTGATTTTATTTTCAAATGCTCAGACATCGTAAAGTGAATAGTGATAGTACGAGTCTTCTACTTGATGTCATGCGCTAAGACCGAAATCGATTTTTAAGTGATGTCGATTTTATCTTTTATCCTCATAACATGACCTTAATGAAACAAAACAATAGGTTCCTTAAGCTTAAGGATATTTCCGAGTTATATATAAATAGTATTGAATACACATACTTTCCTAGACCGTTATAAGTATCCTTCTAATCCAATACCTTCATGTCATTAGTCCAACTTGGATATGTCTTGTGGATCACCTGGAAGGTATACGAACATAACATATCCGTGACATTCAATTATTCATAGACAGTGAAAGTTAATATGTATTCAGTTGGTGTGACGAACTCCCATTTTGCCGCTGTATGTCCTATAAGGTGTAGTTATCGCTCAAATAAGATGTCATAATTGGACATAAGGACATTGCTCTAAAATATACGCATAAACTCACTGAATTTAATTCATCTTATTATCTTTAAATCCTATTATCTTATTATGATGTCATCGTGCATTAAAATTTTGCACCACTTTTCACTTTAAGGCATCGGTTTGTTCTTATCCACATTGTCAGCATAATCTAATGATGGTTGGTATTATATACGAAACCTCTTATTTTTTACTTTAATGATGTATAAGATATTTGAAGGAATCTTAACGTAATTTGGACGTAATTTTTGTTTGTGTTCAATCATCACTAACTACCATATCATTGTAAGTGACGTCCTCGAAGCACAAGCGTGTAGATTCTGACGCCTTGAATATATATGTTCGGGTTTACCCCGTGTCTCAAAATGTGTTTCATTTTCTAAGATATTGATTAAAACACCTCATTCCTATCATGTATTAGTATCCGTTTTGTCCGTTTTGTCTAAAAAATATTCATAGTGGACTACCAACGAAGGTTGAACGTGAATATTTCACAACTAGTGTTGCTATTATAGCGAATTCCTATACGCTGCTTTCACTCTCTGAATTAAGTTCAGGGTCATTTGTTAGTTATACGTCATGCTATTGTTTATGTGCTGTTTACAAAAGCCAATGGAGTTTTCGGTACTTTATTGATTCCCCTTGCATTCCGCTGCATGCTTCAATTGTTTGACTTCGGAAATCTTTGCTATTTCGTTTGAATCAACTTTTTAAATCGTCAAGTTCACTGTAGCTTGAAAATGTCTGTTTCAATTAAGTCTGATAACTTGTTGAACTGTCATATTCGTGGTAACCATCCCTAACTGTACATAATATACAAACAGAGTAGAAGTCTCATTTATAACCAAACTTTGTGGGTACACACAGTTTTCAAGGGGTCCAAACTACAAGATCACTTTCATTATTATAATGTGTATAAATAAGTGTCTTCATGGTAAAAAAAAGCCGTGTTTTATTCTATTATATTACAGAATTTAGATGTGGCATACGAAAGAATGCACGAATTTCTTGACAACAACTTCTTAATCTTAATTATGATGTTCCGAAGCTATCAAATCATTTCACCTTATGAAAAAGTAAGCACACACGCTATCACATTGTGTATTTTCCAATCTCATTTGAACAAGATCATAATTTTCCTTCACAACCTTTAACAGATCTCTGTAGCTAAGATTCAGATTTTAAATCTATTGAGGTCGAATACTTTCATATCGCCTTACTCATGTATCTTTTACCATTAGCATACTGAATTAATAACATTACATCAATAACTATAGTTGATTCCAATTCAATATATTTTCGACATCAAAGGAACGTTTTGGAGGTTCTGTAATCATGCATTTTACATATATATATATACTTCTATTCTGCACAATCATAAAGTCATGTTCCTCACATTTCATATCCTACACATGTACCATCAATCACAAACTGAAAACCTATTGAAGCCCGATGTTATTGTATGTAAATTGACAACTCTACCTACGTGACAATACCCTGTCTTCTACTATTGTGATACAGGGTTGTGTACATTGTGTTACATATGGTAATCCTGGCGTGTCCCTATTGAATCAACAGACTTCTCATCAAATATTCACAGATTTAGAGTTATTTCTTTGTGCATATATGTATGCTATTAAGCAATTTTTGGAGCTTAAACTTATGAAGCTGTACGTTATATGGTGTCAACTTCTTCTTTCACATTTTTGTGCTAGTTGAATAAGTTTATCGATCTGACATAATGATTGAACCGTGAACGTGATCCCACGGAGAAACAATGCATGACCAAGCATGAACTGAACCAAACCCCAATGCATTTATTTTGTTTTCACCCAGCATTGGTCCTTCATACCTTTCCAATTCATGTCGATTAAGCATTGAGCTACTGTTACAAAGTTGAAATGAAAATATGTCCTCCATAAGAATATAACGTGTATTTAAAAGACATCATCGCCGAAACAACTCAGATGATTCCTCAGTTTTCTTTCCATTAACAGTCAAAGACATGTCCTATTTCTCCGTTTAACGATTTCTAACTGTTTAAGTACAGGCTGTCATCATACAAACGCTTTATATTTGAACAAACACTCTGACCATTCATATACTCCTTTAACTAATAATTCTATCCATTTCCTTCATTGACGATCAATAAGGTGATACCACTTATCGATAGAAAACTGACTATAAAATACAGGTAACAGTTGTCGTCATACCAACACAATCATGTTTCTGTATCATCAATACAATCCCATTTATGCATTTCTTTAACGATAGATTTCTCAGTATTCTTTCAACTGGCGATAAATGAGGTGGTAGATGGTCTATTTCTTATTTTAACGATTACTTTGTTGAAGTAAAGTTTGTCGTCACACCAACACATGATTATATATTTGATCATATACTCTCCCATTTATAAATTTCTTTTACTAAATGTAAACATTACGTACAATCGAGTTACCGTGTATGTATTTGCCTTGGTCGATGGAAACTATACAAGTCTAGTTGTCTCTGTCCGATTGAAAGTCTCTTTAATTGAGTGTTGCCGGGTCAACGACAACACATAGATCTATCTGACACTGTCACGTTTTGTTGGACAGAATATAGAGTAGACTCAAAACTTAGATAACTTCTTTAGGTTTATCAACAGTATGTATGTTGTAAAACGTTTTGGAAAAAGCTAGATATGTTAATTATCATATAGACTTCTCAAACTTAACTTCTCTATTTGGACGTTTGAAAGGTAGAATGATGAAATAAAGAGAAATGTATGCAAACAAGCATTTCTGTCGTGATAAACAACTTCTCGTCACAAATTATTGTGTCGTTGTTAAGCAAATGTTTGATTTAGATTTTTGGTATATCGTCTTTTGCTTTTTATAAATGAATTCTGTTCGTGAAAATTATATATTTGATGTTTCAATAAAAGTTTTATATAAAGGCAAAGATACACGTACAGTGTCCGATTTGTGATACTTATTTATGAATGATGGCAAATGTGTATGTCTAATGAATCGTTGTAACTGGTATGTAGATTTCTTTCTTGGTTTGGTAAGCTAAACATATACTTGTCTGTCTGTGTGTTACTGATTCTTCACATACCCTATAGACAAAGATGTAGGATAATGCACTAAAAACTTGAGAAAAAATAGATTAATCCATTCAAAAAACTATTTCTGTAATTAGATTTTCTCCAATTACTAAAACTAGTTTGAAGAAAGGCTTGTTATAATAACTGCATTTATTTAAACCTGTGAATACGTTTGATACTAAAGGTGTCATATTTTGAATGCTAAGAAAGACGTTATGATTAATTGTATTGAATTAGGTTCAAATAAGTATGAAGTTTCATAAACATTACAAATCAATTTCCTTCAAGAAATACCTGTCAAGAAGTTAAAAGGAAATGCTTATAAGGATAAGACTAAAGTTGATAACTTGATACATTGATAATAGAAAAGTTATCTTTATTGCTAGGTCAGTTGTTTCCATCGATCGGGATTCTTAAAGGTATTATTGAAGGCGTCCAAAACGCTTTGATAAATAAGGAGAATATCGATCAGTTGAATTACTGGATAATATAGTATGACATTGTAGTTAGATGTCGTTTGATTAATCAGTTAATAAAAACTTCACCGAGAGCACATCAAGTGTCAACATCAAAATGTTTTAACTTGAAATCAGGTACAGTAGATGCTTTTTGGTGTGTTAGATTAGTATGCAAAGATGGCAAGTATGTCATAAAAGTTTTACGAAACGAATTTGAACATTTTATTATCCGAGCAACGAACTCTCACCAGTTTCGTAAAGATCTAGTGAATATTTTCGAACGTCATTTCGTTATCACCCATTTGAAGCCATTTGAACCAATAGATACCCGGTACATTACCTGGTCTCATCTTTTGCAACGTTTCCTTGGATAACGTCACGACCATCGTTTTGTTACGTCATAGATGGCGAAAGGGTTTATCAAATGTGATGTTTGCCTCACATGGTTCTATCTCTAATAGCAAATTCTGAATATTTGTTAAACATATTACAATAAGTTATATTCGTAGTTGGTTGTTGAACGGGTGCTTCTGGCGGTATTTTACCACGATTATATTTTCTCTCGGAGACAGGGTGTACTCTCAGACCGTTGCTTAGTTGATTTCGATTCATTCAATTGATTTTGCCTGTTAACCTCGAAATTGATATTTTCAATTTTTATGGGTTTTGCGTTATAATCGTAAAGTAAATTGCGAACATTGGTTTTTCATACAGTGTATGTACGAATTGTGCAAGTAATTTAGGTAATTTAGCGGTGAACGTTGTTACTTAAAACTTATAACTTATGACATCCATCCTGTGTCCTCGTCATGTGCCACCTTATCTGAGGTCAGACCGTGCAGTGCTAGACTGACGGGTAATAACTGATGTGTCAGATATGTTGTGATTAGTGAAAGGTGATATGAAGGCGAATTGAAAGACGTTTGAGTGGTTAATGTTGTTAGGTACTTGATGCTTAGAATCTGCCTCGTTTTCGAAGATGTCTTGTCGTTATTAAATCCACTCTGTCCTATTCATTCTGTAATGCTAATCTAGGCGAACACAGAGCGTATTATATCTTACATGTAAAATGATGAGAATTTGATTTCATAATATTAAAATGATATCTAAATGTCATGCTTTTCTATTTGTTTGAATGGGGCGAGTGAGATCTGGTCAACGAAAACCACCAAAATAATTCACCACTGATCACAAAAGATCATCTAAACTTGTAATGAGTGAGTAGTATCTAAAGCTGCTGCCAGCAATATGGACACGTGTATATCAACTTTGAAACAATGGTTTGTGTATAAGTTTTACAGAGTTAGAAATGAAATAGAAGGGTCATTCTCTAATAAGTGGACTGTTAAAGTTTGTTACCTAAAGTCTTTAAATAGCAATAATATCTGCTAAATGAGTGTTGATGGAAATTACATAGAAAAATGATTAGGAAAAGTGTGAAGGAATTACTAAATATCAGTAAAGGCTTGTGATGACTTACCTATTGTTTCCAACTAACAACATTTAAAAGTTCCAAATTTTCAAACCGAGGTAATTAGTACTGATTACACAAACTGTCATGGTGGTAATGTTTGGTAAGTGTATGTAATTGTCAACCATTGACTAGTTAGGCCTCATAGTGTACCCATGATGGGGAAGTTCGTTAACAAGCTTCTCTCCGACCTTCAGTAGATAAATCATGTCCTGATGTCAATGTCATCTTTGATGTGTATTATCACCTAAGACATCCAAACTGTGACTGTATCGTCCACACTTCTACAAAGAAAATGGATCGTTTAATTGAATGGTTATCAACGGTAAATTTTCTAGATTTAAACTTTATCGTGACCTACGCTGACTCGTTAGCTCCCCATTTCGAAGCTTTTTTACAGTTTGTCATAAGAAGGCAGTCATTATATTGATTTCCTGTGACATCTAATTTGTTATTTTAACTCTAATAAGAATTGCCTATATTCAACAAGGCAATTGATCGTGACTAAGAATGATCAAATAGTCCCAATTTTAATTAATGTGATGTTATTTAGAATTATTACTTGTATACACTACGTAATCATAGTTTTATTGAAAATACCGTTTATGGTCATCGAAAATGTTGAAGTAACCCATGACAGAAACATGTATATGCATTATTGTGTCAATATTGTATATATATTCTGGTTTAAGTTTTTCAGGAGAACATTGACATCGAGTTGTTTTAAATTGGCATTGTCTATATAGATTAGAGTTTATTACGTTATTACCGTTCTTAATAAACATTATGCCAAGATAATGAAACATTAAACAGTTTGATTTATAAAGCTCTGGTTATAAACATAAAGAAGACAAAAAGACATTGTTTTTATTGATTTCTTTACCCTAATCAGTACATATTGCTGTTGAATAGAACGACAGACTGAATTTGATCAATAATTGTTTAACATAGCCACGCAACTGAAACATTAGTTTGTATATACTGTTCCTTTGGGTATACAAAACACGCAAACGTTGGAAGAAGAACGATAGCAATATTAATGTAATCAGTTTTTATCTTACATGACTGGAGTATAATTTAATTAGAATTTATGGACTTTTAACGTATGTTTTATGACTAATGTGACATTTATAAGAATAACACAGCATGTTTTATGGATTCGTGCCTTATAAGCTGTTTATTGATTTAAACGTTATATTTGGTATCTTCATAAATCAAAGATAATTGTGGGAGCCATTCCTTTTATGTCAAAACATTTGTTTAAAAGGACAGTAGTCCTTTTGTGGAAAGATTTATTTCTCTAAAATTTCCAAAATAAACATTTATGTCACACGTTTTATTCGCAGAGGGTCCAAATATCTCATTAGATCGTAGTCGTAAAGGAAATAATCAAGTATCAAGCAACTACTACTACTAGTACTAGTGGCCATTTTTGTGTAAACACCTTTCAATCATTTGAGGTTTGGAAATGGCATGGCATAGATTTAACAATGTCTTGCAATTAGAAACATTTTTTGTTCAGTCACTTTATTTATCTAAAAAAAACGTGCCACTGTCCCTTTAATATACTAAATACAGTTGCAGCTCTTGTGTTTGCAGTACTTGTTTCTGTATTAGTATCTAAAATTGACATGGGGTAGATGAAGCAATGTTTTTGTAATAACACACCAATCATCAATGTTTTGCAGTGAATACATGTATGGAAACTTTCTTTGTAATATGCAATAATATGCAATAATATGCATCAGTCTAGTTGATTGCTCGATCAGCAATTCTTAACTTTACCAATACACGGGACTTAGAAATAACCATTTCGAAAATCGTTACATTTTACTTTTTTTTTAAATCAAAGACTAAACATGAGTCTACAAATCCTCTTGAGGTGTAAGGAACCTCGGATATCTGGAGACGCTGTTGTACCACTTGCTCAACAGTCAAGTGTTCTACACGTTAATCCTGCTTAAGTGAGACACACAGCATAGAAACAGGACTAGTGGAAACTTGAATACAAGCTAAGGTCACGTTGGCACCGTCATAAATTAACTTTATCAAAACCAATCAGACCCTCTCCTAATTTCCAGCTTGCTATGTCCGGGAGTAGAAGTCGTGTCGAGGACGGTTGGTATACTAGGGTGAAATAGGAGGCCGGGTTTAACAATGGTTTACCCTAGGAGTAAGTGCAAGGAAAGGGAACTGCTCGGGTAGATGTTATCTTCTTAGTGACACAAATAACACCCGTATCACATTCTCCACCCGAATTTACACCGACCTCGTTACGTACCCAGTACTACTCTTACTATCTACAATTGAACAAACCTATGGTTATGTCATGTGAATATATTGCTTATCCTCTGAAATAAACTTGAAAGATAGTAAAACTAGAATAGGAAGGAGCCTTTGAAATCACCTTGGTTTTTTTCAACTCTTGTCACATATTGATTTTCCCCAAATGTTTATCCTGGTGAATGAATAACGATCCAAATAAGTTTAGATCCCATTCAAGTTATGCATTATGACCAATATAAATACTGTTGATTTTGCATATAATTTTTTAAAATTATTATTAAAACAGACAAGACATTATTCAAAGGGATCTGAAGGCCTGTAAGTAAAACAACCATAAAAGGCATAACATTTCAATATTAAAGTCACAATACCCACCAAAGCTTACAAAAGAAAAATATGCCGCCCTCCCCACACACACTTATGCAACAAGGAAATTCGGACCAATCACTTTTGAAATCGGTGCTAATGTCTTGTAAAATGAAACGTTCTATAGCAAATATGAATGCATTCTTTCCAGTTGAAGAAACAAGGGAAATGATTTTATTATATCGGATTGCTTCGACGTTACAGAAAAGAACGATACACTATCAAATGAATGTTCCAATTCTTGCAATACAGAAACACCCTGGTCAAAGTCAGTTGTCGGAAATCTTGAAATCTTATACATAAATAATTATCAATGATAGACAAGCATATATCAAATTTGTGTATTATGTCCATAAGATAACAGATCTTTTAGTCGCTGGCTTATATTAGGGTTCCAACTGTAACACATATTTAAGTGACACCGTCTGGCTTCACGCCAAGGATAAAACATTTTACGTCAGATCTGCTCATTAGCATGGGAATTCAATAACGGGCGTATTTACCCTGATCCTATCTTTGGGCTCTTTGTGTGGATTCATCCGATTTTATCTCTATTCTTTATACCCTGCTTAACGGACACAGCATCAGATAGACATCGGTACCGCATGGAAGACCGGCATGTCACGCTTGATTTGGTTGCGAAGGTACACAGTCAAAAAAAACCTCCGTGTTTATAATTGGGTTTGACATTCTAACGGTGATGTACACTTATGTATACTTAAAAAAGAATGTGTTGTTGTTGTTGTTGTTTTTGTTGTTGAAGACTTAATATACTTTAAAAAGCATGTGTTGTTGTTGAAGACTTAATATACTTTAAAAAGAATGTGTTATTGTTCATGACATCATATACTTTAAAGAATGTGTTGTCGCTGAAGGTATAATATACTTTAAAAAGAATGTGCTGTTGTCGAAAGCATGACATCCCTGTAAAGTAACTGCAATTCAAAATTAAAGGTCTTGGTGCATTGATCACTTCGGACATCCTTCAAATAAAGGTAAAGGCTGCTTACGATTTAACGTAGTCTAATGAGCATGAAGTGTCATTAAAATCCATTTAGCATTGAAAACCCTCGTATATCGATATTTCTGACAATGCTAGGCATTTACAGAGCTGATAATTTAATCCTGCTATAGTAGCCTTACGTCAATTATACATATATGAATAGGGTTTTTATATTACAGGCATTGTGAAATTCTCTAGACATATCGATATTGCTGACAATGCAAGGCGTTCCCAGAGCTGGTAACTTTACAATGATGCCGATGAGCTGACAAAGTGATGACACCACAGATATTTCTGCTATAGTAGCCTTACGTCAATTATATCCCTATGAATATGGTTTTGATATTGCACGCATTGTGACTTCTTTAGGCTTGTAAAGCTATGAAAGTGTTCTATAAATTGAAGCACTGCAGAATGAGACGCCACACGTGTGTTACAGTGTCCATGTTTAGCTGTGTTTGCTGTAACCGTGGGTGGACCACGAATGTAATAATGTAATAATGCATTATTCATGATATTTCAGGAAAAACATTTTAGCCAATTACTTTTTATTTGGTGATCTATTGAACTCTTAGCAATTCGATTTTATTATTGTATTTATGCCGGTTGTTGAAAGTATATTGAAAAATGCTAACAATGATATATCGTGATCTTCCTAAAACATTGAATTTTTTGGATGTTTTTCACGGCTATGAAAGTAGCTCATTTTCATTTTTGCAGTTGAAACTTTACATATCATACATAGACAAATGACCCAGATTTTATCATTTTGTCATGTTTGTCATGGGCAGAGTGGGTCACTCACTTGTCACGAAATATATTTGTTCTTTTCATCCATACAAAGATATTCATTTCAATAAACCTAAATCAAAACGAGTGAGGGCAATGACAAACGCCGTTATTTTCTGATTCAAAGACGTTTCTTGTGGTTTATTGATATTTACTTACCTCCTCAAGTTGTATCTTATCAATCATATTCAACATATTGAGACTTGAGGAAATTCATTCTGTCAACTTATAAATTCTTTACAGACCCTCAGTCTACCGTAAATGCCTAATAAAACTACAACGGACAATTTGTTAACAGGAGCAATTGACCCTGTGTCAACAGTGAAGAGAGGTTGTGTGTAGTTGCCAGCAAACCCGTTACGGTAGTTTATACTTTTACGTCTTTTCGAGAGAGTGAAACATTCAGCAATAGAACGACATAAGGATATGGCTTCCATTAACCTGTTTCCACCAAATGGACTAATTTGTAGACACTTGTAAAACTATTCTGAAGCCAGGTTTCTACCGAATTTTTTTTTGTCCTCATGGCGTGCTTACCTGGTTGCATGTTTGTTTAGCGCAACCGCCGTGGGCAGATAAAACCAATTTAACCTTAATTAGAAACTTTTTTGCATGACATATTTAGAATTTCAACATGTATGATTATCTTACACACTCAGCATACTTATAGTTTTATTTGAACCTTTCCAGTGTCAATTTCAATTTGATTTGGTCCAAAATACTATCTACAAGAAGCATTAAAACATTATTTGAGTAATCAATAAATATTTCAGAACATTTTTGTTTTCATAGTTTATTAATTACCAATAAGAACATCATCAAGAAAGCTGCAAGATGTTGTATAAATCCTAAATAATGTGTTATTTCATTTCATGTCACTATTTGATACATATAATAATCCCTTTATGGCACAATCCTTATCAAACATAAAGAATTTTTGTCACCGTTTACTGGCGACGACGTCAATTTGTATTGATGAAACACGTTGCCTGCTAAACACTATTCATCATCTCATATATCATTAATACATGATTGAAAACCTCAATCACCACGAGTGGTCTGTCATGAGTGAATTTATTTACTTACGAGATAAAAGCAATGGCCCTACTAATGAATTATGAACATTAAATTTATTATGGGCACGCATCTTCACAAATTACATGCTCAAGATGCTGTCCATACTCTTGCCCTGGCTACAATTTAAATCACCTGATGGATCAAACATTCTTCAGGTACCCACTTGTACCGCTGGGTAAACGGAGGCAAATTACGAATTCTACATCTAAAATAACACCACAAGTATCTCCGGGATATTCAAAATCTAAAACCAGCCAGCAATTTAGCGCCAAATCTATCTGCGCGCCGAGTTCTGATGTTTTTGTAAAGGTGCCTGCATAATTAGTGTCCGCGTAATTATTGGGTACTTCATGTAAAACACTGCAACATTCGCCACATCACTATTGCTTCTTGATTCTGAATATCATGCACATTGGATGGCCTGTACATGTCATTTGTTAACTAGAGTTACTTATTATAGCTTACTTGAAATCTGAGTAATATTTAAAACATACATATTCATAAATGCCTGTTGAAGATATCGAGATGATATTGAGAACAAGTCCCACGGATTTACACATTCTTTATTGCAGGATTGTGACGTTTCGGTGCCTATAGTAACACTGTTATCAAGCATGTGATATTAAACATGATTTTGAGAGCGAATATATACGTAAATGAGAATAGGTTATTCACTCTTTTCAAAAAGCACGTCGCAATCCTGTAATAAAGAAGAAGTTCTAAATCAATAGAACCTTTTCTCTATTCATCTTTCCAACTACTGAAGAAGATATTGTTGTTGGAAATCTACAATGCCATTACAGATTGTGTAATAACATCGCGTGCTTGGTGTCTGACATAACTCCATAATCAGAAATTATGAAAGTTGAGCAAATCATGCAATACATAATTGATGCTGACATTCTTCCAGTGGCGACATCAATCACATTTTTTATTAAATGTCATCTTGAACTATGTTTTCTTATATTTACTTACATTTAAACTGAAAATCTCGAAGGAAACGTATTGACATTATTGTAGACGATTTATTGATATCTGATTACCAGAGACAGCGACTTTGTAAGATGCTTAACAAATCTACCTCCAAGATGGCCATACATGTTGACACATGATGCATGAAGATGCATCAACGTCACATGCATCATTGATGCTAAAATTCTTCTATTAAAAACATTACGCACTTTAGATGCTTTGTAATGCTTAAAAGGTGTTTACATTCATCGGGTCTAGTTATTTTTTTTATTTTAGGAATCTCCGACGTTAACATATTGACTATATGGTAGACAATTTATCATTTTAATCTAAATACTCCTTAACAGTGATCTTTAAGTTGTAAGATACTAACATAACTGCCCACAGGCTTGACCTTAATTGATTTTGACCTCCCCTTGTCTGACCAGGTCAATCATTTACTAAGTAGACTACTGGTATAGATTTACAGATGATAGACTGTGTAGAAAGGTTATATATTGCTGGAAGGTATGTCTTGTATTATTTAAGACTCTTATGTTGAAATCAATAATAACGGACAATGTGTTGTCAGACAAGATCTGGAACGATAACCATTCTCAAAAACAATACAAAGTTATACAAACGGGCGTATGCCGGTGTAAAATAAACACAGGGTGTTTGATGGATTGTTTGATTATTGACATGTCGTAAAATTTTAAGTTTCTCGTCTTTTCAATTAGTCTGCACTCAAACATCCCGTCTATGGCAACGACTGATACAAACTGTACATGTACCGACTCACCTCCACAATGTTCTAGGGTTCTGGTTTTAAACCATTAACGTCTACGAGTCTTACGGATAAGATAATGAGTTATCCTATATAGGGATTTCTTTAATTACTTGATATTGTTTTCGAGTTTATCTAAGATCTTTGCAATTGACAGTGACATTTTTGAAATGCTAAAAGACTAGTAAGACTAAAATGATATACAACATAAGTATATACATGTATATATGGTTGATGCAAACTGACGTATACGAATGGTAACTCTCAAAAGGTCTAATAGAAGATCTGTACTCCAATTTCTTAAATACCACTGATGTTCAACAATATTTCGTATAAATAAATTTTCAGTAATTTGAATCTTGTGCCTCTGATATGACCATTGATATCATTATTAACTTATTAGTTTAAGTTCGGTCTATGGCATGAGAGTAGATAAGATTTGAGTACTATATTCACTTCACACGTGTCTTTTCAAAGTACTGTAACAGAAAAGTCACACAAATGAGGTACAAACCATTCGACTTAAAAATTGCTTCTTGTTTATCCATATTTTAAACTCCATGGTGCGTGTTTCATCTTTGTTTCCTGGATCAAAAATTTATCTACTAGTATAGCCTTGATTTATCCCGAAGTGGATTACCATGAAACCACTTTGCTGTTTACAGTGTCCGTCAAGATTTTATTCGTAAAGAAATATATCATCACAAGGAATTAACTTTCGTGTTTGGTTAAACCTTCCCAGGTGGAGAGATCAAAGGCCAAGCCGACAGGTGAAAGTGTATATATGAGCTGGCTACAGTATACAACGCCCACCTGTTCTTGTGGTCTTGTGTTCTTATTGGCCCAACAGTTTCCTTGTATGTCGCTCTGACAAATGGCCTCAATTCCATGCTTGTATCGATCCTGCACCAGGAAAACCTCTCAAAGGAAATTAGAAATTCCTAAACTTATTTTACATTAATCTAATAAATCGGTTTAACAAAGAACATGGTTCACTGTCGGGGAAGTTCTTTATTTATGTACCAGTCCAAATACAATCTGATTTAAGCCTTGATGTATTTAGTTTACTTTTCTGTGACATCTCTTATGCCCATCCGCCTGAACCTAAAAGTACAGTCAGAAAAGCTTACTAATTATCGCCGATCAGATCGCTGTACAAAAATCAGGCATTTGAGCGCAACGTAGCAAGGCTTCAAAAAGCCAGCAATGAAAGTTTGTGCCAGTTATTGCTTGCTGGGGAAGTGCAGTGACATCCAATTCTTGAATTTCTTGCTAGGCATCTTAACCCGGTTAATCTAAAAAGATTTGATGTATATCTTTTAGGTATTTTTCATTTATTTTATTTTCAACATTTTTTATAAAGGAAGTTTTTGTATAATAAAACTGTAATGTGTATTTTATATATTTGTTATTCATGTTTCACTTAGAACAACACCATTATGTTATTTGTTTGATATTTACATGAAACGTCAATACACATTAACTTACTTCAAGGAACTTTTATGATTTTTTAATGAATGTGTACTTAGGTTCAACAAACGTAAACAGCTACGTTATCATACATGCGTAGCATTTATACACATAGAACAGATACACATTATGATTCGCCCTTTTCTATTCCACATCTGCTATGTTTGTATATTTACAAAATGTACCCACAAACCAGTTCCGTGTCTGCTGATGGTGAGGGATCTGTCAGATTTAAGCTATTGTTACAGCCCCTCTGCTCCTATCGCCTACAATGTTTGCCGTAAGGATTAGATCGGATTAGAGTGATTTACCTATCTCCTACATACTCCGGCCTACCTGGCGGGTTTCAAGTGGTCATGATGTGACTATATTCCTTAAGATTAAAGTTTGCTAACGCCTTGCTGATTTGTAAATTTGTTGATACAGAGAGAAAATTTGGGAAATGCGTTTCTTTAAACAGTAGAGAGAGATGCAAACCGTTTACAATTCTAAGCCTATTGCCCTAACATTCCTTGAATGAGACGGCACTTAGATTTACTTGGAGATATTACTTTTTGTAGTCTTCTCTTCTCTTCTTCTTCTTGTCTGTCTTTTGAAGCAGCTCCTTGAAACCATCCCTGGTTTTGTGTGTGGAGATTTTCTGTCTTAGATTTTGTTTTTTTTGTATTCAAGTCGTTTTCTTAGTTTCAGCGATTGATTAAGAGAAATTGTTTAATGCAGTTTGTAAATTAAGCTGCCATTACAAACCAATACAGTCAGGCAATCTCATGAAAGTCAAGTTTTCATAAACCCTTAAACCAAGGTTAATAGATTGTTCCTGGCGTCTTTAGGTCATATTTTATAAACCCTTAAACCAAGGTTTAATAGATTATTCTTGACGTCTTTAAGTCAGGTTTCATAAACCCTTAAACCAAGGTTAATAGATTGTCCCTGACGTCTTTAGGTCATATTTTATAAACCCTTAAACCAAGGTTTAATAGATTATTCTTGACGTCTTTAAGTCAAGTTTTCATAAACCCTTAAACCAAGGTTAATAGATTGTTCCTGGCGTCTTTAGGTCATATTTTATAAACCCTTAAACCAAGGTTTAATAGATTATTCTTGACGTCTTTAAGTCAGGTTTCATAAACCCTTAAACCAAGGTTAATAGATTGTCCCTGACGTCTTTAAGTCATGTTTTATCAACATTTTCGACTTCATCTGTTCAATTTCTGAATCCATTTCACGAGTGGCGATGACGTGCACTGAAGACGGGCAGCAGTAAAAACAGATTTAATACCATATAGATTTCATTCCTAGTAGCTTGATATAGGATTACCTAATCTGTTAAAGGTTTTGGAAATGGAGTGGCAACAAAACGCCTGTAGTGTATAGTCACTATGCTTATGTGGGTTATAAGTAACGGGCTTTGACTACCTTTAATTAAATATTTAAAGGTGTCAAATGTTAAGTTCATTTCTGAAATTGTAGCACTATATATAAAGACATTCAGTGAAAAGTTTATAATTATAATTGTAGAGCTATTTTGCTTCGCAACTTTGCTATCAACTTTACAAAAAAAACATACATTTGAAAATCTGTTGAATGTACTTTTAGAATGACTCGCTACATTTGAAGTGAAAAAGGGTTTATTGTTTCTGCTTCGGCTGCCATGGCAATTTCATTACAATATTCCACAACGATTCAAACTGATAGCTTCAGAATCATTTCTAATTCACGCCACCAGATCTCCGATTATCTCACATAAAACATGATAAATATTTGACGTATAAAGTATGAATTAGGCTATTGGCATAGCAATGAACTGCATTTTCAGTGCAAATACACGCCGCAGTAAATCAATGGTCGTATTCCTATTGACTATTGTATAGAGATGGGGACAGATTCTACGGGTTTATCGAACTATTAACTGTTGGATTCCACAGGACATGGTGTATGGGTGGGCCTTTATTGGAACTTCTATTAGGTCGGACGTAGGCGGGAGTGACATAACAGCTCATCTCCGGGACGCCTCTTGACGATTTAGCAACATTAATGAAATGAAATGTGATATGTGATTAATATTTAATGGGCTATAACACAGTTGTGCTTTTCAGTAGAAATTATTATTGTTAACATATCAAATCTTTTAGTGTTCGGATCTATTGATATCATTGTTTTAATTCTTCACTTATATTCATATGTTAACATTTTGATCGTTAATTATTATTGGGCTAATGAATTCCCAATTTCTCTCGTTGACACTAATGAGGTCCAACGGGGTATCGGATTTCGACTGTAATGTTTAATGTGAAATTAATTAGTAGATTTGCATATATCCGATCGAAATTCATTTGAGACAAATGCTCATTTAACGCCCATTTCTGGCTTTCATATTTTTAATGCATATATATATATATATATATATATATATATATATAGGTAAAAAGGTGAAAGGTCGCACGTGAAGTAAATGTATATTTGAAAAAATGAAATACTTCAGACGACACTTGCTGTAGATATCATTTTAATGATGACTGGATGCGTCGCATTTCGACTTGTTTACAAGTCTTTTCAACTGTTGAAAATGCGACGCACCCAGTCATCATTAAACTCTTAGATCAATATATATATATATATATATATATATATATATATATATATATATATATATATATATATTGATCTAAGAGTAAGGCCTTAGGGAAATAAATTAATATACCACTATTGAGTCTCGTGTTCATAAAGAAATGAACCAATGACCTTGAATCACCTACTACAGTACCACAGAATGTGTCAGCCATGGTCATGCGTATATGCAGAAGAAAAAAAACTGACATATCATTCGTTTTCGGCTTGAACAAGAATGTTATCTAAACTGTGCTGTTGAAGGTATGATAAACAAAAATGACATTTTCACGTGAATCATAAACGAGAATGTTTTAACGGTATAAATAGACCTGGTTACTATAAACATTACATTTCTTCGTGACTTAACTAGGGTTTTGAATGTGATACGTGAAGTGTTGTAAAAGACAGCCCTGTAAATGTGTTGGAGATAGTGACCCAGTAATTTATATACACTTGCATGGTATGTAAACTAGTTGGCTCCATTGGGGTGTGTGCCGGGGTGGTGTTCTATCAACACTACTATTTCATGTGGCCGTATAGGCACACATTTGTGCTGTATTTATTCGCTCAATACTAGTTTACTCGCTGAGCAGGTGAAGTGCACTCTAAATAGGGAAAAACAAAGAGTGAACTACCTCCCACGAGGTCGGATAACCAACGCTCTGATTAGAGTTACTACGATTTATTTTCTAGAGTATTACTGAGACCGTCTTTAATTAAAAGACTACGGGTGTTGCACTTAGTAGTTGTAATGATTTCTTAAATTCATTTACAAGAGTACGGCTGTTTCACGTTATATACAGTAATTATTTGTTAAATGGTTTTTTTCTATTAATATGTGTTTGAAGTTTGATATTCTAATGAAATGAGGATACGTTTGTTTGATTAGGGTCAACCCCCACAGCGGACTCCGAAATGTATTTTTAGCGGATACAATTTTACTTTCGATTTATATATGTGTTAAATTTGAAAATATTTTTACCTTTTTCCTCGATGTTTCTAATATTATGTATAACGTGTATTGACATATTCCATTTTATAGATTCACTGTGCTATATGTTCACGTAGTCTTGGTATTTTGCTGCTCCCTCCCCCTCATTGTTGTACTTCATTGAAAAGTTATTTAAATTCATCAGTTTCTATATTCAAAAGATATCGGACAAAAGATATCAACGATGAATTTTTTCATTTTAATATCAAAATTGATGACGGAAAATCTATGGTTATTGTTCATAGATACATCTGTTGTGTTTGATATGTTGACCCTGCGTCCACATTCTCTACCCATGTCCATAACTCCTAGGTAAGTGACATGTTTATCCACTTCTAATTCAACTTATATCTCCATTAGGCTAATGCGAAAACAAGTGTTCTGCTAATGTTCATAGACTCTTGTGCCAACCATCAAGTACCATTGGACACCTACAGGTATCTAAGTATCGAACCTGGTCCTCAGGTCAACGGTGACCAACCTTGATACCAACGTGCCACCCGTGTACTTGCTCTCGTCAGATGAAATATTTAAAGTGACAAAGTATAGTGCATAAATTTGGATTTAATATGTGCTATAGTATAAGATGTACTGATTTAAGTTCAAATCATTTCTTAAAAGTCATCCTTTAAGTCTAAAATATGGCATTTACTTGATTTCATTGGCAGTATAACAGAAGGCTAATAGATGTCAAGAAGCCAAAATCCTATGTCCCATTTATAACAATACTAGTTATATGACCTAATTATCACTTCCAACTCATGTCTGCCTATTGTTTGATATACTTAATTTACTTTTGGCCAAATATTTATATATACGTCTTTGGCTTGGCTCCGTGTTGTTCTATTTTCGGTCACAAATCACGTCTTTAACCTTTAACTATATAGAATCGATTGACTTGTAACTTGTAATTTCAAGCAACATTCAGTATTTGCAATATGATAACACAATTTATTACGTTTGATATATTTGGCTATAATAACATACTCTGTGTCACTTTAAGCGTGCTGATGGTAGTATCGGGTAGTCGTCCATAAGTCCCTGTTTCAAGTGTCATGTTTTTCCAGATCTCATTAATCCAATAAATGACTTTTCTTACACAAGTAAACCAATACAACATTGACACATTATGACACGACAGTTTAAACAATTCAAACAATTTATTTAACTCGGCTAATCATGAGTGGCAGTTTTATGTCCTTGTTCCATGAACAAAACATATACAGTGTGAAAAAATATATGAATATTATATCATCGTTTTGTAAAGTTTTAATATCATATACAAATCTTTATGAAAATGCAATTTTCATTATAATAATTAAACCTTTAAAGGTTTTTTTAATATTGGTGTTGTTTTGGAAACAATTTGTGAAAACATAAAAGTGAGATATACGCATTAATCTTTTGAAATAATCTTAATCTAAAGTATATATAGTGTTGTAGAATTAATACTAAAGTTTTTGGAAATACATCTTGTTTACATGCTTCGTATAAATAAATAATCTTTCCATGCAGCTATGTCTACCTTCATAAAAAACATTACTTCATGTTGTTCTGATATCAGAAATCAACTCGTATGTTCTCATGATGGATTAAATAATAGATGAAAAAGCATGCGCAATTATCCCTTGACTTAATGGACGTATAAGATTGATGGGTTTTGCTGTCCATTTACAATCCACCAGTTTTTCCCCTGTGCAGTATGTCCAATGTGGTAGGGTTTTGTAATCAAAGAAAAGGCTTTCCCCCTGGACATAATGACACCGTGCCAAGACGTCGTCAATAAAAGAACGGCTGCTTAATGAGCATTTCCTGACACGAATCCCTTTGCGTGAAAACTTTCAAACAAGCAAAGAAATAATTCCTTTCCTACAACGGCTACACTGTTAGTTTTTTAATAATGAGAGATCATATATTAGAAGCATTCATTACAATAAGTAGGTATTTTGATACACTTGATGTATGTTATACATTACTTTCTTAAAGGATGTATTCCCTTACACGTAAGACAAAAATTATAAGCAAAGTCGTGCAGGACCAATTATTTGTCACTCCAAAGTGATTCTAATTTTCTAATTACAAGATCGATAGATTTGAAGAGGACAATATTGTTCTTAACGCAAGTCGTCTTCCCCCATGGTCATTGTCATTTGTTTGTTTAGATTTTGTTTTGAACGCTCCCCTAATAAGCTGTTCATAGTGTGAATCTTTACGCTTCAGGATAGTGTGGGTAGAGAGAGCTATGGAGTTGCCTCCCTTTACTCACAGTATTGTTAGCAGCGAGGATTTCGTTGTCACATTAATTTTATTCCTTTATATAAATGATTTCATGTTTTGTATGGAATGATATCGAATCGATATAAAAATTACTTTATTGAAATCAATTTCTGAATTTCACCCAAAGATATCTTCTCTCAGAAATTCTATATAGGTTACTAGATTTATTTGTATAACTTACTTTCTCCACATGATGAGGGCAAGTTGATATTTGGCAAAAGCAATTAATTGCCCATTATGAATTAGTGGTTACAAAACCCACTCTCAGTTCACATTAACGATAATTAATAATGACATGGGATTATAAAGCTGTTAGAATTGGATATTTAACAATTTTAACCATCTACAAAAGCATCATAGTGGTCCCAATGTTAATTTGTCTTCACAGAAGTTATTCTCGCTCTTGAAATAGCAGCTTTTATATACATACGTCATAATTGAACCGATTAAAATACTGAAGAGAAAAAAGACGAGCTTCACTTGAAGATTTGACTTCAATAAGATGTCATGTTCACAGCCTATTACGGAACATTTTCCACATTCATTACAAACTTTAGTGACCCGATGATACCGCGTACCGTCAGGCGTTATCAATACATTATTAGTACATTTTCACAGTCAAAAATCTTTAAACTCGCATATTTGCAAAACATTCAGATTCCTATTAATAATGTCGTTACAAACAGGAACGAATGTTAAGATAGACATGCATGACTGTTTACGTGTGATTTGCACGCTTCTGGGCTGCCACAAGTGTGCATTTGATAAAGCCATGAATGAACTGAGTCTCGTAAGAGTAGAAATTTTTAATACGCGTTTGAGACTAACCATAATAAAGAATCGTAAAACACAGTATGTAGATATTAAAACAGACAGGAGAGAATTAGTACTTCACATAAAATTTAACAATATTCCTGATCATATTGAGATAATTGCTCATTTACTGTAGCTTGCAAAAGAATATTTTAAGGTGTAAAATTACCAAAAGTATTCAAAAGTATTCTCTCCTGGGAACCTTTTTTGAAATTTTTGAAATTTTTGGAAACATGCCATTTGTAAAAAGGATTTTAGAAATCGATGCGAACGTTTTAATAAACGCGGAGCAATCAATTTGTAGCTTCTCATTTTTATTATATGTTTTAAGTATATGGTCATTAATAAATTCGCCCGAAAGGTGGAATTGAACCACTCTGACGTCAGTCAGCTACAGGTTTGAAGCCTGCACCCCAGACCACTGAGGTTCGTTCGGGCAATTAAGTCTGTCATTGCGCTGCTTATATACTGTTATCTGTGATCTGAATGATTGAAACCGGCCGGCCTCATTTGAATATCCTCGAGGACAATCCCGTCACAGTAAATCGTTAAAAGCTTAATGTTTAAATCTGTCTCATCACTCTCACTTCCACGGTATTGCTTTATTTGTGCACTCAAAATATTTGTGTATTTTCTCATAGTTAATTGTACAAATGAAAATTAACGTTGAAAATATATTGAATACTATCAGACGCAGGAATCCTATCAATATTCATATCAGTATATTATTCCACACAGATGTGAGTCTGACTGAAGCAACAGCTGATGTACGTTGGTCGACAATAAACATTTAATATGTTTACTCAAAAAATACCATAATATTTATCTTTGTTGATATTCATCAAAAGCAAACCTAATCCCTTTACTTGTGTCAGTGATATATATTGACATCTGTTTGATAAATTCGCGTCTGATACTGGTACTCGAATGATATTCTGTATGTTCTATATCATCACATCATCACTAAGGTTCGTCAAGGAAGTCTGATGTGTTCTTGCTTGTTTAGTTTTGGAATAAATTTTGCACTATAAAGGTCTGTCCATTTGATTAGCATCTTGGTATAAAAAAAGGTAGATGGATTAAATCCCATCTCATTCATACATATTGGTATCTATGTCGTTTTAAGCTATGTTTGCTCGCCCGAAAGGTGGAATGGAGCAAGTCAGACGTTAGTCAGCTACAGGTCTGAAGGCTGCACCCCAGACAGCTGAGGTTCGTTTGGGTAGTCTACTGTGGTTATGCCGGCCTTGAATTATGTTATCTTCAATCAACTTGATATGCTGGTAGGCTGGTATCATTTGAATATCACTTGACATACATGTTGAGGTAAATTACAACGAATTAGAATGTTAGATATTCCACATAAATCTTATCATCAATTTTATATAAACTATCAACAACATAAAAAAAAACCAAAGTTGGAATTGAATCTTAACATTTGTTCAATAAAGGCAGTTTATAACTATTCAAAAGCATCCTATAATAGTCATCAATGGACAGCTTAAAGGCGATTACTATGAATGTTAATTCGCCCGAAAGGTGGAATTGAACCACTCTGACGTCAGTCAGCTACAGGTTTGAAGCCTGCACCCCAGACCACTGAGGTTCGTTCGGGCAAATAGGAATGTCATTGCGCTGCTTATATACTGTTATCTGTGATCACAATGATGGAAGCAGGTCGGCCTCATTTGAATACCATCCTTTAGACAATCCGATTACAGTAAATGATAATAAATGTTATGTTTGATTTGACTCTGCAGTTATGATAAATACACCGTTGCTATGTTTGTGGTAATATAAATGTTGTGAAATTCAGCACGATGAATCGTAAAACGGAAATTAAACGTTGAATATACGCAATGACACATATGAAATACTAGCATGCTAACACATGCTCTAAATAATCATACCAACAGGTTACACAGGCGTGAGTTTGAATATAGCAACAAATGATACTACATTTAGTTAGTTTACTATTATTATAACTGAGTGTGTTTCAACGAAATTAAATGTGTATTTTAATGTTAATCCACTTAATCAAGAGTTAATAAATTCAAAAAAGTCTAATAATATATGTTATTTGGGCAAAATATATTGACAAGTCGTTAAGCTGTCAAATATATTTGAATGCAATAAATAGGTTATTTGTGTTGCAAATGTGCAATTAATAAGAACGTTCTTAAAATTCCTTCCCATATATACAATAAATTAGTAACTGACATTTGTTTACAAATATTTGATGCATTAAACGATGAAATCATTTTGACTATGTGACAGATAAACGAATTTTCCACCAGCATTACTTTGAATTATTTATGAATGATTATATTTTATCTTATTTTAACGTCTGATTCATTTACATTTCCTCTAATAAAAGGAATGGTTATAAATAATCGCTGTTAATCAGTATTTTGGGTTTCGGTCTCCAGTTTGTTCGATTAGGGATCTTTATAATTTTTTACCTAAGATTTAAAATACCTATCTGAAATCTTTATTAGTTTTGTGTGGTTAGTTTATCCTTTCTTGTTCTTGTTTGGTTATGTTCAACGTTTTCTATTTATAGTTTGTTTTTCATCGGTCTTAATCGGTTTGTAAACGTTTACTCACTTGTTCAGGTTGTCATTTATGTGTTCGGTTATCTTTTAAAAAAATATCTTATCTTTCGGTTATCTTATCACTTTCTCTTTTAATTAAATTTTAAAATAATCCTACTCCCTGTCAAATAAGTTTTTATCAATGGATTACAACGATGTTATATTCAACTTCATAATGTTGCTTCAGCATTTGACTTGAATCATTCATAAAATCCTCGGCAGTCTCTGTATGTGTTCATTCGTTTCTATCAAACTGTTGTCTAGCATAAGAACAGATTTATGAAACAAAAGAAATCAACTTCGGTAACGAGGATACTGTATAAAAGAAAACAAGTAACTTTGTTAACAGATTGTACTAACTGAATTTTGTTTGAGTCATACTATGAGTCTACAAGACAGTGTCATGAAGGTGATTAAATCGTTATGCATTTGATTAATGATATAAACCATGAGCTGATGTACCTCATGTATAAAGAGTGAATCAATATGTTCCTTTTCAGGTTGTCTTTTGTTTAGATTCAGATATAGTAAATATATAGATATAGTTTGTATAGACACAGTTCGTAAAAAAGAAGCGCTAATAATATATTTTCGTTTACAAACAACTACAATTGCATGTTTCGATATGTACGTGAAACATGTTCGCAAAATCCGTCTTCACAGGAGCAATTTTTTAACCTCTACAGAAAAAGGTGGTCATTTATTGACTTCAATGTATTGTTGATGACAGTTTTATATCGATTTACGTCTCGGTTTGTCTTACTTTGTTTATATAGGAGACGGGAGAGGATTTCTGTGATTCCTATAGTGCCAGGCACAAGAGACACGTGGAGGGATTTCTCTTCTGTCTTATAGACAATGACACTGCTAATGCTATTACGACATATATAATACCACTCGAAATGATAAACAGTTGCTCCTTTATAAGCCCCTGTCTTTTCAGTGTTGATAAATATTGCTCCAATAGAGACATTCTAGCCTAACACCAAGACTGTAGTTAATACCATTTTTATTTTCACTCCAACATAGCCTTTTGAAAAGCACGTCTATATCAGGTATTTCTCTGAGGTTCCTTTCTTTCATTTGATAAAATAATCATTTTTTAGAATTACTTTTTCAGAGACTAATAAAAATCTAGAGACGTTCTTGCATGTATCTATTGCAGGTTCAAATGCATTTGAAAATTGTTTATACGTCTGAAAATGTTAAAAACCGGATGATATTACTATTGTGGTATTATATCTCCAAACATGTCACTTGTCAATGACAAACGTATAACCTATTTGGATTTGTGTGCAATCATTTAATTTTCCATTTTTAAGCAAGCTATCTAGGACATTTATTTTGTAAATGTATTTATTAATCAAGTATCAACTAAATCAAAATTAAAGGCCTTGGTAGTTTAGTAACGTGTTTGAATAATATATATTATTAATATTAATGATAAATTATTTATGAATATCTCAAGGGATATAATACATTGGGAAATATCTGTTCACTTGTTGTTTGGACAATTCGACGAACACGATTGGTCCAGAACGAGAACTCGGACATGGCTACATGAAGTAATAATCATAACGCAATAAACTAACAGTTTGAAGACTGCATGGTGTGGTGCAGTGACTGCTCACCTTAATAAGATTACCTTTATCATTTTAAATTTCTTTGCCATGATTATTAATGACGAGCTCACAGTATAATCAACATTCTACAACGATTGTAGGTCTTGATATCACCATTTACATGTACGACCATTACATGTCAATCTGTGACTTAGGGAACAAGTCAATTTGGTTGAATTGCTTTGAGTTTCTCTTTACTGCAAACGTTAAACATCATAATGAAGGATACTTAAGAGATTTAGAAATACTCGTCTTCAAAGGTAATTTAGGCTTGCTAATCATATTTTTATAAATGTCATTTGAATAATGCATTGATGTCGGTCTTTCATAATCAAACTAAGTTAAAAATCGCTGCCATTCGTGCTATGGTACACTTAATTACTAGCGATGACGGGTTATTTCAACAAGAAAAAAAGAACACAGGTTTGGCGTTTTCTTAATTATAAGCCGTTGCTAGGCTACTGCATAGTAACTTTTCTTGTGGCCATTATCTACACATAACGCTCTATTGATTCATGCCGTTAATCTACCTGGCCCCACGCTGAGTTTGAGAACACATGTTGTCCAGAATACCGTTTACGTCCCAATAACAACATCAGTTGTTACCATCATCGAAGGAATAAATATCAAAAACCTAAGTTACGTCTTTGCGATAGGCCTTCATCATTGAATCCTCAAAGAACAAAAATCTTCGATTTTCGTCTGTAATTCCGATGCAACGCACATTAACATCTCAAGATAAAATTCTGTTTGTCACCCCTAAAGTAAAGTCCTCAACCTTTGGCAAGAGAACTTTCTCCTACTCGGAATCAACCAAATGGAACGCTTTACCAGACCACCTAAAATCTGCTGCCAGCCTTTCATCCTTTAAGTCTCAACTGAAAACCCACTTGTTTAAAGAATATTATATCTAATATATCGTCCTGGCCCATGAGCGCAAAGAGCACCCTGTGTGAAGTTCTGCGCTATATAAATGAATGTATTGTTATTATGATTATTTCAGCGTTGAAGGTATTATCTTATAACTTTTCGAACTCAGGTGATAATGATCTTTTTTTTTCAGGGTCCATACGCAAATGTCAAATGTCATCCCATTTTACCACATTCGACTTGGGCGTATGGGCGTGTACACCACATTCTAAAACTATTTTCAAAATACCCATTCCTCACCACAGTATCTACTTTCCTTCTCACGTGACTTCTGTTCAAGATGGCCTTAAATCACGGTTCTTCAGGATCCCCTAGCGGCAAAACGTTAAGAATGGACATGCTACCTTCCTCATTTCTTAGATTCATATGTTATTTTTCATCTTCGACTTATATATTGGAAGTTGAAGTCCTTTCTTTACGGGGCAAATATTCCGGATTTGGTATTTCTAGCACGATCCACATGTATCTGAGGTTGATTATTAGTGAAACCAAGGTAAGGACAGAATGTGAGGTATCCTAGGCAATATATGTTCTTCTCTACAATTATTCCTTGACCTGATGTTAACATCAGGTGGTGTGCTCAAGCAGGCAAATAGATTCGGGTGTTCCTAGTCGCTCAACTCATTCCGACATTGTCGAATATGTATGCTTGATGAACTATAAGATCTTGAAAGGTCTTTGAAACGAACTATAATCGTTTTCGCGACAGAGACAAATAATTACCGATCTTCCTGCGTTCATATTCCATTTCCTTATTGTAATTTTTATTGTTTGTTTTTTTCCTTTCATTTTGTTTACTTATCATTCCACGGAAGCCTTAGTAAATTAGATCTTACGTAATGGCGCCAATAAATCTTTTTATTGTTGTTTGATGTTGATGTTAACGGAATAACTGGTGGCCTTGGTAATGGGAACTACGGTATCTATTGACTTTTATTTTGGTTACTTCGTGAAGATGTGAAATCCTATATGTTGTAATGAAATCATCGACCTGACTACATCATTATGAATATGCTGTTTATATGAAAACACCATTGACCAAATATTAGCGTCAAATATTTGTGCCCTTCATATCTTGTTAATTTGTTTGATCATGGCATTTGCATTTTGTTGACTCTTTTCATCAGGTAAATAAATCCTCAGTGCTTAACTAGAATATTCATCACGGTCCATTTGTTATAATCTTTAAAATGAATATTTGTTTTATCAATTATAGTTTGTTGCGTTGAAATGAATATATATAACATCGAGTTTCTTAGTGTCCTTATACACAAACACTTGTAACACGTTTAACCTAAAAACTGCATTTTAACCATTTTCTTTCTTCTCTAATCACTTCCTTCTATGTATTCTGTATTAACTTAATACATTTTCTTATCGATTGTAATTATTTTCTTGGTTCGTTCAATTAAGTTATTGATGACTTTAAACAAAATGTTAAGGGCTTATTAAGAAGACATGACTAAATCATAAATGCAATCGTGATCTTTTGATCTCGAGTGTTCGTTCCGATGTCTTCCAAATGTCTTAGAAAAACGGATGGTCACGACCAGAACACGTCTCATACACGTCATCGATTTTCCTCTTCATGTTCGTTTCCATTAGAAACGTGTCTGAATTGCTTTGTGCATTGGCACTGTCTTAAATGTTAACCTAAATACAAAGGAAACTTGACACCAAGTTCTAATCACTCTGAATAAACAATTAGAAAAGAGAGATGTTTAAGATTAACTACCTTTGGTAAATCTGTCTTTTCTTAGAACAACGAAGCACTTGAACTGAAACAGCCAGTTTTGCACTTATGTATACTTTGATATTCAAAGTAAGCATAGGTTAAATGGTTGATTTTAAAACACGTTTTTTTAACCATTATAGTCTTTCAAGTCATAAAATGTGTTGCTGTCGGCTTTCTTAGTTTTCACGTAAAATTCGACGCATCGACGCTTTACAATTGGAAACATCTGATAGTAGTTCAATCAGTGACTGGCCTTGAGAGCTTTATGAACATTGTAACATTTTAACAATGCAAGGCTATCCGGAAGTTGTCTTAGCGAATATTTCCAGACAATCTCCAGGTAAAGTGTTTAGGTTTTGATATTCATTCAAAACGTAAATTCAGTTTAAAGTGTTTACGGGAAATCTGAATGCTTCTCTCTTTTCATAAATACTTTTACAAATTGAACCTTTCTGTGTAACAAACTTAAAAATGCTCAATGAAGTAACCAATTGGATCTAAAATTCTATACCAATATGCCATGTGATATCTTTAAAAAAGATATTGTGCCATATATATAGTGAGTGCCATATGCTGTGCAATCTGATGGAGTCAGATGAAACTAAAACATGTTAACCTCTTTGAGGGCTGTTTTAAATTAAAGGCACTAGTGCACGCTTTTACGGTTTATATTGGCTATTTTAAGGTTTAAGATGACTTATGCATTCACTTAAGCTTTCTATCGATGCAAAGAAATACTTAAAATTCTTTACAGTTGACCTGCAAATTAACAATAAAAAAGTTTAGACAGCCGCTGTCGGCTTGGACATATAAAATATCTATGGTTAGCTGTGCACAACACGGATAAATTATGGACAGTTGAACGCGACTGAACTAGTATTATGTGAAGCTATTGAATTTACCTAAACTCTGAACTGAGAACAAAGAATGAAATATGTTTTTTGAATGCAATGTTGTAAATAAACCGATTTAATAACACAGCATTAGCATTGTTATTAGATTGACCAAAGCGGCTGCCGTTTCCGCTTTTCTGTTTATAAGCAAACTTTTAATATTTCCGATATCGTAGCTCATGCGGATTTAAAGTTACGTTGCATTAAATACTTCCAGCCTTTAAAAATCAACTTTACTACCTGAATACGTAAATATTTGTTAAATCACTTACGAGGTAGATTACTTGAGTGAGGGTCGTGAGTAATATCGAGAGATATGCAGTATCTGTGGATTCGTTGTGTTTACGAAATATTGGTGTGCACTAGTGCGTTTAAGCACTCAGAAAATACTTAAAACTGAGATTTAGGGTAAAAGACAGAAACTATAACTTGGTTTTCAGGGTCGTTTACTATAACTTACCCTTTAGATGTTCGAGGTCTTTGGTAGAATCTACAACCGATCATTTTGCATTTCTTCATGGCCAAATAACAGGGGCTTAGCTAGTGTTCAGATCTTGATTGTCTTTCATAGAGGCTACCTGAGTTTTTCAAGTTTTACGGTCATCTTTAGGGTCTGTTTGAAAAGGTCTTCAGGGTCCTTCATAGGATCTTTAATTCAGATTTTGGATAAGTAAGGTTGTCAAGATCCTTTATGGAATGTATGATTGAGTCGTCGGGTAATCAAGTTATTCGAAGTCTTTTATAGAATCTTGAACTCCGATTTTGGATATATATTATTTTCAGGGTCTTTTATGGAATGTATTATCGAACCGTCAGATTTCGGATGAACATGGTTTTCAGGGTCCTTTATGGAATGTATGATCGAGTCATCAGGTGTTCAAAATGTTCAGGCAAGAAGCAGGTCTGGAGGAATTATTCAAATATGTTGCAAAATCTTTTATCGGTACGTTTATCACAAAGTACTACAAGAGACCTGGCGCAGGTGAAGCCGTCCCTCACACACGTACATTAGTACCCTTTATCAGCGACATCTTGTCCAAGTTTAACGAGGTTTCTAATTACATCCGGGAGCTCAAAGGCTTAACGAGGAAACCACCATTACGAGCAAGACAATTTATTGACAAATTGAAGGCTTTCCAATATCCATGAGAACTCTGTTCTCTCGCTTATTACATACAAGCGCGTGGTCACGACCCCTAGTGAGTGATTGTATTACTGACCAGATCACATGTCACGATTTAGCTGTGTTCATTGATTTTGTCATTTGTTCATTAATTTTGCTTTTTGCAAGACGTGAAGCTTATATCTAAACTATTGACTAATTAGTTTCAACCTCCTAGAGTTTTTTTCTCCGATAATGGTCATTTATCATTTGTTCTTCAGTAATGATTGGCTTGTGCAGGGACGACATTAAGAAATTCACATTTGTTTAATGATTATAGTTTTTTTTCTTTTAACTAGTTGGTTAATTATCATGGGATGAAATAAAGAAATGTAAAAAAAAATTCTGCATGTAATAAAGATTATCTTTAATAAAGGTCCTCTTCTTAATTTGGCTAAAAATGTTTTATGTATCGTAGGAAAATCAGCTAAATTCTTTCGAGGTTGAATCACGTATCAATTTATCTAACTTATCGGCTGTGTTGTACTTCTGATAGAGTGGGCAGATGAGCTACGATGGGAAGAAACATCCTCATGCGTCTGTTAAAGGGACAGCAGCACGTTTTATCTGATGAAATAAAGTGATCTCGCGAAAACGAAAATAAAAAGTTTCATATAGCTAGACAATGTATTTTATTCAAACGAATGTACCTTGATCGGTTAAGCTATGTGAATTCATTACCATGTTGGCAACATTGTCAAGTTCATCTTCTGAGTATAACTTCATGCAGTGTTGGCACCATTATCACAAAGTTTAACTATTGAGCATAACTTCATGCAGTGTTGGCACCACTGATTATCACAAACTTTAACTATTGAGCATAACTTCATGCAGTGTTGGCACCACTGATTATCACTAAGTTTAACTATTGAGCATAACTTCATGCAGTGTTGGCACCATTATCACAAAGTTTAACTATTGAGCATAACTTCATGCAGTGTTGGCACCATTATCACAAAGTTTAACTATTGAGCATAACTTCATGCAGTGTTGGCACCACTGATTATCACAAACTTTAACTATTGAGCATAACTTCATGTAGTGTTGGCACCATTATCACAAACTTTAACTATTGAGCATAACTTCATGCAGTGTTGGCACCATTATCACAAAGTTTAACTATTGAGCATAACTTCATGCAGTGTTGGCACCACTGATTATCACAAACTTTAACTATTGAGCATAACTTCATGCAGTGTTGGCACCATTATCACAAAGTTTAACTATTGAGCATAACTTCATGCAGTGTTGGCACCACTGATTATCACAAACTTTAACTATTGAGCATAACTTCATGCAGTGTTGGCACCACTGATTATCACAAACTTTAACTATTGAGCATAACTTCATGCAGTGTTGGCACCATTATCACAAACTTTAACTATTGAGCATAACTTCATGCAGTGTTGGCACCATTATCACAAAGTTTAACTATTGAGCATAACTTCATGCAGTGTTGGCACCATTATCACAAACTTTAACTATTGAGCATAACTTCATGCAGTGTTGGCACCATTATCACAAACTTTAACTATTGAGCATAACTTCATGCAGTGTTGGCACCATTATCACAAACTTTAACTATTGAGCATAACTTCATGCAGTGTTGGCACCATTATCACAAACTTTAACTATTGAGCATAACTTCATGCAGTGTTGGCACCATTATCACAAAGTTTAACTATTGAGCATAACTTCATGCAGTGTTGGCACCACTGATTATCACAAACTTTAACTATTGAGCATAACTTCATGCAGTGTTGGCACCACTGATTATCACTAAGTTTAACTATTGAGCATAACTTCATGCAGTGTTGGCACCATTATCACAAAGTTTATTTCATGAGCGTAACTTCACGTAGAGTGTCGGAAACATTGTCAATTTCAACTCTTGAGTATAAATCCATGTAGTGTTGGCAACATCATCCAAAGATTAACTATCGAGCGTACTATGAACTCCATGCAGTGTCGACAACATTATCACTTAGTTTATCTCCTGAGCATAACTCCATGTAGTGTCGACAACATTATCACTAAGTGTAACTCCTGAGCATAACTACATATAATGCAACGTTATAACTTACTGTATGGTCCCTCGCCATATCATTATCTATCAGAATGTATCATCTTCAATTGAAAGGTAGAAGAGATTTCACGAATCGCTCTCTTGGGAATATGTTTTAATTAATCATTTCCGCCTCTACCACATCTCATGCTACCACCAGCACTATTTTCTAAGTTCCAACAGAATCTTAGACAGATGCAGATGGTTAATTCTTTTACTGGTTTATACAAGGAATGCAGTTTGATTGGAAGATTCCTTGAAAACATCTACCCAATTAAAGATGGACACATTTTATATCATTCAAGGGTGCGTTTGAATGGTCTCACGACGCTTTACGATATAATCCAAATGAAAGAATCTCCAGGGTTGTAGGATTAGTATTAGTCGTCTCAGATAGTGTATAGACATAAGAAATTTGAAACTTTACATTTCACATATACTTATCATACCTATCTAGACAAATGCTTTAATGTAAAATAGTTCATCAGTAATGGGCGATTTACAATTGTCAAGCAATCTAATCGTTTACTTGCTTAGTTTTTTCAGTAATGGATAGCTACTCAAGGCATTATTTTTCACTTACATTTTCATAATTCCTTGAATGGGAAATAAATTGAGCGTAATTTAAGTATGGTAATATCCGCGTAACTCTCCGTTCCTTGAAATAAATTCAAATAGATGTTCTTTCCGTGGGTTACTAACACGACTATTCAACTCGGTATTCGTTTCACGCAAAAACAATCATGGAAGTACTGTCTCTTTAATGGTTATTGGGCGGCAAGAAATGTCGCGGTTTTATATGTGAGTCAATACCATAATTCACTGGAGACTTTTCCGAAGTGTTTTCTGGTCATTTATTGTTGGTTATGATTCTCTTGACCTCTGACACTGTCTGTCTGTATAAGAATATATATGTATATGTACAGAAGTCACCTGTGAGTTGATACCTATGCCCATATAGATATAAAGGTTATTTTCAATGACTGACCCATTTTTTAATTAAACATTATTTTATAGACCAATTACAGTGCAATAATTCTATTCAGTTCATGTTTACCTTAAGTTGTCGAGATCAACTTTAACGTAACCATGTCTTGTATTAAGGTCAAGAGCCCTTTGCTCCATCAATATAAAGTAGATCTACTGTTGACTGGATGTATATCAAACAATAAACGTCATGCTCTGTGTAATTCAATTCTTCTTGCTCCAAAGTCAAGTCTTTATCTGACATTCAGTTGTCATTTATTTTCCGGATTCTAAGGTATTTTAGGAAAGTCGATAAGAAGTAATTGAATAATTAGGATTATGTAGTGAAATCAATGCTAAAAACTCTCTCTCTCTCTCTCTCTCTCTCTCTCTCTCTCTCTCTCTCTCTCTCTCTCTCTCTCTCTCTCTCTCTCTCTCTCTCTCTCTCTCTCTCTCTCTCTCTCTCTCTCTCTCTCTCTCTCTGGTATGTTTGATATATAAACAAGTACACAAACAAAGTAGAGACCGCTTCAAGGGTCATATAGACTCTCAACATAAGTAAGTAGTTTACCTATGTTTACCTGTCTACGACATGCTTAATCTGCTCACGTGAAGCCCCGTCCAGTACCCTGGCTGACCCGTGTGACGGTATATGATAGCAGACCAGAGTACACAGTGTTGTGACTACCACTTCATAGATACACAGCGGGGAACTCTGAGGAACTCGCTCGGAATGACTCGATAATCCTAGTAAATCTGCAGCACCACATCATAGAAACCAAGTAGAAAGGTTCTCTTACACATGTAGGTTGGGAAGGTTTTTTCAAAGTATAAACTAAGGCAACACTTTGTGCAGAGTGCAGTGTGGTCCTCTACATGCTTGATACACGACTGGGGTGCGATCGAGGGTCTACAATCAAATGATAAGTTTAAAGATATGAAATAGATTGGAATAAAACGTTCTCTGTCGTCAGTGGTGAACTTGAAAGATGTGCAGCATTCACTGGTGGCTGTTAAGAGTTTAGTTGGTTATAATTCTACCATAAATACATACGATATCTATGTTTGTCCATAACTGGTTTTATTTATACTATCGATAAACACTACCGGGTATCTTGCATTTCATCCATGTAATGAAAATGTTAGGGCTTGTGCTGATTTCATTTCTTTCTCTCATGCGATATATATATAATGAATTCACAACATTTTCAAACGTGCTTATTTAAAAGCTGATATTAAATTGGAAAAATTCCTAGTTCCATTGAGTTTACATACTTTAATCGATATTTTGAATTCAAGTCACGTCTACTGAATATTTCTATGCGAAAACGTGCTTCAGGATAAACGTCGTTTGAAGTTTTGTTGTAGGAAACTAAAGGACCAAGTCACCTAAAATTTGACGCATACAGTGCAATTATTTACACTATTATATATGTACACAAGCTTTTTGTATGAGAAATGCTTCACTTTAATCTGGAAGTTTTATCTCAAGTTGACGTGCAACAGTTGTCATTGACAAACAAGACCGTATCGCATTGGGAACACATTTGCACGAGATTAGCGACCTCGGTCATATTGTGCAATCCATCACGAACCCGAGGCTTTCTGAATGTAGACCCATTCGGAAAAGATCGGCTGTCAGGTTCAAGTACCACTATACAACACTTAAATAATTGCACTAGGTGATTTCTTAAACAATGTATTACATGGAGTGGAAATAAACATTTAAGAGATTGCACTGTAAATATTACCAACTTAAGTAACAACCTTGTCTAACCTTTCCTTGAATCGTTTACTGTTTCTGAGTATATATTCGTGACCAATTGGATTTATTTCATGTTTCAAAAAGAGAAACAGCACTTAGTTGGTTTGATCCCTTTGATATTGAGCATAAGCAGAATAATTTCCTTGTGTACAAATGGTCCCGAACAAATATACTTGTCGGACTTAATTTTTAGTTGAAAACATGAAAACATACCCTTAAGTGGGTGTTTTTTATAGAGAAATTCTAAATGCTTCATAATAAGAAATATGAATATAACATCACAATATTTGAACAAATTATTACTTACGATGTCAGTAAAATATTGTTCTCTTTTATAAGCAGCTTTACAAATGTCTAATATTTATACATTTCCACCATCAATATTTGCATAGCTTTATAAGTAAAGAAGATTAACAGCTAAAAGAATATAGTTATTTGGACAAAAATGTATACCAACACACTTAATCTATCACATCTAAATTTGCCTATGGCCTGATAAATGTGGCTGACTGGTGAACCCTAGCGGATCCTTATTAGCTTCTTCGTTTCCTTGGGCCAAAACCACCCAGCCATTATTTCACAAAATACGATAAAGCCGCATTTGCTATTGTTAACAGATTCTACAACATGTTTATCGAATACCATATAGTATAATCCAATACACCAAAGGGTTATTATGAGGATTAGATATCATGTATCGTCAAATTGAGAACCTGGCCCTATCAAAATAGCGCACCCCGGGTGGATTCCCACAGTAGTAAACTATGATTGGGATCAGCCTAAACAATGCCCTGTAGGGTGATTTGCCTTGTGGGGTAGGGCGACAGGGTGAGGGTAGGGAAGCTCAGTTTCGGGGTGGTGTCCTCCTTGTAGGTCTGCTTTGGTTGTCAGTGCGAAATTTAAACCACTTTGGACTTTAATGTGAGAAGAATTTATATAGACGTGTGATCACGATTTTTGGTATCTGGTGATGATAAAGATTGTTATGCACACCGTTTGTGGTATCTGGTGAGGATAGAATTGATATGCACAATGTAAACACGACTTTGGTATATGTTGATAATCAGAAAGGGTATGCAAAATGTAAAACGATTTTGATATATGGTGATATTAAGAAAGGATTTGCAAACATACCGGTCAGGATTTGGGGTATCTGATGATGATAAGAATTATCATTCAAAATGTAAAAAAGAATTTTGGGGTATCTTAACATCTCTCTGCGGACATTATATACATACCCTAAGTGATACTTGCGTGTCAGAACTACATTTGTGTATCAGCCATCGACTCCATTTTACAAACTATATAATAAGGCATCACCTACGTGTGAAATCGTACACAAGAAGGAATTTTTTGCTATTCTAAAGTCAATACAGATAGTTTAGCGGGCCAAATGCATGTAAAGTTTCTAATTATTTACATCATAGCAGAACTTCTGTGAATGCTATTTTAGCTAATTACGTGCTTTATTGATTAATATTTCAAGAGACTAAAAGAAAAGCTTTATGCTAGAAATGCTTTAATATTACCTCCCACAAAGATAACTTGACCTCATGCCTCCTCGCTCCTAGCGTTGATTAAAATGGCGGTGATAAACCGAGGTGTCCGTTTCTCGAAGGGGGGACTGAAGCTTATGGAACAAAGAAATGAAATATGACAATCGATTCTCGTGATAAATCTAAGTAATTCATATAAAGAAATGTTTTTTAACCTCTCTCCCGTATAACTGGTCCCTACCCTGATACACTCAATAAATCATATTCAGTCGTCGTGTCTTACAGAGATAAACATTATATCATTCATATAAAAATTGAATATCTTAATCTTCATTTCAAATCTTACAAGAACATCATATGTTTATATTATTGTTTTCTGAAGTTCATAGTTTATCTTCTTGGTTTGCTACTATTGAGCATTGAATATATAAGTCGATGACATTAGTTGTTATCTCATGTCACGAAGAGCACATATATAAAACAAAAATTAATTCAGAAGGATTAGCCCGTTTTCGGAGCATATTATCACTGGTTATTCACACAGGCTTAAACTAAACATGAACGAAGATTAGGAACAACGATCATGCAATTGGATGTTAATATTTTAGTTGAAAATTCGTTTAGTTGTTGATGCATAAATTCGTATACACGCTCTTAATTTTGATCGGTAGTATTTTGTTTGGGAATCCTGCGATCCATTAAATATACATATTGAAATAATCAAAACCGGTTGCTCTATAGCTAATATCGATAATGTAAGAATGTAAGCCGGTTACATGTCTATTAGTAATATAGTTTTTAAAAAGCCTCTAGTTAGCTCAGATCACACACACAACACCTGTACCGACTGTATGAGATCAGTCTGATTAGCCATAGCTCACAGTGTCGATGGTAATATTAACGTTCATAATGAATTAGCCCACAGTGTATAATGGTAATATTAACTTTGATAACACCATAGATAACAGTGTATAAGATAGTATGTAACGGTCATGTAACCTGCTGTGTAATTGTAGATTTTTGATATGCAATGTTGTTACACGTGAATGTAGACTTACCGTTATACCGCTGTCAATTGCATTAAAAGAACTTATATACGCATTATCTGTATGTCATTTTTGTCTGTTTCAATAATCTTTGTATCTAATTATATATCCTTTCAATGTGAATGGAGTCTTAGCTATTTACGAAAGTAATTAACCTTTATAATGTATTTAGGACATTCATTCTGTTCATGTATGACCAGAATAAAATTATTTGAAAAGATAATCCACACCTTCGATATATTATTTTTAGTTATGAACATTTATTCTTTACAATAAGTAAAATTCTACCAGTGTCTTCAAATATAACAACCATCTCATTATTTCCTTACTAGTGTTATTGTTTCAAGTCAGTTAGGTCTGCTTGAAGTTATTGCATACACACTCGAAGTCATTTAATACTGCTTGAAGTCATTGAAGACTGCTTCATTTCATTTTATACTGATTCGTGCCAGTTTATGCTGCTCAAGCCCGCAAGCAACATCTAGCCTTATTCTCTTTACACCATTAATATCCTCCAGCGGACAGTGGTGTGTAACTAATAACCTGGTGGGCTTTGTTGACTCTAAGCATGAACGGTTTAAATAGCTACAGCTTGTAGTAAATAGAGTAAACATTTCCCTCTCTCATTCAGAACCGTCTGTTAGAGAGTGCAGATGCCCTGAGGCTTCAGAAATGATAGGTTTTTATATGAGGTAGAGCTTCAACATTTCTGTATGTTTGGGAATCAAATTAACCTGAACTTAAAACGATTAAATAGACCCATTATCCATTTAGATAAGGGGTTTAAACTAATCGCGGTTAACTTTCTAAAATCGATAATCAATCGATCAGACATATAGATCACGGAAATGCACTTATATTTGCAAGTAAAGAACAGCGCTAAACATAAGAGTTGCAGGGGTTCCCTTTTTTGGGAAAAACAGATGTGCGTAATTTGGGAAAAACAGATGTACGTAATTTGGGAAAAACAGATGTACGTAATTTGGGGAAAAAACAGATGTGCGTAATGAAGAACCTCAAAGAATTAATAAGAATTTGGCATTAATTATGATGCTCAGTTGATGATGTAGGACCTGTGGACGGGTTGTGGACTTTTGACTATCATCAAATAACCTTCGTCTGTGCTGGGTTTACTAATTGGGAAACATTATGACATCTATTATTTTGATTATTGTATTTCACATGGAAATGTTATTGGAATAGTCGTCATATTTTCTCCAGTAGGGCTGTTGAACGTGTATAAATAATACAAAAGATATCGGAAGACTGTAACGTTAAACGAGTGATATTACATGACGTTTTGTTTTAATTAACAGTAAATGAGATATTCTATATCATTATTGAATAATCTTAATGAGTTTGTATTACAATATATCATCCATACATCATGGTGAAATAGAGATTGTATAGGCACTCGTTTTTAAAACAATGTATATCATATCATATATTATTTCGATTTATGAGAACCACATCTACGTTTAGAGTTTTTTCTTGTTTATGTTCCCCTTCGATTACTACTACAGCCTTCAAGATGTTTTTGGTCTTCACCTGACTCTACACTTTCATTTCCTCACACCTAAGTCATTGGGTGCAACTTCGATCTTGAAATCGATCAAAACAGATCGGTAGATCGATGGTATTTTTTAAACTGAAGATGTGACGTTTTAATAAGACACTGAAGATGACCGCCCATCATTCAGAAGCGAAGAACCGTAGTACCTAGTGATGGTCTGTGATCGTTAAGAATAGGTTAGGCGTACTTCTAACACATCTGCATGGTTGGTTCGGCTGCTTGTTTATATCGCAACGAACAAATCAATTCACTTATCCCTTAACGAATCTAAAGTAACAATAATAGGGGAAGTCCATATCCTCCACTGGACACAATGTGAAACCAATATTGAGTTCATCCGTCTACTTAAGTTGATCACATCGTTATTGGATTGGAGACTTAGCTGGATTTGTCCATGTTATTGGACAGTGTGGTGGGTGTTGACATCTCATGGTACTGTAACGTATCTATCTGTTCCTGTAGAGTTCAACAGAGCGAGACAGGTGCACTGATTCACGTCTCCTCGCTTGACTGGCGACACTTTAGAACCAATTAACTACGTCTTTGACAGGGTTCCCTGGTACATTGGTTTGCTACTTGCTATACATTTTCTATTGTCTCACAAGTTCCGTACTGACCTTAACAATCAAACTGGTATTGAAGTCGGTTTGGCAGTCGCCATGGGGTATGGATTTGGAATCTTGAAGTATATGGTGTGTTCATTACCTCTGTTTGTTATTTTTCATATTTCAATTTCGTTTTAGAGTAACCATGAATAATTCAGGTGTTTAATGTATTGGAATGGTTTCATTATCACGAATATTCTTATCTGTTATTCGTCTGTTACATATTACATACATCTTACATCTGATTGCACATACCAATCTGGATAGAGAGAAAGGGAGAACATTTCTCCTTTATGTTCGTCACGAATCTTTGATGAAATTGAAAATAGTTTGTTAAATGGGATTTTTGGATTTCCATTGTGTTCCGCAGTAGTTTAGCTCAAAGCCATCAAAATAATGTAAGTGAAATATTAGTGTCAGTTTTATTCATGACATTCATAGTCGGTTATTTATCGATATAAAATCGATTTCGGTGTTCCCTTACGATTTCTTTCGTGTAAATAGCCTTAAGTTTAAAAATGGTACTTTTAAGTCGTCGTTTTGTTTTGCTAGAAGTTTTGAAAAATTACCAGTCTAATGTAAAAGTTGTCCTGCCTGACCATGTGTTTTATTTTGTTAAGTCCTCTTGTTCCTTTGGCAGCGACTCGCCTACTGTTCATCGACATCGACATCGACACAAAAACAATATTTTCTGTTTTCTTCAAAACGTTTTGACAGACAACAATTCATTTCTCTGATTGATTTTAATATATAATCATGTTAGATGAACAATACACATGACAAACAAATGATTATAACGTAAGCGGGCCGTGTATTCTCACTTTCAGAGTAAAACACACAATATGTTTCATTTCATCACCTACATGATAAAACCACCGAAACGCCACAACGTGACTATAACCAAATATATCGTTTGCTTTGAAAATAATAACATTCATATTATCATGATTACGGCACATTGATCATAAATAAGTTGTTTCAACATAAAGACAGAATAAAGAGAACAATACTTTTTATTGCTTCTTCTCTTCGCTTTGCGGAACTAAGCAAACAGGCGACGTAGGTGTGCTGAAAAAACGTTTCTCAACGTCTTTTATATCACTTTCGTGTAAAGTTTCTTTAATTATTAAAAAGGTGAATACAGGTGTGGACAAACATCACTTCAATGGTTCTTCGACAGTTAATAACAGTATGACACGTTTATGTGTGCTGAATATTGTATGCGATGTACTGGTGTGCCTTCTACCAAACATTATTATCAATCATTATACAGGAACGTGACCACTTGGGCATTGCTGGAGCAGTGAGTGTTTCATTGCTTGTAAATATACATTGACCTCAAAGAGTAGTTGTTAGATGACGATTACACGGGGCACAATAAATGTAATTTTATTAGCTTTTGGTGTATTTAGTTTCTGAGATAAAACAGCCTTAAAGAATCAAGTTGTTCTTTACTTGAATTAAAAATATATGAACTAATTATTGTCTTAAAATATTCACAAAAGATTTTTGATGATATCTTAACTGAAAACAATAAACTTCCGTGGAAATGACAATTTTTAAATTCAATATTTCAATATGTCTCCATATCCACCTTGTCTGTCTGTCTCTCTCTCTCTCTCTCTCTCTCTCTCTCTCTCTCTCTCTCTCTCTCTCTCTCTGTCTCTGTCTGTCTGTCTCTCTCTCTCTCTCTCTCTCTCTCTCTCTCTCTCTCTCTCTGTCGCCTCCTCTCTCTGTGTCTCTCTGTATATATATATATATATATATATATATATATATATATATATATATATATATATATATATATATATATTTAAAAGCGTTGATAAAAAACAACAGCACACAGCATTTTCTCCTACATGTTTCGATTTACTCTTCAGGGAGAACCCTACCTCCCTGAAGAGTAAATCGAAACATGTAGGAGAAAATGCTGTGTGCTGTTGTTTTTTATCAACGCTTTTAACTATGAAGACTGTACACTTGATTGAACTTTCACCTTAAATATATATATATATATAAACTTAATATATGTCTATAAATCTGATAAGCGAAAATCGATATTTGCCAAAAACGGTATCATCCAAACATATACCTCCAACATATTGATTATCATCATCAAAATATAATATTATCTGAATATTTCATGTATGACAAATAATAAAATCGAAGGCACGTAGACGAGAAAAATGGAAGGAATTGATACTTGAGTTTATTCATCACCAGCCAAAATAAAAAAAATAATGATATTGTCAAAAAGAGCACTTAGCTCTTATTGCTAACGATTTGAAATTCAAATATGATTTTTTACACCCCATTAGATTTAATCGATACAACAACACATAACACCCGTTTGAGCGTGAAATGAACACGGTTCTATTAATATATACATTCTGATAGCCCTCGTCATATTAACTTCAAATCCGTTTGGTAAAAAATCAATATCAGCCAATTCATGTTTTCAAGAAAGAAAGCTAATTTAAGAAGTAACATATCAATCAATATGATACTTAATGAAAACTTGATTGATTTGAATATCGTCACCCAATTCAACTGATTTGTTAAGAATTCATTACCATTTAGCATTCGAGGCGTGAAATCATTAGACCGTATCTTCCTTCTTTTAGAATTGTATAAACAATGTTATCTCCCAGGGAGTAAATACAGCCGCTTCTCGTTGATGAACAAACATGAATATCGGTCAGTGTTTGTGTATCATCCTAGTTACCGTGTCTTGCTTCGTCGACCAATGGCTTGGCCGCAGTGTTCTAGAAAACCAATGCACTGTCCATGTGGTCTTGTATGTTTCATTTATGAATACTGGACACCTACTGCTAATTTTGTCTTCATCCCATCCACGAAGATGGTGGTCCTCCTGGTAACGTCGTTCCGACTTCGTCTATTTAGTACGTTAGAGTTTATAAAGAGGATGTATGTATTTTATCTTGACATTTCTTTGGTTTTGATAAATGTCAAAATACCAATGGTGCTGATCTAAATTCAAAACGTTTCACCCATAGTAATATTCATTCATGTTTATATCATACGTTAAATTCACGCAATCAATAGTTTTCAATGGATATCGAACAGATGACATACACATGTACAGAAGCCGAAACTATAACTCATTTATGAGTCTTTAAGTTATATCAGTTGTTTTTCTGTCTGCTCTTTAAAAGGTTCGCATCACCCACAAACTATCGTCTTGCTTTTGAGAAAAAGCACGAATTTCCGATAATATAAAGAATAGAATATTTATTGTACGCAGCATTAAAGTTCCAATTGTAACTTTGTTTAATCCCACTCTTTCAAAAGTTCCATCATTCGTTTGATTTTCTTTGCTTTTACATAGAAATAGTCGATTTATTTGTGACTAATACATGTATAACATATAATGGTTATGAGATTGTGAATTCCAACATTGCTTACACAGATGCTATATCAAGTTTCAATCTACCTCTATATGAGGTTGATCTCCGAGAATCTCCTCTACCCGTATATTGTGTATTGATGTGCTAATGGAAACGCATTTACGTTGACAACCAATGATTCTTACCGAAACTCACATTTCAACGAAACAATACAATGGCCTCACACGATGTATCGTCTCATCCGGGTTCTTAAAGGTCTTCAGAATAACGTCTCGTCTTGGTAAACGTGAGGAGAACACAACGGGCGATAACTTATTTCCTTTCAACAAGCCTTGTGCCGTTTACTCTATTGACACGCCTCAGCACCTTACATCATTGATATATGGTATCAGTTGACTGCCATTGATTGACAATTTGTATGGTCAGCATCCATGGTAACCTGTTAGTCGACTGCTTACATAATACAGAATTGTTGTCAACCTTTCCTAAAATCGTGACCTGCTAGTTATAGCATAAGCAGAGACATTGATTATAGGGTGGTTAGTTTCACCGTCATTACCCATTTGACAGGTTCTTCGACTCCTGCCAAGCAATGGTTATGTCATTCCCTATAGCCCATGGATTTGATAACACTAAACCTAATTAAACTCCAACTGCAGCAGTGCAGACGAGGGATTAAACTTTTAAAGTTGTTAAATACCTGTCAGTATTAATGAAGAATTTGTTATTATTCGTTATTTATTATTATCAGTATGAACACAATTTGTAAAAATCTCATATGTCGTTAACGGACATGACATATCGATGGGCTTATCCAAAGACGGGGGAAACGCAGCGAGTGCATGGCTGACTAGTTTATAAACGGAACGGATGGTTAAGGGCATAAATAACTACCTTGCTGGAAACAACTGTAGCCATAACAGTGATTTAACACTCACCTCTGTGCACTGAATCTGTAAATGCAATCAAACATTATCATCTTACCATCACTGAAAACACTAGCTGGCTGAGTAATTGATTGATGATGATAGAAAATGTCGTAGATACCTAATAGCTTAAATGATGTGTCTCATGAAAATTTCGTTCTATTCATTGAATCTATTAGTATTACTTAGATAAAGTAATCATCTAATCACCAGAATTTGATGCCTAGCTGACCAACATATAAATTACATGAATAGTGAAGCGGTTGTTTAAACTCTGTTGTTTTTTTAATCTGGTTTTGTCATTAGAGTCACGAGGAATGCGCCATTAGAAAGCATGCACATGCATTGTGTAATCAATCTGAAAAAGGTATAGATTCAACTGTTTGAGGATTGTTGATAAAGTAATGAAACACGGTAAAGGAAAGGTATCAAATAAAGACATAGCTGGAACCATTTTAAAGTTGACAAGAAAAAAACTCTATGGTTATAGAAGCGATCCTGTTTGTGACGAATCATCGTTGGTTGTCAGTGATTGATTTTGTATGACACTTTTAAAGATGTCCTCCGCGTTTCACAGAAATTCATTTGATGAAAATATTTACTTGTTTTTCCTTGAAAGGTGTGGTTATGAAGATAGTTATGATAATAAAGTTCTATTCTCGGTATAAAGAATAGATATTAATTTTGAGATCATTTGTGATAACTACAATCCATGAACTTAATGCGGTAATATACAACTATATTCAATGGTACCATATGTTATAAATGAATTCACGAATATTTAAAATGAATGTGACTGTTAACTCATAGTCGTTATCGAGGACCGATTCTTTAAAATGATTACTTTATAATATTGGTATAGTTTCGCGTTTTCAAATAAAGACAATTCACGTTTAAGACGAAATAAATGAAAGAAACCGTCGTAGCTGATAATTCTTTTATAAAAAAACATGGTGCTTCCTATGACCAATTGTATTGCCTTTATTCCAAGTTAATTTTCTGTAAAGTGGTTGACATTTTTCTATCAAATTGTACAAAGGCTACTTGTAGTAGCTTTATTTCTGTACGTTGCCTTCTTCAATACATTGGATAGCCATGTATGTTAAACCGGTGTCTATGCTGCAGTGTCATGTCCAAAATTTTAGTAATAGTTCGTATATGTTGGTACACGAACGAGGAGAAACTGCTTGCCATTCAAAGCAACCCACTTTGACACTCAGACGAACAAGTGATTGGTAAGAGTACGTTTCATGTTACCTGGCAGCTGAACCAGTACAAGAGAGGGAGATCAACCGTATCCCCTATCTGCCACCCTGGACTCCCCCTTGTCATTACGTCAGGTTCTGGTAGATTAACCATTCAACCCCGTTCGTGACTATTACCAGTTAAAGGTGTTGTCTCACCTGATATTCACCTGTGAAACCAGTACATGAGTCAGCTTTGATCCAACCGCCTTAGCTTGAACTTATTTGGTATTGAACAAACTAGTCATCAGTGGTTCTTCAAGGCTCACATTTGGTCGATTGGGTATTAACATGGGCGATTGGTTTGACAAGCAAAGGAAACTTTTATGGTTCTATGTGCTATCCCTGGAATGCTTATCGTGCTTGTTCATATTGTTTTCTTTTCTTGTTCGAGCCATTGAGTCGAAATTATTTGAAGACTTTTATGATATGGTTAATTGTAGGTTTATTTTAAGATTTATAATTTACAGAACGGTACAATTGTCTTTAGGCATACTGTTACTACAGAGATATTGTTGAACCGTATTGGGTTTTTTTTACCTTTCACTTCCCGAATCATTTGGTCTAAATTCTCTGACGACTTTTATATGAATAAAAAGTACAATCCTACCGATAAGCAACTCATTTATTCTGTGAAAGTGACGTTTCACTATAGATTCTAATGTCGTTGTCAAGCAAGGGATGAAGAGAAGAAGTTGCTTGTCCATTGAATAGTACCTATTGTTCACAACATCACCCTCTATAATGTCAGTCAAAGACAATTTATGAAATAATCCCTTATAGGCCTAGTAATGAAATTTCAAAACGTGACATATGTGCTTTTTATCTGTAAAGAGTTCCTTTGATAATGTAATGTGAACATTACGTCAATCAGAAATTTGCAGGTGTTCCGTGAAAGGAGAAATTCCATTTTTAATGACATGCTTTCACGTGAGTGTACCTTTAAAGACAATCCATCCATTGGTTAACTACCAATAAACACAATCGTACATTTTGACAATCGGACTGGTCTTTCAACACCTCTTCGTTAGTAAAACAACTTGCAGCAGGAATTACCGTTATTCCACGGTATACATAATGAATTCATCAGAAAGCTTGGTCGCGTGTTGAGTTTTTTTCTTGCCCAGCTGATTGGTTGTCGACCGATGAGGATTAGATACCTTAATAATAGATGGGCCATGAAGGGAGGTGATGGGTTTTGTTGTGATAGCCGATGTGTATGCCAAGACGAGGAACTGACCTAATTGCGCAGCAGAATGGTTTCAGGGATCAGAAGAAATTGAGCTATGTCTCTTGGTAATTCCATTGGAAACAAAAACAGATTTTAGTTATGGGCCAACATCGTTAATTGAGCAGTCAGTCAATTGATCCTTACTAATAAATGATTAGAATTTTTAAATTTTCATTTACATCCAACCGAATTTTCAACAATTAAGATATCAATAATTTGTTTGATATTTTATTTGATTGTCTTATTGTATGTTTCAATTATTCAAGCTTCTTAAAATCCTTATGATTTTAAATAAATCATCTATGTTGCTATTTATTGAAACTTATTGTAAAAGAATGTGAACATTTGATTAAAAAAAACATTCTAACTCTCCCTTCCCTTTAAAACAATTTTCTCATTAATAATATGAGAAATACTTTCAAACACAAAGTCCAATTCTTTATCAGAACATCACTCAAGATTGTTTGCTTTTTAATTAGATTGAAGTAGTTGTACTCCGCACCGGGTTTTATTTCTCGAGTTTTAAAATGCTTCAAAACGTTTAGAAGTTATTTTCTCGGTACCATAAGTCTTAATGATTATTTAATTTCCAGATCTTTACAGAGACAAAAACTACAATTTATGTTCTATAAGTTTTAAACCCGAAAAGGTATCTATAATGATATAGATTATTTTTTAATTGTTTTTTCACATAATGGGACATCCTTTAATAGACACTATGTCAAGAATCTATCCCGAATCAATCGTCCAGCATATTGCTCAATAATCAAATTTTTTAATGTAAAATACTCATACTAGATGACTGCCAGAACTATATGGATATCTTTCCAGAGAGATGTGTAATCCTCTTATGGGTAAATTATACTTTCAAAATAGGCCCATTGTGCTACCAAGGTCAACACTGGTGGTCATATCGGTAACCAAGGGTCACTCGAATCCATATAATAAAATAATAATAAAATCAATCAATATTGATGGCATTTTATCGATGAGAGTCCTGTTGTAGATAATCCTTGTTAACATAGTTCTTGTGAAGGGAAGGGCGACAGTTGAGGGGGTAACTTGAGCGGCCAACGATTGTTTGGGGTAGAGGTTCGAATAGGTTTAGTCTTGGAGAAATCTGAAGGGAAGGAGCGATTGATAGACCTTGGATCCATATTATTAAGAGGAGAATATGAAAAGAAATGAAAAGATGGGTGTTTTCAGAAAAAAAAACTGTTTATAAAACGAAAGAAATGATGCCTGATATTTTCACCGTGTGATCTTAAGATAATAAAAGTGGTATATTCAATACTGCACGTGGACGCATTTTATACGTCCTTGGAAAATGTGTACTGTAAAACTGTACATGGAAATAAACATTGAGTCGTATTACAGCCTAAGTTGCTTTATGATTATATAATATGATGGTATCGAAAACATTTGACATTTGGCATTGCTTGAAATTTTAAAAAGATTTAAGACCTTAAGAGGGTCAAATTGCATAAGTTTGTTTCGTTTGCTTTGAAAATGCTTCCTTCTCCAACTATGGCGTTAGTTAATTTTTCGTGGAATACCATATTCGACAAATCCTCTTATCATGCCTACGTGAAGTAGGCTAAAATTTAAAGGTTCGCAATTTGAGAAAATACGCAATCTCTGTCGAACAGACACTCAATGGGTGCTCGGAAGTAAAACTTTTGGGAGAGGGATTGAGTAAGTAGGCGCCGTGATGATATGTGATTACTGTAGATATACGTGTCAGGTGTCGGCCTTGTTTAACTAGGGCCACATCTCGAACAGTTGTGTGAATTAAAGCACAGTGTGGGATTATAGTGCATGTGTTTATTATGACAACCTTTACAGTTTTATACCACCACTGTGTACCCGGGTCGTGGACCTGCAGCCATTCTTTGATCTTCGAGGTTTCTTACTGGGTGGTTTCATTTAATCCCCTATGTAAATCTAAATTAATTCAATTTATGGGACAGGTATGTCCTATTTTATGCAAGATTCATTTTAACGTTGTAGAAATTAAATAACATGAAAATTGCGAAGCCCATTATATGATTTATATGATATATATATATATATATATATATATATATATATATATATATATATAACAGACCATTGTCCTTTTACCTACATGAAAGAATTTTTATTGTCATATTTATTTTTATCGATGCTCGTGAATACACGTCGCAAAAATGAAAAGCACGAACTGTGACAAACGAAACCCCATTCTTATAGCATGATCCAAAAAGGTTCAATAGTTATAAAAAGATTTCTGAAACTCCTTAAGATAAACAATGTCCCACGATGACTTTTTACATTTTTTTTATTAGGTATCACAGAATGAGGATTTATAAATAAGATATTCCATTCGATCATAATTTAATGGTTCCAATATCGAATACTATATGAGAATGCTTTCAAAAATATAGATTTTAAAATTGTTTCATCACTATTTTGTAACTGTGAAGAATAATAAATCATTCATTTACAATGTGAAGCCTTGAATGACATTAAGAGTGGCATATACACTCATTGAAACTATGCATGTCAGAAATAACTATTCTTTTATTCAAAGAAATGATGATCGATGTTCAGAATGAACAAAATAAAAAGAGCTTAAGAGTCTTCATAGCATTGCTGGAGGAATGCATTTCTGTAAATTATGTCACAGCTTGGTGTCTAATGTCATACTGTAGTATTATCGACTGTTACTTCACTAACAAATATTAAATAATAGAGCCAAACTTAATGAGAACAGGAAGTGGAGTTGTGAAGATGCTAATATACTAGTAAATGCGACTTTGAAGAAAATACGCAATGTGCAACAAAGATCATTCTCTCCCAACAGAGGTAGCTCCGTCATAAATTTCTATATACAAATTTATGACGGAGCTACCTCTGTTGGGAGAGAAGGAACAAAGATATTATTAATGATGATTTGTTATAAAATGTTATGAATGTACCAAGGACGTAATGGACGTAACTGTAGAGTCGATTATACCAATATGGATGACAATCTATCAAATCAAATGGTGCACAGATTATAATGATAAAACATGGAATTTATCAAACCAGATGATACGAGAAGTTATCCTATAACCAATCAAATAAGGAGACAGAAGAAATTATATCAATATGGAAATTTTATCAATTATGAGATAATAAAAAGATAATCTTCAAATTTATGATCTCTTAGATATCATCTATCTGTCCAAACATTCCAACTATTACATCTTACGCACAATTGCATGCTATAGCGGTTTACTTCTTAATACGTTTCAAATAATTACCTGGCTGTAATTACCATATTATCAATTGGTTAGATAAATAAAAAAAAAACATTATTACCACCCACGATGCATTTTCTTCATTATTTCTAACTTATGAAAATAAAGCTTTTATTTATCTTTAAACTTGCATCTTCCATGTTTGTTGTTTGGTCGCTAGGCATCGGCTTCCAATGACCAATTTATTGAATTTTCTGACGGTAATTTGTGTATGAAAGATTTAGAACGTCAATCAGACCTAATAAAAATATGAATGCATGATTCCTATTAGCGAAGAATGATGTACGAGTGGTATCCGTCACTCTCAGATAAATTTATCACACTTGAGAAGGCAATTCCGCCGGGAGTTTCAATGATAAGTGAAACAAATTCAAGTCTTTGTCTTGTTTCATTGACAAATTCTAATGTGCTGTCTTGATATGCATGATTATTATGAATGTGCATGTGTCTGATTCATACTCAATTAGGCCTGAATTCTTCATGCAGGTAGAATAGGAAGGGTAGCGTATATCTCAACCAATGTAGGATAAGACTGTTCTTGAAGTGCTCTCTGGTAAAGAGTCAAGTCAACTCCATATGAAAACTCGTCTTCAATATTGCCTTGTCGGCTCGTCTACCGTCGATATTTCGCTATAGATCAATTCGAATAAAGATGAATGCGTCCTAACAAAAGAACACAGCAATTAGAGTTGTCGATAGATAGAGGCATTTCGTCTTCCTTGTACTAACGTGTTCAAGAATTGGAAAGGGGTTTTTATATAGCGGGATATTACTTGTAGATAATGGTCACATTGTAAAGCTGTGAGGGGTGTTTACACCGGGCAGGTTGAAATATCGACTGATAATACACTTGCATTTGGAATTAGTCGTGCTTGACAGTGATGGGCTTGAATGTACATCACTGAGGCGTTCTTCTACGCATGCGTCTGTTTTAGTGTACGCCGTTTCCAAGACATCGTCTATACGGGAAGATGATGCGACTGCAATAGTTGTGTGTTGTTGATAAACAGACAATCTGTTACTTCACGTGGGGACTTTCATCTGAAGTGGTTTACTTTCGTAGTGGACAGGTTACATTTGTGTTGGTTGACAGAATGTCCCCAAGTCACGGTTACAATGTGGACACTACCCGTCTTCCTATCCGCGATTAGTTGCCGGCTTTTGTCTGAGTAGACAATAGATCTTGATCAAGGTCTCTGATTACACCGCTGGATGATATCGTAACTCGGATCTTCTCTGTGCCGGATAATAACTGAACACTTATTTTCTTTTCAAACTTGTATTTCAAAACTGTTGGAATGGACTCTGACAGAGAAATGGCCAATTCGGCTTCGGAGTCTACTGACATTGTCTTAAACTCTATAGAAAACAGAAGCCACGAGAAGCCAGTATGGATAACGTGTTACATGAATGGAAACCCAAACTTTTCTGGCAAAAAAGTTCTCTACACGAAGAAACATTACAAAACGGATGATATATTCTACGACGAGATAACCCGTGCCCTGCACACGAACCGGAGTGTGGTTGGCCTCGGCACGCCCAATAGGGGGTCCCGCATACGCAGTCTGCAGGAACTTCAGATGGGGGAGAGATATGTGGCACTTTTAAACGACAAGTTCCAACCACTACCGTAAGTGTGGAGGGGAAGAAGAACGGGTAGAGTGGTGTGGATGTGGTTGGCATTGGGAAGGTCATTGACAGGTTCAAACAAACACCCACGTGCGGGGGGGGGGGGGGGGTTGGTGTTGTGTTGTTGTTTGTTAGATTGTGGAAGAGGGAGGGGATGTTGTTTGTAGGTGGTGGCAGGGGAGGGGGGTAAGTTTATGTGGAAGGGGGAGGAGGGAGATCTATGGGTGAGAGTAGGGTTAGTATAACGTTGCCTTGGTATAAGGTCATACAAGGTCTGTAAATAGTCATTTTATCAATCAGTCGTTTGCTTTTACATCCATATAGTGATTTAATGTTACATTATATTTTTCGTGTAAGTGCTTATTTGTATCATTATTATTCATTCCTTTCATCATTCAATAAATATTTAATTCATTTATTCAAGAGAAAGAACGTGTAATCAAAAGATATGAGTGAAATGTTATATTGCCATTATTCAATGAATAACTAATTCAAAACTTAAGAAATAGTATATATCTTAATATGTTGTAGATAAGTCTATATACATATGATATATCTAAATCAATAAATCATGATATATAAAATTCATTATCTTTATACGATTCGAATAGAGACAAATGTTATCCTTGTTTAATCAAATGAACGGTGTTTGATTAATCATAAGAGCTGAAGTCCACTCAAATGAAAGACCCACAATTAGATATCTCATATCTGATGTATAATTCCATAACAAAACGTGCACTACAATAATATATCATCTTAACGTTCTCCCTATGACCTGTGAGGTTAAACATCTTGGAGGCTCGTGAATGATTACAAAATGGTGATATTCATTCTATTATTATTGTACATTTTTAATTGAGATAGAAGTAGTATCTAGAAGTGATACCCAGTCTATTAATAAACAAAAGCCCATCGTTGATTATGAATACCCTTGATTGATAGATTCAGGCATTTTAATTAAGAATTCGTCCACAACCATCCTATGATGTCAATTATTCATCTATTAAATATGAATTCATTTATTCAATTACATCCACGTTTGATGCATCAAATTTGGTAGAAACCTATTAGAAATATTTTCGGTGATATTTATTCATTTTTTAAATTCAGAAATAAATATTGATTCATTAAAATATATTGAAAACAATGTAATTACAGCATGTGCAATAGTTTGGGATTTCGATCGAAAATAAATCAAAATGTGTCCGTTCGAACATGATTGTTCAAAGTCCTTTCTGATTCAAGAACTGTATTTCACAACTGAAGACAACATTGACACATTCAATTCAACCTTGAAAAGGCATTGTCGGGTATTTGAATAATGAATCGAGCACTCGAACTGAACTCATTTTATTCTCCCTCGCCATGTCTTGGCTTTATTATAAAGTATTTTGGTTATTTGTTTGTCTAAACAATATTGTACAGGTATAAACTGCTGCGGCTTATGATCCACGAGGTTGGATTTACAGTGTTTTGTTGTTACGCTGTCACATAGACCTGTATCCAACAACGAGGAAATCTCGTCTCTTCAAGCGAGCTATCCGATATTTCGTCTATTGCACTGTGCACAATCTACTGCACGCACGTCGGCTGAAATACCTCTATTGTTACACTTATTGTTTATGAAATGCTATCCCTTAACTCAAAGTATTTTGTTAAAAAATATTTACTTGAAAGTTCACGTGCTTTAATAACGCAAGACCTGCTAATGATAGACTGTATAGAAGGATACTAAATAATGCATGGCCACAGAGCTGTTCTCTCGTTTTGTACGGTTTTCATTACTTGAATAAGGAGTAAGGTTGTGCCTCTATCTTCGTGTGGAGATGCAGAGGATGATTATGAAGTTATAAGTGACTAAAGAAGGGTATATCGTTTGCTGTTTACTGCACTGATATCGAGAGAAAGAAGCATTTACACATTTAATCTAAATCCAATCATTGCAAAACGATTGCGCTTTTTTAGTTTAAATTTCGGCTTACTTTTTCCCATGGCCGAATTCGAATCAAACGATTAAATTATTTAAATGACACGGGACATTTGTTATACTGTAAAAGTGTTATCCTGTAGTAGCCACTTTGAAGTAGTAGTAGCAGCTGCAGTTGTAGCAGCAGCAGTAGTGTTAGTAATATCAGTAGTAGAAGAAGAAGTAGTAGTTGAAATAGTAGCAGCAGTAGTGGTAGCAGTGGTAGGAGTAGTAGTAGAAGTAGTAGTAGTTGTAGCAGTATTAGTATTAATATAAGTAGCAGTATTTTTAATATCATTATTATTATTAACATTAGTAGTAGTAGTAGTAGTAGTAGTAGTAGTAGTAATAGTAGTAGTAGTAGTAGTAGTAGTAGTAGTAGTTGTAGTGGGTCTACATGTACATATGAAGGAAAAAATCAAACAAAAATATATTTCAATTTGAAATCACAAAACGTAGGTGGCAACGATAATAATATATCGAGTTACTTTGTTACAATACAGTCTTTTGTGTAGCCGAAATGAGCACGAATTGTTGCCGAAAAACATCCTCCCGTTTAGTGGCAAGAATCTATAAGCTGTCCGTGAAAACGCTGGTTCGATTCCGTTTTTTTAATGAATTTCTCATATAATTGAGCTTTGATTATAAACTGGAAACCCTAAAAAAAATTGCAATGTGTTCTTCCAGGTATTTAATTCTCTCCACAAAACTGACAATTGTTACATCACAGTTGAATGACGTTTTGTGTAGTCAGTGGTAAGTGTGGCAATATGTAGAGATAATGGAATGTGTTACAGAGTGTGTAACACACCGATATATAGACTCAATCGTCTATTTGGGTCCATCAATGCGTGTAGCTTTGGCATGATATATTACCCTTTTTGCAACAATGCTGACAAAAGACTTGAGTTAAGCATACTGTTTCTGTAAGTAATCCTGCTAACATCGGCGTTTAAAGTAATTTCAGCTGGGTTGCCTCAATCACTTGGACAACATGTTCGCTAAACACCTTTTATTCAATGCAAATTCGATGAATAGAGTTATCCACAGATCAACAATTAAAGAATGGTATTTACACATGTATACAAAGTTGCGAAATGATATCCACATACAGTTACATAAGTTTAGCTCCAGATTAACAGTAATTGAATCCTATACACATACATTACAAAATCACATTGTCACTCAGATGTCAATCACAATTTACTTTTACACATTCTTATCCGAAAATCAACTATTTCAGAAACGTTACACAGTTACAAAATCTTATCCAAATATATATAATTGCAAAACTCTATCCACGGAACAAATGTTACAAGATCCGTAATACTGTAATACATGTACAGATTCGAAGACTGGAATTAAAACATATGCGGTAAAACAAATATGTTATTCCGTCTGACAGTTCAATAATAGGCTAGGCGTAGAACATTTGATACCCACTGGTTAAGATACAAGATGGCCAGTTACCATGACTCGCTATTTTTGTTGGCAATGTCAAATCATTTTCTATATATATGTTTGGTTGTCAAGAATGTCATTACTCAAGACTGTTACTGAATTCTTCATTTATAGCTAATCTAGTTTGGCATGATAGCCTATGTAATTTGTTGAACATAATTGTGACGGACTATATTATGCTAGTTCCAGTTATGGTTTCGTTAACATCTGACATATCTTATCCAATCGATTGAATGTTTTAACTGAATGTGTACACTTTGATATGTTAAAGGGGCAGACGCACGTGTGTTTTTAAACAAAATAATGTTATCTTACGAAAACAAAACTAATTGTTTCTTATTACAATACAATGGTTTTGTAACAAAATGAGCAATTCTCAAACGAATAATTAAACGATATTCACAAGAAATGGCCGCCAGTGGTTTACGCTCGATAATTTTTTCTTCGACTACGGATGATCGAGATTAGTAAGTAGACTTTTGGCCGTCTGAAGATGATTATTTAGCATTAATTATAATGTTTATATTGTAGAATATTAAGAAATTGAATTTTCCAAACAACATTCTACTATATGCTCTTATACAGGGTCATTTTTATGGGTAATTGAATGATCAAGAACAATGCAAAAAGATAGATCTTAACTGTATCCTTTTAAATAATTATTCTGGGAAAATATATACAAGGCTGGCGATTATACAATGATTTACGGTAAGATTATTTTTTCCGAAAAGTTAATGCATTAGAAATATAAATTAATTTTTTTTTTATTCATTTGCCATTTTAGGTATCCGAATAATAAGCAGATTGGTTTCTTTCTAGGATACATTTTAGATTTGATTATTAGAAATTCTTTGAGAGTCAAATGGTGAGTATATTAACGACTGTTTTATTGACTTAACTCTTACAGACATTTATCAGAAATCAAACTCAAGTTCTCACAGGAGTAAGCTTATATAAATGACTGCCATAGTGAAAAAAACATTCATTTGTCATCGATCCTAAATCACTAAACATCTTTCCCAGTTCAGCGCCGCACGAGACGCGGTTACTATAGTGACACGGGTCAGAGGTCACAGAACGTAAACAAATCCCATCCCACAAAGCATTGCATTTAGCGGAAGTAAGGTCGTTGCGGTAGGAATCAAGGAGACGAATGATGTCAACAATTTGTGTTTTAAATTGAAATCAGTCACGTCTATAATAGACAATGGCGACCTCGGAGCCTACAAAACCGAGGGGAACACTTCCACCGATAGAAGTGAGAAACCTTGAGCATGCGAAAACCTTTACAATTTACCGAAACGGGGATCCAAACTTCGTTGGGCAACCTTTTCGTTGGAATAAACGACACTTTCCAACTTTTGATGCCTTCCTCGGAGCGATAACAAATCGTGTGAAATGTACGAGGGCAGTGAGACGGATTTACACTCCGAATCATGGATCAAGGATAAAAGATTTGTCACAGTTGGAACCAGGGGGGATTTACGTAGCATCAGCAAAGGAACCGTTCGTTTCACTGAAGTAAGAACATCAGTGATAATCAATCTATTGAATCCATATCTACTGAATAATGTCTAATAATGCAATCAGATACAGTAGCTAAAATTTACTCTCTTATAAGTCATTTCCATGTTATTCATTTAGGAGCAGACATGGAATTAAAATGATCAAAATGTTTTACAGCTCTTTACACTTTTCTGTCTAAGCATATTAATAAATTCTTCTGTTTAGGAGACTATAAACGACTCATACATTGATGTCATTTGAGATAGATAGTACAACAGAACTGAAGATGAAATTTTGTGATTAAATATAATTTAAATTTACTTGGGCTTGTCTCCTAGGGTGTTGGTAATTTAACAATAAACTACATGTACTATCGTACTGTATTAATTTTTAAAAAAAACCCAACTATTTTCCGGATATTTGATAAAACAATTTAGAATTATTTTTATGGTAAAGGGTAATAGAATTAATTCCTGATAGGTCAATCACATGCTAAACTGTTTCTAAGAATGAGTTTGTTTTTGACAGTGTTGTCAGGCAAGAATTGATTTTGTAATTATATGAATTACTTCCACATTGTTGCCACATTATCATTACCTTGGTCATGCAGTTTTGTTAATCCTTTATTGCTCCCTTTAGGCTTTATATATAGAGGAAATTAATAAATGTGTAGTGTGCACACAAGGCTTGTTATCAAAGTTTTGTGGACTGTGAAATATAGCACATTGTGTTATGTGAAGTGATCCCATGCTTGATGACTGTTGGCATCAAGATTTTCTTTCACTTTGTCGTTTATTAAAACGTAAGTTGCTATCAATCAACGTTTATCAATATCATTCACTCATCTTTTACATTGTATGCTATTCTTTTAAGATCAAGCAGCTCCGATACAAAGCTTAATGCCAGATTGGACAATCAAAAATATATCAATTTCTAGATATTTTAAAGACATAATTTTTATGTACATCCATAAGTTACCTCAGAGTTTTGGAAAACTGAGATTTGAACATGTTAACAGTAAAAGCTGGTAAAAAACTCTGATCTTATCAATGAAGACAATGAAATAGAGGACCGTGTATTTTGGTTCAACTTACTACAACTAGATTCTACAAATGACACACTTATCACCTATGAGCAATAAAGCAATAAAATTTACAAGTTCTGTTATAAATATTGACCCAGATACTAAACATGCAGTCAGGGCAGTTATTGTGTATACCCTTGTTCTTTGATATATGAGTTTTGTGCTATCGGTGATGAAAATGATATCAAAGAGTTGTAAATTTTGAGTGTTTGGGGCACTCACCTACTGGAAAGGAAATAATAAAACGTGTCAGAAGAGCCATAAACAAGATGACAAAGGTGAAATGCCTTAACAGACTTACAGTTTGGTCCTTATGGGCAAGATGTAGCTCTTTTAATGTTAGATTTTAGAAAAACCAAAAGATTACAGTGTTATACTGTGACGTGATTTGTCCCCTTAAAAATGGATGAATATTTTAATGATGACAATATTGTGTTTGTTTGAGTATCATCATTATGCACAAAAGATATAGAAAGATGATATAAAAAGGAATTCTTAAGTAAAGAACAGATACTTTGGTATGAAAAAAGAAAAGATATTTGAAAAATAATAGTAAGCATCAAGCGTTATTGATTTATTACTTCCGTATAATTAGCATTCAGTATTCTGTAGAGACCACTATGAAGAAGATAATAAAAGGCATTGTTTCAAGGTAGATATGTACATTATTTGAGAGTTTATGGAATTAAGAGGATTGATTAGTAACTTATCAAATTACTGTTTAAACAATATTATATTTTGATGGAGAAAAAGATTACATGGAAAGATATTTAGCATTACAAAGAAATGGACTGTGTTATTTGGTATGTCTGACTTATTAAGTAAGTGATTTATCATCCGCTGTTTTTATAGGTGTTTAAAAAGCATATTTAAATTCAAACTTGACCATTTTAATGCTTTGTTTATGTCACTGCAGTGTAATTCTTTTTCTCTTTAACTTGATGCCTTTTTTTATCAGGATAAAATTATGAAAAAAAACTTGATAAGATATAATTGATAGAGTCTTTGTTCAAGATTTTTCAAGTTAATTATGTTATGCCGTATAATTTATTTTCCTTTTTTACGTTTAACCTGTGTACATGATCTTTTGCTCATAAACAAAACAAACAATAAAAATTCTTCAAAAACATTAAACAATTTAAAAAGAACATTACAAATTTGACTGTTGTGCATTGAATGATATACGATTTTGACTCCAAATTTATGACTATTCCTGTTTGATACATGGAAGTCATTACCCAGCATGTATATTAATTAAATGAGATATCTATATATATATCTCAATTGATAAACCATATTTTAAAGTTTAAGTCAATGATTTTTAATCAAAAGAAGCAGTTATAAAACAAACCTTTCATTTGTTTCTCTATGCAAATCCATTTCCCTACCTTAAATGATTAAAAGCTGTTCAAACAAAAATGGTTTCTGCATGAAACTTGGTTATTTGTTCTGCTACTAAGGCTGATCAAAGTTAATGGTTTCTGCATGAAACGTGGTTATTTGTTCTGCTACTAAGGCTGATCAAAGTTAATGGTTTCTGCATGAAACGTGGTTGTTTGTTCTGCTACTAAGGCTGATCAAAGTTAATGGTTTCTGCATGAAACTTGGTTATTTGTTCTGCTACTAAGGCTGATCAAAGTTAATGGTTTCTGCATGAAACTTGGTTATTTGTTCTGCTACTAAGGCTGATCAAAGTTAATGGTTTCTGCATGAAACTTGGTTATTTGTTCTGCTACTAAGGCTGATCAAAGTTAATTCTTTACAAAACAATTTTAAGAAAAGTCTGATACTGACCCTTTAAACTAATCAATCTAAAATCAAAGCTGTCATCACCCAACATGTTTCTCAACAATATTTTAATATCAAAATATATATAAATAAGTTAAAAAGTAAAATATACATGTATTCCAGTTCAATATGTGGCAGTGATCAGCCAACTTGTCTCTGTTGGGCTTATTTCCCACTTGAGGTGCAGGAAGGGGTAAAGCAGGGTCAATGTGTATTACCCTGCCTGTCACCTGGTGCTATTGACTCGTATGGATTTCAATCATGGCATTTTCTATGGGTGACTTGTTTTCTATCCCCGTAGTTAAAACTGTATTATGTTGTTATACATGACATGTTCAACTGTATATAAGGGATTTAAGGCAGGTATTGAATTTGATATTGGGAAAATCTTATCTGAATTTTCATAGCCAGATCTTATGCCAGCTGGTTATGTTCTTTTCGTGTCTTTTGAAAAAAGAAATTTGGATGGTTGAAAATTTGTGTTGAAATAGCTCAATTAGGAAATAAACCTTTTGTGTTTGTAATTTTTGAGAATTGGCGCCTAATGCACTAGTGTTAATGAATCATGTTTTATTTCATAAGAACTCTTTCTTCTTCGTCAATCCAGCTTCTAAATTGCCCCTTAAAGAAACTATTTTTATTGGTTTGAAGTTTACAAAAATGTGATGGGTAACACATCTGTCTTTGTTGTTTTGTGTGCATTTAATTCATAAGTAGCTCAATCTCTATGTTTGAATAGAAGTTTGATGATGAATTAAGCCAGTTAGATACAAACATTTAAAACTGGTATTTCTGCTTTACCGTAATTAACAAATATTTAGAAAATTAGTGTTCGTTAAGCAGAACAGTTGAACAGGGCTTAGCCTATAAGATATAGTTGCAATTCTAGCATTGTTTCGGTAAAGATAAAAAGTGCCGCCTATCCTTTATTCCGCAATAAAGTATAGTTTTCGAATGACGTCATGAAACAATGATCTACGACGTCAACAACAATAATGTTATGAAGTCACTAGTTACGGCCCTAGTCGAGCATGATCAAGTCATTACCAAATTCGATTAATTTCATTTAAAGAGCCACTTCGTAAGTTGTTGGAGTCAAATATGCCAAACTTAATAAATGGTGTCATTTGATCGCGAAGTATCGACTGTTACCAAAAAGAAACATTTTAAAGCTTATTTGTTTTTTGACAGTGACAATATGAAGGTAGAACGTCGCAATTGTGATGGAAAACAGGACAGTGGCGCGCGTCAAATAGTCAAACGTAATTTTGGAGACTTATTTAAAAAGCCAGGAGGGCATTTAGGAGTTGATAGTGTTTGTTAGGTTATATACAACTAGTATCCATGTATATTGGATGTGATATCTACACCTCTGTGCATTTATAAGGCTGTTTTTAGATTTTCAAGGAAAACCAGTATTTGTCATATATATGTCTTTTGGACATGAAAAATTAAGATGTTTTGATTTTATATCATCACGTATGAAATTCAGGTTCGTATCAAAGGTAAATAATAAGTTATGAAAATCACGGAGTGGCTCTTTAAGTTTATTTTGCCTGAAATGTAATTTACATGAGTTAAAATCGACATTCTAGAAAAGAAATAGAGTAGCCTCATTCATCATGTGTTTTGCAATAAAGTATAGTTTTTTCCTGAATTATTATCAACTTTCAGGCTTTTGGCGTTGTACTTTAGCTATAATAGTTCAGGGCAAAACTATACTTTATTGCAAAACACATGATGGTTGAGGCTACTTTATTTCTTAGATAAAACATGATTTGTTTCATGTCATGTCATGAGGCAAAAATATCATCATATCACAAAATTCTTATTATGATATTGTCTAATAGCTTTCTTCATCAAAGTGACTAACGGCTAAACCATTCTGATTGGGTCACATTGACCAGATATGTTGACGATAACATTGACCCAATTTTACCTCTTGGTAGTAGGCAGTCACCATTTCTGATTTGATCATTTCAGCTGATGGTTAATAGTAGATCCTGCCTCCATTCAAAGGTTTAACCAAAACATGTATAACTATAAGATCAATGGCATCGCAGGCACTGTGGCCAATGATACCCTCTGTTTTTCCCATGCCAACGCTTCCTACTTGCTTAAGTCCTTATTTTCAACCTTGATTACATTTCTTTGCAAGTTTGAAGTTGGTTTGATGATAAAGAGACAGCTTCTAAAGATTTATAACTTCCAGATTGTTTTGGACGAAGTCTGTTCTTTTATCAGAATAAAGGATTGGCGGCACCTTTGATCTCCATTTTACATGCTAGGACAAGGAGTGAACTAATTTTAAAAATTGTGGTTAATTACGTAGTCTTAGTTTTCTTTTTCTCTACTTCAGATATAATGCTCTTTGAACATGCATTAGTGTGTGACAGTAGTGCAAATCAAATATCCATTATTATTATCATCATTTTATTAATGATAAATACTCGTTAGGTTTGTGCACACTGTACACTGCACTGACTTTGTTTTCATGCTAAATTGATTTGCATGCATTATGTAAGATTTATGTTGAGAATATTTTAGATTTTTATGTCTGTGTGTAGATTGTAGAAATACTCAGACTGTATCTTTTATCTGCAGATACACCTCTATAGAGGACAGGCCAAGGAAGAGTCCACGAAGGAATCCTTTAGAAGTAAGTACACTTTTCTAAATGTCTCCAATCATTTTACAATCAATTTCCATAGTAATTAGTAATTCATGTTTCTTTAATCATTGCATAAATAGTCCAATATTTATACACATCTATTTAACAAGATAACAAATTTGTTAATCTTATATTGTAATGAGCATTTTCTTCACAGATAATGGTAATTTGAGGAATGTTATCTGGTTACCATGGTAACTTGAGATTAACTGATTCCTTGAAGTCACGTAAACAATAATCATCCAAATGTACTTAAGATTATTGTTAAAAGAAAATAAAGTAATGTCCTGGCCTTGATTCATCCACTAAGTGTCAAGATAATATAAAAAATCAGGATGAAAATAATGACAGGTGTTCACTTTGATGGTGGAAGTTGTCCTTTAATGATGGTAATCCTAGATGGACATTTCATGTAGTTCCTGCTTTCTCTAAGACTCCCATTATCTTTACCTTCGATTGAAGGAATTATCAATAGAATATTCTTTGTTCTTTTTGCTCCATTGCGGAGATGGCGATAAGAAATCAATGTATTGTATCGGGAAACTCTGCCATCCCTGCGCAAGTATTGTAAAACAGTTGTGGCAAATTTTGTTTCACTTTGTGCGTGATTTACCTGCGCTGATTCGAACACAGAGCTGTTAAACCTCTTATTGAAAATGACATCAGCACATGGACTTTCTGTTTGCATAGTTTGTATACAACAGCGCTTTGCACTGACTTAACACCAGAAGACTCTAAATGTTCAATATTGTTTTAGACTTTAAGAGAATTATTCACCTCTGCAAGAAAGTTTAATAGCTAACATCATTCCTTTCATTCCCATAAACCTAATGAATATCTGAAATGCAAATCTCTTTTCTTTTTTTCTTAGTCTAGATTATCATGATATGATAAACTACTCAGTTACTGAATTAGTCACTTGCAATTCTTAACCTTTACGGTCTGTGGAAGATAGGTCACCTTCAGTATTCCATTGAGACCATCAGAGTATCATGGCAGTGAGATGGTTAATAATGAATACAGTGCTAATGAAACAGCCATCTGCCTCTATTCAACCTTGAACATTTCCCCTTATATTCAATACCTGGGATGTTTTCTTTTAGAATATAGACCAAGAATTTATAGCCAATATTGATTTAGAACCTATTTTCAATAATTACACTTGCTCTCCTTGTGTCTGTCCACTTAAAATCACAATACTGGCAGGAGTAAACAAGTTACTTCATCATAAAGTAGCTGCATGGCTGATGATGATGTTACACAGAATGCTTTTACATTATAGTAAAGGGCTCTTCTTTCAATGTTTCTTCTGAAACACATTTTTTATGCATAAGGTCAATTTTTATAATTTCTTTCTATGATAACGATAGTATTTCATTGTCTCTATTGATATTTTTGCAATATTTAATTGAAAGCTTTCTGTGTCAACAAGTAAGCTGTTCTAAAGAGAATTGTACCTTGATCAGTTGTCAGTTGTCCCAAATCTTTGTTTAATAGCAACAAGTAATGTAACAGTTTCTGTTGTACGAACACTGTATAGGCATGTGTATATCTGTTAATCTATTGGTATCATGTTATTGTGTGATAGTTGAAGGGACAATGGAGTGATATTCATGGCTTTGGGTTCTTGCCAGCAATTATTTATATATCTATACTTTGATATAGATACTTCTGTGGCCAGTGAGTAGAAGAGACAAAAATGTTTGATTCAGTAGGTAATCCTTTACTTAGGTAATGCAGGTCAAACCAGTATTCCTGTTTAATTTTTGTAATTGATTCGCCTAATGAAGAGAAAAATGAATTCATATCATCTGTTGAATGAAATAATGCAAACATTTTCAAACAGACATAACCAACAAACTGACAGAACAGGTTTTTTTCTTTTTAAATTGCAAAAATGTGATTAAAATGTTTTTGATGGTCAAATAGCATATGCTCTTTGGAAGAAAATGTTCATATTAGATAAATTAGTTACAAACAAAATAAATTGCCAGACGATTCAGGGGAATGGTTTATGGAAAATGAATAAGTAATGAAATAGATCTCAGCTAGTTGACCGATTCTAATAGAACAACCATAAATGGATGAGTGAATCAGAATTTGAAGAATATTTCCCTAAATTCCTCCATCCCGAAAAGGGTTGTCAGTTGTGTGTGTATGATATATAACTTATAGTTATATATAGTTATATTATAAGTATATATAATTATGGTAGTATTTAAACAGAAAGCTCTTTATATTTATATTGAATAGAGCAGTGACGATATAGTGTACTTTCGAGTACTGGTAATCTGACAATATACGTATCGTGATACACTCTCTGTACCGTTAAATTGTTTTTTTTGCCTATTACCAAGTTGTTTGTGAAGATGTTATCTTTTTATCGAAAAATCCCAGATAATGCTGTTTCCTAGTACGTATTGAATCGAATCGTATTGTTATGAAATATTGTGACAAGTATCATATAATGAAATGTCTAAATCATCTCACCTCTAATATTGAATGCATCTTTGTTGCAGCCTGTAAAGAAGAACCCAAAGTTCAGTAATATATGTGGAAAGATTCATCAAACAAACATTAATGGGTTAAAGATACAGTAAGTACACATTTCACTGACTTTGAATTCAATTCTTTTTTCACCATTAAGTTGCTGAATATTATCATGATCAATTTCCCTCCTTGCTGAAATTTCCAGCCCTCTAATATCAACCACAGTCTCATGAAAATTGACTTTGTTCTGAGGAATGCATACATGGCATATTACCCGATTTCGGCGGGTTTACCCGATTTCAGGCCGCCTAACCCGCATACCCGATCGGGTATGGAAAAAACCCGATTTTAAGAAGTGCTAAGAATGATTTTTCTAAGGCTGTGTTACCTATTTTAAATCTTCGATTTGATTAAATTTCAAACTTATCAATAGTTTTTAGTCGAAATTAAAACAAATATTTACGATCGCAAGAGCACGTTGTTATTGTACATCGGTGATTCGAGAATTAGTTATCGAGTAGTTTTTATGTCTAAAGGATAGCTGAAGCTCGATGAATAACGTTTAAGTTAATGATAAGATATTACAATATCATTATAATAGACTAATAAAGATCGACAAAATACCTCGTAAACTTCAAAAGATTTAGTAATCGCAAAAATTACCGAAAATGAACGTTGAAGTCGTGAACATTTTCTTACAGGAGCTATAAAAAGGAAACACCGTTTGGAAAATCAATGCCTTTTCTTAACGACAAATTACATTAGAATTATGCTCTCGTGTCCATGATTTTCTTTACGATTGTCTTTCTTCGAGTTATATAAGTATAAATAAAAGTATTTATTGTATGTTTCATTATTTTAATAAAATACGAATAACTGCTAAACAGATTATGATTTATTTTAAATTTTTTGTTGTATCGATAATATGTTGCCATGAAATTATCACGACCACGTGTTTCGACCAACTTGTATTTACTTCGGCAGTCCGGAGTCCTATTTTCGTACATAGTTTTAAAAACACGATCTAATTCATGTTTTTAGGAAGAATATTTGTAAACAAAACATATTATCGATGTTTTAATGAGGCAGGTACGATTAAACTATTTGAAATTTCGGTTAAATTAACGTGAAGTAAACGCGTTTATTCATTCAAGCACTGTCGATAAACCGCCGTTCATCAACACTTCTAGTTCCATTATTGCAAGAAGTGCATTTGTAAACAACGTCCTCTCATCGATCGGTAAATAATTACAAACGATCGGTAATTTTCAAATTTCAATGTGACGATCACAGACTTGGATCTTACTCAATATTTTCAATTAACTGTAAATTATTTTGATGTCAGTTTGAAGTTATAATTCAATCTAAGTTGATAAAGATAATAATAACCAAAATAATTTATTCATGACAGTCACAAACTTCACATGTTAATTATTGAGATCCTGTTTAAAAGACTTGTATTATGATTTATGTTAGAAATAACTTTCTAGGTTCTTATAGATTTATATGTCACAACATAAAGTTATTTTTCAAATAAAACATAGTAATTTATGGTTTATATTTGTAATAAGCTAGTACAAAAATTCCTGCAATGAGGTTTGAAATATTATCTAAAAATAATTAGATATTATCTTGATAAATTATCTGTTAAACAATAAGTTGTTATTATTAAATACGATAAATCATATGTTCTGAAAAAAAAGGAAAACCCCCATTTCAGACCCTAAAAACCCCCATTGAGAAGGAAAAACCCCCATTTCAGTCCCTAAAAACCCCCATCGCCTCTGTTGGATTATGCCATGTATGGGAATGAAATCTTGTATATTTACTTTATCGAGATTCAAACTCAGTCTGTCTAGGTTTTCGTCTTCACTCAGTCTGACTGCAATTGTCATTGCTTATTTCCTCTTGAAGATGCTGTAAAAATCATAAAAATGTGCCGCTTCATTAGGAATATTTATAGTGTGAAATTGAGAAACCTTCATCTCGTTGTTAACAAATTTGGACAATAGAGACAGTTGATATGAACATGAAAGATATGAACAGAGAAATTAAATTTGTGTTCAGCACTCGCTGTGTAATTAGTTTTGTGCATATACATTTCTTATATGAAAAAAAAAAAAATCTTTCTCTTCATTATGATATAAACATTATCAGTGCATGAGATTACATAAGGAGTGACTAGTGATATTTAAAGTACACCTTTAAAAGCAAACTTTTCATATTGGGACTTCATAATAACCATGACGTGCGAGCAATGAGGCTGCTCTCAGACTGTTGGTGAGAGGTAAGCCCCTGATCATGAATGAATGAGTTTGAATCATGTACAGTAAAGTTTTAGAAACTTTTATTCCTTGTCACACAATTGACTTTCAGCAGACTGGCCCATGAAAAAATATTGTCAAGTATGTTATATGTGAACTCAGGATGAAGCTTTTATATCTTGAAAGACGCTGTCACATTTCAGCTTTAGATATTGAAACTTTTCCAACAAGATGCTTTTGAAGGTTTTCATTTGTTCATGAACTAAAGCAAGTGAATACATCAAAACTTGGAAATTTTTTATTTTTGATATACCCTCGTAAGTGTGGTGACAAGGGTTTTGCGGGTGAGGGGCCTAAAGTTAAATTCATCCTGCATATTGCGGGGCCTGCACCCATGTACCCAGTATGGTGATCAATAATGGCAGTTACTTTATGAATCAATGGATTTTATAAAAAAGAGTAATTGGATGTGACTTGTATGCTGTTAAAATGTTACAATATCTTACTCCTTGTATCATGCCTAAAAGATTAAAAGTTGATTGAAATTGCTTTAGCAAAATAAATAAATTTGAAACTTTGATTTAACTGGTAAGAAATTGAATAAATAAATACTGTATGACTCTCTTGGACAACTGGTCTTCTGCAGTTGACCAAGGATTAGAGTTTGCAGTTTAATATATGCTTCAACTACAGATTATTTTGAATTATCGGGTATCAATTAGAGAAATGAACTTCTTCTCTCAAACATTTGGTGAATGTTGAAGGTTATTGCAGTAGCAGTGGAAGTAAACAATCAATGAAAATGTCTCAATTGTTTCCTTCCACAGTGTGTGGCCAAACCGTGATGTGATCCAGCGACCCCACCCGATCAGTCTATTGCCATGGCAACTGAACGACATGGAACTCGTCATCAGGGAGGTCGGGGACAGACTTGACCGGCTCTGTGCCGGACCTGGCCCCATCATGAAGTGAGTTTCCTTTGCCTATATCACATGAACTATTAATTACTAATTTCACTGATAAAATTACCCCTAAGCCCCGCATCAAATTGTCCTTATAGACTTCATTCTGTCATAACTGTGCAAATTACTTGTTTCTGATTGTTACTGTGAAAATTCAGAGGGTGTATAATTGGGCTACATGGTGCTCTGTTTACTTTGTCATATGTCATTAATAAATGATAATGATGTTGACGAATGTTTTGAATGGTTGTTTTTCAGCCCACCGGCACAATCTGGTTCCTGAGTTGATTCACTTAGTGTAATTAAATTATTATTTCTTATTATCATAAGGGCAAATGGAAAAAGTATACAAATAAAGTAACAGGAATTGTGACTGAAAGGTACACCAAGATGGTTATCTTTTAACCAGACATTTTTTTTTTACAGACTACACGATCGGAAGGGGCGGGAGGTGCGTCACCCATCTGAGTTGGTGGCAGACGAGTGTTACGTGGCAGTTAGGTACCATGATCATTTCAGACAGATGCCGTACTCGGAGCGGGAGAAACCAAACATCATGACTTCACGCCAAATCCACAAAAAAGAGTAAGTCACATTATACTTTAAGTTTTGAAATTGTAATGAGGGCTAGATATAGCATTACTTCCCTAGCAAGACATAACTTCGGTTGTTTCAAGCTCTATAAGCACTGTACTTGATATGCCTTTCAGAGATCTTATTGAGGTTGCAAAAGTGGTTGCTGCAATCAAATAAAAAGCTTGAATTATCTAGTAATTCCCCGCTCAGTTGATCACTTAGGAACTATTGGTTGGGGTTTTGATAACACATTGTTAATGTTTTCGATTTTTAATAAAATGTTTTGGGCTATTTACCGAAAAGTAAGGTTTTTTCAGAAATGACTTACTATAACAGAGAACTCTCAGAGATTTGATTTGTTTGTGCCCATGTATAATCATGATTTACCATCAAGTTATTCTTTCTGTTGCAGCTTACCTCCTCTAGTTTTCAGTCGTGGCTCAAAGAACAGTAAGGGCTGGTCGCCAAACACATCGGGCCACTCGTCATACCCTGACTCTGAGAATAGCTACAGGGAAAGGTACACCCTCTCTTCCTTGTCACATACCACTGCATTCTTGTAGTTGGTATTTATTTGGAGAATAACCTACTGTTTGAATATAATTGTGTTATAGCTCCAAATTCATTTTCAAGTCAAATGCATTTATGAAGCTTGCGGATTTAAATGGACAATTTGGAGCTTTAATCATATGTCATGCCAAAAAAAGTTTCTTTAAGTCAAACACCTTCAGTAAAATAACGTTTCACAATATATTTAATTTATCATATCCAATAGAAATTTAATGATTGTTAAAGGTAACTTAAAATGCTACATTACCAAGTAATGACTCTTTCTGTCAACTTGAATTGATGTGTGTGGCAATTCATCGGCCATTAGTTCATGTTACACCATCAGTCACAATGTAGGTGTTACAATATCGGGTTATCTAACCTATTTGGTTTGTTCTGCCCAGACACAAACGGAACAGATTCAACCGTCAGAGTCGAGAACATCGAGAGGAGGATGATGTATTTCCTCGCAAGCCTGTCACTCATAAGCGAAGTTCTGAGAGGAGAGAGCGTCGTGAGGTGGATTTAGACAAAGGTGAGACGCAACCTCCAGTTCTATGAATTCAGTGTGATACATAACAAACAGCCCTGTGTGTGTACATTGCTAAACTGACTGTTCACAGTGAAGTTCAGCAACATTCAGGGCAGCTAGCTGGATGGGTAACCTGCAGGGTTGCATCTAGCATGCTCATTTGTGGAAATTGTTCAAATTTATAAATTTTGCACTTAAAAAAGTCATTAAGCCAATATAAGCACATCAAACTTCTGCCATTGATTACAAGGTCTTGCAGGATATCAGTTAAAAGTTAAATTTAAACCAAAAAATTCTCAATAATGACTTACTAAAGGTTATTTGAAAACAAACACTCAAACTAGGCTCCTTCAGTCATTGTAACTTTGTAATGAATGGAAAATTGTGCGGTAAAGGTATTATTCTCGTTTAATTGTTCTCGATATCCATTCAAACCAATTTAGCATAGAATGGATAAGGGATATTATTTTTTATACCAGTGCTCTGGTTGGATGAAAAGTGTTGGCTGCAAGAAATTTTATCGGATGACTGTTAATGTATCATCTGTAGCTGTCACAGTGGCATTTGACCCTCAGAAACAAAAAATTACTGAATATTTTGGCCACAACAATGCCTCTTATGTTGTTAATACATTACCCAATGACAGTGACCGTTTAATTCAACAGTGATACATTTATAGTAAATTATTATTGACTGACTCACAAGAATCATCGACCGCTATGATATCGTCTGCTGCCGCCATTCAGACTTCAATTTTACAACTTAAAGTTTAGGAAATAAGAGAGATGTTCTTTCAAAATGAGAGACAATTGTCTCTTTTTGTTTACAAAATTTATAGATGCAACCCTGAACACGATCATGGTAAAGATCATAGGCACCGCCTATCATTTATTTCACAATAAAGTATATTTTATTAATGACATCACGAAACAATGAACCATGACGTCAACAACAATAACGTTATGACGTCATTAGTTATGGCCCTAATCTAGCATTTCCAATTCGCTGCCAAATTCTCACAATTTCATTTACGTTCATTTTGGCTGAAATATAATTTACATGAGTTAAAGTCAACATGCTAGAAAAGAAATAGAGTAGTCTCAACCATCATGTGTTTTGCAATAAAGTACAGTTTTGCCCTGAACTATTATTAGCGTCAAAGCACGAGGCCGATGGTTGAGGCTACTCTATTTCTTAAGTAGCATGTTGACCTATACTTGCTCTCACCAAAATGACTTGCTAAGATAGGCCTTGCCACATTTCCCCAACTTTTCTGTGCTTGTCATCCAGGCTGCAGCTATGACTAGTCCAATGAGAAATTATATGAAGAAGAAGGTGCTGTACTCAAAACATAAACTTAAATTAACTAGTGATAGATACTGTAGCATTTTATGGCTATATGGGGGAACGTGGTTGACAGCCTGAAAAGGTATTAAGAACAGCAGATGTTTTGAAAACGAAAATCTATACAGTATGACTTATGAAAACGTATTCAAAAGTTACAAGTAATTCTTTCCTCTGTTTCAGATGAAGGTGGTGTATTCAAGGCCAAGCATGGGAACCGCCACACACAAGGGGCGAGAGAAATTCGGGACACCAGGGATACCAAGGTCGACCTTCCCATCGACCAGGTTCCTGCTGAAGAGGTCAAGGTCAGTCTGTCAACTTTTTGGTACTAAGCTACATGATGTGGAGCATACTTTCTAGCTGGCTAGCATTATGTATTCCTTCATTATTCATTAATATTCTCTCATTAATGTTGCTTTTATTGAGGGCCTATTTGGTAACATATTTCAAAATTTGTTTCAATTGTATATTCAAAATGTAAAAAAATCTTCCACTGACTTGAAGCGATGAAGGAATGCTACATGTTTTATATAGAATAGGCAGATCTATGCGTTTTTGTCTTTTTTGCTATTTCCGATCAATTCTTCAAATTTTACATATATATATAAACAGTTTGACTATTTCTTCTTACAAGATTAATTTTCATGCACATTCTAAACAATAAATTCGTCATGCACCCTTCAAGTTGATTTTATTATTTTGGCTTATTTAATCTTTGAAACTAATTAGATGTGAAGAATAATTGTAAACTGATAATTTATGATTTTATTCTTTCTATAGAAAACTGCTGTCTTTTGTGCTAAATTCTCCTGTTATGCTGACTGTGGTCTGTCACAGGGATCTTAGTTTGTTTGGTAGAGTCTGTATGCAAAGCACATAGGTCAGAAATAACCTTCAGAAAATAACCATCACAGAGAATTAATGCCAATGATTTATCACGCAGGAACAGCTTCTCTAACTATGTCTAGAACAATGACAAAAGAATTGCTGATCTGGTCATGTAGAGCCTTGAAGAATAGAGTAAAAAAACTACCCTTTTCTTGATTATTATTCCTTACGTTTGCTATTTCCATATACCATATTCAATGCATTAAGCACCCTGGGTGTTTATTAAATTGCTTTCCATAAGACTCAAAAGATAAGAAAAAGAACAAATTCTGCTATGTTATTATGTTCAAAATTGTTTAGCGTTGAAAGATTTGGCTTGTGGAATCAAAAGACACTCTGGTACATGCAAGACAATACTTGAACTGTATTTGCCGACTAATGGAAGTAAGATCGAGACTCAATGCAACCTTCTAGCTTTATTATACAGGGAAAGTTATGAAAGGGGCTGCTTATCAATTTATTAGAGTTTAGAGTTCCTAATGTGGTTAGGTGCGCATACTGTATTGAGTACAATGTATCTTTGTTTTCTCTTCAAAAAATGAAAAATAATTCAATTGATTTTAGTAAATCCTTGTGTCAGACCAACTTTCTGCCTAATTGAGTTTGCTTTTCTGACTCTGGCTGCCTGTCTGGCCACCTTTCTATCTCAAACAGGACGAGGAACCGGAAGCTTATGAGGCAAGTGATGATAAAACCGCTCCTGTACCGAGCGGAGTCGAACTAACAAAACTCCCTTCGGAGCAAACCTCTGAGGACCCCGCTAGCCAAGAAGAGGTTTAGTGTTATGCTTATATGCATGCTTGAGTGTGTCGTGTTGTTCTTCTGTGATTCACAAATGTCATTTTTATTTTTGTGTTTGACAAAAAAAATGATAGTTATCAAATCAAATAATGGACGGTGGTGTTGATCAACATAAATTGTCTTCTATAATCTGTTATTTGATTAAATGTGATAAGAGTTTAATCTGTTAAAGTTGCAAATCTAGGTTTATTGGTCATTCATTTTGTTCCATCTTTTATAATTGATGAAGATGCCTTTCCATTGCCTGTTTTTGTTTCATGTTTAACGGTAGCCTTTTATACATTACATGTTTTTGAAACGAACATTTATTCCTTTCAGGATGAGCGTATCCGTGGCAAGCCAAACAGTGACTACAACCAGAAGAACAAGAGCAAGGTAGGTGTCCCTTATATGTTTTCATAACATTTATGTTCTATGTCTGGTAGGTATATCGTTACTGCAGTGAACAATAGTGTCTATTGCAGCGTTTATTGTAAATTAGATGTGAATCTTGAAATTACTGCTTGTTAAGGTGAAACAATTGAATTTTAGGTCAAAAGAATTTTTTGTGTTTTACATAGCAAATTTTTTTGGTTATGCTTTTATTTTTTAATCTGCATTAACACCTACAGTCACTAATATATTCAATCACTTGATGATACTAATAGTTATAGTTTACGCAATATTTTCAAAAGCTGAAATTATTTCTGCATGCAACAATGTTTGAGTGAAATGACTTCTTGTCAACCCTTGCATGGCAACAGACCTAACAACTATCTTTCTTGATTTTATTGTACATTTGTCACAAAGTACCCCACCTTTATTGATTATATTCTTACCTTTTGGTGGCGTCTTTTTTACTTTCTTAACGATAAACAATTACAGTCCTTACAAACACCAAAAAACTAACATTATTGGAGGTTGCTTATAAAACGTTACAAAAATTTGGGAAAGGGCAATTATAAGAATCTTGGCCCATTAATTATCAACTCCTGTGTCTTGACAAAAATTCTTTTCTAAAGTATTGAAATTTGAAATTGCTATATTAATTTCATTTAACCAGAATTTTTTTATTTGGGTTCAACCTTTTTTTGACAATGTAAAGAGGTGAAGTTGTCACAGAACATGTAGTTCACTCAATAGAAGATGCTTTTGGGGGCACTTGCTTTAACATAGCCTAGATCGAGGAATAGCTTGTTGTGGTAAATGTTAGGTTTTGGTGGGCACGATGGTTTGCACTGGTTTCTTTAACTGCACTTTCACCCTCCTCGGAATTAACACCAGGAAAATTATGCAGTTGACCGATGCTCGTAGTCAACAATTTTGAGTTTCTGACCAAACAAAATTAGAAACATTTCCATTATGTATTGTACGTTGTTATGTACAGAAACTGTTTTTCTGGTTCTGGTGTAAGGTTGATTTTACAGCTGCACTGGACTGTTGTGAAGATGATGAAATTGTTTAAGATATAGATGCTAGTTTTTTTATAACAAAAGACATTTAGGCGCATGAATCACATGAAGATGTCATTTACATTTTAGAGATTCTATAAGTTGGATTTTACCAGACTGTTTTACAGCTACATCAATATTAACATTTCTTGTATATATTTCCTAATGTATCTGAGATTTTCTAAGGACTTCATCATTCAGTAACAATTACTTGTTCTAATGTAAAAATTCAACTTTAAATGAATTTATTAAAAATCCTTGTAAAACTTATATGCTTCGATAAGAGGTTTGAAAAAAAATTCCTTTGGACATTTATGTCATGTGAATCAAAATGCAAGGGTTAATTGAAAACTGTTTATATTAATCATAAATTACTTAGTTTATGCAATTGATATATTTGACTTTTCTGCATCTGTGTGAAAACATTCCTAACCACCATCTTGTAAATAAACAATCTGCTAACAATTTCTGTGTGTAATAATTTCTTGTTACTTTTCTCTCTTAAAAATGAGTGCAGTTAAATTCAAAGTGTCTTCTAAACATTAGTCTTTGATAATCACCTGACATTAGCATATGATATTCAAACTAACAACTTTGACTAAAACCAGTGAGTGTATGCCATGATAGCAGACCAATGATTGCGTCAAATCTAATATTCAAAGGGATATAACTCTCCAAACTACCATGAAATTATCTCCCTTGTGCTTTTAGGCATCAAGAGTCATTTTTGCACTTTAACAACCTTTGTTTAGATTAATTTTAATCGATATATCTTTGCTAAAATCATAACTAAAAATGTAATATACATGCAGTTTGACTAAAGCATATCGGGCCAATAAGGCCCAATGAGCTTAAATTTGGCAAAAATTTGTCGTCCGATATTTGTCGACTTTTTCAACCTTCCCTCTAGAATTGATTAATTGATAGATCAATGCTTCTACAATTTGTTCATTCCATAAATTTTCACATGATTCATAAAACTTGAAACAGCTACTTCTCTGAAATCGATTGACATAAATTGTATGTTTAGTCTTGGTGAATCACGTAGCAGAATGAATGCTATACACAATTAATGTATCACTTGACCTGAACAGATAGAAAGAATTTGGAAACAAATTTTAGTAATATTCATTTATCAATTGAATTGAGTCAATTTATTGCTTTTTCAACATGGTAGCGGGTATCGGGACATTTTGATGGACATGTTATAAGCTATTAGTTCAATAATGCTTTTTAGGCCTTTTATTTTGAAATTTTTTTTGGCCATTATTCAAAATGTCAAATGTCAAATTTTTTAAAGCATCTTACTCTCTTTGTGATTGCATGTTCTCCTTGTTATCTGGACAAGTATCAATTAGCTCTTGGATTGCAAGCTAGAAGGCGTGATGAGCTACAGGCTCCATGGCTCTATTTTTATCAAAACATTTGTACACTAATCACTGTCAAATTTCACTGAATCAAAGATGCATGGATTAATTCAACACTACACACTTTGTTAATGCAGAATGTTAGTAAATGTTCGATATTGCTTAGATCTAACACTCATATAATTTAATATACATTTATCAGTTTGAGGCTTTTGACAGTGTTTGAATGCTTTTTTATTTGATCGCTTTGTGCTATTGATTTTCCCACTAGCTAATACTGATTGATAATTTGGATTTACGCCTTATAATTCCTGACTAACAAAAAAACCAGCTCGTAGGATCCATACTTCAGATATCTTCAAAGTCTTTTCTATTTGCATAAAAGTACCATTGGAGTTAGATTTCTAGATGCAAATCTGATGTTGCTCTTTGTTGTTAAGTAGGTTAGATTGGTTATTATCTATGTTGATGTATTTCATTATTATCATAATTTTGCATTTCATTGGCTTAGGAATGACTGATAGAAATAGATCCTTAGGAAATTACTTTCAATTTCTGATTAAGCCTTCTAACTTGAAAATTAACCTCTAGTTTACCTTTGAAATTTTTTGTAGGTGAATTAGTTTTTTTGAATATAATGTACAAGAATGAAATGTCATCATTAGGAATATTTAACATCATTACCTTATTATTCATGTACATGTTTTATTCTTTATTATTTTGATTATTGAAGTTTATGATTATCCTTGTATGAGAAATAAAGAGTACAAGATTTCAGTGTCTGAGTTGTCTTTTGTATACATGTTATCTTAAAACTTTTGTTTTTTAAATTTGTAGCTGAAATTCTGAAATTTTTAGATATCTTTTTCTATTTTTCTTGTAGATAAACGTTTAAAAGTTTTATACTTTTTTTGGCCAAAAGCTAATTTTCTCTAATGAAATTTAAGATGAGATCTAGTATTTTACCTTTATGTTATTAATCTATATTTTTTTATTTTTTGGTGATAATGTGAAACAGAGCACTAGATTTCCATATTTTCTATAGATGCAAACTTAAATCAAATATTTTTGTCAACTTCCAGATTTGGTTGAATGTTGAATCACAACACAACCTCTCATATATGTAGACCATTATCACAATTTTGATTTCAACCCAATGTTAGAAATCTGCATAATTTTCCTGATCCCAAACCATACTCTGCGCACCTCCAACTAACTTCACTGTGTGGAGCTTGCATGACTTGTAGCTGTAGCTCTACCTCACTGTCACTTAATCAACTCTACTAACTCTGCACCCCACTCACGAGATCTTGTCTTGTACTGAATGTTGTCATATATAGATTTGCACGTTTTTGGATATTGACATTTCTTTATTTTATTGTAAAGAGAAGATTTTTGTTTGATTGCACATTCATAGACAAGGAAATATAAATTTATACTAATCATGATGTATTTATTTTCAGGTCAGTATGATGACATAGTTGAGCATGCGTAGTTGATGTTAGGGTTGATACAATGATAGATGGGGAATATAATGTTATGTTTTACACATCATTGGTTTTGTCTCAGTGTTGTCAAGGAATCAACAACCCAAATTGTTAACACAGCTAAATCAGAGACCTAATGATTTGATGATATCCATCTGATTTAGCTTACTTAGATACCAATGGTATTAATTTGTCAACACTTCTCTAACTAATAAAGTGACCATAACAAGAAATACCTTGATATCGAAACTTTGAATACATGATATTGTTCTCTTGTCACTGTCCTGAGACAGGTGCCTGATCATTAGTCAGGACTGCTTTCAGTTTTAGTGCTGTTTCCGCCACCACTGCAGCCACAGGTTTCGTTACAGTTTTTTATTTTACAGAAGTCATATACATGACATCGTACTTATACCCCTTGGGAATTTTTTTTTAACGTATTCACTTCATTGGTCAAGGTCCTAAGTTATGACGTCAGTTAGATGCTATGAGCATCTTATACAGAGTTTCATTACATTCTGTCAAAGTTGAAGGTTACAGTGTGGTCTTGTCTTTTGAGGTCAAAGTTGCAGGTCACAAGTTCTGAAATCACCATAAAATGATTGCAAAAATTGAGTCAAGTCGCCCAATTGAAAGTCATGACATCGAAATGCTTCTGGTTGAAAGTGCAATTTCGTGACTTTAATGTTTAGTTGTCTTCAGTGGTGTATTAGAAGATAAATAGTTGCATTTGTAAAATTTACGGGATTCATTGTTATTCAACATCTGCAAATTTAGTTTAAAACCGACAGCGTTAGCTTATTAGCTTGTTAGTTATTAGAAGTTTAAAAGCGAACTCTGTTTCGGTTTTGCGTACTTATTTTTGTGTGGAAAGGACTTTGCGACTGTTCTATTTCTGTAAGAGGTGAGATAAGGTCTAACTAATGTGAATTCCCGGCATAGTTTGCATTACAAACATCATACTGATAATACCAAATAGTGGCATTCATAACAGCGAGACCTTACAACATACTTCCTATATTTGAGACTGAAATCGACAATTAAAAGCTTGTAGAAAAAAATTGTTAAACCCCAAGTACTAAAGTCTTAAACTAGCCCAAGACCATCGTGACAGCGACGCAAACATTGTGACGTCATTGTTGGCATTCTAACAAGTCAGCGGGGCTGCCAAGGAAAATCTTTTCTCCCTGGACTCCTCTGGTGAAGACTAAAGGTTGAGGTGTTTGGGGCAAGGGGAAGGGCATTAATTGCAAGACAAGAAGCAGCCTTTGTGTGTGGCATTAGATGTGAAAAATTTTCAGCTAATTTGAGAAAGCCACATGCCATCCCTTGTTTCTATCTATGCTGGGTCATAGAATCTTGCAAAACTGGAGGCATCGATCACCTTCTTTTATCAGCATTTGACGTACACAAATGCCCTCCTCCACGGAGAAGGTGGAAGACGTTTTGCTTTCTTGACAAGGAGGCCTATGAGATGGTTCTAACAGGACAAGAAGGCCTCTGGTTATACTAAAGCTTCTTCCTTATGTACCAAGAAGGACGGCAATTTCATGCTCATTCTAAACCTAAAATATTTGAACAAAAACTTTCAAGTTTGAAACATTGAAAGTAATAATATCATCATTTAAGGCAGGGATTGGTTGTAAAGGGTGTGTACCTCTATGTTCTGATGTACGAGTACCTCTGAAGTTGAAGAGGTTCTACTCTTCTAGTTTGATAGGAGGTGATGCAAGTTTTGTGTACCCCAATTCAGCATCTCAATGGTGGTAATGGTGTTCAAGTTTTGGCTTCACTCTCATGGTCAAACACTTCCTACGCTGCGGATCAGCCCTACCTGTGATCAGTCATTTCTTGACTGATTTTGAGGTCCTCCCTTCAGGGACCTGGATACCTTGTGCCTGCAACTTTTGACTTCAAAGGCTACCCTCTTAATGGTGGTGTCATCAGACAGACAGGCAGATGAGGCAAGTAGAGGACATTCTTGATTGTCAGCTGATTCTGTGCTAACTGTCAGGTTGATTATTCCTTCCTTGTTACTGCCCCTGTACGAGGGGTGTCCAAAAACTTCTCAGCCTGACCATCAAAACCAAAGAAACATTCAAATGTTTATGACTTATTTTTCGACATAATCACCCTTGACCTCAATGCATTTACTCAAGTGTTTTTTTGACATCTGCAACCACTCTGAAAACCAGTTCTTATCACGAGACCCCAAAAACTCCTCTACTGCAGCAATGACGTCATTGTCAGTCTCAAACTTTTGGCCACGAAGCTGTTTTCAGTTGAGGGAACAGGAAGGAGTCTTAGGGGGCTGGGTCTGGAGAATAGGGTGGGGGAGAATCCTGAACCCACAATCCTGTGCTGCACTGACTGCAATTTGGGCGGTGTGAACGGGAGCATTGTCCTGCAACAGCCACACACCTTTGCGCAGTTTACCCATTCGTTTCTCTTTGATTTTTTCTCGTAATTGTCGTAGTTCATTTGCGTAATAAGTGCCATTGCATACTTTGGCTTTTTGTCTCAGGATCAAAATGATGAACCCAGCTTTCATCTTGAGTAACAACATGAGCGAAAATTGATTTTGGGTCTGCGTGATATTCGTCAAGAAGTTGCTGACTGAGCATGACACGTTTTCGCTTTTGGTCCTCAGATAACATTCTGGGGACCCAGCGTGCTGATACCTTTTTCATATGTAAACGTTCATGTATAATTGGTTCAACTGATGTTTTACTGATGTGTTGAGTATCAGTATTTGATAGTCACTCGCCTGTCTTGCCTTATTGTGTCAAGAACAGCCTCAATGTTTTCACCTGTGGTGACAACAGATGGACGACCAGGACGGGGCTCGTCTTTAGTGCTTACTCTACCCCGTTTAAATTCAGCACACCAATGTTTAATGGTGCTATTTGAAGGAGCAGAGTCATGTGTGTAACATATGCTCATGAATTTCCTTTGGAGTGTATTTGTTTAAACTCAGATATTTGATAATAGCCCTACATTCACTTTTCTCCATTTCGGTAAAAGATGTGAGGGTACCTTTGAATGACAGGCTATTATATGCAATTGAAGAGTTTGCATCTCGTGATTTTCATGCCATTTACACGTCAATGAATGTTCTTCATGCACGCACAGTATGGTTGCGTTTCAGGCATGTTTTCATATTCAGGCCGCATACTTTTGGGATAACCCTTGTAGAACTATCAGCACTAGTCCAGACTGCAGTTTCAGAGTATAATTTTAGGTTTTGAGCGTGATTCTTCATGATTAGTAATCTATCAGACATGGAAGCTGTGTCAGTAATCCCAGGGTCATATGGCATGGATATACATACAAAAACATGTCGAATTTTTTAGCCAGGGCAGATGGACTTATGGGATTAAAAGCTGAAACTTTGTCTACTATTTCCTTAGGTAATTAAGATTCTAATTTATAGATTTGGTGAGCCTGTGACTAATAAGGGCCACAGAGACAATGTCCAAAAAATCTATTTCCATCTTCTTCGCCGAAGCAAGAGGCCTAGAAACCTGAAACCTTGTGAATAGACTCCTTAGCTGATTGGGATTTATAGATTTGGTAAAACTGTGACTCTGTAATAAGCACCACAGGGGCCAAGCTTAGAAGCAAAAAGCTTAGAAAGCTGAAACCTTGTATACCTCCTTAGCTGATAGGGATTCTTATCTATTGATTTAGTAATCCTGTGACACGTGAAATCATCTTCTCGAAAAAGCAATGGGCGCTGTTGACTGAAATTTTAAATGTTACACTTTTCAGGCATGAAGATTCAAATTTGTAACTTTGGTGTTGACCACCCATCAAATAAAGACATGGCAGGGTGTGCACCCTCAAAACTTCTTTTGTCTATTTTAAAGAAAGCATCAATGCTAGGCATCTCGAATTTTAAAGTTATCATCCTTGTATAATGGAGATTAAGATTTGTAAATTTCATTGTCCTACTTTCAATAATATGGGCGTGGCAGCAATGCAAATTAATGGGGATTCAACAAAACTAAAAAATTGTTGGTGTGAGAAGCTAAAAATTTCAGAATTACATTTTTATTCCATGAAGATTAAAGTATGTGGATTTTGTCTTGACTGCCCTTCAAATATGGCATTATATCCAATAGGGCTCTGACAGGTAGGGATAAGGCTTGGTACCCGACCCAGACTCAAGTATCAGAAAATAAACGGCTTTGATTGTGAATGCATACATTCTAAGAATCTTCCAAGTCAAAATTAAGGTCCCACATGATAAGAAGACTAGAGTCAAGTCGCCTGACGAATAGCTACATGTAAATATTCAATGTAAGTGTGTTTGAAAAGCATGGTTATATCCATTTGAACACGTTCAAAAATAGGGCACTTACATTGACAACACTGTTAAGAAATCTTGCAAAAGTGTTTTAGATAAAGCTTTTAGACATTAATTTAAATAGACTAACTTCCTAAATATTGATAAATATTCTATCAAAACCAAGCTACCGGTATGTAGAATAATTATCACCAATAACTCATCAGAGGTTAACATTTGTCACATAGGTTTATGCAAATCTAACCTCCATTTATATCCCAAGGGAACATTATTCCTACTGAATATATATATCTTGATTTCAAAAAACCCAAATCGATCCTTTTTTTAAAGAAATTGATATTGACCAATTTTTGTGCAAATTTGGAACCCTTGTCATAAAGTTGTCAAAACCAAGTAATCTGTACAACTGGGTTGGACAAATACATAATAAAAACTGTTATGGTGATGAGTTTCACGGTAATGTCACACGACGTAGTTTTCATCTGCAAGCTTCAAGACATGTTGTGTTTGTTGTATGATAATACGAAATTATCATTTTTCTCTCCTTGAAATAGTTTAAATATATTCTCTAGCATACCTCGAAATCTCCATTATTGCTACCCTTGTTTCATATTAGGTTTGACTTGTAAATAGTTATTATGGGAAGTAAGGTAACCACCTTAGTGAATTTCGACAGATGTCCTTGCTAATTGTCGCCCGTCAGACGCGGAACGGGGAACTATGAATTCAGCGGCGTCCGTACATATGTCCAGATTCTTGTTAACGCGATAACTCATAAAGCTTATTACCTAGAGTGTTCATATTTGGTGACAGCTTTCAATGGAGGAAGACTCGGACGCCAGTCGACTGTGGTGACCTTGACGTCTTTTTCAAGGTCACCACGACACTTTGACCGCTTTGTAATGCATTGTTAACACGATATCTCATAAAGCTTAGCAACTAGAGTTTTCATATTTGGTGACAGCCTTCAATGGCGGAAGACTCAGACGCCAGTCATAGTTGGTGACCTTGACCTCATTTTCAAGGATAACAATAGCATGACGTCATGTAACAACGGTTTAACGTCATTATGTCTATTTCAAGTCAATATCACTTTTGGTCGGACTCGGAGTGAAGTCAATATGCTTTTCTGTCGACTGACACGTGACTGCTTCTCGACCAATTGGATTGTCGGAAAAATAAGCTCACATGATAAACTGTTATATTGTTGTACCCTTTGTAAAAAAATTGAGGAAAACGTATTTGACGTAGCAGCTATTTGTGTTAAAACAGAGTTCAGTTGTAACTGCAAACATTACAACAGATGAATCTGACTTTAACATGAGTATAATTTTGTTAAGGTTTGAGTTATCTCTCTTTGTCAGGTCCTCGAGTCGTATTAGCTGTATATGACCCATTGCTGTCAGACCCATCAGAGCCCTTTGCCTCCCCTCAAGGATTCTGTTGCCTCTTTTTTGAGTTTTGAGTCACCTAACTTGATAAGCACATTATGATTGTATGGTTTGTGACGATTCGTTGTATATAATGGACCTATTGTTTAGATAGATGATATATCAAGCAAGACTGATAAGCTACAGAGCCAATGCCTCTTTTTCACAAGTTCAAAATGAAGTGTATAAAATCCGCATTATTTTTATAGTCATGGTAGGCTAGGCGAACTCAACTATGTCATCATACTATTACAATATAACAACTTTGAGAGTGGGTGCAATAAGAAAAAAAATGTCCAGGGAATCCTTTTTTAGTTAACATATTTACTTGCGATCTCTTCACTTGATATCCTGTTGAGGATCAAGGTGTCGAGGACTAAATTATTTGTCAAAGGATTGGGTTGTCACACTGTCACTAGTTAGTTTCCATAGTGGAGACTGTGCATTATTGGCATTTAAAAGTTTTATGCTGTATTATTCAATGTGGACATATAGAAGTTAACTCATAAGTGTTCAGAGTTGTTGTATTATTTGCTTCCCTTTAAAATATGAGCTTCCAGCTGTAACAAATCTAAAACATACTAGATAATCTTAAACTTTATTTTCATAAAGTCATTACAGTATTTAACTTATTTAGAAACATAAACTAGAATTTTTTATGCAAAATGCTCCATATAATTCTTTTTTGGCCTTTGGGTAACCTAAATTTTTTAAGTTATGATAAGTTTTCTATTTAACTGAGGTAAAAACAGAATAGAAAAAGCCAACAATAAGAGTCTGTTTCGTAGAACTGGGTTTCTTTTTCCTTCTTACTTTATCATGTCTGGTTCAGTCAAATGTTTTTATATCACACAAAAGGATGGGATTTTTTTATGTTTTATTCATATATTTATATTATTTATAATGTCCTTAGTTTAATTCCTTCTAACTGGATTTGCCATTGACTAACCGATTATCTTGACAATCCCTGTACATTATCTTAATTATAACATAAATGATTATGGACGCTCAACTTAGTCATTTTAAAGGTTTGAAAAGAGCAAAGCACAACACTTTACCATTTTAGTCTTAGCTAAGATAATCAGTTATGATATGAAGTCTTCACCAATTATTCTCGAAACATTCTCAATATCAGTATGAGTAATACTCTGAAAAATCAAAGTAGTGACAGAAGAAAATTTTGGTCCATAAACTCAAAGAGCCAGACATGATAAAGTAGTTGTGATTCTGTCCACGCTATCGTTAAAATCCCGCTGCGTCCTCATTGCCTAGAGTTGATGTGCTTTGTTTCACTGCCACATTAGGACGTGAAGAATGGTAGGGCAGGAAAAAACTCCCTGGTGGGCAAGAATGGATACAAGCAGAGCCCACGCGGGGCCGACACCGGCAGTGCAAGGAATAAGGAAAAACAGGGCAACTCAGACCGGGTTGGTAGTTTATCTTGGTGATGGGTTACATGAAGCTTAAGGAATATTCTGCTGAAAGCACAAATATGCTATTATGATATGAAGTCAATAAGGGTTTAGTTCAGCAACTACTTGCAAAAACGTTCCTTATACTTAGGGGCCAATCATGGTAACATGGGGAATACCCGAAATCTTTTGCGTAGGAGGATCCTGGCCTATAAAGATAGATTTTTCAGTTTCTTGCTCATAAAAACTTATTGCAGAAAACTTTTAGGGCCTTATTATAAAACGATTTTTTTTGTATTTGAGAAATCTCAAATTGGGTATCATGATTTATAATCTTATAGATTTGAAGAAGTTATGTAGTTGTGTATTTCACTCTGGTGTGTAATGAGTTATGCATGCATATCACTTTCAGTCATGTCTTTACACCACACTGTCACCTCACAAAGCACCAAGTAACCATATGCCCTTCCAGTCAATAAAAGTCTGTGTATCCTCTGTCGTTGAACTTGGTGATATTGTTTAAAACTTGCCAGAATCTTTGCAAATTCTTTGCCCCAGGTAAAAGACTAAAGGCAACATCAATGTTAAGGCTGATTTGATTTAATCATTCTCTCCACAATAATAGTAAAGAAATTAACTCCTCCTGTTCCTCCAGATTTTAAATTTATAGAACATTATTTTAATTATTATCATATTTTTCTTACTTTTTGTCTTTTCAACTTAAACAGATTATCTTTTATGGCGATTTTCATGGAAAAGCAAGCAAGCAAATTTCACTTGAGGGACAAATTCAAATCAATGAGGCCTAGCTCAATGTAATTCTGTATGAGGAACAATTTATATCTGTGGATGTGCCGTTGGGTTTTTATCTTCTTAGGATTTCATCTTTGTTTACTTGCAATAAACGCAGAATTTTGTGGCTATAAATAATCTCAAAACTTGTAAGGCATAGTTAATGAAACTTGCGATTTGGAACTATCGTTTTGTGAAGGTTTGATCAACTACCAACAATTTGAATCTATTAAAACATTCAACAGGAAGAGTGTAAGTAATTTGATAAAGAATAAAATCCAATCATCTTTATACAAAAACTTTTCCATTATCACCTGGGCAGGGTTTATAGCTGACTCTTGTCTGCTTGCTTAATTAGTTTATTTTCTGCTCAAGATGAGAGAAAAGTGTCACATGTATATATAGATTGGGGCTGCAGTATGGCTGCTTTTAATGGCCAAATGTTTCAGTCTTCTAGAAAACAAATGATTGAAATTGCTTAATCTGGCAAGATGAAGACACAAGTCAATTCCTTGACAGAGGAGAATACAGACTTTTACAAATCTTAAAACTCTTTAAATGGTGAAAACAGAGAACAATCTTATCTTATTACTTCAGTCCAATTACAAACCTTTGATTTTTCCTCAAGTTTCACTTTTACTGACAAATCTCTTGATCCCAGCAGAATCATGGCATGAATGGCTACGATGACCGATATTCTCCACACCGTAGCCCCACGCCTATTGAAAGCCCAGACTGGCAAAACAATCGCACCAATGGCTATAATTCCTCCCCAAGGCGAAGTCCCTCCCCTCGACAGACCTACTCCCGAGAATCTGAGAAGGAAGAAGCTGCAGTGAAGATCCAGTCCCACATGAAGGGGTATCTGACACGGAAGAACGATGAACACAGTGACGAGAGAGGTGATGATCAGGACAAACACAACCAGAATGATGACCTCCTCCAAAGAGAACGAGATGAAGCTGCTACCAAAATTCAGTCCCATATTCGAGGCTACCAAGTGCGAAAAAATAACGCTGTAAGAAAAGCAGAACGTGCAGCTTCGGCAGGTCGTAGGTCAGCAGAGCGAATGATGTCAGCAGGTCGAAGGTCTTCTGGAAGAATGTCGCGAGAAAGATCACTGGAGATGCCTGTCACATTTGATCAAGGGAGGTCACAGAGGTCACCAAGTCCAAATGTGGACTACAAAGAGCCAGGACCGACGGATCAGGAGAGGGAAGCAGCAGCAACCAAAATCCAGGCTAACTTCCGTGGATACCAAACCAGAAAGGACTTTAAGAACGGCAGATAGTCTTGTTCTAGCAGAGGTAGCAGAGATTGCCATTCTTAAATGATGTGAATGTGTTTGTGTGTGAATCTGAGATAGCCTTTACTTTGGTCTGCAGATTGCCATGTCTAAATTATGTGGGTGTGTTTTTGTGAACTTAAGATACCGATTACTTTGATTGATATATTGCAATTTTTATATGATGTGAATGTGTTTGTGTGTGAATTTGAAATACCCTTTACTTTAATCTGCAGATTGGCATGTCTAAGTGATGTGGGCGTGTTTGTGTGTGAATTTAAGATATCCTTTACTTTGATCTACAGATTGTCATTTCTGTAAGATGTGAATGTGTTCGGGCTTGAATTTGAGATACTGTTCACTTCAAATGGTTGATTGCAATTACATGTTAATGATATTACATAATGGCAGATGATATTTTACCCAGATATGTCGGTAGTTTGGTATGCATTTTATGTTGTTCATTCTTGCATTATGAAGCATTTCGTGGACATACTATACTGGACAATAAGTTTCACTGTGAAGAGCTAAGTCCTAGAATGGCATTTCATTCTTATAAAAATGTTCTATTGTTTGTATAATGATAAAATAGTATTGTAACATGTCATTATGATTTCTGTTGCAAATAGTTCTAAACAATTTTGTGGTTTATGACAGAATGTATTGAAGTAAGTGTATGAACATGTTGAAATCTTAGTTTATTAAGTCAAGCAATGACTCCCCTTGATGTCTTAAAGGCACTGACACATGTCAATAATTTGTAGACACAAATAGTACCCAGATAATGTATCTATAATTTAAGCTTTTTGGATAATATCTACATACTCAAGTTATAAAGTTTAAGAAGAGACCGGAGGTATTTAATCAAAGTTGCTTCAATTCTGCATGAACTATGATTTCAACAATAAATTCTATGGTTCCTGCAACAGCAATGCTTATAGTGTGTACATATAATTGGTGAGTTAATTATATACCTTAAAAGGATTTTTCATCATTTGTTCTCAGCTAATAAGTTCTCAACATTTATGGTGGTTTTATAGACTTAAACAGTGATAAAGTTTAAATTATATTCTGTACATAAAAGTTTAGGATCGTTTGTTTGTGAGGGTTTGTAAACCTTATTATAATTAAGTAAATGTATGAAGAACTTTCAACAAATGTGTTTTATCTTGCAGGGACAGAAGTAGAAGAGAGAGATGAGAGGAGAAGATATGCAGACCTGTTTGATCAAGTCCCAGTTGACGAGTCCCTAGTATAGAGATGTTATTTTGTATAAGTTGTTATATGATATATCTTGTAATATGATGTGCAGGAGACAACGTGCCCAAAACTCAGCGAGAATTGTGGCATTGTTGTAAAATTGATCTATTTAATCAGACTCAAGTTTTATTTGTATTTTGTAGTTACTTTAATTATTTTTCGTTTCTTCTTTCTAAAACACAGTGATAGGAACTATTTTGAAAAATTACAAGCATTAAGAGATAATTAAGTTTTTTGGTTATGTTGATAATTCAAAACGGGTAATGTTTTAATCAAGTAAACCAAAATTACCTTTACAAGAAGGATTATGTAAATTATGCTTTTAGATATGTTATGCAAGAAAATGTTTGATGCAAAATATAAGAGGATATTTATGAAGCCTTTAAGTTGACACAATCTGTATTTATGAAATATGTTCTGTTTAGTTATGTTTGGTACTGACCTACTGTGATATGATTATTATTCCTATTGTATGTGATTATGTTTGTTTATGTGCCTGTATCCACCAAACCCTTCTTGTTCTTCTGTTTGGATACTATAACTCATTCCATCTGTTACGCGCTAACAATGCTCAAAAGACACTAGCCTTACAAGTATAAGAAGCATTTGTCTTGTACTAGTTTATCATGGGAGCATCTTTTCCACTCGTGTGGAGTGAAAACTGTTTCATGCTCAAAAACGGAAAATGAATTAATTGAAAAGTGAGAAAATTAATACCTTAGAAAATATTATGGATTTTTTAAAGTTAAGTATTTTGTGTTGTTGAATTGTTGGCAATTTTGTTTTGGAGGTATTTAATTTTATGTTAGTAAAGGCTTTTTGTTATGAGCTTGTTGCAGATTTTCGCATGTATATAAACAGAATAGTATTAAAGGGAGATCACTCTTGGGTATATGAACCCAGAGTAGGAAAAGGAAGTTTGGAAAACATAATGCAGTATTGTTAATATGTGAAATATAGTTTGTAACATGTATATCGTATTATATATAAATATATATGTCAATGTATAGAAAAAGCATTTTTGTATAACAACCATCTGAAGTCAAGATACACATAATATATATGTAAATGCTCACATAATGTATAAGATTTCCCGCAATCTTTTACATTCAACACAGAGAAATCTATGTTTGTTTAATGTTGAGGAAATAAAGGTAAAAACAATTGTTGACCGAGTATTATACATTCCATTTAGATTTGATTTGCACACTATTTTTCTGTACTGTATATAAACTGTTGTACATGTATCTATTCTTGGCTTATGCTGTGTCATATCGTCTGTGATAAAATATTTTATTTCAGCATTTATTTAAGATTGTGAAAATTATTTCTACTAATGTTTTGTTTTACTTACACCAATAATCAAAACAAAAGTATTAAGAATGTCAGTCCGTCCAGCTATAGTCTCAGTCCAAGACATGTTGAATTGCCGTCCATTGATATTCCAAACTTGTCTTTGCATAATCAGTATTGATTTGGATATCTCAAAGTCCCAGAGTTTGAATATTGCAGCCATATATATCAGATTTTTGGAACACTTTTGATGCTAAGCCTTGGCTTTACTTACGTCTATCGATAAGGTCCTGGCCTAGGTTTCACAAAACCCCTTAGTGCTAAGGACACCCTTAACCCATGGTCCTGGCCTAGGTTTCACAAAACCCCTTAGTGCTAAGGACACCCTTAACCCATGGTGATAATGTTTTGTTACCATCACCAGTCTAAGGAAACTTGTTAGTGTGGGCCCTGGTCATACCAGAAACTATCCGTCCAAAACTTAACATGATATTTGTATACAACAAAGCATTACTACAATAATATGGCCTTCATGAAATAGCACCAAACATGATTTTTCCCAAAGGTATTTTCGAACTTTCGAAATGAAAAGAAAAATTATGGTTAGTTGAAATTAATTCAATCCCATAGCTATAAAAAGGCCATTTCCCCATCTTGTTTTCTCCTGTTTGTGATTGTTCTTTGTTTCCACATAGCGTATATATTTGTTTCTGTATTATAACCCGGGGTGTAGGCTGGACAATTAACTAACAAAAGCTGTAGGTCGAATCACGAACTTAGTTTATTAGTTTACATGTTTCACTCATTGTACCATCTTGCAGAGTTTAGGTTGGTGAAACTTCACTAACATGTCCATTCCTAACCAAGCAGTAGTGATGTAACCATTGTGCATGTTGCATGTGTCTTCGATCCACAACTGTTTCTTGGGTCTGTGTGCTAACCATTTTGATAGACAATAAACTGTGTCCTCACCAATTGTCCTGTCTGTATTCATTCCATAAGATTTTCTCATCACAGAATTGAGTCAAGATTCACCTGGCAAAGGGAGTTAATGTATTTCTCATTTTATCATTAACTAAAACGGAAGATGCTTTATTTTCGTTTTCATCAGCCGTTGCGTCAGATTGTGACATGATAAAGTATCAATGCACGAGGTATAAAAGCAAATTTTTCTGCATTCAAGGAGAAATGGTTGCATGATTTTGAGAGATGCAGACTCAAGTTAAGACGAACTTTAATTGCATGAGCATCAATGCTGATGAAAACAAAAATAAATCTTCCTCCATTTTAGTTAATGTATTTCTCAATTTGAATTCCACCATGTATAGTCGAGTAACGACATCATTTTGTAATTATATCCACATAGTGAACTGAATAGCAGTGTAGCATTTTAGAGTCACAAACAATGGGCAACAGGATGTATCATTTCAGACATTGTTCGACATCAAGTTAAAGCTTTACTCAAGTAGTGACATACTTGATAATTCTTGGATGTCACAATGTTAAGACATCATTGGATTTAAAGTACAATGCTGTAAAATAATGGTTTTGAATGATTCTTTGAATCTCGTAATTGTATGTTTTGATAGCAAATATATATCTACACTTGTTGAAGTAAGTTATAAAAACTTATGTTGATAGATTTGACAAGACTTTATTGTCAAATTATTTTTTTCCCCCAAACAAACAACTAAATCGTACATAGAAAAGAAAGGGTTTTCAGCATTTCATTTCCTTAACGTTAGTTATCAAAATCTTAAAATTCTACAAGGAGTCGCTTCATTGTGTTATGAAAACCACTTCTCATTAGAAATTATCCTTGAATTGACTTTCAAGAATCCTTTCAACCATACGATTGATTCAACCTTTATTTAATATAAATTAGATGTCACTTCAAAAGATTAAATGAGTAAGAAGACTTCAATCAGGTACTGACAATGACTAAAGATAACATCTAAAATAACATGAAAAAATGAGCTTAGAAATTCCTGTTATGTTCAACATACTTCAGCCAAGAAACCATTACAAGACAGATTGTCTCCCTTGATAAAAAAAAAAAAGCATTATGAGATGTATGGAATAATCTCAATACAAAGGTAGCATCTCTTGATAAAAACAAAACAAGAGGGAAGCATGGAGTTAAGTGTTTATTCATCTCGTCCAGTTACATACTGAACAATGTCACTGACACTCTCAGCTAGATATACACCACACTGGGGAGAGAGAGAGAACTTGTGATAGTAAAGTTAGCACTTGACATGTCCGAGATACTCCATGAAAATAGCACTATCAAATGTGTGTACATGGATGTCATGTCTTGCTTCCTCAAAGGCATTGTTCAATTTTAGCTCTAAATTTTATTCGAATAGCAATTTCTGTTTTCAGATAACCACTGTAAGAGGCACAAAAAGCACTTACTGATACACCTTTAGGAAAGAGGACAGGCAAAACACCACATACCCATATCACCTTTATACAATGACTTAGCATGATTCTTACACTTCAATTTTGTCGTAATATACACAATAACAATCTTTCAGTTTCGATTGTTGAAAATAGTTTACTCCAGTTATTTCAATTAAGACACTATTCCTTTTCTGTTGAGCTATCATTGAATTGAAAAGTTCTTGAAAATTACAAAATATTCGGCCAGCAATGTAAACTTCACACTGTGTTCGTACCGCCATAAGTATTAAAGTAACAAAATTCAGTTCAAAACTCAACTCCTGGGTACCTGGAGAGGTATAGCCAGCCCTAGAGTTACTTACCACACTCTTGTAAATATTACCAAATATACATAATTTGATGAGGTCCAATCAGATTCTATCATGAAACACAGCCTCGCACACAATCATAACCGAACCTAAGAGTTTGAACATTGGTCAGCGTAACTGGCTTAACGATACTGAATGCTTTTCTACATCAATCATCACATTGACATTATTGTTTCACACGTTGCTATGATCTGATCTACAAAACCAATCCTTATCAAAGCAGACCACAAACTACCTGACCCGTTCAATTTTAAAAGTTTGCAAAATTTAGAAACTATGGATGGTTTTGTTATGCATCATAAGTTTCTCTGATTTTAGTAAGGAGTGCATCACAAGTCTTCTTGGCGTCGCCTAGCAACATGGCGCTGTTCTCCTTGAAAAAGATGGGGTTGTCTACGGCAGCGTATCCCACACCAAGTGTCCTCTTCATTACAACCACCTGGCATGATAAATGATAATGTCATTTAGTTTTACGATATATATGTAGATAGTTTCATATGGGTGACATTGTTACAACATATTGTCTTAATCAGCTACAGAGCTCGATATTAGCCCGAAAGATTTAGGATGAGTGCACATATAACATCAGATCTATGAGCAATTGTATGACAATGCTTGATATTGTCTGGCACAATCAATATCACACAGGAATTACTATACATGCGTTTTTTATATTAACTAAAAGAGAACACACCTGTTTTGCGAGCCACACCCTCAGTACAGGCATGCCGGCAATGATGGAGTTAGGGTCCTCCTCAGCCGCTGAGTTGACGGTGTCGTTGGCACCGATAACCATGACGAGGTCAGTCTGAGGGAAGTCATCGTTGATCTCGTCCATCTCCAGCACGATGTCGTAGGGAACTCCAGCCTCGGCGAGGAGAACATTCAACTGTCCGGGCATACGTCCTGCAGACAGGGAATACATGGAGTGAAGAGAATCTCATTTAAGGTTAACAGTTATGCTTACAAATTGAACATAAGAGGATTATGAAAAGATATTCCTCATGATGACATTGAGGTTAACCTTGAAGTGGGTTGGTTTATCATTTGCCTGCTGTATACTTTGTTACCATGAAAAACCCATATAGGATTGCACCCTAACCTTAAAACATGTAGAACAGTACTCTACTGCAGAAAAAGACCACAACAAAATACACACCTGCAACAGGATGGATGCCAAAGCGAACATTGTGCCCCTTCTTCCTGAGCAGTGTTATCATCTCAGCGATGGGGTACTGAGCCTTGGCCACACACAGACCGTAACCGGGGGTGATGATGATGTTCTTGGACTCGTTGATCATCTCCACAGTCTGGTCAATGTTCACCTCCGTGTGTGTTCCGGTGATCTCCATCGGTTTGCCGGTACCGGTTGAACTTGTTCCATAACCTCCCAGGATCACATTGGGCAGGGAGCGGTTCATGGCCTGCATCACACAGGTGGCATTAATGACAATTATTACAAATCATGAATAATAATGTTTCCAGATGTAGTGTTACTGCAACTATCTCTTTTTCCGATCACCAATTTGTAGAAACTGATTGTCTGCATTAATGAATTGACATCTTTTACAACTTTTCTTAAAATGTCATCTTTTGAGATGCAATTTAACTGTAACCGATTCTTGAGTGTTGGAATATGGCTGAAGATTGAGTTCTTCACATAAAAATCTATTGGTATAAAAACACTACACATTTAAAAAAAGTATCTTTTACCAATTTATGCGGGTTTTTAAATTGTTTTTTAAAAAACCTCTTTCAATTTTCTCAACTTATTCTTTAACTGATTGAAACTTGTATGATAATTTACTTTAAAAGCTGTGTTATTATAAAATTTCATAAACTTCCCTCTTCATTTTTATAATTATGAAACCATGCTGATTACATAAGGAATGTGCTACAATATGTCACAATTTGCAAAAATCCACATTTTTGAAAGCCCTTGTCCTGTTTCATCAGGTTCGAGCTGTTCCCCAGATTTTTTTTCATTGAATTCACAAATCTTGTTGCTCATTGCTACTTTCCACATAAGTACGAATATTGCTCATTTCTAAGTTATATCAGGCCTGTTATTTTTAGGGGATACATGTAAAGGCAGTCACTAAGGTAAAAGGAGCCTCGTGAAGAAACCTGAGGATAAGTATCCAGGGACATACTGTGGGTCTATAGTTAATTATGATGATCCCTACCTTGCACATGATGTAGGAGAGGATGGCTCCAGAAGATCCAATGAGAGCGCCTACGATGGTCATGACGTTGTTGTCCATCATGAAGCCCTCGGCACACAGGGCCCAGCCGGAATAGCTGTTCAGTACGGTGATAACCACAGGCATGTCCGCTCCTGCAGCCAACAGTGTTATCTACTTTACAGTTTGTTTGATAATACATGCAATAGTCTCTATACTACGTTGGCTGGAAAATAGCATTTTAACAAAGTAGATATAATGTGCAACTATGTGCAATAAGATGGAATAGAGTTTAACTTTTTACCATTCTTGTGCATCTGAATTACCTAGATCACAATTACTAATTACTAAATCCAAGCTATTCAGCTTTTGGCATAGAGAAGGTTATTGGAAGGTTTAATGCAAGTATTATTTAATCAAAGAAGTTACAATTGATGAATTTTACTTTAAAATATCAAATTCAAACTGAATGATCTATTTAATCAATTATCAACCCTTTCAAGGCATTATACAAGTTATATCCTCAGCGTTGGTACAATACAGACATTTGACAGAAATAATCTATCACCAAATCTCATAATGATACGACACTTGTCAGGATAAGGAGAACTTGTCATGATACATATCATGATGCACCACGCTTAGTAACACATTCATCAAACCTACCTCCGATGGCGGCGGTGAGAGTTACACCCATGAGACTGGAGAGAGTGGTGGTTGCTCCCAGCATGCTCAGTCCGACGGTGCTGCTGGGACTGTACATGTAGTAACCCATGGCGCCAACATTGCCTAGCATCATGCTCATGTTCAACATGTTTCGTCCCGGCAACAGGAGTGGATCAGACTTCAGAACTCCTGCAAAAGACAAATAATTAGAAGATGAGGTGAGTTGGGGTTTAACGCCGCTTTCAAGAGTATTTCACTCATATCACGGCTGCTACTATCAAGGCAGGGAGAAAACCTGCAACACCATTGTGGCTATGCATTGCCATGAAACCTGCGAGCAAACCATTGGTAGCAATGCACTGATATTGAGGGAAGAATTTCACCCTAAAGTTACTGCGTGTAGAATAGTTTATTGCTGCAGACAAAGTTGCAAAGCCCATGGCAGGACACTAGAAGATAACAGATCTACATGTAACAGGTCCCTGCCACTTTTGGCAAAATACATTGCAATCATACCCCAATATTTTTTTATGAAGCTTTTGTTAAAGAATTGTTCTTAAACTTTAGTAGTTGAATCAACTATTCTATTATCCTCCTACCTTGCAGTTTTCCGAAAGCGATGAGGGAGCCAGTGAAGGTGACGCCACCGATGAACGTTCCGAGGAAGAGGAAGGTCTTGATGACGTTGGCAGCAGGGTCTGTGGCAAAGTGGGGGTACTCCTGGAGGTACTCCGAGAAACACGTCAACACCGCTGCTGCACCGACTAGACTGTGAAACAGAGCCACCATCTGGGGCAAATCTGTAACCTCTATACGCTTGGCGGCAAGGGCACCGATCAGGGCACCTGGGGAAGATTAGAATACTCATGTATTGGATTTGACTTGATATCATAAATTGTTAATGAACAATAGCTTTCAGGCCAGATGAGCTGAAAAATCTACTAAGGCTTCTGATCAAGATTTTACCTCAGTCAGCATATTAGGACTTTTACATTTCACCGATGATTACAACAGATAGAAAAACATTAGAAATGAATTGGGCAAATTGGGGTAGAGACATAATTGTAATGAACATTACATTTAAGAATTAGCTTCCTATTAAGAATGTCAAATTTACCTGAGCCCATGCAGCCAGCCATCTGTGTGACGGTTTCAGGAGTTGGTTTCAACAAACCCAATGTGGCCACAATTCCAGATGACACTCCAATCATACCAAGAGCACTGCCTGTGAAGAGAAGAAAGAAACAATACATTAACAAAAGCTTGTTTAAGTTGAAAATTGAATTAAGCAAATGTAAACAAAAGCCAGGCAATTTAATGCACCTGGTGCAACATATGCTTTCTCAACATTTTAGTCTGAAAATACAAGTAGAGTGAGTTAATGTTTAGCAGCGCTTACGCAATATTTCAGACATTCGCATCTTAATAAATGCAGAAGGCAAATTACTGAACATTTAGAAAAAAAAGTAGAATTACCAATTCTGGCAGTCTTCTGAGAGGAGAGGCCAGTGAGAGCTCCGACACAGCAGAGACCTGCAGCAAGGTACGCCATCTGGTGGACATCAGGGTAGTTACCAGCGTAGGCAGTGTAACCATAGCTACCAATTAGAGCTCCTCCGGGGATAGCGTACATTGTGTTATACTCTGGTGGGTCATCTGAAATTTTAAAAATACATTACAATTCTGTCACTTGTAAAGCTTTTTAAGGAAACCCATTTAGTGATAAATCTTGTGTTTATTAAAGCAGATGTATTTGATACTGAACCTGACTTATGAATTTTCAAGAGAATGACTGCCACATTTTTAAACCATTTATCAAAATTTGTATCATTATAAACTTCTTCGTTACAAACTGCAGTTTGATTAAGGTTTTAACACAATACCTATTACTTACATAGACTTTTTTGATTTTCTAATAGGAAGCAAAGGTGAAGACTTGAGAATGGCAAAAGGTAGTGGTAAGAAAAGAAAATCAATCATTTATTTATAACAAGTATTTTGAAAAAGCAATCGTGTCCAAGACACCAATAATTTATTCCAAAACTTGAACAGCAAACTAAAAGCATACTTCATTTTAACAATTTCAGCTTCTTATTATGTAAAAATTAAAAAACACACAAATGAACATTCTTCTCTAGTCATGTCAACAAGATAGATCATAGAATACCATTGATAGTGATCAAGCCTCGCTACATGTAATCACTTTTCCAAGTGCATGCCTTCTCCATCATTAAATCGCATTAAGCCACAGGCATTTATTCCAAAATGTTGTGATTTTCACAAAAAAAGTTGTTGTCCTAAAACTCTTACTGTTCATATCTTTAACTCTTCTAAAAGCCCTTCAAAAACAAGATAACAAGGTTTCAGTTAACGCGAGAAACTTCAATCCCTACCTGGCCGTTTGAACATGTCCAACATTCTCTGAGTGACAACAAAGCCACCGCCGATGTTGACCGATGAGATGAATGTAGCAAGAGCGGCCAGTGTCTGGATGGTGTTGGTAGGCATGTAGCCCCCTCCCATCAGAAGCAGACCTCCAACAGCGGTCAGTCCAGAGATGGCGTTGGTCACAGACATGAGCGGCGAGTGGAGAGCAGGGGTCACTCCCCATACAGTGTGGTAGCCTGGGTAGAGGGGGAAATTTTGAAAATTATAAACCTCTATGTATGTAAAATTTTCAGAACAAATCATTGCCTTATGAAGAAATGCATATGCATTGTTATTCTGTTTCTCTAGTCATTTGAAAACATCAGCCAGAATACTGGCATAAGAATTTGTACAGCCTCATTCAAATAAAGCCATAGGCTCCTTACATCCTCAGGTTTTACGTTGCAATAGAATTAAAGTGTCTTTTAAATCCATTTACGCATTTCACCATTGTACCATGTTATCTACTCATAGGAAAAGAATGAAATCCGACTTCACAATTTAGCTCTCTAATCTATAGGGGCATCTAAGTCCAAGATTTTGACAATGCATATTAGGGGTGTCACGATTCACTTTCACTTCGATTCGATTCGATTATCGATTCAAAGGCTTCGATTCGATTATTTTCGATTCGATTTACTTGAACTAAAAACAAAGTCGAATTGTGTAGGGGAAAAACACTTTAATTTCGCAAACATCAAGATAACGAACGCTGTCGTTGGGAATGAGATCAAGATCGTGTTAAGAGTGAAAAGAATTTATGTATAACCTGTTTTACACTTTATATCTGCGTAGTAGGTTGTACACATGTCAAAATATATTCTCCCTGTAGCAAATTTATACCCATGTGTTTTGCAAAGCAATGTTTGATCCGCCATTTTTTTACCAAAGACCACAAGCATTCGTTAGTAACATCAATAGTGATTGGCTAAGATAGAGGTGCAACGTCCAATCAAATGGCAGTTAATAATAATCTTGCAGTGACTTCGTCACCAAAACGAAACTCGTACCCGGTCATTTTGACGGTAATATTGAAATTGTATTTCATATTTTTCGTGAAAGCAAATAACATTTATTAATTTTAGAACAAACCAATATATGAAAATATGAAAATGATAACTTATATGAAATGGGATAAGTCTTACGTGTACATGACAAGAGTTATATACACATTTTGAAAATGCAATGATATAAAGAAATAAATTGATTCTCATTTTGTTGGTTTACAACATTTTTTTTTATTTCATGCATAATTAAAGATTATAAATATTAAGTTGTGTCATATTTGACAGACAATCCTGAAATCTGGTGACAGCAAATTCCTTTTTGAACTTTATGAACGTGTTTGTGTAAAAATTATCCAACAGGGATGAGATCGTTTTGGATACGAATCCATCCACAGACGTTGGTTATAAAGTTAATGGGCATGTCTTTACTTTTATGAATCAACGTCAATCTTTGAAGGAAACGCGCTACGACACCGAATGTTTACTATTTTCTCTTGCGCTTTAGATAAAATAACTTGATTTACTCAAATAGGTACTTGAAAAATCGAATCGAAATGAATCCATACAGAATCGAAATCGAATCGTACCTCTACCGATTCGATTTTCGATGTACCGAACCGAATCGTGACACCCCTAATGCATATACACCAAATCTTCTCTCAAAGTTTGAACAGCAATCAATAGTATGGAACAGAGGGTTGATTATATACATTGAATGATCCATATTAATCCTTTAAAAATCTAAAAAGTATCTTTGGTCACAACTCACCGACAATGCCCGACAGACCGAATGTGGTTACCATTTGCGTGAAGGCTGGGTTTGGAGAAGCCATGCCAAGTCCTATTTAAAAAAAAAGATACTCATTCAATATTCTAATATTTTAAACTGAAATTCCATACAAAGCAGAAAATCGCATGAAGTGAAGTTTCAAATTAATGATTCATAATTCCATTAAAATTTCTAAAAATTCAAATTCTACTTATTTGAACCTTTGGAGGGAAAGAAAATTCTTTGAGATCAGACAAGAATTTACCCTCTTGGTTGAAATATCTAAGATAAACTTAAGGTCACAATCTTGTCCAAGGGAGAAAACTGCAGCACTTGCCAATCATGCCAGAGAGTCCACCAGAGTACATGAGAGATTCTTTCAGATACTGGTTGAAGTAGTTTGGGGGTGGAGGAGGTTCTTTCTCCACAGGTTTGGCCTTCTCAGCAGCCGCAAGTTCTGCTGGAGACGGGGGTGGTGGTGGAGGTGGAGGCCACAACATCTTACCCTGAGGTGTGAGGATGAGAAAATTGTTATCAAAATCACTCGGCTCCCAGTGGATCAAGAGGTAAACATATACTTTGAAAGTCAATATTTTCACAAGGAAAAGGTTATCTATCTTTTGTTATTAAGCCACTTATAATGCCCTTCAAAGGCTTTTTGTTTGTAGCTTTTGTAACTATCAATTATATGCTTCTGAATTTGCATGTTAGTATTTGGCAAAGGGCATGCAAAGGATAAGATAGAGAGAATCATAAAAAAAAATGGTAAAACAACGATACAAGCCCTGTAAAGGATTGTTGTCGCTTGACGATGATATTTCTGATTTTCTTTTACATTTTGATGCTTGCCAAACCTATAATTCAAGTTCACAAAAAAACAAATTTTGGGAATGAAATATCTAGCTGAAGTGTTAGGTTAGGTGAAATGGACTGTCATTGTCAGATTATTTAGATTCTATCAGTGATTAGTATCTTGATCACAGATTTCAGTGAAGGTCTCTTACTTCTTGGAGAATGATTGACCCTCGAACAACCTCATCTTCCAAGTTGATGTTGTAGTGGTCTTTCTCTCCTTTAAAACAAAGCAATGAAAACTGTGCACATCTTGGGGAAAATAAAGTTTGAGTAAGGACAAGAATCTTATCTTCTGTATGAACTCTCTTCAAATAAATATCTTTCTCAAAAGTTTACTTCTCATAAAATATTCAGGATTATATACATTTTTTTAGGCTTGACATCCATTGAGGCATTTTAACTTTGTGACCTGTTACAAGAAGTGGTTAAGTGAAATGAATGAAAGATCAGCATTTGGGATTTTTTTAAAATGAGCATTTCTACAAAGATTGGTAAATTTTATTTTTTAATAGAACCCCAGAACCCTCTATATAATTAAATCCCTCAAAGAAAAAACAATTAAAAGACAATTTCCTCACCGATAGAGAGAAGGAACTTGGTGATGTTGTTGGCATAAAGAGTGCTGGACTGCGTAGGGAGACGACTGGGAAGGTCGGTCAGACCGATGTGCACTACGTCATTGTACACGGTTATCTCCCCTGGAACAATCGTTTCGATGTTACCTCCTGCCTCTGCAGCGAGATCCACAACCACAGATCCTGGCTTCATGGATTCTATCATCTCCTACAATAGTTCATTCACATACCTTTCAGATAAAGAGTTCTTTCAGACAATTTCCATGAACTGTTGAATGGGATGTTCAGTGGGCAGTTGTGATGGTAAGATTGATGTTTACGGTAATAATGCCCTCAACTAATTGATGAAAATTTGCAATGAAGCTTATGAACAATATGGAACATGAACATAACTATCAACTTTTCTTTTTATCTTTCATAGTGAACACTGTCTTATCATTTGCAAACATCAAAACAATTAAAAGCAATAGTGGATAAAACAGTCTTGTCTTTTTAAAATAATGTATTTATTGGGGTAAATCATTTTTCAGAATTAGATGCTCAAACCTTTTTAATGAGGATTGGAGCCTTCTTGCCAGGGATGAGAGCAGTTGTGATGATGATGTCAACTTCCTTCGCCTGCTTGGCAAACAGTGCCATTTCAGCCTCGATAAACTCTTTGGACATCTCCTTGGCGTAACCTCCTGTTCCTTCTCCAGATTCCTGGAAGTGTGGAAATGGTGGAAAATGTGAAACTGGAAAAATGACTGAAAATGTGACACATTAAGGGCTGGCTGATAAATGCTACCAGTTCAATAGCATTTACTCTCTTCTCTATTATTGCAATAAAAGTTCCTTTAAAAGAAAGGAAATATCTTTCATATCTATCATCACCAAAACTTCCTTTGTACAAACCTTGACGTTGACTTCAAGGAACTCTGCTCCAAAAGATTCAACTTGTTCTTTCACGGCGGCTCTCGTGTCGAAGCCCCTGACAATGGCTCCCATGTTCTTGGCAGTACCAATAGCAGACAGACCAGCAACACCGCCTCCAATAACCAACACCTTCGCAGGGGGAACCTTACCAGCTGCCGTGATCTGACCTGGGAATACACAACACAAACAAAAACTATAAATAATAATAAGTTTCAAGCTCTAACCGAAAATATTATTTGGACATAAATAAGAAAATGTTTTACTCTCTCAATAGAATGGTTAGTATTTATAATAGTTGGCCGGTTTAAGTGCTGATGCACATGATAAGTTTCGAATGAAGTCAATATATGTCACAACAGTCTTTAATATTAACAAATAATTGAAAATAATTGTTTTGCTTAACTTAGTCATATACACTAACTTGAAGAGACCAAAGCAAAAGATAATTAGATGTGTACGATATTTTTACTGCCTTTCCTCATTTGTCAAAACAATTTCCGGATTCAACTTTTTCAAACCAAATTATTCTCAGTTACTAGAAATTTACCTGTGAAAAATCTCCCAAAGTGATTGGCTGCCTCCACAACAGCTTTGTAGCCTGCTATGTTGGCCATGGAACTGAGAGCATCAAACACTTGGGCTCGGCTTATCCTTGGAACACAATCCATTGCAAAAACTGTTAATTTTTTCTTGGCTAGTTCATCAACCAGTGACTTGTTTTGGGCTGGATAGAGAAAGCTTATCAATGTACCATTGTCTCTAAATGAACCAATCTCTGAAAGCTCAGGGGAGCGAACTTTCAAGACAATGTCTGAATCGAACACCTCATTTGATGACTTGATCGTTGCCCCGGCTGCAGCGTAATCATTGTCCATAAATTTGGCTTTTGTTCCGGCATCCTTCTCGATTTTCACCGAAAATCCCTTCTTTATCAGATTTTGAACAGCGGCAGGCGAAAGTGCCACTCGACACTCGTATGGAAACATTTCTTTCGGAACTCCGATGGTCATGTTCTTGTAAGGAGTGCCTGGTATTTGAATGGCCTCCTTTTCCGCCTTCTGGCAGTACGTACGTGCCGCAGATTTGAACCCACGGCTGCATCTTGCTGCAATCTTGGGGATGTTTGAGCCGAGGCTGTCCGCCAACAGGACAGCTGTTTGGAGACGCAACATGGCGACAGTGGGAGGGAAATATCTAGCCTATCAGCACCTGCAAATATAGATTGGTTCCTTATGTACAGTTTCTATGGAACAATTTCTCAAGAGCAAATTATCTAAATATACTAAATTCATGCTATTTCTGGATGACAAGTGTTCGCGTTAACGCATAAACCTGCGTTTTTTACGCATAAGAATCATATAAACATGCAAAATATATTGTAAATGCGTGTTTTGCACGCACAAAATTATACACTTAAGTTTATATTTTTCCATAATGTTAAAAAAAAAATTTCTATGCTGATTGTCTGATTACGATGTCCTGACAAAAATAAATCGGAACCTGGAAATCCCATTGCTAAAAGCCCAGTCATTGGTTACTATATCGATGGAATTCCCCGGAAGTCGTTCGTTTCATCCAATCAGAGCGATGTTTACAAGTGATTATTTAAAAGTCTCATGCTGTACAATATTATGAAGTTCGGAACGGCAGCTTGTTACTTACACAGGCATGTGGCTGCATGTGTTTTATCATAAAAGCTGAAACGTATATGGTAGGTTAAACATTGATGTCTAAATTTGATGACAATTTATAACCTTTACTAGTAATTATTTTATTGAAATAAAAACTCCATTAACAAAAACACGAAACATTTGAATTGAAAATTTATTATTTCATTTCTGCACTCACTGTACAAAAACCTACCGCAGACACTGGGATGACCAATACATAAGTGAGCAGATCGCACATGCACTATTAATTTAAATGTGTTGAATTTTGTAGCATTTGCACCCAATACTGATCATTGGGCAGTTTTGAAGCTTATTTTAAACCAGTGTCATTTCTCAACCATAATCCATAAACTAAAATAAAAATGGATCTAAAAATAACTTTTAAATGCCATACTTCTAAGAGGCATGGTTCAAGATAAATTTTCATTGTCGGGGTTGTAGTGTTTCAGGAAGAGAATTAAAAACTTTGTTTTCAGAAAAAAAAGATGACACATTATAATATTATCATTTAACATAAAATATCATTCACAGTGTTTGTATTGTTACGTTATGCAGTGAATCCAATTTTTTCAAAGTGCTTGAGCCTTGTTGGAATTCTAAATTAAGTTATTGAAATATTGCTTAACATAACTGTATGTCTTTACCTCTTAAAAAAGAAGTGTAATATAATATTAAGTATTTACATCAGACATATTGGCCTAGGCACAGGTCTCAGGTCCATTGTATTCCACAAGGCCAGTACAGGGCCAATACAACGGGCCACTGACCTGTAACTCGGCCAATACAAAATACGTAATTAATAACAATTTCATTAATTGCCCTCTTTTTATCTTAATTTCACCAGCATAAAGAGTTAATTTTCTTCAAAATCAAAATTACTTGCGAGATTGATGACTGATATTACTGTTAAGTATCGAAACGATAGCTTGGCTCTATCTAGATTCGTGTGCCTGCACATGCACAGAATTATATTGGCAAAGTTTGTCATATTGGCCGACTTGCTGAATAAGTGCCATACAATTAATAGTTAATTAATAAAGTGATGAAAAATTCTCTTGAAATTAGATGAAAAATAATCTATTGCTAGTTTTTCAGTAATGTTATTTTCGGGTTTCCCATTTGATTTCTAAACTGTTTCTCAAATTATGAGAGCAAGTTACCACAAAAAAAATTGATTGGGGCAAAACATTGTTTGTAATTATATACTCTAGGTACGACAACCAAAATGTTATATTTTTAGAGATAAAATTATGTTACTATTGAATGATTGGTCTGGCACACATAAGTAATTGCTTTGTCAACAAATACTCAATGATGTAGCCAATTAGCTAACAACTTTGTATATTATGAACGAAAGTTAAAGTCATAAAAGAATCCAAGCATGATGATCGTTAGATGATCACAAAAAGATATTAAGATATATATATATCAGATAGCTCCAAAAACAATCAACATTCTTACATTTCCTTACTCTAAAACTATGAGTGACATTTAAATACAAAATATATCTGCTGATACTCTCTAACCAAAAGATCACAAATGCCCTTGCCTTTTCCATTTAAATACATAAATAAGTCATTCTCTGTGGATTTAGATCTAGTCAAGGTTTGACACTGAGAGATAATAAAATATGTTTTAGCTGGATTAAAATTTTGTTTGATTAGATCCAACACTATAAAACTGTGCATGTATTATTTTCTCTTTTAATTGAAAGTAAGTTTTCAAATATGCAAAATGATAAGCTTATGAAAAGTGATAACACAGCATTACTCTTTCCAAGAAGTACCTCATTCTTATTATATGATCATAATAATTTTTCTCAAAATAATCTTATAAACTCAAATCTATGCTTTATAAAAGAACATAAGAAAGGTCTGCCACAAAGAGTCCTTGCATGACCTCCAGATTTATTCTTTCATTATTTTATCTATAAAATACATTTCATAATTTTACTGACAGTTCATTGATTATATAACTTTCTAAACTTTGCATTATAATTGTTTACACGTGAAGAAAGGTATGCTTTCTAGGATGAATTTGTTAAGTTTTAACAGCACTTTGTGCATATCAGAGCCGGCATATGCAAGCTGAAACGTCAGCACATGTTGATTTCTTTTACTGCATACATCACAAATTCAGAATCAAGTTAAGCAATAAATTGGTAATTGCGAAAACAGATCTTTATCATTTATTAGGATTTGTTGTCTAAACTTACTTTTCACTGTTAGTGCCGAATTTGGCCAAATATTTCGCCGATTCCCTCAGATTCTACCCTCTGCAAGGCTGTGATGGCTGCCGCCGGACACTTTTACTGCGGGGACCAATGAAATCATCGTTTCTTGGTCACATGCTTAGTTTCCCCACGACGAGTTTATTGGTTCAAAGGGGTGTTTAGGATTCATGTTTTCGCAATTTCGAAAGTTATTCTTTTCTCAAAGTCTTGAGGATTAAATACATATACAGAGCATCAACAAAAGCTATTACATACACTACTGACGCAAGAAATATTTTGAAAGATTTATATATCAAACGGGAAAATAATATGATATCATAAAGGAACCCCTTAGTCTTAGAATATAGTGTATTTTTGCATAGGTCAGATGAGTCGATTATCTATAGGGGGAGAGCTAAATTACTTCTGGGTTGGTTTCATCTTAATTGTCACTCTGATTTTGTTGTTGACCACAACAGTTGGTTCACTAACTAACCATATCTGGGAAAATTCTCAAGTGTTCAGGTTGATCGTATTTGTTTACTTTACAGAGCCGGAAGGTGTCATTATTACACCCCTCTATCCCTCCATTGACGTCAGTAACTCACGTGTACGTCTTAGCCGGTTCCTCTCAGCAAGTGCGAGCGAAAATGGCGAGTCCAGTAGCTTCGGTTGGAAAACTTTTGGCACGGTTAGGCGGCAATGTCCAAAATTATCTGGCACCAGCAGCAGTGAATGCTACACAGCAGAGAAACTGTGAGTGGATAGTTATATTTAATGTTTACTTGCACCGGTAATAAACATGGATTTGAAAGTAGTTCAAACGAGGTGGCTCTTTATGCCCTTCATATGGCATTGTAAAAAGGCACGCTTTTGATTTATCTGACATTTCAACTCGTGCTTGCAATTTAAAACATTGTCATCAAGCTCTACTGTTTTCTTTATTTTCGACATTTTAACAAGCGGGAACACGTGGTTAAGTCTTAATAGTAATTTGAGGTATGGGCATCTATTTCCACCATATCTAGTATTGTCTTTGGGTCCACGCTAAATACTAACCGCTCAGCGAGCATTCAAAATGTGGTCTGTTATCGACTTGTATGGACTTGCGGTCTATCCGTACCTTCTTGTAAAAGCGCATTTGTGATACGAAGGTTTATATACGACAAAATTGAAACGAAGTTAAAATAAACGGCGTGTACATGCATTCACATTTAAAATTATTTCTCATCAAGTATATGTTTATTGTGCGATTTTATTAACTCGTGTAGAAATAGCCAATTCAATGATCTGATAAAATCTCTAGCAAATAAATTTCGAGGGTGAATTTTATTCGTACCTCCAATATTATTAGTTATTAAAGAATCACATATTTGTAAAAAAAACTAAAAAACCCGAAGGATTACATTTAATTTGAGACCTAAATTGGCAGCTAGTTTTGAAATTGTGAAAAGAGTACAATCAAACTCTACCGTAATTGAAAACGTAACATTTACATAAAAGATGCTACAATTATCAAACTTATATAAACGTTAAGGGGATAGAATAACCTTTTATTAGATGCTAATTACACTATTTTATGAGATTCCATTACTAAGATACAGCGATGTAAGAAATGCTCGCTGAACGGATAGACAGTCGCAGATTGGCCTTAGTGTAGTAGCAAATGAACTTGGAGGGAGGGTCACTTTACTAGCGCGTAACATTTACATAAAAGAAGCTAATATTATCAAACTTATATAAACGTTTAGAAGATAGAATTACCTTTCATTAGATACTAATTACACTATTTTATGAGAATATATTACTAAGATACAGCGATGTAAGAAATGCTCGCTGAACGGATAGCCAGTCGCAGATTGGCCTTAGTGTTGTAGCAAATGAACTTGGAGGGAGGGTCACTTTACTAGCGCGTAACATTTACATTAAATATGCTACTATTATCAAACTTATATAAACGTTAAGGGGATAGAATAACCTTTTATTAGATGCTAATTACACTATTTTATGAGATTCCATTACTAAGATACAGCGATGTAAGAAATGCTCGCTGAACGGATAGACAGTCGCAGATTGGCCTTAGTGTAGTAGCAAATGAACTTGGAGGGAGGGTCACTTTACTAGCGCGTAACATTTACATAAAAGAAGCTAATATTATGAAACTTATATAAACGTTTAGAAGATAGAATTACCTTTCATTAGATACTAATTAAACTATTTTATGAGAATCTATTACTAAGATACAGCGATGTAAGAAATGCTCGCTGAACGGATAGCCAGTCGCAGATTGGCCTTAGTGTTGTAGCAAATGAACTTGGAGGGAGGGTCACTTTACTAGCGCGTAACATTTACATAAAATATGCTACTATTATCAAACTTATATAAACGTTAGGGGATAGAATAACCTTTTATTAGGTGCTAATTACACTATTTTATGAGATTCCATTACTAAGATACAGCGATGTAAGAAATGCTCGCTGAACGGATAGACAGTCGCAGATTGGCCTTAGTGTAGTAGCAAATGAACTTGGAGGGAGGGTCACTTTACTAGCGCGTAACATTTACATAAAAGAAGCTAATATTATCAAACTTATATAAACGTTTAGAAGATAGAATTACCTTTCATTAGATACTAATTACACTATTTTATGAGAATATATTACTAAGATACAGCGATGTAAGAAATGCTCGCTGAACGGATAGCCAGTCGCAGATTGGCCTTAGTGTTGTAGCAAATGAACTTGGAGGGAGGGTCACTTTACCAGCGCGTAACATTTACATAAAAGATGCTACTATTATCAAACTTACATATACGTTTAGAGGATAGAATTACCTTTCATTAGATACTAATTAGACTATTTTATGAGATTCTATTACTAAGATACAGCGATGTAAGAAATGCTCGCTGAACGGATAGCCAGTCGCAGATTGGCCTTAGTGTTGTAGCAAATGAACTTGGAGGGAGGGTCACTTTACTAGCGCGTAACATTTACATAGAATATGCTACTATTATCTAACTTATATAAACGTTTAGAGGATAGAATTACCTTTCATTAGATACTAATTACACTATTTTATGAGATTCCATTACTAAGATACAGCGATGTAAGAAATGCTCGCTGAACGGATAGACAGTTGCAGATTGGCCTTAGTGTTGTAGCAAATGAACTTGGAGGGAGGGTCACTTTACTAGCGCGTAACATTTACATAAAATATGCTACTATTATCAAACTTATATACGTTAAGATGATAGAATTACCTTTTATTAGATGCTAATTACATTATTTTATGAGATTCCATTACTAAGATACAGCGATGTAAAAAATGCTCGATGAACGGATAGCCAGTCGCAGATTGGCCTTAGAGTTGTAGCAAATGAACTTGGAGGGAGGGTCACTTTACTAGCGCGTAACATTTACATAAAATATGCTACTATTATCAAATTTATATAAACGTTTAGAAGATAGAATTACCTTTCATTAGATACTAATTAGACTATTTTATGAGAATCTATCACTAAGATACAGCGATGTAAGAAATGCTCGCTGAACGGATAGCCAGTCGCAGATTGGCCTTAGTGTTGTAGCAAATGAACTTGGAGGGAGGGTCACTTTACTAGCGCGTAACATTTACATAGAATATGCTACTATTATCTAACTTATATAAACGTTTAGAGGATAGAATTACCTTTCATTAGATACTAATTACACTATTTTATGAGATTCTATTACTAAGAAACAGCGATGTAAGAAATGCTCGCTGAACGGATAGCCAGTTGCAAATTGGCCTTAGTGTTGTAGCAAATGAACTTGGAGGGAGGGTCACTTTACTAGCGCGTAACATTTACATAAAAGATTCTACTATTATGAAACTTATATATACGTTTAGAGGATAGAATTACCTTTCATTAGATACTAATTACACTATTTTATGAGAATCTATTACTAAGATGCAGCGATGTAAAAAATGCTCGCTGAACGGATAGCCATTCGCAGATTGGCCTTAGAGTTGTAGCAAACAACTTCTGAGAGTATCAAGGAATATTTGTACCATCTTGTATCCATACTCAAATCAAAGATAATGCAATTACCTATCCAATGAAGTATAACACGTTATATTACATAGAGGCGGTCATACCGTAAAGCCACAATAGTGTTATTATTTACCCAAAATGATAAACAACAACTTCTGAGAGTATCAAGGAATATTTGTACCACCTTGTACCCATACTCAAATCAAAGATAATTCAATTACCTATCCAATGAGGTATACTGCGTTATAATACATAGAGGTGGTCATACCGTAATATCACAATAAACGTTAATATTTACCCAAAATGATAAACAACAACTTCTGAGAGTAGCAAGGAATATTTGTACCATCTTGTACCCATACTCAAATCAAAGATAATGCAATTACCTATCCAATGAGGTATAATACATTTTAATACATAGATGCGGTCGTACCGTAAACTCTCAATAAGCGTTACAGTGTCAAAATAATAATAAACAACTTCTGAGAGTATCAAGAAATATTTGTACCACCTTGTACCCATACTCAAATCAAAGATAATGCAATTACCTATCCAATGAGGTATAATACATTTTAATACATAGAGGCGGTCGTACCGTAAAGTCACAATAAGCGTTACTGAGTCAAAATAATAATAAACAACTTCTGAGAGTATCAAGGAATATTTGTACCACCTTGTACTCATACTCAAATCAAAGATAATTCATTTACCTATCCAATGAGGTATAACACGTTATATTACATAGAGGCGGTCATACCGTAAAGCCACAATATGCGTTATTATTTACCCAAAATGATAAACAATAATTTCTGAGAGTATCAAGGAATATTTGTACCACCTTGTACCCATACTCAAATCAAAGATAATTCAAGTGCCTATCCAATGAGGTATACTGCGTTATAATACATAGAGGCGGTCATACCGTAATATCACAATAAGCGTTAATATTTACCCAAAATGTTAAACAACAGCTTCTGAGAGTATCAAGGAATATTTGTACCACCTTGTACCCATACTCAAATGAAAGATAATGCAATTACCTATCCAATGAGGTATAATACATTTTAATACATAGAGACCGTCGTATCGTAAAGTCACAATAAGCTTTACTTTGTCAAAATAATAATAAACAACTTCTGAGAGTATCAAGGAATATTTGTACCACCTTGTACCCATACTCAAACCAAAGATAATTCAATTACCTATCCAATGAAGTATAACACGTTATATTACATAGAGGCGGTCATACCGTAATATCACAATAAACGTTACTATTTACCCAAAATGATAAACAACAACTTCTGAGAGTATCAAGGAATATTTGTACCACCTTGTACCCATACTCAAATCAAAGATATTTCAATTACCTATCCAATGAGGTATACTGCGTTATTATACATAGAGGCGGTCATACCGTAAAGCCACAATATGCGTTATTATGTACCCAAAATGATAAACAACAACTTCTGAGAGTATCAAGGAATATTTGTACCACCTTGTACCCATACTCAAATCAAAGATATTTCAATTACCTATCCAATGAGGTATACTGCGTTATTATACATAGAGGCGGTCATACCGTAATATCACAATAAGCGTTAAGATTTACCCAAAATGTTAAACAACAACTTCTGAGAGTATCAAGGAATATTTGTACCACCTTGTACCCATACTCAAATGAAAGACAATTTAATGACCTATCCAATGAGGTATAATACGTTATATTACATAGAGGCGGTCATACCGTAATATCACAAAAAGCGCAACTGTGTACCAACTATTTGAGTTGGGTTATTCTTGTTTGAATCTTCTTAGAGCGTCAAGGAATGTTTGTACCACCTTGTTTTTATACTCAAATGAAAGATAATTCAATTACCTATAAAATGAAGTATAATGCGTTTTAATATATAGAAGCATACGTACCGTAAAAGAACAAAAATTGTTACTGTGTACTCAAAATGTTAAACCGTGAATCAGTACCCAAGCGGAAATTCTTCAAATGCATTGAGAAGTTGGTGTATTAATAGAACGTTTCTGGACTACTTCTTAGGTACCAAGGTGTATTTGAACCACAGTGTAAGTATTCTCAACTTAGAGATAAATTAATAACCTATTCCTTTTTTGCTCAGTTATTGTACGTTTACTTGTATATAATAATAAACAGAACTATGTTTTTTTCTTAATTTTCGGAAGTAACGATGTCTTGCTTACAAAAGAATCTGTAACGATATCCATCTGTAAGATTCAAAATTTCTATTAAGTCAGATGTACAAATGTAATACATGTACATTGAGGCAGCCATACCCTTAAGTCCATAGAACAGGGCTTACTTTAGTGTTAACTTGACGGAAATGACGATTTGTGAGGGTATCAGAAACAGACCCTTAATATATATTCGATTTATTTTGATGATGGACCTTAATGTACAGACAGGAAACCAAAACGATTACATCATTCACAACGACAACAACATATACACCTGGCAGAAGGTTTTGCAACATAACCACTTCTTTAATTCTGTCTATGTAATGTAGGCAATCTGAGAACATTAGGGGCTTCCAAATTTCAAAACTCTTCTGACAATTGCATTATCAGAACAAAATGGAACCTCAGCGTCCTGTTCAATAAAAGAGACGTTTCCGGGTAACTATTTGTGCTCATTGGGGTTGCACAACTAAAGGTTTTCTTTCATGTTTCTTTATTTTCAGTAATGAGTAGATGTCAGTAAATGTTGACACCCATCTCTTCTTATCAAATATTGCTGTCACAGCAAAACCTTTTCGACTATGAAATTTGGATGTGAATTACCTTTTACAAAAATGTATCGATATAATTACTTTAGATGTTTACGGTTCTTATATCTGCAAACACTGTTCAACCTGACAAAAAAACTTTAATATGAAATAGATCCTTAATGTTAATCGAATGTCAAGATTGTGCAGTCGTTGGCAATGTATAGATTGAAGAAGTAACCGAAAAATCAGTCTTAATCGAAAGTTCAAATACTTCTCTTGAAGCATATGGAATTAAGAACAAAAGTGACCTCTATGAAAATATCAATGATGTGGTTTATGCGGTAGTATGTATAATGTCATCTGCAGATTAATGTAACAAGCAACGTTTTGAAAACTTTTCACGAGCGCTAGCTATGATGTTGAATATAGAACTTTACCTAATGAGATTGTTTTAGAATATAACTTTGAGGTACATATTGACAGAATTTAAAAAATCTAACTAACTCATTTCGTCGACAATGTCACACCAAATTCAGCAATTACGAGAAAATTGTTATTGATCTGATGTCATCAAATTAAAAAAAAACCGTTTTTGTACCAAATTAAACGTCTGGTAATTGAATAAATTGATACATCAGCAACTTTAAATCACAGAGAATCATAGAGTCGATCACTATCAAAACGTTATGAACATAAGTCATAACAATATTGACCAAAGCCATGTTAGAGAAGAATGTTCATTTCTAGCAGAGTGTGATATATTTATCTGTTGTGCCTGTGAAAATGATGAGACCATAAACAATACCGTGAACTGTGAGATGAAACAAAATGAAGTAATTTATGCCATTAATAATCTGATAGACGTCAAAGCGCAAGGTCATTATGCAAGACCTACAGAAATGATAAAATGTGGTAAATCCAAACTCATACCATTTTTGCATGTTAAGTTAAATACTGTTTTGAACAACAGGAAATTCCCCATTAAATGGCCTAGGATACTAGCCTTACCACTCAACAAGAAAGGCAAGAAACATACGTTAATCATTATTGAGGAATAACGTAATATTGTTGGCAACCTTTAACATTTATACTTAACAAGAGGTTGGCAAGTTTTTGTGATAAGACAACTGAGTCTCAAGGTAGGTTCCGTGCTGGATACAGCACAATAGTAATATATATTTTTGTTCTACAGTATCTAGTTAAAAATATTTCTAAAACTCAATCTCATTATTTTGACAAAATAGGTGGCGTCATAGAGACATGTGCTTCAAATCTTTTCTTTTTTCTCTCTCTGTTGTTGAATTGCAAACTTACAGGAATTGAACGTTCGAAAGTATTCATTTGTCAAGAGGTTTTTGATATTTTGTACTTATTTTATACTGATGATATGAGAGTATCTTACTGGTGAAACTTTAATTGTTTTAGAAAGATAGATTATCGGAACAGTTAAGCACAATCTCATTAAAATAAAATCTACGTTACGCAGACTATAGATCTCACTAGGCTCCCTTACTCAAGCCGTCAGGTTAACCTTAGACTCAGTTTGACCTCAAAATCTCATTGGCTTGCCGCAGATACCTTCAAGCAATCACAATGCGCGTCTCTTGGCAGCCTTCAAAGAAGATACAAGTAGCAGACGTTGAAGTTAAAACTCTTATAAATTTTCCATTTTACAGTGGTCAAGTTGAAGTCATTTGCATATGTCTATAAATATCATATAACACAGCAGATTTGGTTATAACATTTCACTCTTTGACGAAACAAGGGTCAATCTCATTGGCATATATACGTAGCATATGATTATTATATAATTATCAAGAAACTTAGTATTGGTATTTGTACATGCTTTCGTTGTTTGTGTTTCTCAGGATGTTTATGATTAATTTGTTTCACGAAATGTAAAATTATTCAACGATTACAACAAGCTAAAAGACGAAACGTTTCTTCAACGTAACTGCTTCCAAAATAAGCATTTGGATTGATACGGTCTACTTAAGGATAACGTTGAGGAATGCAGATTTTGCCTTGCGAAAGATAACTCCATAGCTTCGATTTGGCTTGTTTGTACAACAAACCAAGCTAGGGTAAATTGAATGTACATAAAATACATTAATTCGGGTATTTAGCCAGTTTGACATTCGGAAAACATTCGGAAGTTTGCGGTTTCCGAGATCTGAAAAGCGTACGGGGCGAATTCGCTGATTGGCTGATTTGAAATATGTCAGAGGCAAACCTGACGGCTCACTTAACGGAAACTGATGAGATCTACAGGCGTGATCTTGAGGAGCATGTAGATTTCATTTCAATGAGATTGAGTTTAGCATGAAATGGGGTCTAGATGTCAATCTAGATTAAACTGAAAATAAAGATTTTAGAAATTGGAGTAAAGGTTCTCTGAAAATTGTGTGTTTGGCAAAACATTTATTAAAAAATCACACTAAACCATTAATTTTGGTTAACAGTTTCAAACCCGTTTTAATGGTGTTGATGTCCTCGTTCAGAAGACATGAAGTACTAAGAATTTACAATACAAGTTTAAGAATATATACCCGTTAATTCAATTCACTTTTCTGTTGCGCGGATAAAGAAAATGTTGTCGTACCCTAGTCAAATGTGGGATCATTCAAAATTTGGATCTACCTTTAATAATTAATGTTGGCAAACGTGGCACCATTTTTTAAATAGTAAATTACAGGTGGCCCATGTGTGCATCTTAGATGCGTGTGACCTGTGGTGCCATGTGTGCTTCTTGCTCCCAATGGTGACATGTGTGTATCTAGGGTGCTTGTATTTGTCCAATGTGTCCATCTTTGGTGCTTTGATGATTCAATGTGTTCATATTGGGTGATTGTTACTTGCGGTCGTATGTGTGCATCTTTGGTATTACAGGTGGCCCATGTGTGAATCTTGGGTGCTTCTGATGACCCATGTGTGCATATCTGGTGCTTGTATCTGGTAGTCCATGGTGTGCATCTTTGGTATGTGCTTCCATGTGTGGGACAGAATGGTTTCAGGTTTATCTGTGACAAAAGAAGTTCCTCTTCACCGAACATATTTCGATCAAGTCGGTGTATATGTCATTATATAGAGGATATTATGTGAGTGTCCATGACATACTATGTTTACGACACGAATGCCTAAATATTAGTGTCGTAAACATAGTATATCATGGCCACGGTACGAATATGATATTCTGTTTATTACCGAAGTCCCGAAATCAAATGAAATTACCAAAATCGACATCCGAGCATATGCGGTTTACCCGCCACCTTCACATAGAACGCAATGTCGTAGGCGAACTGAGACGTCAAAACATTGTATATGACGTGACGCCACAATGAAAAGTGATATTGTTATGTCGTGAGATTAAAAGTAAGTTAGAATATGGGTTTTTAGGAAATATTAAGTATATTTAAAATAAGGTTAAAATAGTGAGATATTATTTGAAAGTAGCAAATGTGTAGACAAAAGACATAATAAGACAGGTGATCAAAAGGTGCGTGTTCTTTAGTTATTAATTATGAGCATTTTTTACATCGCTGTATCTTAGTAATGGAATCTCATAAAATAGTCTAATTAGTATCTAATGAAAGGTAATTCTATCTTCTAAACGTTTATATAAGTTTGATAATAGTAGCATCTTCTATATAATTGTTACGCGCTAGTGAAGAGACCCCCCCCCCTCCAAGTCCATTTGCTACAACAGCAAGGCCAATCTGCGACTGGCTATCCATTCAGCGAGCATTTGCTTACATCGTTGCAACTTAGTATATAAATCTCAAATAATAGCATTCCTAGTATCTAATGAAAGGTAATTCTATCCTCTAAACGTTTATATAAGTTTGATAATAGTAGTATCTTTTATGTAAATGTTACGCGCTAGTAAAGAGACCCTCCCTCCAAGTCCATTTGCTACAACTCTAAGGCCAATCTGCAACTGGCTATCCATTCAGCGAGCATTTTTTACATCGCTGTATCTTAGTAAAGGAATCTCATAAAATAATGTAATTAGCATTTAATAAAAGGTCATTCTATCCCCTTAACGTTTAATAAGTTTGATAATAGTAGCATCTTTTATGTAAATGTTACGCGCTAGTAAAGTGACCCTCCCTCCAAGTTCATTTGCTACAACGCTAAGGCCAATCTGCAACTGGCTATCCATTCAGCGAGCATTTATTACATCGCTGTATCTTAGTAATGGAATCTCATAAAATAATGTAATTAGCATTTAATAAAAGGTCATTCTATCCCCTTAACGTATATATAAGTTTGATAATAGTAGCATCTTTTATGTAAATGTTACGCGCTAGTAAAGTGACCCTCCCTCCAAGTTCATTTGCTAAAACTCTAAGGCCAATCTGCAACTGGCTATCCGTTCAGCGAGCATTTTTTACATCGCTGTATCTTAGTAATGGAATCTCATAAAATAATGTAATTAGCATCTAATAAAATGTCATTTTATCCCCTTAACGTATATTTAAATATGATAATAGTAGCATCTTTTATGTAAATGTTACGCGCTAGTAAAGTGACCCTCCCTCCAAGTTCATTTGCTACAACTCTAAGGCCAATCTGCAACTGGCTATCCGTTCAGCGAGTATTTATTACATCGCTGTATCTTAGTAATGGAATCTCATAAAATAATGTAATTAGCATTTAATAAAAGGTCATTCTATCCCCTTAACGTATATATAAGTTTGATAATAGTAGCATCTTTTATGTAAATGTTACGCGCTAGTAAAGTGACCCTCCCTCCAAGTTCATTTGCTAAAACTCTAAGGCCAATCTGCAACTGGCTATCCGTTCAGCGAGCATTTTTTACATCACTGTATCTTAGTAATGGAATCTCATAAAATAATGTAATTAGCATCTAATAAAATGTCATTTTATCCCCTTAACGTATATTTAAATATGATAATAGTAGCATCTTTTATGTAAATGTTACGCGCTAGTAAAGTGACCCTCCCTCCAAGTTCATTTGCTACAACGCTGAGGCCAATCTGCAACTGGCTATCCATTCAGCGAGCATTTGTTTACATCGTTGCAACTTAGTATATAAATCTCAAATAATAGCATTCCTAGTATCTAATGAAAGGTAATTCTATCCTCTAAACGTTTATATAAGTTAGATAATAGTAGCATCTTTTATGTAAATGTTACGCGCTAGTAAAGAGACCCTCCCTCCAAGTTCATTTGCTACAACTCTAAGGCCAATCTGCAACTGGCTATCCATTCAGCGAGCATTTTTTACATCGCTGTATCTTAGTAAAGGAATCTCATAAAATAATGTAATTAGCATTTAATAAAAGGTCATTCTATCCCCTTAACGTATATATAAGTTTGATAATAGTAGCATCTTTTATGTAAATGTTACGCGCTAGTAAAGTGACCCTCCCTCCAAGTTCATTTGCTACAACGCTAAGGCCAATCTGCAACTGGCTATCCATTCAGCGAGCATTTGTTTACATCGTTGCAACTTAGTATATAAATCTCAAATAATAGCATTCCTAGTATCTAATGAAAGGTAATTCTATCCTCTAAACGTTTATATAAGTTAGATAATAGTAGCATCTTTTATGTAAATGTTACGCGCTAGTAAAGTGACCCTCCCTCCAAGTTCATTTGCTACAACACTAAGGCCAATCTGCAACTGGCTATCCGTTCAGCGAGCATTTGTTTACATCGTTGCAACTTAGTATATAATTCTCAAATAATAGTATTTCTAGTATCTAATGAAAGGTTATTCTATCTTCTTAACTTTTATATAAGTTTTATATAGTAGCATCTTCTTTATAATTGTTACGCGCTAGTAAAGTGACCCTCCCTCCAAGTTCATTTGCTACAACACTGAGGCCAATCTGCAACTGGCTATCCGTTCAGCGAGCATTTGTTTACATCGTTGCAACTTAGTATATAAATCTCAAATAATAGCATTCCTAGTATCTAATGAAAGGTTATTCTATCTTCTTAACTTTTATATAAGTTTTATATAGTAGCATCTTCTATATAATTGTTACGCGCTAGTGAAGAGACCCCCCTCCAAGTCCATTTGCTACAACAGCAAGGCCAATCTGCGACTGGCTATCCATTCAGCGAGCATTTGTATACATCGTTGCAACTTAGTATATAAATCTCAAATAATAGCATTCCTAGTATCTAATGAAAGGTAATTCTATCCTCTAATCGTTTATATAAGTTTGATAATAGTAGCATCTTTTATGTAAATGTTACGCGCTAGTAAAGTGACCCTCCCTCCAAGTTCATTTGCTACAACTCTAAGGCCAATCTGCAACTGGCTATCCGTTCAGCGAGTATTTATTACATCGCTGTATCTTAGTAATGGAATCTCATAAAATAATGTAATTAGCATTTAATAAAAGGTCATTCTATCCCCTTAACGTATATATAAGTTTGATATTAGTAGCATCTTTTATGTAAATGTTACGCGCTAGTAAAGTGACCCTCCCTCCAAGTTCATTTGCTACAACACTAAGGCCAATCTGCAACTGGCTATCCGTTCAGCGAGCATTTGTTTACATCGTTGCAACTTAGTATATAAATCTCAAATAATAGCATTCCTAGTATCTAATGAAAGGTTATTCTATCTTCTTAACTTTTATATAAGTTTTATATAGTAGCATCTTCTATATAATTGTTACGCGCTAGTGAAGAGACCCCCTCCAAGTCCATTTGCTACAACAGTAAGGCCAATCTGCGACTGGCTATCCATTCAGCGAGCATTTGTTTACATCGTTGCAACTTAGTATATAAATCTCAAATAATAGAATATCTAGTATATAAGGAAAGGTTATTCTATCCTCTAAACGTATATAACGATTTGATAATGGTAGCATCTTCTATATAAATGTTACGCGCTAGTAAAGTAAACCCACCATGGAGTTCATTTGTCAAACACTGAGGCCAATTTTCTACTGGCTATCCATTCAGTGAGCATTATTTACTTCGCTGCTCCTTATTAATTAAATCTCAAATATTAGTAAATCTAGTATCTGATGAAAGGTTATTCTATCCTCGTCACGTATATATAGGTTTGATAATAGTAGCATATTCTATATAAATAGAACGCGCTAGTGAATACACCCACCTTGGAGTCCGTTTGCTGCAACACTGATGCCAATCTGCGACTGGCTATCCATTCAGCGAGCATTTGTTTACATCGTTGCTCCTTAGTAATTAAATCTCAAATGATAGTATATCTAGTATCTAATAAAACGTAATTCTACCCTCTGATCGTATATGTAGATTTGGTAATAGTAGCATCTTCTATGAAAATGTTACGCGCTAGTAAATTGACCCGCCCTCCAAGTCCATTTCCTATGACACTATGGCCAATTTTGGTGTGGATATCCGTTCAGCGAGCATTTTTGTATATCACTGCTAGTTATCAATCAAATCTCAAATGATAATATATATAGTATGTAATGAAAGGTTATTCTATCCTCTAAACGTATATGACGAGTTGATAATGGAAGCATCTTCTATATAAATGTCACGCGCTAGTAAAGTGACCCACCTTCGAGTTCATTTGCTTTAACGCTGAGGCCAATTTTCGACTGGCTATCCATTCAGCGAGCTTCTCCTTAGTAATTAAATGTCAAATAATAGTATGTGTAGTATCTACATAAAGGTAATTCTATCCTCTAAACATATTTATAGGTTTGATAATAGTAGCATCTTTTATATAAATGGTAAGCGCTAGTAAAGTGACCCACCCTCCAAGTCCATATGCTACATCACTATTGCCAATCAGCGACTGGCTATCCATTCAGCGAGCATTTGTTAACATCGTTGCTCCTCATCAATTAAATCTCATATAATAGTATTTCTAGTACCTAATGAAAAGTTATTCTATCGTCTTAATGGATATGTAGGTTTAATAATAGTTGCATCTTCTATTAAAATACTACACGCTAGTAAAGTGACCCGCCCTCCAAGTTCATTTCCTATAACACTATGGCCAATTTGCAACTGGCTATCCGCTCAGCGAACATATTTTACTGCGCTGCTACTTAGTATTTAAATCTCAAATAATAGTATATGTAGTATCTACATAAAGTTAATTCTATCCTCTAAACATATATATAGGTTTGATAACAGTAGCATCTTCTATATAAATGGTACGCGCTAGTAAAGTGACCCGCCCTCCAAGTCCATATGCTACATCACGATGGCCAATCAGCGACTGGCAATCCATTCAGCGAGCATTTGTTTACATCGTTGCTCCTTAGTAATTAAATCTCAAATGATAGTATATCTAGTATATAATAAAACGTAATTCTACCCTCTGAACGTATATGTAGATTTGGTAATAGTAGCATCTTCTATGGAAATGTTACGCGCTAATAAAGTGACCCGCCCTCGAAGTCCATTTCCTATGACACTATGGCCAATTTTGGTGTGGATATCCGTTCAGCGAGCATTTTTGTATATCACTGCTAGTTATCAATCAAATCTCAAATGATAATATATATAGTATGTAATGAAAGGTTATTCTATCCTCTAAACGTATATGACGAGTTGATAATGGAAGCATCCTCTATATAAATGTCACGCGCTAGTAAAGTGACCCACCTTCGAGTTCATTTGCTTTTACGCTGAGGCCAATTTTCGACTGGCTATCCATTCAGCGAGCATTATTTACTTCGCTTCTCCTTAGTAATTAAATGTCAAATAATAGTATGTGTAGTATCTAATGAACGGTAATTCTATCCTCTAAACATATATATAGGTTTGATAATAGTAGCATCTTTTATATAAATGGTAAGCGCTAGTAAAGTGACCCGCCCTCCAAGTCCATATGCTACATCACTATTGCCAATCAGCGACTGGCTATCCATTCAGCGTGCATTTGTTTACATCGTTGCTCCTCATTAATTAAATCTCATATAATATTATTTCTAGTATGTAATGAGAGGTTGTTCTATCCTCTTAACGTTTATATAGATTTGTTAATAGTAGCATCTTCTATAAAAATGTTACGAGCTAGTAAAGTGACCCGCCCTCGAAGTTCATTTCTTATAACACTTAATCCAATGTGCGTCTGGCTGTCCATTCAGCGAGCATTTTTTACTTCGCTGCTTCTTAGTAATTAAATCTCAAATGATAGTATATCTAGTATCTAATGAAAGGTAATTCTATCCTCTTAAGGTATATAAAGGTTTGATAGTAGTAGCATCTTCTATATAAATGGTACGAGCTAGTAAAGTGACCCGCCCTCAAAGTTCATTACCTATAACACTGTGGCCAATTTTCGAGTGGATATCCGTTCAGCGAGCATTTTGTTTACATCGTTGCTCGTTATTAATAAAATCTCAAATAATAGTGTATGTAGTATCTTATGAAAGGTAATTATATTCTCTTAACGTATTTATAGGTTTAATAATAGTAGCATCTTCTATAACAATGTTATGCGCTAGTAAAGTGACCCGCCCTCGAAGTTCATTTCCTATAATACTAAGGCCAATCTGCAACTGGCTATCCGTTCAGCGAGCATATTTTACTGCGCTTCTCCTTATTAATTAAATCTCAAATAATAGTATATGTAGTATCTACATAAAGTTAATTCTATCCTCCAAACTTATATATAGGTTTGATAATAGTAGCATTTTCTATATAAATGGTACGCGCTAGTAAAGAGAAGTAAAAGAGGGGAGTTGAAAGTGAGAGGTGCAGGTGAAGTTACATTTTGTTCAGATATATAATTAATGAGAAACTCCAATTTAAAATACGGTAGCATTAGACTAATCTTTAATCTCTTCACTATTTGAACACTAGCTGTCACATTATAAGTATCAAATTAATAGTAAACCAACGGGTTTTTTTTACAAAATATATGTATTGCTTTAATCGAGGACGTGTATAGACCTGCATAAATTTTCGTTTTAAAAACTTCCATTTATTGGGCACGTTTTAGTATGATCATTCGATACATAACTTGTGGGATCAATTGGCGACTTGCTATATCTACATCAATTAAATGAGATTTTTACATAGAGTCTCTTGGTGTTATGAATAAAACCAAACAAAACCAAACATATATTTTATTTGAAATAAATAAACATATTGAGGCATATACACGTCGTAAAATTAAACTTAGATTAATTATCTCGTATCAAAGCGTATATATATAAAACATTCGTATAATTTAAATTGGTGTGCATTATAGTTACACATATGAATTGTCGGCCTGAATCGTCTCCAGCGCACCACAAACGCGCTTTGACAATGAGGCAAGGCAAGACCGCAAGTTCATACAAGTCGATAACTGCCCATTTTAAGAATGCTCGCTGAGCGGATACTATTTAGCGTGGACCATTGTCTTTGGCTTTCAGTGTAGTAGCATTGTTTTGTTTTCATTGTAGTTAATAGAACTCATTTTAATCAATATGTTTATTGTTTAGATTTACTACCATTTGCTTTGTGAGTATTTCCTAAGTAAAAAGACTATATCATTATCATAGCAGTAATAGCATCATTCATGCATGTGCAACAAATTTTGCAATGCATAAAAGGATACTCCAGTACAACTCAAAATAACATATGGTGGCAGGAAGTAATTGATATGAAAAAAGTAGTTATCTCCATTTTAGAAAAAAACCCTAAATCCTTGTTTTACAACACCCCAAAATGGAGAAATCCATTATTATACATGGACTATTGCAACCCAGAAACAATCAACATTCAGTGACTTATGGGTATCTGTCGCATTGCTGTCACTCCCAAACCAGGTGGAGGCGGCATAGTGCAGTGGTTAGTGCATTCGGCTTCGGATCAAGAGGTCCGTGGTTCGAATCCCCCCAACTTTGTCTGCAGTCTGAGAACTGTTTTACATGCAGTCAGGTTTGGGTGCAATGCTATACTGAATTCACCCATGGTTCGCTAGTTCCAGCCACTGCTTGTAGGTTTCACCGCAATGCATAGCCACAAAGGTGTTGCAGGCTTTCTCCCTGCAATAATACTTGCAGCCGCGATATAAGTGAAATACTTTTGAAAGCCGTGTTAAACCCCATATCACCTCACTTCACCTCCCAAACCAGGTACCCATTTTTACAGCTGGATGAAAAATGAACAGAGGCTCAAATGAAGTTAATCACTTGTGTAAAGCTATCAGTACTACAGACTTTACAAATCTTGCCTCTGATTACAGGTCATGTTTTGATAGCTATAATTCGGTCAGCTATCACTATCAAGTGCTAGATTAGTCACTTATCTCATATTATATCATTATCAACATATTAAGCGCCCCAGGTTCCTAGAAAAATTACAAAAAGCAACACCTATTTTCAATAACTTGCAGTTGAATCCAATGAGTCAAATATTTGATTTAAATGTAGAAATATATAACGAATCAACTAGCATGGTTTAAATGCCAGTATCAATTTTGATTGTCAGTGTTAATGCAAGAATAATTAACATCTATAGTTTTGCCAACCATCATCTTGAAAATGAAGACGGTTGTATACATGCATGTATTCCTGCAGCTAACAGAACACTGGACTGAGCAACAACAAGGGGCCAGAAGACTAACTCAGCTTAATCATTTAAAAGGGCCTAGGTAAATGAAATAGGGGAAGTTTTGAGAAGGATGAGCTAGTTTGACAATCATTAGCATATCTTGCCTGAAAGGCCCGATGGGCTAATGGCATGGCATGTTGTCTGGCATCAATCCGTCCATAAACTATGATAGAATAAAAACATACCAAAAAAAAAATACTACAATTTTTTCATCTCATCCTCTCCAGAACCAGGTCGGAGTTAGCCGCAGAACGAGCTATGATAGGTCGATCTAGCTATAGTAGTTCTACAAGCTATGGACTTATAGGTCGATCAAGCTATAGCAACATATATGTCAAACTGTCTTTTTTAGAATGAATTTCCGCATTTGGGGTTTCAACATAACCGAATTGTCTGTTATCAATAAATTCATATTTGACTACAGTGAAATAACAAACCCTAGCATTTACGCATAATTAGCTGTTAATTAACCTTACCCTATCGGCATTCACACTTCGGCGACAAAATATACCAAATTTTTTACTCAAAAAAATAATTCAACACTTGGTAGCATACTTCTCCAGCCTCTGAACTTTTCTAATAGCAAAAGACGAGACTTGTTCCTTTTTTTAGTCCAGAATGAAAGCTTAGTTTTAAGTTTTGTATGTTCGTAGATGGCAGCGGAAGCCGTATCAAGGTTGCCAACCCTGTTGTGGAGTTGGACGGAGACGAGATGACGAGAATCATCTGGGAGAAAATCAAGGACAAGGTACTAACTGAGCCTTAACACAAGCTGCTGAATTAATAGCTGATTTAACTATTCTGGGTGACTGATTTACAGGAAATCAATTTAAGACTTCAACACTACACACTTTTGTCATTGCCTATTGTGTATAACTGTCATTGTCAATACCTTTTTTTTCGACTGTATTATGAAATATGGAAAATATTAAAAAATAAAAAGGAAAAAGAAAATCTATCTAAGACTACAACTTGTCATTAATAGGGAAGAGTATTACACCAAAATTACACCAATGAAATCTACATTTAACTATTTAAATATATATTTATTTATACTTCTTAATGCAGTTTACCAAAAGAATTTTTCTTAAAAACATAAGGACCAAGTTCTGAATTAATTGACTTAGCATTGCGATATATTGCAATATTATAAATAATGCTAAATTCATTATTGTATTGCACAATCTGTGGCTCATCATATTGGAATTGCAATATGTCATTGATATAACCTCCTAAAACTATTTATAAACATTCCCAACGCTTCGAGTGGCCAATTCAGGGAAATCACTTATTTAGTAACTATTGCAAATATAGGAAGTCTCCTGTATGGATAGAGATGGCGGTAGGAGTGCCCCTCTGAGGCTCAATGACTTGCTGATGAATCAGTTGGTGTCAAACACTTTTATTAGGCAGATTCACAGAAAATATATCTGATAGTGTGCTTTATATATTTTTTGATGTGTTGTGATTGACTAACAGGGATGTGGAATATTGTGTTAAATGTTATCAACTAGAATAATAAAAAGCATACAGCAAGTCTTTTAGCTTTTTAGGATAAGCATATTACCAGATTATCTCCTATAGGCATCATGCAGACAAAGCATCTAATCTTTCCCAGCCTCCCTTTGGCCTTGTTATATTTTTTGCAAGGTAAATCAAAACAATTTCAAAAATTGAATGAACGCAATCATGACAAGGTACTTATAATTTATAAATGAATTGTTTCAGGTGAATCTTTATTCTCAATAGGATTTTAACAAATAAGAGCATTATGCAAATCATTTCTAGTATCGCTTATGTAAATTAGATTACTGAAAAAAATTTGTAATCCTGTCCGAAATCTCTAATCGAGGACAGGCATCATTTTTCAAATAATTGTCCCTACATCAATTCTAGACCTGGTCTCCATTAGGAGAGATAAGGCCTGGGCAATATTGCAAAGCTATTGAAGTCGTGCTCAGATTACACACCATGAAAATATACAACAATTAATTGATGGATCATAATTTTTCATGTTCAGCAAGTATAACTTATGTACATGTCAGTGTTTGGAATATGTAATAAGTTTTTTTTTGTTTTAAAAATGTTTAGCGAATGTGAAAGAGATTAATGATAGATTCATGCATTAACTGTTTAAATTAATATACATACTCCCATTGTTATTTACAGACTATAAATGATTATTTTCATTTCTACAATGGAAGTGTTACTCACTCAGCGTCTGTTTTTGATCAACATATGGTTATATGGTTCTGTTATCACTGTTTGTTCTGTGGCAACAGTTGGTATAATAAAATATTATTTGTTTTATCTTTTTGATCTTGTTGTTTTGAGCTTTTGTCCTTTAAAGGATGGTACAAATGGAACATGTATCTAAGCGTTATACATTTTCCCTACTGTGGGGCAGTTTCAATTTTATGAGTCATGGCACTTAAGGGTTAGCAAGAATTAGTAATTAGTAAATTAAAATTTTGAAATTTTATTAATGAAAGTAGAACTGATTAATTTTAACAATGAACTGCTCGGGATATTTATCACTTTTCAACTCTTTTTTTTTAAGACTTGATAACATCTGGTTAGCCAATGTGTGGCCCATGTGTTGTGTTGTAACATGTTTTGTCTACCTGGTTGGTAGTTGATAGTGGAAGGTGATAACCTTGATTATTGTCCCGGCAAGCATGTTTTGCAAGCTATTCATGACAAAACCTGTTCACCATTTATTTATTATGCTATTTCTGTTTTGCTAAGATGAACACTGTTCTAGACATTTGGATATTTTGTTTCATATTTGTTTTAACAGATCCCAGGAATAGTCATGAAATTAAGGTTTTTTAGTGTTTAATAATCTAGATTTTTTCTTTAATTATTGTGGACCTTTTCATGTGATGTGCTGTAGATTTTGTTAAACTTGGTTTATTTTCAAATACTTAAATCCATTCTCTACACAGACATTTCTTCCTGTCTTCAAGTCATGTCTTCACCTCTGTTTCAAGGAGGCCATCTCTTCCAATTCTTTTATTTAATTCTTCCATCAAAAATCAGTTTTAAAGTTTGAAGTACAGTTCTACTGTTTATTTTTTATCATTGATTTTTAACATAAAATATTTGATTTACCAGGACCTGTCAAATCATATTTTTCAACATTTGAAAGATTTTCATCATGAATAAAAATTTAACATAAAGAATTTGGAAAAAAACAATTTGAACAAAAGTAATAAAAGTTGCATCATATGACTTGAATTGATAATTGTACAAAAACCATTCGGGCAACTGTGGACAAGTGGCTATGACAGGCATGCTAATTCTCCTCGCTGCAACTACTTAACCTTTTAGTCTTTTATCCTATTACAGGCAGTAGCCTTGTCTGACTAAGTCAGGTTTTAGTTTTTGCTGATTCAGCAAAGGAAAAGATCTTGTAGTGAAAGTTGGTTACCAGTAATAGGTTTTCAAGGTTGTTTTGTTACCATGAGCTTAAATATTAAAGGATTATTAAGATAAACATTAAACATTGTTTATTAGGTCTTACTTTCTGCCACAATTTGTCATTTCACAAAAAAGGTTTAATAGTTTTAATATCTATGAAATGTCAGAATTTTTTTATTAATCTTTGACTTGAATTTATGTGCTTCCATCTTGTTAAATTAACCCTGTTATTGACACCTTTTTAATATTTTCCAGTTCATAGCAAATGTCCAACTCTTTGCGGAATAACATTGGTACAAAAGTAAATCAAGAAAGGAGTAATTATTTAATCCTCAAAGGTAAAACAGCTGTTAGCCCTCCCCAAACATATTCACACTACCTGGCGAGCACAGGTAGCTTACAGCTCTAAAGTAGGCTTGACCCAGTTGTATCAACCATGTGACAGGTGCCCCTTGATAGTAGTAACATTGCTTGACTTTGACCCACATTCTAGACTACCTGCCACAAACTTAATGCAAATGAATAATCTTTTAGTTTAAATGTACCGTTGACAGTTTATTTTCTTGACTTGAATTTCCTTCCACATCTTATTTACCAAGCGTAGGTGTATTGGAATCAAGGACTGTGTTTAACACGATGTGGAGAGAAATATGATACTTGGAGACATAATCTACACCTTGAAAATGTAGTGACCGACCATACTTGACAATGTCACGTAGATTGTTTTGGAGATAAGATCTTTTGTACTGTTATGGCTTGGAAGTTTATGAATTCATAATGAAATAACATTTCCACATTTAATCTTCTGCCAACTCAGTAATTAATATCCAAGAGTTAATTCTTACTTCCAATGATGGAATTTCTAAAAAAATGCATAAATTCTTTCATTCTTATAGTTTTTTATTGGTTTTTTATATTTTATACAATTTTTTTTTTAATAATGCAGACAAACAAGTTAGGAGTCCTTTAACTACTGTTCTGTTTTAAACCCTTGTCAACTGTTTTATAACAGTACTTATAATACTGCGACCTGCAAATCTTTGGGTCCAATTTCAAAAAGCTGTCAGATTGCATGAGTTAAGGTCTGTATCTACATTTGTTAGATGTTGAGATCTTTAGAGTATATCCTGTACCTTGGATTCATCTCTTAAAAATAACTGCATAAAATCTTAAAGTAGGTAAGGCTGTAAGGGGTTTGTTTGAAGGTTTCTGCATTTGAAAGCAGTATTTGGATTTTAATTTAAATATAACTTTAGAATTCTTGAAAGAATAAGCTTGATGTTTCTTTTTTAAATGTGCCACTAAATCATTTAGGATATATACTGGACATAAATAGTTAGGGATATTTGTTAATTTTGAAATTATGAATATTGATGTAAACATTCTTTGACACAATCAGGTAATTTCATTCATAGATTTTTCAATATCCCCAACTTATTTTGTCCAGTATATATTCCTAATACCCAAACCAACAGTTATGTTAGTAAAAGACAAACTTAAATTTACTTATTTAAAGTTCATGTGGTGCAATGTTGTTTAATAAATAAGCACATGTATACATGAAAAACTGACATATAAAAAATATATGAAAAAAGAGGAAAAGATTAAGATGAATACAACAGTAAATTTTTCAGTAGCAGACAAGAGTTTGTTCAATCCCTGAAACATAATTCTAAAAAAAACTTATTACATAAGAAAAGAGCGTCATAGAGATGGCTGTCTAGTGCACCTCTAGTGTCATATAGACTTGCTTATCAAGAGGTTATATTGAGGTCAAAATCATAACTACAGTCTGGCATTTACACTAAGAAATTATGTCATGTCCATTTCCTGCACTCTCTTTCTTCCTACCACCCTCTACTGTGATAATTTAACTTTGAAAATTGTACAATAGTACACTCAACAAAAAGCTTAGAACTGTCTGATATCGTGAATGTAATCTGGAATTATTTGTAAGTCTTTCAGTTAAAATAGTGAACCGCATCAATCGCAATCTCATTGAAATCAGCCCGAAACTAATCGCAAGAAACGTAGTGAGGTACGAGCGATTAGTTTCAGGCTGATTTCATTGAGATTGCATCAATCGCTGGGTAATTCAAGCTTTGCTGTATTATGTCACTTTTTTGTGCCTGCTCGTCACCCTACACCACCTGAACTTGATTGTCCTATCAGAACGCTCCTGAGGGTTAAAACATTTGCTAATGAGGACTTTCCTTTGTTACAGCTTATCTTCCCCTACCTGGACGTTGACTGCAAGTACTATGATCTGGGTCTCCCGTACCGAGACCAGACCAACGACCAGGTCACCATCGACTCTGCCGAGGCCATAAAGAAGTACAGCGTGGGTATCAAGTGCGCCACCATCACCCCTGATGAGGCTCGCGTTGAAGGTACTAGGAAGCATTCATATCCCTTGAAATTAATAGCACAAGTGCCTTTGTCAATAGGGTTGTATCCCCTTGCTTTACAGACAAATGAGACTAATTCAGTTCTCAACAGAGTTATGGAGTTTTGTGCCAACATGCAAGGCTTATTCACCTTATGCCTTTAACATATGAATAGTGTAATGACCTGCCAAATTCATACAGGCACTTGGAATAACTATATTTATGAACTAAGTTGAAAGAGGACAGCATATTACTACATCCCCTTTTTCAAAATGTAAGGGGTTTTTGCATAATTTTTAGCAAGGTTTTCTTTAAATTCTTAATTCAAAGTCAATTTGAAAACTTTGATACAGAGTTCAAGCTTAAGAAGATGTGGCTGAGCCCTAACGGAACTATCAGAAACATCCTGGGAGGAACAGTGTTCCGTGAACCAATCCTCTGCAAGTCCATTCCACGCCTCGTCCCTGGCTGGACGCGCGCTATCGTCATCGGCCGTCACGCCCACGGGGACCAGGTATACTTACCTTCTTACTTTATTCCAGACATTGAGACAAATGTATTTAGATGAAGAGTCATGATCATGATAATCCACCACCAGGTTAATGGTCTGAAACTACCTTTTTGCAAGGTGTCGTTCTTTTAACATTTAGTGTTCGCTATACCAGGAAATTCTGTATTACTGAATGCAGGGATGGTTTGGTATAATTTTTATGAAGACTTTCCACATATAACTTGTGAGGTTTTATGGGACATTGATGCATGGTCTTATTTGTATCTTTTTCTAGTACAAAGCCACAGATTTCGTAGTTGAGAAGCCATCAAAGTGCGAGATTATCCTGACAGCAGCTGATGGCACCCAGACCAAACTGCCGGTGTTTGATTTCAAGGATGGCGGAGTTGTGATGGGCATGTACAACACAGATGAGGTTAGTTTTGTAATTTATTGTTGACATCTTCAAAAATAATGGTGTTTGTAGGTGATCAGATTATGGGTCATTTTGGCCAATTTGAAACCATTAGGATCTTTACAAAGGCAGAGGATTAAACTTCTTTATTTTCTCTATTTAAAGGGACACCTAATAAAGAATATGGGCCAATTTTCTTAGGTCCCTCCATGAACAACACTGATCATTATCTTGCTTGCAATGTGGATAATCATTTGCATGGGGAAACCTCAACAGTGATTTTTATTTCACATTGATGCAAAGAGATACCGTTTGGCAGGAAATTTTATTTCATCAGGGGAGATAATTTATATATCAAGAAAGGGAGATAAATTACATTTTCCGTTATTCAAGAGTAAGTTTTCTGCTCTTTGTTTTCAGTCCATCAGAGGATTTGCCCACGCTTGTTTCAACTACGCCATCATGAAGAAATGGCCGCTGTACATGAGCACAAAGAACACCATCCTTAAGAGATATGATGGCAGGTTCAAGGATATCTTTGAGGAAATCTACCAGGCGTATGTATCTTTTGTAATTAGCTCTTTATAAAAATATTTTAGTAGTAATATGGTAATTTCAGGATTGACAACTGTCCAAAAAACAAATAAAAATACAGTTTATTCAAATAAAAAACAAGGGACTATTTTTAATCTGCAAATTTAAGTTCTTTCAAATTGCATAACTTTATACACTTTGCAATGAATAATTCATATTTTATCAACATCTCCAAAAATAAGCCGCTCATTATTCGTAATTTAAAATAACAAATATTCCTGAATATTTGTGTCCAGTATAGTTAAACTGCCATTTAACCAATTCCTAAGGTAATGAAATCGAATTTTACAATCATCTTTCTATCGACTATTTTCTCCAGCAAATACAAGCCTCAGTTTGACAAGCTCGGAATCTGGTACGAGCACCGTCTGATCGACGACATGGTTGCCCAGGCTCTCAAGTCTGATGGAGGCTTTGTGTGGGCCTGCAAGAACTATGACGGAGACGTGCAGTCTGATGTTGTTGCACAGGGTGAGAACTTAGCTGTTTAGAATGTTTAAATCATCAAGTGCTTAAAGGCTTTGACTTTTATAAAGGCTGTTGTAAGTTTACGACTATGACCTGTGGACATGAAAAATGTTATCTGGTAATATTTTGGAGTATTTTGTTAAACAATATTTTTTTTATAATTTAGAATCGGTACTTAAAATTTGTCAATATACTATTTTGGCTCTTTCACTCTAACCATCTCAATCTGTTTGTCATTATTTGTGTAAATTGTCTAATTTCGACAAATGCGGTTGCTCCAGGCTACGGCTCCCTGGGGCTGATGACCAGCGTCCTGGTGTGTCCTGATGGGAAGACCATTGAGGCTGAGGCTGCTCACGGCACAGTCACAAGACATTACCGTGAACACCAGAAGGTTTGTACTCTGCAGACTTTACTCACTAGATATAACTTGCTCCAGTTCATATCACTTTCTACGTCAATAAATTGTTCCAGTTCATTTCACTTCCTACTTCTGTAACTTGCAGTTTTTTGTCAACTTTTCTGTGCCAGATCTTAATTCTATCAAACCTCAACAGCACAGACCCAATAATTCCCAATAATGTAAATTGATGCTCAATGTGAAATGTAGATATATGCAAGGTAGTTGATGTGAATCTTGTATCCAGGGAAACCCAACCAGCACCAACCCCATCGCCAGTATCTTCGCATGGACCCGTGGACTGGAACACAGGGGCAAGCTTGACAACAACCCTGAACTTCAAAAGTAATTACCTATTTCTCACATTTTCAAAATTCCATGTCGGTTGTTGCGTGTTTGTATTAGTAAGAGAATAGCCCTATTAAGGGAAGCTTATCTATTAAGAAAATAACTCTACTTGTGAGCGGTGGAGCTTCTTTATTCCAGCATGCCCCACCACACAACTTGAGACCGATATCCAAGTTGGTTCCAAGGGACCTAACTCCCCAGTGGTCACAATAAGTTAGATTACTTAACATAGAAGACAGGGAGATCACTTGAAGCGTTAGTTTCCTTAGAAACTCTGTTAAATGTGTAGATCCATAGAACTTGTTCTCTATTCATCTCACCAACTTCTAAATGCCTCTCAAAGAAGGCTATCGTGAAATGTCTATCATTGCAACAGTTACTCCAATTTGCACAGACTTTTTCTCCTACCATGAAATATCTGTCCATCGCAACTCTAGTTTTCACAGACTCATTTTAACTTTAGTTTTCGAGAACTATCTACAGTGATTGTATTATTGTCTATTGTATCTAACACAAAAGCAAATGTCTGGCATTTATGAGATTTTCTAATCACGATCATCTTTTTCTCAAGATTCTGCGAGGATATGGAACGTGCCTGTGTTGAGTGCGTAGACAGCGGCAAAATGACCAAAGATCTGGCTGGATGTATACACGGTCTCAAAAAGTAAGTTTGTTTTAGGAGGTGATCATTCCCTATCAGGGTCACAGAGGCCAACATTGCAAACCCAGGTTTTTTTACTTCTCTCTAACAAGAACTCCTAACAGATGACATTTTTTTTATTCAGGCCTCTTTAAGATATAAAAGTATTGTCGAAAGAAGATGGCTGTATTTTAAAACTTCTGGAAAGTTATGATCTGACAAGCCTTATAGCAATAATGTTGCGGGCTTTCTCCCAGTAGTAAAACCAACAGCCTTGGTATAGGTGAAAAAACTCCTGAAAGCCTCAAATTGTTTTATCTCTAGTAAACCCATTTAATGATCTATAGTCGGTTTTCTTTTGATTAGAAAGGATCAGAATTGTTATTTAGACAAGAAAGTTCTGTTCAGCAATTTTTAATGTGTTAATGAGCAGTTGAGTTTTTTGTCTTCAAAGATTGAAAACTTGTTAAGAATATTTTTTTATGAAATCTTTTACTTAACTTTACTAAATTTTGGGAACATGCAGGGTTCTTGTTTTGAATTTTTTTGTTGATTGAATATTAGAAAACTATGTATAAATTGTTTGTTTCAGTGTGAAGCCAAACCACTATCTGAATACAATGGACTTCCTGGATGCCATTGCAGAACAGTTTGAGAAGACGCGCAAAAATTGATCACCGTAAATCATAGACATTTCATTGAGTGTACAGTATTTGTAGGCAGCTGAAGCCATGATCTGAATCTCGCAGAGTTACCTCCCTTCAAATAAGTTGGAATTGTTACTTTACATATTTCAAGATGGGATTTTGTTCGTCAATAAGTGAAAAGAAGTTCTAAGGTTGTAATTTTGATATAGTGGTTTTACATTTCTTTTTGATAACTTGACATTTATAATTTGTAAGATTTTCTAAGATCTTTTTCTTATGAAACTCCAGGGGAGGAATGACTGCAGATGTGGTGGTCAGATTTGTTTGCCAAAGAATAAAATGTAACAAAATGCAATCAAGATGCAACGAAGATGAAAGTTATGAAAAAAACTCAATTGTTTGACAAATTCTGTGATAAGTTTACTAGTGCTATTTGATAACCACTTTATGGACTGACTGTACATGAGTTAGTGGCAAGAGCTGTATACATTGAGACGCATAGCCAGAAGAGCAGAAACTGCTGTGTTCAGCAATAAATTGAGTGTCACTTCGTCCCTCTTTGTTGTCTTTTTGTATTGTTTCTAAACACAATTTTTTGACACATTGATATATATATAAAGTCTGAGTGAAATCAACAGTGTTCTTTGGATTAAAGTTTTTACAAATTGATGTCGCAGAAATTTTAACTTAATCTATATGGGGTTATCCCTTTCCCCAATAGTCTGACAGTAGTTGGAAGTTGGGTCATTCTTTGAAGAGATCCCATCTGAGGATATATCTTTTAATTAATCACAAAACTTTGAACCTTTAGTGAATTTTGGTAATAAATTTCAAACTTTAGCAATAATTCATGAGGGACAGATAAACCGTTATTCTGAGCATGTAGTTGGACGGTTATTCTTTTTTTTTTTACCCAAGCCAAATTTAAGTATATTTATGTATAAGTTACGTTTTACACCCAAATAAATACTTGTTACAAATGCCAAGTGAACAATACATCTTAAAGACGCTTTGTTTCCTTAGTGAGAGCAAAATGTTCTCAAATTACTGGAATATAAATTGTGCTTACAAATTCATAATTCATTTTTGAAATTCATTTGGAACACTGTTAAGAGCAACTCTATTGTCGACATGTTAAATCCCAGACCAAAACACTGACAATTGAATGCAAAATTTAATGATTGAATTCAAATGTTCATAGTTGAACTTGAAAGCCTAAGTATCTGTCCATTGCTGATTCCATAATTGTCGTCGTCGTTAACTCTCCCACTGCTGAGGCCGCTACATGAATATGCTCCTAGGTTTCAGAAAGGTTTTTGTCAGTCATCATTCACAGGTTACGTAACAAGATCCGGGTCCGTCTCCAATATGGTAGGAACAGGATTTGCCACAGTCTAGGCAAGCTCGACAGAACTGGAGGTTACTATGGCCGCAGTCCTCGAAGTGGGGACAAACTGCTTCCGCGTGCTGGACAACAGCTGCCACAAAGATCAACGCCATGAGCAATATGATGACGGTCTTCATCTTTTGACTGAAAAATGCATATACAGAGATAATTTCACTCGCAAGTGTCATATGATATGAAGGATTACAATACAACATTTTGACACTCGTTTTGTATATATATGACACACTTGCGGGTGTAATAATTTCTTTATTATCCATAAAAGTTTTGTTAGAATTCACCAAAAAACGATGAATTTAGAATACGAAACGCATGAAATAGAAACTAGGTCAATGCGCACTTGTATATAATGCGAGGTCAGTGACAGAAAAAAAGAGAAACATAGGCTACTGGGAAAATAACGGAAGTATATGACCATTTAATTTACTCCTTTACGTTATGTGAGTAATATATCGACACTACTTTCCGAAAAGCGAAACTGTTACATCGCTGTGGAAAGAGAAAAGTTAGCATAGTAGTGACGCGGCCATTTTAACGTGTTGATCGACGTTCAAGCAAGAGCGCTAGAATTATTCAGTTGAAGATAAATGACAGAAAGAGTTGAAGTTTAATGTCAACTTAACATGTTTAATAACTTTGAATATTAATATGGCATCATCGATGAAACGTTAGTGTTTGCGTTCGAAGGTTTTATTCGTCATCTGATGAGAGGTCGAGGGGACGTTAGATTCTCCGTTATTTGGCTAGAGGCGATGTAGGCGACATGCACTCAGTCACACCGGCACCCGATCCGATAGTGATGTTGAGTAACAATATCAAACTATAACGAGGAATTTGTTCGATTGTACCTGCTTCCTTACGAATCACAAACACATTAAAACTTCCAAGTGACTGAATTATGTCAATAATTTTAACAACAATTTATTTTAACAAGAGAGTTAACAGGCGAAACGCCGTCATATTGTCGGCTAGCTGCTACGTAAACTTGTGAAAATTTGTCATCCAAATTTTGCAGGAAAACTGGAAAATAACGTATACAAAGTTTGTTGACGTTGGTTTATTTAGTGACAATTTATGAATAAAGAAAGCGTTTTATTGTTGATTCCCGACTTGAAATCTCGTCTCATTCTGATAGAAGTTTATGCTACGTAGTAAAATATAATGAATGATGAAAGAAGTCCCTCGTCTCGTTCACAGAGGTCAAGGTCATATTTCAACCAATCAGATAGACGCCAAAAGTGATATGTGCACATGTGCTCTTATCGAAAATAATAACTCGCTTATCAATAAGACGTTTAAGAACCATCTTATCATGTTGATCAGTCGATCGTGTTCCGGGGAATGGAAGTTTTTATTAAATTTGACTACCGGTATTCGGTCTATCAGGAAGTTTCCTCATCACAACTTATCATCATAACTTTATTCGTCGGAACACGATTTAAATCATACAGAAGTACTACCCAAACATTAACCTTTCAAGCATTCTATTTGTTCAATATAAGAAGGTGCTCCTATAAGTCCTTAGTGTTTGTATTATTTTCGACATAAAATTTGTTGGACTAAGGCAATTTCACTCCTAAAATAAAAATTGAGGAGTAAAATTACCACATGAAAAAGACTAGGAGTAATTCAAGGTTTTTAGCGTTTTCAGATCCTCATCCTCAAAGTAAGCATCTTTGTTGATGTTAGCCATTGATTATAATGTCACGCCTTTCATCTGTAGATAAACGAGTGATTTCTCTCTTATGAAATAAAAAATCGGAAATCTTTGTTTTCAAACGGGTTGGCATCAACTTGACTACTATTCGCGATGTAAAAATCGGACATGCAGAAATGAAACGTTATATTGACAAGTCACGATTACTCCTGTTAACAAATAGCTGACTCGTACTCTGAGAAAGTTGTGCATATCTGTCACTCATTGATCTTATTTTAAATGCGTATATATCTGAATTACCCGTGTGTAGTTTACGCAAATACTCATCTTATCTGGAGACCTGCATAACTATTAAATCTCAATGCAATCAAACGTTATTACATAAAGTCAAAGATAACAAATAAAAATGCAAATATCTCGCACATATTCACAAAATAACAATGATTAATATTCGCTTGTGTAACAGTGATTTGGAAAGGGAGGGGCCTTTGGCTATTTTGCACACAAAAATGAAAAGATGGCCCATTAGAACTAGGAGTTTCACTATTGCTACAAAGGGGAATGGCCCTTCAAAATTTCTGAAAAAGACTGAAAGCCCAAAAATTGCCCATTGTCTGGGTGTCTTTCCCATTCCCTGGTGTAAGATCCTGCAATGTAATATTTAGACGGCAATATTTAACTAGTGTATTAAGATGTTATATCGTAAGTCTATGCATTGACTTTCATAAACCTTGGAAACACTATTTATGATTGACAGTCCAAACTTTGTTTAACTAAGTGAGTTTTTCAGAATATAAATTGGATACCAGTATATAAAAATAAAAAGTATATGTTTATTGATTAATACCTTGGCGTTTTACAAGTAGATTTTGCTTCCCATGACAGTATTTGATTGATGAATAATTTTTGTAATTTCCCTAGACATCTGTCCAGAATAACCCCTACTTGGTAAATATTTTAGAATACTAATTGTATCTATGAATAGAGAACAAGTTATATGGATTTACAACTTCTTTATTGCAGGCTTGCTATAAATTAATAGCAATAATTGTAAATAAATAAAACTTATAAATGCCTCTGAAAGAAGTAATTTTATTAATATTAATGTTTAATTTTTCATATTCATTTAATCAGGACATTTTTAAAATTCATTTTTTTATCACTCTCCCCAAAAAAGGAGTGTATTCATTGATATATTGTTATGATAAATAGATTAAATTTTTCTTACCATCCTAATATTTTCATTTTCTAACTAGTAGCATTGGAGAAATACAATAAACACAAATTTAACAATTACTTTTCATGTATTTTAACTACGGATAAAAAATGGGATTATCCCATTCACAAATAACCCTTTTCCTATAATAAAAAAAATTAAAATACCAAAATTTCAGTCAATTTAGGTAACTGGTATGTCATTCCTTATTTTATAAATATAAAAATTCATTTCATCTTCTGTTGATTGATGAGGGCTCCTTATTTAGATGTCTACATGGAGACTATCAATTATCAATGTTTAACGAAAAAATTACTTACTAAGAAATAGTGATGAAATCGTATGAATCCACTTGGCCAAATATTTGGGTCCGATATGTAAAGACAGGTAAGTTATATCTGACCTGTCAATTAAGAAATATTCCTGAGGGAACGGCAAAAATATATAGTCACTGATCTGTCTAATATATATAGTTACTAGGTCGAGAGGCTCTACCTACAACCCCATTGGTTAGTATGCGGCTCGCTTGCGAGAATAGAGCATTCGGCGACAGAAATTTCGGTCAATATAGTTACATATGTTTAATATATCAGGAATGGTCACCACATCACTTCGCTAGTTCAAGTTGCTATCCACTGGGATCTCAATAGCAAACATTGCGGTCCCACTGTTTACGTCGTTTTGCAGACATGAACCCTTCTTGCAAGTTAAACTTTTGGTTGATAGTCTTCAGTTAAAAGTGTTTCTGATTTAATAAATATGAGGGATGCTATTCCACCGTTGTTTTCTTGTATCAGAAATTGATAATACATGGGATAAGTATAAAATGTCAGTCAGTCGCCAGTCCGCACGCCGCCATGTTTTGCCTCCACCACGATCAGCTATTATGTTAATGAGGTCAAGGTCGTTTGTAAATGAGCGCGCGAAAAGATGTCTATATTTGTAACCAGCTTTGCGTGTTATCGGTGCAATAAAGCTATCAAGGTATCAGTCAAACTTTGTATCCATGCAGTCTGAGAGGCTTAAATATGCAAATTAGGACAAAGGACGAATTATTTTGGCAAAACTCCATAAACAATTCATGCAATTTCTGCCATGGTTCATGCCATCAATGATAATGACATCGCGAGTTTACAGTTTCTTTTCTATCGAATGAATATTCGTAAATACACTCCAGCAGAGTATATATATATACACCATGCATTCACATTTTGATAATACCTTAGTTGTCGAGGCATTGCCAATTTTTAAAAGATAATCATGGATTTCTTCAATCAAAGAACCATAATCAAGCAGCAGTCAAAAACTGTAAACTGTGAATACAGACCTTCTGAGATTTTATATTTACGCGCATGAAATGAATGGGTTTCACTTTTGATCTCTTATGGTGATTAAGCTTTCTTGTAGGATGTCGTACTTTATAAAGTATCGTAATGATAAACTATATTAATTAACCCACCTTTCCGAAAACCCGCCGACAATCGCCAATCCGAACTTGCGTTAGGCCCTAGAGTTACTTACCCTTTTCAGCGACGTTCGCAAGTGATTGAAAAATATTCGGAATAATAAGTGAATGTGCTTATGAATTTTAAATCAGGTATAAATTGTTGATATATTTTCAGAAGACGCATATATATATATTTTTTCAAGTTGTTTTATGAAGGAATATTTACAGGCCGTATAACAACCATATTTCGCCGACCTTGGCGTATTGTAAAGGAAATCACTCCGCAAAAACTAGGTAAACGCTTTTGATTTGCAGGAACAATTGACTTTTCAAATGCATTTTTTCAAAATGTTTTTTCATTATTTTTTTTATCCCAACAAAGACTACAAGGTCTTGTTCAATGTTTTTTTCACGTTTCAGAAAAATTGGTGTAAGATATACAATATTAGTTGTCGTTTCTTATTGTGAAAATAGGTCATGAAGAGGAAAAGAAAGAAAGCACAAAATTATGCTATTTATTGTTGAAATTGATAGGAAAATTTAGATAAACCAAAGTAGATTTCCATGCTATTGGTATTCGTTTTTCAGCCGCATTAAAAGTACCATATAGTATAAGTATGTATATATATATATATATACATGTAGCTATGTTATATAGGTACATACTTTCATTACCTATTGTACATTCAGAGTCTGGCGCCTGTGGATGAGTGTTAATGTTTGTGTGACTTAAGGCAATTAATATTTTGATTTGCATTATGGTCGTAATGTTTCATATGAAAAATGATTTGAATGTGTTGAATAAACACTTATTTGTTTAAACCACTTAATATTCCCCAAAATGTATTTTAAAAAACGATTATTTTTCAATTTTGCTGCTTTGGGAGTATTTGTTTTATATGAAACCTCCAAAGAAAGGACGACTCTTGAAAAGTGTCTTTGTCGGGAGTCGATGTTAAAGTTGATATTCTCCATTATCCAAAATAAAACACATGATTCGTATCTGTGAACCTTTAGTATTATATCATAAGCTAATAGTACATCTTTCCACATTATGTTCGTGAGAGGTGGTATTATGCTTTTCTTGATAAAACCTGAACCATGCAGGGTGTCAGATTATCATATCATTCTTTGTCCGCTTCTTAAGCAGGAAGTACCATTTGTTATAATAACTATTGGGTCAATTGACCCACTTTAGCTTCTGCTATTATTTCTCTGGTATTTGTCATTTGGTGCTTTTATACCTCCATCTTTGGGCTTTAGTATCTTAACATCTTGTTTGATTTTATCTGGTTTGTTCTGCCATACTTATTCGAAACATTTCTTTTGAAATATATGAATACTATCATATAAAGAATTTAGTAATAGGGAGAATAGATGAGTCAATTTGGAAATAAAGAGAGATCTTCCCAATCTCATTAAAATAATATCTAATATTGCTGCACTTTGTTACGCAGATCATAGATCTCACAAGAATCCCCTTTGACTCCAGCTGTACCACTTCACCTCATTCGCGTCATACGGGTAACTTCAAGCAGTCAAAATGCGCGTCTCTCGACGGGCACCATTGAGACTAATGGAAACATAGTTAATGACGTTGATATTTCCTTTATCATGCCATTATTTTTAAGACATTTTGTATAACTTAGCATATGTCTGTCCTTTACCTTAAATTACTAACTTAGGTTGTGAGGTTAACGACTGCTTTCCAGAAAGGCTGATTTTACGCTCGGGTCTCTTAAACTTCAATCGGTTAGAATCACTTATAGTATATCAGTCTTTGGCGGACCAGGGTCAATCTCAGTTGCATATGTAAGTTACGAGTATGACTGATATATATATATGATCAACGAAAACCTCTAATTGAATTTTGACTGTTTTTGGTGTTCTTCTTTTATGAATTTTTTTATGGTTAATCATTTTACAAATTTAAGGATTATTCGACGAATAATACAAATTATAAGACGAAATGATAATTCAACGGATCTGTTTCCGGAAATAGCAATTTGGTATTAAATTTAGGTGTGCAGAGATGGCTTTTATGAAACATAAATCCATCGCTTGCAATTTGACTTTGCTACCACCAAACCTTTGCCGCAAACATAAAGGTTATTTTTCTACATATTATATGAAAATGCTTGGCAGAATATTTCTTTTGAAATTTGTAAATATTATCATTTGAAGAATTAGTAATAATAATAGAAAGAATACATCATTCGATTTGGAAACAAAGAGAGATATTCCCATTCTCATTAAAATAAAATCTAACATTGCTGCACTACGTTACGCAGATCATAGATCCCACAAGATCCCTGTACTCAAGCCGTCAAGATCACCTTTGATTCCAGCTTCACCTCTTCATCTATTTTGCTTCACTTTGATAAATTCAAGCATTAACAATGCGCGTCTCCCGTTGGCTATCATAGAGACTACAATTATTTCCCTTGTCGACGTCTCGAAACCCTTCTAAAATTTCTTTACACTCGTTGATTTAATTTGCATAAGTTCTTCTGTAATAATGTTACGGTCAGAATCAATCATAGTATTTCAGTCTTTGACGGAACTAGGGTCAATCTCATTAGCATATTTAATACGAATATGACTGACATATATCTCCTGGGGCCATCGCTTGCAATTTGACTTTGCTACCAACAAACCGAGGCAGGGTAAATTGAAAGCAACGTACAAAACATTTATTCGGACGACTAGACAGCTCAACAGTAGGAAAACAGTCGGAAAACGAGCGAAATAGCATTCGCATGCACCCTTGAATATGGGGCGAACTTGTTGATTGGCCGATTCAAATTATGTCACCGGCAAACCTTACGGCTCGTTATCCTAAATATATTTTTGTTTCATAGCAGATATTATCAGTCTAAACCCTATACATTTCTAAAAAGCTTGTGAGCTTTCATTTGATAATTAACATGACACAATAAAGTAAATATTTAAAAGATGTGCTTTTCAATACAAGAATTTGAACGCGACGATGACCCCTATGACCTTTGGGGTCAAATTTGACCTTGTTCCATCACTTAGATTTTCCTAGATTTTTTATAAGTTATAAAGTAATGATCCAGGAACTTGAAAAAGTTGAAATCATTTCTGTTGCAATTTGTGGCGGGTTTGGTCAAATTTTTACCAGGATTACTGGAGTACGTGTATTACGGGGCCTGGCGAGATCTATACGCGTAATTAACGCAGTTGAGCATTATAGATTTCATTTGAATGTTGTTGAGATTTCCGTAGAATGTTTCTTCTATAAGGTTTCATATCCGAACGGACCACAGGTTTATCTGCTTATAAAGGGAGTTTTATTTTTCTTCATACTTCAACTCAGTAACATTTTCAACGTAACATTTAAATTTATTCCCAGTATGGTAAATTAATACAAGTACTAGTTATACAATTTATTCCACAGTTTGTAACTACATCTCTTTTTGGAACCTATCAATATTGATTTCGTTTTCTCTGCGTATATTTCTAAACAAGAAAACTTATAAAAACTTACTATTAATCAAAACTGCGTAAAGGCAATTTTCACTTCCGCCCGTTTTATGATATTTATTATCGGCGAATTGAGATACCAAATACCCAATGGGTCTGATAGATATTCCTTTATTTTGTGTGGTCATTTTGCAACATTACCCTCAACATTTCTAACGGGACTAAGAAGAGATACGGAGCGATAGTATATCCTTGGCGGCCAATCTAGTCTGTCCTTAACAGCACTTGTGCACACCAATATTCCGTATATACAACCACTGTACAGAATTCATATCTCTCGTTAGTCCAATAACAATGCTGATACTATGTTTTTTATAATTGCCCAAATAACAAGATTAGTTTATAAACAATGTTGCATCCTTTTTTCTTAGTTCAGAGTTAAGGTAGATTTAAAGGCTGCACACATTACTACCTCAGCCATTTTTAACTGTTCAAAAAATTTTTTTTTTTATCTCAAGCCGACTATGTCCATCTTAACTTTTTCATTATTGATATTGATATTGATCAGTTGTAAAATATGATAAGTATAGAAAGCTAAACCGAGTGCCTACATCCTTATGAAAAGCGTGCTATAGAGCCTTTAAGACTTGCCTTTATATTATTTGTTTTATTCCCAAGAATATCACGAAATGTCACCATCAATCAACACTGCATCCATATAGATAATTTTGTAATGAGCTTCATCTATATAAATAGATATCCCATTGTAACTTGTATTTTTAGCTTTTAGAGGTTTTAAATCAGCTTTTTTTCTTTCTATTTAGCCCCTTTGGGACCCTTTTTTAAGCAAAAATATTTAACAGATAAATGATGATTTGTGTCAACCGATCATAATGTGCAATTAATAAGGACCATTCCCTAAATGATACCTTTACGAAAAGCATACTTATATGAAATTTAGATTAGACATGCACATTTGGTCACGACTCGGTATATATACGATTTACTTATCTTTTCATTTGAAACAAAGTATCCCTAGTTATAAATCATCGAAGCTGAACCATTACAGGTGTAAACTTTTCGAGGAATTATATTAACAAGGCTATCTAATGAACAAAACTCCGATGGAATACTAAAAAGTAACCCTTTTTTCCTGAATCTGAATTTTTTAAAAACTTACGGAAATACAACTCGTAGAAATAATCCCAAGGCCTGGGCTTAATCCTAAACCTGATCTACACATCACATAGTAATATACAATATAATGGACTTACCTTTAATTGTATTGACTGATAATATGTGCGGCTCTGTAGAAGTTATGAGTAACCGAATCCATTCTCACTTATATATATATATAACGACAATGACGTCAGATATAAACTCTCCAATAGAAAACTTTAAATCAAATCATGTGGTCTCGTTTGAATAATGATGCTATTTCCAACTTGGAATACGTACAGACTATCAAATAAACGTTCTTATCAGAAACGGGAAACAGGGGTAAATTAGAACTTTATTTTAAGATATCATTCTCTGAATCTCTTTCAAAATGAACCCAAAAGTGTCTTTTAAATTTATTTTGAGGTGAAACAGGAGAAGTTTATAAATATTGAGCCACTGTTGTATTTATGTATAAAGGAACACAGATCATGCTGTTCGGGTCAAATCTGTCAAACTTCATATATAGTGTTATTTGATCGAGATTTGATCGTTTCTGAAAATTAACATCTCAATGCTTATTCAATTCAGTCAAGTGACAATAAACAGGTTTAAGAAAAGATTTGTGATCGAAAACTGGACAATGGCGCGCGCCAACAACTCAACGTTATCTGGGAAACGTATCGACAACAGATATAACGGCAAATATAAGTTGATAGTGCTAAGTCAATCTCATTAAAATGAAATCTATAGGTCCACTACATTACTGCGTAACGTAGTGCAGCAATATCATATTTTATTTTAATGAGATTGGTGCTAAGTAGGTTATACAACTAATATACATGTTAACGGGAAGCAGAATTTCGACATCCTTACATTTACATGGTCGTTTTACGATTACAATGGAAAACAAAATGATCACAATTTGGGCATTTGAGAGAAACAGATGTAACTTTAGACAGGAATTTGAACTTAACTCAAGACATTTTGACAGAACCCAAGCTCTGTGTCTATTTAAAAAGACCGATACACTGGTCGAAATGAATTCATCTTATTGTATTAAAGAAGATTGATCCAGTCAGAACCATCCGATGTTTACTCTCTCTTATATACGACCTTCCTTCACGTGAGAAATCAATTCTCCATCTTTTTAGAATATATATATATATATATATGAATATTGCATCGATATATGTTAACATTATTAACAAAGTGTTCCCATCCTGTCTCAGGTAAGACGTATAGCCGACGCTATAGAAGAGAGGACCGTCAACTATGCGTCTTACACTGGGACAGGATGAAAGTGTTCCATGATCCATTTGGTATGAAGACAATATTGCATGTTTTCAATATTTTCGAAAGGGTAACAAAAGAAGGATAGAAAGACGAAAGTTATCATGATGTCATTCTACTAGAAAATATTCTGCTGTTATAAGTTTGAAAATCGAATTCTTCTACAAATTCTTGTCGACATGTCATGTCCTGTTTAATGATTGATGTATTTTGTTTATTAATCGCATGCAGACATTGTCATGTATCGGAGTCTTACTATTTGTAAAAATGTGAAAATATTAAAAATTTAAAAAAATTCTATTAGAATTATGTTCTGGCTTGTCTAAATAAATCAGAGATTCGTCAATTAAACTGAAAAAGGTATTATGTTTGAGTTTAAGATAAGTTCTCGAAAAGACCAGATTTATTAATCATAATGATCTACTTTTTTTTTTTTACAGGAACTACGTTCTGTCATAATCACTTATATCACTTTAAACTCCAGCATGATGGAGAAAAAGAAGTTTATCATCTAAATAAATTCTTTTCTTTCTCAGAATAGAGGTTTTTACGCTAATCACCAGAGGACTGAATTCCCTCACTGTACCCTAGATGTTTCCTTATGGTGTAAAGGTTTGATACCTAAACCGAGTATTTATAGAAGACTTGTGGATCATGGTACCTCGTCCTTAAGCAAAGTCGACTTTTGCATCGAATCTTTAAATCCTCTAGTTCTAATCACGTCTGCTGGATATGACTTAATTCGGTTAACTGTAGCTCAACGATATTTTTTGTGACGATTGATTCCCTGTTGATGGGTTTCATCACTCAACGCGAGTACAAACAATAAATGTCGGGCAGTGCGTAGAAGTTCATGTTTCCAAAACTTTATATACACATAGTATGTCACCGTCCCCCTATTACCAAATAGGTATGCAAGTGTCCAAAAAATCTATTTATTTCTGCAAGTTCGTCGATCATGTTTGTCTTCAATCAGAAGACAAAACGTTGCAAACTGTAAGTACTGGGTTCGAGCGGTCTCGTGAAGTCAACGCTGTGTATTGTTATTTTAAAGTCAATTAAAGGCTCACTTTTGCAAGGCAAATTTAATGCACGCCAGGCAAATAGATTATCGCTCGCATCAATCTTTTCCCGAAGTTTGCACCTATTTTCGGAACCTTATGTGCATTCTTGCATTATAATGAAATTCAAAGCAACCTTCCCCTCCCAATTGTCGCACGACAAGGCCTACCACGTCATTTTGCGAAAAACTTGATTTAGAACACATGGAATTTCTCAACTGAAAATGCAATGACAACAGCTCATGCTTACCTTCTTGAAATACAGAAAGAACATAAAATGGCGATAAACACAATGAAAAATGCGTCCGTCATAAGTATTCGCGATGAAATTACTAGATGCGCGGTATTTCTTACTCGCAATACGACTCTAATGGAGTGCACTTGATTTGTGCGACCGACCTGAATCTGCAGGCGCCGTTAAGCAGCGTTAGCTTAAAACCTGTATAACGGGCATAAATATGAACAACATTTGTTTTAGTGACCATCTTAATTCTTACTCGTCAAGAATGATTAGTTAGAATAGGTGCATGCCTTCAAAAGTGAGTCTATGACTTTAATCGTTTTTCTTTTTGAACTACACTGTCAAACTGTGATTTGCAATAAGTAATTGGGATGTTGCATATAAAGAATAAAGCATTTCTTTGTCTGTAATTGCGCGGATTTTTATCACAGCAGAAATAACGTTCTGATCCTCTCATAACGGACTGCGGTGAACCTGGTCAGCGTTCACTGGACCTAGCGCATATGGTCGACCACACACTTGATTCACCGCTGAAAGAAATGGAATCAATTGAACGAATTATGACAGATAAGGATAACCTACAAAAGGAAAAATTACATTTTACACCTTTGAACAAATTTGAAAAAACAAACAAACAAACAAACAAAACATCAAATCTTCATTGCATTGAACATCATTCACAAATTAAAGGGAAAAGTGTATCACCTTATGTTGTCATACGAGAAACCTTTTGACGTCGTTTTAATTACAAATATCCTCTTTGGAAATTTTCACACTCATTACCTCCACAGAAAACTCATGGGTCCCTCCATAAGGAAATAATAGAACAAAAGCAGGTACACGATAAATGTTGGTAAAACTGTTAAAGTCATCCCGAATGATCGCTGCAAGTAAGAGCGGGCATATCCAATCCAGAACGTTATTCTGCCAACCACAAAAAGAAAAATCAAAATCGGAATCAGTTTCATCTGTCTTCCAGTAAGGTAAACGCTGATGGCCAGCTGTCCTAATGCACTGAGGACGAACTGCTCCAATGTGTTCTGCACGTAACGCACGTGCACTGCGATGAGTTGCCCGTTGTCTGGTCTGAAAGGGTTGATGGCGGGGGTAAGGAAACGAGTCAATGCAACAGTTGCGATTCCTGCCAGAAGAAGATAAGCGGAAACCACCTGCCATTGTAGCGAATATAGCACACGCGCAGCTGGGGAGGATAAAACCGGAACCGGAAATGGAATTATGTGATATCCAAAGACGTAGCATGCTGTCATGATGGCCACACTGGCCGAGCTTTGTTTGATGATACTAAGCCTTTCCTCCGGGTCAGAATCTTTTGGCTTCCTCGATATACAGGCACTCATTTTGTCAGGGAAAAAGTTTATGATACGGTAAAAAATCACCTAAAATGTTGCTGGTACAAGTAGCTAAAATATAGATGAACGTCCTGCGACGACAATTATAATAATTGGTCCATCGCTTATAGTGGCTGTATTAACAATGGTCATCAGTTGCAATAAGCGTTAAATGTCTCGTTTGATGAGTCCAACAGTGTTTGAGATAGCCAGCGTGGCAGACTCAACTGATTACTTGATAACGCTTCAACATCGTACACTTACTATGGAAGCCCAGTTTGCCACCTTATTTAATTACTACCATTTATGTAATATGATCTCGTACGAAAGATAATTTAGCAACAATTCTCAGATTACGTACCAAACACCATATAAGATACTACTAGTAGCTAATTAAGTACTTGACATGCTTAAGGAGCCAACAATGAAGTCTATCCCCTTTTATACGTTTATTTTTGTGATTTTTTTCTAATTATTTTTACCGCTGTCAGAAATAGATATATATCTGAATTTTAATAATCCATTTAAACTTTACAGTAAACATAAACAAAAATAACTTTTCGATAGATTTTATAACGAAGAGTCATTTGCGATGTCCCCGACAGGTTTCCATAGTCTCGTGGACTTTACTCCACATCCTTTTCATATTAATCAGAGCTCCTTGAAACAATAGGAACAGCCAAGAGGACCTATCACGCCATTTACTTGTATACTATGCACCAAGAATAAAATAGCTATTAGATAGAGCTGATAAAAGTCTGTTTATCTTTTAGCTTTTGTTATACATTTTCATAATTGACCTTATAGGTGTTACAAAATTGCGATACAAATTGTTCCTGAGAATGATTTTCATAGAATTGTATATTTGGTGACTCTGTGGTTTCGAGGCCGTCCTCTTTTCATTTTCTTGCCCGAGGAGGCTGTCTGGTGACTGATTCTATACCAAATATGTATTATGTATTGGGTTATTCTCAGGAACAGATTTTTTATTCAGCCCCCATGGGAATTATTAATTATAAATTTGGTGTTTTTGTAGATCTAAAATTTTGCCTTGCAACCAAAACGTAAGAAACCTTTTGTTTTCTCCGGAATGTATGATAAGCCGTTAAGAGCTTTTACCTATGTGCCAATTACAGGCCAATGCCGAGATTTGTTAAACACTTGATATCTGCTTTCAGATATCTCTGTGCCCTGGTCCGTTAAAAAGTTGGAGTCCCTATAAAATTTTCATCTTTAAAAACCGAAAAATATGACCCTTTTGTGATATCATTTACTATTGTAGAATAAAGTTTTTGGGGAAAGAATAGAGCGTACACGAAATAGTTGTTTCAAGCATGCATTTTTGCAAACTCACATAAGGACGAAATATACAATACCACAAGCGAAAATATAGACCCACTAAGGTCCCAAGTATACACTATTTACCATATCTGTTATCACGTTATCTCTATGCGTTAAACCAGTTATCCACCTCTGATATCTCCCACCCTCTCTCTCTTGGTCTGAGTGTCTGTCAGAGCGGACGTGTCCCTCCTCATCATGTGGATCCTCCTGCTGGAACACCTCCTCTTCCTCCTCGTCCTGTCCATCCTCCTCAGCATTTACGTCAACAGGGGTCTGGAGGAGCTCCTGAGAGTCGTTGTCCTGGGCCTCAAGGCGCTTCCGGGGGTGGAGGGCTTACTGGAGAAGACCCTACGGAACGAGGCCACCAACTTCATCAAACAGACACCGCTGGCCAGCAAGGATGGAAGCAAGCCGCCCAAAGTTGTTATCCCTGAGACAGGTTCGTAGTAGTTGATTAAAGTTTAATGTAATCTCGATTCGAGTACAACTCGCCCAGTTTCACATTATTTGCGTTTTGAATATCGCAGTTCATAGAGTAAAGGTATGTAATGTGAGAGTCTTTGTTTGCAGTTTGATGAAGTTTATATTGAGGAGGAGTACCAGTTATTGTGTTTAAATTCAAACACCTCCGTTAAGTTAATGTAACTTAGCTTGTTAAATCTCGGCTTATCAGCATCAGATTTAAATCTAAATTAAGCAAGATTTGATTATCAGGAAACATCAAATGATGTTATACGACTGAAACTTTGTGTTACTATTACATATTTTTCAGTTATATTCGTACAAAAGATATGACTATAGCCTCCTATCGAAGAGATTGTCAGTCACAGGACTACTTGTCTAGCGTTATCCTTGCAATGCGTACACTCTCACTGAAGTCTTTATTCAATTCTTTGAGTATCCTTTGTAATAAGAGCAATGTTGTCTTGTACGAAATACCGAATTCTGATTGGTTGCAATCAAAGCTAGCTTTGCAATAAACTAAGTTTTGTCAAACTATTTGTCGGTCTATTTCGTTGACAAGACTAAGGTACATTCACCGATGCGATGCGCACATATTCATAACAAGAAGTCAAAAACATTTTGTTGTGGACACCGTCACTTCAAACGTCTTGGACATGAGTAACTATAAAACAAGACGCATTTAGTTTTTGGGAGATGCAGTGTCAGTTCAAATTCAAAGTTTCTATTTCCTTGAAACGTAAGCGGCACTCTACTCGTTTGTTATGAAATCGGGAGAACAATGGTTGTGGCATAGTAAATGTAATTATTGCCAAATATAAAGATGAAAATTTGGTGACATCATACAAGACAACTCACACACACAAAAATTCTATTCATATTAAGGAATAACCGCATCGACTTCGTTTCGTTATTTTGCTTAAGTAAATTACGAAATGAGTAATCGATTAATTTTGTCAGATTACACATGTGAATGATACAATTATATCGATAGTCAGACCCCTTTTAGAATGAATTAAAAATAATGTTAACAGAATTTAACCAAAAACACCTACGAACTTTTAGAAAGAGAAGATAGCGAAACGATTTTGTATGTAGATTTCTCTTTTAACTTTTTCTGTCTAAGTTAGTTACGTGCGTGCTAGCATATAGATAAGTGTTGAAAATCCACTCGTCGGCACACAATGGGGACCACCACTATTCGCACTGCCTTGTACCTGTGGTGATTGATGTTAGGGAGGTCAAAGGTTGCTAGGTCGCGATGATCAACAGGATGATTAATCGTGCACCGATATGATCTTCAATTTCTAGGACACTGTGAGATTAAATATTTTTTTATCTTAATGGTGACTGTATGAAAATGAATATAACAGGAGCCAAATTCTATACGCTTTTAAATGTATCGTACCTTGACAAATGTTGACAAATGACAAATATTTTTGAGTTATTAATGAATATATAGATCACTTTTACATTCTGCCTTTTTTGTAACATATGCTTTTCGTCGAGTGTCCTTCGCCGTCGGCGTTTCCTGGCAATAACTTTAAAACTATTTCACCAATCATCACCAAATTTACGATACTGCCTCCCCATATACTGTAGTTTTGTCTGTGATATGTTAAACTCTTTTGCAATCGTGTTTTTTTATTATGCAACAATTTGGACCTTTTACATCAAGGGGTATTCCGCCTTATGACAATTCTGAATGGAAATAGATACTTTAGCCACTTTGCAAATCGGAGAAACAAAAGATTTATTCATGATATTTTATTTCATGTATGCACATTTTATTTCATATAACCGTAAACATCGATTTCGCATTTTTTCTAGACGTTGTACAGGAGTGGTATTTATATAAGTTTTCCTTATTTACCTATGAATAAGATATGTACTTAAGGAAATGGGCACTGGGATCTGTCTACGAAGTTTACACAGGGTAATCGAGCCAGGAAACCAGTATAATCATTTCCGGTCCCCTTGCAGACACGACTGTGTCATACCTTGTTTACGTTATATAGTTACAAGTATATATACTTACATGATATTGTACATTCAGAGTCAGGCGCCTGTGATACAGGGTGACAAATTACGTTTATGGCGATGGTGGTCTTCCAGTCAACATATCTAGATTGCAAGTCTAACAAGCCCCAATCACATAAAATAACCTACTGAGACAAAACCTAGGGTAGCATTGGTGATAGACAACCATGTGACAATTTGGTTATTATACGAGTTATATAATATAAATTCTATCAGAGCACGATGTGGTAGTGGTATGCTTACTGGCCTTTCACGCCAAAGGTCCTGGTACGAATCCAGGTTGCCACACCAACGACTTGTGACCTGGGCTTTACCCAATCAGTGTCTACATAACAGGATTACTTATACAGCAAAAGTAAATATACCTTTAGTTTACCTCCTGGGATGGAGTATTGTACTCCTATGAATAAGTATACTCTTGTAAATATATTTGTTTGTAGGTTCACATGTCAAGCTTTCTCCAAGTAAGTATGTTTACTTCTAGGAGTAGATATACTTCTAGGAGGAAAATTGTGCATGTAAAAATGCATAATTATACGCCTTACAGGTAAAGCTGTAAAAGATTCAGAACATAATTTTTAACCAAAACCCGACTTCTCACTGCAGTTTACCCACTCTGCCATCGGAGCTTCAGAAGTTATGTTTTACCAGACACTTTACCATCTAAATGTCCCCGCAGCCTTTAGGAATCTACATTTTTATCAAGCTTCTAAAATATAAAATCATAACCACAGCCATACCACTCAGCCAGCAAGGCTTGATTATCTACATTTAATGAAACTGATGATTCTGTTGTCCAGGGATACCCCGAGAGGAGCTGATGAAGGAGATGGAAGAGCTGAGAAAGGCGGAAGTGAACCACATCGACGGGAAAATCTTCGCCTACACCTACACGCTTGAGGACGACCATCTTGAGATGCAGAAGGACTGCTTCAAACTCTTCCAGGGTATGTCCCCCTTTATAAGTAGTGGCATTAGATCATGTTTTACATAAGAAGATGAACCGAGTTTAAACACCAAGGTAGAACTCAAACATTCTATACCCCACCCCAAAGGTCTTCTCATTTGTATATTTTCTTCGTAATCACATTTCAAGGATCACTTATCTCTTCATGTGGGGTCTGAGTTAAATGTTTTAAGGGTTATCGTGATTCAGATGATGCGCAATGTATATGCACAGAGCAGTGTACAATATTGTACCTTTCACGGGGACTTTAATAATGTTGGTTGCACTATCAAATCACCGTTATGGTGTTAAAATACAATGTTAAATCATTTGGAACTAATTTGCAGTAGCTGCATCGAGTACTTGACCATGTACGTTATAACGAGGTGGTCGCTAGAACAGGTTCTACTGCGATTTATATTTTTACATTATCTTTCTCACTAAGAGGCGTTTTTTAAAATCATTTTATCATTATAGTGTTTTGGTACACTGTGAAAAACTGTTCTATCTTATTATTCTATCATACCCGTGGATGGTTACAGAGAAGATCGGCCACTCGGTGGAACACGACGAGCTCGTGAAGATGTTCCAGATGGCCTTCCTGCACGAGAACGCTCTCAACCCCATGTTGTATCCTAGCTTGAGGTAACTTGTCATCACTGTCCATGAAACAGATTACCCAGTCCACTCAGTAGAACATAGGGGACTCACAATCATACAGGGGTACAAACGATAAATTAAATAATGCTTCTTAATGATTTTGAATGTCCTTGGAAAGCATAATTTCATTCATTATAGCTTTAATTCAAATGTTGTTTTAAAATGAATTTGGAAATAAATTTTCCATATAAGTTTCAAATACATAAAGTATGAAAATTTATATGTTTTTAAGGTTAAGTCGACGTATTATTCACACTCCCTGACTTTAATTGGTTTGTGATGTAAAATTTAGTTTTCCGACTGACTAAATGGCTCGTTTACATTCAACCTAGATCATAATATACTTCTATTTTATTATAATAATGGTTTATGTTACGTCCTAAAATTGATTGTAGACTGGCGTGAGTGATTGCCCTACGATGAAGGTTGATTCAGTCTGATCATACCATAATTCCACCCACCAATGTTCTCATCAACAGGAAGTTCGAGACGGAGATCTGCACAATGACAGCAGCAATGTTGAATGGGGATGACGACGCAGTCGGCTTCCTGACTTCCGGTGGCACAGAAAGCGTATTGATGGCGGTGAAGACTTACAGGGACAGAGCCGCCAAACTCTTCCCCTCCATCAAGAAACCAGAAATCGTGAGCCACCATTCGTTTTTTTTAAATGTGACATAGTCGTTTACAAACATTTTATCTTACAATCTATTTTCATGTAGCTCCACCCGGGTACATTTATTTTTTATTGGATTAAGCAGTGCCCGATTTGAAGCTTGATAATAATTATTGTCTTCATGCACTCAGTAACTATCTATCAGTCGGTAGCAATTTGAGGAAAATGTAGTGAAGATTATATAAACCCTGAGGAAGTGTAATATCTTAAGCAACTTCCATTTTATCCATTTAATGACTATTTTTCAGTGGACAAGCTTTTTTAATTTTAACATAAGAATGTATGCCTGTTTATAATATTGTTATATTCGTGATACCACTCACGGATTAAATACAACCGTATATTGTTCCCATATGAATGACATGTATCACTAATGCATATGACACTTTGAATATGTAGATTGCCCCTACAACAATTCATCCAGTGATGGACAAGGCAGCGGCCTACTTCGGGTTAAAGGTCATCCACGTGCCAGTAGGTCCTGATCTGAAAGCCGATGTTGAAGCAATGGGGAAGGTAGGCTTGTCGATTTGATTATTTCTTAAAAGCTAATTGTGCCAAAAGGTGCATAGCTAAAGTACTTATGCTCGGCCTTCATTTTAGCGCTCCTGACATTGTCAAAGGTAGTGATGTGACTCAAAATTTGAAATAAACAACCTCTGAAAGATCCGCCATATCTTTAAACATCCAAACAATTAATGCCGAAAGGGTGAAATGGCCGCTTTTGCACTTAAAAAATCTAAAGTGAGCAAGGGACGAAATTCGGTTTTCCTTACGTTCGTTTAAATACCTTTTATTCAATAATTAATAATGATGAGAAAAGTAATGAAATCAGTTACTTGAAGACCAGGCATGTGCAACCCCTATCAGTTGTTTCAGATTTTAAAAAAATCTGCACCATGGAAGGTGTGGTCAGAGTATAACACGTCACTTTGAAACGACAACCGGTTTTTCAATTGGTGACCGACCTTTAGAGCTTTACAATCACTATTGGATCTAAATTTTGTATGCCAATCCTGATAGTATTAGCTCTGATGAAATAAGGCATATATCGAAATTTAGTGTCGAACGATAAGAAGAAGAACGATAAGCCCTAATAACACCTGTCAAAGATCCTTTGATGCATGAGAAAATATTGACATGTCTACCTATGAAGTGTACTAACCACGACGTTGCTTTGAGATGAAGTCGGCGCTGTAATGTATAAATATTTTGGCCTTTTATGCATTGAAGAGACAACTATTTTGTTGTTGTTCAGTACAAGTCTAATGTCCTCACACAATATTCAGAAACAATGACGATTTTTCTAAAAAAATCTGGCAGTCGTTGTTTTTTTTGGTAAATTTACAGATGGGATTCACGATATTTTTGCTACGGCTCTTTTTGGCGACTTTTATATGGTAATATAAGAAAGAGTGTGACCGACATTGATTATATTCAATTATAAAACTTTTGTGTCATTGTGACTAAGAAGCAATTAGAAAGGTACCGTGCTTTTGACGCTTTCACAAAATTGCAATAAAATTGTTCCATCAATTAATTCGAAAAAGTTTCAACTATGTTGTTTCGAACTTATCTGACAACATCAATATTATTAAATTTTCGATATTTTAGTTTAACACGTGTATAGTTTATTCGGATGAACAAGATCTTTGTGTGCCAATGAAACATTTCTTTCATTAATCCACCAATACATTATGTTTCCAAAGATACCACCTCATCCATAAGATATGTTTCTAGGCTATCACGCCCAACACAATCCTGCTGGCCGGTTCAGCGCCCCAGTTCTGCCACGGCATCATCGACCCAATTGAGGAACTCTCTGACCTGGCCATAAAGCGCAGCCTTCCTCTTCATATAGATGCGTGCTTCGGGGGATTCATGTTGCCATGGTGAGACAGAGAATGTTTCAAAAGTTCAAAAGAACTCAGACAAAAATATAACTTTGGCCAGGTGTTGCTAATTTCCAGAGCTATAGGTATGAAGGGTCCCTGGACAAATATATTTGCCCTTCAGGTTCTTTATGTTAGTCATAGCGACTAACATAAAGAACCTGAAGGGGCAAATATATTTTTTTCTCTCACAATTCCCCTGCAACTCATTATCTTATAAATTCTTATTTATGATATTTTCCTATTTTCAATGGTTATCGAAAAACGGCGATGTAAAATCGAAACCATGCGTCCAATTTAAATGTATAGTTGTTAAATGACTTTCTGATCACTATCAATTTAAGTTTGTCTTTGTGTCTGTTGGAAATAAGTTTAAAGAATAATGTTTAAGTCACAGGAGCTATTGTCCGGCTTTCGAACCCAAATCGTGACCAGAACCTTTCTTGTCACTTTACTGAATCAACATGCACTAGGATGAGTATTTTCAGAAATAATCGTTACTCGTCGATGAAATAACAACATTTGTGAAGTTTGACATACTTGGCATCAACAACATACTCTGTGCCCCTTTATCATTGTCCTACGACTATCTTAGCACTAAGAGAGCTTCGAAAATGTAGGCCCACAATCGTATTTTGCTATCACGAATTGTTTTTGTGCAGGGGAGTAATCGAAGAGTTTTCGAAAAAAAACAATGAAAAATTCTAGATAAAAATCGTTGTAATGCATTTTGTTGGTGTTTACAGAGTATCCGTAATATAATTTAACTATTGATCGTTCTAAATTCAGCTTTCAAAACATATGGCATTGCCTAACGCATATTGATCAGTTTTTCAAAACGTCCCCCTTTAATCTCGATTGAGCGTCCAGGAAAACGTACCAAGACTTTTCCCACGAAGAACATGTTACAGAGATATTCTCATGGATCGTTAAGAAAAATGATCAATCTAACTGTTAATTTTGAATGTGAATATCTCCACCTCCATTGGTATTGATGCACATGTTTGTTTTCATCGCTGTGATTATTCTGTCCAGGGTAGAAAAGCTGGGATACCCGATCCCCAAGTGGGATTTCAGATGCCCTGGTGTCAGCTCCATATCCGCAGATGTTCACAAATACGGTTACACCGTCAAGGTATGTTACAACCACTGAGTGATGGAATAAAAACTTTATCTATAAATTGTTACTTGATTTACCTCCTGACAGAGATTAGTCAAGTAATTTCTTCAAATGTAACATTTGTTAGTGAAAACTTCCTAAGCTGCACAGAGAGATAGTGATTGGTTCCAATCAAAGGTTATTATTTGACGTTGTTTGAAAATCAGCTTTAGGTCTGTTTCCCTCAACCGCTGAGAACACAGGAATTGCTTTAACTGTACGATGCGAATATATGTTTAACAAGACACAAATTGGGCGGAAATGTTGAAAGATTTTTGACTTTATAGAAATAAGGGCCATTTTTCACTATTGAGAGGTTTTGTAAGAAGCTAGGAATGCATCCCACTTTTTACAGAGGCAATGCTAGAAGAAATGACTTGAGCAATCTGTGTTGGCAGAAACGAATATTGTTCCAATCTAAAGCATATTAACACTGCTGGTCTTCTGTATCTAGGGTGCGAGCGTGGTCGCCTACCGAAACTCGGAGCTCCGGAAGTTCCAGATCTACACGTACGCAGAGTGGCCCGGCGGTCTGTACGGCTCGCCCAGTCTCGCCGGGACCCGGCCAGGTAGGAGGTGATTTTATGGTCTTAGGAGTCATTACATATTGATGTTATCGGGAAATATCAAGCTATGGTATATCAACTGCTCCTTTTTTAGATGTATTCTTTGGTTGTTCCCATTATCTACATATTTTTTGTAAATTTAGGATATTAAGAAATCTGAGATCTTCACGAGATTGTAGGGACAAGGTTAACTTAATGTTCATCTTTCGTAACATTTAGGATAAAAAATTAAGAAATGAATATAGTAGCATTGTTATTTACACTATATCATTTATCTGGAGCGTACGTACAAAATGCTTGGAGTGTAATCGCACAAAATAAGAGTTGATATTGTAATAACCTATATGGGAAGCATTGTTAATGAATGGAAGAACTTTAAACTGACTTTATATTATTGTTACCTACTTGGAAGCATTGCTGTTGAGAGGAATTGAATTCAAAGGAGATGATATTGTATTACTAAGGTGGAAACATTGCCGCAGCCTGGGCCTCCATGAGAGGTTTGGGAGTGAATGGATACATGGCTAAAGCCAAGGAGTTGATGGAGATCACAGAAACCATGAAGGAAGGCATCAGGGGGATTGATGTCAGTACATCTTCTTATCTTTATTGTGTTTTAAAACTGTAGCTTGTTCCACAATCATCCCTTTTAATAGCTGTACAAAGCTTTGGCCATCAATGGATCTTTATGAGTTCATCTTATTTCTATTAATTTTGCTATAATTAACAGAATTGTACATTTGCATTTAACGCTCACCATTTTCTGAAGGAAATACCAATAAAATGGTTACATTACTTAGTACGTCCTTAGTACGTACAGTGCTTACGTTTTTAATGGTATAACTAGTAATGCCTTTTTCAAGTCTTCAGTTCTTCTGAAATATTTCAAAACATTGTGAATATGTCTGAAAAGTGCATACCATATTTTAATTTAACGTGTCCTTTCTGTTGTATGGCCAGGGCCTGTGTGTGATGGGCGAGCCAGCGATGACCTGTTTCGCTATCGGGTCTGCAGATGACCAGGTCGATATCCTCGCTGTGGCCGACGCCATGGAGAAGAAAGGTACTACTGTACCTAACATCTTCATACCTTTATAGATCCAGCATAACTGATTTATGACTTCGTTGAGCTGTCTACGATAAACAGCTGAAAGAGTTTGAGAGAAAATATTGCAGCCATGCCGAAAAGGGTTGACCTTTGAAATGGGGAAAATCGGAATTAGTTGATAAATTTGACGCGGGATGAGAGGTATGTGTTTATTGTAAGCATAGTTGTTTTAAGTTTTAAAAAGAGGACCCGAATCCTTATGAATTGGTTAGTGCGTAGGAAAGGTTTTTTGGTTTAAGTACATGTCACTTCTTTGGGAGAGATTTTTTTATAAGTTGCTAATGAAAGATTTAGGTTTAAGTATTAGCTGTAGATCCCTTACTCGCCAAGCTTTATCTTTAACCAGGGTTACGACTCCAATAGCTACAGCTGTAAGAAAGTTCAGGCGTCAGAACAAAGGGGGCTTGTCTTGAGCGACTAAATGACTGGGTCACTGACGTTCAGGAAGGACAAAAACTGTCATCACCATATGACGTCACTCATAATTTCACTTATTGCATGTAATGAATTATTATACTGCACAGCCCACTTTTACAGCCATTTGCGCGCTCTATAAGTATACAGGGGTATTTACCTAAACATTACTGTTTGTGTTGTAGAGTGGAAGATTGAACGCAACCAGAAGCCAAACTCTATCCACTGTTCAATCTTGCCCCACCACAAAGCGTCGGTTAAACAATTCACGGAAGACCTTGCTGTCTGTGTAAAGGAGGTCAGGGTAGGTAATTCTTGTTAGAAACGGGATATATATATATATTAAGGTGAAAGTTCAATCAAGTGTACAGTCTTCATAGTTAAAAGCGTTGATAAAAAACAACAGCACACAACATTTTCTCCTACATGTTTCGATTTACTCTTCAGGGAGAGTAAATCGAAACATGTAGGAGAAAATGTTGTGTGCTGTTGTTTTTTATCAACGCTTTTAACTATATATATATATATTTCTCCAAATTGTAATTCATGTCACTTGCTTGAAAGTACATATAATTTGTATTTCTCGCCATCTCATAATTATAGAACAATAGTAATCAGGTTTGATATCATCATTTTATCTCAAGAACGAATTTATCACAAACTTTTCTCTTGAGACAGATGCATTGCTTTAAGTTATAAGGGATACATGAACACTATACGTTTGTCCTTGCTAATACAACTTTTGCTTTAAAACCAATATTAAAAATTATAAAGGAGAAGTATTACCTACATACACAGAAAAAACGTAAAACATAAACTTCATTTCATTCAAAGCTGTTCTATATGCACCTCGTATTCTGTAACGACTTGTTCTCATTGGTCACTGTTTTTCAGGCCAACCAATCGCTGTCCAAGAAAGGCACAGCCGGGATGTATGGGATGATGGCAGCTGTACCAGACAAGGCGATCGTCAATGATTTCATTAAGGAATTTTTCAGCGAAGTCTACAAGTTATAAGTTAGATATGAGCGTTAAAGTTGTTTTTAATTTGAAGATGTCCTCTAAGGCGTTTATTTGACATTCAAATATAACCTCATACATGTTTTATGACCATGTGAGCAACTTTCGTCAACGATTTCATCAGCAAATTCTCCAGCAAGTGCACAGGTTTTGCGGTTTATAGGTCAAATAGAAGTTGAAAATGCCTTCTCACTGTTATATATAATTGATGAAAAAATATGTCCTAATAATCTTATTTCCTAATAACACAGGCGTCATCTTCTTATATGTTAACAATCTTGGTAATGATCAATAAGGCCAAATTCATGGATCAGCAACTTCTCTACTTTGTTAAAGAGAAATAGACTTGTAACATAAATCTGGCTTAACTTTCATGATATATATCGACTTCAATTAAAGGAGTCAAATCTTGTTCATAGTATGGAAGAACATTTATAAATGAAAGTGTTATCGGATTTAACGCACAGTGTTTGTAGGACATTTTTTTGATTAATATTAGCTTTTAAACGGATTTTATCACTTGCATGAATGTAGAAAAAGACATTTTTGTGTGTTTTCAATGTGATAAATACAATAATAATCAACGTCATGTAAAACGTTGATGGATCAATAATGTTTTGTAAATACATCAACGGTGCAATATTGTTATAAACATCGACACTCATTTGCGACTTTGTCTTCTTTTCTTCTGTTGGTAATATAACAACTTATTTTGGAGTAGTTTGTTGGTCGTTCGAAGATGATCGATAGTGCAAGCCTGAAGGAAGAGTTATATCGTGATATTTCATTGCTTTGTTAAATATAATATATATCAAATATAAAGTATAAATTTTAAAATGATACAACCTGCCCGTAGATAGCGTGTTCAATGAGTGGCATGTATAACATATAACATAAGTTTCTTAAGAGAAATAATTTTTAATAAATCTACTCATGAATGTTGACCATCATGTACATCTGCACAACGTCAAGGTCGAAACGAAAAGATTTCGAAAAAAGATAGAGTTCATCTCGATACATTTTCACCTTGCCGTGGGAAGATGCATCATGTATGGCATTGACGTTGGAAGTTATGTTGATTCGCGTATGATTAGTTTGCTTTCATATCAGTGACCTTGATATGTACGAGGGGAAGTCAATAAGTTCAATTGAAGTGGATATAAAACAGAAGCCAATGGTTGGGATATTGATTTTATTCTTCAAAATAATATCCCTGGACCCCAATGCACTTTGCCCATTTGACTTTGAGTCTGTCAATGACTTAGCGGTAGAAGTCTTCTTACTGGTCCCTCAGCCACGCCTCAGTAGCTGACTTGAGTTCATCATCATCGCCAAATCTTTGATTTCAAATTGCGAAAGAGAAGTCGCTTAGTGCCAGATCTGGGGTATGGTTAAGTTGTTCAAAGCCACAATGTTGAAGTGCAGGCTGTGCAATACGACTTTTGTGCACTGAATAGTCGTCATGAAGAAGCATAACTTCAGCAGTCAACATGCCCCGCCTCTTTTTCTTGATCGCCACTTTCAATTGCTATAACAAGTAAGCAAATTATTGTTACCCCAATTCCAATCGTAACGGGATGTTAATAAAGAAAATGTTATGTCAAAGAGATAAACATAATCAATAGCGATTTGCCTTGTGGTTCAATATAATCCTTAATTTAGTATAACTACGAATGTAAAGTAACTATAAAGCGAACCAAATAAATTTTTAATAACTATAATAATTGGTTATTATTTTGTGTTGAGACAAGGAAAATCCAGATCAGTTTGTTTTTGTTTCGCGATTTATAAATCATTATTATAGATGAATTATGTCTAGTCGTAATTGCACACCTAAAATATAGTATAAATATCACAATATGAAACAAACAGAAAATAGGCACAGTACTGCAGTATTATTCCTGACACTTATTTCTATCATATTTATTGGGATTATTTCCGCCTATGTATGGTCGTAGGCATCTGTAGAAATATACACTAACAGAGACAAGAAAGATTTTTTAAAATCGAAAACTCACTTTTTAAATAGATCAAATACAAATAACAAATATATGTATGTGTATATGTAATATGTATTTCAATACACTACTAATTTCGAAAACGCTATTGAAACGAAGTCAAATTCTCTAGGTTAAATAAATATCAAATAAAAATGTTTAAACCAAACAGAGTTACCTCCCTTACATCACATTTACATCGCTACCGTCGCGGAGCTTGACACGAAAATGACTGATTGCAGGAAGATACTCTGTGTAGGTGTTGCCTATATCGATGTTGTAAACGTCGTTGAGAGCTATCCAGAAGAAGATTCAGATCAAAGGTGAGTGTAAACTGAACATGGTTGAAAGGTCAATTGAATGGTTCTGTGTCCCGGCGACGCAACGCTACATTGGTAGTTCACAATATTGTCTGCAGTTGCACTTATGCTTCGGACCACGGCTCATTAGGGATTAAATTGACATGTAGAGTATTTGTTGGGATCAGTAAGTCAAGGTTAATAGGTGGTGGCTTTTGATCGAGAAGTATTCGTTGTTCTTGAAAATTAATATCCTAATACATATCGGTTTATTGGAATGACAATTAAGAGGTTAAGTCGAGATTTGTGATCGAAAACCGGACAACGGCACGCGCCCTTAGTCATATAAATGGGTCGAAGAATTTCAACTTCTTAACATCTATTTTGCCGTTTTTCATTTGCATTAGAAATCAAGTAAATATCAGTTTTTGCATTTAATGGATAAAGATGCGACTGTGAAAAGGCGATTTGAACCTAAATCAGGTCATATGGTATTTCAACTCTTATCTAAGCCAAATACAAAATTAATGAAACATACCCTGTTTCACTCTGTGTTACAAGCACGTGTCAATAATTATCCATCCTGGTTCAACAGAGACCAAATGTCGATTGTTGTCGAAACAAAGCATGGGTTTGTTTTCATATGTGGATTCATAATTCATAATTCATCTGAAGTCTTCATTCGTTTTAGATTCATTCATTTAGATTTAATTCACAATTAACTGGTAATGTTGAGAAATAATAAAATTATTCCCAGTAAATATAATTACAAAGTGTCTGTTTGCCTTTATGATTCACTTGAGTGGACCGGAAATATTGTGGCGTATTCAACATAGCTAGTGAAGCAATTCAAATACATCATACACAATGGAAAAATACGTGTTAACAACCAAAGTATCATATACCATGGTGGTAGAAGTGCGCACACGTACTCCGTCTATTTAATAGTACTGTCTATCTTGAATTGTGAGATCATCCAATGAATTGGCCTAGTTCGCTACTGCTATCTCTGATCAAATGCACCAGGCCATCTCAAAGGTCACATCACACACTTTATACAGGCTATACAGAACGATTGAATAAGCCAATCACTACAAACCAAACACTAACGTTTTGTTCTTACACATTTTAGTGTCATATTTTTAAATATGTTCAACCCGTGAATGATGTTGTGTTAAAGTCGCTTTTGCTCGTGTGATAAGAATATCATCAGCCTTTGATGAAAATTCATGAGAGGGGAAACCGTTTTTTCGATGTTTCTATATAGTTGAAGTTAGAGAAGAAGAGAAACCTACAACATATAATGATAATTCATTTCAAGAATAGCAAATTCATTAACCATAAAAACGGAAGTTTCACAGTCTGACTTAATTACGCTTTCATCCTAATATAGTCCATATATTTTATTTTTCTAAATCCTCTAAGAAATTTGACTCAAATCATGATATAGGGAATACTTCAGTAAGTCGGGAGAAAACTACCTGTTCTAATGTTGAAGAATATTTTTCTTACAAAAAGAACTGCCATCGTGAGTCTAGTTGACACTACAAGACATACTTAGAAATAAAGCTAAACAACTCGTATATCCCCACCAGATGTGTGGACTACTACTGGCAGCGAGGAGGGAACGCGTCCGGCAGCTCTACCGCCATCAGTGTGCTGGGAGTTCCTGTGGAGTTCCTCGGGGTCCTCGCTGATGACATGGAGGCCAGGTGAGTTCTCCACTTCCGGTGAATCCTCGTGACGCACAGGAACCTGCTATCGTAAGTGAAACGTAGGTTGAACGTAGATATGAAACCTACATCTTCTATAACATAGGTGTTTACGTTTATTTCATCTATGTTTTACCTACGACGGTAACGTAAAGTCCTACTTATGATAACGAGTCTCTGTGGTCACGTGCTGTGACAATTTACACTAATCTATCACTGTTCGATTTCATACATGATTTCCTCTCACCATCCTTAAGTGAGCACATCTTGTCACGTGTGATGATTGCGAGATCAAGTCCAACTCAAACCCAATAAATCACAAGACGTGTTTCAAATTTTCAAGGTGGCTTCGCGAAGACTTCAAGAGGTCAGGGGTCAGCATCCAGCACTGTGTGACGTCACAGATAGGACGATGCCCTATGACAAGCACTGTGTCAAGCCTGAAGACCGGTTCTAGAACGATCACATTTTCAGAAAGGTTCAGTCCTTGGCTTTGCTATTATCTTTAAGATATCTTTAAGATCTTTGTAGAAAACTAATCAGGTTGGAACAACTAGAACTGATGTGAGTTTTCTGAGAAAACAATGTTTCAATTCAATATTATTGCGTAGCTGTAACTTAATAATGGGGAAAGAGGTAAAAGTTTTTTAATATAAGATATTACACAATAACAATTAAAATCATTCACAACAATGTGCGATCATTGGAGTTTTACAGTATTATCACCCGCATGAATTGGAAGGGATAGATTCTGAAGAAGAAGATATAGAAAACAATGTCATTGTTAGTAGAAGTATTTTCAGTAATCATAATATTCTTATCGTAGTTTACAGTTGTTTCATTTAGAAATCTAGTTTATTGTGTACTAAGTTGCTCTGGCTGTTTAAAGTCTTACAAGTGCCAGCTTTTAATAGTTAAGAGATTTTTTTCATCTTTTCAGAGGGTTGCCTGAGTTGAAATTCGTAGATTTTGATAGGATCGATTTGAAAAGCAACGTATACAAATGGATTCATTTCGAGGTAAAATAACACTCTTTCTTAACAGTATGATCAATGATCACTTGCCTCAAACATGGAAATTTTATATTAATATTTGATTTAACATCTTACTTAATGCACTTATAAAAATTCTTTTTTTTGTTTGGTTAAATGGTATGCACCTTTTTCAATGAAAATAAGTATGATGAGAAGTGACATGTTAGGATCGTATCAGACTATGTAAGATTAACTGAACTATTTTGTTTAATCATTTATGTTCCAAACAGGGCCGTCCAAATGTGAGTGAAGTTGAGCAGATGTTTAGTAAGATTGAGGAACACAACAGGGCAGTCGAACCTGAACACCGTATCAAAACCTCCCTGGAGATCGAGCAAACCATTTCCCCTGAACTAGGTAAATGTATATATGATAGATATGTATTCAAGTTTAGTGCGACTATCAAGAGAATCATAAAAAAATTCTTTATCATACCTTTATCTTTTTTAAACTGCATTTGATGTATATATAGAAGTCTTACAGGACATCTAAATAAGAAGAATATTTAAATTATTGATTATTGATAAACACATTATAGGCATTTGTATAAACCAAGAATGAAGAATTTCATTCATGACATTCGAATCGTTTGTTAAAACAAAAGAGTTTCAGTTTTTCGATTAAAGTAACTAATTTCTAATAAGGTAATGACGTTAATGTATCTGATCATATTGGTAACAACTTCAGAAAGGTTGGTGAAACGTCCTGACTTCGTCTTCTTTAGCAAGGACTGGTCGCGGTCACGTGGGCTGACTAATATGGCAGCGTGTGCCGAACATTACAGTAAGAAGGTGAAACCAGGGTAGGTCCCCTTTTCGTTCTCTGGAACATTATGTTGTCTTGTATATACAAAACTCGAACTTGCATGTGCATTTTGTGTTACTAAATGACTTCAGTAGTAATATGTATGAACTTTTATTTGTAAGTATAAACTGTTAGCTAGGGGTTCATGATATTCAAGGCAATAACATTTATCTAAAACCCAATAGTGTTACAAATTTTATTAATAAAATATAATTTGCAATACTCACGATGTTTAACTTGTCACGTCACCAGATATTTAGTTTCTATTTACTTCTATTTACAACTATTTACTTCCATTATATCGCTCCTTTAATTCTTTTATACACGAAGCAAACGTTTGATGCGTTAAAATGCATATGATTCATTGATTTGGATAATGCTCTTTCTATTTCACTATTATTCTGAAAGTATTGAAATGTTAACAGTCATGCAATCATGTTTTTAGCGGTGCGGCCATAGCGCCATGGGGCGACAAAGGTGCAGCAGCAAAGGGCACTTCCGGAGACGTCATAACTATCCCGGCATTCTCTCCAGAGAGTGTAATTGACACTCTTGGTTGTGGCGATACCTTTGTCGGCAGCGTGGTGGCAGCGCTCTCGGTTGGAAAGAGTTTGAAAGATGGTGTGGAGTTTGGGTGCAGAGTTGCTGGTGCTAAATGTGGCGTGAAAGGGGTATCAGATCTAAACAAGTTTCAAACATTCCTGTGATTTATTCTTGACTGGTACCTTTTGCTTAAATTGCTTAAATTAAAGAACTTATATGTAGGTGTGAACAGGCAGTGGTCAAAATTACCAGATTGGCCGTTCGATTTGCTGTCGTATGAACATTATCTCCATGTATGTTGATGCAGCATTGCTAGGCATGATCACAGTAACCTACTCTCGTCTTCTTTGTACATTTTAGGATATCATGTTTTATGCGCTAAGCGGCTTATCCTATAACTAAATAAACAGCTGTATGAACCCAACCAAACTGCATATTCTGTACATGGCGAAGGTAAGTGACTGAGGAAAACTTTAAGCTTTGGTTGCACTGATTGGTAGATACCACCTTCCCGTTTATACTCAAAATTTTCATGTCAAAACTTAATGTAGTTAACCACTGAAAGACGTTCATATTACAGCAGATTTATGATGATATGTCACATACCCAAGACTGTCCTTCCTAGAGGATAGTAAACCTGTGGTATGACGAATGAGTTACAGGCAGAGAGCGGCCGGAAGATATGATGTTCACAGCTCTGAACGACCTTGTTGGGTTACCAATAATTCTGTCTGTGATTCGATGAAAAAATACAGGAGAATGATTATCAGACAAATATATAGTATCCACAACGTTAGTTGAAACAACTGAAATGACTCTACATTAATATTTCTACATGAACAAGATGTTAACCCGAGAAGTAGAGTGCCAAGAAAGCTTTCTGTGGAACTAATACAACGAGTTCAGATCAGTTAGCATCAGCAACTGCTATAGAGGATTACGTACCAGTCTACTACCCTGATTAAGATTGCCTTTAGCCACGTTCTGTAACACAAGACGAAACCCATACTTTCCAAACAGTGGTCGATTCGCTATAAATTCCAATTAATGACCGAGCTACCTCTGTGGGAGAGAATGGACGAAACCTGGGTTATCACAGTATGTCAAAGTTTGCCATGAAAACATGCAACGTCACCGCCTCCTGTAAAGTTCAGGACTGACGTAACATCTGGGGGAAAGGTAATGGCGGCAGTACTTTGTGAGATAGGTTGGATAATCATGATTGACTATCTACAGTGGCAACTACGCTGATAAACTTTCATTGAAAGATTTATTTCTTTAATTTATCCCTAATAAACATATTAGTTTTCATTTTTTTAAAGTAGGGAAGAGGATTCGGACAACCTAAGCGATTATGGTACGTTCGTTTAATTGATTCTTTAGATGAAAATAACATTGTCCTGCAATTTGAAACATTAATTTTTCTTTTCATGTGATCACACTATTTATCTAAAAACATGCTTTATATCATTACTCAACCCGATCATCCGTATTCATAATGGAATAATCACGTATCATTAAAAAACCACTGGCGGCATTTTTGTGTATGGACACCTTTAAAATAAATGGATTCAAATAACTTAACCGATCAGGATACGTTAGTGTAAGAACTGCTTCTAATTAAAGACATTATCTCTCATTTAAATGCGTTCCCGTTAGATAACTATATTTATCTCAAAATGTTCTTAAGCCCCTGTAAGCTAGAAAAAAGGAACATAGCTGGGCTCCTGGAACACACTGTACATACTACTGTTTGAACACCAATGGTAGAGGCTCAATAGCATGACTTGGAATCCTTCTACATTCACATGATTCTTTAACGTGCTCCTCTCAAACTTCTATCTCTTCCTAAATGTTCCTCCGGTTCAAAATGTTTTCCGTGGTCAAAGATTTTAGTCAGGTACTGATGACATTGCCGCTGATGATGACTCAATAGGTTAATTCACAAAGAATGGTTTCATCGCGGGTTACTCATATTTGAAAGCCGTTTAGCCAGGTGTGTTTAAATCAATGGCATTTATGTTTACGATGTGGAGATATACCATACAAAATACATTTACACTTTGTGTTTTATTTAGTGATGATCATTATCATATATATATATATATATATATAGGTAAAAAGGTGAAAGGTCGCACGTGAAGTAAATGTATATTTGAAAATAAAATACTTCAGACGACACTTGGTGTAGATATCATTTTAATGATGACTGGATGCGTCGCATTTCGACTTGATAACAAGTCTTTTCAACAGTGTTGAATTTTAATGATGACTGGATGCGTCGCATTTCGACTTGATAACAAGTCTTTTCAACAGTGTTTTATATATATTGGGACATTCCGCATAGTTTTTAGGTACAGTATTGTGAAAACTAACTATACCTTTTTGAAGACATAAAGCAAGACGTTTTAAAAATTATATTTATTTTAAACAAATTGTACATTTTGTCATCGGTTGTTCTATACAAACATAGAAGGAAGTTTCGTTCACGGTCCCTTTATTTCATCTTATATACATAATGATGTTTTTTAATAAGATGAAAATAATTATTGATAACACGAAAGTTGGTGGGGGGCCTGTTACTTGACGATTCTTGGAAAACAGTCAGCTGTTTGTTGGAAGAGCGTTGGTTGTAACACAAATTGAATGGTGACTCCGAATTTTGGATGATAGATAATGGACCGAACTTAAACGAATGAACTCTCTAATCTGTGTGACATTATTTTCAAATGAGTGTTTACACGTTTATTGACATAGCAGGAAATATGATAATTTATTCAAAATGAAATTCGTAGGAGTCAAATTTCACATTAAGTTCATTTTTTGCTAAAGCTCTGATCATTGGGCATTCGATATGCAGCGATACAAAATTAATGTAACAAATATCATTGTCTGAAACATCACTTTAAAATTTCTAGAAAAATTAGGGAATTTATCCGCAGATATTTACTTTGGTGGCTTTGGCCCTCGAGCAATAAACTAGCACTTGTGTAGTATGCCCTGTTTTGTTATATAACTCTTTTGGCGATGTAGACAAAATTAGGGCACACATTATCACGATGACATGCGTGCATATTCCCGAGAGAATTGTTTACAACCTACGAATGCAAAGAGATAAAGCTTGTTTTGAGTGAAAGTAGAAAGCGACTTAGTCCCCAAGCGTCTATCGATAGCGTATATTGTAAGTGTGACCTATTTAGAGCGTTGCGACATAGAACTCGAAGTGATAAACTGGGACGTTCGCAGTGAATAATGAGCCCATTCAACGAATCCACAGCCTGGCTATAAACACATTTGGAGCTATTAACTTAGTGTTTACATCACAGTCTCTCGATAAGGAACCTTGGTAGATAATTGACTGATTAGTCCATCTACGGATTATAATTACGCCAAGATCATCGTTAACCCTTATTGTGCCAAGGATTAATTAAAGTTCCTGCTGTGTACACTACCGACAAGCTAGGGAGGTTTCCATTCTTGCTACGGAATACTTCCGAACAACGTTAACACTTGTCGTGCCGAGGAATGAAGGACATTATTGCCTTGTAATCGCCTAATACTCAGAATAGAAGCAGAAGAGTTGACATGGAATCCAAACCAGCGGACCGACATATTATCCGCTTTCAAGCTGCATGTGCGGCGATATTTGGGTCTATAGTAGTGACAGCTGGTTGCATTATTTGGCCAATCTCTTTACCAGATCTTCCAACAGTAACAGATCGACTCGTGTTTACGTTGAAATGGCAGACGATGTCTATGTTGATGTTGTTAATAGGCATTTTCGTGGTTAGCAACACCCGACTATACACCACAGCAATTGACCCAATCAACGGACGAGGAGAGCATCACGTGATGGTGCACAGCCGTTATGTTCAAAATACATTGGAACAACTCTTTATGAGTGTTACTGGGCAACTGATCCTCAGCACCTACCTGTCTGGACAGCAGATGAGAGTTATCCCCCTTCTTGTAATTCTCTTCGTGATTGGGAGGATCACCTTCTGGGTCGGCTACACGGTTCATTACACTTACAGGGCTTTCGGATTCGCACTCACTTTTATGCCTACAGTGGCTATGTACTGTATGTTGTGCTACCTGCTTTTGTTCTATTGAAGATAGAGTGTCGTGTAATGTTAACAAGTCATTCTTAGAATTTTACATTATTAAGAAATGGTGGACTACACATAGAATGATAGATTTATGTTAGCCATTATTCAAACCTAACATGTATATCACAGTTGATGGTGGAATGAGCTTATTTGTTATTATTGAAGTTCAAATAATAGATATTGCTTCTTGCTTGATATTTCTTATTCCATATTTGTTATGCAATATCGGTGTATGTACTCACCCATTTGCCGCTAGGTTCACAGCAATGTCTCTGTCGTTTTATGTTTTGCTCACACATTTCGTGCAACCTTTCCATCGAGGAAATGATCCTATTCTTGATTAGAAACGTTTAAAAGTGAATAAATAAATCAGTTTATGAATTTTTCTTTTTAAATGTGTAATAAATCAACGTGCAAATTTGTAAAACAGCCTATTGTTTTACTTTCCATAATACAATGGATCTCTGGATTTACTTTAACGTTCATGACTTTATTTAACTTAGGAACAAGCGATCCGCACTCTGGTAATCTACCATGTAAGTTATGTTGTTATTATATAAATAATACTTTTTTTCATATTCATACAATTTCCTCATAATTTATGTTCATACATGGGAACAAATACACTTGATAGATCAATACATATTTTTTAGACACTTCGTTCATGTTTAAACATAGAAATAGATACAACAGCACTGATTGGCGATACAATATCAGTTTGATACAAGTACCCAGCAGCATCCAGAAACTGAAGCTTACTCTCCTTCTCGCGATACACTCGCTCTGCCTCATGTTGCTGATGAATCATGATGGGCCAGGTGCTTGTGGGCCGTGGTTGTGAAGAATGGGGTTGCTGACATAGTTTCCAACTGTTGTGACTGTACCCCGACAAGTCTTCACCACACACTTCCAGTTGATACAGTGTTCTTTTGTTGAGTTCTTGTTATGACGGTGACCTTGAAACAGAACCAGGGCCTCCTTTCACAAAACCTTAAGGTAACCTTAGTGCAATGTTAAAGCATGGGAGTTAAGGTTAATCTTAGTTAAGGTTGCTTTGTGAAAGGAGGCCCTGTTGTGTACCCCGTCTAGATGTAAGATATTAAACTTAGATAATAAGAGAGATATGCTAGCGTCTCAAACACGAATGTTTTATACATTTGTTAATGTTATTTTATTAATTGGGTTAATTTTTCAATGTAACTCGACCGAGAACATGTTTTGATTAGAAAATATTTGGACGTATTATGTTTGTTAAAACGTCAAGGTTGTTTACTTTACCAACATTCGTTTTTATGTTTTCATTAGAAAAGACTGTGAGATGCTAAGTACAGATGATCAAGTTAGCCCTGAGCGCTCTAAGTACTAGGCTAGTCCATTTGGATCAAAGGTTGTACGCCTCTTGTTGCCTTAGCGACCCCCTTATTTTCCGTAAGACAAATGGGAGTAGGACTAATGGGCGTATGACAAAGTGGACATGACCTCAGCAATCGATCAAGTAACACTATTGTTTTGATAAACAATAAATAACTTTTTTCAGTTCAGAGGTTAGGTAAATGCTAAAGCTGCACACATTACTAGTAGGCCTACAGCCGTTTTTAACTGTCCATAATTATTCCATTTTGTGCACAGCTGACTGTAGATCAGATATATACCACTAAACCGAAATCGTCCGGACACCCGTCCGTAAACTATTTGCTTTTTCTACCTTTTCACCTCAATTGATTGCCTAATTGAGAGAGTTGAGGTCTTTAGTAACGGTACTCTGGCCAATGGAGACTATATTTAAAAACAGTCTGTAGAAATTTTTTACAGAGTTGGAATCATGTGAAAAGTATCGTTAACTCATGTATTTTTAAACGGTAAATTTGATGATTATTATTTCCCCAAAAAGAATACAGGGATGATGCCTTGGTTTCCTATTTTTGTTTTTTCTTCTTCAGAACAGCCAGGCATGTAAAGCTGAAATGTTTTGTACAGACTACGCGTAGATTGGATCCCTTTTTAGTCGATTTTGGGAATTCAGTGGCCCTTAAAAGGACCACAGGCGCCACGCCCCAAAAAACTATTTAATTCTTATTTTCAAAACATAGACCTAAAAGGTTGAAATGTTTTGTTCAAACGTATAATCAAATTTGGGAAATAAATTCTAGATATGATTATTATGTTTTCCCTTTTAAGGCTATTTTCGTTTCTTTTCGAGAACAAAAAGATATTGAAGCTGTAATCTTGTGTATGGAATCCTTAACCAATGTCAGATGTGGATTTTTAACTTTGTGGCACCGTCATAAGGTTCAAAGGGGTCATACGCTTAAACCATTTTGATTTCATTCTCTAGAACTTAAACTTGAGGGATAATACACACTTTAAAATAAAAGGTCCCTTTTGATTGGACTTAGCAAGGTCATATGTCTTGTATACATTCCAATATATATATACAATGTTGAATTTTAACTTAAGTGTAAATGCAGTCGACAAACTCCAACATTTACACAAATTTGGATTGCACTCTTCAAACCATTCAGTGAACAAAACATAATGAAATCTTTGTCTTAAATGTGCAAGTCTCCTTGGCAAATGGGTGTTATAAACTTTAATTTGGTGTGTCCTCTATGGCCTCTAAACGGACACAGCCTAAAAACTTTTATCCCTATCCATCTCAAGAACCGAAAGCAGAAAGAACTATTCCAACTTCGTCAGATGCCCTACGGCTGCAAAAAAAAAAATACATTTATGATTTTAATTTGACGTCAGCGAAAAGTAGCTAGACGCAGATTACTTTTTTAATGAAAGAGCCAAACCTTATACACCTCTTCATGAATAATATTTATAGATAGATACATAACCCTAGGCTATTAGTAGAGTTAATTTGCATAATAGGTCTATTTGCTATCACGTCAATTATAAATTCTCAGTCTTTTACGTAACGAAGTTTTTTTGCGTATATACTTCGAATATAGAATAGAATAATATAGTGCATTTATCATGCCAAGGGGAATTTACTTCGAATCAAATACAGATCTCAAGTACAAAAATTACACAGATATAGAAGCTATAACAAAAGCATAACACTGCAAATTTAAAGCATTCAAGAAACTTGTTATGAGATATATCAACATATCATTGATACGAAACCAACAAGGCAACTATTCTTTGTTTCGTGTCAGTGTTGGTCACCTTCTCGTTTCAACATGCATGTGAATATATCAAATATTACAATGCATATCACAAAATGAAAGAAGAAACACAATATGTTTATTCGTATTGACTATAATCTAAACTGACGTTCTTCTCTCCCTACAGAGGTAGCTCCGTCATAAAATCCTATACAATCCTATAAAAAGAGCTTTTCTCGAATTCCCGGAAGTATTCCCTAACGGCACATTATTGCAACATAAACTGCCTTGCAATATTTCAGCCAATGAAGACATCGAATGCATGAATAACACTTTGTTCGCACACAGGACTATGCAACGATACAGTCGCTAAATATGGCGTATGTGCAAACTAAATATCCGATTAAAGTTTAGTTTTCCGAAAATTTATGGAAATAACTTCGATGGTTTTAAGTATAACGTTTGAAACGGCGTCGATGATTGCACAACTAACTTTGATTGCATCCAAGAAGGCGTCTACATTTCTAGACGTTCGTATTATGACACAGGTTGTATAGAAATTAATGACGGAGTTACCTTTGTTGGGAGAGAATTAATGCACTCAACAACAAAAAATACGCGCAATGCCATCAAAATTAACTTGCGCGATTTACTCGTACGAGAAAGTGTCATTGGAACATATATAGTTATATCGACTTGCCGTGCATCCTGCTAAATCGGCATATATGAATCCGCTCCTACCCTGACCTCTTTCAGGCTAAATTCCTTGTATGGCTGACATTCGTGCCTTTGATCACTTGTTATTTTTTCAGCAGATGAAAGGTGGATAATTAGGGAGATTGAAGCTACTAGCTTAAACTCAACAGAATTTTCCATCCGGGTTGTGCCGCTGTTGCTGATTGCGAGTCGTCTAATTGGCTGGTTAGCTATAGGTAGCAAGCGATATAAGGGTTTTGTTATATATAGTAATATCGACTTGTCGTGATATCAGTCCTATTTTACATATGACATGTGACATCTACAAACTGATACCATTTGTATTTATCTGAAAGAACTGATGTAAAAGGAACATTGACATACTCTGTCTCTCTTCAAATCATAGCAGATAAAAAAGGCATACGTTTTCTTCTGTGTTAAGGTAGGTAGATGTCATACGAGTACTTCCTGATCTATGGTGTATTGCTGAACACAATAACCCGGTTGTACATGTATTGAATCCATGACGTGGATACAGATAAGCAGATGATATTTCGGTGACGACAACGCAGGTAAGTAGACATGCCGGTTGTCTATATCCGATCGTAGTTTTAAAAAAGATTGAACACAACGAAATTGTATTGTAAAATGATATAAATTTTCAATATGGCAATGCACTATTCTCCGAAGCATTTTAGATTTAAAACTAATTGTCCATTGAAGTAGTTTTTAAAAGTGATCGATTTCTGACTATTGACATATCTCGTCTTTAATATTTTACAAGCTGTGATTAACGAATACCTTGGTCTCTCAGGAGAGTGCTCATAAAAAAGGTTTTATTCTCTCAAGCCGTATTTATTTCATATGTTTATTTTATTTTATTCCTCAAATGTTATTTTTCAAAACCAGCAACACTTCCTATGGTGTGACTTTTTGTATAATCGCCTCATTCATTCATACGCAAGCAGGTGACAATGGAACTAGATAAAATATACAATGCCAGTTATTATGATCACAAGACGAAAATAACTTTGTAATTGTACCTACAAGAAGCTATCTATCATGACTTTCTCTGGTGTAGGTCAACAAACGTTTTACCTATCGGATTGTATAATGTGTCAATAACGCTTTTAAACGAGTAGGCCTAGATATATCTCTGGGTGTGTCCTAAATGGTTAAAGGCCTTGGTGCAAACCAATTATTCTTAACTATAAATAAAAAACAAATAAAATATGTATCTTGATATTACTAGCGACGTTCACTTTGGTACACTACCAACTACGTTATTTGACATAAATGTAGGTTTTAAAAATTATTAAAAACATAAGCATAAGCAAATAGATTAATCTTTCCAAGCCCCAATTGCGGCCTTGGTGAAGTCAAACCGCCCGGGAAGTCGGGTCTCGAGTCCTTGTATTTCACACCATGAGTATTTCAGTGTATTTTAATACCCTTGCCCTACGTTCCCAAAGAACAATAGAGTGACGACTCTAGAGATTTATTATTAAAAATATGCTTTAATACATCGGCACCAAAAGGACTTATCGTGAACCATGTGTAATGTTACAATCTTATCAATGTGAATTATGGATATTGTATTTTGTGTAAAGAAACGTACTGTATTACGAAATTGCACAAATATTATTTATCTAACTTTTTGAACCAAGAGTGCTTGATGTTTCACCTTCCAGCACGAAAATGGCCCAAAGAGGAACACAGAACGAGAAAACTCCTAATGGCTTGGAAATTCAGTTTCTTGTTTCTAATATATTACATGTTGATGCTGATGGAATTGTCACAGGACAGGGACCGGTGTTTGGGAAAATGAGTTTGGTCACAGAGCAACTGTTAAAATCTATTCCTGAATTTCAAGAAAAACGAGAACTCCTTAGGAAATCTGACATGTGGAGCGTACATAAGACACACCTGAGTGATGATTCGAGACACGTGAAATGGATAATTACCTGCTTCTTTAAGACTGACGATGATGATTTAAAGAAAGAAATGCCTTCTCTTTACCGAAAGATATTGAAGAAAGCGGACAAACACGTCACAAGCCTGGCAGTACCTTTGCTTGGTAGTGGTAAGTAGGTGGAATGTCTTTTATAACACAAAACGACAAAATTCCTTGTCTAAAATCGCCTTCAAACTTAGATACACATCTTAAAAACAATTATTATCAAAAAAATTATTGCTGATAAATGCCCGCCTATATTGTCATAATTGCATTTTATTCATTAATCTTATGTTTGAATCATTTCTATTCTGTAAAAGGCGTCATCATGATGATATCACTTTCATACCATCGTTATTAAGGGAAAATAATTCACAACTGCAAACTGTGACGGTTTTACTGCTAAATATACAGTCAAGCCAGTGTCATTGTCGTTGATAATTGACAGTCTATACCATGTACCAATAACATGAGGTCTGTAGCAAATGCTAAAATAGAATTTGTTACTACTACTACTGCTACTACTACTACTGCTACTACTACTACTACTACTACTACTACTACTACTACTACTACTACTACTACTACTACTACTGCTGATAAATATAATGACGATAATGATAATAATGATTATGATATTAATGGCAATGGATGTTTTACTGCGCAAGTTATCCTTACATCAAAGCATGCTCATAGCGGTAAATAAAACAAAACATGATGAAATGAGGATTGTTTGAGGAATAACAGTCATAAGATACTTTGAAGAGGTGAATTTTAAGGTGTGTTTTGAGCTTTCAAGATTTGGTAAGAGTGTTAGTTTAAGTGCTCAAAGATTACACAGTTGCTTGTTGCATAGTCGAACACTCCTTTGTCAGTCTGGAGATTACGTAGTCGGATGGTGAGCAAGTTTAGAGGCCTCAGGGAACGTTCTGGAACATACGGGTAGAGGCTCTCAGTGACGCTTGGCATGACAGTTAAAACACTACAGAGGATTTTTATGTTTATTTCTTGCCTTCACTGGAAGCCAGTGCCTCCAAGACGTCATCACCACTTTTCCAAACATGGAATCATCTCGCGCTGAACACAATATACTGTGCTTTTAAATATATTCAAATACCATATTCAATACCATTCAAATGCTGGAATATAATTATACTGTCACACAATGTTATCTAAGTATGATAATCTCTTCTTTTATCTACAGGTCGAGGAGGGATTGATGAAGTAGAAGCATGTTGTTGGCTCATCAGATCTTTGTTAGATTTCAAACCAGTCAAATGTCTGAAAACAGTGAAAATCGTGCACAGGGAGAAGGGAGTTGTTGACATGATGGAAGCCCAGTGTCGGTCCCTACAAGAACAACAGTGTCCTGACAAACGAAGAAGGTTCAAGGTTGGCAGAAAAGACAAATCCAACAGAACAAGATTTGCTGAAATTGACATGGGAAATGAGGTCTTTACCAACCCAAATGACAGCGTCCATTCAACATTGCCAAAAGATATGCACAAATTACAAATCTCGACTGACAATAGCAAAACTAGTCGACCCCGTGCAATGACACTAACTCAGTCATCAAATTTCAACATCCCTCTATCGGGTCCACGGTTTAAGACTAATCCAGGATCGTCGAATGTCAACGTCCAACTCGGTCCAACTGATGTACCCCAACCTGCGGTATTTGATCCTGGGGCGAGACCATGTTCAGATTCCAGCTCTCAAGTTCATGAAGACTTTAATGAAGTGAAGACCAGACCAACGCATGCAGTTATTCCTCGACGTAGAATTAAGGACAGGTTTAAGGTAAAAGGTAAATATTATGTCCATGACTGTCAGATACGAGGAAACCGTACATCGTTTGTCTGTACATTTATTTTCGTTGATTGACGAAAACGGTTTCTTGAAATAGTTCTTACTTTCATACTTTATCGAATCATATCTCTAAAATTTGATGATCATTGTTATATTTTCAGGCTCATTTGGCACAATAGTGCTCATAAAATTAACTGTCGCATGCACAATAATTTGAGAATACCTGATGCAAAAGTGTCATTTTCAATCTCATCTCAAACGCAAGGACTTGTGGTAGACACTTATATTGATATATCTATGCAATTTCTCATAACACTGTTTGTTTTATTTGACCTAGGAGAAATAACCAAACCATCTGAAAAAGAGAATATTGAAGAAGATTTCCGGTTACAGTTTGGAAATCTAATTGATTTCTTCAAGGTAAGTTGATACGATAAAAACACTAGCAGAACAAGAATATCATTTTCGTATTTGCATTTAGAATTCTTCCAGATAAATTGACTTCACATGTTATATACTCTACTTATACGTGTACTTTCATAATAATTTTACGTTACAATCATTTGTGTTATACTTGCATGTTGAGTTTATTGATGTCATTTTATACATAAATATCAAATAAATATAACTATCATATCAACACTTTCATACCGTTCTTTTCTGAACTAAAAATTTTATTTTTAGATACAATCTGTTGACAACGTAGACCAAAAACAACAATATGAAATCAAGAGGAACCAAATACTTAAACGTCTATCCAAAGAAATTTTTGATATGGGCGAAATTCAAAGAACTCTATGGTTTCATGCGTCAAAAGATCTGGTCGACTATGTCTCTAAACACGGCTTCAATCGTAATGTGTGTAGAAATGGTAAGTTTTTTCTTTCACCCTCCCATGTTCTGATTTAGCTTTGGTAATGTTATATCCATATAATACTCATAGATACGAATTGTGATTGGTAGGTAGTGAGCCCCTATTTGGACACCATGCAACACCAGTACACCATGCACGCTCAACTGTCATCTTCTTAGGGTTCTGTTTTTTTGTCAAAAATGGACCATATGCAGTCACGGTATGGGATACGGTAATTATTTCAAAAAGGGCATAACACTGAAGCCATAAATAATGATATGGTTGAGACAAAACACGAGGATTCTTCTTCATATGCCACAGTCATGTATTCGTTAGCTAAATTCAAAGGTGACCGAGACAGTAGCCTATTGAAGACGAACCAAGTTCTGGTCAACCCAAAACGCTGGCACCACAAGTAAAGGTACTAAAGACATATTCTGTTGATGAACGATAAGTAAACAACAATTTATATCTGGAGAAGTTGGCATTACTACTGAAACTAAGAAAATGAGAAATGTTTGCGAACCATTTTACAAGTTATCAAAAGCGCGTGTCAAAAAGAGCATCTAGCCTTATTTGAAGCCAACCCTGACAGTTTCTTGAAACGAACTATAACCATTGATGAAACTTAGGTCCACCACTTTCAGTCAGGGACAAAGGAACACTCTAAGTAATGAACCCCACCGAAAGCAGGAACTGGAAGGTGATTCTAAAGATGCTGTCATGGTGGAAAGACCTTCACAAAGGCACCAAACAATTAACGACAAATATTTTGCATCACATCTAAGCAATTAAGGCAATACATTAAGACAAAGAGAAAGAAACTGATCAAAGGAGGATATGCTTTACTACCAATCAAAGGAGGGTATGCTTTACTACCAATCAAAGGAGGATATGCTTTACTACCAATCAAAGGAGGATATGCTTTACTACCAATCAAAGGAGGGTATGCTTTACTACCAATCAAAGGAGGATATGCTTTACTACCAGGATAATGAGCCAGTGCAAAAATTAAGCTGTCAATCATCCATGACTTGGTTTCAACTTCTACAGCATCCATCCTACTCGACTGATTTAGCTCCATGCTCTGAAGATGTGATTTTCCTAACGGCATTACAGGGCCAACGTCATTGCCTCCTTGGATCAGTTTCTACACACAGATGGCAAAGACTGGAGAAAAAGGCTACACCGATAGTAGTTTATCGCTTTCAAGGGCGACTAGGTTGAAAATAAATGTATTTAATTTGAATGTTTCTCTCTTTCTGTGCTAGTGTTACTACTTATCAATCACTCCTCGTGACACATTAACAACTGGGTGAATCTTTTTGAAAATCCTTCTAATTTTAAATGTTATGAATCCGAGTTAAATCAACTTCAATCACCTGATATTGTGTCAAATATGGTTTTTTCGTATTATATAACATAATCTGTTCATTATTTGGTAGACTTATCGCTTTGCTCTTTGCATCTTACATCCTCAAGGTAGATTGTAGGTACTCTTCGTTAGATGAAGATTGGCTCAATTCATTCAAATATTGTTAACATTAAAAATACTCGTGAAATCCGTCTGTGAAAATAGTATAAAGCCTTCTAAATTGGCGGCAAGAAATACGTTGGCAATAACGGTAGTTGGTCTATAAGATATCATTCATTTTCGATAAACCGTTCATATATTTTTCAAGATGGCGAGTATGGAGAGGGAGTCTACTTCTCAATCAGCGCGGTTCCCTCCCTTCACATGACTTCCTCCCTCCTCCACCAAGGGGCGATAACCCCGCCAGCGGCTGACTCGCAGGAAACGCAGTACGTGTTCAGAGCCAAGGTTCTGACTGGGAGATCAAAGCTTGGAACCCGCGGGATCAGAGTCCTAGAGGATACGGAACCAGAGGGACTCTGTGATTCCACCGTGGACGACCTTCAGTCTCCCTCGGTCTATGTGGTGTACAACGATACGCAGGCGTATCCGGACTATCTCATTGAGTACACCATCCGAGTGTAGTTTAACGCTTAATGGAATCTGTGAAGTAACTATAACAATGATCTCAAATGATCCCAGTCTCAGGAAAGCTGCCATATAAAAAAACATGGTATCCATCTAAACGACATGCATACATTTTTATGTTCCGTCTTTAGCACATATAAAAATTTATAAGGCCGTATTTACAGACATTAGTAAAACCAAATAACTGTAATGCAGAGATGAGAGAGATAGAGATACACTTGCATATCACTTGAAATGTATAGAACTGGCACACATGATATATTCTGGCACGTATCAAAAGTTAGATTAAATTTAGAGAAGCTCTTTCTGTCAACCGAAAATGTGAAATAAGTGTTGAATTTAAAGCTATGTTTCAAGTTATTGTAATCTAATGCAATAATTTTTCATGGCTTTTATAAGATAACATGTCATTTTAATCTACAGTTTACTGCTCTTAAAAAATCTGAAATAGTGAAGGGCTGTTTGCGAAGTCGATCATATAGTTGGCAAGCAAAGATTTATTGAATGTCATGCCCATGGAAAATGATTTTGAGGCATTCATTGCTGAAATGTTGACTACTATTTGAGGCATTAATTGATGAAATAAAACATTCAACATTCATATCAAGACAAGACAAGACAACGTTTATTGTATTCAAGGCCTCCGGCCCATATACAGGAGAGTAACATTTTTATAATATTCATATAAATAATTATTATACAATATGCAATACAAATTAGTTTGATATAGATCTGCATTTCAACATTTCATCACGGCGCTTTTGAGCATACTTAAGGTACATAGCTAGATTTATAATAGTTGAAGTATCCCTAGATGTCACAATTGATATAAATGCTGTCAATGGTGGTTTTGATAAGAAATTATCTGATATAAATATTATTCGTATATCTTCATAACAAGTATTCTAACATATCCAAGTGATGACATTCCGAGTACGATGTAGTGAATTACATTCTCAATAAGTTGCAGGTGATTAAATTCAAAATACGATAAGGAAAATGAAATTCTAAAAACGATGAAGTTGAGAAATTTTTTAATACGACGTAGGTTATGAAATTCTATTTACCATATTTGTGATGAAAATCAAAATACGATGTACTTGATCAATGTCTAAATACGATATTCGTGATGAAATTCTAAATCCGATATTGGTGATGAAAATTTAAATGCGAAAACGTTTTGAAGCATTTTGAAAAGTGAGAGTTATTTTGTCATTATTTTGCTTTAATAACGATCACACCTCTAGAGAAATAAATGTTAACATATTTGGTAAGTTACGCGAAGCCTCGCGTGCCGCAATGTACACCTAAACATAACACAAAGTGTAAGCAGTGTTAGCAACGACAGAGTCAACGATAATGTAACAATAGTGTTTTGTACAGATTTTTAAGATACTACATTAAAGATTGTGTGTCCCAATCCCTTCGCCAAAAATAATAGCTCGATCATTGTGTCATTATTTTATCGCCCTTGTGTCAACTGATTTCACTGTTTTTTTGGTTAGCGCACTCTTCTTGGTTTTTAGCTACAACATTTGTGTTTACTTTTAGCTGTAGGAATCATTTTCACACTGATGAGTAAAGCAGTAGTAACATGCACTTATTTACGGGTGAATATTTTACTGTAATACTTGTATTCATTAAACTTACCCCACGTGCACTTGCAAAGATGCGGTGATCATTTGGTTGAGATCTGACGTCTACAATAGAGATCATTGCTAAGTAGCGTATGTAATTATAATAAAAAGTAGGTGATAAAATCATTTATCCGATATTTATGATGAATTTTAAGAAACGATGTAGGGGATGAATTTCTAAAACGAGGTTGACACATTGATTGTACCCCAAAACCCCTACACCCCAGTTCCCTTACAGCTTGTAAAAATAAATGGACTCACCCTAACAGGTGATTAAGTGTGGAGTATAGAATGAACATATGAAAATAAAGGAATTAATTTGAATTTGAAATAATAAAATTTAAACATAAAATTTGAAATTTGCTTTGACAAATGTATGTATGAAATATATATATGTAAATAAATCTACAAACTTGTATTTTTAAAAAATATTTAGTATTGAATGTCCTTCAATTTAATAAATGTTTCTAAATAAGTAAATAATAAGAAAATTTGTAGTTATCTATCATCTACATGTATGTTCATTAAACCTTTCACTCAATTATCAATTATATCTACCAACTAGTATAATTTTAAGTATTTAGTGTTGAATGTCTTTCAATTTAATAAATATTTGTATGTACGTATGTGCATATGTAAATAATTAAATAATAAGAAAATTTGTAATTATCTATCATCTAAATGTATGTTCATTAAACCTTTCACTCAACTATCAATTGTCACTGTGTTCAGTCTGGGTGAGTCCATTGTGTTGCAAGAGGTAACAAGCTAGAAATTAGCAGTGCAGTGGACCATAAACTTGTTTTGATAAGCTGTAGGGGTAATGGGCTTTAGGGGTTATGGGGGACTACCGACACATTAATGAATTTTATTCTAGACACATAACATTAGAAGTGGAGATATTTCAGAACATAAAGTACAGTTATACAGCAGATCAAATAATTCTCGAAGTTAAGTAAGTAGTATGATTATCAAAAAATGAAACGCCAAAGCGACCATCATTGACTTGATATTTCCCGGTAACAGCGGCAAATGACACTCTTGAATGGGTTATATAAAAACCTTCACTTTTCACATGAATAAATTAATCAATTATTTTTCATGAACCCGTCTCCGTTATTATCTATTAAACCTTTGGAAGTTATTTCCCTTGTTCATGTTTGAAATATTATGCTAAACCACCATCCGCGCTGGTTGGTTTTCTCATAACCACCGTTGTCGGTTATGATATGTTCAAATATGCAAAGAATCGGACTTTTATCATTTGAAAAGTTTAGCAATTAAAAATTATAAGTTTTACAGCTAACGAGGGATTCGAAACCGGACCTCTGTGATGACAAGCGTCACCTTTACCGCCTGAGCTAGCATCAGTTCATGCATATATTCATAGGCAATAGATTATGTCTTTTTCTGATATTAAATAAACCAGTATTTAGTTTTAAAACCTCAAATAGGGGTGTATTTTAGATATCAGAAGGTCTTGTTTGGCGAGGACACCTAAAACTGCAAAATGTACCAGTAAATCGTTTTTGAATTAATCGTACATGAAATATTAAGTTTTAAAACTCTCGCGATTTTATTTGCCAGTATAGCTAATTTACTTCCTATCCATGTATGACTCCAAAGCTGTCGCAATTGTGATCATATTGCAATTTTCTCATATCATGAAAGCAAATATCGGTGTCCACATTTCGAATATGAAACGCATAAGCTGCATCTCGCTTTAAATGTATTTGCTCTTGAAATCGCTCGTACAAAGGGACGGGTTTGATAGACAAGATCTTGCCGTTGAACTCTTTAATTAGAAAGAGCAGGCAAATCTTCACCTACTTGTAAACTATAGCAGCTTTAGTATGAAGTTTTATTGACTTAAAATGAATTTGAATAAACAATTGATATAACTTTAAATGGAATTGAATATATAGGTTTCAATGATTGATATTAGTTTTCACTTTGCAGCATTTTTATCATGTCAAAATAACCTTATAACAACATCTAATACCTTCATGATTGTTGTCACGAAGGTATTAGATGTTGTTATAAGAAGATTTGTAAAAGTTAATCAGCTGACTTCATAAAAGAACACGGTTTGAAAAGCAAATAGAATAGATCATTGAAAGTGAACCGAGATAACAAAGCGGAATATAAGTGCTTAAAATATCTTCTTAGTAAGTCATCTATAAAAGATGCAAAACATTAGCGACAAGTTTATTCTGTGAAAAAGGCTTCAGGGCCAAAAGCACATGGAATTTGGCATTGTCTTTGCATCAAATATTTTCTTCACTACACCAATCTGTGAATTGGGAAGAAAGCCTGAACTGAAAGGGTTTTACAAGCCTTTGCCCGAACCATTCTTGAGGAAAATGTGATAACAAGATATTTTTAATATGTAACTATACCTTAGTCTGTAGGCCAGACCCTGAAATAAGGTAGAAGCCTAAGCAAGTCTATAAAAAGACTTTTGCAGAATTTTCAGTCTCCTTTTCATTTCATTTATAATAAGTTTTTAAATTTTTCGATTAACTGATGCATTTTTCATTTCAGAGTCTAATTGTTAGACTAACTATACCTCAAACTCTTTAATTTCTCGAATAAATTCACCTGTCGACCTTTAAGACACCTGACATTGTCATATTAAATTTATCTAATGTAACCTCTAAACGACAATTCAAACAATAAACATAATAAAAAATATAATTTCCGTTGTAATCCAACAACTGTATGATGAACCAACACCACGTCGTCAGAAAACAACAGGGGAATATCTCCAATTTCTTCTGTGACAATTAAAATACCTCGCTCACTACTCTGTAGGACCTCTAATGCAAGCTCGTAAATTAATTTTTACTTAGCATGCAGCATTGACGAGATATGTAAGATGTTGTGAATGCTCTAATATTCAGTCTATAACTTACTATTTAACCCTTAAAGAGCCACTCCGTGAGTTGTTGGAGTCATACATGCCAAACTTAATCAATGATGTCATTTGATCGCAAAGTATCGACTGTTACCAAAAAAAACATTTTAAAACTAATTTGTTTTGTACAGTGACAATGTGAAGGAAGAACGTCGCAATTATGATCGAAAACTGGACAGTGGCGCGTGTCAAATAGTCAAACGTAATTTTGGAGAGTTATCTAAAACAGCCAGGAGGGTAGTTAGGAGTTGATAGTGTTTGTTAGGTTATATAACTAGTGTCCATGTATATTGGTCGTGATATCTACACCTCTGTGCATTTATAAGGCTGTTTTTAGATTTTCATGGAAAACCAGTATTTGTCATATATCTGTCTTTTGGACATGAAAAGTTATGATGTTTTGATTTAATATCACCACATATGACATTTAGGTTCGTATCGAAGGTAAATAATATGTTATGAAAATCACGGAGTGGCTCTTTAAAAGGGCGCCTTGTCAAGGATAGACGAGAAATGTAAGATGTTGTGAATGCTTCAATATTCAGTCTATAACTTACTATTTAAGTTTACTAAGTAGATCATGAGGAAGATGATACATGTTCCCAACAACACCCTTGTTATGTAACACATACAATAAATTCTGTTTATCAACTTTATAAAAGTGTTAAAATCATACCATTACTCCATAAATCGGGAAATTGCCCTTTATGTAAAATCAAATCGAATAAGATTTCTGAATAAGGAATGATAGAAAGCTCATTTTAAAAAATTCAGAGGGTATCCCATTTGAACCAGGAGCTTAACCAGAGTTCAAATAACTAATTGCTTTTAGTATTTGGCCTTGAGTTATATGATCTTACAAAATTTATTAATTATCATAATCAATACATTAAACAGAGTCATGATTCGTTAAAAATAAGTCACATAATCTGTAAATTCAGGAGAAACATTCTTACGTTGAGGAATTAACAGACTTTTGAAACAGCTAAACCAAGGCAAACTATTAGATGATATTGCAAAACATGAAATCTAAGATTGTATTTCAATACTTTATCTCTCTATCTAACATTATCACATTAACATTTTGACCATTCCAAATATATTGTTTATTGCACCCTCAATAAGCACATTTATTCAGAGAAGAGAAGTTTGTAAATTTTTGTCTTCATTTTAACATTATATTCAGTTAAGAGATTTACTATTTGTTATTTTCTTTTATCAAAGCCACCTTTCTTGGTACTCTGATAAGTTCTGTAATAACGCTAATGATCAGCACGGATGAATGACAACTCACCAATATTTTGAAAAGAACAATTATGTCATAATATCATGTATAAGCAGTAGGGAACTGTTAATAAATAGCAGGGAATATATGTACATTTTAAAATAGCGAATAGTATCAAATCAATTCATTTACAATAATGATACTCTTTCAATGATAATTGAAATTTTGTCCAGTATTTTATGATTTGTCATTCAAATTAAAAAAACAACATATAAACTTTATAATTGACAATTATCATTTGATAAACCCCATTCATTACCATTTAAAACTAAAGAGAGTTTTAATGATACATTTTTCGGTTTGAAAATTGTTTAATGTAATTGCCATACCTGTAACTTCTAGTTAGAATGAACCTTACCCTTGTTATGTGTTTAGGATAACGAATAATAGCTTCGTCATGAATTGGATCAACAGGTCCTTTTTAAAACAAGCAAATGCTTATATAGTAAGTTTGATATGCACCTCGAGATAAGTCGTTTCTGTGTAATAAATACTTCAAAGATTGGAGTTACTTCCCTCTAGTTTTATTCTTCTTATCAACTTTCGGTTGGCTGTCTGGGTAATCACAACAACACCCGCTATAGTTGTTGCTGACAGGGTGTGTCGACATACTGCAACACGATACGATCAAGGTCTTTCAAGGTAAGGTGTTATTTAATCCGCGCCCGGTAACATAACACTTCCTTTAGCAACATGCGATATGTCATTATATCTAATCAATTCCTTCGTGTTCAATAACACTTCCTTTAGCATCATACGATATGTCATTATATCTAATCAATTCCTTTGTGTTCAATAACACTTCCTTTAGCATCATACGATATGTCATTATATCTAATCAATTCCTTTGTGTTCCATAACACTTTCTTTAGCATCATACGATATGTCATTATATCTAATCAATTCCTTTGTGTTCCATAACACTTCCTTTAGCATCATACGATATGTCATTATATCTAATCAATTCCTTCGTGTTCCATTTAAATATGTTTGATTTATTATCATTACTTCTTGCAAATAAATTAACATAATCAAACAGTTATGAATGTTTTACATTTGACATTTTGCAGTAGTTTGTGACGTAACATCTAACATAAGCAAACTCCACCACAAATTCAGAAGTTCTGAAATTTAAAGAACTTAAAACGATAACGGGTGTTGTAAATAACCGAGGTTTTAACTTACAAATCGTTCAATGATATAATTCACATAACGAAAGTACGGCAATTTAGCTTACTACGCAACACAATCGATAATAAATTTATTTTTGATATGCTATCAATTAACTGTCACTCATAAAACCCACCGGTTAGAGCTGGTTCAGCATAGTGATAGTGACAAGGAAAATACCAATTCATTTGGTAAAAACTTATTTACTTTAATGTTTTGATTAATCTATATATTTTTGGAATAACCATTTCATTTTCATTCAACCATGTTCTTTTCATCTGAAGGTTGATTTGAACACAGCTTCAATTTACTTTTCACGATGTCACGTGACTGACCTGGTTGACATGTCACACTATGGTAAGAACGTTTAACATTTTTGAATAAATACATTCAATAGAAGTATGCACTGCACACTGTAGCGATTTTAGAGCAGTGGTTACGGTAAAAACACTAACTACACGTTCAGCTATTTACATTGTCCTCCCTTTCACCTGTTAGTACGACATAATAAGCATAGAAGTGACATGCTGAACACAAAAATGCGTTTATTGAAAAATGAATTGAATGGCTCCCATTAACATGCAGTTCTTTGCGTTCTTATGGTCTGTGAATGTGAACGAACTCGCAAGGCAGTCAAACACTTTGACGGCCAGTTTTATAGCTCTAACTTCTTCATTTTGAACATGAACAATCTCATTTAAGTTCCCAATGATTAACGTTTTATGAAGAAATTATAAAATTTTCTAAAATTCTACATTCTAAAGAATCATGTGTAGCATGGACGCATTAGGATGTACTATAGATTATTTTTATAAGGTCATTTTTTAGTTATATTCGGCGGCGTGTAGACGAAACTTTTAATAAGCAACTCCGACAAACATACTCAATTATGCTCGTTTTGAATATGAAGCTAAGAATGCACCGCTCTGCATGTTAGTATATATTATCACATAAAAAACACTTATCTTTCAGCATTTCGTTCTAAAATATATGATGAGATGGGCGTATGGGCCTATGTTGAGTTAATAAATAATTATACTTTTAAGATTAATATATCTACTGTGTGAAGAAAGGATTTCTTCTATATGAAATAGTTTACATATTTTCTATTTTTTCATAAGTCAAACAGACAAAGCACAGTAAATGACGCTCACGTTCATGTAGTTGAATGTGATTCCCATTGTTTATTAAGAAAATCGAAATCTAGTGACATTATTGTATTGTCACGTAAATTCATGCTGAAGAATATGTTATTTCACTGAGGAGAGTTAGATCAACAGTTTCAAAAAAATGTAAGGTCATACCATAGTAAAAAAATATGGCATTTTGATATAAAACGTAGATTAACATTCTTTCAATCAGGGAAAACATAGTTTGTTTAAGCGATAAACGCCATATTTCACATTTGACAATATTATTTTCAAAGACAACTGGATAATTTGAAAAGGTTATCGTCTTAATGCTTCTGAAAACAACATTTTCTCCTGATAAGATTATGTGAAATTCTTAGAAATAGACTTAACTAAACTTGACTATATAGTGATATATGTATTTAATTGAGATTTCACAATCGAACGTTAAACTTATCCACAAATAAATGGACGTAAGAATCATCAATGCACAATTCATGATCATTTCTCATTTACCTCGGGTATTCTTGATCGGAAACTAAGGGGCTAATTTATCAACCGCTAAGCATGAACGGAGTCTGTAATCTATAATATCTATACCAAGAGCATAAAGCAATATACAACTCACTGTCAAAATATCGTCTTAATGCCAGTTTCCAAAAAAAAATAATTAGCACTGCTTTGATCATGATCCAAATCCAAATACCTACTACATGACCTTACTTGATGTTTGTATACAACTCCTTGATGATGATGATGATGATGATGATGATGAAGATGATGATGAGGAGGACGATGATGATGATGATGATGATGATGATGATGATGATGATGAGGAGGAGGAGGAGGACGATGATGATGATGATGATGATGATGATGATGATGATGATGATGATGAAGATGATGATGATGATGATGATGATGATGATGATGATGATGATGAAGATGATGATGAGGATGATGATGATGATGATGATAATGTTCTTGCACTTTTTTGTGGTGCACCTGTTGCAATTCCAGACCTTTGTAATGAACACCATTGTTTCTAAAATTTCGAAATAACTACAGGCAATGAAAAGGTCACTGCAAAACATTATCTTAACTGTCTTTGTTGTGAATATTGTATTTCGATCTTTATTGGTTTAATGCCTTGTAAATATTCTGTGTACATGTATGTAACTAATTCATGATTTATGTTTGCTATCTTCAACTGCCGTTGGAGGAAATAAAGAATAACTTAATTCATTCATAAATATATTAATTCATTCATTCACTTTGAGTTAGGATCACCTTAGTGTAACGGATCTCTGTGCAAGTCGGCCCTGGTCAATTAAATTGTTCACCACAGACAGGCATGTTGCAGGACGACAAGGAGGAAGGTGAGACTGGGCTTCTGAACGTCCTGGACAGGATTAGGACTCTCAACCAGGACTGGGTGCAGTTCTTCGCCCAACTCGCGACGCTCATACCGGCAGTGAGAGGTACAGTCTCCAAAACTGAATGAAAAAAGCTGCCCTCTAATTTGTTGTATCATACCTGTTAAATAATGTTGATGGCTGTATCATGATTTTACCGTCCGTTTTATGATTTTTTTTATCGTGGAATTATGATGGTGTCATTTTATTTTATATGATGCCATAGATTATATCAATGAGAAGAAAAACATGTTATTCAATTTCGTTTTACAAAAATATACTATTGTTAAAAATAGGAAGAATGAAGGTGTCTACTGTATGAAATGGTCACATATTGACGTCACTTAACTATGTTGTGCAATTGAAGAGCTGCAATATCTTCTCTAAGATAGATTTTCTGTGTTTTCTGTTTCTGAGACATCTACATCAAAACGTCACACCTTTATAATAATGAAGTATTAAAACCATAAAACTCAATTCTATTAAGAAGATACATTGTTTCATTGTTCCAAGAATTGATATTTTCTCTGTCTTTGGTGCAAACACGATGAAAATAAAGGAAAAAGTTTATAGTTATTTTTTTGTGCTTTCGTTTTTCTTATATCATGACGAGTTAAACATTATCAAGGAGCCAATGACACCAGCTCTTCCTTTCAGTCTCACCGTTACAGGACAATGATGAAGACATCTACGTTCCCGAGTCAAGACACTTCTGGCGTCGAGTGCTGCAGTGGCTGGTGACGCGAAACAAATGGCGGGGAGTATATTGTCTGTTCAATCCTCGGGAGATACAACCTGAAGATGGACAATGGTCACCACTTCATGGTCGAGCTATTGGGCTCAGTGTGGATGAAGTCAGAGTCTGTGATCTACTGCAATCAACGAATAGTGAGGACCTCAGGATATGGGGAATATGTCTAGCAATATGGTTCTTGAAGCAAGGTGCCCGTATAGAACTCATATCATCAGCCGAAGGAGAATCAATAACCATAGCTGCTGTGAAGACATCACTTAACGCTGGTTAGTACAATAGGTTGCAATTTGGCGAAATTTAAGAATATCGGAACATTAGATTTGTCATTGACATTGTATAATATATTACATATTTATGATATTGTAATAAAACATAGTGCTTGAATAAAACGATATATGATCATTTCGCTAAAAAAATTGATGGTGTTGTTTTTTACTTTTATAATAATTTTCTTCGTGGATGATGTTATAGAACAGCAAGTTAAAATAAACAACAATTCTGTATTGATTTTACAATGACATTACACGATAAGTTCGTTCATATGAACGTTTGCTTTCTGAATAAATCATTCAGTAAGGAATATGTTTGAGAGGCATTCAGGATGTTCTTGTTTCTACTAAGTAGGGGTCTTACAATCGTTTTATGAGTACATTATCACTTCAATCAACCAAAAACAATCTGAGTTCGGTTACATTCCAGGGATGTCTGAGTTGCTGAGTTACGTCATTGAGATGCGTCCAGAGCTGACTCTGAGTCTTGATGACGCTGACCAATCTGGTGACTCCCCTCTCCATCTGTGTGTCAAGTTCCAGCAGCCTGATGCAGAGTCTGGAGCAGCAGTTGTTCTCCAGACTCTCCTTGACCTGGGTTGCTGTACGTCTGTGAAGGACAGGCAGTTTAGGACTCCCATTCAGTATGTAGAGGAACCAGACCCAAGATACACGATGCTGAGCCATGCGGCTAATCATGCTGGTAAGGTTAATGGTAGGCTTAGGAAGATTTTGTTAATTTCATCACTATCAAAACACAGATTGGAAGAATTCAAATACTCCTTTTGACTATTGACTCGAGTTTTACCAACCAAATGTTACGAATACAGATTATTCTTTCGATGCATAATAACTGCACAAATTCAGATATTAGCTGGTAACTGAATTTACAAATTCTCCTTAAAGTACATCTTACCATATTTTGAGGAAGGCTTCTTCAACAAAGTTGTTTGGAGAATCTAATTATTAAGGATGGGTATCGCTTTCATTTCTGAAATATATTAACAGAGAGGCGCATTGCAATATATTGATACTTTTCATATTTGGATTTTTCCATGCTCTCTTGACTAAATAACAGCAATAAGAATACTGATCAATGCTCAACTGGATCATTTTTTTAAAGGGAGACAATTCAGTAATTCAGTAAAACACTTTATCTACTTATATCTTTTTGCAATTTTACAGGGAAATTGTTGATTATATATATCATCCGATATATTGGATATTTCTGTATTGCAATATATCGATATACCAATAATACCGCGCACCCTTACTAATTATCCATACAGGGACTGGTTTGAAAGACCGAGTTTGGAAGATGAAGAAGCTCGGAGATGATCACTTCCAGAAGGACGAGTTTGAAACGTCCCTGAGTTGGTACAAGAAGGCCCTTGTTCTGGCAGAAAGTGCACCCAATATGAAAATGGAACATTCTCTGCTTTATTGCTCTTGCTCCTGTGTGTACGCAAACCTTGCTGTATTGGAAGACAAAGATGTTCCAACTGCATCCTCTCAAATGGTAAACAAAACATGTACCTATAAACTGAAATTAACTGATAAATGAATTTGAAAATAAGGATATACTTATCAGTATTATCTTCTTGCATAGCAAAAATACCAAAATAAGTTATAATTGAAGGCAATTATGTCTTTATTACATTAACAAGCTAAACCATGGAACAGTTCCCAATACCGAATACATGGTCGAATGAACATGAAATATTATTCAATACCACTGGTATCCTGAGGAAATGTTTTAGTGAAAAGTTAATGTTTGACTATGACTTTTTATGTGAGTTTTCCCCTTACGATTTACTTATTTTGTCATTCCAGTACAAAGAATTGTGTGAAAGAAAGGATGACCTGGTTGCTGTCCTCACGAACATAAAAAATCAAGACGTTACTCCAACCAAAGAAGCGACTTTAGCGGATAGAGACGGTCAAGAAGAGAAAACAGAAATTATTGCAACTGAAGTTCTATATGTCAGTGACATAAATAATCTGTCAATGAAATCCGATGAGGACAGAGAAGAACTATTACAAATTAACGTGGAGGCGATCCCAGAAACACAGGATTTGTTAAAACAGAAGGTCCCTGTAGATAAGGAAACATTTGAAGATGAACAAGAAGGAAGTGATGAAGATCCCGCAACTCATTTACATATCAGCAGCGATGCCATAGAGGAACTGCCATTTGAATCTGACGTTAACATATCAGATACATTCAATAACACAAGACATATGATCAAAACAGCACAAGGAAAAGCAGATGGACAATCGAAAAGAGCAGTCAAAAAAGATGAGCAAGTGTTAAAAGAGACAACTTTAAAGGATGAATGTCAAGCAGGAAAAACAGACAAAGAGGATCAGAATCTGTCAGAAGAGTCAGATACATTAATCGAAAATGAGTCAAAAGTAAAAGATGGACAATTGGAGATTCAGTCAATGGAAAATGATAGAAGTGATGAAAGCCTTCCGGTAGTTACAATTCAAAAGAGTGAACCAGATGTGAAGGTTGAAGTAATGGAAATCAAAAATGAAGACGAGGCAAGAGCAACAGGCAAAGTGGAAGAAGTAAGCGCTAAGAATGCACATAAGAAAGAAATAAAAGGCAAAGTGGAAGAAGTAAGCGCTAAGAATGCACATAAGAAAGAAATAACAGAAAGAATGGATGAAAAACCGTCATCAGACAAAGACATAAAGGTTGAAAATCAATCAGAAGAATCAGAAAATGAAGATCTTGGTGACACATCTTTTATTGTATATCAAAGGTCAAGTCAGACAGCTTTGCTAGACATTTGTTCATCTGAACCAGTCGAAGAAATCTCTCCCCCTAACGGTAGTCATCAAAAGAACCAATATCATAATAATCATCTGGAAAGAGACAATGAGCAGTCAACAGTTTATGGACTATGTGACGATTCACATGAAGCAAAGAGTGAGGACACCACAATACCAAATGCTACTGCAAGTCAGGTTTCTGAAACTGCTTCAAATCCTTTCTCCTTATATAACGACAGCATTAAACATTCAAAAGAGAAAAAAAGCAAGAAAACATCAACACAAGTCATGTTTACAGATGGTCAAAGAGAAAGCAATCAAAATGATAGACAGGATGAAAATGAAACAATATCTAGTCAAGAAAAGAGAAATGAGCAAGAAAATACAGAACATCAACATTTTCAAATGAAGACGATATCTGAATGCAAAAGAAGTATAATTAGAGCTATACAGGATCATTCAAGTCTTCTTCTCAAAGAAAAAGGTCATGAGCCGGTGAGTATAACCATGGATAGTACTGAAGTTGACCGAGTGGATCACACAGATGACCCCAACGAAATGGCTGTTGATAATTATGAAGAACTAGCAAACATCGATGCTGAATCGTTTGACAAAGCTACCTGGGAAATAGAGTGTACAGCAAACGCTTGGAAACAACTGAAAGAAGACAATGTGCCAATGTCTTTAAGGCAACAAATCATCAAGCATGTACAGCAGCTAGCATTCGGAGAATGGAAGGATGTTCCATGCAAAAAAATACAAGGTATGAAAAATACCTATGAAACAAAAGTGTTTGATTCATTGGACGTTTTCATGGTATGGGAAATCGCTGTGGCGTTTTCCGGTAGATGCAGTGACGATCCAGAACAGAGGCTCAAGGGGAAGTCCTATCATATAACTGGGGGCAGAGTTTACACAGAAATCATCCGTATTTGGGGATTTGTGTTCTCTGAGAGTGACGTGCGTGAACTTGCAAAATCAATCAGCAAATCACACAAAAGAGCTGAAGATTGTCTATTGAAGAAACACCTAAAAATCCTGGATGCGACAAAATGTGAAATTCAGACAAACAAGCGAATTCCAAGACAATTTTCAGAAAAACAGAAAGATGAACAGTTAAAGACTATCCAGTTTTGTCCACCAGCCAGTCCAAATGAAACAGAGTACCACATCCTGAAATTCTATGCTTTCTCATCAGCTCTTGTCAATATTCTCCTTCATGCTGACACAAAAAGAGTCGATCTTCCTTTCAAAGTAACCCATAGAGAGCATGCAATAATTCATCTTCAGTCAGAGACCCCTATACTGTTACTTGGAAGAAGTGGGACGGGCAAGACGACTTGTTGTTTATACAGGTTGTGGAACAATTTCATTTCCTATTGGCAGGTCCAGGAGGGAAAACCGTTTTTTCCAAGGCTAGATTACCTTTTCAGAGCTACACCAGGTTAGTGACATGTCTCTGTATAGAAGTATTCCTTCTTTACAAGGTAATTTTTTCTGTTATAAATAACAAATATTGTTCAAAGCACGTTAAACCCTAACCCACTCACTCACAAAGGGTATCTCGTATTCTCTTGTATGTTCTTTTCATCCAAGCAGGAATGAATGATGGATTATTAAAAGTAACTCCTCCCTGATGTTTAATCAGCCTTTGAGAATTACACGTAATGTGCATATGATTTGTTTGGTTTTCATTAATATAAATATATATCAAGAGTGATACCCCTTGGTAAAGAACGTTTGACTTTCCCAGGTCTTGCAAAGTAACTTCTTCATTTAGTTTGTGTGTCTGTTTTATTTAGAAACGTTCAACATTTTGGGTTGAGCTGTTGGTTATTGCATGGGAGTTGTAGTCCTTACTGGAGGTCAAGATTACGAGATGAATTTTACATAATGACTGCTCATAGACTAATTTTTCCACAAATAAGGTATAAAAAGGGAATGTTTATGTTTGTTCTTGAGAAAACTAAAGGATTTCAGAACCTAGACATTTAGTATTTTTTAAAAATTTTTCCTTCCGGTTAGGAGCTGAAACTGAAGGGGAAGACGGAAATGAAGGAAATCCAGCTGAAGTCGTTGCAATAACTGATGGTAAAGTTATTGATATAGATCCTGGTAATGAAGATGATGATGACACAGATGCTGAAGAAGAAGATGATTATGGAGAGTATGATAATCTACACCAAATATTTGTTACAAAGAATCCAGTCCTTTGCCATGAAGTAAAGAAGAATTTCCTGGAATTCTGTTCTGCACATGAAGAAACATTGGAGCATGTAGAGGCTGCCACAACAGAGATTCCAGCCATCCTTCAAGATGTTTCAGATTTGTCCTATCCTCTTTTCTTGACATCGAAAAAACTATTGCTGATGTTGGATGCCTCTCTAGGCCCCCCTCACTTCTTTTCAAGAAATAATGATGGCAGTCTGAAGATGAAAGTTGACGGCTGGGAAGATGGAGGCGAGGAAAATACACTTCTTTTACATCCCAATTCTGATGATGAGGATGATTATCGCCATGCTGCAGAGCCAGAACACTTTACCCAACCGGTCAGAAGAAAAGAAGACCCAAGAAAGGAGGTAACTTATGATGTCTTTGTTGACAAGGTTTGGCCAAAGCTGCAAAAGAAGATAGGAGTTAAGTACCACCCTTCTTTAGTTTGGACAGAGATGATATCATTTATCATGGGGTCCCACGATTCTCTGTTTGAACAAAAAGGTTTTCTGTCAGAAGCGAAGTACTTGGAAATTGGGAAGAAGAGAGCTCCGAACTTTTCTGGTGATAGGAGAAAGATATATGAACTTTTTCTACGATATATTCATTACAAAACCCAGCATCATATGTTTGATGAGGCAGATTTAGTCAGGCATATTTTCCAGCGCCTGAACAAAATGCCTGAGCTGCCATGGGTACTTCATCAGCTATATGTTGATGAGACACAAGACTTTACACAGTCAGAACTGAGTGTTCTCTTGAGAATCACACAGGACCCAAATAAAATGTTTCTCACTGGGGACACTGCACAAGGAATCATGAGAGGAATTTCCTTTCGCTTTTGTGATCTAAAGAGTCTTTTCCATCAAACAAAAACGTCTCTCGAAACCTATCAGAAGCGGAACCTGAATGAACCCAAAGAAGTGTATCAGTTAATTCACAGCTACAGGTCTCATGTTGGAATACTTAGCCTTGCCTCATCCGTGCTGGAACTGATGGTTGAGTTCTTTCCCAAATCATTTGATCGGCTGAAGAAAGACCAAGGTCTCTTTCATGGACCCAAACCGATTCTGTTGGAATCTTGCAGTGTGGAAGACTTGATGGTTCTCATGCAGGTACAACTATATTTAATTGAATCAAAAGAATTGCAACAAACCAAGTTGCAAGACAGTTTAAAAAGTGATTTATACGACTGAAACCTATTTACACAGTTTCTCCAGGGGCCAACTAATTAAATTCTTAATTTTGAAACATTATCTTTTCATATTAGCAAACAACTTATATAATTTCAAATTTCGAATATCCTTAAGTAGGTGGAATAGCTAAGTGATATTGAACTCTTTCGCTTGTTTTCGCTATGTCAATGACCACCAACTAAATAATATCAAAGAAAGTGCATTATATCAACAATAACTCCCATACATCATATATTTTAAACTTGAATGCAGAATATTCTGTCAGCACACCATATGCGTGCATAAACACGCAAAAAGAAATATATCTTTTCCTGGAGAATGAAATTGGGTATACTTCTTCACAAATGCTTATTAAATATATTCAAGACCACCTCTATGTAATAGAATATTTGTTTTGTCGATGAAAGATAGGTTGTATTTCTTTGGATAGTAGTTTAGGTTGTAAAGCCATTCAAACACATTACTGACTTTCTGAAACCATACCTGGTACCTTTTCAAACTGATAATAAGTTTTATTGACTTATTTGAGAAAGATGAGAAATAATGTGAACTACTAAATGTACTTTAATTATGTAAAAAAACCCACAATAAATATCAGTATTGTTGTAATAATTGTACTTGCTCAGGGAAACAACCGGGACACTTCACATATTGAATTTGGTGCACACCAGGCCATCCTTGTAGTGAATCAGGACTCAAAGATGACAATGCCGGATATTCTATACGACAACAGTATCGTATTGACAATATTTGAATCCAAAGGTTTGGAATTCGATGATGTTCTCCTCTACAACTTCTTCACAGATTCGGAGGTCAGTTAAAGAACATTTCTCTTTCAATTATATATTTGTTCTCTGTATTTGACTATTTGATCAACTCAATCACAAGGCAGCTACGTTGACAAACAAGTTTTTTTCCGTTTCAGGCTTCGAAAGAGTGGAGGGTCGTGACACAGTATCTAGAGTCAATATCAAAGCAAGAGAGCGAGGGGGAAGACCTTGACAATGTCCAGAAAATTGATCATGGTACGTTGTTATTTTTGTTCAGAAACATATTACATGTTTTTTGGCTTTTTGCTGGCATTTTAGAAGTCATTATGTGATATTAATCACGTTTTTATCGCCATATGTTTAGAACTTGTTCATTTTGGGAAAAGATTAGGTGATAACTTTTGATGATGATTTTCCAGAAATGCTTAGACAGCCACATAGACCGAGGGCCCTCGACTTTGACCCAACCCAGCACAAGGTTCTGAACTCTGAGCTGAAGAACCTGTACACAGCACTGACTAGAGCGAGAGTTAATGTGTGGCTCTTTGACGAAGATGAAGACAAGAGAGCACCAATGTTTGATTATTTCAAAGCTCGAATGTTGGTCCGTTCTGGAGATGTGTTAGAAAGAGGAGGACATAAATCAGGTCACTTAAGTGTTCGAAAATTTCTTAATATTTAACTCGTTTATGCTGATTTCATAAACCACAAGAGAGAAATATTTTATCTTCAAATGAAACTGGCTTTAGTCAAACAACAAACCCCAGAAAGTTCATAAGTAACTAAACATCGAAAATTCTTTTTTGAAACTCTGTACTTCTGTACTTTGTGAACCAGATGTCAGTAGTGTTTCAAATATACTTGCAGATGTTCATTTCAATGCTTTTTAGGTCTTGAGTATTTGTAAAATTTGTTACATTAGTACAAAATATGGAAAACTATGTCCAGAATCCTGAATGGTGCCAAAGTATCTGTTCGAAAGGTTGCCTCAGTATGAAGAAAACCTCACATTGAATACTAATCTCTTTTTAGAGTAAACCTTTAAATATTATTGTTCAGTGTATGTCTTTCTAATTGGGTATTGTGTTATTGATAAGAACAGACACAGCAAAAAAGTAATTTTAAAGCAATATGAGGTAAATGACATGTACAAAATAGCTCATAGGAAAAACAACGATTTATGTTTACTGTTTATTCAATTATTTGAAATATTTAATTTCTCACATTAGCATTCTCCTAATAATAAACCATTTCATAGAAAATTCATACAAAAATGATATGTTACCAGAGGATAGCAGAGTTATTCACAATCAAATTCTCGCACTCAGTCAAATTCAATATCTAGGGGAGATAACTAAACTTCTATAAGTTTAACAGGTTAAAGAGTAAGATAAAGTTTTATCATACAACAAAAATATACACATAAAATACAGTGATTAGAAAGAAACATTATTTCATTCTTGTAATTTTTACAAAATTTTTTGCATAGTTGAAAAATGCTTGTTTATTATGCTCACAAACAAAGGTATCCAACTTCTTTACTATCAAGATTAAAGTATGTTTTGACTCTCTGTAATTTGTCAAGTTCTGTTTATCATGAAACACTCATAATGTATTAAATGATTTGATACCGATTCAAAGTAAAATTTATTAAACTGTACGATCTTTATAGTACTTTTTTCATTCAGGCATCCAAAAAATGGTATTTGCAATGAAATCTTCCAAAAGCGATTGGGTGAAGAGAGGAGACGAAATGATGGCAAAATTGCTTTATGACACAGCTGCTAAATGCTATGAAATGGGATTTGATGAGGACAGGAGGAACTTGGCTCTGGCATATAGCCAAGCTCAAAGAGGAAAACAAATGATGGACTCTCCGCAAGAAATGAAAGACGCATTTATTCGTGCTGCTGACATGTTTTTTCAATGTGGGGAAGTTTTAAGAGCAACTCAATGTCTACAAAATGCACAGGAGTTTGAACTTGCAGCAACATCCTACTACAAAATGGACAAACTTCTAGATGCTGCCAGAATGTTCCAAAGCGCCAGGAATTTCACCAAAGCCTGTGAATGCTTCATTGGCATCAACCAATATGATAATGCTGTACATATGCTAGACAAGGCAGAACGTTTTGAAGAGGCTATCGACTGTCTAAAACAATATGAAGAGAAAGTCAAGGTAACTCCATCTTTAATTATCTAGAAAGTAAAAAAGTTAATCTATCTCTTGCATTTTCAAATAAGCTTAAAAAAGGAAAATGTCAATTAATTTACTTAGTAATTAATAATTTGTCTATAATTTTTTCATCATAAAGATCTGTATACAATTCAGTTGATGAGACAGTCAGGGAACGATGTTCTACAAGAACTTATTGGAAACAAACCCAAAGTTAAGGAGAAGGACTTGTGGCGGAAACTGGTTCAAAGTCTGCACATTCAACAAAGAAAGGTGGAGATGTTGAAGGCTTTGAGAAACCTTCCTAGAGAAGAACATTTGGAATTTTTGGAAAAACACAAGTACTACAAAGAAGCTGCTGAGCTAATGCTGGAGGACGGTAAGCCTAACATGAAAACAAATCTCATAAGTCAGGCTTCATCCTGCTAAATCAGCGTATTTGAATACCAGCCGATGAGACGACTCGCATCCAGCAACAGCTGCACAACCCGGATGGAAAAATGCATTGAGTTCATAGTAGTAGCTTCAAGCTCCTTGTATAATGAAATTTAATTGTCTAAAAATAACTGGTGAACTTAGACATAGTTATCAAGCCATACGAGGCATTTGGCCCAAAAGAGAACAGGGTTTTGGGGAAAAACTGAGCGGTTTCAAATATGCTGATTGAGCAGGATGGTCAGGCGTTATTATGATCAATACACAATTGAATTCTTTAGGTGGAAGTAGCTTGATACATTCTGATTATATTGACATATTGATTCAAATGATTGATAGATGGGGTCAACCACTGAAGACTCAAATTTAAGATTTCTAGTAATTTATTAAACAAAATGCAAATATGATCATGATGTACAATTACATTTTTTGAAGGAAAGAATAGCAACGCTGATGCTGCTGAGATGCTGCTGGGATATGGCATTTTCAAACTTGCTATTGAATATGCAGAGAGAGACAAAGACTTTAATATGAGGGCCAAATGCCATCAAAGTTTAGCTTTGAACATGATGTCTGAGCAAGATATTGCAGACAACCAAGATGTGAGAGATAAGATAATGAATCATCTCAAGCAGGCGAAAGCAGCCTATCAAAAAGCAGGTAACAGAAATGGTGTAGCAATGTCAGTGTATCATCTTTCTAGATTGACAAGAAGAATTCGAGATGCAAATGAGGCCTACAAACTTTTTCAAGCAGAGACTTCATTCCCTAATAAAGTAGGAATGATAGAATCATGGCTGATAGTGGTCAAGTCAACAAAGAAATACAACTTTCATAAATGCAAGAAGATGATACCGACAATCCATGACTTGCTTAGTGTGATAAGGACATTACTTGAAGATTCGGACCTGACAAAAAAAACTATGTACATGCAGTTCTATGGTCTTCACGAAAAGGATATGGAAACCAAGACTTTACTTTTTTATCCAAACCACAGTCCACTATGCGCAGATATCATTCCAAACTTCTACAAGAAGTATGAAAAACGTGAAAAGATGGTTTGTAGAGATGCAGAGACAATGTCCTTTCAGATTTCCGTTCATCTTGGTAGGATTCTCAAATACTTTGATGAAACCTGTCGAAAGTCTTTAAATTCCTTTGCTACTCAATCTCTTCAGTGTAGGTCGTTCATCGAAGGGCTTGGCAACACCTGTAACAATGCCAACTGCGAGTATTTACATGAAGCATACAATAAGACATCAGCACACACAGCCTTAGAAACAATGCTCTGGAAGGTTAACCTGGAAGGTATTTTGTCACAAAGAGTTAAGGGTATTAAATATGTATTGAAGGGGAGATGGCAAGGGCTTAAACAAAGTTTGCCCCTTCAATCATATGACAGTTGCATTGAATTTCTGGATTTTCTCATGTCTCCACATTGTTACCCTGGGTGGTTTTCAGACTCGAAGGAATTGATCAGGCATCCTACAATGAATTTTGTTAAAAGGCATCTAAAAAGCTTTCTTAGCCCTCGAAAGGAGAAAAACATCGAAAAGCTGTGTGCCTCTGTGGAATGGATCATGAAGGCTTTTACATTCAATGCGCTCTATGGACTTGAAATTGATATGTATAAGGAATGCCACAGTGTTGAGATTAAAGTCAAACAGAACAAGGAGTGTCTGAACAAGGAGAACCAACTCGCCTTTTCCATTAGACAACGCAACAATGAATCAGTTGTTGAGTTGTTTGGGAGAAAATTTCTTTATGCCTGTAAACAGTTGCAACAAGATGCAGGAAAGGCTGTGTTTTCCTACACAAACTTTGTAAAAATTCTGAATGACAGAAACAAACTCTTGAGTTTTCAAAAATGGCCTTTGTTTCTATTCTGGCATGAAACGTTTCTAACTATCGCACTTGTCACTCTAACAAAGATGTCTGAGGGATTACATTGTGTGATTCCTGCAAGTTATCTAAATACTTTGACAGCAGTAGATGTTTGTCACCCTAACTGCAAGATACAGAAAATCATCAATGACACAGAGATGGATCAATCCTTAACTGAACATTTCCAAAGAAGAATATTTTGTTTTGCTGCCATACTCTGTGGGAATCAAACAGAAAAGAACCTCCTGAAGCACCTCTTCAATGTTGCACAAGATTCCAATCCTCCCGACTTCCTACTTTTCGAGCGATGCTTTGTCCTTGCTCTAGTTATCTTGGCAAATGTTGGCATGGCAAGTCCACTGTCAATACAAGATGAACTAATGAAAATCATCAAAACAATTGATCCACTGGAATGTTTCCCAAAGCGACTGGAATATGCTTTGAAAGAAACCCAAAATGCAAAAGGAACTGCTGATGTCGTAGCAGCACTACACAAACTTCTTCAGAACCGAGAAAACGAGAAGCTTTTCCATTGTAAATGGATGTGGAACCCACACCAAAACAAGGGAATTGAACGAGAGCAAATAACCCGTTTTGAAATGTTTTTAACAACCTTTCCAAGTGAATTGGAAGATGGGGCAATGGTTATTGATGCAGATCATGCGAATGAAAAGGCTGTGTATGAGGCTGACGACGAGGACTTAGAACTTGATGATGATGATTTACGGGAAGAACAAATGTATGAGCAAGTACAACTTGAGGATACCTCTGCCAAAATAATTCAAACTTTTTTCAAGAAGATAATCTTCAGAGGGAGACTAGAAAGTGGAAATCTCAGACAGAAATTTATAAGACAACAGTTTGAGGACTTACTTGTAGCCTGCAAAGTTACAAAGACAGTATGTGGAATATGTTCAGTTGCTCTGATCAATGAAACAGGCAAACCTTTGGAAGAAGTCAAACTTCAAACTAATGAAAAAATTGCAGAGGAGCCAGCACAAGATGTAAAAGTTTTGAATGACTCATGCCGTGAAGGAATAAAAGAATGTGAGATACAACCTCGACAAGAAAATCTAGAGACATTCCACGTCCATGTCTCCTCACCAGAACACCAAGAGAACGCTAGATGCTTCACAGCATTCAAAGAACTCTATGAGGAGTACTTCCTGGTTCAGGTTCCAGAGGTCTACAGATTTGTAGCGAGTCTCCGAAATAAACAACTTTTCATAAAAAATCTACAGGAGCAGCTTGGAACATTTGACTACATGATTGATGTTGTTTCCTTCCTCTTGACCAGCATACTAAGGGATAGAAAGTGGGATCTCGTGGCTGATCTCCGATCAGGGGTTATACCGCTCTGTCTGTACTACAAAAAGGCGTCTGAAGAGGCTGAAATGTGGACACAACAATACATGGTAATATTTTCTATTTTATTATTTTGGATGGATGTTCTTCATCATGATAAATACAATATTTTCTATATCTAACCCCTATGTGTAAGAGTGACGCAACCAATTCATTCGAAACAGATTGGACCCTCTTTTTAAAAAATTGTTTGAGAGACTTATCCACTAGAAAGCTAGGGTCTGAGGACAAAATACTAGTCAAACATGACACGAAAACTATAGAAAGAAAATACTGCTTTCTGGTTTGGATATTTGAGTAATCATTTCGCTAATGATTACCTCTAACTATTTACGATTGATTAACATCGTTAAACTCGGTTTGAAATCAAATCTAGGGGTAAAAATGCACTACAAACAACAACAACAACAAACTCTAAGATCTTCAAGTTTCTCTCTTAATAACAGTTGATACTAGTCACAAATGATTAAATCCACCTGCCTACCTATCTACCCTAATTCCATTTTGTTTCTTAATGAAATCGTCACAAGATAAGTTTGTTCGGATCCATAAACAAAATAATAGTAAAACAGAGTCTTTTCTTATACTTTGTAGTCTGTAATGCATTCCTTTTCAGCAGTTCCGTCAACATCCATACTATCAAAAACCGAGTGATGACTATTCCCTGGACGAAATGCAACCAGCTATGATATTTGGTGGAACAGATCCTCCATATCATCAGGAAACACTGGACGGAGATCAGGGTTTTGATCTGGTTAATGTTGAGTACCAACCATCAGAAGGGTCGTTTGGTCAACATGATGACAACCAAATCTTCCGACAACAACAAAGAGTTCATGATTGTCAGAATGACGGTGATGAACATGTTGAGAACAGGAATTGGGAGGGGAGAAAAAGAGGTGGGGAAAACAGACGAAAGGGCGACAGACGATTTCAGAACAGAGGAGGAAACGACGAGAGAAGGCATGGACAGCCTAGAAGATACAGAGGGAGAGGGGATAGACAACCAAGAGGAAATGGAGGTAGAGACGGAGAGAAAAGTGGAGAAATGGGGAGAGGACAGAGAGGTGCACGTGATCTCCTGAATCTACCACCAAGATTTCAGAACCAGCGGCAGCAACTTCAGAGGTTCAACAAAAGGATACACAATCCAAACGCCGATTAATTGTTGCTCATTCATTCCTCGGGGCGAAGAGTACTTTTCTTTCTAGAGAGGAGGAATGCTATTAAAATAAATGTTAAATTGATAATAACAGATAATTAATGTAAAATTTATGGCTTATTTGTCTGAAATGTGCACTGAGATGCACTGATAAAATTGTAAGAGATACCAGAACCAGCCTACTTTGTTCAACATCAAACTATGTTTACTTTTTGTATATACTTTATCTCTATATTTTGTATTTACAATTGAGTTTTTGTTAATTTTTATTATTTTATATACATGTATTTATGTATGAATATTGATAAATACAACTTGTTACCTACATTTTCAAGTTGTATATAAAGCATATCATAATGTTTAAAAGCATGCCATATATATACCAAGATTTAACAAAATGTATTTTAATATTTGAATTCATTAACAAATATTTGATGAATGATCAATGCACTTACATTGGGTATACTTATGACATGAGTCAGTAAATTCTGTTAATATCTAGAAAAGATTAGATTATTGTTCAGTATCAACGAAGAAACAATCCTAAAGAGAGAGAGTAGATGCATATTCAACAACTTGTAGAATGTTGAAAATAGTTTTTTTTATCTTTCACATTTCATTATTATTATGGATATGTATGTATACTATAAATGAAAGTATCCACACTCTATTGATCTTATTTATGATAAACAAGTATATATAGTAATAGCTATTACAATATTTATTCTTATCATATGCATTAGAGAAATTCAAGTTCATTGAGAGTAGCCTTCAGCATTTCCTCTAACTTTGGTCAGGTCTCCAATAGAAGACGGGTAATCAACTAATTGATTCTGCCGTGATTGTTTAAACCTAAACCATATGCGACAATTTGAATTATGGATATAAGATATCCAAAACTACTAATATTTTGTAAAAGTTTTATCTTGATTTCACTCATTTATGTTTAAATTTCGGTATATGTTTTCTAACCAAAAAGAGTAGCTGCATAAGAGTAGGAAGTGAAAAGCACTGCCCTCCCACCTCCAATCCTATATTTTAAAGCTGGTAATTATTTTAAGACATCAAAATTAAAATCAAGAGACATAATCAAACCTAAAGGCAGTTATGGCCCCGCCCCAGGCTTGACAAATGAGAGGCCTTGCCCCCTCAACTTTTGAAATGTTCCTATGCCTTGAGCTGGTCTCGTAGATTTCCTTGTCACAAGAAATTTCACCTTTGTCATCCAAATGTATCAAGAAGATGCACTGATTCTTCACATGTTTTGTAAGAAGCTTCATATATTCATATTCTTTATTTCAATACTGTGCTTTTAAAATGTAACAATTTTCTTAGCATTTTTAATTTTGCTTCTTATATGTAAAAGATGTCTAATGGCCCATTGCTTGAATCTGTATATGAAATAATCATTGTGTTTTTAGGCTATATATTGAATGCTGATTTGTGACACAAACATAAAATATTTCTCTATTAGATTAGATCAATGTTTTATTCCACATACGACAATATTATTTACACAGTCGACAACAATATGCAAAAAATAAATATAATATACATGTATGTTCAATTATTTGAGAATGTGCTCGTAAAACATAAACAACTTTCGCTTGGGCTATGAAAACCCATTAGTTTATAAATTGTCTTGACAGATATGATGTTCATTAGATTGTTTTTAGTATCTGAGGTGTTGAAGAATTCTATTTGATAAAAAATATATCTTAACTTTGCTATAGGAAAATTATATTATTTAAGTCCATCTTTTTAAATAAAAATGATGTGAAAACAATACCAGTTGGTTGTTATTTTAGCAATATACATGTTAAATAAATTAATACAGCTAATTATGTCATCATTAAATGTTCACACAATATGAATGCAAGACAAAAATAGTCCACTTGATAAAAATCAATGTTTTTGAGAAAACAACAAACTGTCATGTAATAACCTCTTAACTGTCCACTGAGTTGTCACCACATCCCTCATCATGGTAATTAGTTGGCAATGATAATAGTTTTCATTGGCTTTACCGTTACCAATGCCTTTTTGTCATATAAATGTCTGAATATATCAACTAAACCATAGCTCAACATCCAACAGTTATTCTAGCATTGTTGCGGTAAAGATCAAAGGCGCCGCCTATCCTTTATTCCGCGATAAAGTATAGTTTTTGAATGACGTCATGAAACAATGACCCATGACGTCAACAACAATAACGTCACTGGTTATGGCCCTGGTCAAGCATTTTCAATTAACTGCCAAATTCGATTAATTCTATTTAAGTTATTTTTGGCTGAAATATGATTTACACGAGTTAAAATCGACATGCTAGAAAAGAAATAGAGTAGCCTCAACCATCATGTGTTTTGCAATAAAGTATAGTTTTGCCCTGAACTATTATTAACGTCAAACCACTCGGCCTTCGGCCTCGTGCTTTAACTATAATAGTTCAGGGCAAAACTATACTTTATTGCAAAACACATGATGGTTGAGGCTACTATTTCTTAATTAGCGAAATTCTTGTTACACAATTGTACTCTACAAGGAGACCTCACACAATAAATACATAGTTCATACATTCAATGATGATTACATCTTTAACTTGTACACAAATAATCAAAGCTAATGTTTCTGACAAAGTAATTTCGACACAGAAGAAATTTAATTTGCGTAGTGGAGAAAAATCCCATTTCAAAATGGAAAATAAAAGTTTATACAACATTTCAAGAACTTGCCAATATTTTCCAAATGTGATGGACAATAATTTTATTAAAAGAATAACATGTCAAAGAGGAATTAATTTCAAGTAATTTGATGTCAGTCACAGGTGCATTTGAATATTTTTTAACACATGTCTAATTCTGAACAAATAACTCTACGAATACATAACCTGAAAGATAGTTTTCTCATACTTTCCAAACACTGTTGTAGCTGGGGTTGGTACACAGATTGCTGGGCAAGGCCAGGATTGGCTGACATAAAGTTTCCTTGGACTGGTAATCCTGGCAACTGTGAGAACTGTGAGAACCAGCCATTTCACGTGTCCACGTCCTGGCTATAAACACACATTTTGAGCTTACATCACAGTGTCTCGATACCTGGGTAGATAATTGACTGATTTGTCCATCATCCTTAATGTGCTTAGGATTAATTAAAGTTCCTGCTATGTATTACACTGCCAACACGTTAAGAAGGCATTTATTCTTGCCTCGAAATATGGTCTTCCGAACAACGTTAAGCCTTTCCATACCGAGTAATGATGGAAGCTATTGCCGTGTAGCATAATACTCAGCAAAGAAGCAGAAGAGTTGACATGGGTCAAAACCAAGGGACCGACGTATTATGCCCATGGGGCCAAATGCGGTTCGACAGTAATGGCAGCGGGATGGATGATTTCGCCAATCTCTATACAAATCTTCCAACAGTAACAGGCCGACTCGCTTTCACGTTGAATGGCAGACGATGTCTATGTTGACGCTGTTAATAGGCATTTTCGTGGTTGCAGCACCTACCTACATGTATCTAGATATTACAAGCGACCAGCACTTAGGTAATCTACAATATGTTATTTGAAAAAAATATTCACGCATTCAGGCTATACAACATCTTTTTGAAAGGCTAGAAGTATTTGATACAACGTTGCATAAAATACGCATGAACTTCAACCTCGGCTTTATCAAAATTTAACATACAGCCAGAAAAGCCAAAACGGCAGCCCCCGAATTTTGATTGGTTGGCAGCAAGGTTTAAATTAGCCATGGAAACTGGTGCACTGCAAAGCTATGCGGGGAAAGATGCCTTTGTCCCGAGTTAAGAGATAAACGTATAATCAAAAGCGGAACATTAGCCGTTTTCAACAATCAGTATTTTAGAAATTGTGCACAACAGACACTTTACGATTGTGACTTTGGCCTCCTTTTTTCATTATTGTTACAGGTTAATTGTATAGAATAGGAGTATTTCATTGTCCAAATAGAAAGCTAGAGTGAGTGCATATCACGTCCTTATATTCCCTAACATAGCCACTTCAACCCGAAAATTTGTACACTAGTGATTTTAAAACATAACACGACATACATTTATAATGCATATGAGCTTTAAAACAGTTATGCAGTAGGGAAAATTTAGACCATAAAGACATCAACAATTAGTTGTTTAACGGATATCAGGTTCATGAGTAAAAATTTAAACATGACATGTGATTACTTTTATAACCAGATAATGCCAAAAATACAAACAATGCATACATTACACATTATCGAGTTCATTAAACTTAAACTGAAATGGGTTTTTTCAGTCGCTTCTAGAATTTTAATTCGTTTTCATAGAGAGATACTTTTTGTGTTATCATTCGCAGCGTGGATTTAGGAATAAAGTATTAGGTTAGAAGCAGTTTCAAATCGAAAGGGGGCTTCATTTCAAATTCTTAGTAGCTCTGCAATTACAGCAAAAGATTTATTGATTCCAGTTCTATCTCACGGGAGATACATCGTCATTCTATAAGATGCATTAATTAAATAGATTCCTTATCTAACTCCCTTATGGTTATCTGGTAGAAATTCAGATATGTTTTGGTTACAAGGCATTCTACGGTATTTTAAAATTGCTTTTTAAGAGTTCATGAAATTGTTCCTTGTTTCTAATATACTGATGCTGATGGAATTGTCAAATGTTTAAGTAAACGAGTTTGGTCACAGAGCGCCTGTTAAAAGCTATTACTGAATTTCAAGAAAAACGAGAACTCCTTAAAAAATCTGACATGTGGAGTGTACATAAGACACACCTGAGTGATGATTCGAGACACGTGAAACGGATAATTACCTGCTTCTTTAAGACTGACGATGATGATTTGAAGAAATGACATCTCTTTACCGAACTTTTAAAAAAGCGGACAAACACGTCACAAACCTTGCTTGGTATTGTTAAGTAAGTGGAATGGTTTTTATAATTAACATTAAAGACAAAAGTTCTTATTTAAAAGCCTTTAAACTGAACTAAACATATTTAAAACTATCGTTAATAAACAACGTTTGCTGATAAATGCACATCATTGGATGTAATTCTTTCATCCGTTTGATCATACTCTAATCAATATTAATAATTAGCTCATTTGTTTCGCGATAAATCCACACAGATAGCACACCTAAAATACCTATTTACCAAATGTTCATGCTTGCTTTACTTAACCGAAAATGTAGTAAGTATAAGTAGTTTATTTCATGGTTAAAGGAAACAAATGTATTCTTTCTATTCTGTAAAAAGTGATATCATAATAAACTGCAGTAGGACATCACTTTCCGAAACTGAGGCATTTAGTGAACGAAAGACAACCATTGATAAATTGAATACTTTTTTGAGGCATTCATTGCTGAAATCTTTACTACATATAAGGCATTAATTGATGAAATAAAAATTCTATATTGATATCCAGGTGATGAAATCACAATTACGACGTAGGCAAGTTCTTAACAAGGTGCAGGTGATTAAATTCTAAATATGTTAGAGGGAATGAAATTCTAAATACGATGAAGTTGATGAATTTCTAAATACGATGTAGGAAATTGAATTCTACCACGGAGTAAACTCTTAATATAACTTAAGTGTTGTGCACAGATTTTTAAGATTTGAAACTTAACTTTGTTTTATTCAATTCATTTGCTTAAATGCTTAAATTAAACCTAAATCGTTGTGTCATTATAATCTCATCCTTGTGTCAACTGATTTCGCTGTTGTAGTGGTTAGCGCACTTGGCCAGAACCAGCACGTTACTGGTTCGACTCCCGGTTTTAGCAACCTTTGTGATTTTTTCTACGTTGAAAGACAAATTATTTTACGAATCATCTTCACTCTGGTGACTAAAACATTACTAAATTCTACTTTTTTAACAGGTGAATCTTTTCTGAAACTTACCATCTGTGCACTTGCATAAATGCGACCTAAAGTGAACAATAGAGTTTAATGGTAAGTAGGTTATGTAATCATATTTACGAATTAAGTGATTGAATTTAAAGTCCTATATTAGTGATGAAATTCGGGAAACGATGTAGGTGATGAATTTCTAAAAACGATGTTGACACATTCATGCATTTTATTCTGGATTTATAACATTAGAAGTTGAGGTACTGCAGAACATAAAATACAGTTTTCACCCATTACAAATCAATTACTTGTCGAAGTTATTTAAAAAGTATGATTATCAAAGAATGAAATGCAAAAGTAGAAAGTAAAGAAGTAAATGTGCAGAATTCCATAAAAGCACTTACAAAGTTTGAATAACAAATACAATAGGTAACTTAAGTGAATTGAGATAATAAAGAGAAATAGAAGTGTGTAAAACACCCTCTTAATTAATCATTTATCAAAGTTGCAAAACATTAGTGACATGAATTTACAAATAAGTTGAATATTTTTTTGCTCTTTATTGTTAGGTGCTAACCATTGGTACATTTTTTGCCTTGATGAGCATCTTAAACAATATGGAGAAAGTAGTTTTAGTTTTTAGGACTACGACCTCTTCGCATACGGAGAAGCCTGCACCCTATACTGCAGTTGAAGTATATAGTTTACACAAACCGCTAGTCTCTAAACATCTTCAAATACAACGAGAGTTGGAGTTTATTTTGAAATATTTAAACAACTTTTGCAAATATTTTATGAACTTTTTCAATATATCTTAAAAGTGAAACCTCATATTTCGCAACTACACAGCAAAATTGGCATTAACTGTGCATAAAATATTTCATGAACTACATCAGCTAGAAGTGAAGGTTATCTAAGTTCTAATCATTTTGTGAATAGGGAACAAATCCTTCCTAGCCTGAACTGAAAGGGATCCACAAGCCTTTCCCCAGACAAATATTGAGGAAAATGTAATCCAAGTTATTATAATATGTAACCACCTCAACCCCTTTTCACGAATAAAGCCAACTCTCGACGCCTTTAACAGGCCTGCCGTTTAATAAAAGTATATTATTAGATTTATCTAAAATGACCTCCAAATCACTGTTCAAACAATGCTTATGTAAAAAGTCTAATTTATTTTGTAACCCAACAACTGTATAATCAACCAACACCACGTCGTCAGCAAACAACAACAACAATGACTTCAATTTCTTCTGTGACAAAAATACCTCGCAATCTACTATTTCGTTAATCTATTGGCAGCTCGTTAAAAAAGACCGTGAAAAAGACAGGGCCTAGCATACAGCTTTGACGAACGCCGAAAGATGTTGTGAATGCGTCAGTTTTCACTCTATTACTTAATATACAACTCTTAACTTTACTATACACCTCTTGAAGACTCACTTCTTAAAATGTGGTAAAATCATACCGATATTTCAAGAATCTGGAAATTGCCTTCTTTCTAAAATTGAATTGAATAAGATTTCTAAATACGGAATGACAGAAAGCTCCCTTTTAAAAAAACTCCATTTGGACCAAAGCTTTACCAGATTTCGAAGAATTAATTTTTTCAGTAGTTAGCCTTGATTTGTACGTTCTCACAAAATGTATGAATTATTATATTCAATACATAAAACAGAGTCATCAAAAATCAGTCACATGATCTGTAAATTCAGGAGAAGCATTCTTACGTTGAGGATTTATGAAACTTAAACAGCAAGGAGGAGAGACAATTCACTTATATTTTGAGAAGAACAGTTATGTCATGATATCATTTATAACCAGTAAGGAACTTTCCTGGACAAACATGGTAAGGAATATATGTAAATATTGAAATTATGAATAATATCAAGTCAATTCATTTACATAATAATACGCTTTCAATATTAATTGCAATACCCCTAACTTATTTTGTCCAGTATGTTAAGATTTTTCATTCAAATAATAAGGAAACATAAACTTAACATTTCTAATGAAGCTGGCGTTTGACAACCCCCATGTATTACCCTATATTCATTATTCTCACTAAAACTGATGAATGAACACTTTGAGTAGAGTAACGTCCCTTTTTAATTTTTCTAGTAATTTATTTTCGGTTTTGTAAGAGTTAAATCTAACTGCAAGAGCCTACGTGTAAGTTTTGAGACGTTGCGAGTGAGAAGTGGTGAATATTACCCTTGTTGAGTCATACATGTAAGGGCAAAGAATGATACTCTTGTTATATATTGTAAAACGTTTCGACACAAGCGAATGCACATATAGTTAAGGTCAGTGTGCTTTCAAACTCGAGATAAGTCGTTTCTATGTAATAAATACTTCAAAGATTGGAGTTACTTCCCTCTAATTGTTTTCTACGATTCAACTTTCGGTTTAGATTTCTGCTAAGAGTGCTTAATCCAAGCAACACCCGCTATAGTTGCTGCTGACAGGTTGGGTACGACATACCACAGCACAACACGTTCAAGGTATTTCAAGGTATGTTGTTCTTTTGTCAGGGTCTTGTAACACAACACTCTCTTTAGTGACATGCGATAAATCATTATCTCTTATCAAATTCTTTGTGTTACATTTAAATATGTTTAATTTATTATCATTACTTCTTGCAACTAAGTGGTGATTTGTACTAAGCAAACGTTAACATATACAAAAATGTATTTTTTAAATTTTGTAGCTGCTTGTGACGTAACATCTGTTATCAAACTGTACCAAAAATTCAAAAGTCTTGAATTTGCCGTTTATTAAGGAAACTCTGAACTTTTAAAGAACTGAAATGATAATGGTTGTGATAAATAACTGAGGTTTATATAAAAAACATTTCGAAAATATACTTCTTATAACGAAAGTACAATTGCAAGTAAGCTTACTAAGCAACAAAACCGAAACTAAGCTTATTGTTGATATGCTATCGATGACCTGTCACCTTCGCGGAAAATCGATTGAGCTGATTCACCATATTGATAGTATAACGATTAAGTATTACGATTTGCAGGTACCTTTTTTGTAGTTACCTTTTTATGGATTGATTATCGTTTTTTCCATTTAATTATTTTCTTTCAATCTGAAGGTTTTATTCTCCAGAATATTGACATGAACGCAGCTACAATTTAGTTTTCACGATGTCACGTGACCGACCAGGTTGATGTGTCACACTATGGTAAGAACTTTTAACTTTATTAATAAATAATTTTCGTAGACGTATTTAAAGGGCAACAGCGTATGTTGTTGGAGTCAAAGATCTCAAACTTCATAAATGATGTTGTTCAATAGATAAATAGTGGTTGTTTATGAAAATAGGAATCTTAGTGCTTATCATTTCACCTTAGTGACAATAAACAGGTTTAAGTCGTAAATTATGATCGCGAATGATTGCAACGTAATTTGGGAATCCTATTTGCATTATATATCAAGACAAAAAGGGACTTATTGGGATAAGTAAGATATAAAACACATAAACATGTAAATGGGAAGCACAATTTTAACCTCTTAAATTTTATATGGCCGTTTTTCGATTATCATTAATAACAAAAAAAATATCGTAATTTTGACAGTTTTGCGCTAAAAATGAAACTTTAGAAAGGCGATTTGAACTTACCACAAGACAAATGGTATTTTGACTCTATTCACATACAAAAATTATCATACTCTGCGTCACCTTAACTGCCCAATTCACGCCTGAGAGCAATGGTTGTGTATGGCGTGTAACATAGTAGCTATTCGCGTTTTCATTCCTAAACCATTTAGTATGACACAATAAGCATTCAAATAATTTGCTCAACACAAAAACGGCTTTTGATTGAAATTGAATAGAATCGCTCCCGCTCACATGACATTTCTGTGCGTTCGTCTACGGTTGTGATTTATCAAGATCATCTTCTGTTCATGTTCTGTGAATGCAAACCCACAAGGAAGATAATGTATTTGTCGGTCAATTGATAATATAAGTAAAAAAAAAAGGAGTTTGCCAATAGCTTTTACTTCTTTCTGTAGAACATACACAATCTCAGGGAAGTTCCCATTGATTAACGTTATATGAAAATGATTCTGCTTCTTCTTCTAGAAAGACATGTATCATGAACGCAATAGGATGTGCTAAATTTTTGTTAGATTTTTTACTTTATTTCAAAAACTCTTAAATGTTAATTTAGACGATATTACCGAATATATATATATATATATATATATATATATATATATATATGCCTCAATTGTATGTCGTGTTTTAATCAAAGTCTAGCGTGAACAAAATAAGTATTATATATACATTATGTGACGTGGTTATGATGATAAGAGGTATTGTGTGCATAGGTTTGTTTACAATGACCCATGTATCATAAGGTCAATTGTTAAACATATTCGGAGGCGTGTAGTCGAAAATTGTAATATGCAATTCCGACATGCATTTTCGATGATGCACGTTTTGAATATGAAGTTAAAAATGCATCGCTCTGTATTTTATGATCAGTTCACGTAAAAACCGTGACCTATCCGTCAGCGTTTAGTTGAATAACATATAATGAAATGGGCGCATTGATCTTTGATGAGTTGATAGAAATCATACTTTCAACAGTAATATATAAGCGGTGTGAATGAATAATTTCTTCTTCATGAAATGATCATTTCCTATTTTACCTAATTCCTTTTTTCGAAGTTCCCAAGAAAATTGAAGATCAATGAATGACGCTTATGTTAATAACGTGTAGGTCACCATGTTTCATCAAGGAAATCGTATGACGTTATTATATTAACGATAACATAGTAGCGATAGCGTTTCATTCTTCTAGAGTCATCAATCCAAATAGATCTAGATCAACCATTAAAAAGAAGAAAAGGTCATGCCGTATTAAATAACAGCATAAATCATTTTTAATTTTTAATTTCAATCAGGGAAAATACGGGTTCTTTTTTCAAGTAATAGTAATATTTTGAGAATATGATATGTTATAGTTACCAACCTCGTTGTCGGCGTGCATGAATTGTTATACCCCACTTCCGGTCTCGTTGCTATGGTTTCCTTTGTTCTAACTGTAGGTGTATTGACCGATACACCTCAATTCTGTAGGTGTATTATCGATACACCTCTACTTTCTCATACACCTACTATTTTATTGTACATCTAAACTTAGTCAGGAGAAGAGATCTTTAACTTTGGCAAACAAAGGGACTTGTAAAACTTGCTATACCAAATTTTTGAGAATTGTAAGCTACGATTGTGGGAATCGAACCAGAATCCCTTACGTTGCAGAGCAGCAACTCTGCCGACTGAGCTATTGAGGATCGATATAAACAATGATACTTTCTGTTGTGTTATGTATATGTTGTTATTTTTCTCTACATAAACCTATGTGTAGGTACTAGTATGTACCAGTTTTTAATAAAATGAAGTTAGTTTATGTTTTTAAACCGTAATTAGAAATTTCAAATCGATATATTAAACCCACGTTAAAGTAAAAGAGGTACTCTTGTTGATATCATTGGGAAGATATTAATGGCGCTTCCAGATAAAGAAGCGGTAGGTGCCAGAAGCATGAGGAAATCGTGCCGCACGTGCAGCATGCTGAAATATACTTGCCTCATAACAAAAAGTATAACCAGTGTAAACATCACCTGAGTAACCACAAAAGACTAAATCTCAAAATGTAAATAAGGAGATGTTTACAACCGTAGACGTTTAAGATTTACAAAATTAACCATGTACAACTCATTCCTATCACTTTAAAAGATCGAAATCATTTGGTCATTAAAATGTCTTCCACATATCAGCTGGATTCGCTGGTCTGGTGATGAGCTTAATGGGCAATTGTCAAGATGATACACGTTCGATCCCCGGTTTCGTCAAAATCATTTGTAAATTCTCCTGATCCAAAATACAAGTTATTTTACGAATCATCTACACTTTGAGAAACAACTAGATTATTTAAAACTTGAACTTGTTGGCAGGTAAGCTTGTTGAACACCGGTGTTCATCAAACTTACCACCTGTGCAAGAGCAAATGATTCAACTTAGTAACCGACCTTGAGAGAACAATAAAGTTGAATGGTAATCAAGGATAATTAAATCACGTGCTCAGGTAATTTGGTATTTCTCGAAAGTTTTAAAGATGTTGAATTGTACACAACATTTTTTTCTCTTATTAGATTCTTACAAATTAAATAAAGTAAACTTGATTATATACTGATATAATTTGACAAAACGATACAAATTAAGCCTTTTTCTCATACATTGTTCTTTTACTTCAAACCGATACTAACATATCAAAGTCAACTAATGAAGGGACTCGTTCCTGTGTTTAAACCATCACTCATTATAGCTATCGGAAACTAAGGGCTAATCAACACTAAGCATGAATGTACTCTGTAACCTATAAGATCGACACCCAGAGCATAAAACCAATATACAACTACTGTAAAAAAATCAATAATTAATAAAATATATATCTGAAGATGTATGTAACTAATTCATGATTTATGTTTGTATCTTCAACCAACCATTTGAGGAAATAAGAAAATTCAATCATTCATACATTGAATCATTAATTCATTCACTTTGAGTTAGGATCACCTTAGTCTAACGGAGTTCTGTGCAAGTTGGCCCTGGTCAATTAAATTGTTCACCACAGACAGACATATTGCAGGACGACAAGGAGGAAGGTGAGACCGGGCTTCTGAATGTCCTGGACAGGATTAGGACTCTCAACCAGGACAGGGTTCAGTTCTTCGCTCAGCTTGCGACGCTCATACCGACAGTGAGAGGTGCGGTATCCAAACCTAAAGGAAAATAGCTACCCTATTATTTGTTGTATCATAACAAGCTGTTAAATAATGACAATTGCTTTAAGAGGATTTTAACGACCGTGTTATGAATGGTTTAATCGTGGAGTTATGATGGTGTCGTTCTATTCTTATAATACGTCATACACTTAGGAATAACATGTTATTCCATTTCATTTAACCAAAAATAAATACTATTAAACATATAAAAAACAAAGGTATATACAATATGAAAGGTCGCAGTTTTGACATCGCTTTACAATCTTGTTCAATCGAGGAGCTTTTCTAAGATTTTTTAAGACAGCTCTTCCTTTCAGCCTCACCGTTACAGGACAATGATGAAGACATCAACATTCCTGTGTCAAGACAGTTCTGGCGTCGAGTGCTGCAGTGGCTGGTGACGCGAAACAAATGGCGGGGAGTATATTGTCTGTTCAATCCTCGGGAGATACAACCTGAAGATAGACAGTGGTCACCACTTCATGGCCGAGCTATCGGGTTCAGTGTGGATGACGTCAGAGTCTGTGATCTACTGCAATCAACGAATAGTGAGGACCTCAGGACATGGGGAATATGTCTTGCAATATGGCTATTGAAGCAAGGTGCCCGTATAGAACTCATTTCATCAGCCGAAGGAGAATCAGTAACCATAGCTGCTGTGAAGACATCACTTAACGCTGGTAAGTACATTAAACTGCAATTTAGCGAAAGTTAAGAATATCTTGACCTTATTATAGTCATAAACTTTTACTGCTCGGGAATGATATTGGAATCAATCATAGTGCTTGGATGAAAACGATATTTGATCATTTTGCAAACATCATTTTCAAAAAAGGCTTCGTGGATGATGTTTGAGGACTTTACATGGAACAGCAATTTAAAACAAACAACAAGTCTGTCTTGATTTTACAATGACACCACGAAATGAGTCAAATCTTATGACCGTATGCTTTCCAATTAAATTCACCGAGGAAAGAATCTGTTTGAGAGGCATTCTGAAAGCTTTAATTTCTACGAAGAGGAGGTCTTAAAGTGGTTATATGAGTTCATAACGCTTCATCCAACACCTGAGTTCTGTGACGTTCCAGGGATGTCTGAGTTGCTGTGTTACGTCATGGAGATACGTCCAGAGCTGACTCTGAGTCTTGATGACGCTGACCAATCTGGTGACTCCCCTCTCCATCTGTGTGTCAAGTTCCAGCAGCCTGATGCGGAGTCTGGAGCAGCAGTTGTTCTTCAGACTCTTCTTGACCTGGGCTGTTGTACATCTGTGAAGGACAGGCAGTTTAGGACTCCCATTCAGTATGTAGAGGAACCAGACGAAAGATACACAATGCTTAGCCATGCGGCCAATCATGCGGGTAAGTTTAATGGTAGGCTGAGGAAGATTTTGCTCATTTTCTCAGTATCATTACACATTGTAACTATACATATACTCTTCTGGACGATTGATTCGATTTTAATCAAACAATTGTTATGAATACAGACAAAATCTTATTGACCAATTGCAGGTATTGGCAGGTATGTGAAATTACAACTAATTTCTTCGAGTCTATTGACATCAGAACGCTTCCTAATAGAGTACATGTTATCATAATTTAAGGAAAGACATGATCAACAAAGTTGTTTGGAGCATATGATTATCCATATCCAGGGACTGGTCTGAAAGACCGATTTTGGAAGATGAAGAAGCTTGGAGATGATCACTTCCAGAAGGACGAGTTTGAAACGTCCCTGAGTTGGTACAAGAAGGCCCTTGTTCTGGCAGAAAGTGCTCCCAATATGAAGATGGAACTTGCTCTGCTTCACAGCTCTTGCTCCTGCGTGTATGCAAACCTCGCTGTTTTGGAGGACAAAGATCTTCCAACTTCATCCTCTCAAATGGTAAACCAGACATTTACAAATAAAAACTTTAAAAAAATATGTACAAATTAGGTTATACCATTATTAAATATCAACGAAATATCTTATTCATCAAGAAAAGAAGGCAAGCCTCTTAATATAACATTAACGAGCTCAACCATCGAACATTTCCTGACTCCAAACACATGCTCCAATAAACATGAAATTTTGTCCAGTGATATTATAGCATTTCTGAGCTAATGTTTTCAGTTGAAAGTTCTTGTAAATAAATTTTATGTTTTTACATATTTTGTCATTCCAGTGCAAAGAATTATGTGAAAGAAAGGATCTAGCTGCTGTCCTCTCTAATATAAAAAATCCAGATGTTACCCCAAACAAAGAAGGAGCTTCAGAGGACAAAGAAGGTCAAGAAGAGAAATCAGATGATGATGAAACTGAGGACGATGTCAACGATGACATGAAATCCGATGAAAGCAGGGATGAAAGATTACAAAATAATGCCCAGGCGATCCAAAAAGAACTGGATTTATTGAAAATAGAAGTTAGAGCAGAAAGATTTGAAGATGAAGAAGAAATAAGTAATGAAAGTCTCCTTTTTGACAGTGATGTTACCATATATGAACGTACACAAGAATCAGATGTTGTTTTAACCACAGAAGCGTTCGAAAAAGCACCAAGTTTGTTGAAAAACGATCTTGCTTCAAAGGAAGAACAATATGGGAATGAAAATGAAGGTGATCGATATCAGGCAACTCATTTGTTTGTCAACAAGGATGATATGGACCATCTGTCCGGTGTGGGGATAGCAGAATCATTGAAGAACCTCGCACATGTGATCCATGAAGAACAAAGATTGTTGAAGAACATTGAAACTTCAATTGAAGAAAACATTCACTGTGACAATGAAAGAACTGACAGACCATCTCCAATCCGTGGTCATCTGTCACTGCCAACGGGAGCTTCGAAGAACACATATGTTTTGGGAGAGCTACAAGAAGATGACGAGAATACAGATACTGAATTGACACATACTTCTTCTCCAGAGGAAGCTCAGGAATGTGGTAACAACTTTGTTATCTATGTAGAGAAGGGATCAGGCAACAGTAAAGAGACACAAGATTCTTTTGGTGAAAGTACTTTGCTAAACCACTCTGATTGTATGATTATGTTTGAGGTTGACCATGACAATAAGCAAATCATGATTCATGACCAACCATTCGTCAGTCCAGGTGTCTCTAGTCCTGAGCAAACTGCAAATGATGTTGAGAAAAATAGTGATCTGTCCGAAACACGAATCCTTTCACCAGTTGACCATGACTCAAGAGCATCAGATGGACACTATAAACAAAATGAACCTGACAGTTCTGATCAACTATGGAGAACAGATGATATGATTACTGTATCAAATACACTTCAAGAAACAGATTTAACAGAGTTTAAAGGTGGAAAGGAAAATACTGAATTATACAAGGAAACAGATGGAAAACAGGAAAACGAAAACCTGGATGCAATCCCGACTGCAAAAGCAGATGATCATGGCAACAATCAGTTCACTGGAACAGTGGGAAAAGACGGGCAAATGGCAGAAGAACCAGCTCGCAAGGATGAACAGGTCTCAGGAGACACAGCTGGCAAGGATGAACAGGCGTCAGGAGACACAGCTGACAAGGACGAACACGCGTCAGGACACACCACTAGCATGTACGAACAGGTGTCAGGAGACACAGCTAGCAAGGATGAACATGTATCAGGAGACACAGCTAGTATGGATGAATTGGTGTCAGAAGACACAACGAGCAAGAATGAACTGGTGTCAAAGGACACAGCTAGTATGGGTGAACTGGTGTCAGGAGACACAGCTAGCAAAGATGAACAGGCGTCAGGACACACAGCTAGCATGGATGAACAGGTGTCAGGAGACACAGCTAGTATGGATAACCTGGTGTCAGGAGACACAGCTAGCATGGATGGACAGGTGTCAGGACACACAGCTGGCAAGGATGAACTGGCGTCAGGACACACAGCTAGCAAGGATGAACAGGCGTCAGGACACACAGCTTGCAAGGATGAACAGGCGTCAGGAGACACAGCTAGTATGGATGAACTGGTGTCAGGAGACACAACGAGCAAGGATGAACAGGTGTCAGGAGACACAGCTCGCAAGGATGAACAGGTGTCAGGAGACACAGCTAGCAAGGATGAACAGGCGTCAGGAGACACAGCTAGCATGGATGAACTGGTGTCAGGAGACACAACGAGCAAGGATGAACAGGTGTCAGGAGATACAGCTAGCATGTACGAACAGATGTCAGGAGACACAGCTAGCAAGGATGAACAGGTGTCAAAAGACACAGCAAGTATGGATGAATTGGTGTCAGAAGACACAACGAGCAAGGATGAACAGGTGTCAGGAGACACAGCTAGCAAGGATAAACATCAAACAAGAAAAACTGATACAGAGGACGACGAGCAGTCAGAGGATAAAGCTGGTAATGGTAGAAAACTGTCAGAAAAATCAACTGAAAATGATGAAAATAAGTCAGAAGATTCAGATTCACTGTTCGAAAATATGTCAAATTTAAAAGATGGACAGTTGGAAAATCAATCGATGGAAACATACAGGAGTAATGAAATCTTTATAGCAGAGTCAATTCAACGGAGTGAACCGGGTGTGAAGGATGAAGAAAAGGAAATCATAAAAGAAAACAAATCAAGAGCAACAGGAAAAGAGGAAGGAGTAAGCACTGAAACCACACCCCAGAAAGAAAAAACAGAAAGAGTGAATGAAGAAAAACCAGGCAACGAAGACATTGAGATTGAAAACTGGTCTGAAGTATCAGACAATGACGATCGTGGTGTCATGTCTTTTTTGGCAGGTCACAAGACTGAGGACACTGCTATACCAAATGCGGCAGCACATCAGGTTTCTAAATCTGCTTCTACTCCTTTCGCCATTGACAATGACAAAATGACACCTACAAAGAAGAAAAGAAGGAAAACGAAGAAGAAAACGTCAAAACCTTTACCAACAGTTGGTCAAAGTCTCGAAGGGAACACCATGCAAATTGAAAAACAGGATCTAAATGAAGCAATTTCTAATCCAAAAAAGAAATATGCGCAAGAAAAGGCACAGCATCAAGCTTATCAAATGAAAGAGAAAACCATCTCGGATTGTACAAGAAGTATAAATGAAGCTATACAGGATCCCTCAAGTCCTCTTTTCAAAGAAAAAGGACTTGAGACCGAGAGTATAACCATAGATAGTAGTGAAGTCGTCCAAGAGGATCAAACAGATGACATCAACGAAATGGTTATTGATAATTATGAAGAACTAGCAAACATTGATACTGAATCGTTTGATGAAGCCACCTGGGAAATAGAGTGTACAGCAAACGCTTGGAAACAGTTGAAAGAAAACACTGTGCCAATGTCTTTAAGGCAACAAATCATCAAGTATGTACAGCAGCTAGCATTTGGTGCGTGGAAGAATGTTCCACGCAGAAAATTACATGGAACAAGAGAGACCTATGCAACGAAAGTGGTAAAGTCATTGAATGTTTACATGGTATGGGAAATCGCTGTTGCGTTTTCTGGTAGATGCAGTGACGATCCAGACCGGAGGCTCCAGGGAAAATCCTCTCATATAACTGGGGGCAGAGTTTACACAGAAATCATACGTATTTGGGGAATAGTATTCTCTGAACAAGACATGCTTGCACTTGCTGAGTCAATCAGCAAATCACACATAAGAGCTGAGGATTGTATATTGAAAAAACGCCTTAAAATCCTTGATGAGAGAAAATATGAAATTGAGACCAAAAGGAGAATTCCAAGACAGTTTTCAGAGGTTAAGAATGATGAAGAGGGAAAGACAATACAGTTGTCCCCTCCTGCCAGTCCACACAAAACAGAGTACCACATATTGAAATTCTATGTCTTCTCATCAGCTCTTGTCAATATTCTCCTTCATGCTGACACAAAAAGAGTCGATCTTCCCTTCAAAGTAACACATAGAGAACATGCAATAATTCATCTTCAGTCGGAGACGCCTATACTGTTACTTGGAAGAAGTGGGACAGGCAAGACGACTTGCTGTTTATACCGGTTGTGGAACAATTTCATTTCATATTGGCAGATCCAAGAAGGAAACCCGTTTCTTCCAAGGATAGATTACCTCTTCAAAAGTAGACAAGGTAAGTGACACATCTTTGCAGTTTGATAGAAGTAGCACTGTTTACTTTTAATCTTAAATTTTCTTCTATGCTATTAAAACCAAAGCACATAATGTACACTACACACCAAAAGAAAGTCACCTTTTTAATTAAGCGTTCAATGCTTCGTTTAAGCAAGAGGTGGTCTTACTCGATATTGACCACAGTGACTGAATTTGAATGTTTTAAATAATTGTAGTTAAGACTGAATAACGTTGTCGGTTTAACATTCAAATTTTATCAATTAACGTTCAAATATTTTATGATAACAAAACAAACAGTTTTGTTATGTTTGACTGTTTTTGAGTAAAAAGTGAGAGCGATATTTCCTTTGCAGCTGAGTGCATGTCCTTCGTGTTTGTTCTATCTTGCAGGGAGAAAAGCAGATATTACTACTCAATGGTGTTAAATATTACAAACAACTGATTGGACAAACATAAGTAAAGTGCATATTGGTTCAATTTGCGATGTGGAATATATCAAGAGTGATGTTCCTTGGTGGGCATCATTATATGACTTAAATGTCCTGCAAAGTAAACATTTTATATAGACTGTCTTAATATGTCAAATATGTAATAGGTCTTTCCAATGTTCAGATGCTGAAGATGAAGGAGAAGAAAGCAGTGATGAAAATCATGGTGAAGTTGATGCAAAAATTGCTGTAGATGGAGAAGTTTGCGATAGAGATGCTGGTGATGAAGTGGATGTTGACGCAGATGCTGAAGAAGAAGATGATTATGGAGAGTATGATAATCTGCACCAAATGTTTGTTACAAAAAATCCAGTCCTTTGTCATGAAGTAAAGAAGAATTTCTTAGAATTCTGTTCTGCACATGAAGAAACCTTAGAACACGTTGAGGCTGCCACAACAGATATTCCAGCCACCCTTCAAGAAGTTTCAGATTTGTCCTATCCTCTTTTCTTGACATCAAAGAAACTATTGCTGATGTTGGATGCCTCTCTAGGCCCCCCTCACTTCTTTGCAAGAAATGATGATGGCAGTCTGAAGATGAAAGTTGACGGCTGGGAGGATGCCAGTGAGGAAAATACACTTCTTTTGCATCCTGATTCTGATGATGAGGATGAATTCGCTGAGGTTGATTATCGCCATGCTGCAGAGCATGAACAATTTCCCCAACCGGTCAGAAGAAAACAAGACCCAAGAAAGGAGGTAACTTATGATGTCTTCGTTGACAAAGTTTGGCCAAAGATGCAAAAGAAGATAGGAGTTAAGTACCACCCTTCTTTGGTTTGGACAGAGATGATATCATTTATTATGGGGTCCCAAGATGCTCTTTTTGAACCAAAAGGTTACTTGTCAGAAGCACAATACATGGAAATTGGAAAGAAAAGAGCTCCAAACTTTTCTGGTGATAGAAGCAAGGTTTATCAACTTTTTCAGCGGTACGTTCAGTACAAAACTCAGCATCAGATGTTTGATGAAGCAGATTTTGTCAGGCATATTTTCCAGCGCCTGAACAAAATGCCTGAGCTGCCATGGGTACTCCATCAGCTATATGTTGATGAGACACAAGACTTTACACAGTCAGAACTGAGTGTTCTCTTGAGAATAACACAGGACCCAAATAAAATGTTTCTCACTGGGGACACTGCACAAGGAATCATGAGAGGAATTTCCTTTCGCTTTTGTGATCTGAAAAGTCTTTTCCATCAAACAAAAACGTCCCTTGAAGAATATCAGAGACGGAATTTGAATGAACCCAAAGAAGTGTATCAGCTAATACACAGCTACAGGTCTCATGTTGGAATACTTAGCCTTGCCTCATCCGTGCTGGAACTGATGGTTGAGTTCTTTCCAGAATCATTTGATCGGCTGAAAAAGGACCAAGGTCTCTTTCATGGACCCAAACCAATTCTGTTGGAATCTTGCAGTGTTGAAGACTTGATGGTTCTCATGCAGGTACAACTGTTATCATCTTAATGATAATATATAGTATGAAGGTTTTTACTTTTCAATAATAATTCCTTTATGATATGAATTAGGGCGATAGATCTTTTAATTGAAAATTCATTTCTGGTAGTTTTTTCTTTTACTCTTTCACCCTTCAAATCAAGCTAAAACATAAATGATTTACGGATGAAAGGGTTAATAGGATTCAGTTTATTTCAAACAAAGTTCTTCTTACGACTCTGTGTGAACGCCTCCAAACTGTTTACAATGATAAGGTCTCATTTGCAAAGCATACTCATTCAAAGGTATAAATGATGTTTACTAGTTTATTATGGTATCAGCAATTGATGTAATTCCTTTTGCACAGGGAAACAACAGGGACACTTCTCATATTGAATTCGGTGCACACCAGGCCATCCTGGTAGTTAATCAGGATGCAAAGACGAGTTTGCCAGACATTCTATACAACAACAGTATCGTATTGACAATATTTGAATCCAAAGGTTTGGAATTCGATGATGTTCTCCTCTACAACTTCTTCACAGATTCGGAGGTCAGTTAAAGCAGATTTCTGATTTCATGACACATAGTACAAACTGTTTTTCTTTGCTCTGTGCATTTGACTATTTGATCAACTAACTCACATGGCAGATACATTCACTAACAATTTGTTTCCGTTTCAGGCTTCCAAAGAGTGGAGGGTTGTGACACAGTACCTCGAGTCCTTATCAAAGCAAGACAAATTGAGGGAAGACCTTGACAATGTCCAGAAAATTGACCATGGTACTAGGTTATCTTTATTCAGAAAATATTGCATTTTCTAGATCATAGATGTTTGCATATGTAACGTTTTTGATAATGCAAATATATCAACTTTACTACTGGGTAGTGACAGTGATGACGTTTTTCATCACATGATTTAGACAGGCACACTTTTGGAATTTCTCCTGCATATCTTTTGATGGTAATTTTCCAGAAATGCTTAGACAGCCACATAGACCGAGGGCCCTCGACTTCGACCCGACTCAGCACAAGGTTCTGAACTCGGAGCTGAAGAACCTGTACACAGCACTGACTAGAGCTAGAGTTAATGTGTGGCTCTTTGACGAAGATGAAGACAAAAGAGCACCAATGTTTGAGTATTTCAAAGCTCGAAAGTTGGTCCGTTCTGTCAGTGTGTCAGACAGACGGGGACATAATTCAGGTAACCTTAGTTTTATCATTATTTTGACTCGTTGAAGATGAGCTTTAATCGACTAAGTGGTACATGTACCTAGTAGAGAATTGACATAACAAATGTGTCAGGGAATAACAGGCTTGCAGTTCAACAGTTATTATTCAACTGAAACTAATTCTTTAAGTGGTTTGTTTATATGTTTAGACAAAAACCTGGCGAATGTTATTTGTTGCAATAGTTATACTATGATGCAAAAACAATTGACAACTTTAGAAAAGTATTGACACTTCTAAACAGAGCCACAAAAGTCTAGTCATTGTCTGATAAAAATTGTTTTCCTATAACAGTTTGTTCTATTGACTATCTTTAATACAAAAAAGAAAATCTTCCATATCATATAACTATCTTATGATTTTATTTAATTGCAAAGTATATACACATGACGTTTATAGCTTTGTGGAGCACGGTGGTGTATTAGGTGGTGTATTGATTAGCGCTTTGGCCTCCCACGCCAATGGCTCAAGTTTCTTATCCAGGTTTCTTATGCCATGTCCTTGGGCAAGACACCTCTTCCACATTGCATTCAGTCTACCCAGCTGTACAATTTGGCACCTGATTGTCGGTAGTTGCAAATATAGATAATGTATCTCCTACGTATGACATTACTTTAAACTTTTTATCTATTCAGGATGAAAGCAATAATAATCTAATTTTTACAATATTATTTTTTAACCAGATTTCCAAGAAATGGTATTTGCAATGAAATCTTCCGAATCCGACTGGGTTAAGAGAGGGGACGAAATGATGGCAAAATCGCTCTATGACACAGCTGCTAAATGCTATGAAATGGGATTTGAGATTGAGAAGAGAAACCTAGCTCTGGCACATAGCCAAGCACAAAGAGCAAAGAAAATGAGGGACTCTCCACGAGAAATGAAAGAAGCATTTATTCATGCTGCTGACATGTTTTTTCAATGCAGGGAAGCTTTAAAAGCGAGTCAATGTTTACAAAATGCACAGGAATTTGGACTTGCAGCAAAAACCTATTTCAAAATGGGTAAACTTCTTGATGCTGCAAAAATGTTCCAAAGAGCAAGGAATTTCACCAAGGCCTGTGAATGTTTGATTGGCATAAACCAATATGGTAACGCTGTCCATATGCTAGACAAGGCAGAACTTTTTGAACAGGCTATCAACTGTCTCAAACAGTATGAAGAGAAATTAAAGGTACCTCTATCTTTCATAACTTGGAAATTGACACATACCTCTTTACCATAAAGTTATTAATTCGTTCAATAACTCATTAGAATTGTTCAGTTTAGGTTTTTAATTTTTAAATTTTTTCTTTTCAGATGATCACAAGGGAAGGCAAGGCTATTCCCCAAGGACTGATTGAAAATAAACCCCAGGTTCAGGAGAAGGACCTGTGGTGGAAACTGATTAAAAGCCTGCATAGTCAACGAAAAGAGAAAGAGATGCTGAAGGCTTTGAGAAATCTTTCCAGAGAAGAACATTTGGAATACTTGGAGAAACATAAGTACTACAGAGAAGCTGCTGAGCTGATGCTGGAGGATGGTAACCCTGATACATTTATCAAAAGTCTGGCAAAATGTCCAGTACAAAAAGTTGTGCAATATCATCTCCACTCTTCTCCTTTTATGAAAGTATAAAAAGAAATCACTTAACAGTAGATGATATGTTATAAGATACTCGTTGTTACTGCTGCTTTAAATATCTTATTTTGTAAAAATCAATTGGAAATAATAAGGATTAAAGGAATTATACCAAAGATCAGATGCTGGGCCATTTATAAAATTTCGGCGACTGTTGTTTAACATTTCAGATAATGTATAAAAGAAATTGTACACTTAATTAACATGTATTCCAGGAAAGACAGGACAGACTGATGCTGCAGAGATGCTCCTGGGACATGGTATGTTCAAATTGGCACTTGAATATGCAGAAAAAGGCAACGACTCTGATATCCAAGCCAAATGTCATGAGATTCTAGCCTTGGACATGATCTCTTCTTATGAGTCAGAAATGAAGGACAACCAAGATGTCAGAGAAAAGATAGTGAATCATCTTAAACAGGCGAAAACAGCTTTTCAAAGAGCAGACAACAAAAATGGTGTAGCAATGTCAGTGTATCATCTCTCCAAACTGACAAGAAGAATTTGGGATGCAAAGGATGCCTATGAACTTTTTCAAGCAGTGAAACCGCTTCCAAATTACGTAGGAATGATAGAATCATGGCGGATAGTGGTTGAGTCAATAAAGAAGCACTATTTTCAGGACTGCAAGAACTTGATTTTGAACATCAATGTATTGCTGAGTGTAATAAAAACATTACTTGAACAGTCCGACGCTACACAGAGAAACATGTACAAAATGTACATGCAGTTCTATGGTCTGCACGAGAATGTTTTGGAACCAAACTCTCTACTTGTTCATCCAAAACAAAGTCCACTATGCGCAGATATCATCCCAAACTTCTACAAGAAGAATGAAAGACGAGAGAAGTTGGTCAGCAGAGATAAAGAAACAATGTCGTTTCAGATTTCTCTTTACCTTGGAAACATTCTCTGCCAATTTAATGATATTTATAAAAAATGGTTGCACCCAATTGCTATCAAATCACTTCAGTGTAGGTCTTTCGTGGAAGGAAGAAGTCTAGGTCTTGGAAACACTTGTGCTAATGGAAACTGTCAGCAATTGCATGAACCATACAACAAATCATCAGCACGCACAGCTTTAGAAATAATGTCCTGGAGGGTAAACTTGGAAGCCAATGTGTCTGAAGGTGTTTTGGATATTTTGGATATTGCGTCCAAATCTAAAGAGAGAATGCAAGAGCTGAGGAAAAACTTGCCAGAAAAATCTTTTGATGTTTGCACGGAATTTTTGGACTTTGTCATGTCTTCTCAAAGATACACCGGTTGGTTTTCAGACTCAAAGAAATCGATTGGGCCTGCTTCCATGAAGTCAGTAAAAAGACATGTGCGAAATTTTCTCAAGAGTCAAAAGGGCAAAACCCTTGAAGAAAAATGTGGTTCAGTAGACTGGATCGTAAGGGAATTTACATTCAATGCGCTCTATGGACTTGAAATTGACATGCATAAAGAATGCTGCAATGTTGAGGAACAAGTTAAGCACGATAAGAAATGTTTGATTAAGGAGAAACAACTCGCTTTTCTCTGTATGCATCGTGGCAAAGAATCACTGGTAGAGTTAATTGGAACTATATTTCTTGACTCCTGTGAAAACTTGCAAAGAAATGTTGAAAAAGCAGTTTTTGACTACACAAAATATGTGAAGGTACTGGGTGACAGAAACAGGCTGTTGAATTTTCCAAAATGGCCTCTGTTTTTCTTCTGGCATGAAACGTTTCTAACTGTCGCACTTGTCACTTTGACAAAGATGTCTAAGGGGTCAAATAGTGTGATTCCTTCCAGTTATCTGCAAACCTTGTCAGCAGTAGATGACTGCTTCCCAACAAGCAAGATACAGCAAATTATCAATGACACAGAGATGAATCAGTCTATTTCAGCACAATTTCAAGGACGTGTAGAACGTTTTGCTGGTGTACTCTGTGGTTACAAAACCAAAATGAATCTTCTAAATGCCGTCTTCAAAGTTGGAAATGTCAAACCTCCAAATTTCCTCCATTTTGAACGCTGTCTCGTACTTGCTCTAGTGATTATGGCAAATGCTGACTGGTTTAGCTCGGTACAAGATGAACTAATGAAAGTAGTAAAGACATTTGAAATATTGGAATGTTTACCAAGGCGACTGAAAAATGCTCTGGAGGCAAGCCAAAATGCCAAGGGAATTACTGACATAGTGTCAACACTAAAACAACTTCTTCAGAATCGAGAGAATGAGCAGCTTTTCTGTTGCAAATGGATGTGGAAACCAACCCAAAAGGTGGGAATTGATAAGGAAGAGATAAAAAGCTTTGAAATGTTTTCAACAACTTTCCAAAGTGTTGTAAAAGATGAAGAAAAGTATACTGAACTTGATGTTGAAGTGGAAACAACTGTTGATGAAACCGAAGAAGAGGATTTGAGACTTGCTGACGATTTTGAAAAAAGGTTTCAGGAACAACGATGTTATCAACAAGAAAAGCTTATGGACAAATCTGCTAGGACAATCCAGAGATTTTTTCGAAAGATTACCTTCAGGGCTATATTGGAAACACGCAAGTTAATAGAGAGGTGCAAGAGAAAGGAGGTGGAGGAATTCCTTATACCGTACCAAGTGACAGAAACAATGTGTGGAATTTGTTCAGTTGCTCTCCTAAAGGATAGAAATGAATCTTTGGAGCCATCAAAACTTCATACTGATGAGAACATTTTGGAAGACCCATCCAAAGATGCTGTGTCATGTCAGAGTATTGCAATGATGTTGATGCATGGTGATGACATGGATGAAACACTAGAAGAATCAGGAGAAAAAGAAGAGGTGGAAAATGTTGATAAAGAAGGATTGAAAGAAGGAGAGAAACAACATCATGAAGAAAATCTCGAGACACATGAAACGCATGTATCCTCGCAGCAACACCAGGTGAATTCGAGAAACTACACTGCATTCAAAGAACTTTATGAGGAGTACTTCCTCCTTCAGGTTCCCGAGGTCCACAGATTCGTAACAAGTCTCCGAAACGAACAACTTTTTATAGCAAATCCACAGGAGCAGCTTCGTACATTTGACTACATGATTGATGTTGTTTCCTTCCTATTGACAAGCATACTAAGGGATAGGAAATGGTTTCTTGTGTTTGATCTCCGATCGAAGGTTATACCTCTGTATCTCTACTACAGAAAGGCGTCAGAAGAGGCTGAAATGTGGAAACAGCATCTCATGGTAATATTTTTATTCTTTATGTTGTCCTGATGATTGAAGCTTGAACCGAACATGATTAGAAAGTATGTTCTTCATCATGATCATTTCTTTTTTTTTTCATATGTAAGATTGACGCAACCAAGTCGTTGGACTGTTTTTAAAAAATCAATTACTTGAGAGTCTTTTCAAATGCTTGGGACTGAGGTCAAAATGAAATTCTAACAAAACACAAAAACTAAAATGGAAATACTAATATTTCTGATTGGTTCTTCTTAACAATTTTGGAGTATTTATTACCTCTAAATATTTACTAGTGAGTTACATTCCTCCACTCGGTTAGAAATTTAATTCAGGGATACAAAATGCATTACATCCAACGAAAATAAAACAAAGAATTTATTGACAAAAGATTTTTCTGTATCTTAGTTTTTTGTCTTGAAATAATAATCGATGGGCATAACAAATAATACAACCAAACTTTCTTATTTTCAGTGGAAAAGATTGCAAATTGAATCAAAAGAAAAAAAAAAGTGCCATAATACACATTCACATAATTTATGTGGCTGTTAATACCTCATTATTTTATGCATTTTCTGATCAGTTGTTAGGATTACCCTGGAATAGTAGAGAGGATTTTATGAGGCTCTCAGAAAAATAGCTTTTTAATATTGCTGTAAACAGTTTGGATTGGAAGAGACACTTTTCCAAATTTAATAGACCTTGCATTAACTGACAATTTCATTCAAAAATATTAACTAGTGCGACAAATTGAGTCAGTTAAAAAAGAATTCCCTAATTTGATTATTTTCTAAATGGACTCGTCAAAAAATAACTTTGTTGGGATCTGTAAAGAGAGTAGTAATAAAGAAATAATGGTCTTACTAAGACTTTGTAATCTGTAATGCATTCCTTTTCAGCAGTTTCATCAACAACCATACTACCAAGGGCCCAGTGATGAGCAAACCTCAGGCGAAATGCAACCAGCTATGGCCTACGGTGGAACAAGTCAGTCATACCATGAAGAAACACTGGATGGTTTTGATCTGGTAAATGTTGAGTACCAACCATCAGTAGGGTCATTTGTTCAACACGATGACAATCCAATCTATCAACAAGACCATATAGTTTATGATCGTCAGAATCTTGTTGATGAACCTGTTGAGAACAGGGAAAGGAATCGGCATGGGAGAATACGAGGTCAGGAATACAGACGACATGGCGACAGACGAGGCAAGAACAGAGGAAGGGGGAGAGAATGGGGCAGACAGCCGAGAGGAAACGAAGAGAGAAGGGACGGGCAGCCTAGAATATACAGAGGGGGAGGGGGTAGGCAGCCATGGGGAAATGGAGGGAGAGAGAGAGGAAGGGGGAGAGGACAGAGAGGTGCACGTGGCCACCCCAATCTACCACCAAGACTTCAGAACCAGCAGCTTCAGATGTACAATGAAAGGATATACAATCCAAACGCGTTTTAGCTGTTGCTCATACATTCCTCAGGGTGAAGACAACTTTTGTGTTTACGTAGAAAATATTTCATCTTATTATGTTTCGAATGATGAAATATGCAATTTATCGCTGAAAATAATACCCGTATTTTCACTGAGTGAAATAAAAATGGTATTCTACTCAGTGAAATGACGCAACAATCATATGACGTCGTCTGTGACGTCATGAAACAATTGAATTATGTCATGCAACGGCCCGCGCTAGCGAAGCATTTTAGCTTCTCCATTCATATAGTTAGGCAACCTCCAAGTCAGGGCGCCTTCCCTTCGAGTACCTCTACGGTAGTTGCCCTGCCTTCACTTGCGGGGGCATTGTTGTCAGGATTCTTGACAACAATAGGAATTGACGTCATCGATAGTCTCGAACCAAATCGTTATTTTTCATACAAATAACTTGGTTCGAGAGTATGTTTTAAACGTTAGGCGTATGAAATTTTATGAATATTACAAAAGTTGGTGTTATTTGCTTCAAATATAATTTTGTATTTGATGAGTATATGGTGGACAATTTGTTACGTTTCAAAAATTCAAAGACAACTAAATGAAATAACAAAAACTTTCGTTTGCCGTACTCATTTCTTGAGTCGTTGTTCGGAGTTGCATTGTGAATCCTATGAGTTAGGAGCTTCACTTTTAGAGCGTGACATCAATCGTTGGTTGCACGCGCTGTGTTAGAGCTTTTTCACCTTAAAGCCTTCTGATGGCAGCGAGTATATTAGTGACGTCACGGAGCGGATACTCGCTGTCTGGAGCTAGATAGTTAGGGTCATTAACGTGGTTTTGGGAAACATAATAATTAGAACATTTGACATTTCTCGTCGAATACCATGAATATCTCATCTCGTGAAGTAGAAAATCATATATTTACACTCGTGGCTACGCCACTCGTGAAAATATAAATTTCTACTTCACTCGATGAGATATCCATGGACGAAAAATGTAAAAAATTCCTCTATAAATTAATTTTCAATTGTTATTAAAAATGATAAATGTAAATTGTATGTTCAGTTCTGTTTGTCTTTGGGGAAAAGATAATGTGATCAGATTGTAAGGGATACCAGACCCAGTTTTATTTGTTCAATATCCAATTTTTTCTTCTACATGTATATACTGTATCACTATATTCTGTACCTACAATTTTGTTTTTTGTTAATTTTATCATTGGATATATTCATACATGAATACTGATAAATACAACTTGTCACCTACATTTACAAGTTGCATACGTACCATACTATAATATCTAAAAGCGTGTAATATATTTACAAAGATTTACCAAAATGGATTAAGAAATGTAATTCATTAAATATTTGATGAATGGACAATTCACTTTCTTTAGATATATATATTATATAAATCAGTCAATACAATTTAAAAAATGAATCAATTTTCAGTATCATCGAAACCATAACATGAACATATTGTTGAGTATTCGTGTTATTGTGAATAATGGAATCTACACTCACTTTCTGTTATTTCTCAAATTCGTGTGTTGATTGTACTTATTAAAAGACTTTATAATAGCAAAAACATTGATCATTGATGAGTGCAGATTTGAAACGATTTTAACAGACTATTGATTTGTGCGAAGTAATTAATTCAGGCATGGAACCAGGACTGGGTGGTCTCCCTTTACATGTTTTCTAAGATATCTTATTCGCATTAAAATGCATAACAATCTATGAGAGAAATTAATGCATAAACAAGATGTAGAAAGTTGTGTGTGAAAATAGTGATATTTTTATTTTTAACATTTTATGATTAATGTTGTATTTGTATGTTTGAAATGATGGTTTAGATTTGAATATTGTATGATAGATATTAAATGTAAATGACAACCATGTCACCTTATTTATTGCGATATACCATACGTTTGATCTAAAGCTGGTGGTTTGACCAACACTTTATGTAATATGTTTCCTTATATTTTTATGGTTATATTATTTAGAATAACCTGAACTTACTTGTTTATTTATGACCTTTTTCAGTCATTTCTCATATCAATGTATGCTTACCTTCGGTATGTGTACCATATTCATGATTTATAATATGCATTACGATTCATTTGTATTGATAACGTAGCAGATTAACCTTGCCTTAAACATGTGCTATTAATGAAAGTCTGCAATTTAGGAATGGAATGGACAAGCTCCCCAAAAGTTTTTTCTTATAAGCAATCATGTATATTATTGGCTATTGCAATATTTATTTTTATATGCCTTACGGTAAGTGGGGAGCATTGAGGGTGAGCAAGGTATTTCTGGCCAGGTCTTTAATAGACGCCGGGGAAATAACTAATTGATTCTCCCTAAGACAATGAATATCCTTAAAGTACAATTTCAATTATATATATAAAATATCAAAAACCAATGTTTTGAAATTTCTTTTGAAAAAAATTCAATCGTGATAATAATTTGGCCAAAAGAAGTTTCTGGTCTCTAATATATCCTTATTTCAACGTCACAATGAGACTTACATTTCACTTTTATCATCAACATACATCAAGACGTTGCACTGATTCTCAACATATTTCATAAAAAAGCTTTATCATAGGATAGAAGGTAGATGAGCAACCTTCATTTGCATGTTCTATATTTATAGAATGTGCTATATATACGTGACAATATTTCATAAGACACTTTATCCAGATTTGCACTCAGTCTACCAGCTGTACAATTGGGTACCTGAATTACGGGAAGGTGAACCTACAGGGTCGCGTGAAGCGCTTTATAGGATGCATCAAAGTACTATTTCCTCAGGTTAATAATACCATTTGTGCTCTTCGAGCATGCTCTGTCATGGATATATGTGCGGTACAAGAAAGCTATTATTCTTATATTTCTTAGCATTTTAAAACTTTTGCTTTTAATGTAAATGGTATCTCATGGCTGGAAATCTGTTCATAATTTATTATGTTTTTGTTGGTAGATATATTGAATTTATTCATGTGTCACCGAAATCAGGTAAAATATTCTCGTTATCAGAGTTAGCAATGTCACCAACATCAGTCCAAAAAGCTTTCTCTGAACGGGCACAGAGTATGTTGTTGGGGTCAAATGTGGCAAACTTCATAAAATGGGGTTATATAAACTATTAGTTTTTCTTTCTGAAAATGAACATCTCAATGCAACAATAAACAGGACAATAGTCAAGATTAATGATCGAAAACCGGACAATGGCGCACGCCAACGACTAAAACGTAGTTTCTGAGCCAGATTTATACCAGACATAACGAAAATTATAGGTTGATATTGTATAGTAGGTCATTTTACTAGAATACATGTAAATGACAGGCTGAATTTCGACTTTTTTATATAGCTGTTTCTAATTCACAATAAAAAACAAGAAAATGTCCTAATTTTGGCATTCAGGAGATGACGATGCAACTCTAGAAAGGCGATTTGAACTAAACTCAGGTCATGTGATATTTTGGCTCTATTTAAGCGACATACAAAATTAATGAAACATACTCTGTGTCTCTTGCAAGACATTACTTGCCCTTGGATGGTCAATAAAAGAAAGCCAAAATGCATGATTAGACCTATGTTTTATTCCAAATATGACAATATTATTTACACAGTCGACAACAATATGCAACAGATAAATATAATATACATGTATGTTCAATTATTTGAGAATGTGCTCGTAAAACATAACCAGCTTTCACTGGGTAAATGAGATACCAATTAGTTAAAAATCGTCTTGACAGATATGATGTACATCAGATTATTTTTAGTATCTGAAGTGTTAAAGAATTCTATTTGATGAAAAATATATCTTAACTTTAGTAAAAAAAGAAATATATTTTATAAGTCTACTTTTCAAATTAAAATGGTGTGAAGAACATTACAAGTATGTTGTTTTTCAAGCAATACATATGTGAAATAAATTAACACAACTAATTATGTCTTCATTATGGTTGTATTAATTAAATTTCACAAAAGATGAATGCAAGACAAAAAAGTTCACCTGATAATACAAAGTTTTGGAGAACACATCAAAGGGCAGTAGCATGTTTTTCTGTAAATTAAGTGATCTTGAAGATACAATAATAATTAATTCGAATTGCTTTTTAATTGAAAGAAGTAGTTCTGAAACGAAATGTACAATATTCAGTTAAGCTATGCCAACCCGTTACCCTAACACGAAAAAATAAAATATTTTCACACTGAATTGGCTGGCACATACTTTTTGATTGATACATTCTTCTATGACCAGGGGTGATCGGTCAATGGGGTTGAATGATGCGACAATAAACACTCTTTAAGATATCAGCATAAACTTATTATTGATCGGGGTAAATTTGAAAAAATAACCCTTCTAAAAAAACGTGCTACTGTCCTTAAAAAAGGGACTTGAAAGTAAAAATAAATTTTGTGAACAAATCAAGTTTTTTTTATTGATTAACTGAAACAATCAATAAAGATTAATTTCTCACACCTGGACAGTAACTTTTTCAAAATAAAATGTTGGTATCCCTTCCCGACCAACACTTTATGTAATATGTTTCCTTATATTTTTATGGTTATATTATTTAGAATAACCTGAACTTACTTGTTTATTTATGACCTTTTTCAGTCATTTCTCATATCAATGTATGCTTACCTTCGGTATGTGTACCATATTCATGATTTATAATATGCATTACGATTCATTTGTATTGATAACGTAGCAGATTAACCTTGCCTTAAACATGTGCTATTAATGAAAGTCTGCAATTTAGGAATGGAATGGACAAGCTCCCCAAAAGTTTTTTCTTATAAGCAATCATGTATATTATTGGCTATTGCAATATTTATTTTTATATGCCTTACGGTAAGTGGGGAGCATTGAGGGTGAGCAAGGTATTTCTGGCCAGGTCTTTAATAGACGCCGGGGAAATAACTAATTGATTCTCCCTAAGACAATGAATATCCTTAAAGTACAATTTCAATTATATATATAAAATATCAAAAACCAATGTTTTGAAATTTCTTTTGAAAAAAATTCAATCGTGATAATAATTTGGCCAAAAGAAGTTTCTGGTCTCTAATATATCCTTATTTCAACGTCACAATGAGACTTACATTTCACTTTTATCATCAACATACATCAAGACGTTGCACTGATTCTCAACATATTTCATAAAAAAGCTTTATCATAGGATAGAAGGTAGATGAGCAACCTTCATTTGCATGTTCTATATTTATAGAATGTGCTATATATACGTGACAATATTTCATAAGACACTTTATCCAGATTTGCACTCAGTCTACCAGCTGTACAATTGGGTACCTGAATTACGGGAAGGTGAACCTACAGGGTCGCGTGAAGCGCTTTATAGGATGCATCAAAGTACTATTTCCTCAGGTTAATAATACCATTTGTGCTCTTCGAGCATGCTCTGTCATGGATATATGTGCGGTACAAGAAAGCTATTATTCTTATATTTCTTAGCATTTTAAAACTTTTGCTTTTAATGTAAATGGTATCTCATGGCTGGAAATCTGTTCATAATTTATTATGTTTTTGTTGGTAGATATATTGAATTTATTCATGTGTCACCGAAATCAGGTAAAATATTCTCGTTATCAGAGTTAGCAATGTCACCAACATCAGTCCAAAAAGCTTTCTCTGAACGGGCACAGAGTATGTTGTTGGGGTCAAATGTGGCAAACTTCATAAAATGGGGTTATATAAACTATTAGTTTTTCTTTCTGAAAATGAACATCTCAATGCAACAATAAACAGGACAATAGTCAAGATTAATGATCGAAAACCGGACAATGGCGCACGCCAACGACTAAAACGTAGTTTCTGAGCCAGATTTATACCAGACATAACGAAAATTATAGGTTGATATTGTATAGTAGGTCATTTTACTAGAATACATGTAAATGACAGGCTGAATTTCGACTTTTTTATATAGCTGTTTCTAATTCACAATAAAAAACAAGAAAATGTCCTAATTTTGGCATTCAGGAGATGACGATGCAACTCTAGAAAGGCGATTTGAACTAAACTCAGGTCATGTGATATTTTGGCTCTATTTAAGCGACATACAAAATTAATGAAACATACTCTGTGTCTCTTGCAAGACATTACTTGCCCTTGGATGGTCAATAAAAGAAAGCCAAAATGCATGATTAGACCTATGTTTTATTCCAAATATGACAATATTATTTACACAGTCGACAACAATATGCAACAGATAAATATAATATACATGTATGTTCAATTATTTGAGAATGTGCTCGTAAAACATAACCAGCTTTCACTGGGTAAATGAGATACCAATTAGTTAAAAATCGTCTTGACAGATATGATGTACATCAGATTATTTTTAGTATCTGAAGTGTTAAAGAATTCTATTTGATGAAAAATATATCTTAACTTTAGTAAAAAAAGAAATATATTTTATAAGTCTACTTTTCAAATTAAAATGGTGTGAAGAACATTACAAGTATGTTGTTTTTCAAGCAATACATATGTGAAATAAATTAACACAACTAATTATGTCTTCATTATGGTTGTATTAATTAAATTTCACAAAAGATGAATGCAAGACAAAAAAGTTCACCTGATAATACAAAGTTTTGGAGAACACATCAAAGGGCAGTAGCATGTTTTTCTGTAAATTAAGTGATCTTGAAGATACAATAATAATTAATTCGAATTGCTTTTTAATTGAAAGAAGTAGTTCTGAAACGAAATGTACAATATTCAGTTAAGCTATGCCAACCCGTTACCCTAACACGAAAAAATAAAATATTTTCACACTGAATTGGCTGGCACATACTTTTTGATTGATACATTCTTCTATGACCAGGGGTGATCGGTCAATGGGGTTGAATGATGCGACAATAAACACTCTTTAAGATATCAGCATAAACTTATTATTGATCGGGGTAAATTTGAAAAAATAACCCTTCTAAAAAAACGTGCTACTGTCCTTAAAAAAGGGACTTGAAAGTAAAAATAAATTTTGTGAACAAATCAAGTTTTTTTTATTGATTAACTGAAACAATCAATAAAGATTAATTTCTCACACCTGGACAGTAACTTTTTCAAAATAAAATGTTGGTATCCCTTCCCGAGCAAACACTACACTGAATGAGATACACACTTCCATGACGTCAATCTGAATATCTGAAGGTCAAAGATCCGTACTCCACAGAGCACAATTTACATGTATCAACTCACCTAGCAATCTGTACACAGGAAAGACTGAAGAAATATACAATAAAATAGATGACAAATATATTAAATATTCCTGTCATTTGCTAGAGAAGCAAATACACGAAGCTATATACACACTCAGCATGGTACATGCAAGTATATCACATCCAGTCATGCAGCCAGTCCTCTTATGTGGAGTCACACAAACAGGCTGAAACATCTAGTAGAGTTGAGTAATGAGGTTTATGCAAAATACTCCAATGTATATTATCTTAATGAAACACGGATATCATGACAAATGCCCATCTTGAAGTGATGGCAGATCAACAACACACGCACAGGGGTTAGTGAGCATACAGTTTCATTCATTGGTGCAATCAAAACATGTGGAAACTAAATGTCCTTAAGTGAAGTAAATGAGGGTCAGCAAGCGACAGTTTGTAATGTTGAAGTGTGAATTCATAGTCAAATATACATTCAGGACATCTTTATTTGGGTTACAATGAAGATAGCTGTAGGCTAAGGTGAGCAGATTGTTCACAATATAGGTCATGTTTCACTTATTCCAAACCAACTCATTGCCAGGTAAAACTGTGAGAATGATTGTCAAAAGAAATATCATTCTTGATAAGTAATGGCTATTACTTCTGAAGGTGAACAATCAAAGAGGTCCCATTTACTAAACAATCTGACTCTATTAAGACCGATGAAAGTACTAACTGCACTCAATTTTTTCTATTCTCGACAATTACTTGGCAACAGGAGTAATATTAACTCGCCATTAGTTGCCATACTGCTCTGAAATATTTTTATGATTCCAATTTTATCCCTAAAGAAATTTATGCAAAGGCTTTTAATAGTCGACATCAACAACGTCCAAATGTCTACTAATTGAGCAAACCATTCACACTCGCAAGATATCCATACATGTAGAACTATTGTAGACTAATCATTGTCTAGAAAAGACTATCTACTAATTAATTAGTTACATATAGACATTTGGGCAGCGAGTAATAGGACAAGTAAAATGAACTTGTTCTGTTTATTCTTGCAGATTATAAAGAGCATTAAACTTAAATGAACAAAGAGATTGACTTGGAAAATAAATTTACGCACTATCCGTTTTGATCATCTTGTTTTTGTGTGTAAGATTTTTTATACACCATAATCAAACTAGTGTATATAGTGCTAAACTATCATATATTTATTGTTTTTTGATGACATGCTGTTTATTCAAGATTATTGTCCCACGTGTCCACAACAGCCCCTTTTTATATGTACTATTTACATCAGTTATTGATAATTGTTCTTTAGGTAAGTTCATTGCACAAAGCTCAAGGGACACACTGATCAATTAAAACAAGTATATATATCTACTACTTAGATAATCTACTAATGTGGATTAACACCGGATAATGCATACATACTGGATCTCCCAAAATATACACAAGGGTGGTAGAGATAAAGAAAACTCTGTTGAAAAATTATTCTTCATCACTATCAACTTACATTTTCATCCATTGAACAGGCATGCCAATTCTGTGAAATCTTAAGTTTGTACATAGGCTAATTATGTAGTAGCAAAAGTCAATTTAAGTTCAAATGACATCAAGTATTCATAATGAGGTAAGGTGAAGTGATTTGGGGTTTAAAGCCGCTTTCAAGAGCATTTCACTTACATCACGGCTGCTAGTATTATTCAGAAAGAGCCCCAAACACCATTGTGGCTATGAATTGAGGTGAAACTTGCAAGCATTGGCTGGAACTAGCAAATTTGGTACTGCGCTGTAAATCAGTGTAGCATTGCACCCAAACCTTACTTGTGTTGAACAGTTCATTACTGCAAAGTTGCCAAGCTCCTGGCAGGATCTGAACCCCTCTTGAGCCGAAAAGCCACAGCTCTTTCCCGCCCACTTTTCATATTGAAGGTGTAAGACTATCATAACCACATGTTTATTTTCTATTACAAAGTCATTCTTCACACAGGCAAGGAGTATGCTCACACGAAAACACTTTGCATTCAAATCCTTCAAATATTGAATCATTAACGGTAAAATAAAGTGCATTAAAATACTGACTAATTGAATCATGAAAATAATTGTTCCTATAGTACAAACAATCTCACATACAGGCTTTGTTGTATGGTAAAAAGGGCATGATATGACAGTTTTCTTTTCACTGGTCATATAAACCTTCGACAGTCATATCGGCAGTCTCAGGTTTATATGACAGGGAAAAAGAAAACTTTCAGGTATGACCTCTTAATATTACCATTCACTTTGTTGTTACCACATCCCTTCATCAACATGATGATTGGGTGACAATGATAACAGTTTTCATTAGCATTACAGTTACTAAGGCCTTCTTGTCATATAAATGTCTGAACATATCAACTAAATCATAGCTCAATATCCAACAGTTATTAGCAAAATTCTTGTTACACAATTGTAATCTACAAGGGGACATCACACAATAAATACATAATTCATACATTCACTGGTGATTACGTCTTGAAAATGTACACAAATAATCAAAGCTAATGTTTCTGCCAAAGTATAATTTGGGCAAGAAAGATTTTAATTTTGCGTAGTGGAGAAAAAAACATTTCAACATGGAAAATAAACGTTCATACAACATTGCAAGAATATTACTTGCCAATATATTTCAAATGTGATGGACAATAATGTTATTAAAAGAATAACATGTCAAAGAGTAATCAATTTCAAGTAAGAAGATTTCAGTCACAGGTGCATTTGAATATTTTTCAACACGCATCTAATTCTTAACAAATCACTCTACGCATACATAACCTGAAAGGTAGTTTTCTCATCCTTTCCACACACAAAATTCCTTTGGAGAACATTGAAGTACATCAATAAATATAACTTGTTCAAACTTGCGCCTGCTAGCTTCCTACTAAACAATGGCTGGTCGACATGTCATTTTTATACAGCAGGGAGAGCATTTAATTCATGAAACCTGAATCCTAATTGTGTTTGCTTTGCTTAACCAAGAAGAGTTTGTACAACCTTGTTGATCTTCGCGTCAGATGAACGTTTTGTACAGGACGATCTTCACACACCATGTCTCACATGGCATCTCTAACTGGACATACTTCACATGGCATCTTCCACAGGACACGTTTCACATGAAATCTGTTGACCTGCTTCACATGCCATGTTTCACAAGACAGCTTGCAAATGGCATTGTTCAAAGAAGGGGCTGTTGTTGTAGCTGGGGTTGGTACACAGATTGCTGGGCAAGGCCAGGATTGGCTGGCATAAAGTTTCCTTGCACTGGTAATCCTGGCAACTGTGAGGGCATTGAACCGCCATTTTGAATTTGCTGTGGTGGGACACTAGAGGGGGCTCCTGCCATGTTGCTAGCTGTTGGCAAGGTGCTGTAGCTTGACTGATTTGGAACACTGGTGAAACAAATTGTAGTTGATTTTTTAACTAGCCATGAACATCACCGTTATAAATTTGATTAACATTATGTGATATGGTTTTGATGAATGCTTAGCAACATTTTAAGCAACTAAAAACATCAAATAACATTTTGATAATTTTCAGCTTTTGAATGCCTATCACAGCAAACATTGTTTTACATGTCAACGTGAACAAAACATTAAAGGAAAAATTCTTAAAACTAAAAACAGTTTGACTTTTGCTAATCAGAAAATCAGAAAATTTATCTGAAATACATAAAAACGTAAGATATGATACATACTTTGAGAACTGCTGACTAGAGATGGGTGGAGAAAAGCTCTGCGGCGGGGGCATGACAGGACCTGACTGCATCTGACCTTGACCTTGAGGCATTTGACCATGACCTTGTGGCAGCTGAGACTGACTTGCTGGCATCTGTCCTTGTGGTGCATACTGTGGCTGACCATTGTACATTCCCTGAAGTACATAATTCATTGAATTAATTGAACAGATTTTTTTTTGGATGTCTTTAACAACTTAGACTTTCACATTCACCTATATAAAGCAATGGCCTTGCAACAAAGATAATCTTAAAACCTCCAATGAATCACTAGATTAATGGGCTCACCTATGGCATCAAATAATGGGTAATATCTAAGGTTCAAAGTTTACAAGATGTGGCATAGGGTGTAAACTGTATGTCATCAACATTGTGATAAAGATGATCTACTAAGATCTTCAACAAAATGCTACCAACTCACCTGTGGTATCTGAGACTGGGGCGGTGCTGGCATCATCCCAGGAGCAAAGCTCTGTTGATTCTTCATGGAGTATCCGTAGCCCGGGTTCTCCCTCATCAGAGAGTGGTACATCTGCAGGGCATCCATCACCTTCTTGTTCAGGTCAACCAGCTGGGCGTGCTTCCTGCAGTGAGAGTGAGTGAGTGCGTGACACACAGGATGAAAAACATCCAAAGGAAAGTGGACAGATCAGGGAGAAAAAGGATCAAAAGGGTTAGGAAAAAGACACAGTGAGGGAAAGACAACAGGTTTTAGAACGACTCAAATTGGTCTCAAGATTCCTGCAGATCGGAGCAGAGGTCTTCTTAATACTTGATTTGGAAATTTGCAAGGACTTCCAGAAGACTTGATTTTACACCTCACAAACAGTAAATGTATGTTCAAGTGCCACTACTTTTTTGTTGGCAAATGTACTCATTTATACTTTAAAACTTTCAATAAAATGCTAATCGTTTCAGTGTAATAACAAGATATAGGTGTAAAGTTGTTCTTTTTTAATGGTTTGCATCATAATTAGTCAAACATAATTTAAGAAACTGTAAATAAGCAGTCAGAAAGTATATATCGATTGTTAGGTTTAAATAATTCATACAACTGGTATATAGGACCTGTGATCTTGACCTTTGTATATGCCTTATGCCAATGTCTTAATTTCTTAGAAATATATCTTGCCATATCTTTGCAATTTGGGTTAATATGCAATCTGAGGGAGATGTTAAATCTAAATTAACAAAAATGACATTTCAACATACATCAGCCTGATTAAACTTTGCAGTAACAGCAATACACATTCTTATGGCTAGGCTCAAATTTAATAAGAATCTCACATACTCTTAGCCTCCTAGCAAAGTCTGCACCTTTCAATGCATTTTGCAAATTGTTTAGATGTGTAAATCTCCAAAACACCTAATAACATTATTCAGAATATGAGAACTTGTTTTCAATATGCATTTAAGGGAAGGAAAGGGAGATAACTTCTGAACTCTTGACAAAGACATCTTCCAGTTTCGTTACACACAATGTTAAAATGCACATAAATTTTAAAAGATGGTTTCAAGAATGAATATGAAAGCCACTCACTTATCAATCTTCTCTAGTTCTGTATCTATTAAGGGACCCATTGCTTTACATTGCTCTGGAAAAGAAACAAAAAAACCATGCATGAATTTTCTAGACCAATTCAAAACTGCTTTTGAGTCAACCGTATCACACATCTGGAATATACCTATTATGACTAATGAAAAAAGAGATGTGGCTCATCAAGTTTGGCATCGTATTTGTCGCCATCTTCCTCTAAGCACCCTTAAACACATTCAAAAGTGATAAGAAAAAAATTAAGTGCAAGCTTTAGAAAGGAAAACATAAAAAAAACCCCATTAATTATAAGATATCCAAAATATGTTACATAATATTTGAAAAAAGTGATATCGCACCCGACCTTTCAAAATTCAAAATTTGTACAAATAAAATTCATGTTTATTTTCCTCCATGGAGATGAAGAATTTTCAAATAATTTTCTTGCTATACTGAAGGATGATAAGTGCCGTCCTTTTCCAATTTTCTAAGCGCCAACAGCACTTGTCATATTGAAACATGATATAAGTCTGGTAATTTACATAACAACCAACAGTTTTATTGGAGGTAATAGACTGTCACTTAAACTTAAACATAGGATTTTAGCATTTTAATTATTCACTATTAACTATCAAAAAGTAAAATTCAAGATATCATAAAAATGTCCTAATGAGAATGTAAAGGAATGCCCCTACCTTCTAAGTTCAGCAGCTCCTGAGAGTCTGGCTGGGTCTCACCGGTCGGGTCAGCGTTCTGAATCAGCTGAAGGGTCTCGTCTATCCGACTCTGCAGCATAGAACAGTAGTGTTACAACATGGCCATTCTTTCAAACAGCGTACTGGGTGATGGATGCACAGCAAGAGTATGTGACTGACAAAAGTTACTATTTAAAATATCATCAGTGACATTGTCAACATCTTGAATCATTGAAGGAGAAAGACTGCCATGCCATCTAGTGAAACAGTAAACTTGAAGCAACTGACAACTGCTGGTCAATCAATGAACCCTGACAAACGGAAGCAAGGCTAAAATAAGCCAGTGACTGATACTGGCACAATCTTCCCCGTTATGGCTTTTAATTGCACCAGCCTCCATCATTGGCTAATTTGAAATAGGCCAAGCGTGGGAAGATCTACTGGCATGAGTTACGCTTTGTAGGAGAAGATGGGAAGAATTCATCAGGACAAATACTCAAGAATAGCCAATCAAGAACCCACCTCTTCTATCTCCACCTCTCCCGGCAGGGGCTCTACTGTCTTCACCTCCACCTGCTCGTTGAACTGCACACTCTTCTTCTCAGGTTTACCTGTCAGTCAGAACAGTACACAGTGTTAAAATAACATTCTTACCTCAGCCTGTCCAAAAATCATTAAAGATTCACATAAAAGTAAACTGAGGTAAGACTACAGAATATAGAAACTCACTCTCTTCTGGTTCCACAGACAGATCAGCTGTCACAAAGTTGGCTGGAAATAGTCCCTCTCCACGATGATTGAAACCTTTCCACCAGTTGGGATCACTGAAACACACATCATGCAATAAAGCAAACAAATTTACATTTGAAACCATTTTATTAAACGTCCCACCTGAATATAATGCCACCCAAGATAAAATGCTATATTTTCTCCTGGACAAACAATTGCATTATAACCATGGTACACTGTAGACTGATATTAGTGATGATTTCCTAACAGTACCTGCTAGTTAATATGTGAAAGTGAAATTATTTAAAGCATTACATGACTTTTCACTTAGATTTTATCACAAAGCAAAAGATTTAAAACCAATGAAGGGTATCAAAACTAAGGCAATGGTCCTGTACTGAAAACAAAGTTTTGGGAATGAAATGATGAAGCTTGCAAAGAATTTAATTTGCAGTATAGTGAGTTGGTTGGAAAAAGTAGTGACTACGGCAGGTTGTACTTAATATCGAATTTTGACAGTTGTTCAGGAAGTTTTTTTCTTCTTGAATGTTGTCTTTCCAGCAAAGATATAATGGTCGACATTTTGCATACAATGACTGAAACAGTTGTCATCAAAGAAATAAATATTTCTGGCAAATAAAGTCTGCTGTAAACAGGTGAATTAGCAAGGAGATATTGTACTTTCATCAACAATTTCTTTTCTTTTAAAGGTTTGTTTACCTGTCATCTAAAACACTAATCAGTTCCCCACTTTTAAAGGTTTGTTTACCTGTCATCTAAAACACTAATCAGTTCCCCACTTTTAAAGGTTTGTTTACCTGTCATCTAAAACACTAATCAGTTCCCCACTTTTAAAGGTTTGTTTACCTTTCATCTAAAACACTAATCAGTTCCCCACTTTTAAAGGTTTGTTTACCTGTCATCTAAAACACTAATCAGTTCCCCACTTTTAAAGGTCAGTTCATTATCCTCAGCAGCCTCAAAGTCATAGAGAGCTCTGACCTGGAACAAAGAGAAATCATGAACAAAGATCCTAACCTATATACTTTGATAGAGACAATAGCCACGAGCTGTCATTTACCTAATTGTGCTGTACTTATTTGCGGATAGATTCTATAAATATATCAAATTTCACTATTGTATTGCATTGTAAGTCACACAACTATGGTGACCCAAATATCACGAGACATGACCTCACCTATTTAGTCCTTATCACTTCATGGAACAAAAGAGAGTGATGTCACTATATATATAGAAGTTGATATAACTATTGATTACAAAAAGTTTGCCTTTTGGGGTATGCAGAAATTATATCTTCACACCTTAACGATCATAGGTCCATATTTCATAACCAACCACAATTATTGTAGACATACTGAGAAGTACAAAAACACAAGTCTTAAAATTTTGAACTGAATAAAAGCACTGAATGATTACTTACCTTCCTGGGTTCCCGTGGACGGACCTGTGCGTACATGGCTGACGCCCCTCCCCCTGACCCACTTAAGCTGGTAGGGTAGAGACTGCTGGTCTTACCGCCCTTGTCTGCCTCTTGTAGGGACAGAGCAATCGCTGGAAACGGGAGGGACAGATTGAAATACTAAGTCCCAATAATTCTCGTCAAAATTATCATGACAAATTAACACATGACCAACTGAAAAACCTTATTCCTTTCCATTTCTAAAAGACTTCTTTATAGTACTTCCGATCAGAGGAGTATATGATATCTACAATCTCTATATAGCTAAGATACAAATTTGATGTCCTGCTCAAATAAAGATAACAATGCCATGATACTTTCACTGTTGAAATAATTAACGCAAAACAGTTTTTCAGGATTCCAAACTCATTAGCAAAGGGAACAATCTGGATTGGCCGATGGTTACACATTATAGGGCTGTAACGATTCACTGATACCACCGATGCATTTGTCAAAAAAAATATCATGATACTTGTATCGTCATAACTTAGTATCGCGATGTGCTAAAAAAAACTTTGAACTAACAAGAGTTACCGTTCTTGCAACCGGAAGTCGCACTCGCTACCAAAATGGCAGCAAAGGATGTCTCGAGTGATATTAGGTTTGTGTTAACAAGACTATGAGTAAGTTCTCTGATTAAAAATTGACTCAAAGGAAAAGAGTTTTGGTTATTTTTTATCAAATTTACCTACTACATTTCAATTTTCTTGAATTTTCTGGAATATCTCTTGTATCGTGATACTTGTAGTATCGTCAGTTTGTATCGTGATACGTATCGTATCGTGAAATTTCTTGTGAAACTCAGCCCTACTAAACAATATTCTGAAACCTGCACGCAAAAGGTTTAATTTACACAATTTGCATATAACTTATTCATTAGCAAATTTGTGGACAGCCTATTTTATTACCAACGAAGACTGATAGAGCTCAACGTGTTGAACTACAAACCTCTAGCAATGTCCTCCTCTTCCTGTTGGCCCTCCCTGGCCGGATCAGAGGTCTTCTTCGGCTGAACAATTCAAACAGAAAATGGACATCAGTACTTGGCAAATAGTTGAGCATTTCTATTAATACATATTATCATTACAAGTGCGTGACTTGTACTCTTTGGAACATCAAGAAGACCAATGAAAATTCTACCATGGTGATATAATCACTTAGCTTAGGGTGAGTGATTGAGTCTTTGTTTAGCCCTGTTTGGGCAATATTTCAATCCTTGGCGGAGTCACTTTGCATGGATGTAAAAAAAAAAGGGTTAATATTTAATACTATACTATTCATATAATCTTGTCTCACTATTTTCTCGTAAATCTCAATCAATGAGTCAAAAGAAGATTTTCTCCCATTGATATCTTATAAAGGGGTATCCAAGTGACAACCGGTTCAATTAAGTGTACCGACCCTTTGTTTATTTGTACATTATGGTCTCAAATTGTGAAAGCATTATATCATTGTAACAAAGTGACTAGACAAGACAATGATTAAGTGTTACAATCTTCCCTTCAGTGTCTATAATATGATGAAAGAAGCTAGAACTAATTCTGAGACAAAAGTTTGAGCGTAAATAAATGGTAAAATGGATAATTCTCAGAGCCAAACTCCAATCAGGAAAGTCTATCAACACAAAGAAAATGTAAAGAGCAATGTGACAGGACCATGATGACAGATTCAGTACAATGTATTCTGATTCTTTTTATTCCATTTCCCAAACCCACAAAGGCTGAAATAGCCTATACAGTTTCGGGTTTTTCTTTAGTAGAAATGCATGTAGTAAATGTCTACAGCTTATAAAACTTCATAGACAGTTGAACTCACCCCTGCGTCTGGATCGGTAAAATCAGTTCCTTCTTTTCTTAGGCTCTCATAAAGTGATGGAATGAGACTGAAAGAGACAACGAAAGAATAAATAGACATGTTGAAAGGTAAGAAGAACAGCCATGCATCTGGAAATGCTGGAACTACATGGTAATTGTATAGAAGACAGTCTGGACGTCAAACATTTCTGAAGAAATGAACATTTCTGAAGACTAAATTAACCAAGGTGTCATTCAGTGGGTATTTTCATTCAAAAGTCAAACGTATAAATTGTAAATTCAGAGACTTAGAAAGATTTGAACCCTTCTTAAATTCATATATCACATGAGAGTTTGATTCCACGCAATGATTGTTGCTTACCTTAGTGCAGGGTCATCTTTAAACTCGGACAGCTCTGCCCATTTCTTTATCATAAACTTCAATCTTTGGGCTACTTTGGGATGAGCCTGTTAAAATAACAATAAAATTTATTTAAAACAGACATGTCAGACAATCTCCTACATTGTATATCAAAACATCAAAATTACAAAAGCTGATCAAAACTTTAAATTTTAACGTAGAAAGGTTAAATACAATAGTATCCAATTGTACTGCTTGGGTACTTCAATTGGTTAATAAAATTGATTGAAAATAAAGCCTGAAATTAGTTTCTACTGACCTTTTGGTTAATAAGAGTTCTACACTCTGACACAAAGTCTCTTGAACAAATTTCTAAATGGAAAGATCGTCCACAGTTGTTTACACACGCATCCAGTAGCTGCAAAAATAACAGAACATTGCTCATTTATATCAAGATCAACCAAATCTATTTCCCTTTCTAACTGACATACAAATTTATCATGAGATACTAATTCTATTTCAGAACAAATATTTTATAAAAATGTGACATCATAATGGGTCATGGCACCCACTTGAAGTAACATCAATGAGATAATTAATTATTCATAAATCAGGGGAACATGATCCTGTAAACAAGGACACGTTTTCAAATATCTAATGAAGTAGGAAATTCATTTTTGACAAACATAACAGATTGAACAGACAAGAACGTGAGCATCAATGAGGAATAAAGATTTGCCATTTTCAATCTTTAAACAAAAAATTGTCAACATGAAGAACAAATAGTATCGAGTATACCATAATCTGTTTAATGGACTAATGCTACTACATGTACTTACTGTTAGTGCTTGCATGGACACAAAGGGAACCCTGTGGTTAAGTCTCTTCACTATTGATTTCAGACAGTCTCTTGATCTGGAATGCAAATATTTTAAAGAAATATGTAAGACAAGTATACAGAAAACTAGAACCTTCTTTATGTGTGAACAATAAGGATGGGTATAGCTCCTCATTTCCGTATCGCAATATATTGCAATACAGCAAAGCATATTTCAATATATTGAAACATTCCATACTTCAATGTTTCCACTTTTTTTTACAACTTTTAGTAAAATCAAATTATTTCCTTACATTTTTCTGCAATTTGCACAGAAATTTTTAATTTTATAACCTCTGATATTTTGGATATTTTCAGAAGAGTGTACAGGTACATTCATGGATGTTTCTGAATTATACCGATAATATTGCTCATCCTTAGTGAACAGAGTATAATAATGATTTAGCTTATGTCAAGAACATTGCTCATTTCAAATACCTATCTCAAAAGCTTTTACACAATTGTAGTGCTAAATTTGGTTCAAATAACAACAGACGGTTAATAGGAAATTATTAATTCCACAGGTTTGTTTTTGCAATGAACAATAATCTTGATAAATCCTTAAACGAATGATATTCCTTCCAGTTGATAAAAACCATAATACCTGCTAACAGTTTGAATCATGAGTGATATTTATGTTTGAAGAGAAGGTCATTAGGTAGTAATGAGGCATAGGCGTAAACTTGCCGAGATTATAATGCAGGATCATTATTGATTATACAGCTTTTCCTATAAGTGTTCCACTGACATTGATGTAATGTGAAAGGAAGAATATTTGCTGTAAGTACCTAATTTCAATTCGAGTAATAGTTTAGGACACCAAATACTTCAAACTAGAAACTATGACATGTTGCAACTTTTATTTGGATGAAATATACTCTTTAAGAGACACTTTGTGAATTTCTTGATATTTTATTTAATGACACAACAACAATTATGACAATACTCATTATTCTTTAAAAACATTTTATATACATACAAATATGTCAATTACATGACAGTTATTAGTTTTCTAGTTTGGCATGTCACCCCAACATCTCATGGAGCGTCTCCTTGAATGCCTCCTTTAAACATATAACATATAAAATCTTACTCTTCTAGCAATAAAGAGTTACAGTAACTACTGACAAAAGTTTCACATTGTTATTTGTTAGTTTTGATTAAAAGGCATTGCAATATATACCCATTTTGAGTTCTTGAAACCTTTTCACAAATATCAAGAATAAGACTCCAGTCTTCAGTTGTGTTCATCTCATGGGTAGCTTTCTCTGAAAACAAATACATTTCATTTGAACAAAATCTTCTCACACATGGCCTATACTTCCGCCAGCCCTAATGACTTGCTAAGATAGGCCATGCCACATTTCCACGACTTTTCTCTGCTTGTCGTCCAGACTGCTGCTGCAGTGAGAATTGCAACTTATTGCCAAAGAGGACGCAGCACTCAAAACACGAATTTGGACAGGTTGGCGGCAAGTTTTAAATTAGCCAGTGATGGGGACTGGTGCAATTTAAAGACATCCTGAGGAAGATGCCGTTCACCAACATTATCATCATTTAAAGATTTTATCTGGGTATGCTATATCTTATCTGGTTTTATATTATATAGGTTTATATAATTAGATAGCTATAATATACTGACCTACCCAAAATCATGAAACATTTAACGAAAAATTCCATGAAGATAACAAATCCTTCAAGATAAAATAAGCCCTTAAAATAAATTGTTTGTCCATCAAGTTAATGCTGATAGTGATGGTGCTTTCTGTCCTAATTCTTATACTAATTCCAAATTATCTGGCTACTGGTAGTTTCTAACAGTAAAAAAGAAATGTACACTTTGAAAAATAGTAATTTTATTTTGTCAATGAAATAACACTTTCACTATAAATGCTGTCACTGTTTGGGTAGATGAGTATTAACAACACACCATAACTCTTTTAGTATATCTTGCTGGGAAGCTGTCAAGGAATAGAAAACATGACCTATGAAGAAAACTAATAAACCACTAGTTGACCTAAGTGACAAACCATAGCTTCAACGTTAGTTGATACGTGTCTGCCCTCAGGTAAAATAAATTGAAAATAGGTACATGTCAACTTAACCTTGATAATAGACAATAACCATAAGATGATATTACAAACAAAAACGAACGTTTCAGTTAGACTGCATGCAGTCAGAATTGCAATTGATACCACAGAATACTGATGAACATCAACAGAAAGCTGTTTCCTAATGTTGATATGAGAAGGGGGTGGGATCTGAGGATGTGATTCCATAGAATCCCGAAACTTAACCAATCAAATCCTTATTGTTTTCACACCATTTCTTTTGTTTTCCTCTGATTAGTTCACCCTCTCTTCTCTAATATCAGTATGTTAGACCAACCACAAATATTTTTTTATTAGAGTTGGGAACCTGTTATCTAGCACCAGGTTTCTGTTAACACCTCAGCATCCCCATTGATAGTGCCGTCTCTGTGTGATTATATAATTAATAACATATAATGAATGATTTTTCTTATGATTGACACACAAAACAATAGGTTTAGATCAGAATCACTTTAAAAACTACTATTATCTGAATAAATATCTTATCAATTATTTCTCAACCTCACCCTTTAATCTACTGAAATAATAGTTTAAAGGCTTTATTGGCTACATAAAAATAAACCTCATTTTAAGTGAGAGGATTAAAAAACATAACCATAATAACAGTTGCTAATACTTTAAGTCACCAATATAAATAATTTCAAATCTTCAATACTTCAAAGATTTACTAAATACTGATGCATATTCGAACCTTGTTTTAATCATTTTTGTCATAACAATGATGCTTTCAATTTTGGTTACATAAGTATCATATTTTGATAAACCTTGTGATTAAAAAAAATAGAATAGCACAATGGAATTAGGATAACAGCATTATTTTCTTTAAAATATTCGACTTTCATAACATCATCTATATTTTTGGTCATCTCAATCGGTTTAGATAATGTGATCTTTGTTTACATTTTTCTTCATCTAACTCTTTGATTGAGAAAGAATCTTACTATCAAGTTTTCAAATAATAAATTAAGTCTTTAAAGCCGTACAATAACGTAAATCTGGTGATACTGATTGTCAAATTCATATTAAAATTGATGATCAAAAAAGATATTATTTCCAGAAATAATTTGACAGAGAAAGGACAGTCATTTCTGATATAGAAGACCCGGAACATCCAACATTTCAACCATTAACTCCAAATATCGACTCCTTGCACGATAACAATACAAAGACATTTGAATAGAATTATCAAAATCTTACCGACATCTTGGTCGAAAGGTGTAGTCTGCGAGAAAAGAGGCATTTTAATGATAGATTTTTAATCAAAATACTGCATCACATCACCCAGACCTCCGTTGTACGCATGCGTTGACAATGACGTCATATCCATCATGTTGTTTACTTCCGGCAAGGTGCCCTACCTCGATAAACCGTTATAAAGCTAAAGAATGGGTTCGGTTAAAAGAATTTTACTCTAGCGAGTCACGAGTCCTGTGACCGTGACACAACCCAAGTCGAAATAGACGGAAATAAAAATGACTAACATCATAGGTTTTATTAATAAGATTTTCTTTGTTATTATGATACTTTTGAAGTTAGAATTTAAATTCTGTGCCAACAAATAATGTTCATTGATTAATTAGTTAATATTTCCATATTTCTTTCTAGAATGCAAAGACGTATATATATATATATATATATATATATATTTCAATAAATAGTATGGAAATTGCGAAACGATTGTTTAAATTGTTTCATAATGCAAATATGTAGATGTTATTTTAATAAAAACTGAAATTAAGTCTTATTTTAAAAAGTTAGTTTCTTTGCAAAGGATAATTAAGTTTTATTTAATATGTCCCTTGTGACGTTTAAGCGCACAGAGTATATGTTTCATATTTTTCGTGTTGCTTATATGTTATAATTGTTATATATGCTTATAATTGTTTCCCTCAAAAGAAAACATGATGAGATATCTCCAACCCTCAAGTCCCTTCACTGGCTTCCAATCAAATATAGGATTGACTTTAAGATTTTATGCCTTGTACACAAATGCCTTCACAACCAAGCTCCATTATATTTATCTGAACTGCTTGTAAATTATGTTCCTTCAAGACCATTTAGATCCGAACATCAATCCCTCCTAAATGTGCCAAAAGTCAATCTAGCCACCTATGGACAGAGATCCTTTTCATATGCAGCAGCCACTTTGTGGAATCCTCTACCAGAAACAATAAAGCTTTGTGAATCATTGGACTCATTCAAGATATCTTTGAAAACGTATTTCTTCTCAATAGCCTTTGACTGACTTTCTACTTTCTTCTCCCAATGCGCCATGAGCATGCACGAGTGTATGGATGAGGCGCTCTATAAATAGCCATTATTATTATTATTATTTATTATTATATGTCACATAGTAAAATCAAATCATGTCGTAAGAACTTTTCATCACTAAAATGCCAAAATTATTTCATTCAAAAATTTTTTTATGTAATAATCAGAAAACAACCATATAAATTAATGTTACGAGCTCGAAATTGTGCGTCCAGTTTGCTCCTACCATTTATGTGATCCACTATAAACATTACCTATACACACAATAATAAAGTTTCCAAAATTACGTTTGAGTCATTGGACCGCGCCTCTGTCCGATTCTCGATCACAAGACAGATTAAGAGAATTTCATATAAATCATTGTGATACAGGTTTCTATTTCTAACTCATTTAGGTCGTTTGTGATCTCGTGGACCTGAACGAAGTGTTATACGTGCCACTGTGTATACATGGAAGCAACTTCGCATCTGCAATATACAAGTTGTAAATCCATAGAATTTGTATATCAACATCAGACCAACCTCTAAAATGTCGACTGTAGGTGAATTCGTAGACCGAATCAAAGAATTCAACGTATGTATACATGTATATGATATGAATTCGTTATATCTATTTCATCATATTGGAGTGAGGTGAGGTGAGTTGGTGTTTAACGCCGCTTTCAAGATTATTTCACTTATATCGCGGCTGCTAGTACTATTGCAGGGAGAAAGCCCGCAACGCCATTGTGGCTATGCATTGCGGTGAAACCTGCGAGCATCGGCTAGAACTAGCGAACCATAGGTAGTACTGCGCTGAAATTCAGTGTAGCATTGCACCAAAACCTGACTGCGTGTAGAACAGTTCTCTACTGTAGACAAAGTTGCCGAGCCCCTGGCGGTATCATATTGGAAAGTCGGTTATCGTTTTGAAAGTGTTCATTTAAAAATATTGAATTTATTTGTATTTAGGGTGAGGTTTCGCTTTTCATAGTAGCCACAAAAAGTGTCTGGGGAAAAATAATTTTGTTCGATTTTTTCCTGATGCAATTTTCTCAATCGCTTCATTTATTTCCTACTTTCGTGCATTCATAGATTGTGTGTCATTGATTCTGTGTCTGTTTATTCTAATATTCTATATATATTTATCTAAAGGACAGAGAGGTTTAGATATTTTTCGTGATCATCAACTGAGTCATTAGTGTAGTGGATTCTTTTATCGGAGTAGTGCTTATAGAAGAAATAATGTCCCCCAAGCTTTAAGTTCTTATTGTGCCACACAAATTGGGAAGGGATATCGTATTCATTTTTGTCAATATCTCTTTTAATGGTGTGTGTATTTTGATACCTTTTTAGCAGGAACTTAACGTAAGTATACGAAACCCTATTTGATTAAATTATCAATGATTATATTCATTTAATCACGTGTTGCAAACCTAGGCTACAGCTTTGATTGTTTGACAAATTCGAATGCGAAAGTACGGAAATTAGTGATTTGAAAAATTATTGACAGAATTACCTACAATAAGAACGATTTTATTTGTGCGATTCATAATTTCTGATTTACAAAGTCGATGAAGTGTTTGAATGGCAGTCTAATAGTACAAGCTTTTATAGATGTTAAACTTATTTATTCACCAAGTGTTGCGACGCTTCGATTCAGAACAGTACGCCGTTTTCAAACGTGTTCATGTATGCATATGAACTTTCTTTACAATAATTTCAGGTTAAATTTTGAATTTTAAAAATATTACGAGTTATTTCTGGTGGTAGTGACTTTATACCAAAAATAACTATTGTTCCTACAAGTGCTAAACTGCACAATAAACTTTGGGTTTCAGGTGTAAAAAAACAACGTTTTTGTTACAAAGTTGACAACCACAGATGAAAACATTCTTTATCTTGCCAAATAAGCAACATATCGGTTGTTGAAATTTCAATAACATTTTAATCGATTCTTACAAATAGGTTGAAAACATACATTTGAGAATATTGATGGGATTTTTGGGGTTTAGTTTGTCAATTTAACACTTCTCTTTGATCTAGAGGGATCAATACAGTTACTGCTGAACCGATTTCGTCATTAGATAACTGTATTGCCTTTTGTTTAGATTTAAGATTTTGAAGGTTGACACTGCCTCTTGATGAAATGTAGCTACTATAAGCATGATCAGTTTACTTGACCGAATAGATTTTTCCAGATTACAACAACCAATATTGACTTTCATTTATCAGCACTCAAACTTGTGTTTCGACCCAAAAATTCAGGAATTTTATAAATGAAAATATCAAGAGAGGTTAACGTTTATTTGAATGGACATATCGTGGTTAAACTGCCACATAAGAACTATCAACCTACTAATTGACTATTGTTATGTAGAGATATTGAGAATTAGTAGAATAGTAGTTACTTGAAAATATTCAGTATACTTAAAATAAGGTTTTGATAGAGAGATATTATTTGAAAATAGCAAACAAGTAGAGAAAAGAATCAATAGAACAAAGGACATTAAGACGGTAAAATGCGTGACATTGGGTTAGTAAATTATGCGAAACAAGAATATAAAATGAGTTTTGGGGTAAGACTAGAAGTAGGGAACGCATTATCTAATTATTATTCATGAGAAAGTTGGGCTTAAGCCATTTCAGATGCCAAATACTACGAGACAAGTAGAATTGAAGAGAGAGAAAACAGAACATTGACGTGAAACTATGAATAACTGGGAAGATGTTCGAAATTGGATAACCAATGGGGAATTATTAGTGACGTCATAAGACTAATTTTACAGAGGTTACAGGGTCAAAGGGCGTAGGTAGAGGTTATAGGTTAAACAACACTGTTGAGTGACTGCTGTCAAAAGGGGAAATAGGGAATATGATTGGATGGAAGTAAAACACACCTAGAAAATGATTAATGACAAGATGGGTTAAAAAGGGGATGCACGGTAGTTTCGGGGGGAGACGGGAGCGGAAACCAGAAAAAGTTAGGAAGCTGGACAGTGCAGAAAATCCATCAGAGCCAGAGAAGCCATGGCCAGTGAGGATAGGATAGCGTTGGGTAATGTATAGGAAAGTATAGAAAGTATGGGGAGTTAGGATAGAAAGGTAAATTAAGAATAGGAATTATATGTGAAGTTTCAATATGCTTTGATTGTTTTTGTAATAAAATAATAGAAAAACCTTCTCTTGTATTTATTTAGAAGTGTGCCTCTCGCAGGCTTATAAGCGAGTCCCCAATGTCAAGCCAGTGACAGGGCGAGAGGAAATAATAGTAACATACACTAAATATGACACTATGGGAATATAATCATATTATAGGCCTATTTATTATAACTTGGTCTGAATATAAGTTTCTTATAAGACAATTTTTACTTGTGAACAAAGTTGGGGTTTCCTAACCTAAACCTTTTTCTTTTCTTTTCCGCTGTGATATGTTTTCCTTTACTTTAAAAAAAAATGTTTGTGTAAGATTGAATGTGTCATTTTAAGCATCGAACATTCAATCTTCTAAAAATAAATACGGAAATATTATTATAGCGGCCATATTAATACAACAATATCCTCCAGTTGTATTTAGAAGATAAATAGTTGCGTTTGTAAAATTTCCGGGATTCATTGTTATTCAACACCTAGCTCCAGACAGCGAGTATCCGCTCCGTGACGTCACTAATATACTCGCTGCCATCAGAAGGCTTCAAGGTGAAAAAGCTCTAACACAGCGCGTGCAACCAACGATTGATGTCGCGCTCTAAAAGTGAAGCTCCTAACTCATAGGGTTCACAATGCAACTCCGAACAACGACTCAAGAAATGAGTACGGCAAACGAAACTTTTTGTTATTTTATTAAGTTGTCTTTGAATTTTTGAAACGTAACAAAGTGTCCACCATATACTCATCAAATACAAAATTATATTTGAAGCAAATTACACCAACTTTTGTAATATTCATACGCCTAACGTTTAAAACATACTCTCGAACCAATTTATTTGTATGTAAAATAACAATTTGGTTCGAGATTATCGATGACGTCAATTCCTATTGTTGTCAAGAATCTTGACAACAATGCCCCCGCAAGTGAAGGCAGGGCAACTACCGTAGAGGTACTCGAAGGAAAGGCGCCCTGACTTGGAGGTTGATTCAACACCCTCAAATTTAGTTTAAAACCGACGGCGTTAGCCGGAGGTTTTAAACGCTTAAATTTGTGGGCGTTGAATAACAATGAATCCTCGAAATTTTACAAACGCAACTATTTATCGATATTGTAACATGACCGTTAGTTAATAGAAGTATAAGAGCGAACTCTGTTTTTGAGTACTTATTTTTGTGTGGGAAGGACATTGCGACTGTTCTATTTCTGTAAGAGGTGAGATAAGTTCTAACTAATGTGAATTCCCGGCATAGTTTACATTACAAACATCGTACTGATAATACCAAACAGTGGCATTCGTAACAGCGAGACCTTTTACAATTACAATTACAAAGCTCGTAGAAAAATATCGTAAAACCCCAAGTACAAAAGTCTTAAACTAGCACAAGACCATTGTGACAGCGACGCAAACATTGTGACGTCAAAACGGTTGGTCTTTGTGACGTCATACCATTGGAACGGAATTCGAAAGCAGGCTGCCGCATGAAACTTTGCGGCAAACTTTGACTAAGTAAGCTAGTTGAAAATATTTTCGTTCTTCAAAATTAACTTTAATTAAACTTTATCTGTAATATTTACCGGTAGACACAATCTAAAAAATGACAAAGACAACTGTCAAATTGGAGTACGGCACAAATTTTCTAAGAAAATGGAAAATTAAATCTTGAGTCGGGCCGGCACAAGTGAACGTGTTGTATCAATTCGCGGTGATTCGCCTTAGCTATTTTGCGGGTATTCATTGTCATTCAACATATAGGGTAATTTTTTCAAATCAACCAATCAGAATCGAGAATACAACGGAGTTATGTTACAATTATTGTTGTTTATACACATTTGTTTTACTTTGGGTTCATCTAAAATTCCTTGCATTTTCACTATTTACTGCAGTAGCAACAGCTCAGTGGACCTACTGTGTTGATGAGGGTTTCTTGAGTAGTTTCCGAGAAGTTCCGAATGCCATCGGAAGTGTGTGACCTTGAACTTGTGCACGATGTAAACAACATGGCAGGAAGAGGGCGGATATAAATCTAGCTATATGAATGTTTTCTGTCGCTTTATATTAGTGTGAGGGTACGATATGAAGGGTAGACTTGAAAGTAAGAATTTGTGATAAATCACATTCAGGAACTGTTACCGTAATTTCGATAAGAGTTTCAATATATATATATGTATAATTAAGACAGGGACAGAAATAGGTTTTTATCTTTAACTGCATTGACAGAAATTAGACAGTCTATCGGTATCACACTCACACTTAGATCAATACGGCTTGTTATCACGTCAGTTTAAGATGCCCACAGGATGCTGCGTTTCAAAATAAGCAATACACGTGAAGCTGATAAACATATGAGTAGATTGGAAGAAGCGTTCGTAAAATACTGTTGAATGCTTTTAGTTTGAACACGTACGCTACTGTGTTTTCTGTTAAGATTTTCAGACTTTTAAAAAAAAGTTCAGACCCTTAAAAAAAATGTCAAGTCAATGTTTTTTAAAAAAGTAGTTTACCATCTATAATCGACTTTCTTAACATGGTTTAAACCAATTTACTCAAATTTGTGTTTTGAATACACGGAATATTCAGGAGTAATTTTAAGAGACTTCTAATATTAAAGTGATCTTCTTACAACCCTTACTAAGCCTTTTAAAAACATTAAACATCCTAATGACCTAATTTGCATACTAAATAACTTAATAGATAATGGAAATACTTGTAAACATGGCAAATTTCTTCTTAGGGGGTCCAACTATTCATTTGATATTAAAAACAAAAAATGAAATCAATACATGATCTACTAATAGGTTGATGAAGAAATTTATTGCCTTTTACCTAAGGGATACAAGGATACCCTGAAGCCAACTTTATTACTTTATATGAAAACGTAGATTTAGACATACCAAGACCATATTTGATTATTAAATCTTAATTGGGTGACGGTAACTTCCAGCAATATGCTTTCTGATTTGAAATGTCTTCCATCTTAAGGACAACAAATAATGCAAAACCTGACATGAACAATAGAGTCAAATTTCAGTGTTGTTCCTAGCTGCTCACCTGAGGGGGTCAATTTGGACTTTTCTTGACAGTGGTAAAAGTATCTCATTCATCAAAATCTTAAGGGACACCAAGCCAAAAGGGTGGGTAAAAATTACCAAGGACCCCCTCTAAGAACAACACTTGTCAATGGTGACAATATACTGAAGTTCTATATTTGTTTCGAGACATGCATTAATGATTTTTAGTTACAATTCTTTGTCCAATAAGTGGATCATTTGTTTGTCTTTAGTTGGTCATTTGTGAGATATTGTCATATGTGGATTTATGCTTTCAATATTCATGAAGATAACGTCTAAGGCAAAAAAACTCCAAATTGGTTATCTGTTTCCTTATGAAAAGTACACTTGTTCTTTTGTCCCTATGAGATACTGAGAAGATGCTATCACTGATCACCACACTATAGTGTGCGCGTATAGTGTGCTAACGTTATCTTATCTCAGTGTCACAGAGTAAGTTATCAGTACATTCATAACAAGTGTACTAGCATTTGCAGGTTGGTTTTACTAAATTCAACTATCTTTTTGAGTTATCCTTTTAATAAATTTTGTAAAAACATATTTATCATCAGTTGAAGTATTTGTATATTTTTTACTATGTACTTATTATCCTGAGCCAAAACATCCTGTTAACACTGTTTTCCGTAAACATCTGCCGACATATTAAATCAATTGTTACAGGAAACTCTTATGCCTTGAATATGTTAATGATAAAGTTGTTTTCAAACTAAAAATCACAATTATTTTCATATTATTACAGTAGACAGTGGACCCAAATGAAATAGAGGAAACACAGCACCTAATCATGTCTGGTGAAGTCATCAAAGATGAAGAAAAGAAACCTCTTGTGGATAAGGATGAAGATGAAAATGGTAGGAAAAAGTGCTTTTCCTCTTCTATACTGAAAGTTTTCATTTTCTCCTCTAGACAGGACCAATGTACTGGGTGACCATGGAATTTCAATATTTTTTGGTGATGAGGTGGGGGAGGGGGATGGTGGTAAGGGGGATGGGGGAGGAGTGAGGGCGGGAGGAGGACTCGAGTGAGGGGGGAGGAGTGAGGGGGAGGGTTTTGAAGGCTCAAACGCATTTTAGAATTGATATGATCAATGGGTGAACTGTTATATTTGATGTATTGGAACCCCTCCTTTTGAAACAAACAGTAATCTGATACCAGGTAATACTTTCAGAATTCTACATTTATAGCATTTAACTATTTTGTTTTTTTACAGTGTCATGTCAGTTCATACAAGCGCGACACGTTTTGGCTCTCTGGGCGTTTATTGGTTTCTTCAATGTGTACTGTTTGAGAGTGAACCTCAGTGTGGCGCTGGTTGCCATGGTGAAGGTGGTGAACCACTCTTACACTAATGAGTCTGAGGGTACTGAATGTAAAGCACCAGGGGGAGCTGTCAACTCTACAGAGCCAGAGGTGAGAATATCTCTGTAATTGTTTGAACCTAATTTCATTAGGCTGATTATTTCCTATGTATCCCTATGTCACATTTGATTTGGTGACAATAGGCAAAGCCCAAGAGTGGATAATAGAAAAGGCACGAGCCAATAGGGAATTAGAATTGAGGCTTGGTGACTATATTTGGAGTAGCTCTCAAGGTTGCACCCAACCAATCAATCACATGTTTGCACTGACTTCCTGTACAGGAATATTTTGGAGCCTCTACCAATCAATTCCAACTCCATTAATACACTTCTATATTTTCTATAGATGTCCGTCTCTGTTTTATTCTTGTTCTTATTTATCCTTGGGCTCTGCCCTTCATCACCTAATCAACTAAAAAAGTCATGCTTTTCCTATGTATTCCACTTCTAGATGCCTTTAAAAGATTTACCTACTTTGTGTAGAATTTCAGGTAATACTGTTACTTATCGATGACTGACTGTTTGTTTGATGTTTACAGGAAAAAGGTGAGTTCGAGTGGAGTGAGTCAACACAAGGCATCATACTGGGTTCGTTCTTCTACGGATACATCTTAACTCAGGTGAGAGTAAGCAATACCCTTTGTGACTCTGTGTGCGACCATATGTCCATACATACCCTTGGTCAGGTACCCATTTGTGCAACTGGGTAGACTGAGTGCAATGTGGATGAGGTGTCTTGCCTGGGGACAGAACTCAAAGTAGAGGATGCACTTTTCTCTGGAGTTTATTAGGAGGCAGTAGTACTAAAGGATTCTGACAGATAGGCTAATGTGGTTAGATATTAGAAAACTAAAGATTTAGGGGGTAGCCGAGGAACACAACACAGTACAAGGGTCAGGTCACAAATGTTTGGTGTCTATACTTGGGTTTGGACCTCTCAGACGCCAGCATGCTAACCACTACAGCACTGTTAATCTATCAACCCCCCTATGCTGTCAATGAATGTATCATATACTTTTCAGTTAAAGTTATTAATCGGAGAAACAATTTGTAGATTTCACCTGTACATAATTATGACATCAGTATAACAATCACCTATGATAATTGTTGCTTGGATACAGTGTAACAAGCAAAGCTAAGCAATGTTATATTGAAACTACAGAATATCTTCTCTGTCAATGACCATATAAAGCACTGGTAATAACAAGATACTATTGAGTATTGTGACAGCCTTTAAAATTTTATGAATTTGTTACTACCAGCTTTGTCATGTTATATTTAACATATAAAACCATGATAGTTGGTGTCTTGTCAGGAGTAAAATGTCTCAATTTCTTTGATTAAGTGGATTTTAACCCTTTGCGATGCTCAGCAGTTAAAAATTCTGAAAGTCTTACATTGAATTTTATTTTTGACTGACAGAAAAACACTCAGTAATAGGCAGTAAATAAGTGAATGAATAGGGTATAGTTGTAACTTCCTTGCTTTCAGTCATCAAAAGTTGACAAGAAAAACTTTTCATATGCTTCATGCTGAATGACAAAAACCAACAAACTGAAAGTTAATTATGTTTTTCAGATACCTGGAGGTTTTCTCGCGGGAAAGTTTGGAGCAAAGAGACTGTTAGGATTTGGAATACTGTGTACGTCAGTCCTGACCTTACTGACCCCGCTAGCGGCACGGGCGGGGATCGCAGTCCTTATAGCTGTCAGAATACTAGAGGGCATTGGAGAAGTAAGTTTTACTTGTTGTCTTTATGATTGAGTGAATACTCAAGGGCATTAAAGGGGTTAATCTTTATTATGTCACTGAGGGGTCAGGAGGCGTATTGTTTTTGGTTGAGTTTTTGTTGGCATTCCCATCATTTTCAGAGCATACCTCTAAAACTATCATCAACAAAGTTGTTATATTGCTCCTTTTAATATATTTCCAATTTTAGGGTTTGGGTTTCATTTCAGTTTTAGTTTTTATTCTATTTCTGTGGCAACAATTTCAATTTTGCCCTTTTAAACAATAATAATATAACAGTCCTTTTTAGGCACATGAGTAGTAACAACAGATTCACATTCATGTCTTTTTACTAAGATTGTGTCACCACCAATGTTCAGGGTTTGTCTTTTCAAAATTCTTACCTACCTAAACAACTTCCATTTAGGCCTTTCGCAGATATTTTTAACTGCCCAACAGTAGCTATTTGTCTCTTTTTGAACATCTTTATGAGAACAGATTATAGAACCAACCCTATCTGATTGCTGATCTATGATACTGCCTATTACAGGGAGTGACGTTCCCGGCGATGCACGCAATGTGGGGACAGTGGGCACCTATCCTTGAAAGGAGCAAGTTGGCGGGAATCTCATATGCTGGTGTGTTCCTTTGGACATAACAATAAGATGAGCAAATTTAAATATTTGAAAATTTGCGTAGAAATCATGATTGTTGATTAAATGAGAGGGAAAATGTGTTGTGAGAATCCTATTTGTGAATCTGTTTAATTTTTGTAGGGAACATAGAACATAGAGAAATATCAACAACTTTTTATTTGAAAAGCGGCATAGTAAGCATGACTGTTGACGAAGTGAGAGAGCAATTATGTTTTGAAAATCCTTTGAGGGGCAAGTCTACTTGCACAAGAAATCTGTGTTTGTTATATGAATTTATTAATTTTTCTATCATAATTACATAGTATCATGATGTAAAGGTATAGCCCTGTGCATGGCAATATACATATATCCTACAGGAGCCCAGCTCGGTGTTGTGTTCTCCATGCCCGTGTCTGGAATTCTGTGTGCTTCGTCCTGGGGGTGGCCTTCTGTCTTCTACATATTTGGTAAGTGATCTGATTTTTTTTTGAGAAAAGAAATAAATTTTGGATGAATTGCAAGAAGTATTTTTTTTATTCTTTTGATAAGGAATAAAATAATCAATAAAAAATGTATTGTCAAATTTTTATTTTCCTTTATGTATAATGTGAAGATTTTCTAGCATTTTAATATTTAAAATGTTTTAAAACAAACCAAGCACTTGTAATAAAAGTAAGAGGATAATAAAATAGATATCCATATTTAAAAAAAAGAGAATGAAATTCTGTAACTGGTTTTATGAAGAGGAGTATCGTGAATATTAATCGTTAACTCCATGTCCAGTAAAATCGTCTATTGAGTTGGTATCAATCTCTAATTCTCCCCCTAAGGTTCTCTTGGTTGTGTGTGGTTCGTCATCTGGATGTTTCTGATACACGAGACACCTGCCGAACACCCCAGAATCACGCGGGCTGAACGTGACTACATCGAGAGCTCTATAGGGAAGAAGGAGGTAGCTCCAATTGTTCAGGCTTGCCAGACTTGTGCTGGCCTATCTGTTTTTTTAGAATTGACTATAAAGTTAAGAAAAACTACCGGTTGATAAATAAATAACATGATTTTTTTAAATTGTCTACTTACAAAAATGAAAAATACATCTTGAGAAGCCTATTTCATTGAAATCAAACATTGGTTTGCTCTTTAGTCTTTTATTGTGTGGGTACTTGTAACTCATCGATGAGCTGATTGAATCCCATAGAGATCTGTGTCTAGATGAACTTTGAACAGGAAATGATAAAAAATTGACAACCAATGGTTTTTATGGCCAAACATTATCTGAAAAGTCTTTGTCAGGCACTTCAGCTTACCAAGGATAACAACTACTGACAAAATTTCTCTTTGTATCAATTAAAAATTGCAAAGCATACATAAATTTGTGTGAAATTAGATATTTTTTGGTCTGTAAGGTAAATCGCTGTTTCTTTTCATGCATTGTAGTGGCGATATTTAACACATTGGAAAACTCTGGAAATGTTTGTTATGGTATTCTCTTCACAGCATGACTCCAAAATACGGCAGTTGAATTTAAAAGTCATTTTAAGAAATTTGAAAGCAAGATAGTTATACATAACATTACAACTTCCTGTGGTCAAGGATCTCTATTGGATTCCGTCAGATCGTAAATGAATGACAAGTTGCAATACCATTTAATACTATTTTAATCTGTTATTTGAGACTGCATACTGTTTTAACCAGCTAGTTTATCTTTAGATTTAAATACACCAACATAAGAGGCTTAAAATTAATCTTTTGTCCAACCATAGTCTGGAATATATTTTGATTTCATGATTATTTATTATAATGATCTTTTTCATTTATTTCCTAGATTCAATCAATATCAATTACATATTCTGATTTCTTTATCTTCCTTTGTCTAGAATAAATCATGTCCACAAACTTTTTTAAATGTATGCACATTGTGTGGAAAATGCTCCCTGTGATATTTGCAGCACTTGCCGACACCATGGATAAAGATTTTGACCTCTGGGGCTCTGTGGGGAATCTGTGGGGGTCACTTTGCCAACAACTGGGGTCAATACACCTTTCTCACCTGCCTCCCTACCTTCATGAAGAGAATTCTCAAGTTCAACATCCAGGATGTAAGTAATTATCCCCCGCCCCAACGCATTTTTATTTTTACCCGTTTCCATGGAAACGTAACATAGGATTTTGTTTCCGGAGCACAACTCCAAGACGGTGAGACCTATTTCAACGAAACTTGGTATGTGCAACGGGCATCATGCGGAGATGTGCCTTTTGGGGTTTTCAACTTCTTTGCATTTTTATTTTTACCCGTTTCCATGGAAACGTAACATAGGATTTTGTTTCCGGAGCACAACTCCAAAACGGTGAGACCTATCTCGACGAAACTTGGTATGTGCAACGGGCATCAAGTGGAGATGTGCCTTTTGGAGTTTTCAACTTCTTTGCATTTTTATTCTTACCCGTTTCCATGGAAACGTAACATAGGATTTTGTTTCCGGAGCACAACTCCAAAACGGTGAGACCTATCTCGACGAAACTTGGTATGTGCAACGGGCATCATGCGGAGATGTGCCTTTTGGGGTTTTCAACTTCTTTGCATTTTTATTTTTACCTGTTAAGGACATACCCTACGCATCAAAAAACGTCTATTGCGCAGAACTGTGCGCATCGCAGTTCGTTACGATAATAGATTTGCGACAACCATCTAATTTACAATATCGTATGTCTTTAATACGTGAAATCATCACTCATCCTAATAATAGCATAGTTACGCTGTGTAAGCCCATTTGAGCGCTCCTAAATGAATGAAAGCTGGACATTTACGACATGGAAACGATCTACGGCAGTGTTGATAAACAAGCCATGCTGTCATCAGCTGATCGACGGACTTCAGAAAATCGGCAGTTAAAATGAGAACACTGTCACTGAAACTAGCTTTTTATTTACAAAAGCTTGCTGAATTGAATTACTGGAAGTGATAATTTAGCATAAATTCTCAGTTTGATTGAAGAATAAGTGATTTTACAACAAAATTCACGCAAGCCATATCGGCGCGCGCGACAAACAGCTGATCATGTTTTGACCCAATGTAACTGCATTAATTATCTACATGAAATTCGAATTCCCTACTCATGACCATCGACATGAAATATCTTTCTCGAGGATATGTCCCCATACGGAAATCTGGCGACGTCACTTTGAATATTGATGGAAATTATTTCACGTATGCGGCCAACAAAAACATGACGACCCCACAGCGCAACCCTTTCATTCGAGGTAGGCAGCCGTCGAATCGTCAGTCAAGATCAAATTGCTGCTATAACTTATTTTGCGAAAGCGAGACGTGAAGTGCACACCCAGGTGTATTATACTATTATCTTCAACTATCAATTAATCATTTCAACAAATTATTTCATCTTACAAATAATGAATAGATAAAATAAATTAATAAGATTAAAGCCGATGGATTTTTAAAAATCTGATATCTCTCTCTATACCTATGTCAATTTATGTAGATACAGTTACGCTATTATTTCTTCGTTTGAAGTAAATTTTTATAAATTATTGTTTTGGAGATCAGTTGTGAGGCACCAATATTTGAAGGATCTGTTCTCTGAAAATGTATTTGAGACTTTTGCTATATGAGTAGCAAGTGAAGTTTCTGATGGGAAATACCTATGTGGAAAACATCATGGCAAAAGATCTCATCAGGTGACACTGTTTAAAAAATATCTATGGGGAAATTAGGGCCCTATTTCAAAATCCCCACATAACAACTTACAGAAATAAAGTAATTATAACAGCATCTTTAACAGTGCATCATTTTTTAATGTTGAATATTTGATGTATACTGATTGCATATCTTTTCAGTATGTTTTTATACAACTTTAATTCAATGGTTTATCTTAATAATTCAAAGGCACAACGACTTGTTTTATAAACATGAAAATATTAGCAGAAAAAAATATAAGGTTGGCCCCAAACAACAAATTTCCTTTAAAACTTGAGATGCAAGTTTTAATCTTTGTTAACAAGCCTCTAATAATTTAAATATCTTTAATGCATGAATATATCAATAATATAGTTTCATATGTCACTTTCAAAAGAAGTTTTGGTAATGAATAAAGTGCATCTGATCTGATTAAATACCTCTTTTTGAATTTATGTGATTATGGTTGCATAGATTGGCTAATGTATTTGTAGATTATTGTTAGATGTAGATGCACTAAATTTTCATATCACATGTTAGAGTTTGTTTGGTACCAGCATGAAATAATAATTATCAGACTGTTTTTGCTTCCATTTATTTGTAAACTTTACTCAAAAGGCAGTCATAATCAAATATTTCAAGTTTATATTTGTACCTGTGGTATCTGTTTACTAGCAATCCTTGCATTATAGCAAACAAAATAACAAATTACTCTTACAGTATGATCACAATCCTTTAATTTTGCAGATCATGGTGCAGCTGTATTAATGTCAACTGGAATTTTGAACACTGTGTGTATCACTCATATAGCAAGTTAATCACTGTCAAGGCTACCTGGCTGAGGCAGATATGAACTGTTTATTTGTAATAATACAAAATGTTTCAATAATTTTGAAAAAGAATCCCGTCATGTAGATGTGGAGCAAACCTGGCTTAGTTAAAGCAAACCAAAGATCATGAAACCAAAAAAAAACCATTTGAATTTATTCATTTTTTATGTGTTATAGCATGTGAGACTGAGATCAGGTAAAAAGAAAATCTGCCCAAATAAAGCTGTTAAATATTGCTCAATAAATTAATTTCAAACCATAGATTGATTTGATTATTTTGGTAGGGCCAAAGAAAAAAAGGATACAAAACATTTGAATCAATATAATATTGTTTATCTTTTTTGTCTTATAATTTAATATTGTATTCATTTTTCCCACAGTAAATAGAGGTCATTTAGTATTTGTGAATACTTTAATACTTCCAATATCTTTTGATGTAGGGGAGGGGATTTTATCATCTGTAATTTATATGATTTTAGATACTGATTATTTTTAATATCTTCTGCATTTTCTTGGTTCGCAAAACAAGCACTCTTTTGATAAACCGACTGTGGTTGCATGTTAATTAATGTGTTGCCACCTGTCGCATTGACTTTGAGAGAGTGTGCAAAGGAATGAGTTTGATTTTGGTGCAAATTAAGCGATCGACTCCGGTGAAATTCACTTGCACTGTCTCGAAGTCGAAGGAAAGACTTGCTCCGGCCTCGTTCCGAGATGAAAACCGTATATTTTAGCCCAAGTTTATAAACATAATATTTTCAACGGACAAAAACAGTTTATTGACGATTTTAAGCGAAAATAAACTGAAAATATTGCATAAATATCTTTAAAGTTGAAATAACAAAATATCAGTCAAAACGATTTCGAAGGAAGTCTAGGCGGAAGTACCGTATTCAATGTTTTGATGTGGTTTCTTCATATCCAGGCATTGGCCCTAAGATTTTTCTGCAGTTAAACTCCTTATATTTGAAACACTTATTTAAACTAAGTAGCGTATGTGATATTGTCAAATGATTTTATGATAAACATTGAAACACTGTTGAAAGTCGAGCGTGCAGTGGGTTAGTTTTTTCAATGTAGTGAGCTAGTAGGGCGAGATTTCACTTGATTCTTGTGGGTCATGGCAGAAAAACGTAGCCGTCGTTATGTTTATCGTTTTAGAATTTGTGGAAGATCATAGATGATATAGCCTATTAAGGGTTTAAACTTGTAAACGAGTTGCATGAACAATCTTACACAAACTGTCAACAAGGTCGCCTCTCAAGCAAAACCGCCCTCATTGTAGACTCGCTGCGGCTGCAGTGGGCATTTTCTCAATGACGATATGCAGTTTCAACGAAAAAAAGTTCGCGATTTTTCCCTGGTGACCCCCATTTTTTTCTTCGAATTTCAGTTTCTTAAAATGTCAGGTTCATATCATAAAAGTTTTAAAAAATTCTAAATTTGGGAAATTTATTTTTCTTGAAAATGCATAAAAATTCCATGCTAAAAATGAAATTTTGATTGACTAAAAATACTCGAAAATAATAATTTAAATGTTAATTTTAAAATATTTTTGGGACTAAGATTAACAATACTGCTATAACTGACTTAAACAATTTAAGTTTTGCATAAATTTCACTTATTTAAGAAATTATTAGGGAAAAAAGGTAATTAATATTTTTGGGCTTTTTCACAAAAAATGTCATTTTTCGACACGATTGTACTCGAAAACGAGCATGGTCACCCCCATTTTTTATTTGATTTTTGAATTCAGCACACTCAGTTCTACAATCAAGCTAAGTTTCATAAAAATCTAAATATTTTTATTTCTGGGTAGGGTGTGTCCTTAATGTTTCCGGAGCACAACTCCAAAACGGTGAGACCTAGCTCGACGAAACTTGGTATGTGCAACTGGCATCATGCGTAGATGTGCCTTTTGGGGTTTTCAACTTCTTTGCATTTTTTCCGTTCGTCCGTCCGTCCGTTCGTCCGTCCGTCCCATTCATTCCCAGTGCCCTACTCAGACCATCACATTGTCTGGGCCACCTTTCACTAGATTCTAATGGTAAGCAATCTTGTGTATGTTCTCCAATTAGAAAATCATTGTATTTATTTTTCTAAGATACTTGTGACTGTTCAAATACAATAATATGCAGGACAGTCGGGTTAAATGTATCACAAAAATGCATCACCAATATTTAAATTGGTAATAACAAGTCACTACAACATCATGATTTCTTAAAGGTTGTTTGTAGAAAAACAACATGATCACTGTTCAATATTCCACAACTAGTATCCTTAACTACCCTTTCCCTGGCGGGGATATAGCTGACTCTGTCTGCTTGTTTTACTTGCATGTATACCTATTTCATAATATGTATGATATTCTGTGAATGACAGTTTTCATACTCAAATACATTTTATTATTCCCCTCAAAAACATCAATTGACACTTTTTAAAAACATTGTATCAAGGTTCAATCTTTCAATGATTACATTTATCATTTTAAAGTTAAAGACATTAATAATTAAGTGTTCAGAGTTAATATGTTTTTCAAACTTTTCAAAATATATTTATATAAAATATATATATAATAGATATACACTACTCAAAAGAAGTTAAGGGTCAACCAATTATTTTTGTTTGACATTTTATTAGACACAGGGAACTTTTAAATCAAAACTTTTAAGCACACTTTTGGTCAGAATGAGTTCAATATGACTCAATGTTGAATCTGCTATGCAAAGCATATGCACTTTTTATACACAACTATTCTGGGGATCTGATGAAAACTCGCCATTTGGAGCTAAACTGTCTCAAATTCGATAACTTTGTAATAACGAAGCAGTTGACACAACGATGAGGCATGCTGTCGATCAAACCTAGGGGAAACATCTGGGGAATGGCCTGCCACTCTGCCTGAAGGAATTGCACCAATTCTTGTAGATTATCAGCTTACCCATGATTGTCTCTCACATGTTCACCCAACTGATCCCATGCATGCTCAATTGGTGCCAAGTCAGAGGAGTATGCAGGCCCATCCATTCGTTCAATACCATTTTGGTTGAGAAAATCATTTCGTGAGCATTGTCATCTTGAAGAACAGAACTGTTCCAATTTGACAAAGACTTGGGATGACAAAATGCTGTAAAATTTCGTCTCTGTACCTGATACCCGTCAAATTTCTTTGGACGACGAAAGAGGAGTCCTGTGATGTACCGAAATTCCAGCCCACACCATTACCGTACCACCTACAAAGCAACGACGTTAACATCAGAAAATCTTTCTCCTTGCCGCCTATAGACGCCAAGTTTTCCATCATTGAACTGTAATGCAAATCTTGACTCATCAGTGAAGAGTACCCACCCCCATTGTCGCCGTCTCCAGTCTCTTTGACATGTGCACCAGTCACGACGGACTGCCCTATGATGTTGAAGAAGAGGTGGTCGAACCACTTGTCGTCGAGGTCGAATGTTGTGGGCTCGCAGACGTTCTTATGGTCTGGTCCGATACCTGAACACCACTTGCATTTCGCAGTTCATCTCTCAGACATCTCGCTGTAACAACACGCTGACTTAAGACCATTTGAATGACATGCCGGTCTTGACGTTGCGACGTTGGTCTTGGCCTTCCAGACCGTGGGCGATTCTGAATTGAATTGGTTGCCAGGAAATGCTGCCATAGTCTCCCAATCACACTCTTATTACAACCGATTCTCTGTGCCACATTCCTCTTGATAAAACCCTGTTGAAGCCATGCAATGGCTCTTCCTCTGTCAAGTTCACTCAGCTGTCGTCTGACCATGTTGAAATTTCAACTGAGAGCAGCAAGGTCATGGAACGTTTTTTTTATGCCCAAACTGTTCATGGAAAATGCATAGTGCACGTGCAAGGACATAATCAACTCAAATAAGTCGTACCCTACTGCGTTTTGGCGATGCAAACAGTTTTGTGGAGCCTTGTTTTGAGCTTTAGTTTATGGTTTCTAAGGAGACTGTCAAAATCGTTTCGTTTGAAAATGACATATGTCTTGTACACAGATTTAGTCGTCAGGATATCGTGAACCAATTTTGACACGATTTCCGACAATAATTTTATATGTATATGTATCTGATATGTGCATAGACAAGTACCTGGTAGAAAAAAAGGTTTGACCCTAAACTTCTTTTGAGTAGTGAATATATAAATGGATGACAAGCAGGATATGGAAGAAGTCTAAAGGGTGAAGATCCCCTAGATGTTCCACTCCTGTTTGTATATATGTTGTTGGCTGTTTCTATCTTCCAGGATGGCTTCTTCTCAGGTATTCCCTGGAATGTCCTACTAAATCAGCGTTTATGAATCCTACTCGCTACTTCCTAATATCCTGATCTCTTTCAAACCAAAAGCCTTGTATCTCTAGCTATCTAACCAGCCAATGAGACGACTCGCATTCAGCAAGAGTGGCACAACCTGTATGGAAAATCCATTGAGTTCAAGACAGTAGCTTCACGCTCCTTGCATATCAACATTTCACTGGCTAAAGAAATAACAGGTGAACTTAGCCACAAACTATGATCCAGCCATACGAGGCCTGAAAGAGATCAGGGTATTACAAATGAGCAAGAGGGGATTCACATATACTCTGATTTAGCAGGATGTCCCTGGAAGTCCTACTCCTGTTTGCATATATGTAATTGGATATTTCTGTGTTCCAGGACGGCTTCTTGTCAGCTATACCCTACGTTGCCCTCTCCCTGACGCAGATCTTCATAGGAGTCCTGGCTGACTGTTTACGCTCAAGGAGATACCTGTCCACAAAAAACACGAGAAAATTATTGAACACTTTAGGTAGTGATTATAGATACATGACTCTCATTCTATCCTCACAAAGGCTACTTATTACACTCTTTCCTTTGAAAGGAACCCCTGTCACTAAAGGACTCTGTGAGCTAGCCTAGTAATTCAAACAGTTACGTTGTTTCAAGCTGATCTTTCAGTCTGCTCCTGTAAGAGTTAAGAAGACTAGAGTTCCTTCACTTGTGTGATGCACACATATAACTTAAAAGAGATAAGTCAATCGAGATATCAGATTATATTTGATTCCATTCTTGTTAATGGGATATCTCACACTCAAGTCTCTAAATTTGGTGATAGACAAAGTTAGGGATTACACCAGTCATGGTAACCTAACCCTCTTTTAGCTCACACTTTCACTTTGACCCTTCTTTAAACTCTTGTTAAGGCAATATCTCTAGAAAAGTTACGCCAAATTTCTCCGTTTTTGTGAGAACTTACATTAGGAGACTACACAGACATCGATTGACTGCAGTGACACTGATCTCATTCTTAAGATTTTAAACTAAGTCTTTTAAACTCTTTCAAACGTAATTTCCCATGAACAGTTGCATTCTATGTCTTCAAGTTTGAAGATTGATTACTTCCTGATAGAATAGGTTGATTCTGGATTTTGAATCATCTCTTTGCAAATTTGCATTATATTCAAATGTGACAGCAAACATGTTCATGATAATCACAACACTTTTTACTTATTGTTGATATGTATCTGCAATGCTTGTTTCTTACCACATTATTGAAACTTGTTAATATGCTCATTTGTAGAAACTAGTAACAAATATGTTAACAGACTTTTAATAAGGCTGTAGATTTATAAGGGTTTACAAGTGCTCGTAACCTTTTCTTTATCCCATGCAGCACATTTAGATTTACTTGTGCAATTTAAAAAAAAATTTGAAAGTCTATCCCAACTCATTAGAAATATACATTTCATCTTTTGCAAACTTGGGAAGACTTTTGAAAAAAAGGTTTTAAGATATATGATAACCCTTTATGATATACATTAATTACAAACTAATTTAATGTGATATCTAATCTTTCTGCAGGTTTATTGGTCCCTGCTGGGTTTGTGATCGGGGTAAGTTATGTTGGATGTGACCATATATGGGCAGTGACCCTCCTGGTCCTTGCGCTGGGGTCATCCGGGATTGCCGTTGGCGGATACATGGTTAACCATCTTGACATCGCTCCCCGCTTCGCAGGTATTTTGACAAGCAGTTAGGAAATACTTTAAACGCACTACTGCACACCAATATTTCTTTAACACAACGAATGCACAGATATCTCGATATTATTCAAGATCCTCACTCAAGTAATCTACATCGTAAGTTATTTAACGAATATTTACGTATTCAGGTAGTAAAGTTGATTTTTAAAGACCGGAAGTATTTAATGTTACGTTACAATAAATCCGCATGAACTACGATATCGGAAATATTAAGATTTTGCTTATAACCAAAAAAGCGGAAACGGCAGCCGCTTTGGTCAATCTAATAGCAATGCTAATGCTGTGTTATTAAATCGGTTTATTTACAACATTGCTTTCATAAACATAATTCATTATTTGTTCTCAGTTCAGAGTTTAGGTAAATTCAACAGCTGCACATAATAATAGTTCAGCCGCTTTCAACTGTCTATAATTTATCCGTTTTGTGCACAGCTAACCTTAGATTTGTTATATGTCAAAGCCGACAGCAGCTGTCTAAAAATTTTCATTGTTGATTGCAGGTCAATTGTAAAGAATTTTAAGTATTTCATTGCATCGATAGATAGCTTAAGTGATTGCATAAGTCCTCTTAAACCTTAAAATAGCCAATTTAAACCGTAAAAGCGTGCACTAGTGCCTTTAAAATGAAGAGTTCTGCTCATATGTTAAACATGTTAATCTTCTTGGGACAGTGCAGTGAATTTTGTTGCCTTAGACGATAGAGAACCTGTATGTTATGTTAAGCTTGTCAATGTGTTTCCCTATCAATTTAAAACATATTATTGAGTTTAATTAAATGAACTGAAAAGGAAAATAGAAATTTTAATATGTTTCTATTGACCTTTAACTTTTATCTTTTATACTTTCTGTAATTTTGAATTGGAAATTTGTGGCTTTGAGTATGTCACCTTGATTGTTTGTACTTTTGTATTATTTCAGGTGTGTTGCTGGGAATTACAAATGGTATAGCGACAATACCAGGTTTTCTTGGACCACAAATTGTTGGAATAATCACTGATCATAATGTAAGTTAGTCACATCTACCTATAGAGTACTCTTCAATTGATTAAAGTTTCATTTTTGCATCATGATCTTATGATAAGATTTATTATTTAAAGTGACACGAGGGGGGGATAGCGCATTGGCTAGCGAGTTCAGCTTCGGACGAGGTCTGTGGTTCGAATCCTGTCAGGGGCTCTGCAACTTTGTCTGCAGTAGATAACTTTTCTACACGCAATCAGGTTTGGGTGGAATGCTACACTAAATTTCAGTACCATCCATGGTTCGCTAGTTCCAGACGATGCTCGCAGGTTTCACTGCAATGCATAGCCACAATGGTGTTGCGGGCTTTCTCGCTGCAATAATACTAGCGGCCGTGATAAGGGAAATACTCTTGAAAGCGGCATTAAACCCCAATTCACTCACTCGCTTTAAGTGACACAGAGTAGGTGTCATTGTCCAGTTTTCGATCATAAATCTCTACTTTTTTCCTGTTTATTGTCACTTTGCTAAGTGATAGGCATTTAGATGGTATTTTTCAGAAACAACCACTACTTATCAAAGAAATAACACCATTTAGAACGTTTGACATATTTGACCTCAACAACATACTCTGTATCCTTTTAATGTAAAAGTAAACTTTTATCTCATTTTAATTTTTAATTGGATTGATCACAATTTCAGCCTTTTAGAGATAGGTATTTATCTCATTTTAATTTTTAATTGGATTGATCACAATTTCAGCCTTTTAGAGATAGGTATTTTAGGAATTAATACTATTTGACTGAAGTATTGGAAAGCCACACTTAGTAAAATATTCAACTTCAAAACTCATTAACAAATTTACAATCCTCCACTTTATAATAATTTTCACAGTAAACCATCACTAGTGGCTGAATTATTGCAAAAAGTTGTACACTACTAAATCACATTTACATGGATACTTTAGAAAAGATTGACAATCTCTTCATTTGTAACTTTCACAGCAAACCATCGCTGGTTGGAGATGGGTGTTCTTCATCACAGCAGGTGTGTATGTAGTCGGTGCTGTGATATTTCTGCTGCTTGCTCAAGGAGAGGAACAGTCGTGGGCGGGAGTAGAGGCTACCCTGGTGACTGTGGACGAGACAGGCTCTGTGCAGCACAAAGATGACCTTGGCAAGGACAGGGTTAACAGTGACTCTCATTCTGTGAATTCATCATCCTGATGAACTGATTATTGTGACATATTCTTAGTGTTGTTTTCGACTTTTTATGATTATCATACATTTCACGTATTAACGATGTTTATGAAATTGTTATATATATTTATTAATATCTCTCAGCTTTTGGAAGCTGGAAGTTTACACATTGTTTTGGCTTTTGCACATGTATATTGCTGTTACTAGAATAATTTGCTGAACACAAATAATCGTTGAATATTTTGCATTTGTGGATCAATATAACAAATCAAGTGAGATGATTTGAACATAAATTTGCGCATGTGATATTATTGTACATATCAAACCAAAACATTTTGTGAATTTGTACTCAATATAATTTTGATTCACACACCTTTTAATTTCATTTATGGTGACAATGTGCAATGCTTTATTAGCAAAAAAAGATAGGTAATTTAATATATCTGCGGCAGAACAGCAGAAAAGGAAAGAGAATGTGGAGAATTTGAGAATACTTTGACATTGACCCGTCTAGTTTGCAGCTTTTTGGAAATAACCTTCTTTAATGATTTTCATTCATATGTTTAACAAATAGACAATATTTTCAGTATAAACAATTTTGATTTTTCAAATTTTGTCTTGTTATGAGCTACGAGAAAAACATGGCATTACATTGAGTGCAATACATACAGGTGCAATGATAGGTTCAATGATCTCCTTATTGCTGATAAATTATAATTTCCCCCAAATATAACATGACATATTTAATTGTGATGGTTTTGTATTGAGCAGAGACTATTGCATCAGATGTTAAGTAATTTATGTATGTTAAGTATACTATTATTTTTCCATTTTTCACATTTCAGTATTTGTCTTTTTTTCACATGTCAGATCTTTGTGGTTCATTAATACCATGTATACATTCCAATTTTTTTTGGCTTCTGACTTGTTATATGATTTATTTCATTTAAAGATCACATTGATTTGCTGGCAACCATTTGGTATGTTTTATATATCATGTCTTCCTATATCATTGTTAGTCTTTTTAATGAAGTATTTTTCAATATCCCATTTTCATACCCCCCACCTTCAAAGAGTTTGAAAATCAAAATGCTATCAGGTCAATTTGATTTGAATGCTGTGGAACGTTTTGTGATTATAAAATGAAATATTGCCATAGAAACACTGACAAAACCCAATGTTCATGTTTCAAAGTGTTTGGTGGTGTTACATATCTTGAAAGTATACTTCGATTAAGTCCTTTGAATTGTATGATACATTATTGACATATATTCCCCAATGGTTGTACAAAAGTGGTTATAATGATTTTATGGATGTTTTGTTTACTCATGCAAAAATACTCATCTCTTACAATATAATTTATGTACAAAATTCCTCAATTTTACAAGCATATTTTCAAAATGAATATTTTCATATTTAAATTATATAAATACAAAAACAATTCTGATGAAAAGATGAATGTCATGCCAAATTCAATGTATAGAGTCCTTGTTAAACACATAGGTAACTCGTCATGTCTTCCTACAACACCAGTTGAACTCTTGCAATAAAAAAGTTGTGAATCCACAGATCTTGTTTTCTCTCATTTAACAAAGTTTGAAATGTCTCAGCGAGAGGATTTTTTACTTGTGTTAATAAACACTCCATGAGTGCAAAAAGGTGACCCTTTTGTCTTTTGTGAATGAAAAATGAAATGTAGTTGCTTTGTTTAATGTATTTTATCATGAAGTTTTGCAAAGAAAAAATTAGACTTTCTAGGTGAGGCTGTTCTACAATATGAAAAATTAAAAAACTGTTCAACAATATTTTTTTGAATGCTTCATCTATTCTGTTTCTGCCTTATCTCTATGCATCACCAAAAGAGGTAGCTCCAAGTCATATCCTCCTTGGCTAACTTCAGTTCTTATTAAAGGATTTTCTGGGCAAGAAATGGAGACAACTGGATGCAATGGGAGTAAGTTTTTGAAATTAACCATTTGCGTGAGCTTGTTCAGCACTCTTCTTCCGGAGTAGAAGAATTAATCAATTGTTAACTCAACAGAGTGCACCCAAGTGTGCTCAAATAAAACAAAGGTTAGAGTGGGGGGATATGATATTTTTTTGAAGGCTTCATCTATTCTGTTTCTGCTTTATCCTTATCAATTTCCCAAAAAACCCAGCTCCAAGTCATTTCCTTTTACGCTAACTTTTGTTCTTATTCAAGCAGTTTTTGGGCTAGAAATGGAGACAACAGGATGCAATCTGAGTAAGTTTCGCAATGCCTGTTTTAAAAGTAATCATTTGCAATAGCTTATGTCAACACTGTATTCTTTGGGAGTAGAAAAAATTATTCAATTGTTAACTCAACAGAGTGTACCCAAGTGTGCTCAAAGTAAAACAAAGGTTAGAGTGGGGGGATATGACTTGAAATACCTCTTTTGGGAGATAATACAAACTTGACAGGTATCGTATAATCATGTTGAAATCAGATGTGGATCTTAAGGTAGTTTTGGGCGGGTGATTCATCTATTGAAAAATAACAGAGATTTCAACCTCGGGGTTCCCCCAATCAAAATGAAATAAGATCAACAGTTTTTGATATCGTGTCAAACTGTAATAATCTATTGCAGACAGTACATGTCGATCTAAATTTATTATCAATGAAAGATCCAAAGAAGGCATGTGGCACCACAAGCTCGGGAGACATTGATACAGGTCATATACAAAATATAACGAGATTGTATATGACCTGTATCAATGTCTCCCGAGCTTCTGTGTGGCACGTGTTTGAATATGTTGCATCATTATGTTCCAAACAGAGTTTTAGGATGGAGTTCCTAAGACTGTTTTGTTGTTCTAACATAGGTTCAGGAACAAGAGTGAACATTCAGAAAGGCTCATAACACAGATACATTACTTGTTAATGTGGATCCCTCATCCAGGGGTGTTACCGAATAGACTTGAGGTGGCCAGTGAATCATCTCTGTTTACGGATATAAGATGTAACTCAAAATTTCTCTATTGAAGGAACATTGATTTTTTCCCAAGTATTCAATTTCACACTAGCCAAAGTTCGTGATCCTAATTTTTTTATTATTATTCAAGGTACATAACATTTTCATTACGCTAATGTAGGAGCCACCTTAAAAATTCACAAACTTTCTGATACAATGGCTTCTTGCAAAATCAATACAATAATCCAGTTGCGTGCAAACATCACATGACGTGGCAATAGAATGAGTATTAAAATCTGATGATTGCTTTCACACAAACATTGCCTATATGGCTGATAAAAAAAAATTCTATAAGTCATTCTGGTTTTAAATATTGCCAATATCGTATTTGTATGTTGTTCATGCGAAATCTGCTAGAGGTTCACCAGCAGGCCTAAGTACATATGATGGGAAGACAATTAGTTCATAGAAGTGTATATAAAACAAGTCAACGATTGATTTATTTTTCAACATATTCGCCGTGGACCTCGATGCTTTTTATACCCATGTGTCTTTTAGACTGCCTATGCCCTTGCGACAGAAGTCTTCTGACTGGCCTCTCAGCCACGCCTCAGTAGCTACCCTAATTTCATCATCATTGCCATATTTTGTTATTTCAAATTGCGAAACAGTTAGTTGTCGCGTAGAACCAGATCTGGGCTGTAAGGGAGATGGTTAAGTTGTTCAAAGCCACATTGTCGAAGTGCAGCCTGCTCAATACGACTCTTGTGCTCTGGAGTGTTGTCGTAAAAAGCAAAACTCCAGCAGTCAACATGCTGCGCCTCTTGATCGCCGCTCTCAATTGCTTCAACAAGTCCTCATATGTTATTCAAGTTTTAGGTGGTTTATAGTCTATAAGTATCATGCCCCTTGATCTTGCCAGCAGAAGGCTGAGTTCTGAACTTCTTGGTGCATGGGATTGCTTCTGCTTTCATTACAGAAGTAAAATGGTCGCTATGATCTTGCCAGTAGAAGGCTGAGTTCTGAAATTCTTGGTGCATGAGAGTGCTTCTGCTTTCATTGCATTGATTCTTGCTTGGTGTCAGGATCACAGTGATGAATTCACGTTTCACCCCTGTAACCAGTCGGGCATGAAAGTTGTCGGGATCAGCATTGTCGATGTCCAAGAGCTTAGGACTGGATTCAACTCTCTGGTGTCGATCTTGTGCATTTAAGTTTCGTGGCACCAATCTTGCAGACACCTTGGTGCAAACACTTCCGTCAAAAATGCCACACTTTGAAGATATCTCGTCCATCATTATTCTACGATCGGACATGATTAAGTCCTGGACCCTTGCAACCATATCGTTGTAAAGGCTTCAACAGGCCTTCCCGACAGTAGGTCAGCGTCCAAGGAGTTGCGACCGCGCTTAAAATTAGCTGACCATTTTGCAACAATAGAATATTGAGTGTTTTTCCCCCAATACACATTGGGCATACGTTTACGTATTTCCGTCGCATTCACCCCTTCTTTTCTGAGAAACTTGGTACCCGCACGATGCTCAGTTTTAGAAATTTCAATGTTTTCAGTAGAGTACGTGTGTTCAGCAGGCTGTAAATCTAGAGTAAAGACAGGGAAGGATTGTTTATGTCTGTAAACTGTCGTCAGATGACCTATACCAATAACGACATCAATGGAGATGTCTTCAGGGGTTTGTCAATACTAACTTATGTGAACTTATTGACTTCCCCTCGTGTATACTGAGCTTGACCAATGTGACAAATGTAGTCATCCAATAGGAATTATACAAGACTCGGTTATGAGAGAGTTGATACGCTTGAAGTCACGGGATATGATCGTATTAATAACGTAGTTTTGTAAAAGGCTTAAACTTCTTCAACCCCATTGTTAAGAAAAGTAGTCAAACAATTCCCTCCGTACAAAGAACATTCGAAGGTTTAAATCATTTGAATCAATGTACGATCGTTGTTATAAAACTTAACATGCAATATTTGTAGTCAAACGCTATGCAAAACTTTAAATAAAGGAACATTCCACAACATTCATCAAACTTAAACATAGCAGCGTAATGTATGATTGTGATCTTTTTCTCCTTCAAAGAATGAAGTAGTCACCGATTTATATTATTGTTTATAGGCCCATACACGTCTCCGTAAAGGTCAACTTCCCTTCTTCCTCAGAATCAACCATGGTGACAGATGATGGAATAGACCGTCGTCTGATGTTTTACCTTTTCGACCAGAGCTGCTAGCCCTAGAGTGCTTAAAATGTTTTGTGTGTGTGCATATATCGTTCAAATGTAAGATTTGCAATAGAAACATGAGGAAGGGTTTTTTTGGTAAAAACTAGATCGATACCATGAGACCGGGTAAGTTGAAGCATAAGTTACATGGCAGTAGCATTGACTTGTTGACAATTACAGCTGTCGTTCATAAAATGATAATTCTGTCTAATATAAACCACTAGGTGATATCCTTTCAAAGACACGGAACTTGAATATTAGGTATTTGGCTAAAACTCTAAAACTTCTAAACCTAAAGTAACGATATTTAAATAATGTGGATTATGAGTTTTACATAGTTTACTTCACAACAATATAAACCAAAGGGATAATGCTGTAACGTTTGATAAGTTGGTGTTCAATATATACCATATGGATAATGCTGTTACGTTTGATAAGTTAGTGTTAAACAATATATACCACAGGAATAATGCTGTAACGTTTGATAAGTTTGTATTCAATATATAACATATGGATAATGCTGTTACGTTTGATTAGTTGATGCTCAACAATATAGACAGTTAGACACAAAATAACATATATAACTGGCAGCACAGAGCCAATATCAATATAGTAATAGCAACTAAAGTATCCTTAGCGTCCCTTTTCCATTATTTCACAAAACTAAATTTAATGATATATTTATATATTCAGGTTGATGCTATTGATACTCATTAAAATAACATCTTAGACAGTATAATACGAATTGATACAGTCTTCGTGATACAGTCTTTTTTAAACATTCAAAAAGAACATTGTTTGTTTGCACCTTTGAGAGTCTATCAACAATCACTGCACTGCACATTCACATAAGTAATATTATCTTATCAAAGAGTCACAAAATAAGATATCAGTTAGGATTTAAAGGTTTGTTATCAACTATCATCTCAAGGTTGCTATTTGTAAATAACTTGTTTAAGATATTTATCATTGCTATCTAAATGTGTACATATTTAACGCATCAGTTCGACGCGCCAAGATTGACATCAGTCTTGTGCTGGCGTCACCCGTCGTCACTTAACTTTCCACGTTTTCGACTTCGACTCCAGACCTGCTGATGCAGAAAAGCATTATGATAGCGATGTACTTAACACCCTGCGCAATTGGTCCTGATAACTAACTAGTGATAGGAAACATTATTGAAGAATGTTTTAAGATTATTACATCGCTGATCTATTTCTATGTTACAGTAGGTTGCGGACATAAATGAAATAGAAGGAAAACAACACTTTATTAAGTCACCATGATTGAGGAGAGGGAACGTCTTGTGGAAAAGGATGAAGTTGAAAATGGTAGGAAAAAGGGCACTTGCTCTTGTATACTAGAAGCTTTCAGCTTGTAAGCTCGAATTTTGGCTGTAAACAAAAGATAAACATTTTTTAACACTTTTTCATTCAACTATTTCTCATGTTAATGCTACGTTGTAAATTTCAAGTTACTACAGTAGAAGCAATAAGAGGACCTGTTCCCTTTTCCAGTACCATGTCAGTTCATACAGGCGCGACACGTGCTCGCTCTCTGGTCATTTCTTGGCTTCTTTACATTGTACTGTCTGAGATTTAATCTCAGCGTGGCGCTGGTTGCCATGGTGAAGGAGGAAAACCACTCCTACACCAACGAGACCAAGGTTACAGAGTGTAAGGCAGGAGGCGGCGCTATCAACTCTACAGAGCCAGTGGTGAGAATATCTTTTTTGCCGTATCTCATTATACTTATTTCCTCATCCAGGTACATAGCTCACATGAGTCATTTAGGCTAAATTTGTGTTTCAACAAAGACAAAGCTAAACCCAGTCTATCTCGTCAAAATATGAATCTAAATGATTATATCATCTTTAAATTGTTCTAATTTAAAAGTCACTCATTTTATATTTTGTTAAGTCCATAATTTGGCATGCATAGAGCTTCCGAACCATTCTGTTTTCTAACCAAGAGCTTGACAAGAACCTGTGATGATTAAACAGAAAATGTCTGGCATGTTTAGGCTTATATTGAGTTGAGTAACAGTTCCGTCGCATGATATAGATTTATATTGCTGTGAAAAGTGCCTGGGCTTCCTTTCACAAAGCCCTAAGGTGATCGTAGGTCCTTAAGGTAACCTTAGTGCAATGTTAAAGAATGAGAGTTAAGGTTAACCTTAGTAAAGGTTGCTTTGTGAAAGAAGGCCCAGGACTGAGTGCTTTAAAAGCCCCTTTCTGAGTCAGATAAGGACAATCTTACCACGCAATGACTTATTAAGATAGGCCTTCACGCATTTCCCGTACTTTTCTGTGCTTGTCGCCAAGGCTGCTGCGACAGATCGCTATAGTCCAATGAGAAATCATATGAGAAATACTTTTCCCCGAGAAACTTTTCCCCGAAGAGGTTTATGCACTCACAATCGCGAACTTTCACTGATTGGCAGCAAGGATTAAATTAAACAGTGATAGAGACTGGTGCATTTTAAAGGCATGCGGGGGAAGATGGGGAAGGGCAGGTGTTATGGATTATATCTTTATTCTGAGAATACATCGTTTTGACGCAATATATATTTTATGTTTTTATCAAACAACCTGTGAAGACATTTTTCCAAAACAAGTTTCTTTTTCGTTTTACTTAAAAAGCGTTTTTTTAATCCAAACGAACCACAATAACTACTAAGTACGGAGTGTGAAAATGAATTCATTACTTTCTATCTTTGCATAATTTGTATTTTTAATGAGCTCAATTTGAATAAAGTTGTTACTTTTCCATATTTTACGTTACGGTAGCTAACAATTAACTGTATATTGATGTTAAAAGGAAGAAGGCGAGTTTGAGTGGAGCGAGACAACACAGGGTATTATACTGGGTTCCTTCTTCTACGGATATATCGTAACTCAGGTGAGAATAAGATGATAGTAAACCTATTTGGTCTCTGACCTTTGGGTTCTGAAAATCTTCCCTTGATGTCTATGTCTGCAGTGCCATATCACCCAACTCGCGTCCCTTGTCGTTCTGAGGTCTACTTCTTACCAGTCTGATTAAAATCGACCGTGTTCCGAGGGATAAAAGATTTTAATTATCGAATCTAACAGGATTCGAACGTACTCTACCAGGGACTTTCACCTCCACAACGTTGTGGAAAGCCCCTGATAGAGCCCCTGATAGAGTAAATTCGAATAACGATAGAGTAAATTTAAAAAACATTTATTCATCGGAACACGGTCGATTTTAAGCAGACTGTCTTTCTCATTGTTGGCACATCTTATAAACTATAGGTATGGTTACACAAGCATTGATACATGATTTTAATGTGAAAACACTAAGTAATCTCTGTATAAATTCATAAGATATAATTCTAATACTAATGAGTAATTTGAACTCTTCACGAACTAGAATGTGTGACCCGACTTATCTGCATGATTCTGTTCCTTTCTCTATGTAATATGTCATGGTAATTGACAGTGTCTCGTTGGTAGTAAATGATTTTAAGTATGTTTGATTGAAGGCATTATGTCTTCTTTTAAACAAAGATATGAACTGCTGTTTTTCAAAATACAAAGTTCTATGTTCTAGTGGGAAATACAATTTGTAGTCAGAATAGGGACTGTCGGAATGAAAAATTCAATATGAAAATATTGCTTTTCTTTGGTTGTTTTATCGAGACGAACGTTTTTTCCATCCGTTTATATCATACTCAGGCTAGCGCAGTGATTTAACAATATTTGGTCGAACGGGTGATAGGTCAGCATGTAAAAAGGGTTGCAGGGGAAAGAAAATTAAGTTTGCAAAAATAGCAAATGAAAAACAAGACAAATCTTGAAATATGTTTTTTTTAGATACCCGGAGGTTTCCTAGCCGAGAAGATTGGAGCGAAGAATCTCTTGGGGTTTGGGATACTGTTTACATCAATCCTGAGCTTGTTCACACCGCTAGCGGCCCGGGCGGGGGTCGCAGTTCTTATCATTGTCAGAATACTGGAGGGCATTTGTGAGGTTGGTCTTGGCACTGTTTATGGCGAAAATCTGCAGGAAAGCTTCCGAGAGTGTATTGCTTATATGAATAAGCCTCATGTTTGAGTTCAAGCGAGACAAGTACATAAGCATAGCAAGTTAGATTTATTGTAAAATGATATGTCAGTCATCATGGCCATGAGGTAGTTTATCCCTTTAATGATAAGAACCCACCAAAGAATATTGCAAACTTATGTATGTATACTTATGGGTTGGTTATCCAGATTTTCAAGTTGATCCTGTCTCATCAGTGATCAGATATGTCTATTGCGATTGCGAGGGACCTCGCGATTGCGAGGGACTCTTTTTTTTCCATTGGCTTTTTGTAGGATCTTCTAACTGCAGATTTAAAATGTATTTTTGAAGATTTGAGGGGCAGTAGCATGTTTTTTGAAAGTCAGGTGATATCACAAACATGAAAAAACATTTTACCAATTGCAAAATATGTACTTTAATCAAAAGAAGAAGTTCAGAACGAATGTACCACATTAGATTAAGCTATGTCAATTCATTTCCCTATCTAAAATGATTAAAAGGTGTTCATAAAAAATGGCCGCGTGAATTTCGCGTGATAATTGATAATTTCTTTTACGACTATGGATGACCGAGGTTGGTAAATAGATATTTGACCCGCTGAAAGTACATACATTTGACATAAAATAATGTTTATTGGGTAAAATTTGAACAAGTATTTTTTGTTATAATAAAGATGCTACCGCCCCTTTAATGTGTTATTAAATCGGCGTCCTGACCTTCCAAAACACTTCTATGATTCCGTTGCAGGGAGTGACGTTCCCGGCGATGCACTCAATGTGGGGACAGTGGGCACCTATTCTGGAGAGGAGCAAGCTGGCTGGGTTCACGTACTCTGGTGTGTAGGGGAGACCGGGGCACACTGGGACAACATTTTTTTATTTTCCTGATTGTTCTTAATCAATGAAGTCAAACGACATGAAACGTTGCAGATTTCAAGCAACCTTTATTGTCAAATATGAAAACAGGAGACAATGAAATAAGTTAAACTTTTTGTATAAATCAGAAATAAAAAAGTATAAAATGCTGTCCCAAACTGCCCCACCCCGGGGTACACTGGGACACGACCCAGGGCACATTGGGACAATATACATATCTGTCAAAAATAATGATTAAGATTACATGACTTCCAATAAATATCAGGCCAGTGACACAAACAATAGAAAACAATTTGTCGAACTATCAGGTAAATTGTTCTTGGCTCGAGGTTTCATGTTTCCAACTTTGATGTTTGTATCTGGTGGTGCAATCATCCCATGTCTCCATCTTGGGTCCTTTCGATTGTCCAATGTGTGCATCTTGGGTGCTTGTATCTGGTGGTACTTTGTGTCCTTATTACGTGCTTAAATTAATGGTTCAATGTGTGCATCTTAGGTGCTTGTAAATGATGGTCCTATATGTGTGTCAACAGAGTGGTCAAGCCACTCATTGAAAACTGTTGTGGTCATTAATCCAGTAATGTGGCCAGTTCCTCTGGAACTAGCAGGAGCCCAAAGTTAGTAGTTAATCCTTGAAATGCACTTAGAAGATATTGATACTTCTAATTTATCATAATCCTTTATTACTTATTATGATTTTTTAGTATTCTATATAGACAAAACAGAGTGTCGGCTTTAGATAAGATTGATAACATTCGGTCATCGGGATGATGTAAAATAAAACAAAAATGTACCATGCACATTGATACCCTGTCCCAATCTACCCCGTTAGCACTTTCTCAAACTGCCCCGATGACCAATAAAGGAGTCAAATGTCCCCAAATTGGCAAACTGAAATAGCATGTCAAGTAATTACTTGTAAGAACTAAGCATAATGACAGAACTCTCCAGAACAATAGGCATCAACTACTTTCCTTTAATCATCTTTACATCAGATCATAATTACTAAGATGCTAAAAATGTACTCAAACTATAGAAATTTGAATTTTACTTCCAGTGAGTGAACTACACAACATTTTCGACCATCAGCAACATTTGTCACATGGAGTAGGATGTCACTTCATGTGATATTGACAGTTTCTTTCTCCTTCTTTTTAATCACTAGATATCTATGGTGTCCCAATCTACCCCATGTCCCAAACTGCCCCGTTCTCCCAAACATACGAGTATAACACTAGACGTGAACCCTATCGCCTGAGTTGTTTTATTAGATTGTTAATTTCATGGGGTTTTTTTTCATTTGGTATAACAACCTAGAAGGAAGATGTGTCAGGTTATTCTCCAATATTCATTAGTCTAGATCGTCTCTGGTATATGCTTGAAAGATAGAATTTTAGAATATTTTCACAAAGGAAGGGAGGTAAGTTTTATCATCAATACTCCGCAAATGAGGGTATGGCAGGGGTAAACACATGATTTAAATCTTTATGTGTGACCTTGTCAAGGCTTTTGTATTGATTCATAAGCACAGCTCATGCATTCTGATTCCCCAATAATTTTGCTAGAACCAAATTATTTTAACCATAGGGTTTAGACTTTAGCTAACGGCTCTTTCTTTTAAAGTACTCTATACGTAAAAGCCTTACATCGCTGCGACAGCCAATGTCTCTTTATGTTGATACTGATTATTTACGCAGTTACAACTTACGATAACATAGACACATGTTGACGGAAATATATTTCCCTTTGAATCACAAGTTTTACACTAAATTGTTTGAAGAACGCATGTTACTCTTTGTAATAATTAGTTTTCCGCTTCAAGTGATTCGCGCCAAATATCATTTGTACTGATTTAAGTTCAAATCATTTCACATGACTTACATATTCACCCCCTTATGCGAGATATATTAAAAACACTTGTTTACGATTACAATTCATAGACTCTCTTATATGAACGAAAGCCAAACTTTTATGTCCAACTTGCCTTTTCCCTTGATATATACATAGTGAAGGGATTGTATCATGATATTTAAATGACAATATTCACGGGACTGTATCATGAGTTAGATAACAAATTAACCAAGGGACGTTATCATGAGATGCCAATGTGAAGAATTTGTGTAACATAAGTGTATAAATCCTCATTTCCTACTTTTTTGTCTCTTCTGTAATCTTACCAATCTATTGATATTAGTTTCTTCTTTATACAAAAGTATATCCTAGCCTTAGTCAACCATGATATATTAATCTCCTTAATAAACTTGACAACCCTTGTTGCTTTTAGCAGGTAGTAAGATACATACAATGTTCACAAAAATTACACCAAATATCTTTAAAGTAACAGATATGGTTCACAATAAAAAAGCCTATGCAAAAAATTTGGGTCTCTATTCTTGAAGAGTGAGATGACACTTCATGCATGATAGAAATCAATGATTAAAAATTTATAGCGGTTTAAGTCTTCCAAGGTGAAGGCTGCACGTAAAAATGATGTTAATGTACGATCACATCATTCTTCCTGTCTGCTGAAGAATATGTTTTCAAAATAACGTCATATTGATTGACGCGCTAGATGCGGTATCCGCTAAAACGATCCAAACTCAAGCCTTTTCGTTTTATATACTGAATCTATTAGCATCTATTACATTTTGGCTCAGGAAAATATTCTATGTGATATTAAGGATAAAATTGCCATTTCACTTTCAGACGACACTGATCTAAAAGATGTTCAACTTTTATTAAGTTTATAACTCTTTATTAGTAATTTGCCTTGTCGTATATTGTTCGCCGATAGGGGCCCAGCTTGGTGTTGTGGTCTCCATGCCCGTGTCTGGACTTCTCTGTGCTTCTTCCTGGGGGTGGCCTTCTGTCTTCTATGTGTTTGGTAAGTGCAGTAAAAGTGTCCGACTAGTCATTGTCAAGGAACCTAAGCGTTTGGGGAAGTAAGAAAATGCTGAGTAATTGCGGATTCAAGTATTACATTCGTTTTAATTTTTTCTTTGGTCTTCTGGCATTTGCCTTAATAGCCAGAAGGGTATTTTACGTATAGGAACAATTCGGATATTAAATGCTGGAATGTGATATGTGTAGACAAGGTTTTGACTGTGCTCTCAACAGGTACCTCGGGTTGTGTGTGGTTCATTATTTGGATGTGTCTGATACACGAGACACCTGCCGACCACCCCAGAATTACCAAGATCGAGCTCGACGACATCGAGAGCTCAATAGGAAGGAAGGAGGTGGGTCAAATCGATCTTAAACGCTTAAACCATATTATTTTGATTTATTTGGAAGTTCAGGCTTTCAGGATTTGAAAGCCGAAAACCAAAATTATTTGATTTGATTGGATATACAGGCTAATGATATATTCCCGTCTTTCAGGATTTTTAGCTTTCTGTATTGTCTGAGTAGAGTGAATTATCTATCTCATCAACGGCGTTTATGTTCAATTCAATTAAATAAAACCACATCAATACGCTGTGTGACTTATTATTACCAATCCGACAAAAGACACGTAACATTTTTTAAATTGAAATTCTTTAAAATGAACACTCATGATGTTGACAGTATAATCGTATGCATCAAATAATTTCTTTAAACTGTGTCTTCTAAAGTGATGTTCACATTTTTTAGGTAATCACGAACATGGATTTGCTCGTGAGTAAAGAGTGCAGAATTCTGCCAATAATCAGTGATGGTCGCATAATACCTCTTTTATTTGAACAGAATTGGAAGAATTGGAAGAGTTCCAACATTTCCTCGTGGAAAATCATGTCATGCATCTTTATCATATTAAAATACCCCGTTGTTTCATGCAGCACCTTCGCACGCCATGGAAGGATATCTTTAAATCGGGGGCATTGTGGGCCATCTGCGGGGGCCACTTTGCCAACAACTGGGGTTGGTATACCTTCCTGACCTGTCTTCCGACCTTTATGGAGAGGATCCTCAAGTTCGATATAGAGGACGTAAGTGATGCTATGAGCTGATTGACGAGAAGTGAGAAGTTATTTGACACTTTATGTGTAACTGTTAATGTTTAAGAGCATTCATTAAAACATGTATGGATGTATGTATGTAATGTATTTAATGTATGTATTGCATGTATGTATGTATTGCATGTATGTATGTATGTATGTATGCGTGTATGTATGTATGTATGTATGTATGTATGTATGTATGTATTGCATGTATGTATGTATGTATGTATGTATTGCATGTATGTGTGTATGTATGTGTGTATGCGTGTATGTATGTATGTATGTATGGGTGTATGTATGTATGTATGTAAGTAAGTATACCGAGCAATAGAATAACAACAACACTGACACCAGGAATTTTGGGACTAGATGTTTAATATTAGATTTAAGGAAGGTAATCTAAGATCAAAATAAAAAATTCAATTTGTTTTTTTTCAGTTCAATTTCCGTGTACAAACATGACTTCATGAGTTTGTGAATGCGCGTGCATTTAATATATTTCATCTTTATATGCTCCAAACTCAAGGGATGCATGTGGTTTTACAATTTCATGAAATCAACGGATTTACACTCTGTACTATGTTATAAAAACTTTAAAATTTATTTGATTAACCAGAACAATACACATAACATTGAAATTCATTAATGACAAGTTTTAATTTTTGCTCAGTTTATGTATGTATTGTATTTATGTACGTACCTAGGTATATATTGTATGTATGTATGTATGTATGTATTGCATGTATGTATGTATTTATAGTTTAATGGATTACTATTTGTATGTATGGCAGTGTATATGGATATATGTATTGATGTAATGATTTTGAGAAAGTACAAATCTGTTCTCCAGAACGGGTTCTTGTCAGCTCTACCCTACGCTGCTCTCTCACTGGCCATGCTCTGTATGGGAGTTCTTGCTGACTTCATACGCTCCAGAAATTATCTGTCAACCAAAAACACCAGAAAATTATTGAACACGTTAGGTAGTTATAACATATATATATCAGTCGTAGGTTAACGTTAACTAAAGAATTCAGATTGAAGTACTCTAATCAATCACTGATAATCTAATAGGGCCACTCTCGAAACGTCTTTAGGAAAAGGCTATGTCGTCATGGTTCCAATGGTCATGAAAACATAGAAAAACGATTAATTATGATGAACATTGTTCATAATTACTATATGAAGCATTCATTGTCAATAATTACCTACGAGTTCTGAATATATTTGTAAGAAAATTTCGGTGACGAGCCAAAATGTTTTCTTAACATGTTGCTTAAACAAGTTATCCAACGACACTGACATAATGCAATTATTTATTTTCTGCAAAACGCTACAAGAGTGAAACCAAACTCTTTCGTGGCTTCAATCTTCCGGTCCGGCTATGACACTATTGAAAATGTCGTTTAATCACAAATATTGCTGAAATCATTCTTACAGGTTTATTGGTCCCTGCTGGGTTTGTGGTCGGTGTAAGTTATGTGGGGTGTGACTATATGTGGGCAGTGACCCTCCTGGTTCTGGCAATGGGTTCAGCCGGAATAGCAATGAGCGGATTCTTTGTAAACCATCTCGACATCGCTCCTCGCTTTTCAGGTAGGTGGGTTTGTAACAGGTGGTTAAAAGATGGGGTTTATAATGTACTCTTTGGTCTAAGTTAGCCTTGTGAAGTCAAGGCAGACGGTCTTTTTGTCTTGAGGAAGCTTGGTGAAGGAAGAATATTTTTTGTCAATAATGTCAACATCATTAGTCAGTAATCATTCACTCAAATGTTTCAAAGTTCATTTGGAAATTCCGTGTTCAAAGGCAAGTCAAACGATTGGGGAAGTTTCTTTTGTAACTAGGCACTATGAAAATATGAGTTTTGATCTTAAAGCCAAGATCTACATCCAATTTCTATGAATCTTTGAACTCTATTAAATATCAAAGGTGTAAATAGAGCTCCATTTGTTCACATAATCTATCTTAGTAATGCTTTTACAGGTGTGTTGCTGGGTATTACGAATTGTATTGGTACCATCCCAGGAATCCTTGGACCTGCGGTTGTTGGAATAATCACTGATCACAATGTAAGCGTGGTATAAATACCTAGGGACTCAAGGAATGGATTCATTGACGTTTTACATATATGTTCAGTGGAAGGCTTTGAAGCTGCATAAAATTAACAACTAAATATAGTTCATTACTGAACAATTAGATGTAAACTTTTAAAAAAATTCAATTGGATGGCAAACTTTTTATGGAGACAAGTATTCGTTAGAATTAACATTAGTGACTGAATTATTGTAAAATGTTGTATGGTAAAAAAATCACATTTCCATAGATACGTATTTGTTATTTCCACAGGAAACCATCGCTGGTTGGAGATGGGTGTTCTACATCACAGCAATTGTGTATGTAGTTGGAGCTGGTATATTTCTGCTGCTGGCTGAGGGAGAGGAACAATCGTGGGCGGGAGTTGCAGCAGCCCTCGTGTATGTGGACGACTCACTTTCCGTGCAGCAAACGTCGACCCACGCACGGACGGAGTTAAGACTCAGTCGGAAACGCTCTAATCCTAAGGACTAATAAATCGACTTTCATTATTATTTTATCCCTTACTCTTTCTGAATTGTAAATTGACTTTTCTACACACCTTTAGTTTTATATTACATATCATTATATTCAATATTAAATATCATTATACTTTCTTTGCGGATATTAACGTTGTTTTCATTAGAGAAAGGCAAACTCATTTGATTTATTGTTGTTAATTCCTCCCACTCTTCTGTGTCGGTGTATCTCCTCCTCCCAAAAAACGTCTATTATCCCATCTTAAAATTCAGAACAACTAATCACCAGTTAACAATCGATCGCGAGACAGGTCGTTGGTTGAGCATTTCACGTGAAGACCGAACATGTCCACTTTGTAACTCCAATGCTGTTGGAGACGAGTTTCACTACTTTTTTAGATGTGAAACTTTTCTCCAAATTCGTAAAGAATATGTAGATGATAAATACTTGAAATTCCCAAACATGTTCATTTTTAGAAAAATGCTAACTACCACCAGCATGAGAGATCTTAAATGACTGTCTAAATTTCTCAATCATGTACTTAATGCTTTTAGAAAATTAATTTTCATATTGCCAGTAAGCTTCTATCTTGTATATTACAAGTAAAATGTATATATGTTTGTCTCATGTACCACCGATGGCGGTTTAACAGAGAATAAAGAGTTTGTACCAAGTAGAGTGATCATGTGAATGATGTGATCTGACGCCAGTGGTTTCCTCAATGTACATTTGCCATGTCGGTATCGGTGTTTCCTGCAATTGTAGTAGCGTATTGTCCACTTTAGCCTGTTCCAAAACCATGACACCGCCTCCCTAGTGCATTATATTTTAGCCATACAGGCAAACCCGACGGATTGCTTGCGGAATATATTGGATATTTTTCGCTAAGACTGACAATGTGAAACCGGAAAAAGGTTTCCCTCGACTTTTATATACAGAAATGTATGTACGTCTACCGAGAGAGGGAGTTCAGGTCGTAAATTCTCAAAGTAACCTCTGTTTAAATACGAGCTCTACACGTGCGCCAATGAGCTTTTCTTAGCGGCCAAATATTGAAACCTTAATTTCAGCCAGTGAAACTCGTCATGCAGGAATAACATATATGAGTTCTCTCCGTGGCCTATGTAATGTTGAAGTCGCTAGATGAGGTGACTGCGTTTTCTCAAAAAGACTCCACGTACCAAGTGCACATTCAACTAAATCTAGCTTTCCCAAATCATACGGAAATAACTGAGGATCTTCGAATGATAACTTTTGAATGGCATCTCTGATTGGACAACTAATTCGGATTGCATCCAAACAGACTTCTTTCCTTCTAGCCTGAGAAAGCTTGTATCAGAACAAGGGGCGGGATAGCACAGTGGTTAGCGCGTTAGGCTTCGGATCAGGAGGTCCGTGGTTCGAATCCCGCCAGGGGCTCGGCAACTTTGTCTGCAGTAGAGAACTGTTCTACACGCAGTCAAGTGTAGGTGCAATGCTACACTGAAATTCACCGCAGTATTCGCTAGTTCCAGCCGATGCTCGCAGGTTTCACCGCAATGCATAGCCACAATGGTGTTGCGGGCTTTCTCCCTGCAATAATACTAGCAGCCGCGATATAAGTGAAATAATCTTGAAAGCGGCTTTGGGCGCCAACTCACCTCACCTGTATCAGAACAGAGGTTAGTATACGAGTTTATGAGTTCAGCTTCATGCTCGACGGTCTGATGTGTTAGATAACGCCAGAAGTGGTGATATCGGTTTTAAGTTCTCTTGGAATAATGACAAATTAGAACAATTTAGACAAAATATTTTATCTGAGAATGTTCAAGAACTCCTTGATAAATCAGTAGACAATGTATTCACATGTATTGATAGAAGCATAGACCTCATCGTTGAGGCACTTTGTCTAGCGGCATCAGATATGAAGAGCAAACGTAGGATAAGTAATAGTATACATGAAAATGACTGGTTTGATAAAGAATGCCGGAGATTGAAATTTGAACGCTGTAGATCACTGAACAGATTTAGAAAATATAAAGATAGAATATCGTTTGAAAACTATAACAATACAAGAAATAAATATAATTCTGTGTGTAATCATAAGCGTAAGGAATACTACAAAAGAAAGCAAGAATTGATAGAAAACAGCATTAATGATTCTAAAAGATTTTGGAATGAGTTAAAACTCCTTAATGCAAGGCCTGTGGAAAGAAATGAAATTCACGCAAACGATTGGTTTGAACATTTCAAAAGCCTATTTTCGTGCGATAATTCAGTTAATACCGATGATTCTGTAAATATTCGCCAGTGCGTAGATCCAAATCTTGAACTGTCAAAACAAATACTTGATAAGCCTATATCTAGAGAAGAAATATCAGACAGCATTCAAAGTCTAAAAAGGGGAAAATCTCCAGGAATAGACAACGTGATACCAGAATTTTTTAAGTACTCTGCTGACCTTATACTACCATATCTAGACGTAGTATTTAATCAGATACTAGAAACAGGAAATTTCCCTAAGGAGTGGTCAATGGGAATTATAGTGCCGATACATAAAAATGGTGATGTGAACAACGTAAATAACTATAGAGGCATTACACTTTTGAGTATTTTCAGTAAAATATTTACTTCGATTATCAATAAGAGATTAGTATTTTGGGGAGAGACAATGAATAAATTGACAGAATGCCAGGCAGGCTTTAGACGAGGTTATACAACTATTGATAATATGTTTGTTTTACAAAGTATTGTACAAAGATATAAAAATCAGAAAGGGGGAAAATTTTATGCTCTATTTGTCGATTTTTCAAAAGCTTTTGACTCTGTCCAAAGAAACAAACTATGGCACCTTATGAATTTAGGTGGTGTAAGCCCAAAAATGAATAAACTACTACAGAGCATATATGAAAATGTCAAGGCTTGCGTCCGAAATAATAATATATTTTCAGACACTTTTGAAATACAGGTGGGAGTGAGACAAGGGTGTGTACTGAGTCCATTTTTATTTTCCTTTTTCATAAATGAATTGGCTACACAGATTTAGAATAATTGCCAGCATGGAGTACAATTACACCCCGATGTATTTCAACTATTTCTTCTACTTTTTGCAGATGATATCGTTCTTATATCAAGCACTATTATAGGTCTTCAAAAACAAATTTATGAACTAGAAATATTTTGTGATAAGTCTAAGCTGAAACTAAATCTGGATAAAACAAAGGTATTAGTATTCAAAAATGGTGGAAAACTCTCAAAAAAAGAAAAATGGTATTATAAAGAGTGTGAACTTGAAACAACAAATTGTTATAAATATCTCGGAGTATATTTTAGTAACCAGTTATCATGGTCTGTGCATGCGAATTATGCAGCAGTTCAGGCAAAGAAAGTATTATTAGGGATCCTTAGACAATTAACTGTTGTAGGTGACCTCAGCATGAACTCCTTTTTTAAAATATTTGACGTAAAGATATACCCTATTCTTCTATATGGGGCAGAAATTTGGGGACTGAATACATTTGCAAATCTAGAAATGGTACATCTGTATGCATGTAAAAAGTTCTTGGGTGTCAAACAAAACACACCAAACATTATGGATTATGGAGAATGTGGCAGATATCCTTTATACATCTACTCCTATTGTAAAGTAATTCGGTATTGGATAAACTGTTACATATGCCATCATATCGACTACCTAAGAAATGCTATAAAATGATGATTTTATATGATAAAAATGGACATAAGAATTGGGTAACTGATGTAAAACAACTACTATTTTCAATTGGTTTTGGAAATATATGGCTCAGCCAAAATGATGGTGTGAACTTAGACTTCATGAACATATTTACCCAAAGACTTAAAGATATCTATTTTCAAAACTGGCAAGAAAAGATTAATGCTTCAAGCAAATGCAACCTTTACTCTGTGTATAAGAACAGTATGAATACCGAATTATATCTAACTTGTCTAAATGTGAAAAAGTATAGGATAAATTTAGCACGTTTTAGATGTTCATCGCATGACCTATTCATTGAGAAAGGCAGATATGTAAATATAAGTAGGGAAAATAGAGTTTGCAAACTCTGTAATTTGAATGCTATTGAAGATGAGTACCATTTCCTACTTGTTTGTCCAAGTTACTTTAATATTCGAAACGAATATATAAAAAACAAATATCATGTCAATCCTAATAAATGTAAATTTAAGGAATTATTAAACAGCACGAGCACTCGAGAACTAAAAAATCTGTCCATGTATATATATTATGCATTTGTACATAGAACGCATGTTGTTACTTGAATGTATGCAATGTATTTCATGTACTATAGGCCTATGGCCTCTTAAGTACCAGAATAAAGATTGATTGACTTCAGCTACCTGTGTGTGGAGAGAATGCATGCTATCAGATAGAGATAATTATGCTCATGACTGAATATGTAATGCAATCATACGTACCAACATGACTAAAGGAGAGAGCCTTGTCCCAGAATATTGGTAACTTTGAGAGGGGAAATATACACTTACCTTTAGTGCGATACTATACTCGTTCATTAAAAGTCTCATCTCCTGTTTTTAATATTCTGTCAAAAGATGAACACCAAATATGAAAAGTTGTTACATATTTTGACGGGTTTGTACAAAATGGAAGTAGAAAAAAATGCATATGGAGTATATCATGATCTTCTCTACTAAGTTGTAGAAGTTAAAGATTTATGATATGAATATGAGTTTTTACCAGATAAGGTTGGTACAGTTTCGATGGTTTCTCATATTGTTGTTTTGTTCTTTTTAATAATTTTGAGGACTCTTGTTCAAAACTGTAGAGTGACACTGACACATTCCTGGTATTGCCAAATTGTTTGCCTTGAATGTAGATTATTATGTCCACAAACATCTTTCAATGATGAAATATTATTGTTGGATATATATCTGTAGCATGTTTGTGTTTGTACAAAGTGTGTTGTCTCCTATTATGTAATTTTGTTTTTAATAAACGCATATTGAAAAGATGATCATTTCATACTTTGATTATAACAGAGTAACAACAAAAAGCAGTTCTTTCTAGATTATCCAGAGGTCCTATTGACATCAGAGTTTACTCTTAGAATCTAGTTTGTTTCTTTCCTCATCAGCAATTATACTGTTATAAATAAAAATGTTGCCAATGCAAGATCTTGTTTCTATCACATTTAAGCTGATTTCTTTGAGACGATACCGGTACAAACGGGGTTAATACGAGTAGATATATCTATGAAAACTATAAACTCAAGGGCAAACAATTTATTTTTGATGTACCACTTTATTCTGTTTAGGGGGCCTTTCATCATATCAAATATCGGATGTGCTTCAATGAAGTTGATGCCTGTTCATTATCACGTTTGATTAAGTTTTTTCCTTTTAAAATACTTAACTTACTATCTGCTATCATGTAAAGAATATTAGAATCTCATTCCACTCCTGAAGAAACAACAAGAGAAACAATCACAGAAACATTTTTCTCTATTTGTGCTTATCCTATTATACACAGCATTAGAAGTGAAGTATCAATACAAAATTGAAATCCAGTAACACCAAAAACATTGCCTTTCTATTGAGGGGTATTGTGCGTCGTCATACCATTGTTGCATTGATAATTAACACGATTGGACCAAATGGTATCATTTCTCACATGCGCCTATCGTATTTTTTTTGACAAAAAGACAAAAGAATGTTATCAGAGAAGACTTCAGATGATTTCGACCCATGACATAAATTGTGACGTCGTTGATGTGAGCTTAAACCGTCATGACTCTGGAACGTCACTGTCGCGTTCTTAAGACTCTGTCACGTTTGTTTGGATACGGTCCATCTGTACTTACGAAGGGACAATATCTTCTCTACTCACTGTTTGAGTAGAATATGCTAGACGTCTCTCAAAGGTCAAACTTAGATATACATTGAGTTTCATTGCAATCATCCAATCGGAATAGGACAACACTCGTTTTCCGAGAAGATAACAGATTTACAATACAAGGCAGGGGCAATTGAAGCACACGTTACAAAGCATTATCGTTGACTAGTTGACAATCAACAGTTGTTACCCGTAATATCGTATATAGGCCGCAACCTAAAGCCTTTTCAAAGACTTTGACGGAAGACTATACACTTGGTCTTAGGTTTATAACGTTAATTTATTATTCTACTTCTTTGTAAGGTGATGATATATATTGACCATTGTTGATAAAGGATTGCAAATGTCGACACTTTTTTCACCAAAAAGAGACCGCATAAATGATATTATCATATCATTGGCCCAGAGTCAGTTGCCAAATTTCATGATTAATACGACATTGAGCTACGGTTATGTAGAGATAAAATCAATGTAGTTAAAAGTAATAGTAATGTTAGGCGTCTTATTCCGTCATTTCAGCACACTAACTTTCCTATAGTCCTGCTTCATGACTGTGTATATAAAGGAGCCTTTTATACAGTCTGGTCCACATTCAGCAAGTCTAGATTGACTGAATACACAATGAAATTAGGAGGCCAAAAAATATTATGGATGAAGGAACAGTAAATTATCAAAATCTTTCATAGACTAAATTTTAGTCTAACTTTCCTAGGATATTGACATTTTTGTTAATGGTAAATAAGGATTAGTCATTATAGAACGAATGATTATGTTTTCATCATACGCTGGTATGCATCTTGAAAATAAACTTTTTTCTGTACCTTGAAAACTATCTCTGATCATTGCAAATATGTGCATTGTCAGTGTTATCTTATCAAAGCGTCACACGGTTGCTTTGAGATAATGTTCGTAATCAACGTTTGCAGGTTTGTGTTTAGCTATCCTCTATTTTTTTCCAATTGCAAATATCATATTAGAATATATTTTCAATATTATTTACATTTGTGAAGTTTTAGCTTTATAGGCTTTGGACACTCTTTTTCAGGATTATAACCTTTTTTTGTTATACCAAACTCCGACTTATCAGGAAAAACAGGATCTTGGTATGTCTAGTGAATTCACCACCGACAACGAAAGGACTCGTCTCGTGGATGAAGATGAAAATGGTAGGAAAAAAGCTTACATATTTATTCATATTGACCGAAAGATTCCTCCTTTTGACCGTAACAATCGTTTTTTACAACCAAGTGTTAGTGATCCTGAAATGATATATATAATGCCATGTTGCAAGATTCAAAGCAATGAGAGAAACCTTTCTTTGTTCCAGTGCCATGTCAGTTCATCAAGGCTCGTCACGTGCTGGCCCTCTGGGCGTTCATTGGCTTCTTCAACTTGTACTGTCTGAGATTTAATCTTAGCGTGGCACTTGTTGCCATGGTGAACTTCACCTACACAAACGATGCCGGGGGATCAGAATGTAAGGCACCAGGGAGCGCTGTTAACTATACAGTACCATTGGTGAGAATATAAATTTAACGATATACCTATATAGATTTTAATACCCGAAGAAACGAGGGTGAACTTTTGTATCACCCGAGCGCTTGCAATAACATCTTTAATCCCGATTTTATACAATCAAAATCGCAAATGGAAATATTCACATTGTGACATCAGTGGTATATTCAACGGTCAGTAATGGATTATAAGTTATTTTCACCGTTTAAAGTATCAGAGCCAACTGCTTTGAGTTTCGTGTTGATAAATCGATTTCTTGCAGTATACGGTATATACAGATTTACATGTATGTTGATATTACCTGTCACATTGGCCCTTTATGCAATCAACTGACTTTATTGTGTTTAGAGTTTCAGTTAAATCTAATGAAAAACTTACTAGATGTGAACTTTGAATTTGATGTTGACAGAGAGATGGAGAGTTTGAGTGGGGCGAGACAACACAAGGCATTATACTGGGTTCGTTCTTCTACGGATACATCTTAACTCAGGTGAGAGTAACTTCATACCATCATCCCGTTTCTCTCAATATTGGATACCGTAGACTTGTTAAGGACGTACAACAGGACAGGTTTCAGTTATAATGTATTTTAATGGGTTTTTTTTTATCTGACAACGCTTTGCAAAATGTCATATATTGCAATTGAAAATGAACAATTTGTTTAGCACTGTTTCTGATAATTTAAAATATAACCACAACATTAAACAAATCGATGAATGTGTTTTTCAGATACCCGGAGGTTTCCTAGCGGACAAAATTGGAGCGAAGAATCTCTTGGGGTTTGGGATACTATTTACGGCAATCCTAAGCTTGATCACACCGCTAGCGGCCCGGGAGGGGGTCGCAGTCCTTATCATTGTCAGAATACTGGAGGGCATTTGTGAGGTGAGTCCGTGAAGCTGACCATTCTCTCCCCATAGAGGTAGTCCAACATTGATTCCGGTTCTAACCTCTGACCTAATGAGAGCTCTTCTCGGACCTAGTGGAAAATACTTATAGATCAACTATCTCGCAAATATTTCAACCAGTAAAAGTACCGCCTGCATGGATAACATATTTGTTGTCATCATAGTTAAGATGTTTTGATTTTATATCACCACATATGACATCAGGTTTGTATCAAAGGTAAAAAATATGTTATGAAAATCACGGAATGGCTCTTTAAGATGGCGTCAAATGCCCCAACTCAATGTTTTACCGCGTTTACAGGCGTTGGCGGATATTTTCATTCTCTAGCATAATGAAATCGTCATGTCGAGAGTGACTTCAACCAAGAAGCGATTAGGGCTCTCCGTAATGAAAAGGAGTATTTAATTCTCATGTAGAGTCGTAGCTTGCCATGGTTTGAGTCGTTAAATACTTTTAGACAGAAGATTTTGTTTTGTTTTGGGGAAATTGAAAAAAAAAGAAGTGCAATAATACATGTTTAACGATCAACATGTACAGTCTTATATACAAATGTCAAATTTTAGCCGACAGACTGCTTTTCAAATGATACTCAAATAAAGTTACTGTTTCATTCACCATTTTTGAGTAACACCAATTGATTAAAAACCATTTATAAGAAATATTTCAGGCTTTACATTCAAAATCTGAATTTTTAAAGTTCCGTTCTTTTATACTGTGAAACAATCACAAATTGAGTCCAGATCATTATTATATTAAACTTGATACTTCAAGAAACACCGAGACATCAATAAAATATAAAATTCTTTTGTGATTTTCAATTTTGCAAGGTCTTAAAAATATGGCGTGCCCGTGAAAAATATTTAGTGATGCCCGATCTTAAAAAATCCCTATTTTCACGAAACTTGTAAGGACAACTCATTTACGGCTGAAAATTTCGAAAATGAAGATGTGCCGATTCAAGCACTACATCTTTTATTATGATACTGTATGATAAAAAAAATCATAGTTAAGGAGTTAAGGAGTTAAAATATGCATTTGTTACACGTTTATTGACTGTTATGGGGAACTCACCTATGATTCATATACCTTGCCTTAAAGCTGTAGGGAGACAAACACAAGAAAAAACTAGGATTGCCGCGGCAGTACTTAAACGCACTAGTGCACACCAATATTTCTTTAACACAACGGATGCACAGATACTGCATATCTCTCGTAATATTCAAGATCCTCACTCAAGTAATCTACATCGTAAGTTATTTAACGAATATTTACGTATTCAGATGGTAAAGTTGATTTTTAAAGACCGGAAGTATTTAATGTTACGTTACAATAAATCCGCATGAACTACGATATCGGAAATATTAAGATTTTGCTTATAACCAAAAAAGCGGAAACGGCAGCCGCTTTGTTCAATCTATAGCAATGCTAATGCTGTGTTATTAAATCGGTTTATTTACAACATTGATGCTTTCATAAAACATAATTTTATTTGTTCTCAGTTCAGAGTTAAGGTAAATTCAACAGCTGCACATAATAAAAGTTCAGCCGCTTTCAACTGTCTATAATTTATCCGTTTTGTGCACAGCTAACCTTAGATTTATTATATGTCCAAGCCGACAGCGGCTGTCAAATTTTTTTCATTGTTGATTGCAGGTCAATTGTAAAGAATTTGAAGTATTTCATTGCATCGATAGAAAGCTTAAGTGAATGCATAAGTCCTCTTAAACCTTAAAATAGCCAATTTAAACCGTAAAACCTTTAAAGTTTTCAAGTCTTCCGTTTTGACGTTTGACTTTCAGTTGCATTCTAATCAGTCAATAGAGTATACTTATGGTAAATATTATATAATAAAAATAACAGATTTCTTCGTGGTATTCAATTTCAAACCATTGATGAAAGTCGGTCATGGCGGCGGAAATCAGTTATGTCATTTTATAAAGATTGTTGACACGAAATTCACGTAACCAAAAGTAGTTCTTTCAGTTAGCCTTTTGCGTACATTTGAAACTAAGTTAGTGTGCTGACCATGCATATTCAGGCGATAATTATATTGTCATTGATACAGGGAGTGACGTTCCCGGCGATGCACTCAATGTGGGGACAGTGGGCACCTATTCTGGAGAGGAGCAAGCTGGCTGGGTTCACGTACTCTGGTGTGTACATACTCATACAATCATAGGACCACTGTATCATTTGAATCTAATGATCGTACAGGTGGGCGTATCAAACTGATATATTTTTTTAAGCATGCCTTCAGACTTAAGACAGTCAGCGAGTTTTAAGTAAGTTTTTTTCTATTGGATTTGGGAGTAATCATGGTTGTCTCAAGTTGGAAAAGTCAAGGAAGGTTAAAAGGTTGTGTACATACAGGAGACTATTTTCGGACGCTCTGAATAGCACTTATGGTCACATCCCTGGATGCATCTACAAATGCTCAATTTAGTTCCCATTAAAACTAAAATATTATTCGCATACACAACGCATCCTGTAAGCCAGGCGACGTTACTTCTCTTTTCAATAAGAAGTTTCCTGTACAGTAGATTTGCCCTAAAAGCCCTTGATTCGCTTTAGGAGGGGTTATTGATAAGCAGTGCAACACCACTATTTGCGCGTTCACTATAATTTTGTTCTCGCTCAGTGACCAACTAGTTATACATTCACTGAAAATAGTTGGCGTTCCAATTGTGCCAACACTCTTCCTCATTTTTTGCTTAATTTATCAATAAGATGTAGTTCTATATTTCTATGAGAGCTAAGACCATATGAATGACATGCAAATGAAATTAAAAAGAAGGAATTATATAAATGAGAATAGACTTTCCAGTAATTGCATTTGTTAGAAAAAAATGAATTATTTTGAAAAAAAATTCAAATATTGTGTACCGTGTACAAGTGGTGACAGTATGATCCTTTTTATATTGAAGTTTTTGAACCCACTTATAAATGAATGACAAATTAGTCATGAAATGATATGAAGTTCTGTCTTTGAAAACTTATTAATATATACATATAGGATATCGGCAATTTATCAAATTCCCCACATAAAATAGACAAATAAAAGGTTAACTGCTTCTATATAAGAAAAAATAACCGCCCTCGCTGGTAAATGGTTTATTCCGTTTTATCATAATTAAAAACTCATTTCCAAATCTGCCTACTTAGATATTTTTTCTGACAAATAAATGGAATCCACTTCCTCACTCAATGGTGTTTCCCAATTTGTGCTCATTCGGGTTACACCAAATATTGACGTTTTTTTAAATCCTCCGTAATGTATCTATGTCACTAAATGTCGACATTCCTTCTATAATTTTGCTTTACTATGTTACGCAGATTGCGTAGTTCAGTGCATGATAATATCTAAATGAGATTGGATGTTATAGTCTAATTTTATCATATTATTCATTTTATTGTGAGATCGATAACACAATGTAGCTCAATAAAACGAAAATGTAGCTCAACAAAATACTTTTGATAACAATTTGAAACACTGTTCTGGGTAGGTAATAATTTATAACATACAGTGCAAAACCTTACTTAGAAGAGAGTTAACTCCCTTTGATCATGCAGACAGTCTGAAACACGATTCGCCATTGGTTGGAAGAAAATGAACCATCACATTTGATTAACACTGTGAAACAAAAGTTTTGAGCGGAGGACTACAGGATACTATGTGGAAGTGAAGCCAGAGAATTAAATCACCTGGTTACCAAGATATACAATTATAGATTTGTAAAACTTTATAAAAATTTGTTATAACGATATACGTTTATGTTTATTTGATATATCTTATAAACCATGATGACGTAAAGCCTAACCTTGAAACCATTTCCCTAAATTTTATAATAGTTATGTCCTTCAATGTTTTCATTCACAGAACTATATTTAATCGATTGTAAGCTATTCTGTAATTTTCTTATTATCTTATCAGGGTTAAATCTGAACTTCCATCTAAATAACTACGGATCTTCGCCAAAAATGAGCACAAGTTAAACTTTAGTGAATATCCTTATCAGTAACTGACATCAGTATGCTGTATTGTACTCGGTAAACTAATGTACCCTTATAACTCATGCTACATATTCATATATTTATCCCCAACAGGAGCCCAGCTGGGTGTTGTGTTCTGCATGCCCGTGTCTGGGATTCTGTGTGCTTCGTCCTGGGGGTGGCCTTCTGTCTTCTACTTTTTTGGTAATTGTGACATATTTTTCCAATAACTTAACTGTTGTCAATATAATGACAAAATGCAAGAATAAAATCCAAATGAGATATTGATTTTTCAATCTATCAATTATTTTGATAAAAATATTCAGGGAAAGAACAGAAACGTAATCCTCCTTTGGACTATATAAGCATATTATTACACGCCCGTGTAAGATATTGCAAGGTAATATTTATACGGCGTTATTAAACAAGTGTAATACATGCATGCACATCCAAAACGGGTTTTTAAAACCTTTTAGGCAGTAATTCAAGCAGTTTATAGATTAACAACGACGCTTGTGCTTTTTGGTAATCAGTGCAAAGGTTCGCCAGATATGCACTCACAATGGAATTGGTTTTCGTAAACGTTATGGAGGGTTGGCATGATCGGAGGTTGGAGCACTGTTCTTCATCAAAGCTTTAATTGCATTTTACCAAAGTTTCAAAGGCTGTCCACTTCCTTAGATTCTCCGGTTACAGCCTCCTGCATTGTTCTTCTATCAACCTCCAATAATGCAGGAGGGGCGTTTAGGGCAGTGGTATTCCTAAATGAGTTGATCAGATATATTGGACACTCCTTGTAACACCTTTGTGAATTGAGTTTCAATACTGAATGAACATAAAAACTAAGTTATTGATGTGTGAAGACAGGTATTGACTGTACTCTCAACAGGTACCTCGGGTTGTGTGTGGTTCATCATCTGGATGTTTTTGATACACGAGACACCTGCCCTCCATCCAAGAATCACAAAGGCCGAGCTCGACTACATCGAGAGTTCCATAGGAAGGAAGGAGGTGTGTTAAAGGTTTTAGGATTTAATAACAAACCCCACTTTAAGGTTTTATGATCACTTGTATGGCCAAGCCGGGTGGTTTCTCCATCTCATCAACCGTGCATTATTCTCAAATGAATTCAAACAAGAGATACCCTAAATGCAAAAAGACACCTAACACGACCAGTAAAATTTGCTTAACCTCTTTAACACCCATATGCCAAGCTCAGACGAATTCACATAGTGCCTGCATTTCGTTTTTATATTTATGTCAAATAGTTATATTTATGTCGAATATCAATGAAATCTAGAAATACCCCCTTGTTTCAAGCAGTACCTGCGCATCCCATGGAAGGATATCTTTAAATCGAAGGCACTGTGGGCCATCTGTGGGGGTCACTTTGCCAACAACTGGGGTTGGTATACCTTCCTGACCTGTCTCCCGACCTTTATGAAAAGAATTCTCAAGTTCGATATTGAGCACGTGAGTGATGTATCATATTTCGATTTTCTTCGTTTGTTCAGGATATCATAGTTTTGTATAACTTTTTTTTCACCTAAATGTATAATTTTAGTCAATGATTCTCTGAAGTTATCATTTTAACTTATTTTCAAAAGGGCGCAGAGTAACTATGTTGTTGTGGTCAACTATGTCAATTTAAAATATGGTGTTATTTCATTAACAAGTAGTGTTTTTTTTTCTCTAAAATTAGCCTCTTAATACTTATCAATCAGCATAGTGACAATAAAAAGGAAAAAAGTCTAGATGTGTGATCGAAAACCGGACAATGTCGCACGCAAATGCCTCAAATGTAATTTTTGAATATCACGTATAGCAGACACAATGTGAAGTATAGGCTTAGTATAGCTTAGTAGATCAATTACGAGTAAATGGGGGATTTATTTCGACTCGTTAACAATTATCTGTCCGTTTTTAATTTACGTTTGAAATTAAGAATTGTGATAATTCTGGCATTTAGGAGTTAAAGATGCAAACTTAGATAAACGATTTGAACTTACATGTAAGTCTGGTCAAAGAATATTTTGGCTCTTTGAAAACCACATACAAGATTCATAAAAAATGAGAAAATGTGATGGTTTGTTGTTCTCAAGAACGGGTACTTGTCAGCTATACCCTACGCTGTCCTCTCTCTGGTCATGGCCTGCACTGGAGTCCTTGCCGACTTCATACGCTCAAGAAAATATCTGTCAACAAAGAACACCAGGAAACTAATGACCTCATTAGGTAGTGACTACAGTTATAAACCCATTGCAGTCATTCTCTTTCTTAACACAACATATTCTAACGTTTCAACTGTCCTGCATTTTATTTGAAGCGCAAACGAGAAATAGAGCTATTTGGGTTTGTTTTTTTGAGAATAACATTTCGATGGTTTCTATAACGACATAATTCAAATTGCTCAACCTCAACCTACGTTCTTTTATATAATTGACAATGGGATATTCAGTCTTTTTTGTATTAACCTTTACATGTATGTTGTCATAAAGGCTTATTGCCAAGGTTGAAAATAGAAGATGTTTTTGAGAAACTCATTAATACGGATATTAAGAATATTAACAAAACAATTCTGTCTCACTTAATTATTGCGCAAACATTTTCTGTGTATATATATATATATTCCGTTCAACATTTATGACATTATTATGCAATACTATTTTAGCAATTAGCTGATTTTGCCTTTGGAACTTTTCTTACAGGTTTATTAATCCCTGCTGGGTTTGTTATCGGGGTAGGTTATGTTGGATGTGACCATTTATGGGTAGTGACCCTCCTGGTTCTGGCAATGGGTTCAGCCGGAATGGCAATGAGCGGATTCTTTGTAAACCATCTCGACATCGCTCCTCGCTTTTCAGGTATGTGGGTTCGTTATATATATAGTGAGTGAGTTATTGTTTAACGCCGCTTGGGCAATATTTCAGCCATTAGCGGCGAGTATATATATATATATATATATATATATATATATATATATATATATATAGATATAGATAGATAGATAGATAGATAGATATTATACAATAATATCATATATAAGTTTAACTTTGTAGGGTCAAAGCATACAGACCCCTTGCGATTTAAGTCAATATCATGTATCAGGTATAGATTAAATTTTTGGCAAACTCAAGAGGTGATTTTACTCTTGCTTTGTGGTTTCTTTCGCAATTTTGTCTTTAAAACCACGAGAAAACGTTAGGATATTGCATTAACTAGCAATTGGCTTTTAAAAGTTGCATCAATAGAAAATATCAAATATTTTTACTGACAAATACAATATGTTTAATATTGGTATGATGTCATTTGAAGGTGTAAATGAATTGTCCTTTGTTCCAATAATTAAAACAGTTCTCTTATCTACTGCTAATACTATTGCAGGTGTGTTGCTAGGAATTACAAATTGTATAGCTACCATCCCTGGTGTTCTTGGGCCTGCGCTTGTTGGAATAATGACTGATTATAATGTAAGTCAGTTTCATCTACCTATAGATAAATACAGTAGCATTGGTAGCTTTTATCATAATAATAAAATGTGTTTCAATTTCTTTCTTTTGAGATAACAAAACAGTTTTAAACATTGTTTCATAAGTATTCATAAGAGTTAATACATGTGGATGAACTATCTTCAAGTAGCACTGAAAATATTTACAAAAATACTGAAGAATGAATCGACAATTTTCTAGTTTTGTAATTTCAACAGGAAACCATCGCTGGTTGGAGATGGGTGTTCTTCATCACAGCAGGTGTGTATGTAGTCGGTGCTGTGATATTTCTGCTGCTCGCTGAGGGAGAGGAGCAATCGTGGGCGGGAGTTGCAGCAGCCCTCGTGTATGTGGACGAACCAGTCCTTATGGAGCACAAAGTCCACCGAGGCACGGACGGTGTTAAGAGTGACTAACGATTCAGAATTTCTCATTCTGATGGCCTGATGAATATTTGTGATGCTTTTTTTTTATATGTGAGAGAGACATACCATCATCCAGTTAAGAATTGGGATACCATGAAAAAGATTACAGAATTTTCTACATAAATATTTTTACATCATATTTTGGCCAATATTTATATGGTTTTCTCAGCAGAAACGTAATGCGGCAACACTGATTGGATGTTTTGTCATGGAAATCTTTAATTTTTTTTTGATATTAGGTCTTAATCGTTTGGATACATCCATGCTTCCGTACTAGAAGGGATGGTTTATAATCAAGATATGTATGCATTTATAATCGATGTTATTACAAAATACGAATGGAAATGTTTAACAAAATTCTACATTACATTTTGTAGGGGCATTTAGAAGAGCTTAATTAGGAAATAATTATAATTAGTAAAATTGGTTAAAATTAGCTACGGGTTGAATTATTAAGAAGATTAACTATTCCTATTTGTAAAAGTTCTTTTGTATTGCCAATTCACATATTCAATGACTGTTTTTCAGTCTCATTCAAATGAATTGTAATTTACAAACGTTGATACTTGAATATGATTCACTCGCAAATGACTCAAACCTCCCCATCTGAAAAAGTAAGACTGGACTATACGCCCAAATTATCACCTATTATAATTAGAGGGTATGAAATAACCCAACCCACTAACTGTTCTTCATCCTCCTGAAGAAGCTGCAAAACATCCAATTAACTTCCAGTAAAGTTGAAAGTCCCTAATGTAGGATACCGTGATTGCGTCTCTAACTGATTAATATAGATGATGGAAATGCCTTACTTCTAGATTTCTATTGTGACAGTATATTTTGTCTTTTAGAATTTTATAGACAATTGTTTGATGTTATCAAAAGAACTATTTCTAGAGGAGTCAAGTACCTTCAATATTCACGGTAGTGCATTTTATGAGGAAAATAAAGGGACAAAAAATAAGACAAATTTTATCAATTCCAAGAAAATTACTTTTCAGCAATAAATTATGTTCTTGTGCGAACGTATCAAGTTCGGTTACACAAAGCTCTGTTAAACTATACGAATCCTTTTTCTTAACTCAAATGATTAAAAAATTATTCACGCTTTGAACAATGGCCGCATGCAGATCTCAATAGATACATGATATTTTTGTCTTGGGTCGATGAGTAATTGGGTTGATAATGAGATGTTTGACCCTCTACAGGTACTAAATTTTGGATAACCTTATAGTATATATGCGAGAAATTTTAATAAACACAATTCCCCCCAAACCGTGCCACAGAGCTTATATAATGAGTACCTTGGAAGAGAGTGCGAGGTGTTAAACAACCACATTGTTAACATCTAGATACATAATTTGTGATGTTACACCAAGTTCAATCATTCCAATTGACTCAATCCAATTTGCATATGTTGAATAAACACTTGATTTCGGAGTTCTCTCTTCAGACTCATTCAGATTTCTCAATTATCAGACTTCGGAAATTTAAAATCTACTCTCAGAATCAAGAGTCAGTATGAAAAGTATTTGCTTAGCAGATGAAATCAAGTTGTGCTGTTAGTGTTCAGTGAATAATTGCATGATTGCATTGTATAATTAATCCTAAGCACATATATAAGGAAATGTCATATATAAATAGTACTTGACGTTTCAATACGATCATGATGTATACCTGAACAATTATTCTACTTCGATAATGATATAAAGATTAGGTCTCACGTATTTATTGTAGTTCATTCATTACTGTTCTTTGATATTTCGAGCATTTACCCCTTTATGACGTTATATAAGAAAAGTGCATTAAGATGGTCTCGTGTCGAGGAAACATCCTGGGTGATCGACAAATGACGAATATTGTTTGTGCAGGTAAGCCCACTGGGGTGTGACATGCCAGGTGGCTATATCAGGTAGAAATAGATCAGTCATGCAAACAGTATCAAGTGTCACTTAGTTATGGTTACAAAAGAAACACCGATTATCCACGTTTCGGGCTAGTGTATTGTATACCAATGACTGAACATGCATATGTAAATAGTTTGCGCAAACACACAACTATGCTACATATAAATTATCTTTGTTCAAAGTATAAGAACAACGACCGTTCAACATATGTGATTTTAACTCTCTGTTATATTGGTAAGTGAAAATAACCTTTACGTTTTTAATATAACATATTCTTTTTCACTACATTCCTGTTAACATAATGTTGAAACAAAATCAATATTTTAGGCAAGTACACTTCGTTGATAGTTTTAGAACATGAGAATATTGGGAAATATTTGTACATTTTATCTTAGGATAAGGGGCGTTATGGTAGCTCCTCGGGCTTTTCAAGTATTAAGATGTATTAGATTGAACCATACAAGTCATGAAACTTTCAACGGATCTCTATCTCGGTTTTCACAATCACCTTATTAACAAAATGCTACCCCAATCGCCAGGGTGTGTCTGCATGAATATAATCTTCGGAGACCCTCCGTTCAAAAGAATGAGTTACAAATACGTTAAAGCTCCTATGTTTCAATTTCTAGCCTATGCTTGATAATCGGTTAGTATATAGTTTCTCCCTAATTATTAATTTTGACAGACATGATTTTATAGTTCTTTCCTGTTGCAAATCATACGGTTAAGGACCCTAAAAGGAGTAAGTTCTGAAACAGGGTATGTACCTTCATTAGAATGCAGGGCTGCCACGGCCTAATTTGCGACAGGCCGTAGGTATGATACCAGAACTTACAAATCCAAAGAGGATATCCGGAAGATCGGACCTTTGAAGCATCATTCGTTTCTGTCGAGGGTGTCAAGTTGTGTTGGGGCGAAGTTTGGTCTGTCTTATTTGAGAGGCTACTTAGCGGGATACGTATAATTACCTTACAACAAGGTTGGCATTAAGACGTTTTTAGCTCCCTTAGTAATTTTCTTAGAAAAAGTACCTTTATTTTATGAAAAACGTCTTCCAATATCCATTGCTATGAATATATATATATATATATATATATATATATATATATATATATAAATATATATATATATATATATATATATATATATTACTTAAAGCTTTTGAGACCATGAAGGGAAGGAAACCCGATAAAGGTCTAATGAATTAAAAAATTGGCTTCCAGTTAGCCGATTATTGTTTTCAGAACGTGTTTAACGAATATTTGTCATCTACCATTCTCGGGTACACAGGACTGCATGATCGTAACAAATTAACCCTTGAAATCTTCATCAGGAATCCTTGTACTATAATACGATCGTTCCTTGAGTCTTATGACACATTAACCCAATGAGACGGCTCGGTACGAGAAGAAGGAAATATGTTTTTCAGCAGTCATTGCGTGCTTCGGAGGTTGAATTAAAAACGTGAAGAAAATCGATTCACCTGTTTGGCAGGAACACGAAAGTGTATGTAACCATGAATTCGAACCTCAACGCAAAACCAAAGTGTGTGGTTACATGCCTTTTGAGAGGCACGTAAATTTTAGATCCAATCGACGTTACACTTTCACTGGCTTGCTGAAATCAAGGGCAGGTAAATTCGAATTCAGTACAGAGGTTCAGAACATTCGGCCCCGGGTTAGCAAAAATGCATTTATGTTTAATTATACACTTACTGTGCGAAATACACAATTCTCATTGGTTCCTGTGACAAATTTGCGGGCGTATAAACTGGTTAAACAGTCTTGTGTTTACTTCGTCTATCAAGCAAAAATTCACTAGTTGCCTAGCAACAATATTCTATAAATACTTGTGTGCCGGACATTTTCACTAAAGATGACATTATTTTGATTTACATGGCACAGAATTTATTTTTTGCGTATATATAGTGCAGCTCTATTTGACGCGAATTTTTATAATTTGATAAATAAAACCTTTTAAAAAACACCAAGTTTGTTTACCAAGTTTGTTTGCATTTATTTAAAAGAATTGACTTCAACATCTATTAAGCTCATGGAGGTATACACTTAAAAATCTCTGTGTAAACTCGGCGTAAATACGCTACTTACGCAGTTTGCACATCGCTTTTAAAGTTTATACCTCCATGAACATAATAAATATTGAAGTCAATTCTTAAGTAAATTCAATGCTCAACAGCACGAAATAGAGTGGCATTGCACAAAGTGATTCTATATTAGAAACACGTAACTTGTTTACAAATATAGTTCCGTCGATGGGCGTGGCTGAATATGATGTGATGTCACGAAATTAAGTTCATGCAGGTATGAACTGACATTCTATTACAGCGAATCAGATTGACGCGAAGCAATTGTTATTTATTTTTTTCTCGATGAATGCAGAATAAAATGTGCATTCATACCTCGTGCAATCACGTTTATGACGTATCAATCTAACAGAGCAAAGTGACCCAACGGCAAGTTCGGTTATGACAACTGCGAGTTACAAAGAAATGTACATATCTCAATAATCTCAACTGCGTTGATAACTAGATAATACTTTCGTCTCCAAAGAGAAAATATTACCTTCACCAAGAACTCAATAATAACCACAAGTTATAGCTCGATGCGTTTCCAAACGGTAGCCGTTTGAATGTTGCGTGATATCCTAATGCTGACTTGAGTTAAAGAGCCACTCCATGAGTTGTTGGAGGCATATATATGCCAAACTTAATCAATGACGCCATTTGATCGCGAAGTATCGACTGTAACCAAAAAGACACATTTTAAAGCTTGTTGTTTTTTTACAGTAACATTATGAAGGTAGAACGTCGCAATTATGGTCGAAAACCGGACAGTGGCGCGTCAAATAGTCAAACGTAATTTTGAAAACTTATCTGAAACAGCCAGGAGGGCAGTTAGGAGTTGATAGTGTTTTTAGGTTAAATAACTAGTAAACACGTATATTGGACGTGATATCAACACCTTTGTGCATTAATAAGGCTGGGTTTTTTTTATTTTCATGGAAAACCAGTATTTGTCATACATGTGTCTTTTGGACATGAAAATGAAGATGTTTTCATTTTATACCACCACATCGTATCAAAGGTAAATAAAATATTATGAAAATAACGGAGTGGCTCTTTAAGACGAACTTTGATAGAATGAGCGTCAATGCTGATGAGAACGAAATTAAATCTTCTGCCGTTTTTATTTCATAAGTTTGTGTGTAACAAGCTGAAAACTAACGTAATGTTCACGACAATTATTGACGAACTGCTCAAATAATTTAGAAAATCTTTGGAAATATAGTTTATTTTGTAGGCGATTTTATGCAATTTGTTGCTGTTATAGACCGATACAGGCACAACAAAATGTAGAACAATCGTTAAATGTTTTTTTTCAGATAAAAATCCACTTCTAGGATGTACAAGGTCCAGGAATACAAGGGAACTACATACAATCCAAAAATAAAGTTTGACAATAAGGTGAAGCCTTACCAAGAAAAGAAATACGATAAAGTACATACGTACGATAAGATACGAAACTACGACAACGTACGAGAGTACGAGATGACTCTGACGGATATCCCTAAATACAAGGAGTACGTACCCCCATGGTCTAGGGATAAGGAACCCTATCAAAGACCTAAACCCAAACCCAAACCGGCTCCCGCTCCACCAAAGGTTTCCAAAGAAGTAGGTATCACGTGTTGTATTTCGAATTCATCGCAAATTTCATAACGGCGTATGTTACATTAAAATGTTGAATATTTTGCCTTTTTTCCTAAAATAATTTTGGTAATTTTACTAATATAAAGTAATTGCACAAGCAAATGAGAAACGAACTCTATCTAAATATTATCCTTTTTCTCAATTAACATTTGCACGGAAACGTCGCATTTTTGCTTTAAAGATAATATCATAACTCATTTAAATTATAAAGTTCTAATTCCATCGCAGGGAATACAAACTTCCCTTAAAAAATCAAAAAAACTTTGAAACCATGTTTTTGAACCTAAGTCTGAATGCTTTCATTTCTATTTCAGAAAGATACGCCGTACGTCTCATCAGTAGGAAGTATCAAACGGTCCTTTGACATTTACGGTTTGGATTTCTAAATGATAGCTGGAATCACCATGTGATGGGGAGAAGTTAAAAAGGCTGCCATTAGTGCTGACCAGGTCAAATCTTCGAGTCAAGAATCACACACCAAACCGTCGCTTCCAAATAGGCATCATTAGACAAAGAGAGCTACTCCTTCTTCTGGTTTATTGGATACTTGTCACCACTTCCAATGGTCACTGGAGATTCTCTTCAGGAAACTGGTCCTAAGAACCGGTAGAGATGATTTTCAGTGATTGACAGTGTCACGGTTTGTCTGAGTCTGGTGCTGGTACATAATAGCACATTTATCGACTTGAAGTGGCAATAGGTTGAGCAAACTGAAGAATATCGACTAATTCGAATGAGTTTATTCAACCACAAGACGAACGATTGTTTCTGTAGAAACAACCTCTCAAGTAACACGTCTTTCCATAAGAAGATTCGTTGTACGAACGCATTGTCAATGATCGAAGACATTCGATAAAGACAAAGTAAAACATATATGAGAAGGAAAACGCGAAAGGGAATTGGTGTTGACATTTTAAAAATGTTATCGTTTGGAAGGAACTTGAAAAGATTAAAGAATGTCAACATTGCTTTTGAATTGAAGCTATTCTTTGGGGTGTCAAGTGAACAAAATACTGGAGAATATCCTCACTATGGAGAAGAAAATGGGGTCCCAAAAAGTTTAAGTCACAATAATTATTATGTCTTGAAGATGTTCGAAAAAACAAATGAGGTCACACAACAGTTTAAGCAAAAATATCTATAGTCATCAAAATCAAATTTTGAAGATGTACTGCAGACTTTAGATGTTCAAGAAGCATAAATGTACGTGACAGTGATCGGACACATTGTACACGTAAAGATCCTAGTCTAGATGTTGTAAAATGTATCTTGTGCGGCAAAACAGCCAAAGATATGACAACAATCTTTCATTTTGGATCACAATAAACATGTGTTCGTACTTTCCAGCTCGGGTTCTGTCGGGATTCGAACCCACTTAATCAGAGTCAGACAACACCGCGAGCGCTGGCTGCACCAACAGCTTACCTACACGACCACCAAGCATCGACAAAAACTAAATTTGTAAAAACCGTTATTAAGGCTACCAATTGGATGATTGTTATATTTGGAAACACATTATCTGAAATAGTACATACCTCTGACTTTTAGGGTGGAGTCTATACTATTCAACTTCCTAACATACAACTTCTTTATTCCCTTTTTCGTCAGGAAATGGTGAGGGGACGATTGCAGTTGTTTGGTTCCTGTATAATGTCTTCTTACATCTTAAGTGCTGTCGCCGACGCGTGTTATGTTAACAAGTACAAGTGATGGATTTAGTCATCGTTGTGAAGATGAATGGTAAAATAACTTGACTTTCAACAGAAGAAATTCACAATAGGTTTTATCGAAACCTGAGATTGACCCGGGAACCAGGTTACCCTCTCACCTGATTATTCTTGTTATGTGAGCCAACAGCGAAGATAGCTGACTTAAGATCGACACCATTTCTAAAAAATGTTGTTTTTTTAAATGATTGGATAGATTAAATTAAAGTAAACTTTAAGATCTCATACATCTGTGCAAAACAACTTCTAAAATTTTGAATTAAGACACATGTTGTGTTTAGGTTGACAATATTTACACTGGATACACTTTCTGTTATGTCGAATTGTATATTTCATCGTGCTGCACGTGCGGCACGAAAGGCTCTGGTTTTGTCGCTTACCAAATGTAGACAGTGTTTGTTTCTCTTGATACCAGTTTTACCTTGTTTTTATCAACTGTTTAAAAACCCTTTGATGTTTTGGTTGTTGTTTTTAAAAAACTTAATGGTTGAATGTGAATCAGTTGCCGACCTCGTTTTCGGATTGGTCGAATTGGAACACCTAGGCATGTGCGATATCGAAAATGACATTGTTTAATTTGATAAAGGATGGTTATATAAGAAACAAGGAGTAGATTCATTCACACGTGATGAAAGACATGACAATGAATAATTTCTCCATATGATCATTCTTTTACTTACCCTTATACTTATGAAATCAGAACATAAGAGCTACACTGGCTTGTGGAACCTTTTTGTGAAATCATCGAACGGCTCAAACTACAGGTATGTGGTCACATTTGGCATGTGCCAGCTATCTCGACCAGTCCGGAATCTGTTACAAGATCTTCTCTGTCAACAGAATACTTAAATATATCTCATGCGACAAGAGTAAGCCTTATATAAACCCGTGTGGCCGTTTTTGAGCGACTTCAGCAATATTCAAAGAAAAAACGTTGTTGCTAAGTCTTCTGAGAACTGCAGTCATATATGTGTTTTAAAAGGAATGGAAGAGGGGGTGGGGGTTGGGGTTCACTTCATCACATCAAAATGTGTTTTCTTTCCTAACGTACTTTGTGGAGATGTAACACGATGTAAACTTTGAACCTCTCTTGTGACCGGCAATGACTGTTCGTTAGTAATTATTTTCTTTAATTGTAACAATCTCATTGAAATCAGGTCGAAACGTGTCCCTCGTACCTCGCTGCGTTTCTTGATCTGACCACGGCTCCATAAAGCCGCGTCAGACGGCCTTGACCGGCAGACTCGATCAGCCAATGAGAATCGAGGCTGGAAAGACATTAGCATCACATCTTAACTTTATATCTCGGGAGTTGAACTTTTTCTGAATGGACCCGAGAAAAACCGAGCTAGGATGAACGCAAAATGATCGTATGTTTGTGTAGTTAAAGTTGAAGTTCAAGTGAAAAATTTACCAAAGCAATACTACGACACATTATTGAACAGTTTACGAAGCATTTATCTCAAACTAAGGTAGGCAATAGTTTTGTCAAAGGGTTTTGAGGAATTCATTTCTATCTTTAAATTTCAAAGTAAGTACATGTATTTCGAACTCAGAAAGTGTGCAATTTTAAACAATGTTTATTCATTGAAATATCCCTACTGATGTATGATCCTGTAAAATTGGATTCTGAGAAAGCGACTTGAGCAGCCGTTTAGTCCTAGGTCGAGGTTATCATGAAAACAACGTGGGGCTTGCCATGTGAACTGTCGTGGCGCGCTGTAAGCGAACAGGAAAATTCAACCACACATAGTTAAATAATTATTTACACTAAACTTACGAATTGTTTGTTAGAAAGTCAAGAACCTGAACCTAAGAATCTTTAGAAAAGCCTGGTGCGGTTTTGATAAACAATTTCGTCTTCATCGGGGAGAGAGAAACTAACGTGTCATTCAAATAGTCAACGGATTAGATTAAGATAGCATTTCCTCAATGATTTCATTTAAGAAAAGTTCAGGGTACTGACAAAATATGTACATAGGTCCAACAACAACGTTCTCGGAGGTCAATTACCTCCAACTGAAACCTATAGAACTAATTAACACAAATTGCAGAATTAAAATATGAGGGATGCATGGCTATACCAAGTGTTCATGATGAACACCTCGAGCTCTACTTGCATGTTAAAAACCTTAATACCCACATGGTTATTCATAAGTGGTGACATATTTTCACATATCACTTTGCGACTCGCTGTCGCTCGGGTAATACACAAATTCCCACTCGTTTCGTAAAAGTTATATGACATACTTCCTTGGGTAATAATATCTATGTACATGCATGTCGAACACCTCTGCACATACATTTCATGGACAATGTGAGTAAGTATAACACTTATTTAACTAAACAAAACAAAGAAACTAGTGTGTAAGCACTTATTTTTCCCTATCTGTATTTCTGTCTCTTTCATCTCTTGTTTTAATGCTTCCCTTCACAACACAAAACTACTTCATTTCTTCGGCATTTAAACGCTGCTGTACAGTCCAACTGAATAAATAATTGACGATTCATTTTTCTTATCTTAAAAAGAAATCTATTTAATCAAATTCAATGGAGTATTGTTATACTGTATATTTGTCGTTATAATGTATTACAGTAATGTTATATTGTATTACAATATTCACCAATTAAACCTTACGTTTTATTTCAATAATAATTCACGTCATAGAAATGCAATCGAGTATTGTTATTAAGTATTCACAATTAAAGGCTGTTTCCACCATCGAGTCATATTTGTTATCACTTAATCTTGAAAAATTTCGAACAGTTTTAGCACGTTTCCGCTGTAGTTCTCATAATTTGAACATTGAAAGAGGAATGTATCATCATAATGTTTCTAGGAATCAAAGGATATGCACAATATGTAAGAGTGGTAATATTGAAAATGAATATCATTTTTCCCTGGTTTGTAACGCTTACAGAAATGTTAGAAACCAGTTTATAACTCATAAGTACATTGTTAACCCTTCAATACATAAATTTACCCTCTTGCTGTCCAGTTCTAACAAGGAATTGATTAAACGTATTGTCATGTTTATTCTCTATGCGACTAACTATCGCAAATCTGTGGACCAATGAGATGTACCATGGGCCGATGGCCTACATGTACTTAAACGAAATAAACAATACAACTACCGTATATTTATTGTTATAATGTATTACAGTAACGTTATATTGTATTACAATATTCACCAATTAAACCTTACGTTTTGTTTCAATGATAATTTCGTCATAAAATTGCCCATTTTACGGCATGTGATAATTAATTTTATCATGTTAAAATGTTAATAATCTTTCATTCAAGACCATAAACATTTCTATTGAATAATTACTTACTAAGTAAACAAAACCAAATGGCTGCGGAATTGTATTAAAATCAGATGAGCCTATAATTATTAAAAAAGGAAGAAGATTGAGGTAAATTGTAGTCTCGGCAAAGAAGTCTATGTTTGTCATCAGGCAACCAACGTTTAACAAAAGAAGTAAGTCCATGGAGACTATCAGGTAAAATATCACCTCAGACCCTCTTCCTCTTTTGGGGACAAAGTGATAGAGCTATCAAAAATACATCGGAGTACAGAAAATAGCCTGTATAAATCTTCGATAAGAAACGAATTTCTATTTTAGGTGCTTCCATAAATGGAACAAACCATTTTTCATCAGGAGAATCGCCCATCTGTTCCGAACACGCTCTATGATTTCAGGGCTATAAAAGCATCGACGGCACCTACCGAGTATCTCAACAATCATGAAGGTCAGCGATAGAGCTATCAAAAATACATCGGAGTACAGAAAATAGCCTGTATAAATCTTTGATAAGAAATGAATTTCTATTTTAGGTGCTTCCATAAATGGAACAAACCATTTTTCATCAGGAGAATCGCCCATCTGTTCCGAACACGCTCTATGATTTCGGGCTATAAAAGCGTCGACGGCACCTACCGAGTATCTCAACAATCATGAAGGTCAGCGATAGAGCTATCAAAAATACATCGGAGTACAGAAAATAGCCTGTATAAATCTTTGATAAGAAATGAATTTCTATTTTAGGTGCTTCCATAAATGGAACAAACCATTTTTCATCACGAGAATCGCCCATCTGTTCCGAACACGCTCTATGATTTCGGGCTATAAAAGCGTCGACGGCACCTACCGAGTATCTCAACAATCATGAAGGTCATTGTTCTAGTCTTCCTGGCTGCCCTCGTCGTCTGTGCATGTGAGTCGTGAATATCTGTATCAATAATTATCTGCATTTCAAACACATTTATCCTACGAACGGTACCAACCATTAATAGTGTTTGCTTAAATTCGGTAGAATTGCTTTCAGATATACATGGTATTTTTCAAATTTAAGTTAATAATCTGGAAAATCTGTCATTTATGTGGGATTAAAACACAAAGGTAATCTTAGGAATTTAGAAAACCTTAGTGCAATGTTTAAAGAATAGCTTTAAGAAAATCCTCGATACTCAGTTGCTTTGTGACATGAAGTTTCTGAACTCAATGTGAATCAATCAGGTTTATCAATTTATCCACTCAAACTAAAGCTTTAAGAGTCCTTATAAACTTAAAAGAAAGAAAGTGCTCATCGTATGTTCACAGACTCTGCCACTCCGTGTGGAACCGGGTGCGCTACTGCTAACGGGGGCGCTCACGCCTTCTGTATGAACCAAGCGCAGTGTGGCAGTTGTCCCGGACACGTCTCGTGTAACCATCACAAGGATGAGTGTGAGTGTCACGGACACGTACATACCACCGCCTCCGTAAGTGTTAGATCAGTTTTGATAACATTTTAATTGTCTGTGTTCCCTTTGAATTTCGATTAGGACTTACAATATGACAATTAACAGAATGGTTGTAACTGAGTAATATCATTATACTAAGACCTGGTAATTAAGGTAACGTGAAGAGAAATCGTTATTACAAAGCAATATTTGTTAAATATTTAATATCAAGTTTGGTATAAAAAATTACATGAATTATAGACTATTGTACTAGCGCAATTAAATTGCTTTTCTTTTTTGGCATGCGTCGTTAAAATGTACATGTTTTATGGAAATAAAATACTGTTTAAATCAAATATTTACTATGACCCACGTTGTAAAATTGGATTAAATAAAGCTCATACATGTATACTTATATTCGGAATGAGAAACCCTTTATATACATAGGCAATCTCACGTAAAGATACGCTTCATGAGCAAGTCATTTTAGTGGGCTTTTGAAGATGTCATAAGCAATTATGATGATTTTCATTCAAAACACGTCACATATTTGCACAATGTGAACTTCAGGACAAATAGTAAGAATGCACCGCAGCCGAAAGCACGCGTACTATGTCAATGAATATTTAATGAACCTTTCAAACACTACAACTAAAAAATGTTCGTGTGACTAATTGTCGCGCTTCTTTCTCCGGGCTTCAGTTGAATCGAGAATTTCTATCTATATATTCTTAATCCTGAACCGTCCAGCATTAAGTCGACATTTTTCAAGAAGAGTTGAAACTCCAGGTCTTGTCGCGGATATGTGTACGTTTATCAACGAGTTTTCATTTATTTGATATCAGAAGATACAGGTTTGAGATTCTAATTACTTACAAGTTTACCGTTATCCAAGTATACAGAAAGCTATTTTCACTGTCAGACAGTTGATTCATTTGTTATTGAAACTTGGCACGTTGTCATGGATATGCATTAAGGTAAAACTGTAGGCCTCTCCTTTCCTGAAGGAGTAAGCGTATACTCCAATATATACCATAGAGAAGGAATAATAGTGGATCATGTTGCCTTTCTTTAAAACTTAACATTTTCATAAAGCATTTATCTTTCCGAAGTCTCACACCTATGTCAAAATATATTATCTCATATGAAATCCGACGAGGAGTTATTTGTCAAAGAATTATGGGTGTACAATACTGAGATTGTTTTTACATTTCCAATGAACCACCAAACTGTTTTTGTAATGATCAGTTTTAAATTGTGATGAAAGACATTGTGTTAAATTAACTTTCTATACGTAATTTCGACGCAGAAATGAATGAAAACAGAAACAAGCCGGATATTTGACGTCAATATATTTACAAATGTTATCACAGAGATTCAAGTCAAGATATGACACATTCAGAGTAGAAAAACAAGAGAAAAGTAAGCCTTATATTCAATGAAAACGAGACAATGACATTTATAAGCACTAAGAAAATGCAAGATATAAACAAACACATGACAAACATATAAACACACGATTCATTATAGCACTATTTGAATCCCATCCCAAACATGTCAATGACTGTTGTTGACAATGTTGTCTAAGCAAGGCAAGGAGTCATTTGTTTGGAAGTCAAACCGTCCATGATCATTGCTCCCAGGGGAGCGAGAACCGGAAGTAGTTTTCGTTGCCATGACCTCAGATTTCAACTTCGCGTCAGCCGGTAACTTCAGCTGTTCCTCTGATGACGTCACGAATGTCGACGTCACTTCCTGTTTGACGGAGACGTGCGTTCTGCTGACGAACTCAAAAACACCGGCTTCGTGCTCAGCAGTGGACGTCATGTCGAGGAGAGAGGAGAGGGAGACCTCGGGGAAGAGCTGCACGTCGTTGAAGGTGTCCTGAGGATGGTTGGTTGTTTCTGAGGTTATGCTGATGTGGCTGCTTCTGTACTGACACGCCTGGAATCGCTGAGGATTAAAAGACGGGCTGAACATGTTGACGTTCTGAGGAGAGTGAAATTGTCGGCCATCGAGTAAGGATTTGAAGTAGGTGTTGTCTGGGCTGGAGAAGTCGGAGCTAACGCCGCTGTCATGGAAGGAACTCCACGAAAGTTCACTGACTGAGTCGTCGCAGGGCGGAGTATTCCGTGCAGAATCCCATGCGCAAGCGAGGATGTCAGGAGTAGATCCCCAAGACACAGGAGGGGTTGTAACAGGACTGTAGTTGTGTGGAGATTCTTCAGGCGTGGACTGCATCGGCGTCGAACTGTTTGGAATAAAAGAAGGACTATCCTGTCCTTGATTGACGTAATTAAATCCGTGGAAGCAGGTCGGTCGACCATACTGGTACGGGGTGTTCGATTGGTTGTAAGACATGGGACTGTTGTAACACACTGGGTCTTCTGGACTATTTGGTCGGTTAGTAACGATAGACGGGACTTGTCTCAGATCCGGACTGTTGGAACTACGAACAGGGGCATAGTTGAAATGCGTGGAGTTACTAGTTGGAAGTGGACGCTGTGCCTGAGGGGCGAATCCACGAACCTGAGATGAGTTGCACGTTGTTTGAGGAACGCTCTTCAACACATTTGCAGGAAGGATACACAGTTGATGCTCAAATACTTCGGATTGGAAAGGGGACGCAGCGAGGGCGTGTTTGAACGACTCCATCTTTGATTCGAGGGATATTGACACTTTGTCCCAAAAGTCACCAGCGTTAATCCGGTAATATCCCCACCTGAGAGTGTTGGTTCCACTCTCCTTATCCACACTAGGTCGGTAGTCTCCGCGGGCGAAGTTAACTATGCTGCTTGGATAAAAAGTCCACAGGAACATCGAACGGTTGTAGGTGCCGGACGAGTTGGGGCCGCGACGGACGCCGATCTTGGTGAAACACTTGGTCTTGGAGAGGCTGTGGCGGACAGCGTTGCGCCAGTGTTCACGGGTGTTTCTTCTGAAGAACTGGAACTTGCACTGAATGTATTTGTAGATCTCATTGATGGGCAAACAGAAGTTGGGAGATCTCAGAAGTGCCAGATACACAAGTTCAGTGTATGAGTAATTAGGCTTGACCAGAGGGTCATCGCTAGTGTCCAGACGCTCGTAGATGGCGATGAACTCGTCCATAACTCGACGGAGATCCACATCTTCAACACAGGGGCCATCGTAACTGGAGCTGGGCGAAACACTGCTGGGTGACGTCAGAGGTTTGGTGGTAGGGTGGTCGTCCACACGTTGTACTTTAGACGGCTTTGCGTCATCTTGATAGGTATCACAGCGACCGCGCTTCATTTTGAAAATATCCTACTAAAGCTGACTGATATTTCTCAAAGCTGGCTGACTGCTTGTTTACCTTGATGACGCCTGGACGCTTATATACTGACTACATTTCTCGATGGACATTGAGGCGACCCAAGTGACACCAACCTCTCACTGTCCGCTCACTTGCCAACTGACCAATGATCTAATCAAGCCAAGTGATCCAAGTAACAATGAAATTACATACAAGTGTGCCAGCACGTGATTAACGAAAAAATCCATCTGTGAAAACAATACGAGATGACCTGTCATTGTCTCTTCGGGTGAGTGAACGTGGGTAACTCCTCACTCAATCAGGGCACTTCACGGGAATCGACAAATAAGCGACATCGCTAGGATTAGGTAATTATGCCTTCAATTTAGGCCAAACTGAAAGAGACAATTCCCTAGTTTAATTGTACTAAATGTTCGAATAAGCTTGGTGATAACTACAATGAAATAGGCATTTTACCCACAACGTCGGGAGCTATGTACCCAGCCTCGGGCACAAATGCCTTTTGAACAAAATGAATTATGGATATTGGAAGTTTAATGATTCATATAATAATGGTGTTTAAAGTACGAGTCTGTCATTAATTATACTTTCAGAAGGAAAGAATTAACCTTTTACGTTTCGCCCAGTATAATTTAACTTAAGCTTTCCTTAATAAGTTGCTTCGCAAGTAGATTTCGCTACAAGATTACAATTACTTTTTAATCCGTTGAAGAACATTTTTCTTATAACACGTGCTTTACCTTGTTTCGATTGTCACTGTTCTTTATAATTCAAACATGGTCAATACTAATTTGTTTCATTAAACACATTAGAATGTTGATCGTTAGTGTCCCCAAAGAAACAGGTCCTGTGAAATAACTTCTGAACGAGTTTTCCGTGCAATGAGTGACGTGTTTGTGGTGAGGTAAATGACACGAGCGTTGTCAATTTCAAAGTAACTCACCCCATTATTAGTAGTGTAGAGTAAATATACATTTTATCTGATATTATATCTCATCATAATAATCATTCAATAAACAGATCTAGCGACAAAGATTATAGATACTTTTACTTGATTTGAATATATTTTATTCACTAATTTATTAAACGGATTGGAACAACAAATAATCGGCTTACATATGTCATGTTCGGATTCGGATTGAAGAGGTCCGATGTGCTGTTGAATCAAATGTACCAAATATGATCAGAGATTAAATCCAAAGCACAAAGTCAATCAATCAAATCTTTCACAAGTGACTTGAGGGGAAAGTCTATAGAAAATATCTCATATACAGTGCCGGTGTCTGTGAGGTTAAATTTTTTCTAGGATAGACCTAACATTTTAAGTATGTCACTGCTTCATTTTATGACAATTTCCCCAAGTTGTTTAAATAGCTTCAACTTATTAAAATAGTAACTCAAATAGTAACTCCTGCCCCTAAATGTCACCAAATGCGTTTAAAAGTGTAAACACGATGATATCAAATGAGGGAATTATGACTTCCCTTTATCATTTGTTTTCTTTTGATAATAGCATTTCAGCTCGTTGTAGTGATGAATATACAGTCATTCAAATGAAAACCGTGTAACTTTTAACGGTGATAGGTTATACCTATTTTCACCAAGGGAAGTTGATAGTCATAGATAAATATTCAACTGACAATAGGAGTATCATAATGAATCAAATCTTTGAATTATACAATCTAAGGAGTAATATAATTTTTACATGTACAACAACATACATGTAGTATATTTTTATTGAGAACATCAGCGTCATGTTGAATAACAACTCTTTAAGTTCATATTGCTTTTGTAATGGTCATAAATAACAGTAATTTTTCATTTGATAAACATAATTATGAACAGAACATTGAAAGCATAATTGATAGCAATTAAAAGAGGCATCTTTGTCAAACATACAAAATATCAAAGATGATAAGAAAACATTTTCTTAAGAATGGAAATATATGGAAATAATAATCTTCAAAATCATTTACATTACGATAGGCTATATCGTACTCTGATATACTCACAAGGACTTATTTTATGTTACATTATAACTCATAAACATTTTTCAATAGCAAAAAATCATCTTCAATCACGAATGTTGCATTAATCAAGTCATTATCTACTTACGATTATGAATTTTCAAACTTTAATAGTCACATTCAGTGACCTGATTATAAGTTATAATATATTTCAGTACAGCTTAATGAATGTCAACGTCAGGTATAGTTTTGTTATCGACAACAATCAATATCTCTAGATAGAGTAGAAACTAACGCCATTGGTAAAGTCAATCATGTATAACCCTTGCAACCAGTGGAGTGTCTCTTTTATGTTGTGACATTTTTAATTGCAGATCATGGTCGACACCAATCATGTCAGACTTGTATTGACTTCCTAATTCAAATCAAATGAAAATGCAAATGAACATCATAATATTGTTAGTAAAATTTACCCATTATGAAATTGTTTCAATTTAGTCTCCACATCAAACACGACATGGAAAGTATGATAATAATTAGTGGCAATGTAATATTATGTGGGAATTTTTTACATTTAACAAATCTAATATTCCAACAACAAAGCGATGGGACATTTCTGCGTCAATAATATGTTCTTTACCGTAATCATGGAATGAACATAATTTAAATAGATAAAGCAGCATATACAGGAATTAAGATACTCTTTATTTACTTTAAGTCGATCTCGTAGTATAATTTTGAGTCAACAAATAAATGTTTTATGGACTGTCTAATATGCATTACATCTGATGACTGATCTTTTTCAACAGGCTGGCAATTAACGGTCTCGACTATCATCCAGCTCCGACAATATCTACACGACACAAGACATCGATGATACAATTATTAAGATTTGTGATCAGTTGAATCGTTAAAGAAACGTTTATAGTGTATGAGGTTTTATCATGTCCCATTTCAATTCATTTTGAATGAAATATATTTGTTTGTTTTTACTTGCTAGTTTAATAAGGAGCCTCATCTCAGATATTTCGTAAAGTATAACAGAAAAGCTCAGTTCAAGATGCAGGTAAAGTTCTGTACAGCTCCATACCGAAAGTTTGTTCACTTACCACTGAATCGTAGTGCAAATATCATGCAATATGGATTTCGTTTCAACGTCAATAGAATAACTTCAGCAAGACTGACAATTGATCACCCACTGTCCGTGTGTGAAATAGCCATTCTTGAACTCATTTTGTCACTGTTTGGTCACTCGTGCAAAAATTCGAATTTTGGCATATTGATATAGACAGAAGGGGTCCCATTTTCGAAATTTCGATTTCGTTAAATGTCGAATAAAATGTTCCATATCGAGTATCGACCCTCTGAGATTAAAACCAACATAATCACATTGACTTTGTGCTAAGAAACAAACGTGACTAAATTTTAAAGACGTTGATAACATATTAAGGATTTTATGGAGAAAAATAAAAATTAGTGTTTTCGGAATTTTGACCCCTGGTCACTTCAATGACCTACCAAAACTGTTACGGGTAGTCGTGGGGTACGATAAACCTTTGCCTTAAAGAAGAATGGATCTGCATATGTGTATTGAAAATTCAATATTATACGTTTCTTTTTCGCAACCTACGATACCTCAAAGGCATCTCAAATTACATGATATTTGCACTAGTATATTCAAGTATGTGAACAAAGTTTTGGCATGCAGCTGTATAATTGGAACCCATACAGCTGCAAACTTATATTAAATGAAAATTAGGAATTTCGCTATTCAAAATAGTTTTTTTTTCAACAAAAAAAATTAAAAGATGTATCAATCGAAACATGGGTCTTGATCTGGACTGCTGGCTTCAAGTTGAGTGAACTAGGATTATTGACATTAGAGCACGGAAGCCAGTTGAAGTTAAAAGATGTGTTTCTTGACCAAATTATCAAGGTTGATACATCGCGTAAAGTTGAACACAACTTTGATTAATTTCTAACATATTGATATTATTCAATTAATGTTTCTGCAAAATGTATGTAAACATATGATAGGTTTTCTGTAAATTGGGTGGTATTGGCAGTGACCATTTAGTCTATCGCCTTACCTTGTACATTTCAGCAGATTGCACGTGCAGCGCGAAAATCCCATGCCTATGCCAGCAACCTGAAATTATTTCTACGATTCGGAGAAAGCATTCTCTCCCCTCAGAGGAAGCTCAAGTCATAGATTCATATCTACACTAACCTCTGTTGTGATACAAGCTCCTGTTGAAAGTGCAACAAACACTATTTGCTTCTGTCAAGAAAACCTAATGCAAAGTGGGACAAAGAAGTAAAAAGTACACTTTCAAATAAATTCTAGCTACCCCAAAGCATACAAAAAATGACTGAGCCTTTGGCATGATTACATACGAAACAACGTCGCTGATTGCACATCTTACTATCCTTTCTAGCCCAATGAGAATTCGTATTGATACAGAGGTTAGTGTTGGCAATTATGACTTGAACTACCTCTGATGGAAAGAGACAACCCAATTCTTTTTTAAATATCTGAAATGATTAAACTGGTATCCTTGCTGTATTGCGACTAGTGAACTTTGCGGGGAGTGAAGTTTCAATTTTCCGGTGATGGAACAGAGCCGACATCTTGTTTACATATCATATAGTTGGCAATGCAATAGGGTTTGGTGTCCCTGATTTTGATCATACGTCATGATTAGCTATTTGAATGATTATCTCTTTTGTCTCCAAGGACTTAGATTTTCAAAGCGTTCTTGAGGCTCAGGAGTACCAAGTTATTACGATACATCAATATTGGCCTTCGACTATCTTAGCACGAAGAGAGCTAGCTTCTAAGTTTTTGAGTGAAACATGGTTTGAAGAATGAAAACATTTTAATTAAAAAACACTTTTTGAAATGATCATAATCATTCCAGGATACTAAAGAAAAACAACACTTGTATACACATAAAGATAAATATAATAAAGATACACTATTGCCAAAAAATGTTCTCGGAGTAACAGTAATTTTGAAATTGGGAAAGGACCGTTCATCTATTGTCAACTGTTGCAAATTTGGAGACCGAAATGAAAAAAAATGAAAAACAATCTAAAGGAAATATGTTTCAATGAAATATTTCTGTATGTCATCTGTATTGAGTTTAAGATTATCTTCGTAGGAAAATTGTGTAATGGTATGTCGTCAATTGCACATCATTTTGGCAGAAACGACAAGATGACTATTCATATTGAACAGTTGTAATTATTGTCACATCTTCGCAAAGCTGGACCCATATTTTCGAAGCTCTCTTAGTGCTAAGATTGTCTTCAGCCAATGTTAATGTATGATTCTTACACTATCTTACCGCTAAGAGAGCTTCGAAAATATGGGTTTTGAATTTTTAAAGATAAAAAACTAACAAATCGACTGCAAATGGGTGACGTCCAATTATTAAATTTGGATCGGCCACCGTATTATGTTTCGGCGAGTTCAAACATGTTTCTCAAACGTTACATTCGAAGGTGTTAGTTTCCGTCTCGGACGAAGATGTTCGGTTATTCAATTAAAATTTAGTCCTGTCATATTCTATAATTCGTTAGGACCGAAGGGTTAAATAAGACTATCCAGAGACAGAACATGGATAGTTTCGGTCCGATGCTTTCTATTGTCAATTGTAGGTATCCGCAATTATTACTTTGGATCACGTTTTGTAGATTCACGTGGCTTTCGCGAAATTACGTGGTAAGAGTAGTCGTACGAAAGTGAATAGGACTATTGATGTTTTAAGCTAATTTATGAGGACTATAATGTACGTAAAAACCTAAACAACATATTGGAAATATGACAGGAAAGATTGGCGTAAGTAATTACGTTCTTGCTTTGGGTGCAATAATATCTGCCTTGTGCATTGAACCAATGACTAATAATAAGGAATTTTAAGGTAACACTACAGTCAGCTTTACAGTGGTAATTCATTCCAGCCCATACATGTACATGAACCGGCCCAGCCATGGGCTACTATAATTTGCATGCAGCCTTGTTTAAGCAACCGTTTCTCTTCCGTCCCAAGTGCATTCTTCTATCTACACAATGACGCTGAAAACAAGATTTGTAAGTAATAATGACATGACGCAACTGTTGTAGTCGAATATTGTGGTGGCATTTCGTCCAGTCAAAACGTGCACGACGGTGTTTGGAGCTCCTAAATTGCAGCCTTTAGACCAGCCATGTGTCCAGTAATGAGTTATTTACAGTCTGTCTAGAAATGAAAAAAAATCAACAACTTCCCCCACCTTTCTATTATCATCATTATAAACGTGGATGGCGTCTGCTAAACTTAATAATAGTCACACTTGGCCGTCTGTAGCTTTCCGAGGTCGACCTGTTGATCTTGTTGGTTTTATTTCTTCCCACACTACACTTTTTACACAAAGCATACAGTGAGCAACAATGAACGATCAGTTTACCATATACTATATATGGACGTTTATTCTCCATTTAAAACATTCGTGCCCAGACTGGTTCGCACTTTTCGACTAATGACTTAATTTGAAGGAAACAATGTTGAGATGTGTTGGTTTTAAAGGCTTACTTGACAATAACATTTAAAACGTTTCAAAGAGACTAGGGATGTTGAGCCTGTACATCCTCATATTTACATAGTATCAGATTCTTGATCGTGGACGCAAGCAGTTTTCTAGACTTTAATTTCGACAGCATATGTCCTTGGGTTGACCAGCACGCCCCATTCCAATAATCTCATTACGTACTCTATCTAGCGAAGCGCAAGGCATCATCAGTAGAATGTATTTTGTCAAAGAAAGCGGAATACTCCTTGGGCGTCAGTTTAGAAAGGCAGTTTAGGGTGGAGAATTTGTTTTCAGTTTTCATGATTATTGCCAAATGCACGGAAATAACGTGAGTGGGGTGAAAGATTTGTTTATACAGTTTATATTGTTAGAGATCACCTCGTCCGTGCACCATCGAGAAAAAAGACTTTAATGTATTTGCATGCTAGCAAATGATAAACATTTGGGGCAATAGTTTATGCCATTTCCAATGGAACATTGTCGGATGGATGCATAACTTTTAAAGTACAAGCGTTTCGACAGTTTACATGAGTATTTATAAAAGCATACAAAATACGTAAAAAAACAAGAGCAAAGTTTTGTATACGAAGAAATATATGTCATTCGACATACAACGATAGTTATATATTTGTATATGACGTTAAGTTCAATAAACTATCTTCAACTTTGACAATGACATCATCGCTGAACTTTATTGATCCTGAAACATAAAGAAAAAAGTTCCATCTTTTTCATTTGTACATTGAATTTGTACATTTGTCCAATTTCTTGCCTTGAAAGACATTAAACATAATTTTAATGGGATATGTTGTTGTCTGTGATTGCTAGTTGGATCTGTGTATTCTCATTTGTTGATGATGTTATAAACACAATACATCAACATATATGACATCTGCGAAATTTCACATTCTTTTACGCAGGGACTCTAATCAAACAGCAGAGTGATTGGTAAATTAATTACAGAAATACTTAGATATTCACGACTCACATGCACAGGCGACGAGGGCAGCCAGGAGGACTTCATGATTTTTTTAGATACACGGTCTATAACAATTCGCTTCTTTTATAGCTACCCTCTTATCAGAACGTTTACTTTAATAAGAGACCCATAGTACACAGTCTTATCATTTTTATGATAAAAAAAACAAAAGTTCACAGTCTAATCATTTTTGCGCTTCACTCGAAATAAAAGCACATGTTGAGAAACACAGAAAAAATCGATCCATATCACGAACCTCCTCTTTATCTCCTTCAACACGGACTCAACACGTGAATTTGAAAAAAGTACATAGTTTGGAATATTTTATAGGAAGAGCCGTTAAATAGGCACCAGGTACAATTGGGTGTTTTGTATAACAGTGAGTTATTTTCAGATGGCAAGTAGGAACAGATTTTTTGTGCTGACAAGGAAATTTTAGTAAAACATTCCAAGTATGTTAGATTAGAGAAACAGAAAGAAATGTATAAAGAATACGGAGGCTTTTCGAACGATAACTTTTAAAACAGCGTAGCTGATTTCACAACTTAATTTTATTACACCCACTCAGGCTTCTCCATTTCAAGATTTAGAAATGCTCCATTTAGGAGAGAGGTTAGTATAATATAATTAATTACGAAGCTACCTCAGAAATAATCACTCCAAAATTGATATGAGGAACGAATCAGAAAGCAGTATTTATAACAGTATAAATAAAGTGAATGAAAAAGCTGAATTTTGTAAGACTTGCTGTCAGTTTAAGCAACAGCTAACGTTCTCTATATCATAAATATATGCTGGTAGATCTCTTCCATGACTGTGAATCACCTTGGCGCACTTAAGACAGTCAAGGTCCCACTGAGCAAGTCTACAAGACAAAGATATACAACATTTAAAAACGTTTGACACCATTCGTGCAAAATATTCATAGATTGAATTTCAGTCTGGTACGCCTGATAAACATCTTTTATCTCTGCCGTATATGCTTGTAAAGTCTATATCAGGACAAAGCAACTCTTTTAACGCATGGTCAGGCTACTTCAATAACTTCCAAAGAACTTTTGATTTTACTTATGTTTTAAGTTGCGTATCTCTTCCGACACATGCGGGTTGTTTCGATATTTTGTCAAAGAAGTATTTAACCCTTTTTTCGTTTTTGCTTAAATCTTTTTTAAAATCGGACAAGAAAGCACAATCCTTTTTCGTAAAGTTGCAACGGTAAACAGACCACCTGCGTTTGTTTAACAGCGCAATATTTCATTGGCAATTGTCGATTAATTGCCAATTTTTGCTCAGGTAAACTTTCATTGGCTTTTAGTTTGATTCAAAGACTTCATTCTTCTATTTCTTTCACATCAAGAGAAGTGAGAAAGTGAACATTCCAAGCAGTGTTTATTTTTAATTTCCAGGAGTATTGAAATCTAAAAATGAAATACGAAAATATCTAAAACCTAATGCAGCTAGAGTATAAAGCTTGGTAATTAACTTAACGAATATAAAATATTTATCCCTCTTTAGAAGTAGATGCCATCAAATGTATGTGCTCAAAGGAACTTGTTTTGGTGGGGTTTCAAGTCCAATTTGTGTTGCATTTAATGCTTTAAGAACTTACTTGAGAATTTATTGATCATTATGGATTTGTTAAGGATAAGTGTCAATTGACCTATTTCGATTATAGTTAAATGGAAGGTAATATTACAAAAGGTATGAACATGAGCCAAAATTTTATCATCTACTTTGATAATGCAAGGGAATTTAAAAACAATGAATTCGGGTATATTTAGAACAAGATAATTTCGATATTTGCTTTAAAAAGTGACCGAATACAGATATTTCTATTCTGAACACAATTCAACGATTCTAAGTTAACATTTAAAATAAAACGTTTTTCTACTGTTTGATGAAGCTTTGACACATATGAACAGATTCAATGTTGCAATGTTGTTATGTTGCAGACTGGATCGAATGACGTAGACACCACTGCAGCGTTCGGATACCATCCTGTCATCATTCTAAGGCTGCGTAGGAGTTTACAGCACATCGGAACAACACTAGAACCACCGGTTACAACCCCCACAAATACCTTCGTCAACAAACTGCCATAGCATTGGCTAATGCAACACTTTGACATCGAATTATTCCCCAGACGGTGAGAAGCTTGAACAATATGGACCAATACCATACCGGCCGATGCATGAACAATATGGACCAAGACCATACCGGCCGATGCAAGCAATGCAGCTGACACGCCTATATCGATAAAATAGGGTGGCTTTGGCCAGAAATGTCAGGCAGTGGCAAAACCCAAACTTCCAGAGGGTGCTATTTTCCCGTGAAAGTCGTTTCCAGCTGCTCTGAGCAGACAGGAGAAGTAGGGTATACTTTCGTCGGGCTGTGTACAGAACGTTATCCGTTTCGGTTGAGGCAGCCTCGTTGTTTGGAGCGGAATACGGGGCATCGCAACTACAGACATCATTGTGATTGACGGCAATCTGGCAACACTGAATTACATTGACAAGGTCCTGGCACCAGTGCCAATGCCATAATTATGCAAAAGAACCCGATCACGTTTTTCCAATAGGAAAACGCTCGACCCCGCAAGAACGACGCCGCAGTTCCTCAACGCCTGCAAGATCGCCGGACATCAATCCCATTGAACACCTCTGGGATTACATAGATCGAAGGATAAGTTTACGACAGCAGAAACCCCATACACTACAGCAACGTATTGATGCATTGACGGACGAATCGAGACAGGTACCACCTGGAGGCGAAGTTTAGGCAGGTGTGAATGCAATCAGTTAGCGAACCAGATATGTCATGTCATTGTTGTTGGGAAATGTCGAAAATAAGACAATTGACCTCACCCATGAAAGGACGGCGACAACATAACCATCAGTGAATTCTCAAGTTTTAGCAAAAAATACTTTATCATGTGGGATTTAAAACCACATGTTAAAAGCACATAACTTTTGATGGTATTTAAGTCTAAAGAGGTGAACCATCTTGTTGGTGTTCATTTTATGTTTAAATTTTAATTTCGTACCATGTATGAGTTTTTATTAGCAATCACACGTGTACAAGGTCTATTGTAAATGTAAAAGCATCATTTGTCCTTGATAAAAAAATCATCTAAAATGTCAAGCCTTGTGAAATACCGTCTCATTCTGCTTTTGATGAAAAAAGTGGTCCGTTTGTCTTTAGGTATATGACATAATTCATTACAAATTTGAAAGGTTTAATGTGTTGATTAAGGGAAATCAAAGGCCACAAATAACAGGATAATAAGGATTGATGGTTCGTTTTTAGCTAAGGCGAGTATTATAAGATGGTAACTTCAAAATTAGATTAAGGTTTTTATTCGTTGATCAAACATTCTTATTTCAATGTCAAATATTGTTGAGCGATTTTCTTACCGAACTATGAAGTCGAATAAGCAATATTTGAAAAAGGTCTTTATAGAAATGCAAACCTGATAAAGCATCTTTAAGTCTTTTTCCTTTGGAAATTATGACGTCATTCTCAAGACCTGTTCATTGTTATTTGTAAAACCTTAGCATTCGATGAATGCTTTGAACCTGTCCTATGTCAGTCACTAACAGGCGATTGTAAACAATCTATCTTTCGATGATTGATTTCAATTGAAGGAAACTCAAAACAAAGCAACGCCAGCGAATTTAGAGAGATTAGATAAATTAGATTAACCTTGGTTATTGACATTTGTTGTAAGGAATATGATTGATTATCAGTCATGATAATCACATATCCTACGTATAAACAATGCTAACTTGTTATGTAATTATTAATTGTTAATGACGGTTGTAAGTGAGATAAAACACACAACCTCGGTCAAGCTTGGGAGTTCAAAATCTAAGAAGCAGCAGCTTTCAGTCTCTCTGTTCCTGCTTAGCTTTCTTTCCTCAGGGTTTTGGAATCTCATAACCAATCTCTCGTGTTGTATTCTACACATAACAACAGCAAGTCTTTAAGGCATGTGGTTTAACGACGTTGACCTGTTGATACCCTTGTAAGTACATTGCAACCTCCATTCTTAATCCTTAGCACACTTCTTAAAGTAACATGCCAACAACAATGACGTGATGTACTGACCTAATTGGAGTCATTCCAATGATCCTATTACAGTTGGTTTAGAAACAGGCAAAGTAAGTAGAACGTATGATTAAAGATACGAATTTGAGTCTCCAACTGATAGAAAGGTTCGAGTCTGCGAGAATGCATTTTTAAATATATATTTCACGATTGTTTTTCACGAACAAGTTTACATAAATTACGAGAACAGTTTGAAAGATTTGTTTACACCTTGAATCTTGTTATAGGGCACTTTGCAATTTGCGAATAAAAAAAAAAAAAATTTCAATTTATTTACACATTATACCAAAATCGTGAAATATTCAGGGGTAACTACCATTATTAACAACAGTTTATGCCATTTTCATTTTTAAAAATTGATGCTAAACTTTGAATGCTTTTTACCTTAGAAAAGACTCACAAATACAACATAAGTGAAAAACAAGAACAATTATTTTTACAAAACACTTGTATTTAGAACAGCAAAGTAGGACTAAGATTGTCACAAATTAATTTTATTTCACACACAAAATGTGTTGACCGCTTACAAATCATTGTATAAAGAATCGTTAACTTGACATCAAGGAGTCATAAGTGTAGTTTAATGTGGCTGAAACATAAAGAAAAGAAGGATAAGACTTCTGTCATTTATATATTGTGTAGAGTCGGTGACAGCTTGTTGTATAAAGAGCAAGACCTAATCATCAATCTGTCAGATTTGAAACATTAACCTTCCTCGAATTTTCCATCCTGGTGTCAGTTCTATCATATTTTCATATCTTATATCCTTAGAAGAAACGTTCATTTTCCTATGCTTTGATCTAATTACATGTACACGCTCAAACAAGCTTCATATTATATCTCAATATTTGATATAATACTATCCTTATGTTAAGTAAAGCGGAAACCTACACCCATTTACGAACAAGAATCATACTTTTAATTCTCTTTCTCAAGCACGGGAAATGTCGTAAAAGTATGTTGGGATGTGCACAAATCTGATGACTATTTGACACTGTGCAGGTACTTACAGCCTTCGTGTGGTCTTTGGAATGGCATTCGCACTTGTCAAGATGGTGGTTGCAGTTGACATGTCCGTTACAGTTGGTACATTGGGCAGTACAATAATCATGGCCGCCGCCGGATTGGCTGGCACATCCATCAGCGCACTCAGTGGCGGCTGAGTCTGGAAATGCATAATGAGAAGGTTAGTTAGTGTTTTGTGTCGTTTGGGCGGTATCTCAGCCATTAGCGGATGAGATTTAATGAAATGAATATGATTTCAAAATTAAAAAAAAACAACTCAGCACAAAACTTCATCAAAATATCTTTGAGTTGATTAAAAGCTGATATAGAATTAAAAAAAGCTATAACTTATACATAAGATTGACTGCCGTATTTGGAAATCTAAAATCAGATGTTATAAAAAAGTTGTGTAATTGAATTATTAGGGTAAAATGTTTCCCTGACTTGAGCATTGTCCAAACACTTACACTTAATGTGTTAAATTGTTAGGGGACACTGACAGGGGGAAAAAAACCAATCGACATTTGTACAATTTCCATTTCCTTGTGGTCGTATTTGTCGAAAATTCACAGCCTCTTAATTGCCAGGTTTTACAAATATGAGAAACTTCAATATGGGACCATGGTAAATTAATTGATGAACATCTAAAAAGTTCATATAAGTTTGTCTGTTGGGTCTTCGTTTTGCATTTGTTGATGATGATATATAAGAATCATCAACGTGCGTTCGATTTCTTATTCCAGGGAAAAGCCATATCCAAAGATGCAAGAACCGATTTCAGTTAAATGAATGAATTTGAAACATACATCTATATTCACTACTTACATGCACAAGCGACGAGGGCAGCAAGGAAGACTAGAACACAGACCTTCATGATTGTTGAGATACTTACTCAGTGATACTTCGCTTCTTTTATAACTACGTTCTTATCAAATCGTCTACGTCAATAAACGATATAGTTCACAGTCTTATCATTTTAGTGCGTCACACTGACAAACATATGTTGAGACAGACCTCAAAGCCAACCCGTACCCACGAATCTGGTCTGGATCTCACTTAAAGGGCCACAGAGTATGTTGATACAAATTAGAAAATAGTGCCAAAAATCCGTCTCGTTGAAAGATCTTTACATAATTTTTCGCCAATTGTTTCGACCCCAAATAAGCCGAGAAATCTTTCTAATTAGTTATGGTGTTTCCCGTGTCTATAAATAGATCGACTTTATTATTTTATTGCGCAAAGCATTTTGGTCGTAGTTGGCTCCCGTCCTTTTATCAAAGCTAACCACGTGGGGACGGAAAACAGAAGCAGTTACAGTTAAAACGACAGTAGACCAGAAGGGAGACAAGTTGGTCGACAAAAGGAAAGTCAAAACGACGAAACACATATTTGATTTATTTGAAAGTCAAACTTTACTTTGAGTTTGATTCGTTTTAATATGGGCAGGTTACTTGACTATTCATATTGAGCGCGCCCATTGTACGATGTTTTCAATTAAATACATCATGATCAAAATGATGGCGAAGTAACTCTTAAAAACTTTTTGATTTCCTTAGAGCAAGGCGAGATAATTAGCATAAGCCCACCTTGTGTCAACCGAATGTATTATAATTTCTCTATCTTCGACGGAACAAAGATCTTTTCAATTTGCATATTTACTCTGAATATGTTTTATATTAAATTAACAACAAAAACATCCTTTTTTGTTTTGCAAGTTTTGGTCACCTTTTTGTGTAAAAAGAATTATGGTTTTTTCTTTTCACGAAGTCCAAGTGTTTATAATATTTTAAGAAAAGAAATTGTATTTGTTTATTTGTTATCACTATAACCCGAGCTTACGTAGTACACAGGAAAGGAAAATCCGCGTAATGACATCATAATTCAGTAGCGCGCGCTACTCGTACGGGTGGAACATAATTACACCGATTTGTCGTGGTATATATACTATTTCTCACATATCATGTTGTAGCTGAAACGATTATCTAACAATTGATATAATTTTTAGGCGTTTTTGAAAAAATGTTGTATCAGAAACACTAACATACTCAATGGCCCTTTAAAGAGCCACTCCTTGCGTTGTTGGAGTCATATATGCCAAACTTAATCATTTGATCGCGAGGTATCGACCGTTACCAAAAAGACTCATTTTAAAGCTTATTGTTTTTTTTACAGTGACAATATGAAGGTACAACGTGGCAATTATGATCGAAAACCGGACAGTGGCGCGATTATACTTCTACGTGAACTTAGAAATCATCCTGAAAAGACAAATATCGTCAATATTTGCATAACCATAATACATATACATTTAACTGTAAAGGTCTCGATTAGGTTTAACTAAATGGAATGTTATATATTTCATTCTTTATGAAATAATTTGCTGTTTAAAGTTTCATTCGTGTCCTGATTAAAGAGCCACTCCGTGATTGTCATAACATATTATTTACCTTTGATACGAACCTAAAGGTCATATGGGGTGATACAAAATCAAAACCTCTTAAGTTTTCATGTCCAAAAGACATATGTAAGACAAATACTGGTTTTCCATGAAAATCTAAAAACAGCCTTATAAATGCACAGAGGTGTAGATATCACGTCCAATATAGATGGATACTAGTTATATAACCTAAAAAACGGCAGAAACTCCTAACTGCCCTCCTGGCTGTTTTAGATAAGATTCCAAAATTGCGTTTGATTATTTGACGCGCGCCACTGTCCGGTTTTCGATCATATTTGCCACGTTCTACCTTCATATTGTCACTGTAATAAACCAATAAGCTTTCAAATGTGTCTTTTTGGTAACAGTCGATCAAATCACACCAATGATTAAGTTTGCCATATGTGACTTCAACAACTCACGGAGTGGCTCTTTAATGCCTTTTATAAACCTCTTGTGACGTCATCCCTTTGTTTAACACCTTGCCTTAACCTGGATGTAAGACCGAGTCGACATCAAGTTAGGGTTATTTCTAACGAGGTCTGTCTGTGATATAAAGATATAAGGGGCCTCAAATTACGGACAGACCTCATACGAGGTCCCGAAGTCAGATGTCCAAGTCTGCCCCCTTATATCGTTCAGCAGAAGTGCTTTTGGAGAATGCGTAGAATCAGATCGTATGAATCAGATTTAAATCTGAAAACTTATACTGACCTAATAACCTGTGAAGGACTTTTACAAGTACAAAACAACAATGTTTTTTTTATCAGTTTAATATCAATTTACATGTTGAAATTGAAAACAAGAGTGACGAGGCGTTTCCTCAGTGGTCGTGGAGCTTGGTAAAGCGACAGTGGGCGTAGTTGCTGTGTTGGGTTTCTCCTGTATAGATTTCGAGGACTTTGGACGGGTCTCCGTCTCCCTTTTACTCTTCTTCGAATTGCCCTACAAGATGTCTGATACTTCCGCGTGCACCAAAAGCTGTATTTGAATAAAACGCAACAAATATTGAAAAACTCCTGTCTTTGGCAAAATAAGGTTTCAAACGAGTGGACAAACATATCGGAATCGTTTTGCATTTGAAATTAGAATTTTACTCTGAAGTTGCCGCCCTGAACTTTCTGCTTTAGAGTTACAACCTATACTGTTTTACACAAATGCGGACAAATCTAACGAGATGTTAAATCATCTAAGTAAATCTTATTTATGTAAAGTTGGTTTTATATAAAGCTGCTACAGCCCTTGTGGAAGTTTAATAAATTTGTTACATTTCACCCGATTGCTCACGGATTTGTTGTTCGTCAATTCGGGTACATAGAGTCGAGTGTACTTGATACCCTCAAGGAATGGTTCGTTCGCTTCCCACCAAGCCCGCCTGCTTCGGTTTCTTCAATGGGGTCAAGTAAAAGGCGTCAATCTTACTGCTTATATGACTGAAACAAGCATTTTTCAAATAAAATTCAATATTGAAACGCGACATTGAAATATACCAACAGGTACACGTATTTGTCAAGGGAAATCATTTGGAATGTTGGTATTATTTCGGAAAATATGTTCAACATTTGTCAAAATGTATTGTTTTGATAATTAAAGTAAAGATTAAAAGTCAATGAAAGAAAACTCACCAAAGGGACGTGTACTTTTCCCATAATCGCACATAACACCGTTGTTTATCAGCTGAGTTTTCAAAAGCTTTCACTATTTTTGGAACACTTTTTCGTTGTTTCAAGCCTCCGGAGTTTGTCGTGTACACATCTTCACCAAGAAACTTAATTTACTCCTGGCCTAAGATGGAGTAATATGCATAGTACAAGGATTCTAACTATAAAGTTCACACAACCAAAAATCCGGGCTCAAAAACTTTATTCTTAAAGAGCAATAGTGACAGTTGCACAAACAGAACCATAATGTAGCATAAAGTTGTTATAGTAATAATGATATATATCTAAAGCCAAAAGACCACACCAGAGGTTGTGTAAACAAAGAGATAGAAAGAGAACTTGGAAAAAGGTAATGATAAAATATAGTCGCAAGCGACGACAATGACAGGATTCAGCGAAATATGAGCAGGCGTGGCTCTTGGGGGCAAACTAAGTGCTTTTCCAAGTTTAGATAGCGTTTTGAAGAGATTTTCAGTGCACTGCAGTTGATTTAGTCGTATTCTGAAGCAAAATGACGTTTTGTATACGTTTTCAGTACGTAGCGAGACATAGGAGCGGAAGTGAGGTTTACTCGATGTACACGGCCTGCTGCCAGTTGAGGCAAGAAAGTAACAACATCATAATGTAAGGGGTTTATGGAGGGGAGGCAGTAGAGGTTTGAAAGTTGAAAAAAGGCTAGTGTTTTCCTTCGGCGTGATCAGGTGCTTTGCCGACACTGGAATATAGTTCCTGAATGCTGGTACATAGGTTGAGGATCTTAATACATATAAATAATCAAGCCTATGTCAGTCAGTCAGCTCAGATCAGTCAGGCAGGCTTTTTAGCTCGCTTCTCTGCCTGTCTGATCAGATTTTGACAGTTACTGACGCACTTGTATGCTTTTGGTCTTCTTGCACACGTCGACCATACGTGCAGTCGTACGGACTTTTGCTCCAAAGAGCGATTTCGTCCCTCTGCAGACTGTCGATTACGTGCTTGTTTATAAGACATCAAAGAGTATTTCTCTCAAACTTTGCCCCATGTCGCATATCTTGAGAGTTTTCCTTCAACTTTTCAAATTTACCCTTGCTAACGCACGTAACGAATCTCGATACAAGAGCAATGTAGAGTATTTCTGTCAACTTTTGCCCTTTCACACATGCAAGAGCGCATGTACCTGCATTTGGACATGTCACACGTCTCGACCGTTCTTCAATATTGATGTTTTCCTTCAATTGTTTGCAATTTAACCCTTGCTAACGCACTTTATTGACATATAGTATGATGCAAACTTAGACTCTCTCTTTTGAACTGAAATGACTGTTCGCGATCGATGTTATGCTTGATTCTTAAAGACCTTGGTCGTGTCTATCTCTCATGCAAATTTCATGAAATTCGACGGGTAGGTTTTTCAGTTATCTGCCCTTGAAGTTGGCGATTTTTGAAAATTCACTGACTTTGAGTGGTTACTGTGGTAAAAGTATTACGAATTTGCGAATTCCAAGACAAACTTGTTTTAGACCAATCATTTAGCTGTGTAACTGTGTAAGTATCATCTCTCTACTGCAAGTAGCAGCAGTGTAGTGTCCGCTCAAAGGTGCATGGGGTCGGACATTCCTAAAAAGTGCGTAAATTCAAGATGGCGCCCAAACCACGTGACTTACGAATTTGACATGATTTACTTTTTTGCTTGAAATTTTAAAGCAAGTTTCAAGTCTCTAAGTTAATTTTGAAAATTTTTCCAATGTTAATTTTCAAAACTGTGAGTGGTACTGAGCCTTTAATGCAATGTTCGAATTGGCTGAAAAGTTACGAGTCGCGAGTTCGTTGTAAGGGCTATAAGCTCGTAAAGTTTGGTTGTAATCGAGTCGGTAGTTTTGGCTGAATGTTGTTCACAAAAATCGTGGAATAATAATAATAATAACTAGGACTGCCAAGGCAGTACTTAGGTCTTCAAGACTTCCTGCTTGAACTTCACACAGTGTTTGACCTTCGCATGGTCTTTTGTGTCTTAGTGGTAAACGGTTAGTTATAATGGGCCAAAATGTCATAAGCAAACTGTGATTATTGCAAAGAAGTTGATAATGCGCAAAAACTATGCTAGTTATGAATTTGTCATGATTGACTTTTTCCTTTGTACTGTTATGACGCTTCATGCAAAGCAAGTTTCAATTCTCTAGGTGCATTTTGAAAAATTACCCTATGTTAAAGTTTGAGCAAAAGATTTTTGCCGATTTCGATCGTTAATTGTGAACGTAAATGACTGTTCGCGATCAATGTTTTAACAGTTCCGTAATGTGCACATACTAGTCTTACATGCTTGAAGAATTGGTGCAATTGTTAGTGTAAGTTTTTGAGTTATCGCTCTTTGAACATGGTCACATGAGCTATGTTGCTTGAGTTTGAAGGGTTGCTGAGAAAAAAGTTTTAAAGTTAGGACCTTGAAAAAGTCAAATTCAAAATAACAATGCTTTAGCTACATTCAGTATGAATTTCAGCTCTTACATGCAAATATCTTCAGAGAAGAAGATTGTCAAAGATGCATAGGGTGCGAAAATGCAAAAAAGTCAAATAAAGCAAAATGGCGGCGCAAGTATGCAAGCTACGAATTTGCCATGATTTACTTTTTTGCTTCAAATGTTATTGCGCATCTTTTAAAAAAAGTTGCAAGTCTCTAAGTGCATTTTGAAAATTTTTCCAATGTTAATTTTTGAAAGTTTGAGTGGTACTGTGCCTTTAACGCATGATCCGATCAAGCTGAAAAGCTTAGCACGACTATTCCTCAGTAAGGGCTATCAGCTTGCAAAATTTGGTCGAATTTGCACAAGTAGTTTTGGCTGAATCCGATTCACAAAAAAAGTACAAATAATAATAATAATAATAAGAACTTGAAGAAATCGGATAAAAACAATAGGTCTTCCAGACTTTGTCTTGAAGACCTAATAATAATAATAATAATAATAAAAATAATAAACACGCCAATAACAATAAGGATTCAGCATTTCTGCTGAATCCTTAACTATTTAGCAAAACTCTTGCTGCTAAAAGCAAATTCTTAAGTACAGACTTAACCATCTGGTGCACTGCTAGCATGTGCTGCTTGGTATCAGAGTCAATGTATCTGGTGCACTGCTAGCATGTGCTTCTTGGTATCAGAGTCAATGTATCTGGTGCACTGCTAGCATGTGCTGCTTGGTATCAGAGTCAATGTATCTGGTGAAAGCGTTACTTGATCAGTATCTCAGTCTCTGAATGACTTGTTCTGACAAGCCACTCTTAAAGGCCCATGTTGCTCCAACCCTCCTAAAGGAGCTGCCTTTAATCCACATGTCTGCCACAATCTTGTCATAAAGCTATTGTAAGATAAAGGAGTCAGTTCTCTCTTGACAAAAAGTGGCTGTAATGGTAGCGCATTTCTTGACAGGTGAAGGTAGTCATGTAAAGCACAGGCTGGACACAAAGTATGCCCTGACGTACAAGGCAATGGTACTCTCACCACACACTGTCTAAACTGCATCGTCTTGGTGTGATGTAGTCTCAGTATATAACCTTCTACTCTAACAGCGTCCACTCTTCGCACCACTCCGCCAGCCAATTGGCATCACTAACCCAGCAGGCACAAGACGTCTAAATTGGGTCTAAATTGGCTTTGACGTAGACGTCCAAAGACGTCTATTCAACGTCCCCATGTAGAGGTCTAAGCCTAGACGTTGAATAGTCGTCTAAAAGACGTCAAGGTAGACCTGCACTTTCATACAATTTTATTATAATGCTTTAATATTTCAGTTTGAAAGATGTTTCCTTTGCTTATTGAATATAAACCAACCTTTCCAAAATTAGGAATTAAACATTGAACAATTTCTGTCACTTAACATGAATATTACAATATTTTTTTAGGTAAAGAAAATATTTGCATCAAATTATATATGACACTCAAATGTTATTCATATTACATCCTATAGATTTGTCAAAAGTACAAAGTTATAAGAAAAAAATATATGAAATGTTCTTGGTGAAGAGATTCGAACTTCAATCCTGATCGAAAATGTAGGTCAATGCGGTGCACAGATGCAACCCTTACATGCGCTTTAATTAGGCGCCATTTTTATTCCTTTGTTATCAAAAGAGATGGGATTTCTCAATATCAACGCATCTGAAGTGGTGTTTCTTACGGATTTTTTCGTCTACAGTTTTCTGTATATAGGACACGCTAGTTAGTTTTACCTTGTCAGTAATCAAGATTCTCATTCGTCGGTATCTTTCCTTTGTTTACAATGGTCGTGCATCTGATGGTACAGCCTCTTCTTCCATTACTAACTTTCTGCTCGTAATTTTGTGATGTTACTACAAAACATGTGTGTAGTGTTTTGTTAGTACACATAATTGAACAAAAATATAGCTTTCTCTATTATTTTGACTGAAATTCTTTCCCTAGGTTTTTTGTTACCCGAACTTTCATAGTGGAATAATAATTATTAATACAACCTTACCAAATGCAGAGACCTGATTCAGTGTGGAAAATTTTCATTTTCAGATAACTGTCATTTTAATTCACTGCAAAAGAAAAGTTTATATAACAGTTGACTTTTGTAGATTCAACTATTATTATTTTCTAGTTAGTAATATAAGTTTCACTTTGTGTCTATGTATACATTTATATTGTTATCAAATTAATGTTTTCCGGACACGTAGCTTACCAAATACTTAACAGTGTTAACATATGTTTTGATTTGCATCTGTATTAACAGGTACAAATATTGACCATGGGCATGAGTTGAGATAACAATTAAGGTTTCAATTTATTTTCAGACACTTTCACAAATCTATTACAAGGACGCAATCAAGGATACAATTCTCAGAAACGTCTAAAAGACGTCTACTAAACGTCTAAAAGACGCCCACTTGACATCTAATAAACGTCTAAAAGACGTCTAAAGCACGTCTATCTGTAGACATCTATTAGACGTCTAGGCTCTCTAGTCCCACAGATTACACTATATTTAGGTCCCTATTGCCTCCCCTTGAAAATGCCAGTATAGTCCTGTAAGCTGATAGTTACTGGGGTGAATACTCACAGAGCGGTAAGCATGGTGTAGATCAACTTTAGCTAAATAACAACTGTGCTCTATTAGCTTACCAGCAGATGTAAGTTCTTGATATTGTACTGAAGTGTCACCTACGAAAGAGTTCATAGATCCATTTAGGGGCCTACTGTCATCATGAATAATTCTGACCTCAGAGTTTTTGGAATTGCCCCAAGAGCATTGACATTTTTTGGCTGCTACATAACTCTTTGTAATTTCCCTTATTTCTGACTTGAGTGCTTGCTCTAACTGCTTTTTATATTGATTTGAAGAGAGTTAGGCACAACTACTTGGGCCACATCAATAATATCAGTATTTTTTAGTCAATAACATTAGAACCTTCTTGCAATTCTATCAATATAAAGTCATGAATAAGCCCTCCAAAATAAAAACTTGTGCTTGCGTAAGCGAAAAAGTTATTCGGCCTGCGGACCATGCAAAACAGCGTGCGCCATAACCTATGGTAGTAAGGTGCGCCTCTAGGCAAAGGGAGCTTACTCATAAAACTAAATTCACAAAAGAATTTCTACTTTGAGTAAGGAATAAATCGTCATTAGACTCCATTTTAGGCTGTTTGTCGTCTCACGATGCCTTCAGTACTCCTGTCATACGCTTCCAATGCGATAACATGTGCTTTTAAGCACAAGAGTCATGAAATGCACGTGCACAATGTCACATGATTGGCTGTGTCGCCTGATGTTGACTTTAGTATTTACTGTCCACTTTTGGTTGTAATGTTAAAGGAAAATATAATTTTCAGCTTTTGATTACTTAACATAGAACTAAAATATTCGTTTTTAAGCCGATTGTTATAAATGGTTCTTGAAATCCTGTCACAATCCAATTAAATCATTTGGACCAGTTCATTTTCATAGAATATGTGAATATGTTTGAAATGCTATATATATTTTTTGTTTTATTAAATGCGATCTTCCCTCAGTTTATAAGCCGGTTAAGGTACTCAGAGTCGGTCTTGGTGCCTGTAGATAGACCGCAGGGACCTCGTCTTCGTACCTTAACCTTTACATATCACCATGGTTTTCGATGCTTCGCATAAAATGGTTTTGTTAGCCAAACACAGAGAAAGATTAATAACAACAACAACAACAACAACAACAATAATAATAATATAAAATAAACATAAAATATGAACATGTCATTTCTATTTCAACAGTGTAAGATTCCTCTATGAGGTTCTCATAAGTGAAAACACTTCTTTGATGCAAACCTTGGATTATTATATGAAATAAAAAGAAAGAAAATTATGTTGAGTTAACAATTTTATTGAACCTTTGCTTCGCAACGTGTAAACTTAAAGTCCCATCAGTGCCGTTTAAGCCTGAAATATGAAGAAAGAATTTCTATTCAGTAAATGCAATTGTCTAATGTATGGGACGACATGTTTTATGAAAATATTTCGCATCAAATTATCTTTAAATATTTGCCTTAGTTTTGAATGAGTAAGATGACAGAATTTCTAATAAAGTTTACTCTATTTTTCAACATCGCATATAATAAGAATAAAATTATTATTATTTGAAAATCAATTTGAGATCGACAAGCAAGACTTTTAATTAACTTTTTCAAGAACGGGAAACAGTATGGAAAGTATGTAGTCATTATGCTGTTTATCAAATTGATTTATGCAACTTTTTATGTGTCTTTAACAGAGATTACTATCGCGATTAACAAATCTAATGTATCTTTGACAGCAATTACTACTTATATACTTACAGCTTTGGTGTGGTCTTGGGAATGACACTCGCACTTGTCCAAGTGGTGGTTGCAGTTCACGTGGCCGTTACAACTGGTACATTGGGCGGTACAGTAGTCATGGCCGCCGCCGGATTCCTTGGCACATCCGTCGGCACACTCTTGGGGGGCTGAGTCTGGAAATGAACAAATAAACCTCAACATTGAAAATGGTTCTCTTGCCCCTGAAATGATTCAGACCTTTAAAACGTTAGTTTGAGACAAAAAATAAATAAACAAATATTGCATTTTGTAGTTTCAAAAAGAAAAATAGACGAGTAAATTAATTAAAACATCAATCATACTACCCAAATGATCTTGATTGTATTTTGGGATATGTGCACATGATGTCACACTGGTCGCGTCTACAGAAACACGAACTAAGGTACTTTTATTAGAAACATTAGAAACATTTTGCCCAATAATCGACCTGATGCTTTCATTTATTGTCACATTAGATATGGGGTGAATGACTTTTGGCAAGGTGAGATATAACGTTTGGTTGTCGTAGGATCTTTGTTTGCCCCTTAGTTGATCATTTTAATAAGAAAGATCAATGATGAAGTAAAAAATTACTACATCTATATTTCGCAGTCACAGATGCAAGAAGTTTCATATAAACCTTGAATAATGAATAATGAAATAAAGTGGTAATAGAAATTATGCACGACTCACATGCACAGGCGACGAGGGCAGCCACGAGAACTAGAACAAAGACCTTCATGATTGTTGAGATACTCGGTCAGTACCAATTTGCTGCTTATATAAGTTTTTCCCTTATCAAAATATGTACGTCAAAACGATAATGTATTTAAAATTGACCCATAGTATGCAGCCTTATCACAGTTATTCGTCAGCGTCAAGAAACACATCTGGAGACATTCTTTGATACGTCATTGTTGAAAATACTTAAACTGACATTGTGTACCATTGTACGGAAGAGCTGCCATAATTTAAAACATTTGAACCATGATGATCAACATAATGATGATGATAAGTGTGCTAATTTAAAGAAAATGCTGCATTTAAAGATATCATAGAGAACCAACTTATCCAAGAATGTATTAAGCATACCTCTTTAATATAAATATCTAATTAGTTATTCTTCACCTTCAAAATGCCTTAAATATTGAATTTTAGTTCTGCTTCAGATCATAAAAAGGCGCTCCGTAAGGTGCTAGCATTACATATGCCAAACTTTATGAATGGTGTCATTTGATCAAGTGCTGATAGAAGGGCAAAAAGAAGTTGATACTGTTTGACATATTAAACTGGTATATGTATTGAATCGATAACATCTAGTTTTTAAAAATTTAACTGAAAACGTGTAATTGACATGTATATGCTATTTAGGGAGTGTATATGTGAGATGTCATTACTTCGTATCATCCTGTTTTGTATGTATCGAAGCAAGGTAAAATGACATGACCCTGTGTCCTTTTTAAAAATTTGTATTGCTTACATCATGAATTTTAGTACACGAGTCAAATTTCATTTAAATAACACAATTTCCAAAATATCTACGTACTATGGCCAAATTCTATGGAATAACTGCAGCTGCAAAAAGAACTACTGAAAGAAGCAATAACGGCTAGCTTTTGTCCCTGACCAATTACCTCAGCAATGTGCGGGTCTGGTTTCTTGACCTTCTAAATCTTTGGCCTCTTGTACATGTAAAAGTTGTGATGGCTTTACCGACAGGTCAAACTGGTATTCGAGGGTTTGGCAAAAGGAGTGACATTGACATAAACCTCTTATGACGTACCATGTGATTGAAATCCCTTAAAAAAGAGTGAAGAATTGCAGATTACATATTGTAGTATCAAAGTTATTAAACACGGACGCATTTTTGAGAACATCACGATCGCTGTCAGTCTATCAAAATAAGGGGAGATATATATTTGATCTACAATGTATATGATTTAATCTATTGATTAGTTTCGCCTCAATGTGAAACATGCAGACAATTAACTAAAATAGTATCACGCAACCGCCCATCAGTGTAAACAAAACGACAGAAGCAATTACAGCTGCATACCGAAAGATTGTTCACATACTTTCGGTATCCAAATATCATGTAATTTCGGATGCCTTTGACGGATCACAGCATAACGAAAAAATAGAAGTGACATAAGTACAGAAGTGAAGATCTATTTTACCTTAATGTACACATATTCATACCAAACAGTTAACCGTAGCAGTTTTGACAGGTTATATTTAAAAGTGACCATGCAGGGGTTAAAATTCACCCGTTTAAATATTTCGCCACAAAATCAATTTGAAGTGATCCACAGCTTTAAAAATAAGCCATGTTTGTTCCATTGTACTAAGTTAATGTGATTGTGCTGATTTTTTTCTCAGAGATTGGAACTGGAATATTTTAATCGAAATTTCAGGAAATCGAAATTTCACAAATATGACCCCTTCTGTCTATTCCACCATGCCAAAATTCGAATGATTGCATGAGAGAAGATCCTTAAAAAAGTTTAAAAAATGGTTATTTTACATATGAACAATAGGTGTTAGTTTGGTGCTGAAGTTATATTTTATTGGCGTCCAAAAAAGCCCACGTTACATGATGTGTGTACTGCGATACAATGGTATGGGAACAAACTTTTAGTATACAGCTTTATACCTTTATGTATCAATCTCATATTCTGTTCCAGGTAAAACAATACGATTTCAGTGTTCATCTCACTTCTGCACACTTTTATAAAACTAACGTCACGGTTGTGGAACGTTTAATTTTTGTTTTATAATTATTGATTTAAAATCACCATGAACACTAGATATTTAGTCAATTCCTTTTACAGTTTGTATATCAAAGACTATAAGTGTTCAACATTACATTACACTGTGTTGATTTAAATTACTTTTCTTAGAACTGTTAAGGTCAATCATAAATGAAAATAGAAAAGTAGAAAAGGCGCACATTCACGCTAGCAGGGAGCTTATCTGACTCTGTTACAAGTCTGACCTTTACCAATGTGTGTGTGTTTAAAATGGACCGCCTACTTGAATTCACTTGTTCCCAACTCGTTTAATTATAATGCAAAAGAGTCACAGTTGTGAATCAGTTATATTCTTGATTTCAGTACAAAGGTTTTAGCCATCGTCCCAAAGTACAGAATGTACAACCTGTTGCTGATCGATGACATTTATCATTCCCTTCGTCAGCAATATACACCTTCTGAATATTATGAATTCCTTACACTATCTGGATTATATATATTCGTGTCCTCCAAATAAGAATCTATCTTTAGAAATGTGGCTGTTTTACCATGTGACTAATTTCCGCCTCATTATCTGGTTGTGCAGTTACTTATCATCATGTTGTCCTCAGGGTCGATACCTCACACCTTTACAAATAAAATAGTATAACTGTGAATAGTTTAACTCATTGCCTGCAAGATCAAATCGGTCCCGATGTTATGGAGTGACTTTGAGTATTATTCACTTAAAAGTAATGTTGCAGCGTATATATACACTTTTATGAAATATTCAATTAAAACGTAAGATAATGTAGTCTCGGTCCGGAAATACTTAATACCAATCGTATTCAGTGTATTGTAAGGACCTTTTCAACGTGTGTTGCATTTACTGAATATGCTTATTAATGGTTTTGTTAAACACTATGACTATCTGAGCATTCAAAAGACCCTGTTCACTAAACTGTGTAATATGAATTTCTGGGGCTATTTCTGAATAGCATCCGCTAAAGAAACTTTAATTTGATCCAATTGAAATGACTCAAACAATGAAAACCGTTAGAAGTTTGAGATTAGGTACATGTAAGTCTAATAAAGAAACCAATCTCCTAAACCCTATGCCACTGAAAGTTTTACTTTTATTTAACCAGTTTCGCGCTTTTGCGGAAGTCAAAGTCAGTATGGGTCCAAGATAGAAAAAACGCTTAAATTTTGACAATTATTTCCGTTCAAGATATTTCATATTTTTAATTATTTAACATGACAACTTAATATGCCAAAGCGAGTGACAACAACGAGTAACAAGCTATATTTCAGGGAACATTAGAAGCGTTTTATGACGTCATTACATACTAAAATCCAAAAGAAACGCCCCTTCTTATTTGATACTCGATAGATATATAACAAAACAATATTTTGTAGTAAATCGTAATTTAATGAAAAACCCGACACTCGTTTCAACAATAAGCACAATAATAACGTAATCAGGATTGCACATACATCTTGCAATTTCGCTCACAAAACGGAACTGAAAATGTCACATTAACATTAAAGTTTGTTGAATACACGATACATAAATGCATTCCATAGCGCGCATGACCTCCAGCTGCATCGATACACGTCTCCTCATTGATGACGTTAGACGTCGGATGTCGTCAACGGGAATTCCCTGCCACTCCAATGACTAAAATCCTTCTTCCGGTCATCTCAAATCCTGCCCCAGACCATAACACTTCCTCCACCAAAGGCATGATTCTCTCCCCTCTACGACAGTATACTCGTTCTCTGCCGTCATTGTGAAAACTGTTAAACCGACTCCCATCTATAAACAGCAAACGTTGCCAATTCGCCAGGGTCGAATTTGTCTCGCCCACCTCAGTCTGCGTTGTTTATGTTGGAGGGTCTGTACGGTCGATATGGACGAATTCCTGCAGCACGAAGTCTACGTCGTACTGTGAGTAGACTGATGCGATGTCGCATTGCTGCTGCCGCCGTTGACGTAGACGTCGCGAACTTGTTTAGGAGGTAGATGAGTCGTATGTGTCTACCCGTGGGGTCGTGACGCGGGGTCGTGACGCGGGGTCGCCCACTTCTAAGCCTGTCCTGAGTCCATCCTGTCTGCCTGTATCGCTGAAGCAACCGTGTTATTGTTTTCTTGTGGCAGCCAAACCTTCTTGCAATTTGGACCCTCATAGCTCCAATTTTTGCCAAAACGATGGCCCTCTCTCTCTGCTCATGGGTCAATCTCGACATTGCTTTTGAAGGCCTTTTTTCCGTATGGCAATAGCCGACAATCGAGTTTAATTAATACCCTTTCATTGCACGTGATTTTCATGCAAAATGCTGAAATGCTTTTTTTACCGTTTTTTTGCGATCTGTACCTTAACTACTGCATTTTGTGCGTTTAAACGATGTGTTTGTTCAGATAGTGCCTTGGCTTTATTTCCATGATATCATTTTTTAGTTTCTAGATTTTTTATATGTGTGAAAAACAAAAAGGGGACGTTTCGTTTGGATTTTAGTTTATGACGCTGTCAGTTCAACATTCAGTGACGCTTGTCCATAAACGGGAAGATATGGTTTGGCTCTAATGTAACTAATATTTGTTCAATCCGTGACAAGCCATTTGAACTTTATAAACACGTGTAATCTTAAAGGTTTTACCAGCCTAACGACATTAGGCGTTTATAAAAGCGTATTGGGCAGAATAAATCCTTTGAGCAATCGAATAGCTCGGATTCGACCTGTCACCTGTAACGTCCGTGCATATCGCGATACAAGCCTTTCGCATTTGACATCATCACTTCACTTAGCGATAGCGTTGCTGGTGGTCTAATGCGAGTTTTCATACATGTTTTGGGCATGTCCAATATCCCCAGTCCTGCTGTACTGTTGAAATGCAGGGACTATGGCTATTCGTCTTGAGCTGGTATCCATGGACAGTTTTTGTCAAGTTTCAGAGGATACACACGTCTTTTTGGTATGCCATTTAATGGTTTAGAGGGGATGTAAATCATTGATTACGAGCAGTTATTAGACCTTCGAGTCACGTGACTTTGCACCACCATATGATTCTCATCTCTTTTGCATTTGTATCCCCGATGTACGAAAATTGATTTATCAAAGCTTTAAAACACAAATATAGGGGTTTGGCACTTTGAATGTGAAGGTTTCCTTTAACATGTCTTTAAGATATATTTCTTGATTTCGGTTTTAAAGTTTTTCTCGATGAATATACGTGTTGCTAGGGGATAAAGAATAAGTTTGAAAACGTTTGGTGCTGAACAAATACACCATGATGGCAAACATTTTTAGTCATTGATTTTCGATTTTTAGGGACGAAATTCACACAGAGAAACAAAGGTAGAAGCTTATTTCACCGAGTTAATTGTTATCTAACAGGTATGTCAACCGTATTATGTATTCGTACGTACTCATTTCGTTTCCCAAAGAATCATTTAAAAACTAATCTGCTAATATAAACTTTTTGAAAGTTTCATCAATGCACGTGAAATTTGCGTTAAACATCTTTACTGTACTTTTTAATGGGTGATTTGATTTTATGATATGATTAGATAGGGTCCGATGGGCCGTAGAATGTTATCTTTTGATGACTCTTGGACTCTTTTAAGACATGCGTCAAGAAAGCGGACCCTAAAACAGTAGCCCTTCACTAATAGCATCATCTCGAGTTTACAGAATTTTTTCTGTTGAGTGACTATCCAGTGAAATTACTACGAAAAATCTAGGTCACTGCTCTCAATAAGGAATCAGTTAGGCTTTCCCTACATGTAGGTACTGAATATTGTCTCACACGGCTATTACAAAAATGAAAGTTTTCGTAGTTGTTGTATATGGATGTCTTAAATTTAGTGCAGATTCAAGACTCCCATGTAGGTAAGGTCATTTTGATATATACTCACAAAGTCGATGCAGCACATCTATCGACGATGAATCCTTATTTTGACAAAATTCAATTAACTAACTTAAACGTAGTTATCTATTTCCTACTTGATGCTACATGTAGGGCCATAGAGGAGCATTTTCTCTGTAGATGTTAAGGGAGGTTACACCTCTTGGTTGACGTTAATTTGCCATTTAATGAAATTGGGTCATCGTTCATGTACCGGCACTATTTCAACGACCTGTCCTTTTTTCTTTCGACTGGTAACGTGTAAGTATGACAATGCAAGGTATACAACAAGGGAAAGCTTTGACTTCTTATTTGTTCTTTAACTTCTAGGAACGTTGGCGTTCATAAGATCGAGCTACTGAAGGAATTTACAACATATATGTTGTTGTCGATCCATAGAGGCTTCAAATCGGATAACCGAATGAATGAAAAATATGAATAGAACTGTAGCCTGGTCTTTTCACTGTTTTCAATCAATTTCTCAATCCCGGTATGTCGCAGTCCAGTCGTGTTGCTCTTAGATGTTTGGTTTTATAAAATATGACATGTCTTCACACGCATCAGCGTTAACCAAACATGATGTTTTAAGTTTTTGATAAAAAAAAATTAAGGTTTTTATATGTTTCTTCATTTCACCTAAAAATACCATATTTTGAAAACAAAACCTACGTTAGGGAGGACAAATAAGTACCTATTATGTTTTCTGTTGTAATTTCGATATACAAACAAGGAAAGATGTTTTGCTCAGTTTTTAATAATATGTTTTCACCAAGAGCCTACGGTGAAGGTAATTATGCCTGAAACAAAAAAGAAAGTTATTGATTTAGTTTTTCAAACATTTTCTTTGTTGATATGATATGAAGAAGACGGCTTAAGCAGAAATTGATAACCTCTTAATGATAAAAATGACGTAATCCTACAAAGACACGTACCGAATAAACTTAACAATCATGTATATATTTTCTCCTTTTGACAGAAACTTCTACTCAGTTATTTAATGGCTTTCACACCTGTCCAAGTGACGAATTCGTTCATCAAACAAATCTTACATGCATGTGTAGTTAGTATTAACTTAACATTGACTGAGATACTTACACCGCCTTCGTCGTGGCATTCACACCTGTCCAAGTGATGGTTACAGTTGGCATGGCCGGTACAGTTTGTACACTGATTTGTACAGTATTCGTGACCACCGCCCACTTCCCCGTCACAGCCGGTAGCACACTCAGTCTTAGCAGAATCTATAAATGTAGAATAGGAAACATTGTCTTCTAGGATCTAAGAGTGGAGAAAAGCAAACTCAGTATTTGCTGAATGTAGATATGGTACAGCATTCACAGCTTCTACTTTGTAACATGCTAAATCGCATTTGTGATTTGTGAGCATTTGTCAATGTTTTATTTTAGGTATTCTGAATACTGAAATCTCTGTATTTTAAAAGGAATGATTCTTTAAATATGTTAACATATGTCACAATAAGTGAGTGAGCTTTAGGATGAATACAATAACTAACATAACTAATAATCTAATACCCCGTATGTATCAACTCGCACTTTGTGCATGTGATAAGCAATAACTTGATTCAAAGATAATTTTGCCATGGGTCTTGAGGGATGTATATATTTGAATGATACATCTTGTTTTAACCGAATGTTTGGTAAAACATTAATTTCAAAGTGATATAACAGAAAGATTTATATACCAGGAAGTTGAAAGAAACCTTATGGAACTAAAACAAAATTAAAGATAGGTATTTAAACAATTGTCCCCCCGAATGTTGTTCGTAACAGTTGAAAGATTGAAAGGAACATGGACTGAGATGCTTGTCATCAGTGATTGTAACAAAGGTTAAGGCTATATATAAAGGTGAGTATGCCATACATCTCTCTCGGCTGCTTATGCCTCATATATATGTGTATAAAAAGGCACACAGGAAACAATTATACATATCAGGCTTCCTAAATATCACTATGTATATATATAGGCATTCGTTTTTAACACGAAGAAGTGAGAAAAGGTAGCCCCGGGACGCCGTGAAAAACAAAAAGAACTTAATTAAATGAGAATTGAATGTTAAACCCTCCAAGAAAGTCGTCTTGAAAAAGTATCTTATCACTAAGATAGAAATACGAAAAACAAGAGACAAGCAAAATTGTCGACAGTAAACAGGCAGTCAATTGAATTGATGGTAAGCTCTTCATCACTCACATGCACAGGCGACGAGGGCAGCCAGGAGGACTAGAACAACGACCTTCATGATTGTAGAGATAGTCGGTCAGTGCCGACTTGCTGCTTATATAAGTTTTTTTTTATCAAATCTTGGTTGACAGTTTTTATAAGTCATATGGAAAAATTCCAGACCTAAAGTTTCAATTGTTATCATCTTTTCTCACGACAACTGACCCGAAGCGTGTATCTGTAACTGATTTGTCTGAACACTGGCCTAAAAGTTTTCTTGTCTTATCACCAATGTGCGTAAATGTCCAAATGACACCTGGAGATTTTCCCTGAAGCAGACACCTCTCATTGGGCCATAGTCCATTTATTATCCTACACATTTCCATAAACAAAGTGCTTTTAATCAACATGGTCTCTTGAATACATTCATAAATGACGAAACCAGAGGTGAATTGTATTCTATTCAACAGTTTGCGTCGCCGATCAATTAATCAATCAATTATCAATTTTATTACTATTATTATATAATTTAGGAGTTTAGGATTTATTAGTGCTTGTCTAGATTAGATTTCCTATTTAAACAACCATTACTCGAGGGCAGGGTAATGAAAAGTATTTGTTTATCCTTGCCGGGACCTTAAATAAGATTTTACAAGCAGTTAGTACATACCTTTTTTAAAGTTCTGATAAACCTTCCAACAATGATAACTATGATAAAGATGCTTGTCTCTACTCACGGTATTTTGTCAGCTTTACTCAACGTGTAATCATTTATAACTGATAATGTTATCTTATGTTATTATTAATGACGTTTAGTAAGCCTTTATCAAAAATACTTTCGAAATTCCTTAATTTTTCTTCTTTAATTTCTTACTTACTTTTAAAACTATTAAATTTACATATATGATAATTCTCAGTTAGACCTTTATGCATAAGTAGAACTCCTCGAATAGTGTATTAATACTATTGAAGCGTTCATAAAATATATAGTTTTTGCCGATGATCCGATGTTTGTTATCAGTAAATATGTAACTTTCAAATCTGGTGACGTTTATTATCGGCAATAAAATAACTGTCTTATTAAATATTTAATAAAATAACTAACCTTTAGTTGGAACACAGTTAGGATTTGTGGTTATAGTGAGAACAGACATGTGCGTCCGAAAAAGGGCAGTGATAAGTGTGTTGAAAAAGTTAACAAGATACTGTTGTGTCCAATTTTATACCGTCTGATACAATTTCAGTTTAAAAACTATTAATTCCATCTCTGAATCAGAATCTACTTACAGGTTTTTTAAAAATATAGTTACAAACCAATTTCGAGATGTGCATGAATTGGAACACCTAAACACGTGCGATGTCAGCTGGATTCGCTAGTCTAGCTCAATCGACAATTATCAGGGTGTTATCCCCGGTTTCGACAAAACCACTCGTAAATTCTCCTGTTCCTAAAAACACATTATTTTACGAATAATCTTCACTATGAGAAAAAATATTTGAAACTTGAACTTGTTTACAAGTGAGTAAGTTAGTTTAACATCTGTATTGGGCTGGGTTTTGCCTTTTACAAATAAAAAAATTGAAGTTGTCCTTTTGGAGTAAGCTTAAAAAAATGGACTGTTCTAGATTACCAAGTTTGATATTCAGATGGTCGGGCCAATATCCTAAGTCTTGGAACAACACAGTCATGAAACTCATTGAAAATCTTAATCTGCCTTGTGATTTAAGTGAACTTGGATGAAATCCCTTGATAGTCAAAGTTGGTACAATGATTTATTTAATGATAAAGGCCAACAACTTAAACAACTTAAATAACTTTAAACTCTTGTATATGTTTGTATTTAAATGTACATCTATATTTTATACATGACTATTTTAAGATGTTCATGTGTCTCATAGGCCTTATGGCCGGGTGGTACGATCTTTTACAGATTTTAGTACACGTTGTACCCAATCGACAAAATGTACCACGTGACACATTAATAAAATATGTTTCTTCTTCTTCTTCTTCTGTATTCATTAAACTGAGCATAAGCAAAACACGGCGACAAACTTAGTTACCGACTAGAAGAGAACAATAGAGTTGAATATGTTCTGTTGTTGTGAGTATGTAGCTTATCATAATTTAGCATTGCTCAATGGTTGTTTAATGGATCACACACACACTTAATTGGGATTTGTTACTTAGTCATAGAGCAGGGTTCTGAGGCCGTCCTTTGTTGATTTGAGGACATCCTGGAAACTTCTAGAATCAAATTAACCTATAGAGCGGCTTGCTGAGGAATAAAAGATCTGCCGTTTATCTAACATTTTGTTACAATCAAAGACCTTGGTGAAATTATTTAGCTAGCTTATTAACTTTATATTTTGATTAGTCTGAAATCGTATCCATAAACTATGTTAGTTAAACAATGAATTAATAACATGAAATTATTGATACCCATACAGCTGGGACAAAAGTAGTCGGACATCTGGTATTTCAATATTTTTAGTTAGAAAAACTATTAATATTTCTATTGGTAAGGAACTTATTCATGTTAAAGAGCCACTCCGTGAGTTGTTGGAGTCATATACGCCAAACTTAATCAATGGTGTCATTTGATCTCGAAGTATCGACTGTTACCAAAAAGACACATTTTAAAGCTTATTGGTTTTTACAGTGACAATATGAAGGTAGAACGTGGCAATTATGATCGAAAACCGACAGTGGCGCGCGTCAAATAGTCAAACGTTATTTTGAAGACTTAGACTTAAACAGCCAGGAGGGCAGTTAGGAGTTGATAGCGCTTGGTAGTTATATAACAAGTTTTCACGTATATTGGACGTGGTATCTACACCTCTGTGCATTTGCGAATTGTAAGGCTGTTTTTAGATTTTCATGGAAACCAGTATTTGTCATATATATGTCTTTTGGACATGAAAAGTTAAGATGTTTTGATTTTATATCACCAGTTAGGTTCGTATCAAAGGTAAATAATATGTTATGAAAATCAAGGAGTGACTCTTTAAGTCAAAACACTTTTTAATACTAGAAATCGACGTAACCTTTACAAAAACAACAAAAATTCACAATCGAAAAAGTTTTATTGTAACAGTATTGTCCTACTTGGAAAAGTCGATTCCAGTATTTAGTGACTTTAATTGATGACAAAAGGGACAAAAACAATAGAACTCAGAGAGCATAGGTACATTTGCCTGAGAAGCTCTGGGTACAACTGAGAATCCCTCGTCAGTTCAGAAGAATTGCAGAACAAAGGTAGATATTTAGAAAAGCTTGTCGTTGCAATACTTTCTCCTAGGTGTATATAAGGCATTTGCTTATTGACGAAATATATAGAGGATATTATATGAGTGTCTATGACATACAATGTTTACGACACGAGTGCTTAATATTAGTATTTCCCGAGCGCGAGCGAGGGACATACTGCCATTAAGGCACGAGTGTCTTATACATAGCATGTGATCGGCAAGAATATAATTTCTGTCTATTAACGAAGTCGCGAAATTAAAGAAACTAATCAAAATCAACATCCTTGCAAAGACAAAGGCGCATTTAGAACACAACGTCATAGGCGAACTGTGATGTCAAAGCATTGATTTTGAAATGACGTCACAATGTAAAAGGGATATTCTGCCCTGGGCATCGTATGAAAAATATGAACCCAAAGATGATTGCCCTCGTAGGTAATAAATATCTTTAATTTGCCATTTTGGGATGAAAAAGAAGGTGGTTGAGCTTCCTTGAGCTTTTGTTTATATCATATTTCGACACGTATGAAGGCCATATAGAGTCTTATGGAGATAACCTTAGCAAATTAAAGCTTAGGCTGGTTCCTTGACGAAGCCGTGATTAGAACGCTACGTTACAGACGAAACCGTACGTAATAACATTGATGATCAACTACAGCTAGAGATGTGAGTAGAAGCTGTATAGTAGAAATAACATTATATAAATAAATCCTCTTTAATAGCATAATACAATTAAAAAACAATTAAGTTGATCCGGAATCAGATCATAGGAATTTATTCATTATGAGAGTGGATTAGAATTTATAAGCCTAGATTACAAGAACAAATCCAATGAAATGTCTTGTGAATGCTCGAATGTTGCAGCGACGTTATGGCGACGTCAGTGTTGGCGAAGATAATGTTTTGCATGTTTTTACGTTGCGTTTACTCTGAATTTGAAATAAATGTTTTTGGCAATATTTGATATACATGGAATCTGTCATATTCGTAATAAGAATTGAGATAACAGATAAAGAATAAATTAATTTATCCATCGACATTCTTAGGTCACCGTTGGCATTGAAAGAGCTTCAGTTGGCGTCACGTCTCAAGCAAGTATGCAGTCTAGGCACGAACATTAACAGTTGTAACATTTCAAAACCGGATTAGTGGAAGCATCTTGTGAATGAAATCGATCGACCATCTGAGTACTTAATTAGAATAATATGAATTTTTGAGGAGAAAATTAACATCTTTTGACAATCATAAGTTTGACGCTCTGTGTTGACGTACAACACTAAAACATAAGTCAGGGACTTGTTACAAGAGTGAAAGGGAAACATTATGTAACCAACGTACCATTTTTGTCCACGTGCATGTGCATGTAATAGTCGCGTCTCGAGATATCAATAAGATAGTGCTGAGGTGTTCCAATAGATGCACAACGCCAACTCGGTTATTAACCTTTACATATTTTACCGCATTTTATCACGTGCACGAAGGTAAATTTTATAAAAAGGTATTCAAGTGACTTAACCACTTGTAAACAAGTACAAGTAACTAGTGTTTTATACCTCATCGTTTAAACAAGTCGTAAAATAACTTATCTTTCAAAGAAGATAATTACAAATGTTTCGGGGATCGAACCAAATCTATGCTGAATCAGCTGACGGTACGATGACATTATAATTACCACACGATTTCGGTTTGTTATTGAAAAGTGATTGGATTAAGTTAGGTACATAGGTACCTGAGTAGGTTGTTTTTGAAACGAGGCCCAGATTAGTAAGTCTTATAATTCAGCCATTAAAAATGTTAAAAAACCAACAAAAAATCAAAAGTGCTATAAGGCACTTAATAAACGTTAAGCGTTAATTTGTAAATATTATTGGTATATTGGAATTGCCATGTAAAGATAAAGAGTGTCTGAATTTGGTAGGTGACAGAAACGCACGTTTTTGTGGCGCACGTGCTGCACGCTGAAATGTACACGTAAACATAACAGAGAGTGTAACCAGTGTAACCAAATTCAGACAAAAACTCATCTCAATATATATTTGAAAATAAAAATGTATTCCCTGGAAACATTCTGTGGATCAGTCTGAATTTCTTCCATCTTAATGTGATATAAAAAGTGGTTTTGAAAGGTTTTTAAAAATATAACTTCGATTTTCATTAAATCATGTTTTCTTTTCCCTTTTTTGTATTGTTCTTCCCATCTTTAATTTTTTAGTAAAAGTCTTTCCTCCTTTCAAATGGAAAAGAGATTTTAAAACTTTTACATCTAAAGTTTCTAATATTACGTCTGTTTATCTTATTCCTAAAGATGATTTTGGCATCTGCATTAGGAAAATGCTGCCCGCTTTCCTAATCAGATTCCTAGTCCTTATCAAACTATCTGTACCCAACTGTTGGAGCGACATCGGAGTAGTAATGTGTGTGGTTGAATCAATCGTGCCATTATCTGAGTGGTGATATAGAGAGTTATTATTATTATCAAAAACTATATCGTTTTCTTTCAGGGTTCAGGGTTCGATCTATTTCTTGTTGTTATTTCTTATTATTTGATTCGTTTTATGAATATTCTTGTACGTTCCTGGCATAACTTACAGCTGTTAAAGAGCCACTCCGTGATTCTCATAAGATATTATTTACCTTTGATACGAACCTAAATGTCATATGTGGTGATATAAAATCAAAACATCTTAACTGTTCATGTCCAAAAGACATATATATATATATATATATATATATATATATATATATATATATATATATATATATATATATATATATATATATATATATATATATATAACCAATCCTGGTTTTCCATGACAATCTAAACACAGCCTTATAAATGCACAGAGATGTAGATATTACGTCCAATATACACGGATACTAGTTATATACCCTAACAAACACTTTCAACTCCTAACTACCCTTCTGGCTGTTTCAGATAAGTCTTCAAAATTACGTTTGACTATTTGACGCGCGCCCAGTGTTTCCCCTTATGTCTAATGTAGGAGTAAAAAAAATCAGATTTTTACTAAAACGTAACACGCCAGAATCACGCAGTTAACCATTTGGAAATCTTTTAAACTGCGTCGTTTTCGTCATCTAAGTATCAAGTGGACACCATGACAGCTGTATGTTAGACCAAAATGTTGATAATCTCTATGGAATTAGAATCTGCTGACTTTTGCACATTTATGAATTGCCATATCTGTTTCATACGGCGTCATAAAATGAATAATATTTGGCACTAAAAACAAAAAACCTGCATGTGTTGGTAATATGGAATCATATTATAGGATTGGTGGTGAGCTGGATCAATAGAATGCATTATCTAGGGTAATTACCAATGGTAGTCTAGGCAGGCAATAATATATAAAAGATAATGTTCGGCATGTATGAGATCATTTAATGATATTGGCATGAGGTTAACTTTTTGTGTTTGAATTATAATTCTTCCTCCCAGTACATTGTAATTTAGAACGTCAATTAATAGTATTATTGCTGATTATTGCCGTTATCAGCGGTGACTGATCAATGGGGATCATTCTGAGCTCTCTCACTGGAGAAATCAATGGCAGTATGGGAGACTTGGGGCAATATTGATCAACGTAACCGGTCGTTTTAATATATAAAAATAAGATTCTTAAATAGAGATTGTGCATCCAATAAATTACATTTTACGAAACATACCATGCTGCAATTCACAATAAATTGGAAACAGCAATTTGGTTGGTATGTTTTATTTCAAAAACCAAAATAAACCCCAAATATAGTTTGCTACCATTAATACGGTTGAACAATGTTACAGAGAATAATGCACATGGAAAAAGGAGTTGTGAAACATTATTATCAAAAACACAAATTGACTAAAAAACCTCAATTCAGGAATTCAGAATAATGTCATCAATATGATATTTTAAAGGCTTATGTGAAATGAAATGCTTATTCTGATGAAATGTTCTAAGACTTAAGTGTTAATCATGTATATAGGATACATAAATAAAAACCATTAAGAAAAAAACTCTTATATGGACAAAGAGGATTTCCCCTTTTATTTCGTTTCCACAAAAATATCCCTGATAGAACTGTTCTTTTTAAAGATTAGGTGTCAAATGAGAAAACCACTTCAAACAAAGGATTATTTACTATCTTGAAGTGATTGGAAATTCTAAGAGCCGATTACAGGAAATGTCCAATAACAAATTCAAAGAAGTTTCGATTGTACAGCGTTATTTCGTTGGTTAAAAGATTCGGAACATGCTGCCATTGACTTAAACCGACATATGTTAGGTTCTCATATGTCTTTTAATATGTTTATTGGTCAAAGCAATATATTAGCAGATAAGTTAAAATTCATGTTTTTTTTAATGAAAATGTATTTACTGGAAATATTCTGTGGATCGGTCTGCATTGCGTATATTCTAATATCGGGATCGAGATTGGTTTGAAAGGTTTTGAAAAATATCACTTAAATTTGCATTAATCAATGTTTCCTTTCCCTTTTATAAAATATTCTCGTTTTTATTTTTTGAAGTAATAGCTTTTACATCCTTTCATATGGAAAAGATTTAAAACCTAAATCTACTTCAGATTTAAAAAAATTTATTTTGCAATTCCAAGAAAGTCAAGAAGGTTAACTTCGTAGTTTGTCGACAAAATTGAGCAAATGTCACAATGTTGCGCACATCAATAATTCAGTGGTAAATATTGATGATATCGTGATGCTATAAAAAGTGTGTCGTCTACAATAACATTTTTGATGTATGAAGTTGGTTCCCAAAATACTTCTTCATAAGTAATTAGTCTAATATTATGACTATACTTGGGAAAAGCATTTAAGGTGAGGTGAGGTGAGATGGGGTTTAACGCCGCTTTCAAGATTATTTCACTTATATCGCGGCTGCTAGTATTATGGCAGGGAGAAAGCCCGCAACACCATCGTGGCCATGCATTGCGGTGAAACCTGGAGCATCGGCTGGAACTAGCGAACCATGGGTGGTATTGCGTTGAAATTCAGTGTAGCATTGCACCCAAACCTGACTGCATGTAGAACAGTTCTCTACTGCAGACAAAGTTGCCGAGGCCCTGGCGGAATTTGAACCACGGACCTCTTGATGCGAAGCTGAACGCGCTAACCACTGCGCTATCCCGCCGCAGAAAAAGCATTTAATTAACCCTTCCAAAATCTATTGAGGGTAAATATTTAGAGCTAAATCAAAGTGTAAATAACCTCTTCAGATGATTCCCTAAAGCCATCTAGAATAAATTCAGTTTCATCTGTATATGGAGCGAGCAGGTATTCTATATCAGTTACGCCAATTCCTTTAATTTCCATTCTTTCATGTAAGAGCTGATAATTTTTCTGCCGATAGAAATATTGTGATAATGGATCACCTTTTCTACAACAGCGTTTGATGGTTATCCAGGGTAACAGTTTCCAGTTAATATTTACACTTGATTTAGTATCCTCATAAAGTAAAATAATGACTGAATAAAAAGGTAATTTCTTCTCAAAATCTTCAAATAGGGGCTTATCGGATGCTTGCTTGGATTATCGAATGTAGAAGCAGTTCATACATCGTACGGATATTATCTTCAATATATCTTTCTGACATGAATCACTTTCGGCTCAGGGCTTATACAAGGAAAAACTTCTTGAAGTCTACAATGACTGAGGAGAAGAGATTATATAAGGGAATCAACAGTTCCAAAATTAATATGGGGTAAATTTTTTCACTCCTTTATTTCAATACTTTTTACCCCTCCAAAGGCTTGTTTATCATTTGTTCCAAATTTGTTCAATTTACGTTGTCATTTGGAATGAAAGAATATGCATTTATCAATATAAGCTTAAATATATATATATATATATATATATATATATATATATATATATATATATATATATATATATATATATATATATATCTACATTGACTTGAAAGGGCAGAGGAGTTCGAGTTTCAAAATACAAAATTAATTTTGTAAATGAAATTAAACGTTTATCATCAACAGTGAATTCTTCAATGATAGTAATGATAGTAATTCCTTTATTTGCAAAATGCTAACATTTGTTATTATTAAAGAATCAAGACTCTAAACACAAAGTGGTTGAGACGTACCCTTCTAATTCATGTAACGTTCAAGCTCATAACATTCGAAGCTAACAAATACCATTATACATTGCATATATGCGTTAACGGCCTTTCACTCTATAAGAAGGTTGAAGTTAAAACCCAAATATCTGAATAAAAAAATATTCAAGAGGTCCTAAGTTTACCATGAAATTACTAGAGCATAGACAACATAGTTTTGTAAAGGTGTAAGTATACTAAGTCTTCCCATAGAAGTCACTTCTACAGATAAACATAATCATCACAAGCTACCAAACATCAAACAAGGGACATGTATATGATTTCACAGTTCATAGAACATGTCGTATTTCGCATGATACATTTTTAGTAATAAAAAGAACTCGAGAAGTTCAGGATTGTAAAAACATGGTATTCGATGTTTCGTTATGTGTAACAGTGTAGATACAAGAATAATGTTCTTTTACTCTAAAACACGTACTTGATTATTTTTAATTTCAATTATGACCTCTTGTATTGAAATCTTTGTATAGGTGGCCAGATCAAATCAATATTTCAAGAAACTAAATCAGGAACTGTTTTTCATACTATATTTTCTTCTTTTATAAGATGTGTTATGATACGTTTTATTAAATCATTAAAGTTTTCATCTTGTTCCCTTTCCAATAAGTGTCAGGTTATCGATCAAGACTTGGTATAATCTGATTTCTTCGTCTGAGTCAATTTCGTGAATATGAATAAAAGTCACGGAGACAGGTACTCACCCCCTGGAACTCATCTGCTCTCGCTCGGGTAATACAACATTCGTTTCGTATATATCATATGACACACTTGGTCGTGTTATAATCTCTATATATTTACATTTTACTTCTCTACATAGCATAGACTTATTGATTATCAACAACATTTGCTTCTGTGATGAGTTTAAGACATAAAGGTGAAAATAAAACAAGTTTTTAAATAAAAAAGAATTGATGTTCAGTGAAATCTCTGCAGAAATAAAGATAAAAACTTTGTAATGGTATTGGTTTAGTTGTAATCTAAGTAAGTTCTAAAGGAACAGTTAGCATCTTGATCCTTCTTTTGATTGGCCTTCTAGGTGTCAGATTTGGCATATCTTTTTAGAAGTTAATTTGGCATCTACAAAGTAATAACATTGCTCGTTTGTTTGATCAGACGCCTCAAATTAGTTAATTAGCTGATTGGGAAAACGATTTAGATCTCTTTACGAATGTTGAAATTAAACTCAAAACCGAGAAGCGAGATTTCTGTGAAACCGAACTTACAATAAATGAATGTGCGCGTGCTCTAAAGAACATGAAAAATCGGAAAAGCCCAGGTTCGGACGGGTTTAACTTTGGCGTTTAACTTTGGCCCCGTACATAGAAACTGGATTAAACTTTTTCAAAAAGATAGCTGTAGCTCTGTAATCAATTCGGGCACATTTTCGAACTTTTTTGATTTAGGACGCGGTTGTCGTCAAGGTGACCCAGTGGCCCCATAACTCTTTGTTACATGTGTTGAACTTTTATCTATTGCCATTAAAAGAAACCCTAATATCAAGGGCATAAGGATCAAAGGCATGGAATATCTTGTCTTTCAATACGCAGACGATACAAATTTTACTCTAGATGGATCTGAAAAGGGATTATCAGAACTTATTTATGTGATTAAAAAGTTTGCTGCTGTCTCTGGTTTAAATTTAAACTGTGACAAAACAATAGCTATATGGTTTGGCTCCAAGAGAAATTCTAATGAGCAACTTTGTCCGCACATTCCTCTTCGTTGGTCTAAAGAACCCTTCAAAATTCTTGGAATTACATTTTCAAAAGACTTAGATGAAATGGTCTCGCTAAACTTTGAACGACAATTCTCCAAAATAAGAAAAATTTTGTTTTCATGGTCAAATAGATCTTTAACTCTTCGGGGCAAAATTACAATCATCAAGTCTCAGATCATCCCCCTTTTCACACACCTCTTTATGGCGCTTCCTAACCCGTCAAAGACTTTTTTAAACGTTTAAACTCTATCCTTTTTAAGTTTGTTTGGGGAGGGAAACGTGATAAACTTAAACGTGACATGTTGATTAATGTTTATGAAAAAGGGGGGTTGAAAATGATAGATATTATATCCTTTTGGAATTATATGAAGATCAAATGGATAAAGCGACTCTTCACAGGAAAAGGATTATGGCAGAACTTGGCATTTGAATCGTTATCCCCCTTTGGAGACATTGATTTGTTTAACTTCCAAAGAGAAAGATTGCTATTATATGTAAAAAGTATCACAAATTGCTTTTGGAAAGAAGTCATAACGTGTTACACTAATATAATCAGAAACGAAGTTGTTACAATTGACAATTTTGTATCTATCCCATTTCTCAATTTTATTCCATTCATTGATATGAGCTTATTCATCTCCTGGTATAGAAACGGACTGAAACGTATTGGGGATGTAATCTCTCTTACTGGTGAATTTAAATCATTTGAAACACTGAAAGAGGAATTTGATATTCCACACACGTACCTTCTATATTTCAGATTTTTGAAATACATACCAAAACACTATTTTGACCTTATTAAGACAAAACCTCAGCATCACACAGAAGTAATTGCACAATGTATTATTCTTAAACAAATATGCAGCTCTGATGACTGTAAATTTGTATATTCCCAACTGTGTTCCGACAAAGCCATTTCCTTAGAAAATCTTCAGCTGAAATGGGAATCAAAACTAAATATCAACTTAACTGATAACTATATTTCGGACTGTTTTGCACTCATAAATGCTACTACTATAGAGAACAAGGCAAGGAATTTTCAGTTTAAATTTATTCACAGAATAATCTCAACAAGATCATTTCTATTTAAAATAGGTATTTGTCAGGATAATCTTTGCACCTTATGTGGTAAAGAAATAGAAACTCTTGAGCATCTATTTTATTCATGTGAGAAAACCAAGCATGTTATTTTACAATTAAGAATTTGGTTCCATTCCAAAACGGGAACAAGTCTGAACATTGATATAACAAAATTTCTGCTCGGGGACCCAAAGGCAAACCAATTGACTAACCACATTTTTATTATAACAAAAGAGTTTATAAACAAAGCAAGGTTTAGCACCAACGATTTGAATTTCAATGAACTAATCAACTTCATAGAATTTCATTTTAAGTTGGAAAAATAAATTTTTTCGGAGGATAACCCCAATTTTCAAAGAAAATGGTCGTGTTTGTACCAAATAGAAAATGTACTGTGAGTCCCCACTATTTCTGCATCTTTTCACCCTTTCATTCTCGCCTTTTTCCTATCCCATCTACCTTTCTTCTTTTTTTTATTTGTAATGATTTATGGTGATACAGAAAAGTTTTCAACAATGATTGTCTGATTGTACCATCTTTTTTCTGTAAATAAAAAAAAAAGAAAAGTTAATTAGCTTGTCTAAACATTGTTAAGTGAATTCTAGTCTCTAAAAATGATCACTTTTTTCAAATCAAGAACCAAAGATAAGCTTTTCGCTGAAACTTGATACGTCAGAGTAATATGTGTTTTATGCTGCATCTCCTGTATGTAGTATCAAGTCAACAACATTACAGTTGTAGTATATCTTATTCTACGTTAAACCTAAAAGTTCACAACAGCTATCAAATCACATTTTGAATTGCATTATTGGTTTGATTAAGCGTCATATAGTGTATAATATTTGGCAATAAAAAACGCCTGCATGTGTTGGTTATATTTAACGATGTCTGGTAGGAATTATGGTGAGCTGGATCCATGGAATATATTATCTAAAGTAATAACCAATGGCAGTCTGGGGAGTTTAAGGCAAGATAATCAATATCTATTCGGCCTTAATGCGATTATGTAATGATAAGAGGCATAAAAGTATGAGGTGAACCTTTCGTGTTTTTAAATAGTTCCCTCTCCCTATAAATTGTAATTTAGAATCTCAATTATTAGTGTTAAATCCGATGACACGGTGGGATAAGTGGTGGAGTGGATCAATGGAGTTCATTATCAGCGCTCTGAGTAGGAGTGATCAATGGCAGTTTGAAAGACCTTTGACCATTTTGATCAACGCGGCCTGTCGTTTTATCTAAAGATCAAATTGTTCTTAAAATGAGATTGTGCATCCAACAAAAGCATTTTACTTTGGTAAAAACGTTCGAAGATGCATTTCTAAATAACAAATTTTACACATGAACTTAGTAGAAATATCAAATTGAAAACCAAAAACTAAATTCGGAATCTCCCAGGGTTTCACAGTATTCTTAAACTGCTGTAAAAGGTAATGTTTTTAACGAATTTTGAAACATAACTTTCTTTTCATGGAGGTTATTTCGCGGACGATAAGGATTGGCTGCTGGCAGACTGTATCAATCAGGAAGTTAGAGACAATTACTGATGAAAGTATCTGCTGGATAATCATCAGATCTTTTTAATCACACTAGGCATATGATTACGAATTTTTGTGTTTTGAAATACAGATTTAGAATCTCGATTGATAGTATTATTGCCGATGACACAGTGGGATTAGTGGTGTTATGAATCAATAGGGATCATTATCTGTGCTGTTACCAGGAGTAATCAATGGCAGTTTGGGAGATGTTTCATTTACTTAATTCATTTATGCCTCGTACAGTGATGTAATCTATAATACAAATTTGAGATATTATTTATTGGAATGTTAAATTAGAAAAATAAAGAAAATAAAATAAAAACCATATTGAGTACTGACATTTAACTCCCATATGTACGTACAAAAAATTCAAAACAGAACAATGCACATAGATGAAAATTAATGTGAAACATTTATGAAATTAGAATTTTATCATACATGTAACTGCGACAATTTTCCAGCCAATTTGAAATGCAGTACACTTTTCTAATGCAAACACATGAGTAAATCTTGTACAATAAACAGAATTAACGAATAAGAGCAAAAACACTTCAAAGAGCAGTTATCAAAGGAGAAAGGCAATTCAAACAAAGGATTATTTATTATCCTCTGAAGTCATTGGTTTTTATGAGACATGATTACAGGAAATGTCCAATAATCCATTCCTACAAAGTTTGTGTGTGCAGTGCAATTTGTTTATTTATTGTAATTAGAGTAAGCTGGTATTGAATAAAAAAACCTATTTGTTCAAAATCCATTTGTCTCTAAGCATGTTGTATCGACCACAGCAACACATGTGGAGATAATGTAGATTCATGGTGTTTTCATACAATTATAGGCTTCATGGTTTGATTTTCACTATTAAAAATTCCATGATCTATTGGGAATAATTGTTTTGCAAAACTCATATCTAAAATAATGAATTTTCTCATAATAAGGTTAAAATGATGAATAATAAAGAAATATCTTTTATAGCCTCAACCCTATTCGATTTAAAAGTACTTCACAATTTATAACAGCTCTTTGGTGTTTACTTCTTTTCATTCAATATTATTTTGAAATTGATGAAAGAGAGAAACACCTACTATTAACCATAAAAGTACTTCAGATTATATGCACAAGAGCAAAAAAAAGGGACAGATATACAGCTGAGGCACTCTTATAGAGCTGAGGTGCCAGAGTGACTTTTATCATTTAGTATTGGTTCTTTTCCAGAAGACACTTTGGTGAGATTCTATATAATATATTTTTTGCGTTTCGGCCATCAAATACGATATGATAGGAATAATGGCGAACTGTATCCATGGTAAGAGCTCATTCTCAAGAAATAAACGATGACATTATAAGGCGAATCTGGAAATTATCGATGAAAGAAGCTACTCGATATTAATAAGATTACTTCAATTATACTAGTTATATAATTATGAGTTTGAATGTTTGTATTTTGAAATCAAGCTCCCTCCCTGGTCCCCATACATTGTAATTAAGAATGTCAATTAATAGTTTTATTGCCAACACAACGTGGGACAAGTGTTATGGTGGATCAATAGATATCATTATCAGCGCTCAGTTTAGGAGTAATCAATGGCTGTTTGAAACAATTTTAACAATATTGATGAACGTGCCTGGGAGTACAAATATCTGTGACTTAGAATGTTGATGAAAACGGATTGTTCTTCCATTGAAATCCTTTGTACCTCCTACAGTGATACAATCTTTAATAACAGATTTGAAACATGAACATTATTGGAATGATAAATAACAAAACCAAAACAAAATCCACAAATACAGCATTGACATTCACCTCCAAAAGCAATGGATGGAGAGTGACCAAAGAGTTCTGAAACATTATTTTTTCAACAATCAATGTTACTGATATATCTCGTTTTAAGGATTCAGTATAATGTCATAAATTGTGAACTGCACCGTTATCTGTTGAATATTGAAAATCAGTAAGAGTAAATTTTATAAAATGAATAGCATTTAACACATAAAAATATAACACTTCCAAGACCAGTTGTAAAATGAGAGAAACACTTCAAACAAAGGATCATTTATTATCTTGAAGAGATTGGATTTTCTTAGGCAAGATTAAGGAAATGTCCAATAACGCATTCCAAGAAGGTACGTTTGTGCAGCGCAATGTCTTTAGTTATTACAAATCAGAGCAGGCTGGTTTTGATTCAAATAGATTTTTGTCAAATTATCATCTGTTTACTGTTATCTTTCGTCGACCTCAGCCGCATATGTGCAGATGAAATTGATATTGAATACAGTTAATGCTTAAAACTTATAAAAGGCCTTGTAACTTCAATGGTCATAGTGTCAAATTTTGCAAGCACATCTTATTTGTTATTTGAAAGAAGCTTTGCAAACGAAATTTTGTAATGGTGTATTTAATACACTAAGATAAAATGATAACTTATAATTGTCTGCCATTTTTTATCATGAACTTACAACAAATATATGCAACAAACCCAGAAACATTATCATGATGGAGTGTGTTAGTCAATTTCATAACCATGAGCAAAAACAAAACATTCTAACGTTACAAAACATAGGACTGTACATTGGAATGATGCAAAAAGAAGAATAAAACAGAGAAAGGGAAAGAGGCAGATTGGAAACATTGAAAATATGGACTATTAAATGATGTATAAATGCATTGGATTTGCAAGGGGGCCCATTTTTTGGTAAACTATCTGCCAATTTGGCTTCTCAAGGTACAGCTGTCAACACTCTGTTCATTTTGATGATTTTTTTAAACAAACCAATCCTTTTAAACTATAGTATTTGATAACATAAAGCACCTTATCCGTGTGTAATTTTCTTTTTTTGCCTTGTAATCATAATAAATGAAAGAGAGAAAATACTACTATTAAATACGAAAATATCTTCAAATTATGTGAAAAATAACATACAAAAGTAACAAAAATATAGTTGAGGCGTCAGAGAGACTTACAATTCCGTAACTCCATGTTTTATTCTAGGATCATTATGTACAAAAATGTGCCAATCTTCTTCATTTAGTGTTCTTGGTGACATGTGCTTACATTTGTGTTTGGAATTATGGCAGTGAAGTACCATTACTTTGAATCATGTTTAACTTTAAAATGATATAACACTATATGATAAAACATGATCGCGCAAATTATGTAGATGACATTCATCAAAGGATGTTTTCACATGATTTGAAATTATGTGAAGATTTTGATGGAAACTTTAGTAAGAAAAAAAAATAACTGCCAGGCGCATCAACTATTCTTCTTCCATCTTATGAACAAACTTCTATTACAAAAAATACAAACAAACTAACTTAATGCATTTTGAAAACAATACAAATGATCGTAAGGTCAATATTTTTTTATTTGTTAATTGAAATAAGTATTTTGACCCCTATCCCCAATATTACTACTCACTTGACTCGACAACTCAACCTCTGAACACAACATCATGATGCATTTATCAGTTACAATAGCGTGTTATAAAACAAAATTCACGATTGACAAACATTTACTGTAAAGAGAACCATGAACTTAAAAGAAGTGTAACATTTCAGGATTTTTAACACAACTTATCTGGTGACATTATCAACATGAGTCGACTTTGTTTAAACCTTCATCCAGTTTGGAAATACCATTCCAAATCATTCTTCTTCTGTTTTAGTATTCCGATTTAGAATTTCCGATTCCCAGTGAAAAATGCCTTTATCAGAAGATGAACAATTAAGGTTTTAGAGGTGAAGAAAATTAAGTGAATACGAAAATAACATACGTTGATGCAAATGATCACTAAAGCAAACGATATTGTCCTACGAGATCGCCGAACACCTGAAAAATGGGAAGAAAGGGAAAGTGTCGATCAAGCATCAGACACCTAATTGGGTCATCGTTCCGCGACATGTCTCCATCGAACCCTTGTTGGATCATTTCGACAGACAGCTTAGGATTTAACAAATTCATACGTCATTTGTTTTACTATATGTAATGAAATATTTGACTATTTTTAATATTTTCTACATTTTCTTTTCAACGTTTGCAAAACATTTCAGATACTTAGATGTCGACATCAGAGTGACGATTATATGCACATCACTGCCTTTTTAATACCAGAAGTATTTTCAGATTCAATATTTACTGTAAAATCAAGTGTAAAATGACAAATGAGTTCTTATTGAATTAATATCCTGTTGATTGTGACCAACGATATAGATAATCTCACTTGGTTATTCGAGTAATCATGCGGAATCAGGAACTTGTAATTAAATGGAACCGAATATGGAATTAACAACATGAAAATCTGCCAATAACATTTGTAAACACATCTATCATATTGATAAGCAATAACAGAGATGACAATTTATTTTAAGGTTTTTATTACCATTGGAATATCATGGACAAGCAATTGCACCATAACAGCAGTAATGAAGCAGAATGGGTGACGTTGATTCAAGTCCTATGACATCAATCTTGGAAACAATACTAAGCGGGCCGGTTCAGTTGGTGAGTTTATAAATGTGACATTCTAAGGACTACTTATGTCCAGAATCAGAGCTAGAGTATCACTTTAGAAAAAAATTGTAAGCTGTTCTCGAGGATCTCATATGGATTTTGACAAACGTGTCACATGATTCAGTTAGTGTTTTAAAACTCTCTTCTATATCGTCTAATTACATAACGTCATATATTGAAAAAAGTATTCTATAAGCTTTAACAATAACTTAATTAAGTATAGTCCAAATGCTTTGTACCTTGAGAATACTTGGTTAGTGAATGTGTAACCATACATCTTATTTTTCCAAAACACGTAAAGCTAAGTCAACGTAAAGCATGAAATGTCGCCCGTCTTTTATTCAATAAAAATTCTTTTATCTTTTGTAATAAAATAACATTCTATAAGCTTATGCAAATAAAAATGTACTCACATTAATTATTATGGTTAATACATTAGTATTAGTAGGTACACAATGATTTGTATGTGCCCCACATTAAAACTGTTGCGCACTACAAGTTAAACACAAAACGATATATATCCTAACAAACGGTATAAAAAGTATCCTTTGGCTTCAACAACATCGAAAACACCAAAATTCGCTTTTGGCCTGAGGAGATTTGGAAGGACCTCAGTGGATTCGAATACGCTGATGGAGCAGATGCAAAGGAGTGGAGTGGGTCTCATTGATTTGTGTTTTCAATGTGAATGAAGACACTTATATACCATTTTATTACAAGACCTAATTTTTGGACAATTTTGATGAAAAATGTTTTAACTTAATCAACTCGAAATATGCTGATTATTTTGAAGCCTTGCATATAAGCCATTACTTTGAACTAAGTTCTCTCTTGCATTTCTCATTAAGAATAAAGCCAAGTTCAAAGCCTTTTTTCTTAAAGCAATAGTTTATTTCAAAGGCGACTCCAATTGAATTAATCCGTTGTATTGATTTCAATAGGAAGCTTCAAGATCGTACGAGTGACACAAAGGAAGACACATTTGATAGCGTGTTCTGTCAATCCTTTGTAGCAAACACTTTCACTGTAAATTAAGAATTTCCATATATCAATTGACATCACTTGAATGGAATTCACTGGAATTATACCTATTATACTTCTTATTTATCAAGCAATACTTTACATAAAATGCTTTCAAATTCTAAAATGATTCCTATTTTTCAATGAAAGAAACCAAACCGGGGTACACATGTGTAATACAGCTAGCTTCCTTAAGTGTAATGGAGTCACGGAAATACCAAATTCATAAATAGGCATCTTATTAAAAATGACATCTCTACCTCGAATAAAAGAAGTTTGTATGTATATCTTCCTTAAGAAAATGACTCGACGAATGTCTGTTAAAAAATACGATAAGCAACATCAAAAAAGTGAAAAAAGGTCTTTCAACTGTACTTAAGACACAAGCTCAGTTTTCCTTTTTTCCAATTAAACATCTTCAAGATTTCCGCAGTAAGATATGAACACGTGTTTGATCTTTATCTTTCTATCAGACACAAATAATCTTTCACACTTAGAAATATCGTACTGAGTTAAACCGACACAGCTGCACGCATAGTTAAAACTTGTGGTGAAATTCTGTTTTACTTTTTCATGATGTTGTGGCTTTAAGTTGTTCATGTTTTAAATCATGTCCTATATTTTATTTTTATTACGAAGAACACGTCTTCTTTGACAATCGAACTACCTTTTGTTAGTAGGATATGACACAACAAACATAATTGATTCCACACAGTCTGAGACTTCGATTATTTTAAGACTACCGGTTAAAAGTGTTAAAGGTGACCCTCATCATATGGTTATTCAATTAAGTGAGAGCCCCATTTTAATGTGTTAGTAATTAGGTCCGTAAAAACATCTTGAACATTAGCAATCATTTCTGTTCTTGTTTCACGATTCAATTAAACACGTTTAGGCTATAACCTTTTGATAACCACAGGTGTTTAACAAAGTTAAACAACATATGAGCTTCATGGTGGAGTAAAAGTAAAATATCCACCAAATGACACTTAATTAGTCATCATTCACATATTTATAAATCTTTATTCTGAACTTTGGCATCTAGGAGTCATTTTAGTTCATGAATAATCTCTTAGAATCACAAAAACTAAATTTTGATTGTAAATGTTTTTGGACAAATTTGAGCAATCCAGTAATATGGCTCTTTATATTCTATTCCCCTCCTACTATCGATTATGTTTCAATGCTCTTTTCATTTCAATAATTCTAAAAATCAGATGTTTATTTAAGAATAAGATAGTGCCAGTAAGTACCGTTTTGATAATCAAAGGTTTTTCATAGGTAATTAATCATTTTACGTATGACAGGAACTTGTCATTGACGTAACCAGTTGACCTTTGACTTGTTGATAAATGCATAAATAGTCGAGACTCGGTCACCCAATGACAAATTTCCTTTGAGGAAATCATCAATAACATATTGTTCCGATACTCTTTACAGGTCCCCCGAATGATATTTTATAATGAAAATCTGTATTCAAATAACCTGCCCTTGATTTGAGTAAGCCAATGAAACTGCTACTTCGATTTGACCTGCGAGCCTCTACAAATTGCGTTGAGAAAATTGGCTTGTGATTCTTAGCTCAGACGTTCGTGTTCACAGACAATCAGGTGGGAAGATATCCTTTCAAATTTCAAATTCAAGTTCCTTGTCATGAGCTGATACTTACGGTTATTTCCATCTTCTGGTATCAAGCCGCTTTTTGGGTATTAACGAGATACGAGGGCGGATAAGTTGAGTACAGATTAACATGGGTGGTGATGAAAAGTCCAAGTGGTGATAAAGTTAGGAGACTCTGAATTGCCAGCTAAGGTTCATCTAGGATGACGTCTGCCCTACCAATTGTAAACATTTTCGGCGCAAATATTGAGCATTGGTAATCCTCACTTTTGCCTTTAATTGTTGGCGTTTCATTACTGATTGAGGGATGCAAGAAGAAAGGTAATCAACGAAAACGTGACTGTAAATATAATGTCCAGATTGCAAGCAAAGTGGCAATAATTCTCCACATGAAAGAACAGCTGTAACCTCAGGAATCCAATCACACAAGGATTATAAAACACGTGGAGTGATTGCATTTTTTAATCCTGATAACAGGAAATTTCCAATAAGATCTTCTGTGAATGTTCGTGTGTAAAACAACTCAATAACCCTTAGATTTAGTTCAAAGAAAACAAGTTTTTTTCATAGAAATGACTGAAAATTCAAGTGACAATATTTACTTATACATTCTACTAACACTGAAAAGTTTTTCGATTACAAATTCTGTGATATGTTTTATACAAATAAGAAAAATGCACAGAATGTGATATTGGAAACGAAGATAGATAAATAATACGAACAAGAAGATGATTTGACCAGCTCGACTTGTGATTTAATACCTCAATTTTCTTTTATCTTCCTATTTCTCTATGCAGTACAATTTTTTAAGGGGTTTTCTTAGGTGCCGAAACAAAATGAAAAGAAACAAAACACTTTATGTTATTTATTTACAAAAAGCTGAATATTATATTATGTTATATATATTATGTTTCAGCCGTATGTGCGCTGGACTTCTTTCCAGCGACGTCACCATGATAATTACGTTATGCTCGTTGTTGGTTGTGACGACATAGAGACGTAGTATCGCTAAACGTTTTCAGAATTTGGGCCTTGATTTCCTATTTCATGGCATTTTCAGTAAATATACTAACAACTCCACTGGTTTTCCCACTATATCATTTGATAATGTTATAAAAAGGATTATTTTCAGTGCAATGTAAAGTGTTTACTCCGATGCTTGAACTAAAATAATAATTGATTGTTTTGTACGGGAAGTTCCGTGAAATGTCGAAGCTTAGAAAAAGTAGTATCGGCAGCCGTTACGGAATTCATCGTGCAATAAATAATTATGAGACCTCTTCTGTATTGCACGCCTGTATTCCCAACCTAAGTTTACAGGAATATAAGCATTCAATTTTTAAAAACACCAAAACCTGACGTTTTCTAGGAAGGTTTATCTTATGATAGAGGCCAACGTCTTTCTTGTTAAATCATTACTTCAGCGGAGCACGTTTTGATTGTCAGCAATATTTCTAAATGTTTATTAATTGAGAAATGATACCAATCAAAAATAATCTGAAGAGTATAATGACAGATAGCTTTTTAACGACTCAATAATCTTTTAATCAACATCATTGATTGATCACGACATAGGAGCGCTGATAAAAGTCACTGGGTCAGTAGAGTGATCAGACGGAAACAGCTTCCGTGACACTGGCAACGGATCTGAGAAATAATTCATTATGATTTAGTTATCCGTTTTATAAAACCGTTTACTGTATAAGTAACTATTGATCAAAAGTAAACAAATAAGGAAAATATAAAGGTCCTCCAGGTGGGCGGTTTAAGTCTGATTTTTTACTTTTATGAACGAGTGTTTGATATCAGAAGACACGAGGATGTGATTTAATTTATCAACCAAAATCATTTTTCATTTCCATTCCGAGAAAAATGTATATTTCTAAACACTGCACTACTCTAAAACTCTCAGTGCCGTGTTGTTATTGTGACGTAGTCATGTTTATGACGTCTAAGCATTGTGATGTCATTACTTGATGATGAGAAACAATTGTAATGTCATGAACTTGACGGTAACAGAGCATTGTTCAAATCTACTGTCAAAACGATATCTCCTAGGAGATAGTGATTGATCTTCCACAAACGATATCTCCTGTGGATCACAGTCTTGGATGATAACACAATATATCATAATTAAAAATATTGATAAATGGATACTAATTTTCCGGAGCATGCCTCCAAGTATAAGAGTTATCACAATTTTTACAAATGTACGTTGCAAGAATCTTATCTTTACTTACATTCTACATATCCATTATTGCTTTTTAACCAATATCTAACGTATCAAATAAAGATTATTTAAATTCATGAAACAAATTCTCATCTTACAATTTTATCGTGTCAAATCGTAGAATGGGTGTAGAATTGGAAAAGAAACTTCCACAGGACCTTTCAAGAAAACTGCAGTTATATTTATTCGTTAAGATTCAACTATATGATCTGTACACTGATTGAAAATAAATTATTGCAAATAAAGTGTTAATACATGAAAATAGATGGATGTACAAGAAATAAAGATGAGGTAAGTAAGCTGTACAAAAGTTTGTTTCAATAATTGCGAACGCAGCGCACATATCAATGAGAAGGAAACGTCGTATCAATCCACATGCATCTTCATTTTGGTAAGTGTTTTTATTCCAATGATCAATAACGCGATCTCAGCTGAACAAGAAGTAGATCTATCAACCATTTGTCTTTCAAAATGAATCGCTTTAATAGCAAACAAGTCAACTTGCCTTTGATGTCGGTCCCACGATTTTGTTGTTGTTGTGATCTTTTACATTTGAAGGATAGGAAAATATGCAGGGATCATTTATGAGAATGCCACACTCATTTATCAAATGTCATCTCATTTTGTCATAACTTCTGTTTGAATAACAAATTAAAGTACGAAAACTCGAGCTCAAGTTTAGGATAAAAAAGACATGTTGCAAGATTGATGTTATCCCCTTTCCTCTACCTCTTGTGCTTTTCTATGTACGTATGATTCAAGTAAATAACTAGCGTTGAGACCATGCATCAGATTCAGAATGGTGCCACCTGATTCGTTGTAAATGAAAAATAATAACAACAAAAACGACAATTGTTGAATGAAGAAATTGTAGGTTTTTAAAAGGAATTTCGAAACCTAACTTTCAGTCATATCATATTATATAATTGCATATAATATATATATTTAAAAAAAGGAGAATAGGTTTCTCACGTGAAGGAAAGTTATATATAAGAAAGAGTAAACATCGGATTGATCCAGTTGATACATACATGTATATAATGCAACCAAGTACTTAAACGTAAAATGAAGTTTCCTCAGTTACTTTAACACAATGATCAGAATGTTCTTCACGTCATTCATTTCAGGATACAAATATAAAATATTTAATTCCATGAAAAAATTAATTCAATGCCTTTCGCTTCGTTCAAATTCATTCAGACGTTAACATGGGGATGACGTCATTGCTATTGTTGATTGTGACGTTATAATTACATTGCAATGTTAGAGATGGTTTTATAATTGCATTAGAAAATGCTTTTTTCATCTTAATTGCTTATCATATGACGTTTACCTTTTAATTCTTCATAGGTATTTTTGAAATAGTTAGATAATCTTAATGGAATACAACAATTCCGAAACTTAAACTTAGAAAGAGATTGTCGTGAAAGGAAAGTTAAGAGAAGTGACAAATGTATGTAAAAGTGGATTCGGCAGTTGCCTAACGGAATTGCAATATGAAACTTGAAGATGTCATCGGAATGGCACACCTTTATTGCAAATGATGTTTACCATGAATACAAATATAATTTAAATGTTCATGCACATAAAAGATTTAAACATTTTATTCTCTAAAGAAACAGCTCTGCTGCAAGATACGTCTTGTACTGTACTTTCCACTACTTAGAAAGCAAAGGGCAATCCTAAAAGTGGAATGTTTTATATCGTTTGTTCAGCAACCCCACTAAACACCATGTGAATTCCCATTGTCGTCTAGATTCGTCTAGAGATGTCTGGGAATGCTGAAATAGCAAACTTATTGCTTTGTGACTGATGTTTACTGTCTACTTCATCAGAAATAATCTATAAATGCATTTGTATATAGTGTGGGATTGTAATTTTGTCTCTATTGTGGCTTTTAAATGAGTCCTGTATGTATTGAATAACTTTTATTGTTGAACAAAACGTTACTTTGAAAAAAGTCATGGGTAAATTTGAACGTATTTGGCATTTCAGTATAATTTGTTCGAATTTAGAAAATTTAGAAAGATACTTTACGGGATCAGTTAATTAAGATAAATATAATTATAGTTGAGTTTATCTGGATGTAATATTTCTTAGACGATTAGATGTGTCATAACATTGCTAAGAAAAGAGAGATATTTATGTTAGCTTAAGTTGTACAAATGTATTCGAGGAATTAGCTCCCTTCCTTAATGTAACCACAATTTCTAGTGTTATAATTTACTTTTTAATAATTTTAATCATATATATAGAATTATGATAGATTCAAATGCGCGTGTTTTCCCTTCGATCATTGGATATCTATCCTCAAAGCTCACCTGTTTTATTACAATCTCAACCCCCTGGAAAACATTCAACCATTTCTGCCAAGAGGCACATCAAATTAATATCTCTCTATGCCTTATGGTTTGTCAGTAACAAAGTGTGTGGATGTTTTTATCTTGCCTCCACGCGGTCATTACCAACGGATTCTTTGGTTCTTTAAAATACACAGGGTTGTGCAGTGTGCATTAAGCTTTGTCACACCACTGAAAGAGTCTGCACACAAAGTTGACACCAAGGTATTTTAACCCGGACACAGGTGTGCTCGAACCCGGCACCTCAAGCCAACTAACCTGACGCCTTTAGCGACTCGGCGACCGCGTCCCATAGACATAATTTTGGATTTCTGATAATGAAAGTGATTTGGTGGCTTGATGTCATCTCAATATTCATGTAGCTAAAATATCAGAACTGCTGCCAACACAATTACGATCCGTTAACAAATAACGATAACATAAACTCAATTGAAAATATCCATCGTTGATGTCGAGAGGCAAATAGAATTCACCCTGAATACTGAATCCAGATCTCGTTCGAAAATATACTTGTTTGAAGAAGTTAATGAGCACCTGATATTTCGATATTGTTTGCTTAGTGATGAATGTTGGCATTCAATTATCACGTTAGGTTAAGTATAGCTTTTTAACTTAGTAATATCTTTAAAGCTAAGTTGTGGGCACTACAAAATGCTCTTACAGGGTCTATGGCTGCCATGTTGGTTTCGTTTGGCAGAATTACAGGAGACCTGCAATTTGGTCAATTATCTTCCTAGCAGAGATCAAAATCTTAGGCCTGGGCGGTATCAAGGAAGACAAATGCATCAATGCACGTGTACATATGCTTCTTATGGAGCATTTGCGTGTACAGTTATACACATTTTGGGCAATTATGATAATGTTGGTGTCAAAGTGCACTTATGAACGAGCAAGGGCAATAAGGTAGATACATGAAGGTTTAACATCGCCATCTGTGATTAATGGACTTTCGAAAGGCTCCAGATAACTGGGAGGGTATATAACTGCTCACGTTCAGGAAGGCCCAAATCAATGTTACATGCTGATGACCTGCACATCATGTCAACCCTGACGCAGAGATTTGTCACAGCAAATGCTCATTGCCACCAATTTCAACGTTAGTTTCAAAACGCTTCGTAAACGATAACATGCCAACATTATACATAATCGACATCCGGCCGTCTGACGAGAGTTACTTTGTTGCAACAAAACAGCAGGGCAAGACTGTTATAGGGTTCATTTGCAAAAGAACAAGGTGCAATGGAACGAGGGTCCAACGTATTGTCTCTGATGAATTCCGATGCACCTTGCAGTTTCATGATGGCCGTACTCAATTTTCAGAATGCGAGAGGAACGTTTGAAGGACGTTGACGTCAATGAGTGTTTGCTGGATGATATGTCATGAAATGCAATCAGTCTTCACCACTCAACTTTTCTCTACAGACGGGTTTACGGCAAAGATGTGACATTGTTGGTCCACTTGTCATTCCGTCACTCAGCGCCATTGGACATCAATATGTGTTACTAGAGACCATATAGAATCTGTATCAAAAGACTTTCTCAATCAGACAGGGGTTGTCAGAATGGGCTGGCCATCATATTCACCAGATCTTGCTTCCGTCAACAGGACAGGACTGAGATTCTTGGACAAGGATTGGCAAGCAATCACACAAGCACCACTGTAATCTTTATCTTCAAAAGTTGTTTTCTGCTACGAATCGAATGATTTTTCGTGGAATAAAAGCAGTACATGCATTTATTGCTGTTTATAATAAATGTTTTTGAGTTATGAAAAATTTAATGACCCATATTTCTTTGAGTGAGTTCAAAATTTGTTTCATTTCATTTGATTAACAAGAATCTTCCTTCTTGTTTAAACGAATATTTAATATCAAGTTAAAAAAATTCCTGTTTCCAATTGAGGACTGTCCTCAAAAGTAAACGTACCACCCAGGTTTCATCGCAATGCATAGCCACAATGGTGTTGTGGACTTTCTCCCTACAATAATACTAGCAGCTGCGATATAAATGAGATAATCTTGAAATTTCGTTAAACACCAAATCCCCTCACCTCAAGAGTTAACATTCGTGATGAGAAGTTATTAATAACTTACTGTGAATATGGTCTTTCATGACTTGCATCTAATTTCTGATTTAGGAATTCAAGAAGAAAACTGGTTAATGAAAACGTGGCTATTGCATTCATTTCCGGACTTAAGGATCAAGGAAACTGTTGAAATCACTCGGCATGAAAGATCAGTTGTTATCTTTCTGTCGTAAATCTAATCACACAAGGGTTATTCATTATGTGGAGTGATTGCAATTTTGAAAAGACCTTTATGTCAAATAACATCTTCTCTGAATCCTGATTCATGGAAAAATAAATCTCATAATCTGAATGGAATAAATGCTAGTAAAGGAAGCAATTCCTGTGATGACAGAGAATGAAATATCATAAATACAAATACAAAGACGGAAACAGCTCTAGTCATGATTTCTTTATTGGAATGATAAACATTTGAAAGAACGTTTAAATCAATTTGTTTATTGAAAGAGTTATGTATTTTCTTTGTAAAATGACCAGTTTTCTAGTTCAAACATTTACTGTCAGCAATAATTCAAGATTACATATAATACTTATCGAGAAACCATAATACGTACCAATGCTATAAAACTAAAATGACAGATCACATTTTGATGACTCGTAATAACACATTGATTGCCATCTGCGAAGGACTACACCAGAGGAAACCCTACAATCATGAATGCATTATCGATTGGGTTTTCTCGGCAGCCCCTTTTCTGAATCCTTTTCACCACTGTGTGAACTCGAGTTCAGAACAGAAGTTCTAGGCATAGTTGCAATGACCCTCTAGCGTTCCAGTTATACACACGGTTAGCTGTCCTTGAACTGACTCATGAAAACCTCTATTGTCTTGAGTTTTAAGAAATTTCGATGTTTAAAGTTGAATGAAATGAATCATTTATTTCCATGATCGATTTTTATATTTAAATGAATACTACCATAAGAAACACACATGTGAAGTGCATGAATGTCATTCTAATGTACATTCCGTCAAACAATGAAACAATATCACTAGTTTAATGTTAAATGATTAGACCTGTCTTAATTATTTAAGATGATATGAAAGCTGATATAACCATGAATTAATTCATTATGATGAAATGGTTGGCACATCTTGTGTGACACCATATTGGAGAAAACATTACGTCATTTTATTGGGTGAATAAGATTTAGGATGATTCATATGCACTGATACCTACAAGTGCTACTGTTATGAACCATCTGGGGTATATCACAATCTGCAGATTGTTCGAACAATCTGCAGATTGTTTGCTCACAATCTAGGAATTGTTTAAACAATCTGCAGATTGTGCGACCTTAACAATCTGGAAATGATCACAATTTGTGTTTTGGTAGTATTTTCATCAATATAAAATGGGAATAATCTAGCTTATTAAGGTTTTCTATTTAGCAAGTATTAGGATCGATTCTTAGATTGTAAAGAGCAATCAGCTTTTCTCTTTTTCAAACTTAGGGTGGTATGTCACACTTAGGGGGTGTAAAGGTCGATTCCTAGATTGTGCAGGTATATGCTCGCTTATATATGAAACTCAGGGAGTATAGGGTCGATTCTCAGATTGTGAAGGGCTCACAGCTCGCCTTTATGTCAAACTGAGGGAGTATAGGGATCAATTTCTAAATTATGAAGGGCTCATAGCTCGCCTATAAATCAAACTGAGGGAGTATAGGGGTCGATTCCTAAATTGTGAAGGGCTCATAGCTCACCTATAAATCACACTGAGGGAGTATAGGGGTCGATTCTCAGATTGTGAAGGGCTTACAACTCACCTTTATTTCAAACTGAGAGGGTATAGGAGTCGATTTTCAGATTGTGAAGGGCTCACAGCTCACCTTTTATTTCAAACTGAGGGGGTATAGGGGTCAATTCCTAGACTGTGAAGGGCTCACTGCTCGCCTTTATTTAAACCTGAGAGCATATAGCAGTCGATTCTCAGATTGTGAAGAGCTCATAGCTCGCCTATAAATCAAACTGATTGAGTATAGGGGTCGATTCCTAGATCCTGGAGGGCTCGTAGCTCGCCTATAAATCAAACTGACGGAGTATAGGGGTCGATTCTCAGATTATGAGGGCTTGCAGCTCACCTTTATTTCAAATTTTTATTTCAACGGGAGTCAATTCTCAGATTGTAAAAGGCTCATATATCGCCTATATATTAAACTGAGGGGGATAGGGATTGATTCACAGATCCCTACACTCCCTCAATTTGACATAAAGTCGAGCTATGAACCTGTCACAATCTGAGACGCGACAACTTTTCCCATCATTTGCATTCATACACAAATAAAAACCTAAATAAGCTAGACAATTCTCATTTTATAATGCAAAATATACTACAAACAAGCAAATTCCCAGATTGTACAGGTCTCAGAATCTGTAGATTGTTTAAACAATCTAGGAATAAAAAAAAATCCTAGATTGTTCGGACAATCTGCAGATTGTGATCATTCTCAGATTGCACGAAACACTACCACGGTTTTATGTACAACAAAGATCAATTCGGACATTCTTTTTTTCCGTTCTTCAGTGATACAATTGTTATGCAAGGTACTTATGATACCCTGTTACTGATAAATTGGGCTATTTGAGAGCACGTTCACACTAATTGGCGGACCTAGGGACTTTCCATTGCACTTTTGCTCCAATTAAGCCAATTAATGTTCCCATTGCAACACTGAGGTGACTAGAAATGTTGAGTAAGCAGACTAATTATGCGATGACTTATATGTAATGTCTTCTTGAATCATTGTTTGGAGTCACTTAACGTCCACTATATATAAATCGCATGTAAATACGTATAGAGTGTATGAGTTCTGGCTGACTTTTTGTGTTACCGTACTAACTTGAAGGATGATTTTTCCTCCTTGTCTAGAACTTGCAATACATTCTTTAACAAAAGTCATGAAGAATTGAAACAGGTACCTATCGAAACTAATTCTTAACATTGCTATATAAAAAGTCGATATTCAGCTTTTATATATTACAATACCACTGTATTTCAATCGAACTTAACCGGGTCAAGAAAGAAGTTGCACGTAGGATCAATTAACAGAGTCTCAGCATCAATAGTCAGTGTGTTCACGTTTATATGTAGTCTGTACAACTACGCTTAATGAAGCGAAGGAAACCTTAAAGTTGTTGGAGTCATAAATGCCAAACTAAATCAATGGTGTCATTTGATCTCGAATTATCGACTGTTACCAAAAAGACACATTATAAACCTTATTGGTTTTCTACAGTGACAATATGAAGGTAGATCGTCGCAATCATGATCAAAAACCGGACAGTGGCGCGCGTCAAATAGTCAAACGTAATTTTGGAGACTTATCTAATTATCGTTAGGAGTTGATAGTGTTTGTTAGGTTATATAACTAATATCCATATATGATGGACGTGATATCTACACCTCTGTGCATTTATAAGGCTGTTTTTAGATTTTCATGGAAAACCAGTATATGCCAATGATATGTCTTTTGGACATGAAAAGTTAAGATGTTTTGATTTTATATCACCACATATGACATTTAGATTCGTATCAAAGGTAAATAATATGTTATTAAAATCACGGAGTGGCTCTTTAAGGGATATCCTGACATTCTCAGGAACTACTGTATCTCTGAAGTGTCAGCGCAGTGTTATAATTTTCTCATTCACGATTTTCAAAATAGTCCAACAGATTCTAATCTGTTGAAAATACTGACCAATGTATTACAGTTATTGTTACTGAAAGAATCATGCTCATTGTCGTCGTTCATTGTGATCTTGCAGCGTGGATCCAGGACAAAGTTAAAGGATAGAGAAAGAGAGCCAATGCCTCCCTAAAACATAACAGTGCCAACAAATCATTTCTTTTAAAATACTCTGGCGTTATGGAATGTCACCTCTGATATGCTATCTTTCATCTTCCTCAAGGCAAAGCAAGGACGTATTTTCTTACTATAATAGTGAGCTGAGTGCATGAAATGAGGAGCTCATTTTTCATTCTTTGATTTGAACCGACCTTGTTTCAGTGTATTTGTGAATTTAAGGGCCGTGAAAGCAGAGTTCAAAGCAATATCGTCTGTGAAAGATTGAATTGCATTACAAGAAACAAGTAGCTTTACAGCTACTTATGGCATTCTACTTAGTGAGTTGAACTGTTTTGATAATCATTGATCAGGCTACACACTAGCTAAATCATTTTAAAGAATTTTTTAATGGAAGCATTACGTTTGAAATTGCGTTGTTATCATCACTTTGAACAGACCTTTTGTGCCTTCAATACTAAGATTAAAGTCAAATTCAAAGCAATTCCTTTTATCGGAATGCTTTCTTTCAAAAGGGACACTCAATGAATCACTTCGAAAACAAAATCCTAATTGATCGAGCAAAGGATTACTAAACCTGGTATCATTTACAAGTGCTACAAGACATATCGCTATGCTTTACATTCACTTAACAGATAAGACAAGATGAAAGTCGGCGGTGAAAGATTTCAAGAAAAAATATATATCATCAAACCAATATTTCAGTAATTAAAGCAACTGAACATGAATTGCAAATGATTAAGTTAATGGCTATCTCCTATCTTTTGATAAGAACAATTAATCCAATAAAGTGCTAGTTACCGTAGTTGATTAAGGATTGGTAAAAATGAAAACGTTTTAATCAGTAAATTTTTACCCCCCTGCTAAACCCAATCCAATTACTTTCGAACTGGGTAGTATGATAGCTTATTAAAACACAGCTTTCCTTGGAAAAGGATTTGAGCGATTAAATGAATAAGAATTGCAATTGAGACGAACAAAAGCAATCGATGTTCATATCATTCTGATGCACATATTAGATATGGGAATAATCATTTGCTTTTTTTGGGTTTCTAGACAGGAATCTACATGACCTGCATTAAGAGTGGTTTAATCAGAGTGGGTTATTTTCAAAGTTTTCATTATAGAATTTTTAATAGTGATTTTGGAGATGGGGATGCAATATAGAAGTTCCGTTAACAAGACAGCAAATGGTTCCATGGCCCTTTGTTGAAAGATCAAATTCATCCTTGCTCCAGGCCTCCACTAAAGATAAAGAGATGTTGAACACATTAATATATTTATACTGTTAAAAGCTTTTACATATGATATCTGAACCATTATTATTTCGATATCATTCATTGTTACTCGCCGACACCGATTTGTTTTAATTTCTTACAGAGATTTAAACAGACACTCCTTGAGTTGTAAGATTCACATATCACACTCGTTTTCATAATGTCATTGAATAGAGAAGTACTGATTAATACTAGATAGTAGCGATTTAAGGGTAACCGGTTTTCTGCAGTGTACATAAATTTTGATTTATAGTGGCGATATTAGGAACCGCTATAGCACTAATTACTCAAAAGTTATCCAAAGCGGATTGGAGGAGTTATCAGAGTCTGTACTGTTTGATAGGTTTCAACACAAATATAACACTATTGACTGATTGTTATTAAGCCAATCATCTGTCTTAATTTTGGGATTGAAAGAAACAGGCTCTCTAATAAAAAAAAATCATTTCAAATGCGAACAGTCTGCAATAGTGATAATGTATTCCGTTAGGACCCGAAGGTACACAGTCTACACAGATAAATTGGTTCTACAGACAGTGGTCAACTGGTTCATATTGAAGGTTATGAAGAAACCTGATTTCACCACTAATGTTGGGAATGTTCTGAACAAGACAAATACGTTTCTCACATATCTTACACAGTTCCACTGTACTTAATAAGCCTCGTGTCTGTGTCTCGAGGACAGGAAATGAGACTAACTGTGTTATTTCTACACCGAGGGTCAGTCACGACGATCAGCAGATATTTTGTTACTCCACAGTATCGATTACTTTTCTCGCACACTTTTGTTATTGATCTTAAATAAATGAAGAAGTAAAACGAATATTCTAAATATGAGTAAATTGCACTGCAGTGAAATGTCAATGTTCTTTTTCATTAACGCTGTATGGGGAATTCGGAAGGTTTCAAACTATCTACCAAATAATTATATGATTTTTGCACAAACTAGTATATACTTCTTCTAATCGCACTGTATCTCAGGTTATGTACTTCGTTATGGCACTGTATCCAACAGAAACTTTAAAGTTTAACCCATGGCTATCTTCGATAAAAATCGCTCATCGATAATTGTGGCCTGTAAAGTCAATTTTGCTTGTTTCGATGATAAATACAACCCTAAAAATCAATTAAATTTGGATCAAAGGTAACTTCCCAAACCGGATATGCTACAAATAAGTTCATAAAGAACCTGATTTTGATAATTCAGAACTAATAACAACAAATTGCCATTTGAAACAAGCTGATAAAGGTGGCAATTATGCATATACCCTTGTGGTTAAGTCTCTAATTAAATCATAATGGTATTAGAGACCGTTGATATTATATTAAAAAATATTGTTTTAATGAAGTTGCTTTTACTAGAGTTAATTATATAACTTGTTATATTGCAATAATGTTTTTCACCTCTTCTGTTGAATTCACAGATTATAGGCAATGTTTACATATTCTACTGTCATTTGCTAAATTGATTGATAAAAAAATAATTATATTTAAGGATTTGTCAAGAAATTGTTGACAGTGTCGACTTTCTTGTTAACACTCCTTTGGATTAACTGTCATATCATGTTCATTAATTGTTACATCCCTTCAATAGACTTTATGTGCTTGAGATGCTTATATAGAGACTCAGATCAAAATGACCTTGGTTTTAACTGGCAATAATCAAAATGACCTTGGTTTTAATTGGCAATGTCCTGAAGGATTGCTATTTGCATGTCTGCTGTTAATAGCACAGCTGATGCCTCACTCGAGTATTGTGGTATTTTGCAGATTATGAAGCGTTTGGTAAGTGGGTGTACTTCCTCACTAAATAAGGTTTTGTTACTTCTTTATGAAATCGGATGACAAGTTTATACAGGTACCCATATTGTGAACATGTATACTTTCTTAATTTTATTCTTTAAAAATCATATCAAAAGTAATGCTGTTTGTCAAATACACTACATGTGTTTTCCCATGATTACGTAATAAAAGAAAAATTACCACTTTAAACAGCACATATCCGTTTCTGTGAACTTGTTTGATAATGATTTCATTTATTGTGTTTTACTGCGGATAGCCATAAATGATTCATATGAGTGGTTTTCTATCTTTACAAAGAAATCAGAAATTAAAAGGAGGAATTACATACCTTATGAAGAAAGCTTGTTTTGATAAATAACTTGTAATATGAAAAACTGATAAACCCAATATACATTCCCAAGGCAATCTAGTAGTGTATTCGAAGTAAGACGAAATAAAGTACATTAAATAAAGGTTTTGAACTCATAGGAAACAGGTGGGACAATTCTCTTTAGTTTTGCACTGAAGAAAAGCACAAGCTGTAATATATTCTGAACAGTCTCGATATGATATGGGGGATTATCAATGCATATCATGAGAGAATAATTGCTTCAAAGTTTAAAAATAAAAATAACTTTCAGGATGAAGTTACTTGATCCGGTATAAATATATCGTATTTTTTCAATTGACTCAATATTTGTTTTATATAAACAGATGAACTTTAGATTTTGAAACACTGGAGTTATGCCTAATCTTCATAAGGTTTGTTGCGTATACTCGATATAAAATTGCTAGTTTGTTGTAAGTTGAAGATTTTCCCTTATTTTTTAACGTTCAAATGTGTTCTATTTATGTCGATATAATACGTCTTATAGCTAAATAAAAAGTAATATACGCCCAGTGAATATGGACAATGACAACACGTATAAAAGTAGTGCACATTCACAATGTGTAGTGTAATTTTAAGGTCACAAAAACATTCACGAAAACCTATACAAACCGGACACTTCGCAGAGAAACAGTCCTTCAGGTGACCGTCAATCGGGATACAATTATTTCCACCACATTCATTTCCTCTCATTAAGTCCACAAACAGACAACGAGACGATGTCTTGTATGTGAGAGTCTTAACTGTCATTTCCGGAAATCTGATTACATTCAAAGCTAATATTGTATGAAGTCAGGTTTTTATATGTATTTCAACATTAAGGGCTCCTACGGATCTGGAGTTTACCTGAGTTAGTGCACGACTGCAAAACATCATGATTATTTCTTAGCAAAATATAAAAACTAACCTTCAAGTGATGAAAATAAAAATCTCTTAACCTTCGTTCTTATTCTTTTCCAAATTGAAAAACAACTGCACTTGTCACCATATACCGTCCTTCCAACTAGTAGTTATCCGTTTGTTGATATAACGTTATAGTTATTCTTCAAATCTACAATAATACTGATCACATGTATAACTTTCTATTACATATTTTATATAACTATTTTAATGTTATAAATTCAAAAGTAGTGGTACTTCAAATTATTTCCCGAATTGAGAACTTATTGCTTGTTTTATCATTTAAAAAATATGTATTTGTTTACATTTTATAAGACACAGGTAAACATATAACGAGACATGGTTGACGTACGTTATCAGCATGTTAATAGGTGTACTTTGATCACGTTTGAAAATATATCCCTGATCATTGTTACATATTCGCCTTTCATTCTAATGGATAATGCTTTAACCCCTTTATTGCTAGATCATCTATAAAAGTTAAGTTGCATCAATGCATTGAAGTACTTTTATAGAAATATCTTGACAATACAAATATTTTTACCTACAGGCATAATATTTGGAAAATGCACCATTTTTCTGTTGAATTTGATATTTTTGGGACTTTTACACCTTCACCTCTTCTCATCTATCATGGTCGACTCAGGAATATGCTTACAGGTTGTGGAGTTTTTTTTTTATCAATAGGCTATTTTCATTAATTCATTTAAAAAAGTACAAAAAAGTTATCTCGATTTTGTATCATACTCTAGGATTGAAACCACACTGGAACCCCTGTCCTTACCTATCTTAAACAAACCTGAACTAAACTGCTGTTGTTTATTGAACTATACCTTGGGCTTAGTAATATGTTATTTATCTCTATAAGCAAAAAACAAAGGAATATTCAACGTGTAATCAAGGCATTCGCGTGATATAGGAGTGGCCAATGGTATTTAGATTGTTATGGTCTAAGTAACGATGTAGATAAAGTGCAACATGTTTCTTTACACACCACGTTAGCGTGAATAGAGTATATAAACAGCGATTGTTATATTATTGACAATTCATCCAACATGAAGACTATTATATTTCTCGTTCTTGCTTCTGTTCTGCTCATGGGAGCCATCAGTGAGTTTGTCTAAAATATTGACTCTCAGTTTGAATTAGGTATTGCAACTTGTGTATGTGAGTTTTCTTTGGTCATCGCGCTGATGTTCAAGGCCTTTATCCAATATATTTCAATATTCGTATATCATATAGATACTTCTTGAATGAAGATCACATTCTACTTCTTAACCAAACTCATTTGCTGAAGTATAGATGCTGCCCTTGCGATTATACACTGAATAATATTTACATGTTCCTACTTAATTATGATAAATCTAGAGCATATATTCAAAGTAGTGGCTGAATGGCTGAAATATTTTCTAAACTGCTCTTAACAAAACCAAACTCACTCAAAATGAGAACAATTAAAATTAATTTTTGACATTCACGAATTCCCTTCCCGTTCCCTATAACAAATATATATATATATATATATATATATATATATATATATATATATATATATATATATATATATATATATAATGGATTTCATTCGACGATCATAATCTATTACAGCTCCTATTGCTGAAGCTCAAGGAAGCTGTAGTGGAGACTGCAGCACAAACAGCGATTGTGGTCATTGCCATGGTCATTGTAACTTCTACTGTGACCACCATGCTGGCCATAATGTCGGACAGTGCAAATGTCAATGGTAAGTTCTTTTCTGTTCCATTTAAGGTGTTTCATTATTTGTCCTACGATAATAAGCAAATAAAGTCAGACTGTTTTAAGAAATTGTTACATATTCCTAAATTTAGTGCCCTATATTTACTCCGGGAGATGACTATCTGAAAAATTCACACACAACTGTGATTTAACTGAAAGTGTATATTTGTTAGCTCAAGTTGTAAAACGACAATAAGAAATTTCAATCTCTTTGAAAATATTGTTCATTGATGAACCTTAATTGTTGATGTTTTGTATGCACTTGATACATTCTATCATGAGTGATACTGTTTAAAACCTTTCCTATCTAAATGTGTTTTTCTCAATTAAAGTTTCAGAACAGCGGCGAATAAAACTGTAAATATTAAATTTCATTTGATCTTTATTCATATATTCCAACACAGAGTGCACATAGAGTTAAACATTATGCATATGTAATATGATACATTTAAGTAACACAGAGAACGTTTTCTTTTTCAGATAACAAACAAAAGGTTCAATAGAAAAAAGGTTAAAGAGAATAAAGATTTAGTCAAATGCTCTTGTTTGTTTGATTACTGACCAGATGACCAGAATGTTAATTTAAAGACTGAAATAGCATTTGACATGGAGAAACATTTTACACGGAGAAGACTGTGTCCCGTAATAACACAAGAAAAAAATCTCGCAAAATCTGAGTCAAATGATTACAACACGGTAGTGATCAAATACGACTGATATTTTTTCCAGCATGCCTTTTGGTAACTTGTGTATGAATAAAACTACAACAATCTTATTATAAACGATTGGCAAACAGAAAATCAAACGTCTTTTCTAGATGTTAATTATTTTGATCTGTAGATATCTCATTATGTAAGTTTCTGAATAATCAAGAAGAATTATCCTAAAAAAGTTACCTCTGAGATATAAGAAATGTGTGAAAAAATACAAATTGTTTAAAACAGTCACAACAGTATGAGAAGAATTTGAAAAAGTGTATACAACAAACAAACGCACACCAAAGAATCACAATCATACCAGAACAAGTCTCTATGATAGGCGATTTAATCATTCACAATACAGAACTTAAGAAATGATTGTTACTTCCTTTCAGAAACATTTCTAATTAGAAATAGTGAACACTGCAATCATATTTTACATATTGTAAAAATGAATTAAACAGTGGTGAGGTTACTTAGGTTAGTTTATCGGTTTCCTCACCATTGTTTAATGTTTATATATGTTCCCCATTTCATATTCCCTACATCCGAACTTTTGAAGGAGTAAACATATACTCTAAAATGTCTTGGATTTATAAAAAAGGGGTTTTTGACCAGAAAATATTGTTTTGTTCACGTATATCACTTCTAAATGCCTTTCAATTAAGAGAAGAATTCTTGAGAATGAAACAATACTGTTTATTTATATGCTTTTACTTCCTACTGTTGTCAACGTATTTAAATATAAACAACTGTAATACGAGAGCGAACACTCTCAATGAAATTATGTGGATTACTTATCCTGAATAAGGGCATCTAGTTCTAGGAATAGTAGAAGAAAGCTTATTTACTGCATCGTGACTCTAAACTTCATGCCCACATTTGGAGAACATGAAAACTGGTTGCATGACAAAACTTTCTAATTAAAAAAAGGCAGTTTTAAAACGAATGTATCATGATCGGGTAAGGTATGCAAATCCGTTTTTCTACCTCAAATGATTAAAAAATGATAGCCAGTGATGTCTGCTTGTTACTCGATACCTGCTCCCCCGCCCTTTCCCAGAAGATAATAAAATTTACATAAACTTAAGTTTGATAGGGAACATTTAAAGACATACATAAACATGCTACTGTCCCTTGAAATGTAAACTTAACATGAAAATTAATGAGTTTATTACAGACATTTACCATGGTTAATATAACTGACGAGATCACTGTCTCAGATCTTAAAGTCAGTAGTAGTTCGAGATTGATACTGATTCAGAAAACATAGTAAGTACCAACGCTATAATAGTAAAATGACAATTCAACCACATCTTACATCTTAGTATACTTGCCTCTGAATTAAAGTTAAAAGTCTTTGACGACTCAAGCTCATTCTGGTCAGGCATTGCATCGCGATGATCATAGCAATACCACAAAGTCAGTTCTTCAAACACAATCTGGTCTCGTGGTAACATTAGGATAACCACCTTATTTCTATATTTCCTTTATCGTCCTCAAGGCAAATCAAGGACAAGTTGTTCTAACATTAAAGTTAATTATGAGCTGATATTGAGAAGATATTTTACACTGTGATTTGAAATAGCTCGTCTTGGCGTCTTTGTGAGTTTAAGGATAGTGAAAAATAATACTTTAATTGAAAATTGACACAATAGTGTTGTGGGCAGTGGAACTGAATTATAAAAAGGAACACTATACAACAATCGTTTGACGCTCTAGCGAGTGTATTTGTATGAATCGGTGATCATTCATCAAGCCATGTGTTAGCTTAATCATTTTAGAATGAAGGCATTAAGTTTTGAAATTGCGTTGTTATCAATACTTTGAACGGACTTTTTGTAGCCTCAATACTGAGATTATATCTATTCAAAGCAAATCCTTTTATCAGAATTCTTTTTTACGAAATGAACACTCACAGAATGAAAAAATCCTAAAATTGATTTCTTATTAATCGAGGGAAGGAATACCTTCATCTGATGCCATTTACGTGCCCTGCACGATACATGGCTTTACAAAGGAGATAACTATATAAATAACAGCATAAAAGACTTTCTTATCAATCATTTCTTTTTACATTAAAATGAGTTTATTATTGATTTTGTCCTTGAGTATATGTTGTAAAAGTGGACTTCATAAAAGTAGATGCAACTAAGTAATACATTAAAAAAGACCGTCAGGATGTCCACAATAAACAAATACTAACACTAGTCATTTATTGGTATGAATATTTATTTTAAAAAACCGTAACAAGTTACCGCCTTGAATTTATCTAAGGCAGAGAGAAAGGCTGATAAGAGTTGATGCTGTTTAATAGGTTGTAAGAGGGCGTTGAATTGTCTCTTTTAGAACTGAATCGATTCGGATAATATTGATATGGTCTACTATTTTAATGATTGTTTGCTACTGAGTGTAAATTGTTGTCAAATTTGTGATACAAAAGGCGATACTAACATCCATTTATTGGTGTGTCTAATGTACTGGTAGTTTCAAAACTGTGATGAAAACAAAGTGCGATATTCATTCGGTTTATCACAACAGCTAAATATACTTTCTAGCTTTGCACAATTAACTAAAAAAATGAAAATTTCAGTGACTTGCAAACATCTTTAACTAAATCATATATCATGTACACTTTTAACAATATGTATTGGAACAGCCGAATTTGAAAGTACGACAAAGCCTATCTTAAGCTTGTATTTCAATCTAATGAAAAATGTAACAAATTTTTCAAACTTCAGTGTATTTCAGTTCAGATTTAACAGGACAGGAGGTTGCATATAGGATCAACTTACAGTCACGTAATAGCGAGCGCGTCCTTGTATATATTCATCATATGCATGTGCGTCCCAAGGAGCGAAACGAAACTTCAGAAGTAGCCTTTATTTCCATCGGAAACCACTGTAACTGAACAGCGATTGCTGTGCCATATCTCTGTGTCGAACGTCACCTTCGAAATCGTCTGAAAAATGCTCTAATGGAATCTCATTTGTTTATCATTAAAGTAGACCACGGCATGGCAGTCACAAGCTGTATCTCGCATATCATACGTCGTCTCGCTGTCTATGTTGATCATTTACCTCGTGTCTCTTTCTCCAGGACGGGAAATGAGTCTGGCTGTGTTATTTGTACCCGCTGTTCAGTCAGTACTTTCAGCAGATACATTGTTCCTCCCTACATCGATTGATTCTCTCTGACATCTGTAATATTGAGTTTATATTATGTGAAGTAGTGAACAAAAACACACTTCCTTAAGCTGAGTTAATTGTACTACAGAGGGACACCAATTTTCTTGTCACTGTTAGCATATCAAGTAAATGAGAACGTTAACAAACTCAAGTACAAAAGAAAGTAAATCAGGACAAACTTTCGAGCATTCAAAACGTTGGATATTCAAAGTTATCTATTTTCAAAAATTATTCAACACATCACTTCTCTATATTGGTTTGTGTTAAATGGGGGTATACAGCTGCATACCAAAAATTTGTTCACATACCTGCATAACGTAGTGCAAATATCATATAATTTGGTATGTCTTTGAGTCATCGTAGCATTACGAATAAGGAAATCCGTTTCATCTTTAAGCAATCATATGCCATATACAAGAGTTAATCGTGATAGTTTTTGGCAGCTAGGTCACTGAAGTGACAAGGGGTCAAAATTTCTAAAACAGTAATTCTTATTTCTCTCTACAAAAATCGTAATTAGTAATCAATAGCTTTAAACAGAAGTCACGTTTATTCGTTTACATTAAGTCAGTATGATTTAGCTGATTTTGTTCTCAGAGAGTCGAAATGGAATATTTTAACGAAATTTTAGGAAATCAGAGTTTCGAAAATGTGACCCCTTCTGTCTATGTAATCATGCTAAAATTCGAATTTTTGCACTAGAGAAGAGTGAATCACACAATCATGGCTATTTTCAAAAATGGCTATTTTACACATTGACAATTGGAGATCCTTTGTAAGTTCTTCTGTAATGAATTTATTGACGTTCAAAGAAAACCCAAATTACCTGATATTAGCACTTCGATGCAATAGTAAGTGAACAAACTTTTGATATGCAACTGTATTTTGAAATTTACATGGGTAGATCAGGGGACATTACGTTGTATGAGTTCCAGAAATAGTGGATAAATCTTCGCATAACGTAAGACGTCGGAGGACGTCATCGAGGATACGTTGCCAATTTTCGAGAAGTGCCTGTTACAGCTATCATATAGTGACCGGTTGCTATGGGTGACATCTAAGTCGTCTTCCCATATGGTCCCATATATGGGATCGTGATGGCCAAGGCATATGATGTTTTGTCGGTTTAAAAAAAACCCACGGCGATCCTGGCGGTATGTGGTTTTTCGCCTTGTCCTGTTGAAAATATATCCCTTGCTGCTACATGTGTATGAATGACACCACCACAGGCTGTAACACTTGGTCCCTGAACGTTCCTGTGTTCGTGCTGATATTGTGACCCTTCGATGCCGTTGACGTCGGGGTGACGAAACTTGCGTAGATGTAGTATGCGCAGATATCATTCTTCTGCGGGAGTTATCACGCTCGGTCTTCCGCTTCTAGGACGGCCAGATGTCTGGTCAATTTTGTAACATAAAGTCCTTGCAATCTGGCTGTTAAAAAAACCCACTTGTGACAATCCGATGACTCTTTAACGCTTTGCTGCTGTCAAACGTGGCTTCTGCTATTTCTGTAACACGAGTAGTGAATTATAAAATTTTCCGCTTTTTATACTCTAAGCGGGTCCATTTCATATGTAAATGCAAAAAATTTATGATTTAAAAACAAAGTACTTGTCCGTTAACTGATATGCCTCAGTTGCATTTGGGCGATATGTTTCCATTGTTTCCATTCATTAAATTAGGATAAAACATTTAAACATTGTATCTTATCAAAAATGATATCAGTAATCGAAAATCTCTGGATGTGTTCATTCTTTTATACTGCAGTTTATAGACATCGTTACGTCGATGACCACAAGAAAAGCACATGATAAGGAGAATCTGGTCCAACAGAAATACACTGATTATAGGTAATGCAAATATATTCCACAGTCATTTACCGCAGTTGATGGGTGAGCATTTGGATTTAGCCAAAGCGAAGATGGGTGTTTTCAGACAAATTGGTATTAGTTTTATATGTTTAGAACACGCCCAAGTGCTGTATTAGCCAACACTGCTGCCGTTGAAACCTATTCATGATGTAAAGTTATCGAAGGTACCGGTCTTCATTCGAGGTTGTAACCGTTGGTCTCCCGCTTCCAGTTCGGTCTTGTGTTGTTCCAGTCTGCTGTAAACTCTACGCAGCCTTAAAATGGTGAGACGATGACATCCAAATGCAGCAGCAACATCCCCGTCAGCCGACCCGGTCTGCAGCATATTCCAATGTTTACGTTTTGGGAATATGATTTTTCAGATAAAATATCAAGTGTGGCACAAAAGTACAAAAATCCTTTTAATCGATTAACATGTGTCAAAGCTTCCTAAAACAGTCGAACTACATTTGAGCCAAAATAGTGGAATTGTTTTTAGGAGAGATACATTAATAACCTCAGAAGTTGTTTATTGTTTAAAGAAATTAACGAATAAATTTTATCCAACATTATTTATTTAATGTTTAAGAAATTTGCATGCATGTTCAAAGTAGCAAATAATATTTTGGCTCAATGGCGTTCCTTTTTTTTCAATTTTCCATTCCAGTTTTTCTGATATCAAAAATAGGACAAATGGTCCCACCGATGAACATATGGCAATTACATAATTATAGGTAAATTGTCAAATGATTCATTTTAGCGAAATAAGGCAAAGCTTATGGGATGTCAAAACACAACAAACCAAATTCCTCCGAGAATTTTACTGTTTTATTTTAAAGAGATGTATAATTTGTTTAAATGTTCAGTTTATTTTACCTTTGACTTAGAGACAGAAACATGTACTTGGTTCGCTTTTGAGAAATTTGAATAGGTGTGCACTATGAATAATAATGACTGATGATATCAGAATTACTACACTTATTGCAAAACGCTTGGAAATACCCTGCGGATGGATCGAAATAAAATTTCCATCTTTCCATATTCTTTTGATGGGTTTATGTACGGTATCAGATCAATTGATCTTGTTTTGAATTGACTATGTCTATGACTATATGAATTGCTAATTGGGTGTCTTCTGCTCATGAGACAGCTAATGCCTAACCCTACACGTATTCTGGTAATAGTCAGATTATTAACGTGTTTGGTTAGAAGGTTAACTTTCATTACCTAATAAGTTTTTTTTTACTTTTCATTGGCAACCAATCTTAAACTCCACAGAACACTATTTATAGACATGTTCTGAATTTTATTTCTTGTACAAATTCAGTATACACAAAATAGTTTTTGTTAGTTATCGCATGATATTTGCCATTAATAAAGTTGACAAATCGAGCTTTGTGAGGTGAGGTGAGTTGGTGTTAAACGTAGCTTTCAAGAGATTTCACTTTTATCGCGGCTGCTAGTATTATTGCATAGAGAATGCCCTCAACACCATTGTGGCTATGCATTGCAGTGAAACCTGCGAGCATTAGCTGGAACTAGTTAACCATGGGTGGTACTGCGCTGAAATGCAGTGTAGCATTGCACCTAAACCTGACGGCGTGTAGAACAGTTCTCTACTGCAGACAAAGTTGCTTAGCCCCTGGCGGGATTCGAACCACAGACCCCTTGATCCGAAGCCGAACGCGCTAACCACTGCGCTATCCCGCCCCGAGCTTTTTGAATGTGGACACAAGTTTGCCAAGTTTGAAAATGTCATTATTGACACAATTTGTATGATAAAGAATAAACAATGAATTATAAACATGTGTTGCATCATTGTCAATACTTATTACAGTACTGCATTTTTCCTTTCACTATAACAGACACATTCAGGACAACACATACATGAAGTCCAACATTCGCCGAATGACATTGTATCAGCTGGTTAACATTCAAGGTAAAAAGGTTTCTGCTGGTCTCATTTCCACTCTTGCAGACCCAGAACAGAAAGCGAGAGATGTATGATATGTAGAAGTCTTATCTGTCATCTCCAGAATTCCAGAATACAATTTTTATGAAGTCAGCTCTTAAAGGATGACAGAGTATGGTGTTAGAGTTAAATATGTCAAACTTCATAAATGGTGTTATGCTTGAGGAGTAGTGGTTGTTTCTGAAAATAAGGTTCTTCATGTCTTTACATTTATCCTTACTGTTTTACAATAAATTTGGACTTAAAACTCAATAATTAATTACAATATCTGGATAAAAACAGAAATGATTTAGCCATATGAAATTATTTAATTTTTGCATCTTAGGTAGACATTAATTTGACGTGTTTTGTTAATAGAAATCTACAGTGGGCTTTGTTATATCTTTTTAAGTTGTCAAATGTCATCAAAATAAAATACAGGAATAATAACATTTTCCAAATCAGTTTATTTCACTACGTGGATTTAAAGCGTGTCAATGATAAAAGATTAGAAATAGGTTCGTGACCAAAGAATCCTGGATTTACAAGAACTGACGCACGACTTAGACAAGGCCTAACAGCAGGTGTTTTCCTCCCACCACGTTGGCATGAATAAACTATATAAACACCGACATTTACGTTGTTGACAATTCATTCAACATGAAGGCTGTTCTCTTCCTCGTTCTCGCCTCCATTCTGCTTCTGGGAGCCATCAGTGAGTTTGTCTAAAATATTGAGTTTAATTTCCTTCAATACTTTAAACGTACAATTCAAATGACCGTGCTTATGGTTAATGATGATGTTCACTCGATGTGTCATATGTCTATTTAGCCATCAAAAAAATCCTAACAAGAGTGAAACCCTGTTGTTGCATTCAGAGCAACATCAAAAACATTTTTTCAGACATCTTTGAAATAATGAAACTCAGTTACTGCTTAAAACAAGCAAAGTTACTAAAATATGCTTTGGCCATGCGTGTTGAGACTGACAACTCACAACCTTACTTCCTTTTCAGTGTAGAAATTAATGAGTGGATGATACAGATCAGCGTTTAACAATATTTATATTGAAAGAAGTTTATCCAAATTCATTATGAAAATATTTTGCAAACAATGATTTACAACACAGCACAATGCCTAATTGATCACAAAATCAATTGCAAAATGACTTGCGATTTTGGGTAATGTCAACAACAGATAACATTTACGCAAGATAACCAAGTTACATTTTCTCTTTGACATATGATGAATCTAAAGTTGTTGCCAAATCAAAATTCTCTCATTCGGAATTTTTTGGCGCAGACAAGGCCAATCGTGAACACTTGAGTAAAAACTTCTAAGCAGCATTTAATTATATGTGTTTTCGTATATGTATACCATATCATTTATTGAATGCCCACAATTTCCTACAGCTCCAATGGCTGATGCCCAACACTGTAGTGGAGACTGCAGCACAAACAGCGATTGTGGTCATTGCCATGGTCATTGTACCTTCTACTGTGACCACCATGCTGGCCATAATGTCGGACAGTGCAAATGTCAATGGTAAGTTCTTTTCTGTTCCCATTAAGGTGTTTCATTATTTGTCCAACGATAATGAGCAAATAAAGTCAGACTGTGTTAGAATTTGTTACATATTCAAAATTTAGAAGAAGAAATTTCGGAGAGATGAATTTTTTTAAAGGTATCTGAAATATTCACACACAACTGCAATTTTACTGAAAGAGTATATTTGTTATCTCAAGTTGTTAAACAACAATAAGAAATTTTAATCTCTCTGAAAATATTTTTCATAGATGAACCTTAATTGTTGATATTTTGTATTCACTTGATAAATTCTATCATTAGTTGGTAAGCCCTTTTCTTTTCATTTTCAGTCATTTACATATTTCTCCACGATATTGAACAAATCAGGATAGACCAATTTATTAATTAGGAACATATTCTAAAATTAAGAACTGAAGAAATTATGATCTTTTAAATATATGACAGATGTTGGAAATCTTACTCAGATAGTTCTCGCGTTTCCTCATTTGTGAAATGTTAAGTTTGCTGATCTCAATTTGTCAAATAGTCATCGATATTGATCATTTATGCAAATCATTGATATATGTTATAGGTTGATATTTTTGTAAACAATCGTTTCTCCTGTAAAATGACTCTCTACGTAAAAGTTTAAGACCAAAGTTCATTGTAAAAACGTAAAATTGAACTCTATTTTATATTTTCATTCTGAAATGCGTGTTTTTCAACCAGTTATCAGTTAAACAAATGATGGTTGTGTAATATGATACATATAAGTAACACAGAGAACTTTTCTTTCTTTTTCAGATCACATATGAAAGTTTTATAACGTATTGAGGTTAAAAGGAATAAAATATTTATCATGAAGCTCTTGCTTTTGTGATTGTTGACCAGAACGTTGCTTCAAAGATTCGATGACCATTCTGCATGTGTGAAAAAATATCAAAGATAATCACAAGTTCCCTATACGCAACTAAGACACAAATTCAATAAATGTGAAGGACATACAATTATGTTGGCAAAGTTGAGGGATAAAAAAGCGGAAAGTCAACGGATCAAGAAGTCGAGTAAAGTAACATTTCAAAGAGCGTTTCCTCTGGTTTTAAGCGCAGTATATTCATCGTGTAAGCAAAAGCACACTGCTCTTTCTGTTAAATTGTTAAAAAAAACTTTAGTCAATGATAAATCACGACAAAGATATATTTGAAACAAACATAGGGTTATCTTTACATACATTAGGGGAGCACATGCATGAACTATGAGAAATACTAAATCCGGAATGATGGATGACCCGTTCATTGATATTATATGGATTATCAACGAAACTAAAAAACACACATAAATCAATACATATCATAAAAGTAACGAAAATAATGATAACTTCTCTATAAAAAAATCAGAAAAACGTATCAAAAAAGATTTATTCCATAATTCAAATAGTGAACATTGTTGACATTGATTAATAAACAAAAAACGTATTTGTTCTGATGTTTTCCCTGTATTGGCAACAATACTTGTCTGATATGAATCGTCAGCAGTGTAATTCCACTCATGTATAAGTAATTGTGTCCTAGCAATTTGAAGATGTTGTATCTTACAATTATTGTGTTTGTTTTAAAATACATAAAAAAACCACTTGCATTTAAAGCAAAAGAACACGTTCAATCCTTCTAAATAGAGTGAAACACTTTGAGCTGTTAAAACCACTTTAAGAAATGTCCATTCAAGTAATCATTTGCTCAAATAGCAACAGGACGGTGAACAGTAACATTGGCCTTGACGATTTAGTGAAAGACAGCTCTATATTGCTCTAACCATACACCTAAAATTGCTTTCAAATTACAGCCAACAAATCATAGTGGTTTTCTAGGAAATTGTTTTGCAACTAAAAACTCAAATAGCGAATCAATGGTTTTTTAGAGCATTTAGACGTTTCATCCATAACAAAAAAAACTCCCAAAATGTTATGCTCTTGATATCAGCTTCTATATTATAAACATACAGTCAGATACAGTACTAATTGTCCTTTATCAATAGTTACTTACAAGGCAGAATGTTATGTAATAAAGCGTTATTCGTAAACATACCTGATATTTTCAAGCACATGGTTAAATGATGTTGAACTTTGATAAAGTAGCAAAAATATTCACAGAAACGTGTGAAGTTTAGCAATTGACTATTATAAAATAAAACAAAAAAGTTCAAACAACACAATTCAAGGAAACAGACAGATCATTAAACCATATCACCTGCTTATTAAGCAAGCATGTACATTGAATCTCAATTCAAACAGACGTTTTTATTCGAATAGATTTAGTTTCCTCGATTTACTGACAAGGGAAAAGTAGCTAAGAAACATACATAAAATTTGTTATTATTATTATTATATGATTTTGATGAATCCACAATAACTTATAAAGCCATGAATCTTATAATTTAACATGATATTTTGTTCACATTTGAACAGTCAAACAATCTTCAAAATGTGAAAGTGATTTTCCTATTTTCATTAAATTTTGGAAAAATGTGAATTGAATGTCATTGGTCGAAAGTATTTCCACATAACTATGTCATCTGCTTTATGCTACAGAGAATATATACCACTGAAGAAGTTGTATGCTAGCGCTAAGGATTTAGGTTATATGTAGTATGTTTGATGCTAAGTGAAACGGTGTGTTCAATATTTGTGTTTTTCAGGTTAAAGGTAAACGCTGTTTAAAATAAATGAAACAAGCAATGTCATAAGAGAACGTCCATATGTTTGCTGCACTATGTAGATCATCTGCGTAAAATCATGCAGAGAAATTTGGATGTTTTTTCAATAGAATTAGTATTTGATAGAATCTAGTGCAACAACTCCATCTCTAACTTCATAATAGGATTATAGACTTCATAATAAAAATAATAATTTCTTCTTACATCCTGTTTCAACAAGGTATCCTTATTTTCGAAGTCTTTTACTTTTTTATAATCTTTAGGGAACATTCGACTCGAAACTGACTCGGCTGATTTCATAAATTGAAGTTACGAATCAGTCCTGTCATCCAGGCACACTCAATATTCTAAAGAACCCGAATTCTAATCAGCATGCTAGCCACAAGACCATTGGCATTAATTGCACGAAGAGGAATCATGTTTTGTTTATCAAATTTCAAGTTATTAAATAATTACTAACATACAAATCGCAAATAAAGAAAACGATAATAAAGTTTGATTAAATGAGAGGCGTTAAGATAAACCCACATATCTTGTATCAATAAATAAGACTGCACGCAAACAACTGTTTACGTACACATTGTTACACACAAAATCGAATGTTTTAGCAAAATGTGACTTTCTAGATCTAGGTTGATTTATTGGATCGATACCCATGCCGGATACAAGTCATTAATTTATTACCAATAGGATTTGTGATGAAAATAAAATAAAGAAGAACTCAGTCATATTCTTGCTGTACATGGAAACTGCACTAAGCATTTACGTTGTCTGGACATTATAGACCTCTGATCATTTGACGGTTGTGTTTTTATACATTGATATTTTATCGAATGAGCAAGACTATATCATATAAATATAAGGTGATATGTAACAGATTACTTATTTGCCTTTACATTTAATTAAACCTCAGCTTGTTGCATTGAATAACATTCATTGTGTACTCAGTGATGAAATAAACAGATAATCGATGTGCACGGGTTCATTTATTCACATCCGCTTTTGCATTAAAGGGCCACAGAGTACATAGTGTTGGAGTCAAATATGTCAAACTTCATTAATTGTGTTTTTCAATAGAGAAATAGTGGTTGTTTCTGAAAATAAGAATTTTAGTGCTCATCAGTTCAACATTGTGACAATAAACAGACTAAAGTCGTAATTTATGATCGAAAATCGGACAATGGCGCGCGCCAATGATTGTAACGTAATTTTTGAATCTTATTTACGGCATATTTCAAGACAAAAAGGAGCTGATAGGGTTAAGTTAGTTATCAAACATATAAACATGTAAATGCGAAACAGAATTTCGATTTCTTAACATGAAAATGGCCGTTTTTCTGTTATCGTTGATAACATGAAAATATCGTAATTTTGACAGTTTAGAGTTAAAATTGAAACTTTAGAAAGGCGATTTGAACTTACTTAAGGACAAATGATATTTTAACTCTATGTCAAAAACTGTATGTCACTTTAATGTTTCAATTTAAATTTCACATATGACGCACAATTGTGAAGTGCAATGTATAAATTTCTCTATTCAAAGCTTAATGAAGCTATTTGTATAGTTCCTAATACTGTTCCTTTATTTGTTTTTATGCTTTCATTTTATACAAATGCTAGCTTATTGTTCAAACATTTTCCATTAGAGCATTTTAGAAGACTGTACATCTGGACATCAGAGATTGAATCTGCAGATACGTGCAAGTTTTAGTCGTGCAAGTTTTAATGTGTTAGTCGACATTCCAGAAATGATATGTTTGAAAGGAACACCATCAATAATTTGTCATATGTAAAATTACTTGTATTTGTAATGTTCATTAAAAATGCATGTTTCCAAATGTCATTGACCTAACTGCACATCATAAAGACGTTTAAAGACAATCTCCTTTTAAACACGTTCTTGTTATTTCTACAGACATAACTTAACCAATATACAAGGCAAATCAAGAAATCTTTAAATAGGTCATGGAGTTGTGGATCGAAAAATCAACAAAATATGTTCATGTTTGTCATCATTTTGAAAACTACACAAGCTAAGTGATATAGAAGTGATACAGCCAAATTCGTTGGCTTAGCGATCCATTGGTTGAATTGATATGGTAGTGTATTTAATCACATAAATCACCAACTTGTAAAAAATGCATCGAAATTGAGAAAAAAAATATCCTGCAAAATATAGGAATTTTGAAATCAAAACGCCAGTATTTTATGTTTTTTTCTTCTGTTAAATATTGGAGACCTTACTACTTTAGGATCTTTTCCAAAACGGCTGACAATAATCTCATCTATGTCATTTATTGTTACACATACACGTACTAGAAATGAATAACGTATCCATATGACATATTTGACATTTTTAGTTTAAAACTCTATGATAACTAACGTTCAACTTCTCTTGTCAATATAAGTACAAAGTATCCAATAATCATGATTAAATTTATTATTAGATTATTTTAAAAAACAAAACAAATAACGATAACAAATCAAACCTCTGGAAATTTGAAATCGTCTTATCTAAGGTGTGCGCGATAAGGGGTTAGATAATAAATAGTGAACATCACGTTGTTAATGGCCTAAAGGTTAGATTGATAACGTCTAAATCACGAAATTAGGTAGGGCTTTATAACATCTGTTGTTCACCCAAATCACGTTTTCATGGATAGACAACAATATAAACACTGACTGGTCTATTGCGCCATTCATTCAACATGAAGGCTGTCCTCTTTCTCGTTCTTGCATCTGTTCTGCTTCTGGGAGCCATCAGTGAGTTTGTTTAAAATATTAATTCATATTTCCTCTGATCGTTTAAGAGCAACATTGTAAAACGATTACCACAAGTTTCTCGTGTTCGATAGTCATGGTATCACCACGCTGTTCGAATTTATATTATCTCCACTACACGTATGTAATTCTAGTTTGCAAGTTTACAATAAAATCATGACATTTCATGTACAACTTGACAGAGACTAATTGACATTTGACATGTAAAAGGAATATTGCATAAGCCTGCACAAGGGGAAAAAGCATTGTCAAGTGTTTAGTAGACTCATTGCCCAATGTTGAGATCTCAATCATTATGCAGCTATTTTCAAAACTAATTCAATGTGTTACATCAAGATTAATTCACATAAGATTCTTACAGAATTTGGAATGTATGTTCAAAAGTATTTGTGTTTTGTGAAGAATAATATACAATTATAGACTCTTGTAGAGGTCGATATCGGTTTTTATTGACCTGAGTAAAACGATATGGACCGAGCTTTTGAAATGATGTACAATGGTTCATTTATGTTTTATGATGTCAACAGAAGTCAAGAGTATTTATTATTTTGGCACACTGCAGGACGATCTCAATAGCCAGTTCGAATTTAAAATCCTTTTTGTTAATTTCATTCATAGATTTAAAGGCATGTGGCTTTGTTTCAAAATAAGACAAAAGCCAGCAAATAAACTCTCCCTAACCCTGTTACGATAAATCTTAATCAAAATTGTTGTGAGATACATCATGATGCATAATATGCACACACTGAACTTCATCGTTTTATAATAATAGTAATAATGCTGCTTTTTGGGAGAGATTAGAAAATGCTATTGAAAACTCACTTGATCATACTTCAAAACTTGTATTGATTGGTGACCTAAACGAAGATCTCTTGTCAGACAAATTTGAGAATTTAAGTGAGATTATGAGCAGAAAAGCGTTATGTAATGTCATAAAAGAACCAACACGAGTTGGGAGAACGAGCAGAACGTTATTAGATCCTATCCTTATCAGTAGTGACATCGATGTGTTTGATAGTGGAGTGATTGATTTCAAAACAGGTATCAGTGATCATAGAGGCACATTTGTTGCCATAAATACAGTTATTTCAATGTCTTTATGTTATACAAGAGATGTATGGTGCTATGATAAAGGTGATTATGATCTATTGAATAGTTATATCCGTGATACTGATTGGAATGTTCTTATGACAAATAGTACAGACATTAATGAAGCAACAAATATATTCTATGATTACTTAGGAAAATATATAAAAGATTGTATTCCATCAAAGAAGGTAACGATTCGACCAAACGACAAACCCTGGTATAATTCTGAAATACGACGCGAATCTAGAAAACGAAATCGTTTGAGGAAAAAGGCCAAAAGAACTAATAGAAATGAGGATAAACTAGCATATCGCAAACAAAGGAATAAGGTTAATAATATGAAGTGTTATGCAAAGGAACAATATTTTTCGAATCTAGATGAATTTATAGCTGAAATGAGCAAAGGAAACAAACCATCATATTGGAAAGTACTTAGGAGACTCGTCAAAGACTCAGGTTCTATAAATCCTATTCCGGCATTAAGATCGAGTGAATCTGATAATACCCCAAGCATATTTTCAGACTTTGATAAGGCGGAAGCATTAAATTCGTACTTCGCATCTATTTGTCAGCTTGACGATATGGATAAAGCTCTCCCATTCTTTGAATTGCGTACATCAAGTAAACTTGATCATATTTTGGTAGATGAACGTGAAATTTCTGATATCATTAAATGTTTGCAGGTTAACAAAGCGAGTGGTCCTGATCGAATAAGCCATAAAATACTGAAATATATCGCAGATTCTATTAGCAAACCCTTATATTTTATTTTTATGTCTGTTATTTAATAAATCATTGTCAACAGGTAGATATCCGGATAGATGGAAAGAGGCACATGTAATGCCACTTTTTAAGAAAGGAGATAAATGTTGCTGTAGTAATTACAGACCTATTTCTTTAATAAGTTGTTTGGGTAAAATTTTTGAAAGAACCATCTTGAAATATTTATCAAATTACTTTCTTGACAATCATTTACTATATAAATATCAATCAGGTTTCCAAGTAGGGCATTCTACCACCCATCAGTTAATTGAGTTATATAACAACATTTGTTATGCCTTAGACAGACGAGAAGATTACTGCATGGTCTTTTGTGATGTGTCTAAGGCATTTGACAGAGTGTGGCACAGAGGTTTGATACATAAACTAGAAAACTATGGTATAGGTAGAGGATTACTGAAATGGATACATTGTTACCTAAATGGTAGAACCCAAAAGGTTTTTGTGAATGGTTCGTTATCAAGTACAAAAATTTTATCCGCTGGAGTACCCCAGGGATCAGTGCTGGGTCCATTTCTGTTTATTGTTTATGTAAACGATATTGCAGATCAGTTTGTGCTGCACGCTTATTCGCTGACGATACATCTATGGGTATTTCATCTATCAATCACAGGCTTATGCAAGATACGCTAAACAAAGATCTCCAAAGTGTGTCATGCTGGGCTAGACACTGGCTTGTTACTTACAATCCAAGCAAAACGGAAGCTATTCTGTTTAGTCTTAAGAACAAGAATGCAATTTTGAATTTAAAATTTGAAAACCAGTGCGTAGATTTTAAAAAGGCCCATAAACATCTTGGAATAATTTTTTCATCTGATTGTAAATGGAATACCCATATTAATAGCATTGTGAAGACAACCTCTTCCATGGTAACTTCCATGAGAAAATTAAAGTTTATGTTAAACAGAGAAACTCTGAATAAGATTTATATAGTTTTCATAAGACCACATCTTGAATATGCCTGTGAACTTTGGGATGGTTGTTCACGAGAGGCTTCTGATAAAATTGAAAAAGTTCAGTTCGAAGCAGCCAGGGTAGTAACTGGCCTTCCTAAATATGCCTCCCGAGAATCCTTATTCTATGAAACGGGTTGGCAATCGTTAAAGGAGAGAAGAACATATCGAAAATTATCTTTATTTTATAAAATATACAATGAAAATGCCCCATCGTACCTTTGTGACATTATGCCTAAACCTGTTGAAACTAAGACAAACTACAACCTTAGAAACGTGCGTGATCTTTCTTTGTCATATTCCCGCACAACTTTGTACAGTCAATCATTTTTCCCATCATGCACACAACTTTGGAATAACCTCCCACCGCACATTAGAGAAGCCGAATCAGTCAAAAGTTTTAAATCGTATGTACAACCACGTAAACTTAAAGCGCCATTATATTTCGCATTTGGTAAAAGAAAACTCAATATAATATATACTCAGCTAAGATATTCAACCAGTAGATTAAACAATGATTTGTATAATGTTGGTCTAGCAGAAGATCCTGGATGTATTTGTAAATCCACTTGCGAAAACTCTTATCATTATCTCATGGAATGTATTTTGTATTCTAATATTAGACAACAAATGTTTTATAATATAAGTGAAATATGCAACAGAAGACAACTTATTAATTTGAACATATTGTTAAATGGAATCGGAGACCTCTCTTATAATGATAATGTAAAGATTTTTAAAGAAGTTCATAAATACATTTCTCTTTCTGGAAGATTTGAAAACTAGATTTTAAAAGGATGCCCATGTTTGTAATTGCAAATTTATATTCTCCTAACTATATTTTACTATATTTCCTTGTTTGCTCTTTTGTATATATGTATTTCTTCTTCTTTGTATATATTCATGTAAAATGTATTATGTAAAACTTTATATACGTCAGTTTTGTACATAGGAGAGGGTTTCATTAAGTTGGATAACTTGTACCCAATCCTTTCTCTGAATAAAATATGTTTAAATCAATCAATCATCGTTTTATATATCAAATGTTCACAATCTCTTACAGCTCCAGTGGCTGAAGCCCAAGGTGGCGGCTGCAGTGGAGACTGCAGCACAAACAGCGATTGCAACCATTGCCATGGCCATTGTAACTACCATTGCAACCACCATGCCGGCAGTAATGTTGGTCATTGCGTTTGTCATTGGTGAGAACTTCAATTTCCCATAAGAGTACTAATTTCATTAATTTTATCATTATCATTTTTATATATCAATTATCAAATATATTTGATTCAATTCATAAAAGCAGCCTACAATGTATTCATTTTAACGTTTTTCTCTGCCTAATCAATCTAGGACCAGGACGGGTGTAACTGTGACAATAGATTCATTGGTACACATTAACATTCTTTTGCTTACTAAATTTTGTATTTGTGTAAATGACATAATTCAATTACAATAATACATGTACATAATAAAAAATAGCCTATTAAAAAAACCTATTTTTGTTTTCAGATACTTTTAATGGATGAAGAAATAAAGATATACTACCAACAATGTTCAGTACTCCAGTAGTGCTAATAAAATATTAATCGAAGCGTTCTTTTTTTTCCATTATATATATTATTGAGAGCCACCGTATTTACGCACGTTAGATTATACAATAATGATTTTGTTTACCAATATTCAGCACTTTTTCAGATTTGAAGTTAAATTGATCAGGAAGATGCGAAGTGCGATGTTTCTGTGTGTATACAAATACCGTAATCATTTGTACCACTTTCTTGATAAAAGTGTTAGGATTTGCATTGCACAATGCATAAGTTCTGTACATAGGTGACATAGACATACGAACACATATTTATGTACACAAGATCATTGCATTCATAACGAAAACATCTCAAGCACATGATCCTCCTTACCAAAATTGCAAATTTTTTTTGTAACAACACGGCATGCAATTGTTAGAAATTTTAAAGTTGGATGTTAATTTTTTAAGACTGCGTTTGAGTAATTGGCGAGTGCCACTAGAGGTACACTGTGCTGTTTTGTACACTGTAGTATCTTGCAATTTGTTGCTTTTATAGAATCTAAAAGATTACCGGTTCTTGTAATCTAATTTGAACTTATTATACTGCGATTTAGTTATGGCTATAGAACATTTAGTACAGAATAGTAAAACATATACCTAAAGCTCGAGTCCAAACGTGTAATGACGCAATTGAACATGGCATCATGAGACGCTCCAACAATCACGGATCGGATAGATTAAGATATCAGCCATAGAATAGAGAACCGCCACACATCTGGGTCCTACATGTTAACACCAGAAAATATTTATTAAAATGTCATGCTTAGAATTTAATGACATTTTCGATAAATTTTGATCATGGGTTAATGCATCTTGGGAATAATACAGAAATAGTGAAATTTGTTTCTGTTTTTCACGATTTGCACACTTGAAAGGATATGAGATGAAATTAGTTTCTTTTCCATTGACAGAAATTAAGTAAAACAATGTGTATCTATTTGAACCAGTTAATGGAATCAATCACGTATTCAGATAGTTTAGTACTGCTAATGGAAACTATTTGGTATGTGGTGAAAATTAAGTCATTATTGTTCTAATTCATACAAGAAATGTTGTGCTAATTCTTTTAGATTGTGTACCGTCCTGTTAGCCTACCAATTGTATGTTTTCGTGCGTTTACCGGGGTCGCAAAGGTGTTATAAGTATTGATTTAGTTTTAGACATTTGTCTCCATTTGCCCATTAAAGAACGTCATCATATTTATGGAAATATGGAGAGTGATTAAAGCTTACGTAGGTAATGCTGAAAATACAAGTCTCCGAAGAAGCCAACATAGCGTTAGCGTCTCGATGTCTTGACCCATAAGTGCTTAACAAACAGCCGCTTATATATATGCTCAAGTTATCGTTATTGAGAGACAAGAATGTTTTATATGATATCATTGTCTTCCTATTTTGTATTCACAAAGTATTAAAAGGCGATTTTATTTGGTCATGGTAAAAATTGTAATTGGTAATTGGCGGTGCGAATGGATCGATATTCACAGAATGTAGGTTACAAAGCAATTTGTTGTAATCAATGACAAGCGTAAATATACAATGTTTTGACTTTCATTCACTCTGTAACCTATTTATACGATTGTTGTTGGGTAAATGTTAGTCATACAGTCGAACCGTGTTAATCCAGAACGTTTTGGTTACACCTTGACATAGTCCGGATAGCAAATCAACTGGTTTGAAACATATTACCACGTAAATGACTGCGGTATATATATTTTTATAAGCACTCAGTAATAATCTCACATGTATCAATAAAATGATCTGCAACTATAAGAAAACACTTAAACTTAACACACATTAAAGCAATGTGCGAGTGATCACGAGATTCATGTTGCCTACAAAAAGACGGTAAACATAGTCTTTTCCGAGTCTATGTTCCTAACTTACATGTCTCAAATTAAGTGACAAGGGTTGCCAAGAAATCAACACTGACGCCAGGGGATTATCAATTATTGTCGTGTTGATGAAAGTAGCGTCTAGAGATTCGAAATAAATGGATGATTACTCGGTAGAAATATAGACATATGCGTTGAAATATCCGGGTTTCCGGTTATAGGGGATTCGTATTTTATTGAATCAAAAGGATCGGTAAACAAGCCATAGGGCTTAAAGTTTTTAAAATATATTATAAGAATGGCCGAATTGTCGGTAGACATGGATCCATTTTCACAGAATGCAAGAAACAACACATTTTTTATATTCTCCGTAATAGCATTTTTGTAAACGATAGTTTCAGCGTGTATCCGGACGTTTTGGTTACAACTTTAAATCGTGCGGATAGCGAGTCGACTGGTTATATGAATCAAATTAAAGCACGTTTATGACTGTTACTAAAGTGAAGAGTTCACCCATTCACTATCACTCTCACGTATATAATATCATTAAAAAATAGTTGGAAACAATCAGAAAACATTTTATGAGATTGTAAAATGTTAAAAATTTTGAATCGGGTTACATGAAATAAAAATGCACTTGATCAAAATATTCATGTTGCGTATAGAAAGTCTGTGTTCCTAGATAGCATCAATAATGTAACGAGTCGTGGTGATGACAGTAGTGAGTAGCGTCCAGAGCTGCTGGATATATCTATGATTATATGGTTAGCTATCAGCCAGCTCAAAAAAGAAATATGCATTTGTGCCCCCAGCCCTAATCCCTTAATCCCCAAGAAAAATATTTTGAGCTAGCTGATAACATTCCGATTATATATAGACACATGCTTTGAAATACCGCTGTCCGGAAATATTCGTTTCACAAGGAAATCATCCGGATGACGTGGTGTCCGGATGTAAGACGTCCAGTAAACGAGATTCCACTGTATTACAACAAATGAAAACTACCTTCTTCTTTTGAAGTCAGATTTAAGGATTTACCTTTGACATCTTATTAATAATTACGAAAATGACAGTCATGTGTATGCATCCATGTATACGTTTATTGGCTTTACTCAAATGATATGACATTGATACTGATTAGTTATTTCAGTAAGTTTTGAAGAATGTTTGTTACTATCATTAGTTTCTGTGTATCTAATCAGAGATCAATTTATTGTGAATCAAGACGTCTACCTTCAACCGTAACTTTTACAGTTCTGCCCTGACTTGTCCGTAGCCTCATGGATAAATTACCCCTTTTTTTATCTACTTATAGTTATACCACAGATGTGTTTCAACTTCAACCCAGAGTTTCCATAAGAAGAATATTCAATTACTTTATCAACACTTTTTGCGACACAAAGCATATTGATATCCTGAAAACTGAAAAGAGACAATTGTAAGCGTGGTCAACCCCCTTGGGTAAGTATTACTGTTATAAACTGTCTGAGTAGGTATTTTATTGGAAACGTGTATGATCAAATGTTTGAATAGTTATCAGTGTTGTATCACTCGTAGTAATCTTACCATGGATCGGCCTGGTCGTCACAGAGAAAGTTTAATACAGTTCAGCTGCTCTTGGCTGTATCACCAGCAGTCCAGGCTTTTTTAAAGGTTGAAATCTCATTCTAAAAACGACCATTTAATCATTTTCAAATGAACCTGATCTCATTAATTCCATCCTATGTACATGGATGTTTTAACATTACACCAATCTTCATATACATTATGTTTATATGACTAGTGTATCGGCACTTGATAACCTGACCGTGTGGACCAATGTCTGCTGGCCAGAAGTATCATGCAGACAGCTGCTGCAGGTCTTCTCCTCATGATTATGATGCTTCAAAGGTTACTGTTAAATTTGAAAAATAATTACTGCAATCTCTTTTAAATCAATCTAATCTTGTCCTGTGTATATGTACATGAATGATTGTAATTACACCTTTCAATTAATCCATTAAGTACAAGCATTGGCAGTTTCATGTACAATTTCACTTTTCAATATCACATTTATGACACTTTGATAAGGATTATTTGACATGTTGAGGTCAATATTATTATTTGACTTTCATCACGTCCATTTCTATAGTCTTATTACTAAGATATTATCTACTTCCAAGTTACCTTGAATACTACAGCAGTGCTAACTTCACACATAAAGGCGCAAGAGTAGAAACCGACGACAGACAAACCACACTCCAATACTGAATGCCATAAATCACCATGAATCTCCTTGAATCTGCCATCCCAAGCCAAGGTGAAACACATCATTGACGTCCCCCCGCTGACTCGTCATTGACCTCGCCAATGATCTGACAACAAGCTCAGTCATAACAGGCGTATCATAAGACAAACAAGTGAGAAGGGAGTGTTTGGAGTGTATCACGTCTTTGTAGTTCAATCGATGCACAGTCTTGAGAGCTGAACAATCACTCCATTACAATCTTGTTAGTTGTGACTGCTTCTGATATAACTCATATGTCAAAAAAAGTGTAGGATTCTGCCAATAAAACAACTCTGATTTAACCTCCTCTGATGCATTTGTTTACCTTCAAGCCGATCAATGGTATCTCCATTATCACCAAGAGAATGCTTTTGCAATGGCGTAACAGGAAGTTACTAAAATTACCGCTTTTGGGTTTATTACTAATGTTTATCGAATTTAAAAGTAAAATCAAAGATACTCTTTGCCTTTTTAAGATTTTAACGTTGTCATTTCATATGTTACCAGCAACATCCATGTTATCAAGTTTCTTGGGATTCAATTAAAATTTTGTTGTGTGATTTGATTTACAATTAAACGGTCAAATATGGTAGAAAATAATCAACCATGTAGTACAGAGAAGTACGGAGATCTTTGTTTATCAACCGATAATTCTATGTTGAATGTATCATCTTAATAATGCACACACAATGCTTATAGTGTGTGTTTATCCCATTTTATTCTGAAAATGTATGCTAACGATTTTGTTTTTTTGTCTGCTTCGAAGAGAGTAAGTTTATTGATCGTTCAAATAAATCAGAGTCTTTGCGCAAAAGAATTGCAATTCGATTCCAAAAAGCAGATTCTACTTACTCCTGAAATATTTTTTTTAATCAGTGTGAGAAAATTGCAGTTTAATGAAAACTACTTTTCTGATTAAATGTTTCAATTTGGGATAGTTAACAAGTTTTATTCAAGTATTGCGGCAAACATTTATAACAGGAAACTATTTCATTCATCCAATGGCAATTTTTAGAATTAAAAATATCGTTTTTCAACGACGATGCATAATAAGAAGGTCCATACCTAAGCAATATTTGTTTGTTTTTATGGCGTTATTAAGACTGTAGCTCAAACATATTTTGGTACTGAGGCTATAGAATGGCTGATCTGTTTAACCTTCCCTTTGTTCCCCAAAGAAGTAGGTAAGACCATAGTAGATTGAAGAGATGTTTTGATATGCAATGAAAAAGCAAATTTTGATTTGCTTCATGTAACCATTTGAGTTTAACATAAGGACTGTAAGCATAATTTTATCAAAAATATATATAAATATATAAATACATTAAAGGTAGATGAGACTTGCTTTAAGAACGATTAATGGGAGTTAATGGGGTAAGCATAAACTCTCCACCACAAAACCAACTTAAAATGTAAACGTGAGTCATCAATGAAATATAAATCAATATCATATATGAAGTTGTTAATCGTCTGATAACTTTATCAGACGAGATCGATTTTAAGTCGGCGCATGTGAAGCTTTCCAGGGTATCTGTTCGATTTCTGCTCTATCGGCATATCGTTCTGATCAAATGATGGAATGTGAACGGCTAAAAGGTAGTGTGACACATTTAAGAATTATTGATAAAACATTTTTCATGATACATCAATGCCATATGCATAAGTAATTTCCAATATAAATGAAGGTTCATACCAATATGAATCTTGATCTGACATACGTGATTACAATTCACTCTTCCAAGCAGTTTGGTTATATGGGATGAAATTAAAAATTCGTTGTTTTATTGTACTTTTATTTGTATAAGAATTTCAATTAAGATTGCGTTCGTATCAAATTACAAATTTAGCTTTTTTCACGAAAGTGGACTTCTCTTTTTTGTTATAGACGTAGGGCCATAATGGATTTCAGTGTATGTAATCTGTATTTTAAGGGTTTTTCATAATCCAGTTGACAGCGTTATGCAATTCAGCAAGTTATACCTGAATTGTATTCCTATTAAATTTGCAGTTCATTAAACATCTTATTGCATTGCAAGGCTTGTCGAGGTCTAGAGTCTGTAAGATTATAATTGATCTCCTTCAAATTACTCGTAGTTACAAATAGGGCAACTTGACAGGATCTTGTTACAGTGTTCGTCAAAAGCCCAGACACCTGAAAACATTCGTGGATGGATTCGTATTCATAGACAGGAAGATTTTATGAAAGAGGAGATAGCGAGTATGGCTGATTGTAACATAATTCTTCGCTTGTCAACCAGGGCTTTATCAAATACATAACATAGACAGGAAGCTGGGATGAAAGTAGAGGTTGTCAACTAGACTGTATAGTATACATGGCTTGGGGTTATTGGTATTGTTGTCTTTATCGAATTATGTAATTTATAGTCATATCCGGGCAAAAAGCTAACACATTCTATTAAAGTCATAGTCTCATTTTTGCAAGGCAACTAAACTGAACTAATTATTCTTCCCGAACAAAATCTGATCGCTAACACAAATATTTCCTGTCGCATTTGCAAAGATTTTCACTTTTATGCCCGTTTTACAGTTTTGGATGAAGCAGCTTATTGGCGTATGCCGTTTCAGACCGATGAGGTACCGAATCAAGTGCAATCTCATCGCGAATACGAAACACCGGAAATCTAGTCATCGCAGCGCCGATACTTATGACAGACGCATTCTTCACTGAGTTTACCACCTTTTTGTTGTTTCTATATTTGAAAAAGCGTAAGCTATTAGCTATTTTCATTGGATATTCAGCTGGGAAATTTTATGTGTTCTTCGTCACGGCCTTAGCGAAATGACGTGGTACGGACTAACGCTCGCAAAAAACATAATATTCGGGTAGGGTAGGGTAGTTTGAACTTCATTATTGAGGGCTAGAATGCCTGCAGAGTTCTGAAAATTGTTGCAAATGTCAGGAGAAAGACTTTCTAAAACTGTCAACTAGACATTGCTTCCAGGTTATCGTGAAGGCACCAATATGGTTTAACAGCTACTTTTCCTTTCATCAATAAAAAATTTGTCTTAGGTCAGACAAATATTGCTCTAGCAATCTTCTCAAAACTCATCAAAATGATCAAATTATTTCTCAATTAAAATACTTCCTCTAGTAATGTAGTAGTAGCCTTTATCACAAAATGACATTAACCATATGTATTATTATCGGAATTATTGACAGTAATGAGATATTGTTCATTGTTGAAGATAAATCAATGCTTTGCATCCATCGTCTGATTTGATTTTTTAAATAATCACATATACACTGAAAATAAATTAGTTTGTGTCAGATTAGATTATAGTTTAAAACACCCGTCTATTTTGTTGATGATGTTAACATGAATTTCATTCGCAACAATTGGTCAAAATAAAAATTCGTTGTCACAATGAAATGCAGGGTTTTAAGAAACTCAGCGTCCACAAAGAATCGTTATCCAACCCGGGTGAAATGGCTACCCGCTAACGAATCACTGGAAGGTTCGCTGCAGTGATTGGAGTAGCGAAGGATTTTTGGTTCGCTTATCAACAGGGGATTCCCCTCGTGAATCGTGCATTCGGATTTTGGAGGGTTGATCATCAATTTGATGTAGTTTATCTTAAAATATCTTTTATTAAATTTAACTTTATTGTTTTCCTGTGTCTCATTACGTGTTGTTGTATGTATCTTAATTTTATTTTTTATGTATATGTATCAGATATACTTGATGAATTTTGTTTACAAAACCTAGCAGTGACGGAGAAAAGGGGAGAATCGATCTGAGCTATGATGTTGCTAGATTCATTTGAGTAAATGTCCAATAAGTTCATCTCGTACGAATGCTGAATTTACAAAATATGCTTGTATTGTTTCCAAAACAGAATATTTTGGCACGTGTTTCTGACATTTAAAAAAATAGTTAGAATCTTCTTCAACGTAATCAAAACATCATATTTACATTTTCTTACAGATATCAATTTCCACCCTCCTTCATCGGACGTTAACTCATGCATGAACACATCAGTATATATCCCTAATCAAAGATGGTTTGATCTAATTATCAACCACTCAGGCGTATAGAAATAAAGCACAGCTGTCCCCGGAACAGGAAATGATAATAAAAGATGAGACAGACCATATACATGGTTAATCACACTTCAAGGAAGTTTTCAGTCACTGCAATCGTTCTACTCTCATTACGTTACTTGTCATGCTAAAATAAACCATGTAAATTCACTTTCTCTCAGTAATTCTGCTTTTATTTGTATATGTTTGTATATGGACGTAAGGAAGGAAAGGAAGGAATGCACCTTAATTTCAAAATGAAACAATTTGCCCACAACGAAATCCAGATTTTATCTAGATTTTCTCTTTAATTCCCGAACACTATGCTTTGTCGGAGTCTAAAGCAGTTCGCAAAGGTTTCAGTATCGTAATTTTTAGTTCCTTGATCGAAGCATGAAGAAATGAAAGCAGCTCAATACCCACGTGAGGTGATTAATTGATCCGCATTAAAAGATTGCACCTTTACTTTAAGTACTTAGTTATAAAAACAACCCAATAGTCCATGACATGATAAGGTTTACAGTGTATTCTGCGCTGTGGAGTTCAAAGCTCCGCTCCACATTTCTCAGCACTGCTGAAAGCCGAAAGACTCTGACGTCTGCAGACAAACGCTCTTGCCCGGTACGATACCGATAGTTCTCATTTCTATTATTTAATGGTCAACAGTTTTGTGCTGTTTTTCAGGAGACCAAAGTAATGTTTGAAATCAGAGCATATATGATGAACCAGCAAACAATCATAATTCCGTGCATGGTAGGCATTTTTATTATATCATTTTCATATATAAATAGCAAAGTGATTATGGCCGAATGCAATTAATTGCATTATCTCCAGCGGATTGTCAACGGATAATCGATCCCAGATATATACAGCGTGTGTCTAGACAGAAAATTTGCTTTTTCTATCACTAAGACACCGGAGTAATACCTCTTTAATTTCTGGTAATCGTCCATATAAGGACATAATGGTCGCACCATACATATAGTAGTAACCTTCTCATAAAGTCGTCAGATCATATATTTGCACTTTCATTTCCAAAAACACACACTATTTACCTAGAGTCTAGATAAGCAGTCATTTGCACTCATAAATTTACAAATAAAAAAATTGAAATAAAATAAGTGATATAACGGTTTGAAATGGCATAAAATAATTTTATAAAACAGTCTTTTGTGAACTTAAACACTCTTCTGCAGGCATAAAAATATAGCAATCTGATCCTTGTTTATGTAACATGACTTAATTAGTCTAATAAGACGTTTGCGAGCACAAACACAAACGTGGTTTTGATATATCTTTTATAATCTTGTAAATCTATCTTTAAATAGTTTGAAACAATGTTGAGGGAATGTTACCTAAACAACAACCCTTCATTTAATCTTTCCTTTCATCTCAGCAGGAAACTTTTGTCCAAAGTGATGGTAATGAAGCAAAAGTAATATTCACATTACCCTACTTCTACTCTATATGGATATCCTTGTTTTCCTCAAAGCTGCATTACAGCAACGCATTAGCTGCTCTTTGAAGCTGGAAGTCATATTGACTCCAACTGCTTTTAATGAACATCTGTATTTTCATGAATATTTTGATAATGAAAAGGTTTCATTGTTTTTTCTTCCTTTGTTTGTTTCATTCATAAATCTATTAATCGAAACATCTAAATAAATTTATGAATGATCTATCATCATAATTACTGCATTTTCTTCTTTCACAGTATTTGTTTTTAAGTTAATTGCAACCTACATGTTATCCTTAACGGTAGTAAATAGTTAATTGTTTAGACATATGAAGCTATGCTTTGGTATTTACGATAAATGGTTTACATCAAAACCAAGACAAAACACATTAACATCATCCTCACTGACAACTCGTTTATACATGATTGTACAGGCCTATTACTGTAACTGATTTGGCATCCCAATTTGTCAGAGACTTTGTTTTCATGATCATGAATTAAGGGTATTTGTCTGTGGATTACAATTCTGTTGTTTTCCTTCGGGAAGGGAAAATTTCAATTGTAATGAAAAGGTTGATTCCCTCAAGTTCACATCTTAGTTAATTGCAGAGACAAACACTATGGAGAGAAAATACTTACCCTTTGAATGTTGGTTCACTGATTCTGTTGTTCTGCTATTTACTTGCTTTAGCTTAATGAATGGACAGGAAACGGACACACAGTGGCCTGCATGTCATACTAAATAAAGGCATAGCTAGGGCCCGACTCACCATTGATGGCAGTTGCCACAGTTGATTCGCTCAAGAATTTCGTGTTTGCTTCTTTAATTGAGTCATGGATTGTGTGTTAATTTAAAACGATATTTTGCTGATTTCAATATTAGGAAAACTGCAATTACGCGACACCCATTACTTGTGTAAATTGTAAGAATACTGGGTCAGTTTATATCAAAGAAGCATGGTGTTTTTCAACCCTTCGAGGTCGTATACAAAACTATTGTATCTATGTGGGGTGATCTACGTTATTTTACATTTAAAAATATATTCGGCTCTCATGTGCATATGAATGAAACAAAATTATTTTCTGTAAGACAAGATCCTAATTGTAATAGCAAAATTTTTATTTATGTCATCACATGTTGCAATGAAAGTTCATTGGAAAACTGAAATGAAGTTAAAATCACCCATGAATTTACACAGATCTCATATGAATCATCCAAAACATACACGTACAATTCCATTGAGTAAATATTTAGCTTCGTGTGGAAGAAGGGAAATTTTCAGTTTTCCCAAAATATAAATTGCGTTTTGATAATAACAAGTATTCAGCAATAAAAGAAAGTAGATATATCAACATGTTTCAACCCGGGTTAACTTCTAGAACTTAATGTCTTCTTAAATATCCTTTTGTAACTTAAATTTTGACGTAAGAATGTAATGTAACGACGGCGTAACTGAAAGTGCCAGCTATTAGAAATGAAACCGTTTTCACTATATTTTCAATGCAGAAACTGTTATAATGAGTTCATTGTAAACTTTTTTTTACATATTCTTGAATAACTAACGTTTAGGGTATTCATATGGGATAGACATCAATTCAAACGGCAACTATAGCTTTGATCAATTTAAATATATCGATAAACGATATCCCATGTACATTTCAATCTGAATTGATATTTGGTAGTATTGGCTTCGAGATAGATTCTCTATAAGTTATGTTTTATGATGTCGGATTTTAACATATATTATTCTTATTTATAACATGTTTTATGATTATTTAGTGTCTCATAGGTCACTTTTGGCCGGACTCTTTTAAAGTGTGTGACACTTAAATAAAATAATCTTCTTCTTCTATATGCACTGTAAAGTAATGATAAGACTGCCACTACTCACAGCATTAATGAAAAACACTCGATTGCCTATAAGCACTGAAAAAGTAATGATATGACCGCCACGACCCTCAGCAATAATGAAAAACACTCTATTTCTCTTCACGGAAGTCGGATCGCGGCATTTGTGGGTTTTGGGTACATTCCTATTTGACATAAAGGAATAGAAACCTTCATTAATATCCCAGCTCTAGTGGCATTATTGGTTTACACTTGGTTTTTATTGGAAAATCTGACCAATGTGGCGTTATTTTGGGCTCTCACGAAACAGATTTATGTCAAAAAAAACAAATTCGAATTGTCCTGATTCCTTTAGGTAATCTGTTTATACTGAAAATGTTGGTTACATATAAAATTATTTAAGTAAAGAGTCTCGTTTTGAAAATCATAGCACATAAAAAAATCTAAAATAATTACGAGCAATTATTAAAATTTTCTGTTGTTTTAAGTTTGTCTGATGTTTTTTTACATTTTAACCACCAAATTGGAAAAGACTATAAACAATTCAACATACCTTATGTGGTTGGAATCATACACTATAAATTGTTTTAGTTAAGTGAAATTTTATGACAGTTACCGAAAATACCAGTTACATTAAATCATTTTAGTGCTTATCTTCTCAGTATATCGACAATATAAAATTCAAACCATGTTCCTTTATAAGGATGCAGACCAGTTGGTCCCAATTTGCCACTATAAATTAAAATGACTTATCTTTAAAGCAAATATTTGTTAGTCATTGCACAAATGAATTCCTAAATTCGACTCCCAGAAGCAGATTGTACAGAGTGATTTTTATACATGTAAGGCTTTGAGTTTCGCCATTGAAGAGAAAATCACATATATTTGATGTATACTATCTTCATTTCTTTTGTTATTTTAAAAACAACTTTATAACTTATTACTTTAAAACACAAGAACGTGGAAATATCGATGCGTTTGTTTGTGTATTTCGACAAAGATGTAAATATATTGAAATTCAAAATTGGCATTCCAGGGTAACATCGTCATCTTTTCTTAAATACTATGGATCAATCAAGTCTGCCCTGGAACAAGATAAATATGTCTTAAAACTTAATCCCAATAAAAATCTTATACGTATTTTATGCAGATTTCGATATCAAAGCCATAACTTGAACATTCAAGAACAAAGATATAGATAAAAAGTTGATATACATAGCGATAAAGTCATTTGCGACAAATGTGATTTTAATGTTTCATAAGATGAATTAATTTTCTACTTGTGTGTCCCTTTTATTCTGTGCAAAGAAAATTGTATATACCCAGCTATTATCATACTTTTCCATCAGAATTAAAATTCAAACAACTTTGTCAAATCAAATGTAAATGTAATTTAATCGGTTGCAAAATTTCTATAAGGTAACCCAACTGTGTAAAAATGAACTATTTTCAATGCGTGTACTCTAGGCCATGAGCCCTTAAATACTGATTAACTTCTTCTTCTTCTCATGCAAATGATATCTTATCTTGACACTTGATCATTAAGTATGTAATTCTGGCATCATGTATTCGAGTGGAACTACATGATGTGATGTTGATATGAGAAGGTTACTACTATGGTGCACCGGTTTGTCATTACATGGACGATTACCAGAAATTAAAGAGGTATTATGCCGGTGTATTATTTATAGGAGACAACATTAAGCAGGGAGATTGCAAATATACAGTCTAGACAGATACTATTCATACCTGCGATCGATTATTGATTAACAGTCTGCTGGAGATACAGCAAATGCATTTTGCCATACTCCGTTCGCTGATAGTAATGTAACAATTACATAATAAGAATATCCACAATGGAATTATAATTGATTGGTGTTATGTCATGTATGCCCTGATTACCAGCGTTAATTTTGACTCTGGAAGAAAAGCAAAGCATAACTGACCATTAAACTTATAATCTGGAAGTATTTTCTATTTTACAGTTTTGTCTTTTTAGTAACTAGTAAGTCGATTTACTAGTAACTAGTCAGTCGATGGTTACTTTTTATATGACACATGAATATGTATTCATTATCAAACTCATGTGTTGATCCCATTCAGTACGAAACCTCCCTAAATTAGTTATTTGGAGATAACAGAGATCTATGGGATACGACCACTCATTGCGCTTTTTTGTACTCTGCCATATACCTGTTCACACTAACCGTCATGTATGTTCCTTTGATGAAGAAAAATCTTGCAGAAGCAATATTCTTTTATCAATTTAAGGAGCACACTTTCACAGCAGTGTCGACATTCATAATTGAAATATCTATTGTCTTACAAGTGGAAAAGTCCTTTGAGGGCAGTCTTATTGTAGACTGAATCCTCTAAACTAAATAGATTATAACATTACATAACATAAATAATGTTCATCCACAAGGTGATATTACATATGGTTAATGCGCAGTGAAAATTGAACTATGTTGACTGAAAGGGACTTTGTCGTCATTCCTGCTTTACAAATGTAAACATTATTGTTTGTATGGATAATTCACTTTCATAACATGCTCAAAGTAATCATCTAAATTAATCATTCAAAACAATACTTAGAATTACATTTTTTTTATATATTGACGTTTGATATTTGAATATCGTTTTACCAATATGTACTGTACTCAATGGTAGGGCTTTAGGAAAGTTTCCGATCTATCCAAAGTCGACTGAAGTTCATCATTCAAATGATTTATACATGCAAAGAGGAAAGTGAGATGTTTACATTTTTGCAAAGAAAATAATCACAAGCATAAAGAGAGAGCAAATTGGCATCACAACACATGATTTATCCTTCCTCATTCAAAGTTCCATCTATTTTTGTTAAACGAAGTCTGGTCCAGTGAAGAACATCCCACACATATAGACAGAAGAATTGAGGCCCTTTCTATACAACCCGTTAACGTTTTGTGGAGGTGGGATAATAATATATATTAATTTTAAAAAAAAATTATATATAACAAGTGATTTTAGTTTTGAATTTCAGCTTTTGTTTAGATCAGTCATGGTAGTAATGCCTTATAGATAGAATATCAGTTCAAAATCACTAGCTAAAAACTGAGGTATCTTTCCTTGGTTGAGTGTTCATGCTCATGATATAATACTTTCAAAGTAAAAAATGTTTTCATATGGAAAAATTGTCAACCAAGGTTCTTAGCATAGACTGTAAATGTATTGGCATAAAGAGAAATGGAATAAACAAAATGTCTTTTATGTCTACTGACCATGTAACACCAATACATCTACCTCGGAAAGGATATGTCTTTATATTCTCAATACATAACCTGTTCTAACAAAGAAGTTCATTTAGAACTGAGAGCCAATTAATTGGCGTATCTAGCAGCTCGATAATTGATGTCAATGCGATAAGTACAGAAAACGAGGTTGAAGCGGTCTAACATTGATTAGAATATAACGACTATCATTTCATTACTTTATGAATAAATGAATAGTTACAAAGAATAAGTAGAGTTCTATCACTGTCTTTGTTTGGTAAGAGAACCACATTAAAGAGGAAGATTGCAAATATACTGTCGACACTGACTTCAATCACCCTGTGGAGAGCGATCACATTTGTCAGCTGTCAACTGAAACTAAGGACAATGCGACAAGTTGGACTCTGCTATGTTTTACCCGAGGTACATTTTAAAAACATACAGGTAATATGTTAGTGCTTCTAGTTACATATAACACACATGCATTTAAGTACGTTTATGACAATAATTCCTATCAAATTTGAAGACCCGAAGCCATATATAATGTAGAGTCTATCTGGCATCATCGACTTTTATTCCAACTTCCTGTCCATTGTATGTATTTGATAAAGCTTTTGTTACAATCAGTCTTAATTGCTATCTTCTCTTTCATAATACCTTCCTGACTATGAATAGCAACCCATCATCAAATGTTGTCAGTTGTCTAGAGTTTTGGCGAACGCTGCAGCTGTCTTGTCAAGTTCCTCTATTAGTAGGCCTATTTAAAGAAGATCAATTCAAATTAAACAGTTTCTATACCTCCACTACGTTTTCAATAAAAGGTTGAAAGAAATGCAGAGTTAACAGAAATACAAATCGGCCAATCAATCTTTTATTCAGTACTCAGAAGGCCTCAGGCCTATAAGTACATTACATTTGCATTTGTTGATACATATTTCACATTTATAAAACAATTCGGTTTCTGTATACAGATGCGTAAAATATATACATGGACAGGTTTTCAATTTCTTTATTATCTAAACTGTTTAAAAGTTTGGAGAATTTAAACATATTTGGGTGTACATAGTATTTTTCTTTGATGTATTTGTTTCGAATGTTACTGTAAATAGGACATACAAGTAAAAAATGGTATTTATTTTCAATTTCATTTGACTGGCAATATTGGCAGAGTCTATGTTCTCTCCTTATATTTAGATATCTACCTTTCTCAATAAAAAGTTCATGCGAAGAACATCTAAAACGTGCGAGGCTGATTCTATACTTTTTAACATTCAAACAAGATAGGTAGTATTCGGTACGGATATTGTTTTTAAACATGACATAGGTGTCGCATTTGCTTGAAGTTAATATTTTTTCTTGCCAATTTTGAAAATACATATCTTTTAGTCTTTGAGTAAATGATTTTACGAATTCTGGATATATTCCAGTTTGCTGGTTGTGCCAAATATTTCCAAAACCAGTTGAGAACAATAATTTCTTTACATCTGACACCCAGTTTTTATGTCCATTTCGATCAAATAAAAGCATTATAATATAGCATTTCTTTGGTAGGCGGTATGACGGCATGTATAATAGTTTTATCCAGTACCGAATTACTTTACAATAGGAATAGATATATAAAGGAAACCTGCCACATTCTCCATAAATCATGACACTCGGAGTGTTCTGTTTAACACCCAAAAATCTTTTACAGGCATACAGATGTACCTTTTCTAAGTTAACAAATGTATTCAATCCCCATATTTCTGCCCCGTATAAAAGAATGGGATTTATCTTTACATCAAATTTTTTGAAAAATGATTTCATATTGAGATCTCCTAGGATGTGTAGTTGTCTTAGAATTCCCATAAATACTTTTTTTGCTTGCACAGCGGCATATTTTACATGTACTGACCAAGATAGATGACTTGTGAAATACACACCAAGATATTTATAAGAATCTGTAGTTTCAAGTTTGCAATTATTGTAGAACCATCTTTCATTTTTTGCTAGTTTTCCACCATTTTTAAACACCACTACCTTTATTTTCTCTAGGTTTACTGTTAATTTTGACTGTTTACGAAAAATTCTCCAGTTCATATATTTGCTTTTGTAGACCAATCACAGTACTTGATAACAAGACGATATCATCAGCAAAAAGTAAAAGAAATAGTTGCAAAACATCTGGATGTAACTGTATACCATGTGAACAATTATTTTCGATCTGGCTGGCTAACTCATTAATAAAGAAGGAAAATAAGAAAGGACTTAATACACAACCCTGTCTGACACCAATTTGTATCTCAAAGGATTCTGATAAAATATTATTATTTCTGACACATGCTTTTACGTTTTCATACATGCTTCTTAAAAGGTTGCACATTTTTGGGCTAAGACCACGCACGTTTAGAATATTCCATAATTTATTTCTGTTCACGGATTCAAAGGCTTTAGCAAATTCAACGAACAAAGCATACAATTTACCACCTTTAACATTTAGGTATCTCTGGACAATACTTTGTAAGACGAACATATTATCAATGGTTGTGTATCCTTGTCTAAAACCTGCTTGACATTCAGTAAGTTTATCCATTGTCTCTCCCCAGAATAACAATCTCTTATTGAGAATTGAAGTGAAAATTTTGCTGAAAACACTGAGAAGTGTTATCCCCCTATAGTTATTTTCTTTGTTTAAATCACCATTTTTGTGCAAGGGGATGATTACTCCCAGTGACCATTTTTTCGGAAAATTACCTGTTTCAAGTATCAAGTTTTAAAATAATTCTAGGTATGGAATCAAAATGTCAGCCGAATATCTAAACAATTCAGGTATCACATTGTCTATTCCTGGAGATTTGTTTAGTTTAACGTTATGTATACTCTCTAATATTTCCTCTCTTGTTATGGGTGAATCAAGAATCTGTTCTGTTAGTTCATAATTTACGTCAGAATGATGGAGATTAACATCCGATTCGCCTTCAATAGTATCACCTTCTCCTAGGTTTTCACTCGAAAATAAACTTTGGAAGTGATCAAACCATTGTTTTGTGTCAATTTTATTAGTCTCCATAGGCTTTGAGTTAAGACATTTTAACTCATTCCAAAATCTTTTTGAATCATTAATGCTATTTTCAATTTTTAATTGTTTACTTCTATAATATTCTATGCGTTTTCGTTTACACAAGGCGTTATATTCATTTCTTATCTTATTATACTTATTAAGTGAGCTAGAATCTTTGTATTTTCTGAATTTATTCAGCGATCTACAGCGATCAATTTTCATTTGTTGACATTCTCTATCAAACCACTCATTTACAACTGTTTTTGATTTCCTAATATTTCTCTTCATATCAGACGCAGCTAGACCCAGTGCTTCATTAATATATGTAATACTCCTATCAATGCACGTAAATGCGCTGTCTACTGCTTTAACAAAGAGTTCCTGTACCTCCTCAGAAAAAAGTTTTTGTCTAAACTGTTCCAAGTTGTCCATATCCCAGATAAACTTAATACCAGTCTTACTCTCAGTATCACACACATCGTCTTGTTGTGTATGAAGCGCTCGTAATTTCAGCGTGACCGGGAGATGGGATGACTCAGCTCTGGATGGTATGTCGAAGTCATTAACAAAGTCAAATAAACCTGTAGATGATATTATATAGTCGATCACGCTCGCACCATTAGAACCGATATATGTAAAATCTCCTGTTTCTGAGTCAGAGCCACATCGCCCGTTCATATGGATATTTAGTACAGAACATAAATCTAGTAAGTATTTACCGAAGTTGTTTACTATCTTGTCAACGGAGAAACGTTTAAGATCGAAACAATCAAAAATAGTTTCAATAAATACATAATTTTCATTTTCAGTGAAGTCTAGTATATCATCTTCAATAAAATCCGACCTTGTCCCAGTTCTTGCATTAAAATCCCCCCCACAAGATGTAAACATCTGGTAATCCAGATAATATATCTAATAAGCTATCTTGGAAAATAGTAATTCCATTTAACATTCTAGATGAGATTGAGTATACCAAGTAGATGCTTCTGGGTGAATATATGAACATGCATATAAAAGATCATTTTCAAAGCCAAATAATGATTTGTCAAACACTATGAAGATGCTATTTTCGCTTATTATCTGCGATTTTATGAACTCTCTAAATTTATTTCTAATCAATACTGTAATTCCACCAGAGAGCCTCCCAGAATTTGATATTTTATCTGCATGTTTGTTAATTGATAAATAATCTGGAAAATATTCCTTGAAATCAGCTTCATTACACCATGTTTCGGTGAAACCAATTATATCAAATATCTTAATATATTCTATAAAATCATTGTCAAGTAATAATAATAATAATAAGAGTACTTATAAAGCGCACACCTCCATAAACAAGGTTTATGCTCAATGCGCATACATATTTGCAGAATGTTAAATAATATGTACACACACATATATACATATATACATAGCACTAGGTTGAATAATAGCGGTTGAAAAGGTGTGTTTTGAGCTGGGATTTGAATGCAGTTAGGGATGATGCAGATTTCAGTTCATGAGGCAGTGAGTTCCAAAGAAAGGCAGCGTTGTATCTGAAGGAGCGGGCACCAAAGGACTGAAGTTTGTATCGGGGAACCTGTAGTAGAAGCTGAGTGGAAGAACGTAGAGATCGAGATGGAGCATACACTGTGATTAAGTCCTGCAGATACCGGGGAGAGAGTTTGTGGATGGATTGATAGGCAAGAGAGAGAACCTTGAAGTCAATCCTTCCTTGAATCCTGAGCCAATGAAGTGAGTTTAAAACTGGAGTGATGTGAAATGCTTTGGGGGTACGTGTTACTATTCGTGCTGCATGATTTTGAATTTTCTGAAGTCGGTCAATCTGTTGTCTGGATACTCCGCAGAGAAGGCTATTGCAATAGTCAATTCTAGAAAATATAAGTGATCTTACGAGGAGAGCTGCAGTGTCTTGATTGATGAGATGTCGAATGTTGCCAATGTTTCTGAGGTGGAAGTGACAGATTTTACAAAGATTATTAATATGGGATTCCATTGTAAGACCTGAGTCGAGAAAAACACCAAGATTCTTTGCATTTGAAGAAATGGGAACTTCTGAGTTTCCCACAGATAAGCTTTTGATTTGACTCTTTTGTAGTCGCAGTTTAGGGCCAAATAGTAGAACTTCTGTCTTCTCATCATTAAGTTTTAATTTATTTTCCGTCATCCAAGATTTGATTGAAATGAGGCATGTTTCCAGTTTCGCTTTTGCTTGTGTTTGACTTGCTCTTAAGAGTTTAAAGCTATCCATCAGCTGGGAATCATCAGCATAAAAATGTCTCGACACTTGTAATTTCTGTTTCAAACCAGATACATTCCAAAATATGAATTTTGCAAACTTGTGTAAGTATGTATGGTAATCGTTCTTTAATTCAGTGTTCCGTTGCTGCTTCGTAGAATCTTGATGACCCTGGCCATGTCGTTATCTGCGCTGGTTTCTGTTCGAACGACGGAGATCTGATCTATGCCCACGACTCTGATCCCTACTCGGCCCTGGGTTGGCTTGTGCATTATTTGACTCTGTGGACTTCCCTGCATCTTTCTGTGTGGTATTCTCACTTGCACTGGTCCCCTCACTTGTAACTTGTTTGGGCACATCCATAAGTTTGCTTCCTTTGTAGAAGAATCTCCTGTCAGGGTGCTTCGTTTGTTGTCTGGACAACTCTTGTCTTTGTGCTGTAGTCAGATCGTTGGCGATACCAATGTTCTGTTCTCTAAGAATTTCCCTCATCTTAACGGAGTGCCACTTATCTTCCCAGTGTTGCATCTTTACTATAACTGGCCTCGGCGAGTCGATCTTCCGAGTAGAGATCCGATGAGCCCTCTCTATATCGCGTGGAACTAGAGGAGGTAACTTTTTTTTGTCACGAGCTGTATTCAGGATTTCCAGGACTTTAGCTTTGCTTTCTGTATATGTTTCTTTTTGTGAAGATTCTTGTACCCCGTAAAGCACCATATTGTTCCTACGACTCCTTTGTTCCTGTTCTTCAATTCTCTCTTCGAGATCATATATGTAGCTTGCTTGTTAGTTTCGAGTTCACCTCTTAAATTGCAAATATCAGATTTGATTGAGTTAACATCCTCTTTGATTGATTTTATATCAGTGCGTACCCTGTCTTCTGAGTCGTTTATTTGTTTCACGATATAGTCTCTCATTTCCTCCAGTTCACGGTTTATGGGACCTGGGTTAAGTTCGATATCCCCTGCTAGATGTATGGTCGAGGGTAGGAAGGTGTAATCTGTTGGCGAGGACTGTGACTTAGATGATCTATGTAAGTGGATCGAGCTTGTGACGTCACGACCCTGACAGGAATGTAAACAATGTTCGTTTATCGATCGAGAAGTGATCATGTTATCAACGTTCATCAAGAAGTGTTCTCCGTAACTTGTTAGAGAAAATGCTAGTATCAGGTGTACAGAAATCACAAATGCACATATAGAGTGGCGATAGGGCATATCGGAACTGTCACTGTACGGCGTGTACCTGTAATCAACATGGCCTACCTGACGTGTTCCCATGGGTTGTTTAAAACGTCCGATCCTTACGCTATAGAGCGATATGTCAATCATTATGAATGAACGAATGATCTGTAGTGCTATTTGAGTTATCTGTACTACTTTAGATACCTGTAGAGCTTGAATGAATACCAGATATTTACACTTTTTTCTCCGCTGTTGTTTTCTACCACTGTTCGCTAGGGGCGCATAACTCCGGCCATACCAGGCTAAATGACATGGATCCATTTGTTTTAGATGTCGTCTTGATGATAATATAACCGTACATGATTGTTATTGATATAGATAATAACAATTACAAAATTCATGTGAGATAGTTGAAAAAGAAACGAGTATCGTAGAGAGGTGCCTTAAACATAAAATTTTTTACAAGTACACATTATCAATGTCACTCATTGGAAGATATGATTTCATTCGGCCCAAATATCTAGGGCGAAAATCCTCATGTATACAATATATGACCCATATGTATTTCTTTAGGCAGGTTGGCTGTTTTTTTAAATCATATATTAATACAGGTTCTAACAATTGGAACCGATTATCAATCTTCTTGAACTCCAACATTAACGCTATCTCGAAGATACAAGAAACAATGTTTACGAATTATTTCAATCGCAGAAAGTGAAGGGAAAGTTCATATCGTGTAGCTGATGGCAAAGGACTAATGAGATGAAACACTGACTACGCTGGTTTTCTCACATGTTTGTCTTGTGAGGCGCCTGTTAAGACTGAGCTAGTTGTCTAATCTTGGTCAATGCCGAGATTGTTAGTGGACGTGAGTGACACTGTGTCTCGCCCTGGCTTAAGTCACGGCTGGAGATGGCAGATTCAATCATGATGATTTAAGAAAATCACTATTTGCCTCTCTAATGAAACCATTGAGTGTGGTTTGTTTATTAAAGATTTCTGCTCTGGTGCCTCCATGTGTGAAGCTAGTACCATCGATTTTGCAACCGTATGCATGGCCTCAGTATTAAAACATCAAACATATTTTGGACGTTTAACAAAGAATGTGATGAAAGTAAAATGATGATATTTATTTGCCCAGAAATATTGATGAAAACCTGAAACATTTTAATTTGTACTAAATCGAAAAGTTATGAAAAAACTAGTTCTAATAAATTATCAGACATGAAAAGAATTAATATGCTTATGAAACATTCACCATTTGTCTGCACGCACCTAACACAGTGACATATATATTTATGTTCACTGTCATATTTTGAATATTTAAACACATAAGAAATATTTTTGTCCCACTGGAAACTTATACTGTGTGAATAGTTTTCATCCTTTCAGTATGTTCGTTCATCCATAATAATTTTGCAGATTTAATATAAAATTTCTATGAATCAATAATCTAATGAACTTTTGCCTTTTGATAAATTCCAATTTTTTATTTGATTGTTTGAATTTGAATCAGTTTGAATTTGAACTTTGTATATAGTCATTTTAATTTCGGAACTCAAAATCCATACATCATATCTTTCTGGAAATGTACAACATTTTGACGACACATTTTGAGTATTCAGAAATTTTGTGTTCATTTCCATTGAAACATGTTGAATTCGGACTATGGTATGGGGTATCTTCATGTCTGTGCCAGAACTATTTATAATATATATATCTCTCTTAAACTATTCAATGAAAGTTATGAATTTTTGGGGAGTGGTGGAATCTGTCATCCTCTGATGACTATAGTAACTTGAATTTAATTTCAAAACAATAGTTGGTGGAATAGGTGGAAGAATGATATTTTGATTTTATGTGTTTCTTAAGAGAAACGTTGCACTAATAATCAGTGGAAAAAAACTTCAGAAAATACAAAAATTTACTCTTTTACATATCTAAAAGTTATATAACAAACAGCCAAGGCCTCTTTAAAGAGCCACTCCGTGAGTTCTGGAGTCATACATGTTTAAGCCAAACTTAATCAGTGGTGTCATTGGATCGCAAAGTATCGACTGTTAGCAAAAAGAAACAAAAAGCTAATTTGTTTTGTAAACTGACAATATGAAGGTAGAACGTCGCAATTATGATCGAAAACTGGACAGTGGCGCGCGTTAAATCGTCAAACGTAATTTTGGAGACTTATCTAATACAGCCACTAGGGCAGTTAGGAGTTGATAGTGTTTGTTAGGCTATATAACTATAATCCATGTGTATTGAACGTGATATCTACACCTCTGTGCATTTATAAGACTGTTTGTAGAATTTCATGGAAAACCAGTATTTGTCATATATATGTCTTTCGGACATGAACAATTAAGATGTTTTGAATTTATATCACCTCATATACGCCGCCTTCAAGAGTATTTCACTTATGTCGCGGCTGCTAATATTATTGCAGGGAGGAAGCCCGCAACACCATTGTGGCTATGCATTGCCGTGAAGCCTGCAAGCATTTGCTTGAACTAGTGAACCATGGGTGGTACTGCGCTGAAATTCAGTGTAGCAGTGCATCCAAACCTAACTGCGTGTAAAACAGTTCACTACTGCAGACAAAGTTGCCGAGGCCCTGGCTGGATTCGAACCACGGATCTCTTGACCCGAACGCGCTAACCACTGCGCTATCCCGCCCCCGTAATAACTCGTACCTCGTTGGTTATTCCGTTAATGAAATTCATCAGAGAGCATAACATTTTAAGTGCAAGTAATCCGATTTAGATTGTCGCGAAGCATAATGTATTGGTGCAATATACAACCACCCATGCACATAGGGCAGGATTCGCCGGATATGGTTATCTTGAAAGTGATTTGCAATAACCATATTTCGAATTGAACTGTAACCTAGCTTTGTAACGGCATGGAGAAGCAACTAACCTGAATTATACTTCCCCTGTGGCGGCCAAGGTCATCCATGGTCAGATTGTAACGAGTGCTACTACACTGATAACCATTCAAACATTCTACCAGACAAGTTTCCAATGAATTACCTACTCAGACAGCTTATACCAATAATAACTACCCAAGTGGGTTGAACACGTTTACAATTGTCCCCTCACTGTAAACAGTCAATCAGTTTTCAGGATATCACATTGGTTTGTGTCGCCAAAACGTGTCGATTAAGTAATTGACTATTCTCTTACTGGACAGTTTGGGTCTTCTGTTAAAATGTTTATAAGTGCAAGTTGTAAAAGTACATACGTGATAAAACTGTATTTTTTTAACAAACAAACAAACAAAAAATTAAACAAATAAATAAATAAATTGATGGATGGATGAAGTTAGGACAGTGCTACGGATTTAAAGATACGGTTGTCAGTCGCTTGAACTCATATACTCTCTGATTAGATTTTGTCTCTATACACAAAGCAGGAACACATAAGCTAATGATATTGACAGACATTTCTCAAAAGCTTACTGAAATAAAACTAGTCTCAGCATCATTCTCTCATCTTTAGAGTAAAACTTATAAAAAGTATACGAGGGCGCCATTGCATATACATGACGGATTTTTTGTAATTGGGAATAAGATCCATAAATCTATCAACATTCACTAGCAGAAGACAGTATTTCATTTGTTGGTCTGGAACAGTCTATTTTGATTTTAATTGAGGACACCGACTCCTTCAAATCTTACACTGTCAACTTAAAATCGGTTTTAACGATTTCAACGCAGACAAACACAAAGATTTATATTTCACTCACGCGCCTGCTCATATGGCCACACAGATGCATATCAGTACTTGAGATGGAAATAAAAGTGTTACTTTTTAAAAAAGGGTTTGAATTTTAAAAAGTATATTAATAGGAAACGCAACCGTTTGGAAAAATAGAAACAAATAAAAATCAGAGTATGTACATTTCTTTATACATTCTTTAAAAAGATTTACCAACAAATAGGACGTATTTACAAATTTTATTCAATTACTTTAATGATTATCAGGCCTCTGAGTTATCAGTCTTGTAAGGGTTGCAATGATCTATATATATTCTCGCTTATCTTTTTCTATCAAATGTTTTGTTGTACATACGTATCAATGTTTCATGTCATTTCATGTAAATGATGTACATCGTGAATTGGAGAGGTATTGATATACGCCATATGACTTGTTTACCGATCCTTTTGATTGAATAAAATACGCTTTAAACACAGTCAAATCTCCTATGACCGAACCGCGTATATCCGGAAACCAGGACGCCGATATTTCAAAGCTTACCTCTATATGTCTACTGAATAATCATCCATATATAGAGAAGCTCTTGACGCTGCTCTCTAATGTCTTTAACATGACTCGTTACGATAATTGATAACACCCAGTTCAGTGTCAATCAGCTGGCGACCCTTGTCACGTAATTTGAGACATGTTAGTAAGGAAAATAGACTCGGAAAACATTGTGATTACCGTTTTTTGTACGCAACATAAATATTGTGCTCAAGTGCACAATGATTTAATGTGACCCAATTGTCATTAAGTGTAAACTAAATGCAATGATGATCATGAATGAAAAAAAACCAAATTCACAAACTGTTTTCTTATTGTTGCTCATTATTTCTATTGATATATTATACGTGCGATTGTTACACAGTTCTTAAAAGTATATAAATACACCAGTGATTAACGTGTATATATGTTTCAGATAACCAGTCGATTTGCTATCCGGACGATGTCAAGATGCAACCAGGCGTATATCAAAACTTTGTTTATTCACGCCTTTTCATTCATTACAACAGATTGATTTGTTCCCTGCATTCTGTGAATATAGATCCATGTGCACCGCAAATGAATTCACTTCTTGTAATCAATTTTGAACTCGAATCATGATGTGAAACCAGAACTCTCCAGACATGACCAAATAAAATTGCCTTTTAATACTTTGTGAATACAAAATAGGAAGACAATAATATCATATGAAAGATTCTTGTCTCTCAATTTGAGAATTTGAGAATAGATATGCCTAAAATAGCGGCTGTTTGTCAAGCACTTATGGGTAAAGACACGCAGACGCTAATACAATGTTGCCTTCCTCAGAGTCTAGTATTTTCAGCATTACCTACTTAAGCTTTTAATAAATCTCCATATTACCATATATAATATGATGTTCTTTAATGGGCAAATGGAGACAAATGTCTAAAACTCAATAAATACTTATAACACAACCTTGCAACCTCAGGAAACGCATGCAACATACAAGAGGCAGCTAACAGGAAAGAACACACTCAGTAAGAAATTGCAATTTTTTTTTATAAATTAGAACAATATTGGTTTAATTGTCACCATTCACCAAATAGTTACCATTTGAGGTAATGAATAATCTAAATACATGATTGTTTCAATTAACTGTTTCAGGTAGGTGCACTTTTTACTTCATTATCTTCATAGGAAAAGGAACTAAAGTCATTACCTCTCCTTGCAAAGTATGCAAATCATGAGTAACAGAACAAGTTTCAACCGTTCCTTTCTTATTCCGAAGATCAAAAGGATAAAAATTTCTCTAAATGTCACGATATTTGAAGCACTTTCCAATGTTCTGTATATTCTAGCGATATTTGTGTTGAATTCCATTTATGAATTTTATTTTGAGACAAGTAGCGAAAGTACTAACTTCAGTAAGATGATGGGTTGCTTATCGAAGAAAAAACCTATAATGTGTAATCTTTCATAGAACCATCCTCACGGTTTTCTCTGTGCCAACCACATGCTCATGATAATATACAACTATGGAAATAAAGGCACAAAAGAAGTAATTATTTAAAAAGTTCTAATATAAGAGAACAATAAGATTCTTCTTGTAAACTACCAGACGTTTCAGAATAAATGCTTTCTAATGCTTTTGGAATTGTAAGATTTACGGGGAAAAAATAGTCGTTTCACATTACAAACCTAAAACAGGGTGAAGACAGTTCATACGAGGCTCTTCTATAGAATGGTTATATAAGACATTCATCTAAGTGGATTTCAAAGGGTTGGAAGAAAGTAATGTCATTTGTTAAAATCTATTTATGCATTAACATTTCTCCAACGTTAAAATGGAAAAGATATTTCAAAACTTTATAATCTCTGTACAAATGATTGTTGACATATGATTATATTCATGATATATCACGCATGTTTGAATAAGCTCCTTAGAACTTGTTTGTCAATCCATGTATTGAGTAAACTATGTTTAATTCAAGTCCAAACCGGAACTCTTATAACTGGAGGGGGTAATAATTGTCGATTTGTTGAATTACATGGAGTGTGCAGTTTACCCGTAAATCAATAAAATCAGGTAAATATTCACTGTATCTTTGCTGACACAGCATAGTAAATTTTGCACAAATGCTTACACCTTTAACCAATAGCTATGCCATTAATTACTTAGTCTAAGTGGACGCCAATCTTGATGAGTCACAGCGCGAATCTGTTATAAATGTACATACGATCCATGTTTCAATTAAGGAAGCAAACATGAAATCTCAAGTGAATCATCTGAGGCACCCCTTACCGGTTGCCAGTTTGGCCTTTTGCTATGTCTTCATTTACTCTAACATGCAGTCACTGTGTGTCCGCTTCCAGACCAGTCATTAAGCTAAAGCATATAAAGAGCAGAACAACAGAGACAGTGAGCCAACATTCGGAACAATCAAACTGTCACTACTTCTATTCATAGTGTTTGCCATCACCATTAGCTACAAGATGCGAACTTGAGGGAATCAACTGTTCTATCACTAATTGAACTCTTCCCTCCCCATGTGTAAACAACGGTTTTGCAGTCCACAGCCAAATACCCTTAATTCATGAAAACTAAGACTTCGAAAAAGTGCGATGACAAAACGGTTTCATTGACAGGCTTAAATCATTGAAAAGTAGGTTATGTTGTTGACACCACAAAATTTAACAAATTAACACAAAATTCTAACTGTAGTACTAATGTTACTTTATGAATTTGAAATGGATTCTGATAATAATTAAAATCTTGGAGTTCAACAGTAACGCAACAAAACAGCTTAACGCACATCATATTGACACAGAGAAAGAATTTCCTCAAAATAACCATTAGCATATCGACTACCATGAAATGTATATGTCAGGGTCACAAACTTAGATATTATTATTCTTTTCTTTCAGAATGCTAAATCATATCTCCTGATAACAACAAAACAGCTTAACGCACATCATATTGACACAGAGAAAGAATTTCCTCAAAATAACCATTAGCATATCGACTACCATGAAATGTATATGTCAGGGTCACAAACTTAGATATTATTATTCTTTTCTTTCAGAATGCTAAATCATATCTCCTGATAACAACAAAACAGCTTAACGCACATCATATTGACACAGAGAAAGAATTTCCTAAAAATAACCATTAGCATATCGACTACCATGAAATGTATATGTCAGGGTCACAAACTTAGATATTATTATTCTTTTCTTTCAGAATGCTAAATCATATCTCCTGATAACATGTTTAAACACACTTTCACAGAACAAAACGAATCATTAGTGTTATCAAGGATTGATAAGAATTAAAGATGAAAGAGCTTAAGACATTGAGTTCCATCAATTAAAACAGTTCATGTAAATTTGATTTCTCCTGGATTATTCCATTATATATCCATTATTCCCTTTTGGGGTAAAAACATCTGCTTCATATTATTTAAAAGAAGTCGCTTAAAATATTTTGTGAATCATAATTCAATTGTTCACAATGAGAACAGACAGTATGGCATGTGACATAGTCAGTTACATGTACTTGTGTATGGTGTAAACCCAATCTTCTAAACCATTCCTAAAACTTTCATATTGATGGATATCGAATTTGATATTTGTTCTAGAAATCGACAACAAGTCCTGATCTTCCTACAGTTTTGAGGTAATTAAGTGCTTTTATAAGGATGTTGTAAGGGACATCAATTTCGTTATATATTGTGAGCTTGAGTCGAATAGTTCTTCAATCTGTAAAAAACATGCGACGCAAGGTATTGATAAGGGTCTCGTTTAATGTTATTAATCTACAGATATCCAGATGTAAAACGTGCTTGGACCGAATGGACATTCATTGATCGACATGAAAATAACATATTGCCTTGGCTCTCCCGAATAGCAAATTCTACAAGACGTTTTAATCTGACAGTATCCAAAGCCTTATTATGATATTTGTTGTCAATGTTTTTACATGTTGATATATGACAACACTTTCTTTAATTGGAAACTAAACCAAGCGATCATTTAATAAGTCGTTCAAAACTGTAAAAGGCACTGTTCAGAATTATGACTAATAATGTATATTCAATATGTATGAGATAGTGTTTGTTTTAATGTAATCTAATTTCCGGAAAATAGGAGTTACTAGATATTGAATTACCTTATTGCAAAAGTAAACGTTCATTCTTCTTTGTGCGTTTAACAGAATTGTCAATTCCATGTAATTGATAATGTTACAGTTGTGTTTTACAAACATTCAGATGAGACATTTGAAGTGTTGACAATATTACACTACCCACATATATTAGGGCCCTCAAGAAAAGATCCCTCCCACAAAAAAATTTCAAACACAATAAATATGGCAATGTTTATGTATGAATATTTCTCTTAAGTAACGTTTATGTATACCATATAATAACAAAATAGATGAAGGAAACCTGTCAACTCTTACTAAACACTATCTTCTTTGAAATAAGGCAACGCTTTGTGATGTCTACACTACACAAAAGTATGCTAATTCTAAAGACCAATCATTTATTTGTATATGTAAATGTGTCAATGGTTTGCATGTAAATGTGCATATACAAATTGGATGCCAAATAGAACAAAATATAAATTCTTTCGAAAGATCAAATTCTGAAAGTGATCAATATATGATATTTTTTTTAAATCTTTACTGAAGGATATAAAAGGGGATATTATACCACTATGAGACTGCGTGTACAAGGCAAGCAACTGGTCAAACTAACACAAATATTTTTTTTTCAAATTGAACTAACATGTCTTTTTATGAAACTAACGTGGCTTCTTAAACAATATTTTGACAGAATGAGTGTCATATGCGTCCATACAGATAAATATGGTATAATGTATATATGGTAGTCTTTAAATCTGTTACATGCCAAACGTAACACAGCGGTCCATAAGATAAACTTCTTCCCAACTCATTCCATGCTTTATGCGCGAAGTCAAATATATTGGATGGATCAAGCCAGTAAGTGTTATTAATTCCCCAGTGCTGTCTTTGACCACGGGTCATCAAATCAATATCGCATTTGTCGAACTAATCTTCCAAATGATGATATCAGTGGTGATATCACTGGTGTCTGAGGTACACGAAGGGAATTTGAGCACGCTGGCGGCTTCATTTAGCATTTATGTTGTGAAACACATGATCATGACTATTGGTTCTTCTGTTTGAAATAGTTGGATCCTTTCCCGCATTACCCTCATCCCAAAATATAATAATTGTACTATTAAATATAGTGTGATCCAGACCATACTGATATTGTACTTGTTCGCCATGTCATGTAGCATGATTTTCTCATTCACAGTTATTAAATGTAACTTTCTTGTTCTGAATATTTGAAGATCAACCTAAGTGAAATAGCGGCAATATATGTCTGTAAAAGCGTTGGGTTGGAGTATTTAAAATACTACTTAAAAACATATAGCTGTATACTAAATCGAGTGTCCATTTTCTTTTACTCATAATGTATCTTTATATCCTCTTAATTCATACACCTTGTAAGATTATCCACTTTCAATGGCATTTCTTATATCACTCGGAAAAATGAAAAAAATACAAAGCATGAAAAAGGCCAGAGTGTCAAGATTAAGACACGGAACACAAATCGAGCAGTCGTTGTTGAAAGAAAAAAAGGTATATATTGATAATTAATGATAACAGATGGTATCTGTAAATACGTTTTATTTATTTAATATGCTTCCTGGATAAAATTGAATAACAAGAAGGTCAGTACATGGTTATATTAATATACCACTGTCTCTGCAGCTTTCTGTTATTGTCCATTACAGGGGACTACAACTGAAAATGGGTTTGATTCAATATAATTTCTGAGACGAGAAATCAGCTGACATTATTCATAGACTAACCATTACTTCAAGGTATGCTACCGCTCTAACCTTTTATAGAAAATATTCATTGCGTTAAAAACGCAAACACATCATTTCTTTTATGTGTTTGACCGAGAACAAATCTACAAAAAGGGGGTATTAAAGATATTTATCGTGTCAAACTGAAATAATTCACAATAATCATTGTTTTATCCTTAGATGTGCATAAAAAATAATTTAGATTGTACCGTTGTGAGAGAGACATAGTACGTCCAAGTAATGTAAGTGTCTGTGATATTATAATGGCCTTTATCACATTTAACTAATATAATAAGCGGTTTTGTTCACGGGGAACAAACTTAATTGTATTTCTGAATTAACGTTAACCATATCAATATGCATAACAACAACAAATCTGTGCTTCACAGCCCTGTATAGTGTTTCTGGTAACACTTCAACCTTCTAACCTGCTGACTGCTAACAATTGACCGAGAAGCTTTATCTAACACAACGCTCCATAAATTACAGATATGCTTTATTTCAGGTTCACAATATCTTGACAAATGTCTTTCTAAACTAACGCAGTTGATTTATCTCCGTAAGAAGAAAGTCTTCTGTAAATAATTCACATTCCTTTGGAAGATATATTATATTATCCGAAAGGAGATTCTACTAAATCACAGGTTATTTACAGCAACGTTTTGCAAATTGTAGTTTAATGGGATCTATTTTACAGGTTCAAAGAAATGTTACCCAATTTATTGGAAAATGACAAATCACACGTTAAAACTGATTTCGTCACATATATCACTCTACATGAAAAGTTAATGTTCAAATTTTCAACCCAAAAATACTTGTACGATCAATAAGTTTATGAAGGATGATTTATTCTTTGAATATTGACAAAATGTTTGACATGAGGCAAAAAAGCGTCCAATGAGGTTTATAATCTACATGACTAAATAGATCACTTCTTATTGAAAACCCATCACTTACTTCAAAAACGTTTTTTTAACATATCTGTTCGTTTGTTACAGCTATGAATGGGAGTAAATAATATATATTGGATTCGATTCTTTATGCTATTTTAACAAATTCAGTGTCCGAAATAAAAGGAATAACCATACATTTGAAATGGACTTGCACAGGGTTTTTTAAAATTCAGCTATCAGGTATGCATATGTATCTACCCATACTCAAAATTCTTCCTGTACTTAACCAAACGCAGTGAGTTTTCAATACACCCGATGGTTTATTTAAATGTGAAAGACACCTGAAGTTTGCGATTTGATTTGGTTGAATTACAACAAAAAACAAGAAAAAAACCCTGAAAACATAATGCATTTTTTCGACTTTTTCTTAAATGCCATCAACAAACTCAACATTTAATCCACTTTAACTTCCTTTCAAACGGTTTATAAGCCAGTGAACAAACACATTAGAAAAGTTATTTTTCAATAATAGATATGCGTGACAAAAAGAAAAATAACTATTTTGACAATTGAATGATGTGAATATGACAACAGAATTGAGTGAAAGGTTCTTACATGTAAATCAATAAATAATTACACGATTTGGTCAACTTTCATGCCTTTTGACTTCATGGCACCTGTCATTATTTCATTGCAGTTTTATTAGTTTTTGCTTTATTCTCTTTCAGCTGAAGGGTTTACGACTGTTCGAAGGTAAGATTATGTTTAATATGTCTCAATTGCTATTTCAGGACACAAAGAAAGAACTACTGCTCATTATTTGCAATCTGATGTTGATCAACATAAGGCAAGATCTGTATTACATATAATTGTAATTCATCACTTATCAATTGATACCTTAAATTAGCTTTCATGTTTCAAAAACCATCAACAGAGATGCATCACATACATACAAGTCTTTGTCTTTTTATATCATCTTTACTATTTGTACTATTTTCACATTGTTTCAAACATCAATCCAACCCCAGATGATATAAGAAACGAATGGTGAAACATATTTACATGAAGTTAATGTTATTTACTATTAAAGAATTCCCTTTTATAAATGCTATGAATATTTGATTTATTCTTCGAAAAAAAATACTCATAAAAAATTATAACATAAGTAAAATATATAAACGTCTCAGAAGCACGGCCATCCCTTTAGATTAATACAGGGAATGAAAGATAGACCATCTATTCCCAACATATCAGTATATGACCACCGGGCTGAGAAATGAGTTGATGGACACAATTATTGTCTTTGAAACAAGAAATTGAAGAAGATGACTCACTTATCGAATTATGTTCAAGTATCCTGATGCGTCTGAGACATTTCCTGAAGAAAAAGAAAAGTTTGCCATTTGTGGTTCAGTTTTCATTCAATCAAAATGTTGACCTGCTTCCATTCGATTTGATATTATCATTAATGAAAGACAGTAGAGAGTAAGTGTCACTAACATATAAGGTATAGTCAACGTCTGCTTCAGCTACAGATTTATAATTCATATAAATCACTGCTACCATTAAAATAATAATTACTAATATATCTATCTTTTGAGAGCAGATAAATGTACACAAGTGAGCATGTCCAAATTTCTACCCTTCAAATGGCTCAAACCTTCTTTTCGGTAAGACCATTTTAAAAACAAGGAAGGAAGATCAATAGTCTTAAATAAACCTTTCACTAAGCTTTACACATAAAAACAGCTCTCCCTTTCGGTAACATTGACTACAGGGAATATTTACCTCTTTTCAATCAAAAAGCTTTGATCTTTGATGTATGTTTGTTCACAACACATAAAGATAGAATTACAAAGAAATTATTGTTGAATGATCTTACACAAAACTGTTTATTTTGCCTAAACTAGAGAAATGTTGTTTGTAAAAGATGAGTTAATATTGACGTTTTATGCCAAACATATACAATCACAGGGCCAGTTGCGGTTGCCACTAATATTTTTGTTGAAACTGAAGTTCTGATCCACAACAGAGCTCTGATCTTTGCATTTTAAATGACAAATTCTCACTTTCTAGAAGAGAAAGCCATTTTGAGTTATAACGATAACTTAGCTTCATTACATGTTATTTCAAACTTTGAGGTTTAAATCAACATTTCTATGTCTTTGATTGTTAAAAACAGTTTTGCCTATATCTTGTTTTGGAAATCTTTATTTCATAATGGCAGTTTTTCTGTAAACCAGACACTCAACAAGAACATCTAATGACTTGCGACCATCGATCGAGAATTGACATAAATGTTATTATTGAAAGAAATCATTTAGGAAAAACATTTGTGTATCAGTTGTGTATCTTAAGTGTGTAAAATGTGTTGATAGGATATCATAATCTCAGAAAAAGGATTTCATAAGGACCATTGAAATACATGTAATGCTCTTCATTAGCATATAAGTTTGCTAAATGAGGCTGTAAATAAGTGTATATCCATTCATTCATATGTACTTCGCCAATTTGATCTCTCTTCCTAACAGTTCTTCCTAAACAAGTTCCAATTATGTGATCAAAAGAATCTTGAATGTAAAACCTCTGCAGCCTGACACCTGATGTTACGAGACAGAAAGCCAATTTATAAGTAAATATGGTCCTAATGAACACTGTTTCTAATCACTTGTCTTGGCTAAATTAGGATAACACATAGGGTCCCCGAGTGTCTACTCCCTGAATTAACTGAATTCTTTAGGAACTGAATGTTCAATGGATTTACAACTTCTTAAGTTAATTCCTAACATTTGAATATTCTTTCGCAAGCAGTAAATTATATAATGAGCCAGAAGAAATGAATTTTGTGAATAAAGCACACGTGCTTTCGTTTTGGACCAGATTCTCCTTTATAAGGGGCTATTGTGAACTCTGGTTTTTCAAATTAGAATGAAATATTTACCCATTCGTTTGGAACATGCCATATAGCTAGTAAATAATGAAAGAAGTGAATATTAATGTACATGAACAATAAAGAACAAAGCTATGGTCACTAAGAAAAAAATTAACACACGGTGAAAATAAGACTACGATTGATAAGCATGTGAAGTAGTTCTTAGAAACAAATGAATATTATTCCTGACTATAAATCAATGAGAAAAGTTCGTTAACTTTTAAAAAAATGATGATACAATATTTTGTTTCCACTTCCACTTGTGTCTTACATTTATCCTTTGGATATCCAATGGCCATTTTCTTTTCATTTGGTCCGAAACGAAGCAGTTTCAGTAGACCAATAATCACAGTGAGCAACTCTTAAAATTTCTTATAAAATATTGGTTTGGTTGCATGTTGTATGTATAACTTAATGCCATAAGAAAGTAAGACATTTTTATAGATCAGTAACCTAATAAATGTTATCACGGGTCAACCAGTCGTAATGTGTGTAGATGGTTTATCGAGCAAGTGTTAACGTCAAAATACTTATGTTCATACAATTCTTTATCACTATATATTTATTTATATTTTTATATAGGTTGTTATTAGTGGATGTCAAAGCATATATGTACTGGATGTAAATTGAATTTACCAAATTTCCCACAGGATGTATTTTCAGAATATTATTTGAATTATCGTAAATAAGATCACATTTCCAATCAAATCAGTATAACACTTAATAAATATTGATTTAATTATTGGATATCCAAATCACTAAGATTCTAAATTAGTCATGTTTAGTCAATTCGATGAAGAATTAAACCGATCGTCTTCGGGGAATGAGAATGGCGATCATGTAAGGGTGAGATCTGTCTAGTCAACATTGTGACCATATTGAGAGAAAGAAACATATATATACAGTTGTGACAAAAAACTAATTTGTTTTAATGCCGATCCCGATTCCCCTCTGAGTAATGCAGTAAAGAAAGTAATAATGAAACTCAAAACTCAAAATTCTTTGGGAAAAAATACCTTGTATAACTGATTTAAGAAGTATTAACTAATAAGTAAGTTTAAAAATTAGTCATAAAAGAATGCATCTTCATCAAGTATGATATGTAAGTTAAGTTTGTCATTGAATAATTCAAGGGTGTGACATCATCATTATTTTTAAAAGAAAAGTGATACAGTAAAGGAATACTGGTGATATCAACTTGAACATTATCAGTATCATGAAAAAGTTGAATCCTCGACCTCTCATCGTTCCCCTTGGGTAACACGCGTTGGTGTTGTGGCTGTCACTCGGCATGTGACACCGTCATGTTAAAAGTTATCTGGTTCACCTTATTTATCTGCCTAATGTAATCTTTCTTTATCTTCAACGTTCATATGATTTTCTTCTTATATTTAATGTCGGGGGGAAATCATGTTTCGGCTATTTTTTGTTTGTTTGTTTGTTTGTTTTTATTTGTGTGTCTGTATGTGTTTGCTTGAATGAACGTCTAAATTATTATATTTAATTCATCATGTTTATAAGGAAATTGCTTTAAACTAAAGGTTTTACGTCTACTCACTTTCATACTTCATGTAAGATTTTACCATTTTCTTACTTTAAGTTAATTCTTACATATTGAGTAATCAATGTTTTTCTTAGCATAAAAGATCGTGAAACATATATCACCAACTTTTGGAATATTTCTTTTTTTTTTATCAACAATTACCATTGCCTGAATGTTATTTGAGTGTAACCATGTCAACATTTGGGCTTGTTATCCCAGGATCGCCCACTTGGATAACATATCGTGGAATTAACGGCAATATCAAGAAAGGTATCAATTGTCAAAAAACATACAGCACAACATGCCAGCGAGAAGAAGATCTCACCACCACCCACGTGCTTCATCTGTTTTTATAGATTACATTTTGTGTTTAGCAAACTCTTAACCAAAAGGTCGCATATTGAAGAATATTTATCTTTTTTATTTCCTTTTTATCTAACGTCCATTTCTTTTACTTTTCGTTTTTCCAATATTGGTATTGCTGCATTTAACTTATTCGTCGTACAAACATTAGATTCACTCAAGACAATCAGGTGCACATTCTACTAGTAACATTTTTTTAAACAAAAAAAGAGGATTTTTAGGTGAATGGAGTTGATTTAAGGTTTAACGCTGCATTCGACAGTATTTCATTTACATTTGGCTGCTAGTAATATTGCAGGGAGAAAGCCCGCAACTGTATTGTATTATCATTATATTCTATTGTAAAATTGCATTGCGGTGAAACATGCTGCATCGGCTATAATCAGCGAACCGTGGGGGTACTGCGCTGAAATTTGCCGCATGTAAAACAGGTCTCCACGGAAGAATAACTTGCAGAGCCTCTGGCGGGATTCGAACAACGGACCTCTACAAGCGAAACCGCACGCACTAACCACTGCTCTATCCCGTCCTCTACATTATTCAAAGGTTATCTTTAAGCTATTAGCCTACTGTACTTAATCAGACGACACGTCTTCAAATACAGTGCTGTTAAGTGTTTATATGAGTGTTTTCAGGTGTTAAAAGGATAGAAAAAAGAAAACTGTTTTAAGGTAATGCAACCTTTTGACAACTTAAAAAAACCCCCGAACGTTCTTAATAACATTATGGTAAGTTTGTTGACCAGGCTAAGAGGCTAGAGCACATTTGGACCACATTACACAAGAGTGTGTAGACCTGATAGAAAGGATTAGTGTGCGAAATTATAAGCTGCCAACACGTGGGGCCCAAGGGACCTCAAAGGAAATGTCTGGTATTTAGTAACATTTTATTCATAACAAACCATGATTTACATAGGAAGCGGACATGTCTCACGCCCAGTTCTGGAAGGTCGGATCTGAAAGGGATATTTATTGTTGTAATGAAACATACGCAGTGATTATTTGGATATCGGCAGTTTTGTTTGCAAGCACATTCCATGTGCAATTGTTATTTGATGGAAGTTACAGCAAATTTCTATCAAGCGAAAGTCATTAAAAGTAGGCTTCAGAGCATCAGAGGATCAGAGCATTGGAGGTGGTTTCAATTAGCATTTTGAATAGAATAAAAACTTATGAAGACCATATAAATTGTTCCATTAGGCCTTTTAGCTTAAGACAGTTCATGTGACCTCTTGATTTTAACCACACTGCAGATGTAATGATGCTATATGTTTTATACAAGAATATGCATTGTGGTCAAAGTTTTAATAGAGACCAGAGTATGACAAAGTGTAAATGTGAAAAAGAGGGAGGAATGCTTTAAATTGGGTCGTTCATATTTCCTGTAGTGGGTGAATTGTGCCATCATGCATAGATACAGCATCATACAAAGGGCAATAATAATCATGTTTACTGTTATCCAAATTAAAGATATCTGTCTCCATTGGTCTATAATAATGTTACACAGATGACAAGTAGAAATAAGTGAGTTAAGAGAATGTTAAGAGACATTGCATATCTAGTAGCTAATGGCAAAGACAAATATAAATTAAATGAAAACCTGACAGGTTAGATTTTCTCAATTGTTTGACCAATGGTTCTACTGTTCAGACTGAGCTAGTCGCTTGATTGACTGATCAGGAAGTGGACTTCAGTGACACGATGTCTCACCCTGGCTTAGAGCAAGTTAAAAAAGGCTGCAGGTGGCAGATTAAATCGTTTAGATTATAGGACTTAAGTGAGGATAATGGAATCATTGAAAGCGATTTCTTAAGCGTAGTTTACTTTTCTTGCGCTACTGTGTTTTATGGTAAATGATCAGTACAATTGATTTTGCTGTAGTAATGATGGTGTAAATCTTGCTCACAACTTCAACCAGATTTTGTACAAATTTTCGGTATAGGGACGTGATCTAAGTAATATGATAAAGAATAAGCGAGTTTGTTAGTTGTTGGTACAGTTAGTGATTGCATCGTGCTAGCTCGACCCCTACACCTATATAAGTCACATATATAGATCTACATACATATGTATTATGATTCTACACATAAAAGTGGCTTGATATATTATGACTGAGTTGACGACAAACCTCCAGTGGATCATCATAGATAAAGCCTTCTGTATGAAATTAAACCCCTATTAGGTGTTTGACATCACGTTGCCTAGGTCTTGTTTCTGCTAAACTCAGAGTTCAACAATATCATCCTAAGAACATTGATATCCATGACGGTCATATTTTGCATTTATGTGAAACAGAAAACTACTCAAAACCAGAGTGCCGTAGTTCTGCTGCGTGTACGTGGCAAGAAACTAGTTTTGTAAATGAAGTGGTTCATGGAGGTCATATAATACTTTCTTTCATTGCATTTAGAAACCCCACGCTGTGTCTTTTATTGACAATGAGACCCATATATCATATAAATCAATAAATAAATCTGAATATTGGAAAATACTGTTATTTTACTTTACTATTAAAAGCCTGAATCTGAGTCATGTACACATTAAAGTAATATGATGTAGTGAATGTAATTAATTTGAAAGAATAATGTTATTAAGGGTTTAATTTGAATGTTATAAAGTGCTGAAGTCACAAACTGAAATTGATGATTATATTTTCTTAGTTAGAACGAGTGCTACAATACTCATAATTGTTTAAACATTACATGAGAGAAGTTGCAAATAAGTTGCCTAATCAGACACAGCTTATACCATTAATAATTACCCTGAGAGAATCCAGTCCACTGATAACTTTCTGCTCACTAGAAACAGTCACCCAATATTTAATATATACCAATTGTTTGCGTCGTCAGAACGTGTCCTGGTTTGTTACGTGAATATTCTGTTTATGGAAACTTCGAGATCTTTTGTAACCACCTTCAAAAGTTCGATATATGTGCATGATATGAATCATAATTATGTTGGATTTCTACAAACGCATTACACATACATGTTACTGATATTTAGGTCTTTTTACAACTTAAACTAAGAAATGTACAGATTTCATTGACTCTGTTAATCGAATTGTCAACATTAAACATGCGACTCTCAGAAGTGTTTTGACATTTTTTAGCAAGAAAGAATGGAAATGAGTGATTAAACTGGTTGACTTGTGCTTCAAGTTCGGGTATATATAGTCGTTGCACCGTGGTATTTATAGTCCCATCATTTTTCTGTCACGTTGACCTTCAAAATGCTAAGAGTAGAAGGTGAAATCGAAACACTGCACTTGGAAATCTAGACGCTGGAGACTGTGCTACCTCCATTTCGCATCACTTTCTTTTCAACCATAGCACTTTTTCTAGATTTTGAATTATCTATGATAAACCACTTGGATCCACCCTGGACCACCAAGGAGATGGTAGGCCAGTTGACAACTCCAGAGATGTCCAAGAACTACGAAACATGTCAGCATTTATGGCAAGAAATCGCTTTAGAGAGAGAGGATAACGTGCTAGTTTAAGTCTGATCAACATAACCATTAACGTCTTGCCCGGTTGACATGGTGTTATCTTAAATGAATTAGGGTTGTAACAACAAGTCGTTCTTCTATAATTTGCAGAGATGTTAATCGCTTCCAGCAATATAATCGCACCGGTCAACCATTCAAATAAAAATTCCTACGACACTGAAAAGAGTGACGCAGCCAATGAAATTAATGAATTACTTAATTAATTATGGAGTTTGAAGCTACTAGCTTGAACTAAACGGATTTTTTTCATCCGGGTTATGCCGCTGTTGCTGGATGCGAGTCGGTTCATTGGCTGGTTAGATAGAGATCAGGAAGGAGCGAGAGCGTTTTACGTACATTAACTTCGATTTAGTTTATGCGAAATTATATAACTAAAAACCTGGAAATAGATATGAATGTATTAACACTTAATGGGTAATATTTGAATAATATTTTACTTTCCTTCAGATACCATGATTATTGAATTGCGTAACCGCAGAGCTAATAGTTTGCATTGCGTTTTCGTTACTTTATTTTACAGATTTCTTATGCATATTAACAATCTAGAGATGATTCTTACAGCAACATTTAGTATCAACTGTGTATTTTGAATACTCTATAGTGTCTATAGCCGAATAAAGTAGATGGATGATTCACCATTTTCAGACGTCAAGAGTCTGTTATTTATTCACCACCGCCGTCTTTGATATTGGTACATCAAATCAATATCACATTTGTAGAACTAATCAGTGGGACGATGCTATCAGTAGTATAGTTTCTATGATTCACCGACAAAATATTGACAAGATAGTTACACCATTTTAACATTGTCCTTCTTTTGTTGTGAGCCACATGATCATTGGAATGGTTACTGCATATTGAGGGTGAGAGTTCGATATTGCATTATCCTCAAGCAAACCCTTAAAACATAGGTTGTATGAGTATCAAGTGTCCCGAATGTATTGCCCATCAACTTTTAAACATGTAATATATACAAGCCAACGACAGCAGACGATTTCCTGATACCTTTTCCGATATGTTCCACCTTGGCAACACTCACCCCACATCTGCAACAGTTTTGTACATGTTCAAAGCATTATCTCATCGAGTAGCATTTCCTTACATGTCTCTCGAGTATTATCAAACAACAAATCAGTAAAAAGATGAGCTGTAAAAATAAAGGTTGAGAGATGTAAACATTATCAAGCTGGGTTGTATTTGAAATGCAGAAGACATTTTGATACATTGATACTTGAATAGTTGAGGGAGTTCACATGACAAAAACTGTTATTTAATTCGAGTTTTAAAATATGAAGGTAGCAACCACATATTAATAATTTTAGTCTTGTCACTGTTTTTGGTAAGTCTGTTTGATTGCATTAAACGCTGTTGTGGCTTAGCATTTGCCCTTATCTAAATAATGTAAGATTACAGAAACTTTTAATAGGGATTGTCACTAGATTTATTCATTTGTAAATCTAGGAGAAGTGATCTACACATATTGTGTACACAGTAACAACAGGTTACAAGCCTGTTAACTATTTGAATCTACATGAGAGTTATTATTTTTCCTTTGGAAACACAAAACGAGCAATGTGTGTGACCCATTATTTGTATTATTATTTGAATTGGGGGATATTGCAGGGTTTATATGGTGTCAAAAAGATTTTTCGAAGATTTCGCCATGAATACAGATAGGCACTATATACGGATTTTTAAATCGATTTTTCGATGTCAGTTATTATATTTAACTAATGTCACAGGTCCATAATCAATCGAAATAACTAAATCCAGATCAGATAAAACTATTGATAACGTTAGATGACTGTCACAGATCTAAGTGGTTACAATTTACATTAACAGTATCAAGTACAGGGTATTAAAGTAGTATAAATTTACAATTAGTAATTTCTTAATGCTTCCAATTGATTTGAATAACTCGATTTGAATAAAATGTCAAAGTAATTGTTCGTTTTTCGGTTGTCCAGAACACGTATTTGTACATAGTTCACAAACAATGTTTTCACTGCGTTCTATCTTCATTGACTCTTCATGTTCTCAATAAACCATTGTTTCTTGAAGACCTCCCTTAATATTCTAACTGAAAGTAACACATACAGCAAGTAACCTGCTTGCGACTAACATTACTCCTTTGACCTTTTTCACACACATTTATGGATCATTTTATCTTCGAAATTCTTCGATTCGTCTATAGCATCAAGGTTGATTTATTTTCCATGTCAGAACACACAAATCAGTGAATAGATTATAAAACTCTCTAACATATATCACTTTATTCAATAAATACTTCTACTTAATAATGAGTTATTTTCAGGCGCGTTTAGAAAATTACAGTTTAATTGGAACAAGTTCAATGAAATGTGCACTGCTTTATCGGAAATGACATATCACAAATTAAACTTAGCAGAAATTTATCCAAATCGTATTTTTTGGTCGATTGTGTCACTAGTAATTATGAAAAATTAAAAGGTGTTTACGAAATTTTCTAGCATTTTTTTCAGGTATAATGAGTCAGTACTTAGTAAATAACTGTGAACAATAGATATATTGAAAACATTTTTGATATTTTCTCAAATCATGTAGTAGCTAAGTGATATCGTCTTATCTGAAAATAATTTAAACTTGATGGCCATGACATCAAAATTTATTTGACTTGAATATACATGAAGAAAAGGTAATAACTCACATTCAGATCTATGCAATCACGAGATATCCTTACAATGTTGTTATTCGTGCAGAATATTTCATCATTGATGTCTATGCATTTTTATATATATAGTAGAATAGGGTCAGGTTGGCCAGAACCATTAATCCTCAAATATACTCTGATTATTCAGGATATGAAAATTGTGTGACCGTAATCTTCCTTCACAGAAATACTGATTATAAATGAGAAAATGTTCTCTAAAGAATTCACCATTCTTTCACTGATACACGTATGAATACGCCAAAGTTGTCTTGGTATCTCAATAGATTCTTTAGCCATCTCGTCCGCCACAGGGAGATTTTAAATGACTGGCTTGTTTAAATTAATTATTATCAAAGTCAATGCTTATGCAAACAACATAAACAATATACTTCATATGAATGAGAAAATATTCACTAATGAATTCACCACCGTTTCGGAAAAAATGTAATAAAACTGCATCTACACGTGTGAAAATAGGATATTTAAACATTATTTGAGGCATTATTGTTTCAGGAAACACATTCCCCATCTAAATCCTAATATATCTATAACAAGTCATATCTTGTCTGTTAACACTAACACTACTCAAATGATGTAATTCACTGTCGTTTTCAATCTTTTACGGATTCCAAAATCAATTGGTCATGAATCCGTTTGCTTCTTGTAAGTTTTGAGTATGTAACCAGTTATTGTTTTTCTAACGTTTCTCCAGTATTGAAGAGTTTGATGTCAGATTTGCTCTCAGGGTTTTTACAGTAAAATGAGATCTACATTATGAAAAAGAATTCCTTCGCTACAAGAAAACATGATAGTTCTTATCGACCAAACACAGGAAATGAGGCTAAAACCATTTGGTAAAGACATATCAGACGGTATCCACAGGGCTAGGAACTGATCTAATGGACTGAAATATTCCATCAGATACAAGACATTGTATTCAATTGAGCTTTTGTAGACTTTCCGTCTGAGACATATCCGAAGAAATTATAGTAACTAATTTTGAGATGACAAAATATAACAATCATTCTATATAACGATGTATGATAATATCAATATGTTCGCGGCATTTAATATGAATGTTAGTTTGCATCGATTACAAGAAAATGTCGTTAACTTTTACCTATGAGTACTGTACGGTGCTTCTGTAAGTTATGACATGTCAAATATCCTTAAAGGAAAGGATTTAACTGTTCAGTATTTTGTAATCCAAAGTCTGCCTTAAATTAACCCAGCAAACACAAGGAGGAACATCAAAACGATAAAGTAATTGTGCATGAATCAGGGAAATGCAATGCTGGTGAATCTATTCAGGTTTGTAATAGTTACCTTAGGCATTTTATTCTTGCATCTAATTGCCTCACTCTTGTTTGGGCAAACTATAGGAGATGTACAAACTATTTTGCTGGACGTACACAGTTTTGAACAAGAAATAATCCATAGTTGAAGAATAAATAATCAAGGCTCAAGCAAAATCAACTTGTTGACATTTTTGTGTGAACGCTTTTAAATCATAAGAGGTAGGGAAATGCATTTGTATAGCTGAACCGATCATGGTACGTTTGTTTTAAAACTGCTTCGTTTGATAAAATATATATTCTAATATATTCGTTTTCTTGAAATGAGTTTATTTAACTAAACAATATGTTACAACTTTACTACGGAAAACTTGTGGTCATTTATAAAATTATTATCATTATTGTAAAAAATAATTTTATTATTCAACTATGTTCTATGGATAACATAATTAAATGTTGATAAGTACAGCTTCTCAATAAAAGTCAAATTAAGTGCAAAAACCATGTAATGTGGTTATCACTTCATTAATTAATTAATTAATGCATCATTCATCCTAAAGTTACGATTAACTTAAGCAATGGAGAGAGAAAAACATATAAATATAATTCAATTAAAGATGATACTCGTAGTACTACTGAAACACCTTTGGCAGGGAGTTTTGCAACACTGAGGGCCAATACAAAAAACTGAAATTTCTTCGTTTCCTTAACAATTGTCATTTCAAAATATCTTTTGTAAAAAAACGCACGTTATATCATGATATCAACCCATGTGGTCGATTTTGACCAAGTTTTTTTCGAAAATTGTGTTTTATAATATTATGTTTGAGGAATTAGAAAATGGCAGTTTTCTATTTTGGACCCATGTACATTGTACCTTTCGGGAGTTGCCGAAATTGTTCCTGACTCTAAACATATCTGTCCCTTATATACGTAATGTAATAAAAAAAATCTATTCACAAAATGATTGAAAAGTTTAGACTGCAAAGTATTTTGCTAAGAATTGGTGACTAATTGAAAGTTTCGAAAAATGATGAATTTACATAGTGAAATAACCTTTGTTAGCAGATATAGAAAAAGTTTTCCTACCTCAAAAGGAGTCAGATCTTGTGAAACATTTATCAGATTTCATTTAAAAACATAGAAAACTACATGAATCCTACATTTATTATCCAGTGTTAATACATTAGACAACTTATTCATTGTAAACAAATTCGATTTATTTTCCCTATTTCATTAATTCCTTTACAAAGAGAACAACATTTGTAGATCTGAGTTATTGTGGATGCAGTCTTAGTTATAGTCATAAAGCCTCCTTAAATTGACAGTACTGGACATGAAAACGAAAATAAAAACAATTTCAGATGCTTTTTTATTTGCTTTTATATGATATTTCCAATTTTTAACATCATCATGCTCTTCAATAGAGCGTTTGGTAATATGAGTGCATCCGTATATGAAATTCTCATTTTTCTATATTTGCAACAAAGTGCTTGCAAAGGCAAGACTAACTAAAAATTTTAACCCTCTTAACTTTAAAAGAAAATCAAATTACGTTTATTTATTTTCCATTCGGCAAGCTTTAAGCGTTCGAAATGTTATACAAAAAATCATTGAAATTACATTTGTATTGAACAAATTATTCTTTAAAAGACTGGAACTCCAAACTGAAATCTTGTCAGGTGATTACGAGTGAAAGCTTTCTAAAAAGTATGTTTCAGTTTCGAAATATCTTCGATGAGTAATGTATTACAACCATTTATTGTCTGATTAAAGCCTTATGAGTTTATAAGCAATATTTCTTCTATAATCATTTGAAAACACGAAACAAACATACCAATTACGAAGTTTTGATAGGTCGAGGAATGGCATTTTAAAACAATCTTTAATATGCAGTTGCGCATTTGGATTAACTTTTTATTTTTCTTTCAATGTTTTTCTTATCCCCTTAAACCTATCTATCTTTCTACACTTTAGATTATATTATAAAACCTTCCCAATTTAAAATATTGAATTCGACACTGCGTATATAAATAATATTTTAGTACAAGCGACTTCGTCAGCAGGATGTTTTCCTCGCCGTAGGACACTCTTGAAAAGTTGATAGATTCATAACTTACTGACTCAGTTGGACAAAGTGGTTAATGACATAAGTGTTTGGTGAACTGAAGTTGTTTGACTGTGTACCAAGACTTGAAAGCACATCTGCTTTCATTGATCAGCTTCAGATTGGTTGAAAAACTCAGGAGACAATTTTCAGAAAATGTAGTCATTAAAAAATTATGTGTGTGAAAACAAATATGTGTCCATGGTCTCAATCATACTTTACGAGTGGCTCAACTTTTCTTTTGTTGAAAGAGTCTTGAAAACAGGAAACAAGATCAATAGTCTAAGACAATGTCCGCGTTATGTCTCCTCGCTAATTCAACATTAAAGTTTCGGAATTTTGGGCACTTTATGAAATTTCTGTTAACAAACGATCATAGTTTCATGTGCTTGTCAAGGGGGTATGCATTGCAGTTTGAACAGCGCAACGAGCGATGACATAGGCTAATATTTATACTGATAAAATAATCAAGACGAGCACATAAAGATGTGAATCAATATTTTACAATATACATTGCAAATGGTTTACAATAGACAATGCAAATTGTTTTACCCTTTGACCAGAAGCGGAACCTTTAACAGTAAGGAATAATTTTGATTTATACCTTTGGCAGAATAAAAGTAAAGCACCTTGCGATCATCTTCCCTGTTCCCTTCTTAAAGAATAAAAGTATTTGTAACAGTTTTTCCGTTCTCACGATATACAAAGCAGTTTAGCATTGGGTCTTTCTGAAGCCAAACTAAATACTAAGTATTTGATTAAAGAATGTTGACAGAGCACAAGTACGAAGGGGGACCGCTATACCAAGAAAGGGTTATGAATGGACAGTTTATAGAGGGAACCTATATGAAGTGCTATATAGAAGTTTTTTTTACAGTTAACCATTTTTATTCTTAAGCCTTCTAAATAAATACATGCAAACATAGCATTCACTAATGGTTACAGAACATCCTCTAGAGAAAATAGACATGTCTTTTGTGAAAGGAAAGATATGATTCAACTGAGAAACAAGTGTCTTCGAACATTAAGAAAGAAGCATGACGAGGGATTTGATTTAGTTTATCTTGATGAGTGACAAGTCATACAACACAACAGCAATTAATATTTTAGAGGCGAGAAATTGTTAGAAAATACAAATTGTTCAAGGTGAAAGGATCATCCTTCATGCAGGTTGTAAAAAGTACAAGGTTTCTGCCAGGCGGTGAGCTAGTGTTCAGGGCAAAAGCAAACCCTATCCATGACTACCAGACTGACATGAATCGTGAAGGGTTTCTTCAATGGACACAACAAAAGTTGATTCCAGATTTGCCGCCAAAGTATCTTGTTGTAATGGAAAATGCCCCATATCACATCGTCCAGGAAGCAAAGTGTCATCCTCAGACTTACGTATGGAAAGCGGACATGGTTTCCTGGTTGACAAAGTCGTCAAAAGCTTTTTGTATGGAGTCATCAAAGACAAGGCAAATTTACCGAGTGGACAAACTTTTAAGATGAAGTAGACAAGGGTTTAAAAGTTGACACTGTTATCTGAACACTTAAATAATATGTGTTGTGGTTAAAATGAGGTTGGGAGACTAAACAATACTTGTTAATTTTCCGACTTCATAACCATTGTTATGGAATATATTGATCAAGTATCGATTGCAAATTGGAGAAAAGTGTTCAGAGGGAGGAATTAGTAGTCGAAGATTCATGTTGGAAACGTGATGGCTAAAACAGAGGAACAGTAAAACTATTATTATTTCAGTGGACAGCGATAACAATTACAATGACACTGAGAAAAATATTCAGATTAAAACTTTTGAAACCAACCCTACTTGTTCCAGGAGTTTAATTCAATGCACATACCCATGAAGCACATGAAACATATTTCCTAAGTTGACCAACATTCTGAAACTTAAATGTTGATTTGGCAAGGTAAAATTATGAGGACAAAGGGAGGATAGTATGCCAAGAGTATTCACGAAGACTAAAAAGGATTATTTACTTCTTTTTATTATGTTTGTTCTCACTGTTTCAAAACCCGACTCGTCAGGTTGCTGGTCCTGAAATGAGCCAAATGTTGTTTGTAAAAGAGGAATTGGAGAAATTAGAAATCAAAGAGAATATCGATTGCGATTGCTAGAAGTATTCACCGGTCAACTATTGTTCTGCTCATTTCATTACAGCTGAAATCGTTAATGTTTCACTCATTTTCTATTTCAAAGCTCCCTTAAACAACTGACATCCATTTTGGAGAGTTATAACTTCAATTAGGCACTGCAGCATTGTTACATTAGACTTTGAAGTTGTATGTGAGATCTTTATGTCTTTACCTTTGAAGGGGATTATTGATCACTGCAGCATTGCTATGGAATCAAGGTTTGCTTGTGACCACCGATCAAAACTTCACAGATATCATGAATTCACTGCAGCATTGCTATGGAATCAAGGTTTGCTGGTGACCATCGATCGAAACTTACAGATATTATGAGTTCACTGCGGCATTGCTATGGAATCAAAGTTTGCGGGTGACCACCGATCAAAACTTCACAGATATCATGAATTCACTGCAGCATTGCTATGGAATCAAGGTTTGCTGGTGACCATCGATCGAAACTTACAGATATTATGAGTTCACTGCAGCATTGCTATGGAATCAAAGTTTGCTGGTGACCACCGATCAAAACTTCACAGATATCATGAATTCACTGCAGCACTGCTATGGAATCAAGGTTTTCTGGTGACCACCGATCACAACTTTACAGATATCATGAATTCACTGCAGCATTGCTATGGAATCAAGGTTTGCTGGTGACCACCGATCAAAACTTCACAGATATCATGAATTCACTGCAGCATTGCTATGGAATCAAGGTTTGCTGGTGACCACGGATCACAACTTACAGATATTATGAATTCACTGCAGCATTGCTATGGAATCAAGGTTTGCTGGTGACCACCGATCAAAACTTCACAGATATCATTAATTCACTGCAGCATTGCTATAGAATCAAAGTTTGCTGGTGACCACCGATCAAAACTTCACAGATATTATGAATTCACTGCAGCATTGCTATGGAATCAAGGTTTGCTGGTTATCACCGATCAAAACTTACAGATATTATGAATTCAAGAAAACCTTCCAGAGAGTATTTCTAATAGTAGCGACTCGTCAGATAAGAGATGTTTGTCAGATACGAGATGTTTTTCTTCAAATTCAATACAATACAATAATCTGTACAATGGTAATGTCACATTGAAGTGAACCTAAGCATGGACATTTGACAGGTCTTTTAATGGAGACAATGTTGATTGTAATGTTTAGGTTTCAGAGATATTTCAGGATTATCATCCCTTAACACCTTATTGATGCTAAAATCAAAATGGCGAACACAACTAGCGTGTGTTATTCATGTTGTGTATGTAAATGGTTATAATGGATAATTTGTGTTCTAAGTCAACCTTCAAGGTTTGCTGGAATAAAATCTAAATACGTCATATCTCCTTATCATCTCACATGTTGGTGGAAGATATTACCTTTTTAATCCTAGATATGGAAGGATGCTTATTCTTATATACTCCCATTTGCATCGACAGACAATTTTGAAAGTCTTATCACAAACCGTCCGTTTCCTCCTGTAGGTCCTTTCTGCTCAAATGTGGGCAAGTGGTCGTATCATTACGAGGATGTTACTCACCGATAAAAGCTGGTATGACAATGCAATTGAATTTATGTAAAATCAATTACATAAAGTTTAATGATGAGACAATTATATACAACAAAGCAACATATTCCGCGACAATTTTATTGACCTATGGTGAGAGACTATGGGTGAAATTAACACCTCACGACATCTGCTTTCTCAGGAGGATAAAGGAGAGGTCTGGTATTTAGCAACATCTCAATCACAACAAACCATGCTTTAGATAGGAAGCGGATAGGTTAAACAGCCAGTGCTGGAAGCTAGGATCTAACAGGAGGTTTATTGATGTAATCAAAGATATGCATTAGCAAATTATTTTGATTTCTTCTTATTCATCGTTTTGAAGTTCTTTCAACCCTCCCTTGAGTTTTACATGTACATGGACCCTTAAACTGGTTTCCAAACGACTATACGTTATGCTATCAATAAATAAAATGAAATTGTTTAAAATAAATTAAGTTCATATGTTTGTACACCTTATAGGTAGCAATCCCAGATTTTGGTCATACAAAGCTATCCCAATAATAAAAACTGATGAAATGAATTTTAGGGATAAGATTTCGTTTCTAAAAAACACAATGTTTCTTCTTTTGAGTGACAAATGATCTTTAACAAAATGATGAAAATATGGATGTTTTCCTGTAAACTTTAAAGATGATTAGCCATGAGTGTTTGCCGGGTCCACGGTTGTAATGAAAATGTGTCACACATATTGGATATAACAAATGAGTAGAAAAACTAATTATGTATAGACGGGGGGCAACATTTCATTACTTCTATAATGGATTTGGCTTACTTTGTAAATTAGTTATTTTATCACTTATTTCTTTCACCATTGAAATTGCAAGGTCTTTTTAGTACTAAACACAATTAAACGAAACTGTGATTTTTCAACTGGAAGGATGTGTCATCTCAATTCTGATTTTTGTTATTCGTTTCAGGTGTGCAGGTTGTATTGCCATTTTGACTTTTCACCACTTCGTTATCATCCAATAACCTGGAGAGATGGAAGAAAATGGCATTCAATGGCATAATGAAAGAAGCATGTCAGACACGCGAGCAGCAGATGAATATTGCCAGACCCGATGATATGTCCACCACTGGACTCAATACCTTAACGTGGTGTGCTGGTTTGCGTGCTTCAGAGACCCCGAGAGCTATGCCAGCTGGAGCTTTCATGCTCATTGTAGGGACACCCAAGCTGGACAGGTCGACGGGTAGAAGCCAGACTTAGGGTTAGGGTTAACCCAGACTAAATTTGAGTCCTTCTAAAACCTGTTGTCTATCTCTTACTGTTTCTTTCCGTCTTTTCCCTCATCTGTCCACTCTCTTTAGGATGCTTGTCATCCACGTGTTGAATAACTGAAATATTGTTCAAAGCACGTTAAACCCTAACTCACTCACCCGATGATATGAGAAAAGTAAGCAACCTATCTGTTCATGCTTTGTTTGCGTGCCGCATCTGATTATTGTCTGCAATATTTTCTGTACTTGTAATCGGGAATATTTCTATCAACAATCTGCTATACTATGACATGATAAATTGTAGAAGTCTTGATTTAGTAGAGACAAATGTGGCCTCTGCATGCAACCTGATGTAAATACAATGACCAATGTCTTAAAACGGATGTGACAAGTTGACTTATTGTTATACTGTGCCAGGCTGTCCATGAATCTCGATTGTGTCACCACAGAAGAAATCCATTGCCTTTGTTTCACTGAGTTCCTCTTCTTAATTATGGAAATAAGACGTGTTTGATGTAAATATAAATAATAAGCATTAATAAATATATTTGTTGACACTATTTTGTGTTTTTGTATTGTGGCAATTGTTTTATCAAACCATTTGTTGCTTATAGAGTTAGGAATATTCTAATATATTCAATACAGTAATGCAATAAACATGTTATCTATTGCTTATTAATAAATTGCTTTTTTTCAACGAGTTTCTCTTTTATCTTTTCCGAGATGGCAGTGTGCTGTAATGTAAAGTTAACGATAAATCCCATAATCAAAATCAATAAGGAGGCTCAACAGAGTAATGCAATTAACATGTGACACGCTGTTGGAAACTAGATATTGATGAACAGGGGCTTGTTATTTAAAGAAGACACTGCAAATCGTTACATAACGTATCCTCAACGTTATCAGGGTGTCAACTGCATGTCTAGAAGTTATTCATTTTGTATTTTATATTAATCATTGTTACAATGTCTTATCAGCAAAATAAAACACAATTTATTCATCAAGTCATTAGTATGGAGCTGGTGGAAACGCAAAATATACGCATATTTTGACCACATATTCACTCAAAGAATCAATGATTCAATTTCATAATTGTCGGATATTCAAATCCGATTATGTATTATTACCATACATAAGACATCACCAAATAACGCGGCATGATAGCCTAGCTGATAGATTAGACAAAGCATGAAAATACAACATATCCTATGTAAATATGCCACCTTAGACATGCAGCTGCGTTTACAAAGTTTTACGACAAGCAAAGCACTTGTTTACAAAACCGACTCTCAAAACATAAAGCACTTAACAGGTTATTTGATCAGTTTAGGTTTGAAAACAGCATCATGTACATACAATATGTTTCAAAACATGAGATTTATAATAACATCCCGTGTGATATAATACACCATAAGGAGTTAATGGAAAAGTTTTGAAATATGCAAATGTATCCATGTCATAGTTTGAAAACTTGTCTTTACATGTATCTCTGATGTAAAATTTGGGTCATGCATATTTTCTACGTAATCCCCAGACCCCAACATTATAATTCGTTCCATTCTTAGACCCCTGCACTTCATAATTCGTTCCATTGTTTAACCTTCCTTTGACATTTTGATTTCCTAGTGCTGTCATACTCCGGAGAGAGAAGAGGAAATAACGCTCAATGAAGTAATACAATGAACATGTTAAAAACAGTTGAGGGTCGTCGGTTCATCAGGTACACAGAATGTACCAACGGCGAAGCTATCACTATCCGTTAAACTAGATGATTGTATATTGTGTTTATATCCTTCTTTCCTATTTCCCGTGTATATATTTATAACGATAACATGTCATGAGAGAATGGGTGTTCTTAACAGCTTGTTTTATTCACTAACTCATGAATGCAGTTGAGTTGTATCTCCTTACTCCTTCGGCTTGGCGAAATGAAGGAATTTGATGAAGGAGTCAGATTTACTCTGAAAGGTCGACTATTTACACAATATAAAATGTATAATGTAGAGAAACTGGCTCTCTTACATATGATTTGTTAACTCGGACCTTATATTTCTCTGAAAACATGTTTAAACTCCCACAAATATTTAGTTGAACCCTTTCAGATAAATAACGTGGCACACTCTCACATTCACCATTCAACTTGTTAAGAATGGAAATACTTTAATCACGTAATAGATATAGCCACTCTGTTGTTGAAGATAAATCTCATTAAAGGTGTACAGATGAACCATCTCAGAATAACTTCTATTTAGGTGTCAAAATTATAATTTTTATGCAACCAAATTAATCACAATGGCAACTGAATGTAAGAAACGTTATTTTCAGAGAGTTCGAAGTGCCATTTACAAAGTTATGAAAACATTGTATTTAATCAAAAGAGTAACCCTTCAACATCCTTAATAAGTAGAAGTATTTGTTAGTAATTCTTTTATTTTCGGCACCAGCCACAGTGCAGCACCAGTTACCTGAAAAAAGTTCAACCCTTGTTATTCTGAGTAGCTAGCAGGAACGCAACTCCTTCCATTTGTCAATGTCTTTTGTTTTGACACAGATGGGAATCAAAACTGTTCCACTTTATTTGCCGCAGGTTTTCCAACTGCGATCAATACTTTGGCCATCTGTACGTAGTTGTATCAAAATACTTCAATACACAAAGATGTTTTTTGTTAAAGGTAGTGGTGAGATAACGCAGTGGTTAGTGCATTTGGTTTAGGCTCAAGAGTTCCGTGGTTCGAATTCCATCCATGGTTCGGCAACTTTGTCTGCAGTAGAAAAGTGTTCTTGTACCACCCATTTGTCGCTAGTTCTAGCCGATACTCAGAGGTTTCACCGCAATTGTTGCAATGGTGTTTTGAGCTTTTTCCCTGCAATAATACCAGTAGCCGTGTCAAATATGAAATACTCTTGAAAACGGCGTTAAACGCCAGAACAATTCACCTCAGTTTTAAGGGAATTTTAATATCAACTGTAACTATAAATATATAAAACAAAGTTTCGATATAATCAAAATAAGCTTTCACCGATGAGTAAAATAATAATTTACAATTATTGAATATGAAATTCGTCTTCAAGAAAGGATTCTTTGCCTGTAATGTTATCTGACATTCAAACTTGCCATTACCTACCTGTTTATATCATCAACCGCTTTAGACTCGCAAGAGAATGACATTCAACCCCATAACGGAGTGAACGTGTCGGACACTGCGGCATTTATGATGGTTGAGTGTTGTCACTCAAGACGGCAGTAGAAAATAGATAGCACCTATAATTCATTTCCTAGTCTGACCACAAAATTAATAGCTTTGATAGCCCTAATGAAGTATTATAGGTACACTCATCATAAATACAATATAATCAGATTAAAATGGAGTTTTACATGTAACACCTTAGCACTCAATTATTATCTTTGACCAATGATGCTCGTGCTGACTGTAGTTTATATTGCCTGCACATTGGCATTGTTTGTCGCCGTTAACGGAACTTAGTGAAAGAGAGATAACCTACACGAGAAGTCTGGTGTCAACGACTTTCGCAAGTGTCAATCTACCAAGGCAATGTGTCTGGCTGACATAATTTACACTTTATGAACTGGCTGAGCACCTGCTAAAGTTCGAGGAATTTCTGGGACGTGTAGACCAATTGATCATTACACACTTTATCTCGGTGTGGCTAATATTCAAAACAACACCTTTCAGGACCAAACATCACAAGATGAATTTTGACTTTTAGACTCATTTAAGTGTCACCTGTTCGATTCTTCCTCCACAGACCACATTGTTTAAAATAATCTATTTAGAAACGTGCGCAAAATTGGAATATAATCCAAAAGAAATTTTAACCAGTAAGATTCCTGTATACAATTTCATTTTATAATGATTAGTGTTTTAATTGTTCGATGAAGTATGTTTTTCAAGGATGAATAAATCCTTTGGTTTTCATAACAGATTTGTTTTGTGATTATTTCAAAATTACTGCTTCTTTGAAGTTGTTGTTTGGAAGCATTTTGGTTACCTGTCATGAATAGTGAACGTTTCCTATATATTTTTTACATCTGTTTTCTTAATGAACAAAAACATTGACTAACAATTTTATATTTAAAAGTCTTAGTTCTTCTCACCTAAATGAAAGGGCATCGGGCATCCACGTGCACATTGTCGTTGCAGAGCATTGTGCTACCCACGTTCAACAGAAAACGTATTTGTGCAATTGTGTTATTTTCAGAACAATACATGTTGTATTGTAAAGATCGTATTTCAAGTTAAGAATCAGAAATACAAACAACCCTTATTTTCAACATTCAATAATTCGTTCTTATAGCGAATTTCGTTTCAGCAGAGAGAATGTCGGTTGAAACCGAACCCATGATCATCTGTTTCCAAGGAAAGGTGTGAAAGAAGACTGGTTATCACTAACGCATGTCACAACATGTAATGTCTGTTTAGGGAATTGATATGTTTACAGTTATCATCAAAGCATATTTATTGAGCAAGTATGAATTGTATAGCACACGCTCATCAGAAATCCATCCTTTATTGATTGCTTGGACCATATCATATGTAAATGCATCACTTTCAAGAACTACTTTGGGATAAAGGCACATCCATATGTCCTCATACATGAAAGTATAGTACAGGCTATTGATATAAACAGTCAAAATTGTCTACTTCCCAGAGCTGTTAACACGTTGAAAGGAATGTATGTTTAATCTAAATACACTCAACAAAATTAAAAAAAGTATATATGTCAGCATCTAAGGAGGGAAGGCTCTAAATAAGAGTCAACTTTCACATCGTTGTTCCAAGCATACATTGTCTATATCACTGTCTTAAATAAAAGGCAAAACATAATATACACTAATAATAACTCAGTCCTAACTAACATTGTAAAACATAGTTGCTCTTTTCTTTTAAGATTAATGCAAATCACTTTTTGACACTGATCTAATATCGTAAATGAAGTATGTTTCCAAACTGTATAAAAGGTGATAAATACGTGAGCAAAATTTCGGTTAGTATTAAAAACCCTCAGAGTAGTATTGAATGAAAACACGTTAAAAGGATTTTCTAGTAATCACTAATGCGTTGTTACTGCAATAATTATCATTCTTAAAATATTTGTAAAGTTATTTTGCTGTATGGTCAGATTATAAATTTATGATTTGAGACACTGTACACCAATGTATAAAACTTTTACATCAAAATGTTTAGCTCAAATTTATTAAGTAATTTATAAAGTATACGTATTTGCAAATTCTATATGTGACATATATATTTCAAATGAATTTTTCAATATAGATTAAACAAGTAATACGTCAGTAAAGAATTTTTTAATAATAATGGTACTATAGTTAATGTGCCATTCCAATTACATTATTTCTATTATAGATGAAATTAAAGAGTCTAGTGTTGAATAAGTAAAAGGAAATTGTGAAATGCAATGCTCTAGATTTTGAAGGTTGTAGATCATTTGAGTGACACTGTCTTTGACCTGTCTGGGTTTCATGAAAAAGAGTTAAGTAACAATGAATGTAGCTACATCTTTCTACTTCAAAATAGATTTAGTTTAACCCTTTCAGATAATAAATGTGCCACGCTTTTACATTTACAAAAGCTGGTAGAAATGCCAATACTATAATCACTTTATAGAAAAATCCTTTCTGTTGTTGGATAGATATATCATTTAATGTAGACGCAAACACGTTCCTTGAATAACTTCAATTGATGTGTCAAAAGTAAAACCTTTCATAGAACAAAATCAATAACTGAAATGAAGACATTATCTATCACATGAAGAATGTTCGATCCTTAGCATTCTGAAAGACAAGCAGCTCCCTTTGTAAACGTTTTTTTGTTATGACACAGATGGGAATCAAACCTCTTGCAGCTGATTTGCGGCTGGTTTACAACCTTGGCTGAATGCATTAGGGCCCTTTGCATTTCAATATGATATAACTTCTCAGACATCAACAAACTTTCAATAGTTTTTCTAAAATGGATAAAAATTATGCAAAATATAACTTAAGAAAAAAATTGCGATATAGCGCAAATGATCTTCTACACTTATGTCCAAACATATATTAACAATCATTTGTTGTAATACGCAATGTCGTAACACTTTCTAGTTTGTCTTCATGAATTTGATACATGCTTAGCCCTTTAAGATATTCCCAATCGTCCCACTTTATCTATATCATCATTCGCTGGAGAGCAGTCAAAGGTTCTCGGGGACATAATGCATTGATCTTGCGGCTGTGATGGCTGAGGGTTGTCAGATCAGACGGCAGTCCAGTAACAGATGTCATCTCTCTAGCACTTCCAAGTCCGACCCAACATTACTGGCCTTGATGCCTTTGAAAGAAGATAACTAGATCTTGAAAAAGGCTTCTGTCACACAGAGGAAGTTTAAGCTTTAATACATAAAATGAATTCAAAACACATGCAATCAACTGTTTGATACTTTAAGAAACGAATCAAATATTTTTTTGTTTCACTAAACATAATATTTTTCAAACTATTATGTGGTTACAATGTCCTACATTTTATTTGGTACCTGCATATATAGATATTAATTAAAAAATTAAGATATTCCTGCATGTACACAGTGCTGGAATTTATAAACCTGCTGATTGAAATCAGATGCTTCAGAATGGCTAACAGTTGAGCTCTAAACACACAATCTGGTGTTAACGAGTTTTGGGTGAGCTTACCAGGACAAGGTATTCGACTGAACGGGATGACTAAGTGTCTTCTCTGACAGTGTAAGACCATTTACACTTAAAGTCTCAATCCATGCACACTTCAGGACTGACTAAAAACAGATTTCTTTGTGAGACTTCACTATTAGCAATGTCATGGTTTCCTGGTCTTTAACTTATATGACGCTAAGGCCTAAAAGATGTACGCGGGGGCTGAAGGTGGCATAATAAGAACGCCAATAACATGGAACACACAATGTATATGTAAGAATGATTTAAAGGTAGACAGTATCTGTTAGAAACGTGATTGATACTCATGTATATATTGATACTCATGTTCAATTCATGCTATATAACACATACTATCATTTAAAGTGTTGCAAAGTAAAACATAAACTATTTACGTCAATCAATTAATAATAAATGAATGAATTCTCTTTGGAGAAATGATAAAATAATGTCTGCTTTTTATCCACGCTTATGGCATTTTTAATAAAGGATTAGTGTCATCTATTTGCCTCTAATCCAAATTGAAAAAGCTCCGTCTTTACGTAACATCAATATCGCTCAAGGACTAAACATAAAAGTTTTATGTTGTAAACTATAACATTGATTTTCTTTACAAGTGAAAAATGCAAGAACAAGGACTTTAATGGAAAAGAATGAGTTGTCGGTATAATATCACTTGAAAACCGACTTCCTTGTTAAGCATGGCAGAAGTCATATCAGAAAGATTTATTTTCTTACAAAATTTAATCCAGTTCCCAACTTTTTCTGTTGATCAGAGCAAAATACATTGTACTTTGTTTATTACATCACAACAACACACAAAGTCTAAAGTAAATGACTTTGGTAAGCACTTAACTAACAATGCAATGTTGTTTAATTTAAATGCTGGCAGTAATCCGCTGAGTAATTGCTATATTTCAAATAAAATTGTAGCCACCTTGATTTTGTTTCATAATGGAAAGCCTAGGTAGATGATTCTCTACATTTCAAAACAAATTTTTCTTAAACGATGTTTCCTATCTGCGTGAGCAGGATTATAATCATTTCTGGCATTTACAACGTAAACCTGAACAGTTCAAAGGATTGAGTACGGAGAAAATTCTGCAGTCATTCTCTCACTTCATTTTTTTGCCGTTATTTCTCTTCCACGTTGTCTCCCTTTCTTGATCTTACAGCACACTAAATCCTTTTCACTCACTCGATAGAATAAACTTGGCTTGCGTTTCTTTGAGAGGCTGGTTCCACACTAGGGTGGAATATATAGTATATTAGAGTCATTAAAGCGCTTTCTTATTTTTCTTTCATATTTCAACATTTTGTGGGATTGTCCAGTCTATTGTGCTAAAATTCGGATTTTGGCATGATCAAAAAGACAGAAGGGGTCACATTTTCGAATTTCCGATTTTCTTAAATTTCGATTAAAATGTTTCATTTCTACTCTCTGAGAAAAAAATAAGCAAAATCATATTGACTGGATGCAAACGAACAAAGATGACTCGGTTTTAAAGTTGTTTATCACTTATAAAGGATTTTGTAGGAAAAAATAAGATTTACAGTTTTCAAAATTTTTACCCCTGGTCACTTCAATGACCTGCCAAAAACTATTACGGTTACCTGTTGGGTATAGCGTATGTTTGCGTGAAGAGGAAATGGATCTTCACTTATGTATTAAAAATTCTAAATTATCCGTTTCTTTTTCGCAATGCTACGCCTCAAACAAATGCCAAATTACATGATATTTGCACTACGATTAATAGGTATGTGAACAAACTTTTGGTTTGCAGCTGTAAATCTATAATATAGATACTTTTACTGCTATCAAAATGTTAATTATTCATTTGTTTATGACATGTCTATTTTAAATCACGTGAAGCAATTCATAGGAATATGCCCTTTCAGTTTCACTTTTGATTGAGAGGATGTTGGTTGAAATCCAACCCATCAGCACTGATTTAAAAGGAGACACAAATGCCTGATTTAACATGTGAAGGGAATTGATATGTTTACTGGAATCTCATGGCCCATATTTGTCAGAATTCTTCCCTTGATTATCATTACATATGTAAATGTATCTCTTATACGATACTGTACTCAACTATTTAGAGATGTGAAAGTCATATATAAACGTCATGTTACAATAAAGTGAATAACATTGACTGATGACAGGCTACTGCTATATACACTAAAACTTATTTACTTCACAGAGCTGTGATAATAAGGAAAGTAGAATATATTTAGTCCAAGTACACTCAACAATATGTTTAATGAAATATACATGAAACCATGCCGATGGAGGGAATGTTCCATAAAGGAGAAAACTATGCCATCGTTGTTCCAAATATTCCTCGTCTACTCGTATACCACTGTCTTAAAGGAAAGGCAAATAACATAAGGAAAGCTCATTAGAAATATGACCTATCCTATATTACAACGAACTCTTTTCTCATTTTAAAACGGAGTATTGTTCGCAAATTCATTTTTGATAAGCACTGATTTTAGATTTCTTCGAAAGGAATATTTTCAGTTTTATCAATGTAAAGGAGGTATGATTCTGGCTTTATAAATTATGCTAGTTAGGGTACACACAAGACATAATTTAAACAAACAAAACTCTTCTTAATGAACCAAAAGACTTATCCTGTGTAAAATGCAATTGTAGAAATGCAGCTGCGTTGAACAGAGTCTTATGACAAGCAAAGCCTAGGACATGTTACCTGTTTACCTCGTACTTGTAGAGAAGATACCCAATTTGTATGTGACAGAAAATTATGTTTTTGCTGTTTAGAGCACATATAGCTGACAACATGTATGGTATCTACATTGAATATATTTACATCATCAGTTTATGTAAACACAACGGTTTGGCCTCAATGAGAACACATATGATCATTTCAGTTAATGTCATTTCATATTTGTTCTCATGAAACAAAGCTCAATGTCTAGTTGTCGAGTTAGTAAGCTATATGAATAGTCAATACTGCTTTGATATATTGGGTACGGATCACCAAATGGATTTGACTCAAACAGGTACGAGAACTATTGCATGTTTATGCAACTGCTCAAATGATAGTGTTCATAGTATCTTTAAGATACCCCTGAAAGACGAAGATGTTTATCGAGGACATATAACACATACTTGCCAATGTTAATCCTGCCTGTATGTAGACCGTACTGACGTTCTAAACCTATTGTTGAAAACTTACTTCAAAGAGAATCCACTACATAGGCAATCTCTTATTAAAGAGTTTGGAAAAAGCTTAACTACCAAAGCAATGTGTCTGGCCGACTTATTGTCACACTCTTAAAGATCACTTGGATCAGGGTTACTTGATTCAGAGTATTTTTGTATCGCTTAAAAGGTCAAAGTCATTTATCCTATTTTGAAGTTTAACAACCTTTTCACTGAAATTCTCACTTCCACAGTAGTACTCTCCATGTTGGATCAACGAGTCAGATTTGATTGTGGGAAGTTTACTATACTAAAAGTTGGGTTATTGGTAGAAAATAATAAAGAATCAATTAATGATATTCCAGTAATTAACCCAAACTTATCATTTTGAAATTATTAAACCTTACCTACAATATATCAAGGAAACCAAGATTGAACACTGCATAATAGAATTAAGGATAGATCTCAATGCATTTATCTAGATAGTAACTGAAGGATGAACGTTTTTTAAAAGAGAAATGTTTTCCCCCTTTGACCTGTAAAATTATTATCTATTGTACAAAAGAAAGAAAAACAACAATCATAACACAGAACATGTCATTTCAAGGTGAAAGACGAAATCTTTAAAGGGTTATTTTTGTGGTAAAAAACGATTAAAATTTGTTTGTTTATTTATTTTTTTACTTATTTACCTTATAGGTTTTTAAGGAAGGGGAAACCTTTCTTCTTTGGATACACTGGAGTTTTGAATTTTGAAATCTTTGGTAAACACACGTTTCCCCGCTACCTCTCATTAACTTTGATGAGAGAAATTGCTTATTTGTACATTTTGAGTAGAATTAGGTATTTTGTGTGGAGTTTGCAAAGAGGGCTAGTTCGACAAGGATTCAACAATTTCAGGCACTCGGACAAGTTACCTAATGTGATTTGTAAAGATAATCAGAGACTAAGGTATTAATAAAAGAAATAAAACTATTCTGAACCATGACAAAATAAGTTGTGAAATTGATTCAAACTTTTAGGTAAACTTAAAATTTTAATATCAATTATAGAGATAGAACAAATGTATAAACTTATATCCTATAGGGTTCCTTCCATCCTTCTGTCAGACAAACTTGTTTTCCCACTGTAATTGCCAAATACTTGTTGAAGATCTGAGCTATACTTGACATTTAATGTTGTAAACTAAGGATATCAAATTAGCTCCAATGAGTCTCGTATTTATCATTGTAGCTATTTTCTTATGTTTTGTTTAGATAAATGCTTAAGATAAATCGGAGAAGCAAAAGATTGAAGAATTTGCAGATAACTGAACTAATTATGTGAATCATCTAGAAAGCCTAAATATATGTTCACAGTATTTGTCCGTACAGACAATGTCGCCTTAAGATGTCTTCATTAGGTGTTACCTTGTCTTAACCTTTATCTAACATTAAAATTTGTCAGTGTAATAACGTAGTTTACTGATCATCTTAAACAATGTAGCAGCTGTGAAAAGTTGTGATTAGGTTATGAAACAGATGTACTATTCTTCAGTAAAGAAAAGTTTATATCTTACAAATTACAGTATTATTTCCATTATTGTGATAGCTATGTATAGTATACAAACATTGTAAGGGGAACAACAATGTTTAAATGAAATGTTTCGTTAAGTTAAATGATACAGATTCCAACTTTAGTTAATGTTGCCTGTAGGTGGACAGTGTTTCAGCTCCTGAAAAAACTTTGCAGAATGCTCTTAAAAGTTGCACTCTAATGTTAACGACTTTGAGTAGAGCTTACCTACCCAGGAAATGTGCCTTGCTGACATTGGTTACACTTAAAAATTTGCCCATGATCAACTAAGTAACAGCTACAAGGAATTGCCAGGAAAGGAGACCCATTTATTCCGTTTTATGTTTTCAAACCTTATCACCAAGAAACCCTGTTCCCTAAGACTTTCACAGTTATCAAGTGTCTTGCTTTCAGGGTTTAAAGATCAATAACTTCCTTAAGCCTAACAAAGTGTCTGTTTAGTGGTCTTTTTAATTTTGAGTTTTTCTGATGGCAACAACAGTCCACCTGAAAAAAACATATCAACATAATGGGCTCCGCAACTTTGTCTGAACTAGTAAGTAAGTACTACACACAGTAAGGTTTGGGTGCAATGCTCTACTGAATTTCAGTGCCGTGAAAATCATGGTTTGCTGGTTTATTATCTATTTGACCTTACAATAGCTAGTTTATTATCTCTAGAAATGCAAAACACACATACGTCTGTGACCAATCAGGGATGTCATTATTTGAAAAGTGGGAAATGTAATTCCTCAAGACTTCCATGTGATTTAAATACCTTGTAGCCAATAATGTAAAAATATAACGTTCCGTTGCATGTTGTTCATCTTGTTCTCCATTATACCTTCACTTTCTTTTTGTATCCCTAATAAACTATATTTCGTAAAGAACGTTCAGAATATTCTAACTGTAAGTTAACCTACTCACCTGCTCGCATGCCACTATTATTTCTCCATTGAACATTTACATAGCACACTTATGTATCATTTTGTATCTAAAATGATTTGATTAATCATCTAAGCCAGAAAAGAGAATAACGTGAATTAATAATACTCATCTCATCTTAATGCAATGAAATATTCTATTTATTTACGAGTGTTTTTCAGGAGCGTTTAGAAAACTGCAGTTTAATGAGAACTAGTTCGATAAAATAAGCCATAACTTTTCGGAAATGATAAATCACAAACTGAAATTAGCAGAACTGTGACCCAATTGCTTCATTTTGCCGATTGTGACGCTGGAAGCTTTCAATTCTAAATGTGTGTTTCAAAACTATTCTAAGTTTAGTTACTTGTACTATAATGCACTGATTGGCTGTATTGAATTTCAATTATTGTTGACAAGTTTGCTGTGAAATTAAGAACTGAATTTTGACAGCTACTATCTTGTTTCGAGAAAACATGATTGCACTTATCGAATTTCTTTCTTGAAAAACTTGAATGTAAGACCACTTGATTCAGACATTGTACCGTGACTACGGGGCTAGTAAGTGATCTAAGCACAGAAATTCATAGAAATTAATTGAGTGTTTATCAACTCGTTTTCCTGTATCCGAAATGTCTGAGACATATCCTGACGTATTATGATTAGTAACGCATTTTGTGATGAAAGAATACCATAAACGGTCGTTGCTATAGATATAAACGTTTGTTTGCGTCAATGACGATCATTATTATCATGAATAAATGCCTCAATAGTGAACATACCACTATTGTACGAAAGTTCTTCAAAGTATACAAGAACTTTACGGGAGATGAGGTCTTTCCTAAATAATCATTAGTTATTAATAGAAAATATTATCTTAAGAGGGTAAAAAATCTCATTAGTAAACCCAATCATCCACAGTCGTAATTGAAACAATTCTATGACTATGAAACTGTATTTTTTAAAACAAAACTATTGTCTTGCAATTAAAAACTTATGAATTTTTCATTTTCGTTTGATAACTTTATTTTTCTAAACCACACGTGCTACGGACCCTTTAAACAAACAAAATTTTGGAACTTACCTAAGGAAAACTTTTATCTTTAATATGAATATTCTAAAAGGAGCTTTTCATTAATCAAATACGTTTCTATAAATTGCGTAGTTGAGTGTTGATGAAATATAAATGATAATCCTACTTAAAAAGAAGATATAGTGTGTGACATAAATCATTTTTAAACATATAAACTCTTTACCACTTATTATCTATTTCATACATATTTAAAATAATACAGACTTTTTTTCCATTGTTTCAAAAATTGCTTAAAAAAAGAAAAAAACATTTCCAGATTTTATGTTTTTTTGGATGCTAAACGAACAATGATTTGTTCAGATTGGATAGAAGGTTCTAATATGCCTCTAATATGAAGTTGTCAATTTTTAACGTCACCAGAGTGTTTGGTAATGGTATGCTAAAATGAAATGGTCATGTTTGTTTTCAAGCAACAAATTGTTTGCAATGGCAAGGTTACTTAATCATTTCAACCCTCTTAATATTATCTGAAATAATATCAAATTACATTAATTTTTTCCGTTCTGCAAGCTTTTAACGTAAATATCTTACGCAAAACATCATTGAAATCACATTAATATTTAACAAATCAATTCTTTTAAAACCTGTAAATTGAAGTGGAATCTTACTTGTTGTGTCATTTCGAGTGAATTATCAACTTTCTAAAACATGTTTTCGTTTTCATTTTCGAAATATGTACTACCGATACTGTAAAAAAGGCGTTTATAATCTTAATATAGCATTAATGTTTATGATGAATGTTTCTTTTAAAATCTGTGGCAAAATATAAGATTTAAAACAAATATGCTTGCAGGGAAATATGGTACGTATTTAACAAGATGTCATTCACCTGAAACAATGCCTTCTTTTGGAGGTCGAACAAGGCTTATTAAATTAATCTATTTATATGCATTTGCAGACGTTTCTCCATAGATAAAATTCTTATTGGTATTTTCCGTTCATCTTTTTCCCTACAGGCTTCTCCTTAGATTAAATTCTAAAAATTTAAAATTTACTGAAACATTATTGACTTGAACACTATCAAATTCAGATGAGAGTAATCTCTGCTGTAGGGCAATGTAATATGATATAAGATAACACAACAAGTAGTGAATTGAACAGGTCATAACATTTGTTTCGACAATGTGAAATCTGTAGAAGTAGTTAGTAATTGTAGGATATCAAACGAGCTTCCCCTTTCATATCATGTTTATGTCCCTAGTGAAATAATTTTGCTTTGTCACGAGCCTTGGCGAGTGACTAAACAAAATTATTTCACGAGGGACATAAACTTGATTTAAAAGGGGAACGAGTTTTGTATCATTTTTATTACCCATGTTTTTTCACGATGAAAACATCGTCAAATCAAAATAAAATTTAGCTTCTACATAGAGAAACTCAAAACGTTGATTAATACATTATACTGGTGATTGGATGTCGGCTTCTTCACTTCGCTGCTTTGGTGTAATGTGGTTCATTACATTTGATAAAGAAACACATGAAAATAAACTACAACTGAAAGCAAAAATCATTTAATTCATTTCATTTAAAGATTTGGTTTCAGCTACAAATCTGTAATTCAGCACAAACACGCGAAAAACTGTCAACATTTTGAACTGATAAACGTGACCTAAATATCGGCTCAACGTCAGTCGGCCGTCACTTCAGGCGAGTCGTGACGTGGAGAACTGTTCGGAAACAACGGATTAACAAGATACGTTTTGAATGGCATACGTAATATTAGGTCTCAAAAGGGAATAACATTGAAATTTATGTCTCAAAAACTGTCAACTGGTAAAGAAGTTTTTCATTCAATTTCAACTGTTCATCATCAGAGGACAAGTCACTGTAAACAATACGGCGACGCTTGGCGGATGTGGACAGTGGCAATGGCTTGTCCCGGCTGGGAGTTCCCCCATGTCGAGAATCAATGTTAATGTTGGAAACTCCACCGTATATTGGACCTGAAAAGGCACTGCCTACAACTCCGAATGATGAGGATTTCAAACCTATCTTATGTTGACTCTGAGATGTGTTTTGAACATGAGAGACAAAATTTACGTGATGGGTATTTGCAGTTAATTGCATTGACATGTTTTGTTGAGGAGGGCAAGAGGACGTTGATGGCACTGACCTAGAAAAAAGTGCGCCGCTCATTTTCTGATGTTGTGTGTTTGAGACTTTTCCATCGATTTTGACCATATCATTTATTTTTACTGGTGATGCCATCTTTGTTTACATGAGTACCGATAGACCTAGGCGAATTTTGTTACTTATATAGATTTTATCGTTTTGACATTTCAGTTATTAAAAGAAAGAAAATCTTTGCATGTAACCACAATGAAAAATAAATTATATTCGATTATATTATAAAAATTCTCGTTTTTCGTGTGCCTAGTTACGAAACCTCTATTTCAAGTTTTGTATGACATTTGTATGTCTTTGCTTATGAAAAGGGTTATAGATTACAGCAACTTTACTAATTACTCATTATCTAAAAATGTAAAAAAATGTTTTAAAGCCATCTTATTAAAATGGCGTGAGCAGCAATTAGCCAGGATTGATAGTGAATATCAATTAAATAATAATAGATCTTAATTTTAGAAAATTCTTACAGCAAAATGTTTTAAAATGCAGTGACTCGTCGGATACACGATGTCATTATTTAAGTGAATTATTCTACAACATTACAAACAACATAACACGATTCTTCATAATCCAGTGTTGCTTCAAAAAAAAGTGGAGGTAACTTAACATGTAAATTTAATGCATGCATAACAACATGACAAATAGAAAATAAAAGGTTCATGATCCTAATTTGAAAATCTCCACAGACTCATGCAATCAAACATTCAACTTAAATGCACCTTTTAACTTTGTGAATACTTCTTTTTATCAATGAGCAGTGCATTCTTTCAAGGAAATGTTTCGGCTGGAAAACATTGTTTTGAAGGTTCAGTAACGGTGGAACGACCATTGTTCCCTTGAATTTTGAGTTTCAGAATAATATTTCTTTCATATTTAACCATTAGTACCTCTCTTTCATAACTCTGCAACTGTGAAATTGGTTCCTCAGACGAGATGGTCTGAGAAGTACAGAGAGGACAAGGACACTGTACACAATTCAACACACTTTTTCTTTTAGCATTTTGAAGTTGAACGACATTGTATTGGCATTCGTTTTGGATAAATTAAGCGATTATATCTCTTAGGTATTATAGGTCTTTGCATATTTGTGACAAAGACCTAACAAGTAAAAATGAATAGCACAGACAATAACCCGTATGACTCAAACTATTTTTCAGTGCGAAGAAAAAACGGTTGGGTTTTTGTTTCGAAATCATAATGTGAGCGATTTACATCATAACATAATTGTACAAGTTGGTTTGCCACAACTGGAATCGATATCAACAAATTTCTCTTATTACTATCGCTCTTAATATTCAATTGTGCGTGATAACATTGGTGTTTTCAAAGAAAGTTGGGACATTTACATTCTATATTTTCCTTCTACAACTTCCGCATGTGACCTTTATAGAGATATCTTGCTGATACTTGTTGGATTTATATTGCCAAGAACACTATCTCTATTATGAAAATAATTCCTTCAACTCTCATTTTGCCCGGAGATAACACATGTTTTTGATGTGGGTTTTTAGTTGAAACTCGTGTTGATAAGGAGCTGTATACTAACCTCTAAGGTATTATTCAAACTCTAAATAAAGCTTTTTTTTACCTACTTGATATCAAGTTCATGTAGTGAAACTTACTTAACACTGGCAGATTTAAGGTAAGAAATATTGCTCTAATATGTAACTTAACAAGCAACCTTTCAAGTTTTGACAAGAACTTATGTGGTAAGATTTTATAACATAAAATGTCCTGTTCTTATTAAATGGAAAATATGATAGTTGACGTCATGGAAACAAATAACGAATAAAAGATAAATTACGTGACAAATGTTTGACACTGTTGATCACTTAGAGCTTTCATAAAGAAAATTTAAAAAAAGGACTTTACAAAAAGCCCTGCTCACTTTAAAGATATTTGGTATAGAATTAAAATATGCTTTGGCGTATTCAATCGCAATTTCTGACCTTAAACACAACTTGGACAGTTTTAATTTTTGCTTTGATGTTTTGAAGGAATCTCAAAATACATAATAAGATGTATCTAGGTATTGATTCTTATACTAAATGTTAGTATGTAATAATAGGACTATCGGCTATTTTAATCTATAGTTATTTGCAATTGTGAATATTAGCATAGGCCTTCAATCATTACAAAATGTTTTTGAAAACATCCTCAATATACAAAGAGAAATTCTAAAATATCTCTTAAAGTGATCAAATGACAATTATATATGAGCTCAGCTATTATGATAATTACAGGAGAGCATTTCAGAAAATTGTTCTCTAATTACTGTTACAATAAAGTTAATAACAAAAATGTGCATACTTTGTTTGGCGATATGAGTTTCCTCCCACACGAAGTGTCAGTAACGCACCTTTCTTTTCATTTTAATTTGTTTGGACTTTTTTGTGTTTGCTAATGGAAAATCAAAATACTAAATTTTTAGTCAAAGTTTAGTAGTTTATTTAGACGTTGTTGACATTTAACAAGAAAAAAATTAATATGTTAAGTCATACTGATTGTCTTATATGCTCCCATTTGCACCGGAAGACAATTTTGAAATCTTACCCACAACCATGCATCCGTTTCTTTCTTTTATGCTCAAATGTGGGCAAGTGATCGTATTGTCATGAGGATGCTATGCTCCAATTAATACCGGTATGACAATAAAGATTTCTTGTAACAAAGGGTTGATTGGGATTGTATGTTGGCAAGTGATAACTTCCTTGTGATTACCAACCTAAACAATTAATTTCTAATACCCTCTGCCTTTTTTTTATCATTGGAATCAGAGAAAGTAAGGCTAATAGCTGAGTGGTAATATAGCCAGGTAATATGTCAGGATCAAGCGAAAGATTGAATAAATCCCGAGAAACTAAAATGAAATCAAGTCTTGCTTGTTGTCTTTGATTTTTTTCCCACCAAGTGTATTTTCCCAAATCAGGGTGATAGTCTCGCCAAATATCAATAAGATTTAAGGATTCTTATTTATCTAACACAATCTCCTGGGCTTCGGAGAATTTAAATAATTGATAATAGAAAATTAAGTACATGGTTTAATTGTAGAAACTATAGAGAACTTATGAGATACTTGGTATTAAATACTTATGTGAAATGAAACCTGACAGATATATGCCTAGGAAAATGTGTTTTGTTAACATCATATGCTTCACCACTCACACGTGTAGTGAATGAGATTTTGGCAATATCTCTATAAAATCACATGGATCATACGATGGAAAACTGATATGTTTCTATACTACATCTGAAAACATTAATACATGTTTTCAATAAACGTAAATAAGTACAAAAGTTATTTTGACTCTTCAACTTTATCAATGTTTTCCCAAGACATATTTGGAAATCTAATACCGATTTAAATGTCAGTTTCCAAGAAAACATGCCTTGTTCAGGACGATGAAAGGTCAACAACTTTGAAATATGCACATGTTTATACCGTCACATGTGTTTGTTTGTTTAAATTTTTCCACATTTTAATGTTTGCATTAATTTTACTTGTAACATGATCAGTAAGACTCCCAGCGTCTCGAGCCCTTCCCAAAAGAGTTGACAGTTACATAGAACAACTTCCAATAAGGGCAAAGTGTCAATGTATATGGATGAAATGGAACAAAAGTCTAAGATATGAACTGTTTTTGAGAATGCTAGAAGTAGTGTATGACTATTGTATGAGACCATGACAATCTTAAAAAGTTAAATCTCTATTCACTATGAAACGATGCAATGATGAGACACCACATTCACCACATTGCACCACAAATGTATAGACCCGAGATTGACAGACGATGAGTGAAACTACTACCTCACTACATCTGATATCCCAGAGGGATAAAGGAGAGCTCTGGTATTTTGAAAACATTTCATTCATAACAAACCATGCTTTATATAGGAAACGGACATGTTAAACGCCCAGTTCTGGAAGGCAGGATCTGACAGGAGGTTTATTGATTTAATCAAATATATGCGTTAACAGATGGCTTTTATTTCTTTTATATCGTAGTTGTTATGTGTTTCAAACCCTCCCTTCTGTTATAAATGACCTTGCTATATTTCTAACTGCCTACATGTTCAAATGACAGTTCAACAGTAATTGGAATAAAATGTTACCCGTTTTAAAATTGTCAGCTTGAATAGCCACCTATATTCTCAATGTGCGTATTTAACATGTTAACTTGTTTGAAAAAACGTTATACAGTTTGAGAACAGGCATCATGTCTTACAGCTATAAATCAGTCATATGTTATGATATCCAAATTTCATGACCACTTAGAAAAAAGATCCGTCAAAGGTAATTTTCAATTGTGGCCATACGGAAGAAGATAACAATGAGAAAACGAAATGAAATATGTTTCTTTATGGGTTTGGATTTTGATTAAAGATTTTTAAGATGGCATCTTATTCAAAATAAAGCTCTAGTATTTACTATTTTTCAAAAAACGATTGCAGAATATATTTAAATTTCAATAAAAAAATACATGGAAAAGTTAGTAAAAGTGATATTTGCTGAAAAAATACTTACATGTTGACGAAATACTCATCGAATAATTTTGGCAACAGCGCTTTCAAAGCTAGTGCCGCTTGATTTGGAAAAGTAATATGTTTTTGGAAGGTTCTAGTAACCAACAAGGCGTATTTGGGATTACTTTTATATACATGAAAATAGTTGTTGTAGTGTCTCTTTTCCGTTTATTGAATACAGTTTTATGTTACAATCTGGGGAAGTTAAAACAATCAAGATGTCAGGTTTCAAGAAAATATGCTATATAGATGTTTTGAAAGGTTATAGGCTTTTATATGTTTGCATGCAAATACACTGTATTACTCTGAGGTTGTTATGATAAATTCACCATTTCAGTAAACAATTCAAATGGTTGACAATATCCGTTTGTGACATACATTTGAAATGGTCAAAATAACCTTGTATCTAAAAACAAATAACCTGATCATTGAAGGATTCCTAAACGGTAGATTATCCAGGATACCTAAAATTTGGAAATCTTTTTATGGGTCAAAATTCTTTGTAACAAAAAAGCATAGCTTAATCGATGTCCTTGCAGATTATGGAAAATGTCAGTATAATGTCAAATAATTTCAACCGACTCTTCTGCTCTAATACCCATGGTTAAGTAAAGTTTTAAATTGCTGAAAAATCTAACAACATCATGTCAAGGTAGTATTTCCAAAAAATCTGTACATAAGTGTATTTTAAATGCTTTAATTACTGAATCTGTGATAATATTCATCTATTCATACCAAAATACATTAATCAGAAGCTGTTTACAAAGTAGTAGAAAATCTGTTTTCATATTGTTTTGGTAGATTTGATAAAAAATGAGTCGAAAATTTTATCTCTAAATAAGCGTGAACTTTATGTTTTATGTTTGATAGTTTCAAAATATAATTTGTATTGGAGCGACACTGATACAAGCTTCCAGCTAACAAAGTTTGTTTGCCAATCCATTTTCTTTTCTTTGAAATGAATAAAATATGTTTAATCTATATTGTTTTGAAGAAAGGTCAGAATTGAATAATGTTGTTTCATTGTTGAAACGCGTCACGAACTAGTGTTGATAATGTAACCTGTAATTCCAATATTCTAACATTAAATTTTGTAATTATCTCCTGAACAATTGTTCTCATCCTTATACATCACTATTTACAAGCCAGATGCGTTGATCAACCATTCTGATAACAAACCACTCTGGTGCATATAAGCCAGCTTATCTCCCTTTGACATTTTGATTTTTGGCACTTTGTTATCTTTTCTTACTCAAGAGAGATGGAAGGAAATGACACTCAATGACATAATGAACTAAGCATGTCAGGCACACGAGCAGCTGTGAGTGATCAATATTGCCAGACGCTAAGACTGAAGAATGGTAAGCAATCACTTCCTGCTTTGTTTCCTCCCTGCATGTGATTATCTTGTGCTGTATTTTGTCTGTATTTTTATTACAAAAACATCCCATAGGGTCAGTCTAAAGCCATCCTGCTACTTCTTCACATGCTAACTGTTAGAAGTCATGATTTAGGAAAGACAAATTCATCCTATTCACGCAAAATGATATCATAAACAATGACTACTTTCTTGGTGAAACGGATGTGACTAGATGATATGTTGTTATACTGTAACAGACTGACGCTGACCACTATTGAACCATGCATTGAGCTACCAGAATGAGAAGATCTATCGGAAACCTATTTTTTACAGACTTATTCTTCTATCTCTTCTAATGCTTGGCCTTTTATTCAAATAAATCAGTAAGTCTTATTTTGGAGACAATATATTTCTTGACACATTTTAAACAGATTTTTATATATCGTGGCAAGGCGTTTTATTCAAATAATTAAGTAAGTCTTATTTTTGTGACCTTATATTTCTTGACACTTTTTAAACATATTTTTTATATATCATGGCAATCGTCTTGTCATATTATTTTTTAAATGAACTGTTATCACCTGCTTTGACTCCATTGCGTTTTTTAAAAATCAATTTTCTCCTTTTTTATAAATCTGCGTTTGATTAATGTTTATCTTATATATTATAATCTTAAACAATATGCTTGTGGACATGTAGTGACTCCTGTGTTTTATGGCAATTGATCGTGCATGTGTTATATTTGGAAAATGTCAAAGACGTTCAATGCAGTATATAATCAGCACGTGACACACTGTTGGACATCAGATATTGACGTACAGGGACTGGTTATACTAGCATAAGGAAGACAATGCAAATCGTGACATATTAATGTAACAAATGCATGTCAAGAAGTTGTGTAATCTTGATTTGATATCGTTCGTGCATAAAACTACATATTCACAGTGTCTTATCAGCAAAGATTGCTTGTGGTGGAAACGCAAAACATGCCTAGTTTCATTCTTTATGTCACAAGAATTAACGCTGTTTGTATATTCATTGTTAGACCGTACGGATAAAAGTCGTGCGTGAATTACAATACCGTTTTGTTAATAAATACGTTTTCATAAATTATGATATGATACAAATGTACAACATGATAAATTTAGCTAAATCAAATGTCAAAGAGCAGAATGATACGGTTCGTCGCGTAGCCAAAGCACACTCTGTCATTGTTGAATGATTTCCATTGACCCAAAAAGCGTGGTTGTCACTTCACACCTCTTATTCTACGTTGAACAACTTCTGTAATGCCGTCTTTATACGGTTCATTGTGGTCTAATATGTATGTTAAGTATTTGATTACCAGTTCACACAACAGTAAAGTTTTACATTAAGAAATGTGGTAACATAATTACTTTTAAATACACAATCTTAACGTTTTTGACCATTTATGTTTGTTTTGTTGTTTTTTTTATTAAAACTGTTTTGATGAAACCAACAAATATGTCTGTGGTTTAGATCAATGGTACCTACCTCCATCATGATAACCAGATTATGCTGACGTTATATCTACATATCGTGTGGTTCTGGGATTTATTAGCGTGAGGTTGATACAGAACAATAAAAGGAATTTATGATATAACTGGTTAAATAACTTGATAGTTAAACATAAGAGATAGGTAAATCTATACTCTTTAACTAGGCGCAACCGAAATGCTAAGAAAGAAATTTCGTGCAGACATGCATAATTATATTGTTACATGAATGGTGATCTCACAGATCAGAATTACCAGATTTTCAACTACAGAATCAGATATTCAAATTTATTTATATATATTTCGTTATGTATAGCATCATACACAAAGCATTAAACGAAGCATTGTAGACTAGCTGTTCAATTGGACTTAGTATAAAAAATACAATATATCCTGTGTAAATATGCTACTCTATACGTGCAATTGCGTTATACAGAATATTATGACAAACAAACAACCTGTTTACAAAATCCACTCTCAAAACGTAAAGCACTTAACAATTTATCTGATCACTATTGGTTTGTTAACTGCAACATATTCAAACAGAAAAAAACTATGAAATATGAAAGAAAAAACCTTGTTATCATTAAACCTCTCTTTGATGTAATATTTAGGTCACATCATTCAACTGCACGTCATAATTCATTCCATCTCCTTACCTTCATTTGGCATTTACATTACCCATCGCTCTCATAGTCCGGAGAGAGAAAAGAAAATGTTAAAAAAGAGTTGAAGGTTGCCCGTTCATAATATACACCGAAAGGTACGACAGGTGAAGCTTTGAGTATCTGGTCTTCTAGATGTTGCTACGTATTTATCAGTCCCATTTGTACCTTGTAAATATTTATAACAATCACATGTCGAGGGAGAATGTTTGTTATCCACAGATTGATTTAGTCACCTACCCATGTGTACAGTTGATGTTTGTAGTGTATCTGCTCACTTGATGAATGATGCCACCTTTACTATGAAGGATCGTTTATGTACACGGGTATTATCCAGAAAGTTTCGCTTTTCCTCTGAATACCTCTACTTAAGAAATAAAGTTCGCTTTGCCTCAATGTGTTTTGAAATAAAGTATACTTTTGCCCTGAACTATTATAGTTAAGGCACGAGAACGGTAGAACAGCGAACTTTATTTCTTTTCTAAGATGCCAAAATGATCTATACGATCTGTTTTTTTAATCATCTCGAAATATATAGTGTTTACATCCCTTAGATGAATAATCTATGAACAGGGCTAACCGAAACCCTAGCTAAAAACCACATTAATTTTGTTAAAGCTTACATTGTTTAAGTTTAACTTTGTCATTTATTATTATTTTATTTGTCATTTATTTATTATATTATTTCTTGTTATTGTTTTCTATAAAAGTTCAAGCAAACAATTAAACCAACATCCTTTTTACACACTCGTGTCACGCGATCATGCGGTACGTGACATACTGCCCATATACGGCTTAACACGTTTCCACAAAGAATTATGGGTATTGTTTAATCAGGAAGCGTGATGGCGGATTGGATTGGAGAATTAATATTTAGTTGCTGTCATAAACGTTGAAGGTGATTGTTTAATCTCGTAAATAAGTTGACTGTAGAGGCTAAACATCATGAACTAGTAACAGAAAAGGGTTGAACTGTGTTACCCTGAAGATGGTAGAGACGGCTGACGTGAACCAACGACACAATTACCACCCGACGCGATCACCCGAAGCCATGTTGATCGATAGGCCAGAGATCAAAGGTTAGCGTGGATGTGTGATCGTGAGGGGGCAGCGCGAAATAGTGGACAACATCCTCCAATTGTTACGTCATGGAAAATCCCATACCTTTATTGTCTGATTAAAATAGCTTTTTTAATGTTCTAAACGGCAGGCACTTTAGAAATGCCGATCAAAGAACTGACCACATATGTTGATATTATTCTGACAGTCTGAAATAAGTTCTCTCGATTGTTGTTCACGCTGTTTACTTGGACATTTCATTTATCTGAAAATATGAAAGAACACTGAAACATTAATAAACTCAAAGGTATAAATGGCAGGGGTGATACTTAGTAACTTCTTGTTAGAAACTTACAGTGATTGATGTGCAAAACTGATGTCATATTTATAACATAATCATCATCATGTCAATGAATATATATCAATTGAATACTTCAATAGTCTATATTATTCCATAAACAAAATCGAAAGTTTCTAAGATTGGCATCCATCAATACACAAATTATGTACACATTCTGTACATATCTCTACAACGCTCATAATAACTGTCAGCAAAAATATTTATAATTCTAAACCAGGTGTATGATCTCAATATTCATATTTATATAGTCCATAATTCATGCAAATTAGTGAATGCATGAAGGCCATGCCTCTTATGTTTTAAGGAAAAAACACACGCTCCTTTTAAATATACCCTTTTAATTAATATCTTGTACTTGTTTGATTGCTTAAGTTGTAATAAATATTGATTTTTTAAATAATAATTTATATATTATATATTGAATGTAATATATTACAGTGAAAGTCTCTCGAAGATACATGTGATGAAAGTAAGCAGTCCCATGATGAGGATTTCGAAAGGCTGCAGAAAATAGGAAAGTTTGGCTGCCATTTCTGTACACACATCCGACACTCTCTATGATCTGTCTAGGTTTCATGAAAAGGATTCCAGCAACAATGAATGTTCCTTCATCAACATTAGATACTTAGTTCAACCCTTCCGATAAGGAATGTGGCACGCTTTACACTTAAAATAGTAGAAATGTCAATACGTTAACCACATTATAGATAAAGCCACTCTTTTGTTGCAGATCACTCTCATTGAAGATAAAGGGATAGACTTTCCTAGAATAATTTCTATTGAGGTGTCACAAGTTAACATTTTGTGGAACTAAATCGATCACCATAGCAACTGAAATTAAGAGGCTATCAGTTTAGAAGGGTTTGAAATTTTACTTAAAATCGTTTGCAAATGATTGGTCTTTAATCTAAACAGTAACTCATTTACACCCCTAATAATTGTTTTTAAAAATCGTTTGTGCTTTCACATTCCAGTGCAGCAATAGTTGGTTCGATGGATTGCTAAAAAGGGAAAACTATTTTGTAGGAATCTTTACATTGAAATTCTCACTCCAAGCAGACTTCAGAATAGATTAACATGAAGATTTGTTTGTGAGACTTTTAATATAAGAAACGTAGGATAGTGTCATGGTTTCCTCTGCTTTGATTTCTAAGATCATTTGCTATTCCTTAAAATGTATGCGGGGGCTGATGGTGTCAATATTGGGAACATCAATCTTTTGGACCATACAATGTAGATTTAAGAATGATTTCAGGGTAAACGGTTTGAGGTTAACATTCAACTCACTTCTACCAATTGTCAATCGGATTTCCATTTATATTCATATTCATGTAATAAAGTAAAACACATTTCATCCTTTAATGTCTTGCAGAGTAAATTACTTCTTTATCTCTGTGTCATCAATTAATATTAATGAATAAATTCTTTTTGAAGAAATTATAAAACCATGTATGCCTTTTATCCAGGATTATGGCATTTTCAATAAGGGATTAGTGTCAACTATTTGGCTCTAATCCAAATTGAAATGCTCTGTCTTTGCACTAAACAGCAGAAATCAATATAACACAAGGACTACAGTGCACGTTCCTTTTCGATGTTTGGAACACCATGATTCAAGTATTTTTGGTTTGGGGAAGTCACAAATGTCTTGTGTCTCTTCCTATTTGGAGACCACGATATTTAAGATTTACGTTTATATTTATTATTCTCATCTCAATTTGATAGTGTTGACAATCTCTACACGTTACAGTAATAAGGCTTAAAAGCCTACTCACATTTTTGTGCTCAGAGTCATTAATTATTTCAAACATGAACAACAGTTGTGGTAATTTTACCTTTATTACCAGGTAAGGGATGAGAAAAAAAGGAATTCAATGGGTTGAGCTGTCAGGGAAAAACAGAATGAAAGCTAGTACAATTTCCTGGTTTAGAATGGCATGCATCTGATAGAGATGATTATTACAAATTAGAAAATAGGTTTTTTTGCTTACAAACTACAATCTAGTTCCAAACGTATGTAGACCTCTGATAGGAATATAAGACTTACTTAGATTACAACAACACAAGATTGTACAATGCGCATTGGAACTGTAAAGTAGAACACCACTGGTCAGTTTTCCTTTATGACATTAGTGTTTGCAGAAATAGCTTTATTCCAAACCTACCCTACCCGAGAAAACTATTCACCCACTTATGTTATAAGTACGCATAGGTGTGATGAAAAGACTGGCACTGTATTTGAAAAGAACTATATATACATAGAGAACAAAGTTAAGCACCCCCCTATTTTCAAAATTGCAAATTGCATCTGTGGAGAAAAATACGATAATATGAATAAATGGACCCGCTTGACATAGAAACTAAAGTTTTCGTGACTTAGTATCTTTAAAATCATCATACATGATGACATTTTGAGAACTTAAGATCAAAAACGTAATGGTACTGATTTTTCACCCAAAAAAACTATCGTCCGTTTGTCAAAAGTTTGTTGTCATGAACAACAATTTTGTTAACAGGTAAAATTTTACACTTTAAAAAATCATGTATCCTTCACGATAAGGACATAATTGGGTTTTGAAATTTGATAAGAATTTTCCATAATTTTCTGAAAATGGCCATAACCAGACGATTTTGGAATAAAGGTGGTCTTCTTTAACTTTGATTCAGTAACCCTATACTTCTTTTTGCTTTACAGTCGTTGTTACGGTTGAAACTGCCCCATTTAGTCCCTTTTTATGAATAGGTCATTTTAAAAAAAATGAGATTTTGGAGGTCCATACTGCTGTAACTAGTGACTTTTGCTTAAGAGATCCATAATAAAGTTTGATCAGTGGAATAGGAATAATGGAATAATACACATTAAACAAAAAATATTGACTTTCTGATCATATTCACCTTTTGATCTCAAAATTACCAATTTGTATAACTGCAATTATTCAAAATATCCGAAATGATATCTTAATGAAATTATGTTCTTAAATTGCAAAATTATGATTCTATTATACAATTACTTTTACTGCAATGTGGTCCTCTTTATTCTCAGACAAAGCTTACTGGTGAAAAACTTTGGGGTGCTTAACTTTTTTCCTTATGTATATGTTAAATCAATCTCCTATTATCATCATATTTTTATATGTTAAAGAAATTGACTCGGCTTCAAAATGTCTTTCTTTGTAAAAATTCAATTTATGAAAAGCAGTAATTTATTTCTTGCGTCCATAAGTTTTTTTAAATGTATAGAAATAACTAGCAATTCATTTAAAATAAACCTGTTTTAAACTGAAACTTTCATAGCACTGTATGTCTTTGCTTGTAAAATTTAGATAATCTTCATAAATTTTATTCTTGTATTTCGCACAGCAAAACAATTTGTATTTCCTAATTTCTTTGCCACCAGGCCACTAATACTGAAATAAGACTTTGAAAAATTATTTAAATCTATGGTTTAAGGAAATTATATGTTTACAGGAATTTTCACTTATCATAAAGCGTAGTTATATACCCAGTTGGCCCATATTTGTCAGAAATCCCTTAATGATCATAAAATATGTAATTGTATCTACTTAACAGACGTTTCATGTACACAGTTATTTAGAAATGTTGAGGCATATATAACTTTCTTGTTTCAACTTCAAATTTCAAACTTGAATGACACGCTACTGATATATACACTCGAAACTGTTAACTTCACAGAGCTGTGAAAATGAGGAAAGGAATGTATGTTTAGTCTAAGTACACTCAACAATATGTTACAAGTATATATGACGTTATACAACCTGTGTGTTTAATCAAGAAGAAAACGGGCACATCGTTATCCAAGTTTTCGCTGTCTTTATCACTGGAAAGTCAAATATAATAAAAGACGCTTTAAAAAAATTGGACATATCTTAGATTGCATATATATTTAAAAAATATATTCAAATAATATTTTATTGAATAAATAAGAAAATCTCAATTTCCTGGGATACCACTAAACCATTTACAAACTGATTTAAAATGTTTCACTGAATCGCATTTTTGCTAAACAGATAGTTTCATCTTCACATTTTCAAAACATGATAATTTTACATAGGAATTATTACACGTTGAAACGAACTTTTGTTCAACAGCTCATGATTCAAGTTTTAATGAAAAATTATGTACTTGTTACACGAGCTTTTAAATAGTTTAAAGATGAAGACGTAGTACAGGTGTGTTCATAGTATGTTAATTGTACGAGTGAAAGTCAATAACTTCATCGTATGACCAATATGTAAGGGAAATAAGCCCATCAAAATTCTTCTGTTGCAAAACGGTCAGCTGAGTTTAAGCGGGGTCGCATCTCCTTGGACGATGGCCTACGGTCAGGAAGGCCTGTTAAAGCCATTACAGATGATATGGTTGCACGGGTCCAGTCCTTAATCTAGACATCTTAGAATAAAGGTGCACGAGATATCTTCTGAGTGTTGCATTTCTCATGGAAGTGTTTGCACCGTAACTTTCACTTGTCCAATGTGTCTACAAGATGGGTCCCACGAAACTTAATGCACACGATCAACACCGGAAAGTTTAATTCAGTCGTGAGCTCTTGGACATCTACAACACAGGCCCTCGGATCATTAAAAACAATTAAAAAATAAATTTAAATTTTTTTTTTGAGAACACCCCCTGAATAAAATTGTACCTCTGTTAATAGTATATGGAAAGGCCAGACACTCCATTCGCCCCCACCCGCTTTCTTGACCGAATGCTACAATAAATACGCACGCAATCAATATAAAATCTATACAGACATGATGTCAAATGATTTGCCTTTCTACTCCAACTCACTTAAACAAATAAATCTTTGGGGTTATTTAATGAGGACGGCCGAAAGACGATTTCCACGCCCAACTTAATGCTGATGGGACAAATGGCCGCCCGTCACCTTGACCTTACGGGGTGTGTGGCCGCAGCGACAGATCTCATTGGTTGCAAGAACGGAGAATTAGAGTTATCTGTTCCTAACTTTGCATCAAACCAATGAGATCTCATCCTCCACGCAGGCGGTCTGCGCACCTCGGACTTCCTCCTTCGTAGTGCCTTGGCTTGACATGCGCACATCCCTGTTTGGAGGATGATGAGATCTGTCGCTGCGGCCACACACCCCGTAAGGTCAAGGTGACGGGCGGCCATTTGTCCCATCAGCATTAAGTTGGGCGTGGAAATCGTCTTTCGGCCGTCCTCATTAAATAACCCCAAAGATTTATTTGTTTAAGTGAGTTGGAGTAGAAAGGCAAATCATTTGACATCATGTCTGCATAGATTTTATATTGATTGCGTGCGTATTTATTGTAGCATTCGGTCAAGAAAGCGGGTGGGGGCGAATGGAGTGTCTGGCCTTTCCATATACTATTAACAGAGGAACAATTATATTCAGGGGGTGTTCTCAAAATATTTTTTTAAATTCTAAATATTTTTTAATATTTTTTTTTAATGATCCGAGGGCCTGTGATCTACAAGGCTGATTTCGATAACTTCCATGTCCTTCTGGTAACTTATGATAAAACGTGGATTCATCAATGGGATCCTGACACCAAGCATGAATCCATGGATGGACAGGCACGTAACTTTTAGACTATAAACCTGAAAAAAGCAAAAAAACTACAATAACATGATCCTACTATGCATGTTGACTGCTGGAGATATGCTTCTTCATGACAAGGCTTCAGTGCACAAGAGTCGTATTGCACTTCAACAATGTGGCTTTGAAAAATTAAACCATCCCCCATACAGTCCTTCTCTGACCACAAGCGATTTCTATCATTTTCGCAATTTTAAATCACACATGCGTGGTACAAGATTTGGTGATGATGATGAACTCAAGGCAGCTACTGAGGAGTGGCTGAGGGGGCGGCAAGGCCACAGACCGTCTCAAACACAAATGGGCAAAGTGCATCGAGGTCCAGAGAGATAACATTGAAAACTAAAATCAATATAATAAAAATTGGCTTCTGTTTTACATCCACTATGAACTTATTCACTCCCCTTCGTACCTTGGAAAAAACATGTTAAACGAGGACACGTAGCACATGTTGACCTTTAGTTAATCCTGACTTTATGTAGACAGTGCTGATGTTCCAAACATATTCTTCTCAAAGAGAAAACCGTTACATAGCAATGTGTTGATGATGAGTTTGGAAAAACCTTAACTACCAAAGCAATGTGTCTGGCCGACAAATTGTCACACTTTGAAGCTCACTTGGATAACTTGATGTAGTGTATATGTGAAAAGGTCAAAGTAATTTATCCTCTTTTACAGTTAACAACCTTTTTACTGAAATTCTCACTTCCTCAATATTACCTTCCACGATCATCAGGCGGATTGGTTTGTGGAAACTTTGCCACTCAAAAGTATTATTTAATAAAAATAACGTTAATTACGAACATTGCAACCAAACAACACTTAACACATAGATACGTATTGGATTAAAGATTGATCTGAAACTTGAGAATCAAAATGGTAGGTGAAGGTTTGATGAAAATAATTTCATTCTTCATTACTGGAGAAATATTGTTAAGAAAACTGAAATAGTCTTGCATGCAGAACATGGCATTAAAATGATGGTTTATTGTAAAAAGGATATCATTGAAATGATGAGAATGACAGTAACAATATTGTTATTTTAGTAGTTTAAACCGAATAAAACATTTATAAAACATATGATGATTAAGGGTAACCTTCAAATATTGGAAAAAGTGTAGTTTTGCATGTTGAAATTGTTGATAATCAGATCAAGGGGGTAAGATATCTTTCTGTGGATCTGCCCAAAAGGATTTGTTTTTCAAGACATCAAAATCAGCTGACACACAAAATTCATTTATGTAAAAAGTCATAAATTGTTCAACCAAATAAATTCTCTGCCTTCCTTAAAGTTATGAATTTATTCAAAATGATAATCTGAATATCTAAACATTCCAAATTTCGAAGATGAATTGAATTGCTCTGTTTAAAGCATTGATACATTGCTTTGTGGTATCCAAGGTATCTGCAAATTTGTATATTATATTATGCTGACTGCGCCTCTCGTTTATTGACATGAGGATTCATTCTCAAACCTTGTCGAATATAAAAATCATGAAACTTTTGAAAGTTTTGGCTACATTTTGACATTAACAAATACCTATCAAAGCGTCAACAGGCTCTTTGATAGGCCTGTGTGAATTAAGAAATGATAATATTGAACAGAAATATATACATAACAACATACGTTTGTAGTTCTGATGCAGATGGTCTAATCCTGAGGCAAATACCATATATTTCTTTGAATGTGAACCTTAGATCTAAACTGAACTGACGGTTATAACTTGTCAAAGGTAAACTTCCAATTACGATTTTAATAATGACGATGGGGAAACTTGATACAACTAATTTTGCTTTAGGGTTCCTTCTACCCTGTCAGATAAACTTGTCCTTTCACTTGAAACGGGAAAATAAATGTTGAAAAGATGAGCTATAATTGACGTGTAATGTTGAAAACAAACAGGATCAAACGCAGCTCTAATTCGTCTCGCGATCATTATTGCAGCTGGTATTTTCATGTTTGCTATGATGGGTGCCTTTGATGAATCTGAAAGGCGGAAAGTTGATGAATTTGCAGATAATGGGAATGACTTTATGAATCAATTAGAAGAGTTTCTAACGACAGTTACCAGTTATTTTCCATACAGAAACTGTCGCCACGATACGAAACGTCGTCGCGTATTAACTTCTAATTTGTTAACGTGCTTTAACCTTTATGTAACATCCACACCTGTCAGCATTGTGTCTTGAGAGACGCATGGAAAGGACAATAAATAACCTCCTTCGGTATAGTAGCAGCTGCGACAAGTTAGGGTTAAGAAACAGAATTTTACAGCATCATCAGATAATAATTTCTTTTCGTAAGCCTAAAATGTAGTCCATATCATACCATTCTCATCTGATTAATTCATCATACAAATTGTATATGCAAACACATAACGATTTTACCTGTGATAACTCAATAAACGTCTGATTCTGATAGAAAAACATTATTATACATGAAGATTAGCATTGAACAGGCGAACAATTGTTTAAGTAAAACTCAAAAAGGCTTCGTAAGGATCAAAGATACTGGTTCAATTTCGAGTTAATATTGACTGCAGGTACACAGTGTTTCTCTCCCTGAAAAGATAGCTCAAGAATGCTTCAAACAGTGCAGTCTGATGTTAACGAATTTGACAGGAGCTAAACTACCTAAGCAATGTATTTTGCTGACATTTTGTTTCACTTTGTTGTCAACTTAGTGATTATCTAATTACGATCTTAAATGCTAGTTCGCTCTTTTAAAATTTCGGACATTTTGATTGAAGCCGATGTCCCTATATCCTGTGACCAAAATGACTGCCTACACCATTAAATCGTCCTATCAGATAGCCTTCTCGAGTGTAAGAGTTTTGGAAGTGCACTTGGTCCCAAGTAGCACGCTATCTCATTCATTCAATGCGTCTTGAACATCTGTATGGCTTCGTAAGATCTACCGCTATTTATCATTGAGTTTTAAATCACATCTAAAGTTGTGTAGTAAAAACGAAATATTAGCGAATAACTAGATCTTATTGCAGTGAGATTGAACTAAGTAATAGCTCCAGTTCAAGGAATGGAATTAATGCAGACTCATTGATCCTGTTCAACGGTTATACGCTTCATCACTAAGTGACTCTGTTTGAGGCTATTGATCAGCAGGCAGATATGTTTGCGTTAAGACTTTCACACTTATCGAGTGTCTGGTTCTCAGGGTTTCAAGATCAATAACATCCTACGGTATAGATAGATATCAAAGTTTTGAGAACGTGACTGTCTTTTCTTTTTTCGTTATTCTGATGGCGATAGCAGTCAAACTGCAAACTTAAGACGGAACATAGTGATGAGGCTCATTAGCATAATGCTACACTATTAGATTTTATTAGGGTAACACTTTTTTATCATTCGTGTCATGCCCAGGACCATTTCGTTTACGAAATTTTAATAAATCAACTCACAGGATGATTCTTTATAACATTTCCTAATGATAGATTGTAAATATTAAAACATTGTATCTGCTTTAATAGTGGTTATTGGAAAACGCTGTCCTCTGGTAAATCAATCCTCTACATTAAATATAAAGTTCTCAAGAAGAAGTTTGAGATTTGACTTAAATTTATCCAAAGAAACAATTTGAGTTCCCCTTAGTTCAAATTTCACACATCCTACGACGATAAATGTTCCCTGGAAGTACATTTGTTGTTCTGGTGCTTCTGTTTCTGTACTGTTACTTCAATTATCCTTTTAATGTGCTGGCAAGTCACCAAGTCATAATTTCAGTTTGTTTGCTTATTTCAAACTCCGTGAGTTTACACGTATATCATTCGATTGTCTTATTTTATCAAACTCCTTAAATGAATTGCAAATCGGACTATCGTTGCCTATTAACACTTCAATAATCAGAAAGCATTTTTAAGACTTCATTTACATTACAATACATCTTCATTGTAAAATAACAAAGAAAGTATATGGCAAAGATTTTACAATAATCTATTTCATCATTCTATACTATTTTCTATAAAAACCTTGTCGACTATCAAAGGCAAAGTTGTAAAGATATTTTTTTTGTTTTTCAATCAAAACTAAAAACGTTTTTTTTAGTCATTTGAATTTCCAAAATGAATATCCCATCTTCCACAAATTGATGCTAGAAAAAGAAATACATGAACAAAGAAGTCAAGACAGTTTACAAAAGTGAATCACATTGCCTCAAAGATACATGTCAGAGTGTTTTGGTTTCATTTAACAATTAATTCTAAACAAGTAATCAATATAGAAACATAATTTCTAAACAGAACGGCCTTCCGGCATTGTCCAAGAAGTATACATTAAATTGTATTATTTGAGAGGTCGATCAGAGGACTGTGTGGCGACATTTTAGACATTTCATAATTCATCAACTTACAATCAGTGAAAACCAGTGAAAAGTGAAGATGCAGTTGCACATGGCATTGTGTTGATACAGCCTCTGTGCCATCACTTTACTAAATGCCTTATCGTGGTACGGTGGGTTTGCGTGCTTCAGAGACCCCTGCTCCTGGTAGGGGCACCCAAGCTGGACAGGTCGACGGGTAGAAGCCAGATCAGGTTTGAATCATCCTGAAACCTGCTTTCCATATTTCAGTATCAGTACGCCTTTCTTTCCCCCATCCTTTACATTCCTTTCTCTCAGTTCTCCTTTTTTGTATGCTTGTCATGCACGTGTTCAGTGAGTGAACAAATCTTTATAACACGTTGAACCCCAACTCAATTAAGTTTGCATTCGGATATAAGGATGTTGTTGAATGAATTTCCTACCGATCGCCATAATTGTATATGCAACTATACGAATGGAATTGACCACGCGATCTCATCTCAATAACGTGCTCACAATAAAGCCTAATAAAATATCATCTGAAAAAGGACGAAGATAATCGTGTAAAGTAAACAGTTTCAATGTAAATGACTTATTAATTTTCTGGTTTACGCACGTTATTTACCTTTTTGGTAAAATTGTCTGTTCGAAGGACAAAGAGCACATAATTGTGCCTGAAGCACTCTACAAAACGTGTTCATTAGCAAGAATAAGCTTTCCAAAGTTTGTTTACCTTTGACTGGGAGGATGTTGGTGGAAATCCAGCCCATCAGCACCTGTTTCCGAGGAAACGTGTTAAAGGAGGCCGTTTATTACAAACGCCTGGCACATCATGTAACGTTTAAGTGAGATGATATGTGTACAGTTGTCATCACATAGAATATATATTGAAAATGTGAACTATATGGCCCAAAAACCCATCTTTAATGATCGCTTGGTCCATATCGTATGTTAATACAAATCTGTCAAGAAATTGCCATCCATAAACTTTTTTATGTTAGAGATGTGACAGGCATATATGGACATCAGATTCGAAGAAACGATATAATGTTGAATGATGACAGGCAACGTTACTGATACGTACATTCGAAATTGTTGTCTTAACACAGCGGTGAATATGATGGTCAAATGTGTTTAGCCTCGACAAGTCTGTAACAAGTGCAGGAACCACCAACCAGTCCAACCAGATTGTTTATTACAAAAAGCTTTTTTCAATATCTGTGTCTTCTTTACAGTAATAGTGCGAATACGTCATACATCATTATGCGATTTTGAATATCCTTGCATTTAACAATGTAATTAGATTACCATGAGATTTGATATTTGTCTGGTCAATCTACCAGTTGATAACCAAGATGACTTCATGAATACCGTTTGGATGTTCTTTGCGAATTACAAAACATACACCGACATGTGTTTCATAAAAGATGTCTGCTTTTTTATAGGCTTGATATTCTATGCTGCAACATAAGCCAGATGTGTGTAAACCTAGTTTTGATGCAGTGATTGTCTATCCTACGCAGAGAATTGGTAAACGATAAGATTATAAAAGATGATCATCATGTCATCTTCTCATGGCCTTATATTTAAAGTACACCTCTACGTAACTGGGCGCACCTGACGTTTTGCCCATGATGCATGTCCCTTGTAACAGGAAGCATACTTATCTGGCTTTTTTACATGTAACGGTCAGAGAGCAAATCACAATAATGTCAATGGATTATTGTACAACCATATTTATCAGACTATTTACCTGTAAGAGAGGAAGTCAAAAGAATGTCGATGGAAAAGAAAGTTTTCCCAACCCCACTCTTATTGGCTCAGTGAACTCAGTGTCTTTACATCCCCATCGGCGTTAGTTCCAAATCAAGTTGAAATGGCTTTCATGATAAAAACATTGTGTTCATTCTCTTACAGTGATTCATCTTTTATTAAAAGAAATTGCAATCAAGTGGCATTTTTATGACTTAATGGAATGACCAGTCCAGAGGGGTTTTCATGTATTTACATCTTGTAAATAACTCAATTTAATCAAAATAATCGTTCAAAACTATGATATTGGTTTTTGTTGGATGCTGGTTGTTTCATCACTATTAGGTTTCTTTAAAAAAATCCAAGCTATATGAGTGATAGAAATGATGTCCTAGCTCCTTTTTCTTAAAACTGAAACCAGGTCTTCCTAAATAAATCAAATATATTATTAGTGAGAATAAATCCATTTTAAGTTTCGGACTCAGATACTCGCTAATAGAAATCTTATTCGGCAGAAGAATAGAAGAATTAAGGTTTATACTTTAATTATTCATTACGTTTAGAAGATTACATAGAAAGCAGATTGAAATAATCTTAATATCTCCAGAACGATTTGCAGTATTTGTACCCTATTTATGGGAATTGATTCAGCTAATTCCCTAATAAGTCGTGCAAATCCCTGTTGTCTGATGTTTCCATTATCGTCCAAAAGACTTCACAATGTATGACGAAAGGTTCAGTTTACTACTGAGTGAGAGGGCCTCCATTAAAAATCTTGTAAGATGGAACCATTCCAAAGTATTTTCGACCAGTCACAAAGCAGCTTCAATATCTCTGTATACGAAACCATTTGCCAGTCCAGGAGGCAGCAGATCCTCATGAAGACAACTTACAGACAACTCCGTCCTCATCAAACCATTGATTATATTTAATTGCACAATAAGCTGACGTGCAGATTCGAATTTGAGTTGGTATACGGTAAAGGAATATGTTGTCGTTATCTTTCACAACTCTATAAGCAATATATTCAAATTGTAAGGGTGCACGATTTGCAATGTGAAAATGACTAGGTAACTGTTTAGGTTGACACATATCTATATTCAATTCATGCAAGAAATCATGTCCAGTATCGCCAGATTTATTAGTTCAAGTGAAGAAACACTTGGCCTTGAGATAGCATAAGGTAATCTTAACTGAACTACTACTGAATTACGGAGAGATACTAATAATAAATGATTTAACTCCAAATCCTGATTAAAATATTCAAAACTAAGCCCCCTTAACTTTAATTATCCAGCATGATGCATCTTCCGTTGAGTTTTCTCATTAAGAGATGTTGTTGACACAATGCATCCTTTTTTTAGGGTATTCTTGTTATGGACAATCCATCAACTTTCATGATCAATCATAATTTGGCATAATTCATAATTCTGATGTAATCAAGCTCATATTGATACTCCAAGAAACTCGTGTTGAATGATAAAGGAATGTATTGATCTATCAGTCTAAGTCACTAAAGTCAATGCTTAATTAATCACTAATAAAGAGATTCCTTTGAAGAGTCATTGTAATATGAATCTATAAATACAAAATATACATGAATAATCTTCTTAATGACTACATTTTGCTGCACATATTTACCATAAGATTGTATATAAAGGAAAAAACATGTAGATATTAACAAAACTTTGCTATATAACCATGCAGGTGTGTGAGGAATGTTTTTATGGTGAAAATAAATCTTGGGTATTTTATATGCCATCTAGTTCTTGGCTTCGATGTGAAGACCAATTGTAAAAAGGCTAATATCAACAGACTCACGGATAAATATTTTAATCAGTAACAATAATACTGAATGCCACATCAAATACTTGACTGTAGAAGGTAAGGATATTGTATTGTTAAAGTGAATTGTGTAACTTTTAACTCTGACCCAAAGCCAGAGAGAAAGCATAAAATGTGTTGTTACTATCAGAATATTTTTACAAAGATATATTTGGTAGTGATTGCATCAGTTAATGGGATATCATAAATGCCACAGAAGTAAAATGGTATATTCATCTACATATGAATGCCTCTTTCGAGGAAAGCTCAAATTTACTTTTCATGAACTTCAATTGTAAATAAGCCATAATGATATTTCAATCTCAACTTTAATGATCAAATGCATCAAATGATCTTCCAAAGTAGCACTGGTTAATTAAAGATAAAGATCAATACAAAATTACTCATATTGTATCACTTTAAGATTAAGTTCCATCACTTGGGGTTATCTGCATGGTCAAAAATCAATAAGCTGTGTTGATAGATCTCTTCAGCTAATGCACAATCAAATTTTTTCGATAATAGCATTAGTTGAACATTTGTCACATGCATGATGAATGTATTTTAAAATGATATTACTCAAAGGTAGTTATTTTTAGATGAATGGTAATATGACATCTTGGTTATATCCGTAGATGAAGAAGCTTACTTATGTAATCTGTAGACTGCTTTGTCTAATTGAGAATTTGAAAAGCACAGATATCTAAAGAATAATGATACAAATGTGGATATGTAGTTTTTTGGACAATTGAGTTGAAGCTTTTCATTATTCCATTGTCTCGTAAATAAAATCTAGTAACCATCTGTGAAAAAAGTACGTCGCGTTAACTGTATGTCTGAGAACTATTTACTCTCTTAAACATAGCTGTGCTATCCCAAGATCCATTTGCATCAAAACACTCTACATGATACGATGTGCTCTCGTGGACAAGTACTATTAACTGAAGAAAAACGACTTTATAAGATAACGAAATTTGCTTTTGAACACTTTTGTAGTTTATTTGCACCATCAGCATTTAATGTAATCATTATTTAACGATTACTTTATGCTTGATTTAAGCATATTTACTAGCTCAAGTGACACGGCATAAATAGTTATAGATGAATCATGATCTAGATCGTAAATGTAACACACTTCTTTATCTAGATTTTTAACTTGCCTCAATCATTTAAATATTCAGCTCTTAGTCCATCTTATATGATTAATTTCAAAAATAACTGCACACCAACATCAACGCAAAGACATACATGTATCTATTACAAAAGAGAGCAAGTAATAATCCATTCCCCTTCGCCATTTACGACACAATTTTTTCAGTTATCCATCAACTAAGAAATAATCATATATCTTTACCAATTGCAATTAATCTCCTATTGAATTACTAAAAGTGATCATAAATACATAAAGGTGTCAATATATTTCTTGGGTTATGATAAAATTATACTGACTTTGAGAGTGATATGATTAATAATTGATGTACAACACGCTCATTTGTGTTATAAGCTGATTGTATATTTGTAGTCATAGCTGATTCTTTTCACTTTGTAAAATGTTTGTCAATTATTTATAAAAATATTTCGTAGCTATGAAAATCAGGATAAATAGACTGTCGTAATATAAACACAAACGTACATATTAAAATAAAGAACATAAACATACAAGTCATAATTGTGTACAGTTTGAAACAGGTTAAACTGCATTAACACATTTAGCACATTGTGCGTGTACATTTCTAGTTTAGAAGGTATGAAACTTTTGGGCATTTAAAGCAAAAGCAAGAAAATATCCAAACCATTGCATGTTTTGTAACAGCAGTTCATAACTATCAAAACTATCGTTTTCATCAATGTTTTGCCTTGACATTTACATGGTTATGATATTTGTGTAAATATACATTACTACAACATTACATGCAACAACTACTGCTATACAAAACTGCAATACAGATTACTGATATCAGCCTGCGTTTTGGTTGCTGAAGTAAAGGAAGGAAACAATGTATGTCTATTCAAGTAATTTATTAAAAATGTGAACATGGTGTTATACAAATATGAGGATGTTTGACTGCATTGAAATTCATTACTCTACATTTTCATCACAAAACATGCTATGTGCATGGACACCTGTCTTATCTCAGCCGCGTTTTGGTTAAATATATTCTTAGTGCTTCTCATCATGAAAATCCCATATTTATCAATCTATATTTGATGCAACGCATGTCATAACACAGCTGGTAATGCGGCAAGACATGAGGTCATACCAGGTGCATATAATGTCGGCATTACCATGTGATTTTATGACGTTAATATCAATTAATGTTTCATACTATGAGTAGTATTCGTAATTATGTTTGGTGAATTGAAGTGTTTATAGTTCTCATTGTTTTCCCTGCGATGAATGTGACTAAAACGCTACACCAGTAAGTATGGAAACATTTATTTTGGTATGGTAGATATTATTGACCTACCGGGATGAGCAAACATTTGTGTTTTAAAAAAAAGCATTTTCCCTCATGTAACCTCACAAGAGAAGAAGCACCTGCTTCAGTTCTACTCACGTTGCTCACCAGACTCTCGAGCTAGATGCACCTTATGTTGACACTACTTCAGATAAATATCTTTCAGGAACTGACAACAACTTGATTAGTTGCTTATATATGGTTGTTATAACAAGTGTTCATAAACACGATAATGTTATAACAAGATAAGATTTTCACAACAGATTAGATCATGTCATGAGTATGTATAACTAATTATTTCATAAATATAAATTTCGTACATTTAATTTGTCATGACTATTCTTTCACTTTTCCTTTCAGGAGACATTGTTACGAAAACTAGAAAAAAGAATGGATTGAACTTCATGAGGTGACTTTTTGAAAGCAGTTTAAGTGACGATCACTTCAAGAGAAGACAATACAATTGAATGGTTGTGAAAGGGAATGAGTAAAAGCTACTTTACAGAAAACAACAAAATTCACATAAGTCAGTATTCAGGTATCAAAATAGTTTTAGTGTTTACAGCTGCCTATCAAAAGTTTGTTTCATTAAGGCATATCGGTTTTTACTTGTATTCAACGTTTTGAAACAAGAGATTTCATTTTTCAAAAGTGTACATACTTTCTATGCAAAGTTCAGAGAAGTTAAACAACTTGAAATTAAATGCCAGCTGCACAGATAGCCAGACATTGAATATGTAATACAAACGGGATTGCACTGGAAATCAGATAAAGAAATAATCCACATCTCCTTTGATCATTATATTTTAATACACTTTTAGAGCAGTTGCTTAAGGGTAAATCACATCAAATATCATATCTTTATGACACTGGTTGTCTTCCAGGCAATTACAAATACCTACTCTTATGTCTTCATAAACATTCATTAACTACAGCAATTCAATAGGTACCAATAATAATAACGTTAACATTCTTTGCCTTGTCCGATAATGTGCCAATAAATAACATTTCATTTGCTTGACCTTTTTTCACTGTTTGCAGTAAAATTAAAAAAAGCGAATTCATTAACATGAACATTTTTTTCATAACCTTTCCCTGAAATTATTGAAATTACAATTGACGAAGTTTCAACACTGATGACCGATTGTTGCTTGATACACTTCATCGACGCTTATTCAAAGGTATGGAGGTAATGCCTAACGACTATCTCATCCTCTTTTGTCAATGATAGGAAGATTAGGATACTTCCATACGTCCTGTTATTAAACGTATGCTTCAGATAGAAACATTAACACATTACAGTGGCTAATGACAATTCACATTAGGAACAGTATTTTTGGCACGGATCAATAATTTTGTTTTAATTACGTGCTCTACATACAAAATTGATCATGCAGAAATCGATATCCATGTCAAAAATCAATTAAATAGGGACATGTTACTGCACAAAAACCTACTATTGCTATAATCTGCAAACTGCATAGTATTATGGTATTTAATACTCAAGATTACTTGTACGCAAATCATATGTATTGATGTGTGTATAGTTGTACTAATTATAATCTGCATTCAGGTTTTAATTGTACATTGTACATTGGAGATATAAAGATTCCAGATTGAATACTATGGTGACAAAAACTGCACTTTTGCTCTGGAAGATGTCTTTTATGCTACCATACTTATATGGCTGAGTCGCTTCTGTATATGTATAGTTTAGGACTCAGGGGGACTGTGAAATATTTTTGAAAGAATCTGTTTTACATATCTGAAGATTGTTGTCCTTTTTCGATGAAATAACCAATCAACCAAGTTAAACAATATATGGGAAAGTTGAAAAACTTATTGATCTATACGATATATACTATGAAATGCTTATTCCTGGGGATTGTTTCTCATGAAAAGCAGTAATACGTATCTGTTTATTCATTAATTAAGTCACGGAGTATTTCAAAAGAACATAACATTATAACTTATTTCTCTATGAGTTCTCCATAAAAAAATACGATTGTTTCTGCTCCGTATCTTGCTTTACTGAAAAAAGGTAAAAAAACGCTTCACAAGATCGGGTGATGGAAATATATGCTTTTAGCCTGATATTGTTACTAAAGAATTCGAACGAAGATGTGGTACTAACAAATGTGTTACCTTTTTTCTGGCAGACCAGACATTCTTCATGGTAATTATCAATGATTAGCACACAGTTATTTGATGTCTCGTCAACCGCGATGGATTTCCCATCATCACCGATTTACCTATTGGAAATATGTACTTTAATTAATTATTTAACTAACAATGCTCAATATGGTCCCCCAGAGCCCATCAATGCATACATGATCATTGCATAGATTTAATATCCAGAACACGTTTATTGCAATTGGATAGATCATTTGTCTTACTATATATAAACGAAAAGCAGTGAACTATAACTTACATAATTGACGTTTTTTTCAAGTTTAATGACAAATTAGACATTTGACGATTTTTTCGTCTATGAATTAACATAGAAATCATGTTTTGTAAGTGTGGTCAAGGGAATCTACCTAGTGCTTGTAACTGACCTTTCTTTAATTTCCAGGCTAATGTTAAGATAATTCCGCTTTATTGTAGAAACACTCAATTTTCGGCAAATACACTTTATGTGGCATTAGCAAATATAAATCAAATTATGAAAGACACACGTGAATATTGCATGATTCAGAACCGTTTTATCGCTTATAGAGTTTCATTCATATCAATAAGAAATGTTCTTGGTCTTGTCCAGATCTGTTAAGTTTATATTATTGTGCATATGAAAAATACTGAACCCAAATGAAAAATAACGTTTTGTATTGTAAAAGTAACATAAAGAGGAATTTTACAAATAGTTAACAGGCTTGTAGACAGGACATATTATCTAAATGTAAAGACACTATAAACGATCCAAATGTGTTATTACGTAGCCTTTGGATCTTACAAAAGACGTGGGACTAAAGTTGAAGAAGGCATAATTTATATTTGCGGGGGCAATTACAACGAATAATGGAGAAGTCTGATTCACAGCATGGCATGTTTTATAATCAATGATAGTTATCAAAAACAGGTGTCGGGCTAAATAAATTGATTGGTGCATTGAACATTGGGACTATTTCTTAGCCATGGTGGTTCTGGCAAACATAATGATAATCAATCACTATAATAGAAATCTCAATCTGAAATTGCCTTAAGACAAGATATTGACAGGAGCAAGTTTCATAAATATTCGCTATTCACAAAACCTGTCATAAAACTCAATAGATCAAGATTTCAACTGTGATCCACTACGCTACGCAGAACACTGTGCAGCAAACTTCTGATTTATCATTTTATTGAATATTTGAACAAAGTAAATTACTTTCAAAAATGGCTATTTCTAAGTGTTTGGTCGGTTGCATTCAGAAGTTTTCTTGTTTCGGTGTATGTTTCCCTATTAAGTGTTAAGCCCTAGGGAATAAAGTTTCCAAATTATTAAACAATTTTTTTTTAAAATTATCAAATATTTGATATTGAAAAAGGAATGAAAGGAAGCTAGTCTAAACGTTTGTTAGTTTGAATGGCAGGACACATAAAATTTCAAAATAGCTGCGAGAGATTAGAGTAAGGGTTAACAAGTCAACTAAAGATCTTCCTGTCGATATCTGACAAGAAAAGAGAAGATTACACTGCCCAGAACTCTTTCAACAATTCCTTTTGATTGTTAAAAAGAATATATCTATTACACTGTGTATCAAATACGTTAAGTAGATATGGTAGCAAAATATATATACCATAGTTCTTGTCACAGAGAAGGAGATAATAACAAGTCTTGAAAAATAGTTGCATGCTAGATGAATACGTCTTGATGATATTCAGGAGAGTTGACAACTATGACAGAGCAGAATGATCACAAAGTCCATTTTGAGAAAACCAGGAACCTGAATGTGTGAAATGTCTAACAGTTGTAGTTCACCACTTTATAGCCAGAATATTCCGTAATAATGAATTAATGTAACTGTCAAACTAACTGTTTAACTATTCGATTGTAAATGTTTTCCTATTCTTTCATATGGTTCTGAATTATGGGGTACTCAATATTATGAATGTATAGAAAAAGTCCAAACTACAAGTTTCAAATTGTTTCTTAATGTTGGTAAATATGCATCAAATAAGGTATTGCGTGAGTGCGTTAGATACGCGAGCCACGTATCTACACAAGTTCGTGTCATAAAGTATTGGTTTTAAACTCCTAAGAATGGAGCCACAACGCTACCCTCATCGATCTTATTTATTTCTTAAACAACCTGATGATAATGGTAAACATACATGGGTGTCCGATGTCCGCCATTTATTATTTATAACTGGTTTCGCGTACGTCTGGATGGCACAAGACGTTGGCAATTTACAATTGTTTATAAATGTTTTCACACAGAGAGTTAAAGATATTTATAACCAAGTCTGGCATGACTCACTATGTACATCCCATTTCCTGAGGCAGTATTCAACTTTTAAATCATCATAAAAGCCTGAATTGTATCTCACAGCACTGAGTGATAAAACGTTATATGCTAATTTTGTAAACTGCGAATTGCTTTACACTCGTTTAAAATAAATCCTCTGAGACTACAAAGATATGACAATGTAAATATTGCTGTGTGTACAAACTGAAATACTAAATAAAAAACTTTTTTTATTTGATTTGATTTCATAGCTATCTAAAATTCCAGAGAATTAAAGACATTAGTCTTAGGCATTCAATAAACCCAGAGAAATTCTAGAATAAGATAGGTTACATAATCAATACGTGTGTTACCCATTTACCAATGCAACAATGTTACAAACTGTTGAACTGGTAAACAATCACATTAACATGAATCATGACTAATAATTTTAAATTTTTCCAAGGGAAGGCTTAATCAAATTATTATTATCCTCGTGTGACTGAGGGTAAGATCTTCTACCTTATTTTTATGCATGTTTGGGACTGAATTCGTTTATGGCTCCTTTAATTAAAGCTTCCAATCAATGAGAACGTTTCTATCCTTTCTGCGAGTTCCCATCTCAGTAGCGTAGCTCAAACGCAAATTTTGAACATTACATTAATGAACCAAACTTTTTTCTTCATTTGTTTTGATGAAAATGTATTATTGATGTTATGGAGCTTTTAACTTGTTAACTCGCTTGCTTTATGTTCCCTTTTTCTGCAGTTCATTTGTTGATAGGGACTGGATTTTAAAGGATTGCATTACAATTCAATTAAAACATGTTTTATAAGGAATGTGTGAACTGTTACAACCCTTGGTTATTGACAAAGTGATTGTAGCACGATGGCAAAAGGGATCAGTGTGAGGATCACAATAACATTATCATGTTCTGTTCATTCCATTGCATTAGGCAGAGATGGTTAGTCAGGAAAACAGTATCTAAGAGAGCTATATCATCATTTCTAAAAACTGGCCTTTACCTCATGTTAGACTTGGTCTGGCAGCGAATTAATAATCAGTTAGCAGTTACTTTTTAAATTCTGCCATGCAATTATATATATTTGTATCATTTCACTTAACTTATGTTTGAAGTTTGTGTTATAATTCTTAAAAAAGTAAATGTTGTTGAAGAAAGTGAAAATCTTTGGAATGTTATCGTCTTTGTGTTGTTTAGAACTGACTCAAAATATATATCATCATTGGTTTAACGAGGGAAGATCTGATTCATTTCAGACATGTTAACTTCGCTTAGCTGAAACAGAGTCGGAAATTATATATTGACATTCCAGTATGACTAGCACATACCTAAAAACTTTGTGTTATATGAAAAGTTGAAAAAAAATCAAACCAGCAATGTGTCATTTTCTGTGTCAAATATGAATATGGTTAAACAAGAAAAATCTGAACAACAGTCCATCTAAGGTTTGATAAATGTTTCCTAAGTGAGTTGCAAGTTTATTGTATATAGCTGAGAAGTATGTGAAGTATGTGAAAAGCTAGGCTAGACATTTTTATGAAGCTCTATTACCTTTTCTTGGGTTTCTGCTTGATTAAATAAAATTGAAAGCAAATGTTAATGACTATAACAGCTTTTAATTCTTTTTATCGTTATAAAGGCATTGCAAACTACCTGGTGTAAGAAGAGATAGATTGGATTACGAAACTTCAAAGACTTCAATCACCAGAAATAGGTTTGAGCAGAATTTGCATTTCAGGAATTAACATGAAACATGAATTTTGAAAGTTATTAAATATGTACATAATGCAGACGAACGTTTGTTAATTTGAATAAGAGAGAAAAATGTTTGTTTCATTATCTTTAGAGCGAGCTTGACACTCAACTTGTGTTTGCAATTCAGATCACTGGTTTAAAAAGAGCTGCTCTTGAGTTAAATATATGTAAGTATGTTTTAAAACCACACTGTCAACGTTGCGTGTTTTAAACATAGTGTGGCTTTCTTTCATCATTGGGCTTAAGGGGTCACTGAGCTCCAAAACGCCAAACATACCAGTGGATATTTGCCATACATGTCATAATGATGACACTGAATAATGATCCCGACTGTGCATGGTACCATTAAAGACATTAATGAGATCGGTCGAATATAACTCAACTACATACACTGACACAGACGACTATAAATCGTACCTATCACATATGTCAACTAATGTTGAAAACAGAAACAGTTCTTTGTTAATGCAGACACATTATCCTTTACGAAAGATTTGATGATGTCTGTGCAACAGTTATTGATGATCACTACGAGGTCGTAAGAGAGACAGTTTTTAAGCCTGTATAGTACAATGAAAGGGAACACATAGTCAAACCCAGTCATGAAAATATGATTGAACCTGAAAATAATAAGAAAACCATCTTTGTTGGTTATCAATTGATTCCTGCTTTTCTACGTCCTTAATAATCCTCACTGATTTTTATCCAACGTTTGATAAGCTTTGTTGCGTGGAAGAAACACAATGACTTCCACGTGTCCACATGTGGCGAAACTAATTGAAAATCCAAGATGATTTTACTTCCACGACTATTCTATTTTCGACGACTTTGTACTTAGTTGGCTATCAACCATCCTGGAGCCATCCTGGAGTTAGCTGCAGTGCACTTCCCCATGCAGCCACTTTACAAACAAACATCTCCTCTGGTATCACAACAGACTGTCGCCTCATTCCTAACACGTGGTAAGTCTGGAGGAAGTAAGGCATCACTATACCCAAATTTATTCTTGCATTTTCTACTGACGCTGCTTCCTATACTGCCAAAGGGCCATGTCTTGTCATATCATGAAATACATTTGGCACATTAAGATAGTCAGTTGATGAATATCCCTCCATAATTAATGTCTAAATTGCTACTCTCCGTTACGCATGAGATTGTAAGTTCCTTTTATTTTATAGAAGTTTTATTATCATTTAGAAAAATATATTTTAAATTACCCTCAACACTTCATCCATATGTCAACCAAAAATATTTCAATGAATTAAATTACTGTTTTGTATGCTGCCAGCACTTCCTAACTTCCTGATGGTAAAAAAATAAATATGTTCTTCCCGTATCAGTATTTGTTCATACAAAAAGTAAGAATAAAGCCCTAACCTTTCAAAAAATTAACATTAAATTATTTTCATGGAGCCTCAGAGAGTCTAAGTTACATGCCGCGCCGAAATCGCCGTATTTGGAGCCCTTTCAACCCAATTGTTCACAAATTTTGGTTAATTTGAAATACTGTAGTTTAGTTATTAAATGACCATTTCAATATGCCAGATGTGAATGGTCTTTGCATATTATGAATAGTACAAGGATATCTGTTAGTTGGTGTAAGGTTTATATTGTCTTCTGCATAAGGGAATTGAAATGTTCCGTTAACCTAGGTTTGATGCATTAATTATTACATTCATGCGGAGATGTGATAACAAATACGTGTTACGTGATCTACTTCTGTCGTATTTTCGTGGCATTAGAATTGAAGTACACCTCTACATAACTTGATGCTCCTGACGTTTTTATTTTGTTGTATGTACCAATATAAAAGGAGACACGGTTAACGTTGTACTAATATACATTGAGAACCATAAATAACTGTCCATTGGTTGAGATAAAGTTGAATAAAATATCATAAAATGTCAATGAGAGTTTTGAAAATTTTATCATTTCAACAAGTCATTTAGGTATTTGAAATATATAAATAACAGGATATGCAAAATGTTAAGACTTCATTTAAAATGTGTCAAAATCAAAAGCCAGAAAATACAACAGAGTTTCTAATACGGAGTGTGTCACCTCTGTCATTGATACGGGCAAATACGCGTCTTTTGGCTGACTTCGCGAAGCCCAAACTGATTGATGTTGGTTAGTTGACGTGTTTTTATCGACTCCTAATTTGCCTGTCAAAAAGTTCCACAAGCATTCTATTCCTGACATGTCTGGAATCCGAGTTGGTCATAGAATGACGTTCATGTTGTTTTGACTTTAAGGAAGTTATTCAATATCCTGGCAACACGTGGTAGGGAAATATGGTATTGAAACGGGGCTCTCTTTTGGTGAAGGTGAATGATCGATTAGCCATCAGATTGCATTCCAAGAAGATCTCTGTTTTCACTAATGCCGCCCCAGACCATCAAACTCCTTCCTCCATACGGTTCGGAATCTTTTACCAAACCATTGACATGTATAGGCTTGACATGTGCGACTATAAACCTACACTCTTCCATCAGCCATTGATATGGCAATTTAGTTTTCATCTAAAACAAAGTCGCGTAACTGCCAACACTTTACTTTGGTCGAGTGTTATATCAGTTCCCAATGTCTGTTGGTCAGCACTATTCCCTAGCATGATCTTATACAAAGAGCACGGAGTCTTCTAGCAACTGTCCTTCAACTGATCATCATATAGACACTTTACAAATATTTCCGTCGGCATAAAAAAACAAACACCAATATGACATTAAGAATTGTTTAACAGTGACATGCTGCACTTCCAAATATCAAAATTGTATGGGTACACAATTTACGAACTGATGAATTGTCTAAATATATATATATCATGTGGCGTATATCTGTTTTCACTACATTGTATTCAATTTCATCAGATTTGAGACTGGAGGGGTACAAACATTTAGCCTCAGGCAATATTTTAAAATAAATGAATTACAAATAATAGACTCCAAATTGGGAAAACAACATTGAAAGCAGCAACGAATTTGAGGTGTTCAGCAAAATGCAGCTTCTGCGAATGTTTTCTCAAACAGACCTTGTTGACATATTGCATCATTTTTTAGGGTTTTGATGTTTTGAACAAATCATCAAGTGTTTAATTTGTTGGCGTAAATATCTCAGATTCATATGTGCCTGGTGTGTATTAACCTAACAGCGTAATAACTGACAACCGTTTCACAGAAGAGTGATGCCTGTTTGTTGTTAACTACGTTAGTTTGCTAACCTTTTTTTGTTATGCTTTAGTATTTTTAGTAAAGCGTGTCATTTACTGTGCAATTATAGACATACATGAACCAACTAGATAAGCATTGAATATAACTCATATTCATGTTTTTCCTAACTTAATTATCATTCAGCGAACATGCTTTGAAGTAAGATGTAATCAAGCTCATGTTGATATTCAAGGATCTCCAGTAGAATGAAAGATGAATCAATGGATCTATCATTCGACGACATTAAATTTCTCCTTTAATAGAGTCCTTTTGATATAATTCTTTAAATAAACCATATATAAATATTCTTACTGACTAAAGTTGGTTGCATCAAATAACAATTAAAAAAGAATTATTAGAAAATAAATTCATGTAGATCTTAACAAAACCTTGATCTCAAACACATACGGGAGCTTAAGAAAAGGTTTTATGGTGAAAAGAAATCTATCGCTCTTCTTTTGCCATCCAGTTCTTATCTACGATGAGAAAAACTGATCAAAACAAGCTCTGTCAGCAAACAAAACACAAACATTTAAACAAGTAATAATTCTGAGTATTAAATAAGATACATTAGTGTACAAGTTAAGACAGTTGTATCGTTGAAGTGAATAGTTTAAAGATAAGAAATGAACGAACGTTCTTTTCTTCTCTCGGTACGGTCATAACACCTTAGGACTGTTAATCTCTAAAAGCAGTTCTATTTTGACCAAATCAGTTCTAAGAGTTGTCATTGACTTAAATCCCTGTTGCATTCAGATAACGATGTAGATGTAACCAATAGGAATGCTGCTAAATTTTACAGGTAAAAAGCAAACCAATACTGATGATCATCACATATACAGCATGGTGTAATATTTAGTGAAGAACAAAGTTACCTTTCATTAACTTTCACCCTAAATTAGCAATAATTATGATTCAGTCTCAACTGTGAATGATCTATACTTTGTCACATATGAAGTGGTATTGGTTTAATGAAAGATTAATGCAAAATATCCAATTGAAAGGTTTATCTTGTTCTTCCCATGTAAGAATTGCTTTTCATCCCTATGGCTATGCATGTTAAACAAAGATGTATTGATGGATCCCATCAGCTAATGGACGATCAAATTTTCACAAATCAAGATTGATGAGTAAATGATATAGAGACTATTAGTAGATCTTAGTCTAGATCAGAAATTTACGATGGATGCAAGATCCAAAATGTGAAATGTAAGATCGATCAATGCCCTAATACAAATGTTAAGACTACAACGTTCCATGCTGATTGAATTATTGCCGAAAATAGATTTAGTACTGATCAAACTGACATTAATAGTGATCTGTGTCTGGCGTATGGTCAGCGACTCAGTTTTAGTATCCTAATCATTGCCTCACCTTTGTCAGATTCAATGGTGATCACTGAATTGAAGCGACGTTAATGGACTTCCTGTTATGTTCTTTGAGAGTGGAAAGAATACCAATCTAGTCTTGCTCTTTACAGGGGTGCTTCCTCAAGCAGAATCTAGACGCGGGATAAACATAATTAACTAAATTAACTAAGAAATATGTTTTGACAAACATGTATTTAAATGTAAAACTAAAAGAAAATATTTTCACTGAATGGCCATTCTATTTGAAATATAAAGGTGCATGATGTCTTCTTCATATTGACATTATCGTTTACAAAACCACGAATATTATTTTATATTCTTACTGTTTGTTTAAAAATCCCAATATCATAGCTGGCCATAAAATCAGTAAAACATAAGTCTGTTCCAAATATCCTTTACTAACGATCCACATAAATTTCAGCATATACTGACAACTGATGTTATCAGACAATTCTATTTTCCCTAACAAGCATAACTTCACATCCATGGTACAGTTTAGAACGAATTAGTAATACAGAGACGACCGTATATAACATGACATCCCTGATAGAGAAATTACCTTCATGATTAAAAAATAATATATCCAGAGTGATAGAATAGAAAGACGCTATGGTATGTCGTGGCCTGCAATTGAAATGACAATCAACGATCAGCAGTTGATCTTTTCACAAGCCCATTTCTACTGCGCATGATTGAATGATAACAAACCCATTCCATTTGTATTTCTTGGCACACTATAAATACGATTAACTTGACGACATCAAAACTTTTAATCTTCAGGATAAAGAGTATTCCACCATTATCTGATAATGTGTGTAATCAGTCTATTTGTCGAAAGAGAAGTTGATTTCAGGATTTAATTAGAGGTATGGCTGGTGTTATTTTAGGATGAACCTAATTTCCTAACCTTCTGTCAATTGATAATTGAGGGTTTAGTACACATGCAGACTTTATCGAAACCATAATAAAATCCTGGATAGTTTATTCCAGAGCTACGAACAATATTTATCTTTCAAAGTAGAACTTGATCATAAATGTGAAACAGATTAAACTTTGTAAAGGAAGTTTAGATTCTATAATTTTATCCGAAAGATAAATTTGACAAAAGTTTGTACTTTTATGTATGATATGGTATTGATATGTCCAATTGACAGTTTGTTATCCTACACGCTGTCAAAGAGGTATCAAATCTGGGTAATTAAAGTTCTCGAATGTTTTGTGGAACGAATAAAAAGACAAGGTTCTTGAATATGTAAACGAAGGTGTATTTTTCATCCAAAAATATTGATTTTTAGGACAGACGAAGCCCATGCTGAAGTAAAGCAAGGAAACAATGCATGTCTGATCAAGTAATGTCTTAACAATGTGAACATGATGAAAAATATGGCAATGTTTGACTTAAGATGTCCTTGGTTAGAATTAATTAAATTTCACTTTATCAGAATACATGCTATGTGCAGGGACACTTGTCTAATGTCAGCCTGCATACGGGTTATATATAGGCTTAATGCTTCACATCCAGGAAGTCAGGTGTTTATGAAAGTAGATTTGATGCAATGCATGTCATAACACAGCTGGTGAAGTCATAAGATAAAACCAGGTGCATTGATCCGTCATTAACACTTGGCTCTAAGACTGAAAATTGATGTTTATGATTGTTATTATTCACGGCTTTCTATGCAATGAATGTTTTTATGAACCGACAACTCTTAATGGAATATTCATTATATTAAACATTGACATAGGAATGACAGATCTTAATGACAAAATGGGTAAAACAAACATTTATGTTTTCAAAACAATTCTAACCCTCATGCAACCTTACAAGAGCACCTGCTTCTGCTCTACTCACGTGGCTCAACAGACTCTCCAACTAGATGCACGTTATGTTGACACTACTCAAGATAAATATCTCTCAGGAACTGACAACAACTTGATTGGTTGCTTATATAAGGTTGTTATAACAAGTGTTCATAAACACGAAAATGTCATAACAAGATAAGATTTTCACAACAACAGATGAGATTATATCATGCATATATTTAACTTAGTTTTATGAACTTGATTTCATTGAATTTACACTAATGAGTTTCTCGTGTTTATTTCTGTGAAGAAACATCATGCAATTTTTATTAAATTGAATGGGTTATAGTGACAATTTAAGATAGAACTAATCTCGGTTTTATTAAATTGTGAAAGAGAAACAAATCAGAACTACCTTACGAAACTAAATTTACATAAGTAAGTGTACAGTGATAAGGATATTTATAGTGCATATTCCTTAACAGGATCTACATATAGACTTTAGCTGGATGAAAATACAATATCTACAGTTAAATAATCATTCGGTCGAACAAAACAAGGTATTAGATGTTAAAATGAGTTTCAATAACAAACTTCATGTTTTCCTTTTTCAGAAAATACAATCATTAATTTCATTTTAATTATCTTAAAATATTAAATAGCTAAACAAAAGTTGTTGTTTTTTAAGATTTACGTCTACAATTATCATTTCACACACAATACCTGCAAATTGGAAGATTGCCATTGCTAAATGATAAAAGATTATATTCACAGGCTATTTAGACAAGATCTCAATAAAGCGAATCCTGCTGACAATGAAATAAAATTAAATAATCGTTTTTCCACTGGCGTTTGAGTTATAAGTATATACTGCGTCAAACATGAAAGGTTTATTTGAAATACAGTGGTAAAAGATGATTTTGATTGTTAAAAGGCATGACGACTCTTTGTGAGTTATGCTTAAACCATCTACTGCCAGATTGTAGTTGTAACCCAATTCTGAAAATGAAAGGACACACTCCTTAAACAAAACTTAAAATACATTGGTAAATTTAATTTTAAGCAAGTATTAATTATATATCATATTCATTTGGAAAAGGTATATTGGGTTGATTATATGTTTTCTTCTTGCCAGAAACTGGTTGAATTCTATGCGACATCTATATTTTAATCAGACTGACAAATCAACAGGGTATACGATTTAAAATATTAATTATCTTTATACTCCGTTTGAGGTTCATTCAGTAAAATACGAAAATCGTATTGCCATTTAGAGGATGAACCAACTGAATTCAAATACTCTTGTAGAAACGATTAAAATCATAAGGATAATTTCAATTGTATGGATTGCAGATTGAACTACTCCATGTCCTTTGTAATATCTCCTATTGAGTTTGCAATTCCCTATTAAACTCTTACAAAGACACCTGGTCCCATTATTCAGTTACATTTACACACTGTAGCTTCAGGGCATGTACCATTGTTTAAAGAAACTTCATATTCCGCATCATGTTATACCCCTCCCAAAATGTACTTCAGTATTGCTGTCTCTACTGCCAGTCTAGCAGACATCAGCTTGTGTAGGCCTTCTTGAGATCACTTTACAAAAAAACATTTAGCTGCGTATTTCTAACACATGTTGTACTTTGTTCAGTCTGAGAGAATAAGGTTTGAGGGTCCTTGCTGCAAATTACCCTTGAAATAAATATTTATAATTCAAATGAAATCACAGATTGAAGTTTCTGAGCGCTTGTGGTTATTAAAGTGATATCCATTGGCAATTGTTAGTCTCAATCATTTTTAACAACAGCTTTGAAAATATAAGCAGTTTCTTTATTTGTTTTGTGTCACAGCTGTAAAATGTACTTCGTATTACAGTAACTTTAACCCAAAAAATTCAAACCTGTTTCCTACGTCGGTGCCATCCTCAAAGATTTTCTGGGGATTCAAGTGAATATATATGTGGTTCATTGGCATCTTGTGATGAAGACATTATTTCCTCAAGTGCACATTTAACTTTCTATTTCTCCTGATGCGTCATGGTATCCTCATTCAGTTAAGCATCGTGATTCACTCGTTAAGCATTCAAACCATATGTAATCTCAACCCGAAGAATCAGACAGTTGCCATTACATATCTCATAGCTCGTACAGAATATCCACTTTCATACTCTGAAATAACTTTAAATTATCTTCATGATATTTTGATGAAAGTCTTATTGTACTTAAATCAGTCATATCAAGTCCCACATGGATATGTTGTATTTTCCCTTTTAATCATATCCTTAATATCGTCTGATTTAGGTTCAATTCAGCATTGTTAGCTCCGCATTGCATGATAAATATTATTTTATTTTATTCCCAATAGTCTCGTTATGATATCTTTATTTCTCAATTAAGTTTTGTCTTATATTGTGAGATTCTACCCAAGTCTATGTAGTGATTGTGGATTCATAAGAAACACATACATACACAACACATGTTGACAGTACTTATATTTATTTTAGAATCAATATGTAAAGATTTTGATTTTATTGATTATTTTTAGATTGGTCGCCTTTACTGATGAACGCAATAAAGCCTCCTTGTTACTCAAAGTTGAGCAACTGATATCACTGTTCTTCTTGTGCAGTTCTCAATCATAAGATAATAAACGAGTATGTTTTTCAAATGATCATGAAGACCATACCCATATTTTCTTCTAAATCTCATCAACTTTGAGTGAGTGAGTGAGTTGGGGTTTAATGTGCTTTCACTTTGAACAAAATATTCTATTGCGAGATGGTTCTTACATTGAAATAACAATGAATTACCATCTCTAGTTCTTCCTGTTGTTCATCTGTTTGTAATTTTACATTCATTAATCCGCTGACTAATAAGATCATAAGTCCAGACACATAACAATAAACCAGTGATTAACTGCCTGCTGCAAAGATAATACTGCGGTTATTGATGATCGTTATGAAGTGATTGTTCCCGTTAAATGTAACAGATAAAGCCACAAGTTCACACGTAGTTAGTGACATTGGCAATAATGCTAATAAGCAAGATGCAATTGTAAACATAAAAAGGCGACTTTTAACTCTAATCAATTATCATATGACCATGAAATAGGCATGTATGCCGAAGCGAGGATATAATGTTTTAAGAACATGAATGACTGAAAATGACTTTTTTCTATGAAAGCAAGGGTTATATATTAGTTTCTGGTAAAAACGGTGATAAAATAACATTAAATCTCCGGAAGTTTTTGTATATCTGTATAATTCATAATCCAATGTATGAAGATGTTAAGATTTATCGGTGTAGTAAACCCCATCAACGGATACTGATACATCACATAGTAGCATTATGCTGACATTAGCTGTCCAATGTCAGGGCTAAATGTAGCGTTGCAAAGGATATAAGAAAACCAGTTTTCCCTATAACCAAACTGTGTGAGCAAAGTTTGAAAACGGCTTTCTTTCAACTCGAATTTTTTATGTCCAAATTCATTGTCCCAAATTTCAAACTAGACATCAATATCCCAACAGGGTTGTGCTCTCTTAGTTTCAAGCTCATATTTCAAATACTTTCGTTCAATTCACTTCATTCAACATTTTAAACGAAGAATACTGTCACTCAAATCGTTCTTCAGGTCCATAACCCTAACAAGCTTCCGGTATATGGAGTGACAGAACAGGGTGAAGAGGGAGGTACCTTGATACTCAGATATGTTTTGCGGCGTGTTCATTACAATATAACCTTAGGACAGATGCTGTTACCTGGTAGTGATATTTATTAAAATTGCCCAAAACACGAATCAAGTGACTGCGCTGAGTTCTAAAGATAGTGGATCAAATATATTTTACGTGCATAAATGAAGTACATATGGTTTGAAATACTGACCGTATACATATGTGTACGTAGCAAGTGCAAGCCAGATTTGCCGATTTGAAATAACTGGCAAAGTCAGTGCAAACTGTTGGACACACATTTTCAACCGACATTGGTTACAACTGTGCAACATACCGTAGTTATGTTTTGATATTTTGAAAAATGAAAACTTAACTTCACTTTGATATTCAAAATATAACAAATGCTTCCAAATACAAACAAAGCATTTACGCTATTGAAAGAAATTTAAGCATATCTGTGACTTAAACATAACTGATACTGATAAATGCGATATGTAAATAACAAAAATATGTACATGTACCTAATTCATTACTGAAGTGAAAACATGGTCATCAATATTATGCCGTCTGATTTTGGATTTTTTGTGTTTTAGTTCAAAATTAATCCAGGTTTGTTGAATTAGCGTTTAGTCCCCATGAAAAAGATCTACAAGAACAATCAATTCTTTTTCTTTAAGGGAAGGTGATTATGACGATTGTAGATTACTTTAAGCTCATCTATGGACGAGGCAATCTGTGAACTTTCTCATGAGTGTGTTTAAGGAAAATCATTAAATTTAATTATAGTTTCACCGTTTGAAGGGACAGTAGCACGTTCGTGAAAGATTGTTTTCTTCAGTTTTCCCCTTTATAAATTTGTTTATTCAAAATGTATTATCTTCATCGGGTCAAAACATCTCATCACTCAAGCCGATTGGAGGATATAATCAGGTATCAAGCAAAAACCACTTGCGTAAATTTTTTTGGACACCTGTTAATCATATGAGGTTAAAATGGATGGTGCGTTTGCTTTAAAACTGCTTTTTTTAAAATTAAAAAAACACTGTCTTGCAACTGCAAACAGTGTATTTTAATTTTTGTGAGATCCCTTTAATTATTTCAAAAAAGACACCCTCCTGCCCCCTATAATGGTATCTGGTTCGTGAACAAGAATTGTTATAGAGAACATACAAATATGTTCGTGTGATCTGTATATTCCAGGTTTAGAAAAATTAATTGAATTACGATATCAGCATAAAAGGAAACATGTATGATTTGCTCAAGAAATCTAGAAGTTTAGATTTCTATTGTCTATTGATATTAATATAAGATCTATTCTGAGAGATAAGTAAACCTTTAAAAGTTCATGTTGCTGTCAAAACCTTCCACTTCATACATTTACGTAGATAACACTGCATGTTATATAACAACAATATTATTAATGTGCTAAGTTTCAAAATCCCCCTTTCATATTTGGTATATTCTGCCCATCCTCTAAACGTCGTTGTTGTTATTGTTCGAAGAAATTCCGCTGATTTGTGGAATTTTCAATATCAACTATCTCCCTTTTCATCTTAATCCTCTTTAAGAGTTGATTTAGCGAGAAAGTGTTTTGATCTCGTGCTGCTCACAATTACATAGAAAGCGAGTGACATATCTAAACAATACGAAACTAATACTTCATGTGTCTGTCTGTGACATTTATTATGTAAGATCACTTTCATTAATATGAATCATTTTACAATATAAAAAATATTTCCAAACTCAATACAATGCAAAGTGGTTCTGTCTCTAGCTCTCATATTCATTAAATTAGCACGATGTCACCATTAGCGTATGTACATGAACAATGGTATTCATAATTACAAGCAAAACACTAAACCATTACATTTACACTTTTGCATGCTCTATTTTCATCTGCAAATGATTAGAATCAATTATTCAAGACTGTATGCACTGAATAACAATCTAACAGTAAACTGAGCTTTGTTGCTATTTTAAGACAGTTATTAAACTTTTCAAAACTTCATACCTTTTTCAAACCATATCTGTTCCTAAGGCAGCTGACATGTGGTTTTGATTTAATTCGTTCTGTGAGTAGAGTCATCAGAATTTGACTTTTATTCAAATGATATCAGAGGACAGTAATCCTTCTCATTAGTTCCAAATACAGTGATAAGGGAAATTATATCCCCTTTCCCCTTAGGGGAATAAATGCAATTATCAATGCCTGGAAATCTGTTCGTGTTCACGAATAAAGTGGTCAGAATGGTATTGCTTAATGCTACTACTGTTACAATCTGCATAGTGTGGACAAACTTTCCACAGTTATATTCACAGTGTAATCTTAACGAAGGCTTTGAGAGACACATTTTCTTTTTTACACTCTTCGCAATCACAGAACGCAAAAAGGTATTTATAATCAGCGAATCAAGTACTTCATTAAACCATTTATAATGTTATCAAAGGAGAAAGACTGTGATTTATCTTTCAAAAGTGATGCATGTGAAGCTGCCAGTTATCAATACAGAAGCTTCTTTGATCAGGTCATCCTTTAATGATTTGTCACAAAGCTTTTGTGGAAAATGGAAGTTTTGGAAATAGATGTATGAACAATTGATATCAAAGACAAGCTTGTAAATTTTTATAAAGAGATCTCATAAATAATCTCCAATTTATATATTAATCATTTTGCTAGCAGGTTTTCTTGTATGATTAATTTCTCTTGTTCTCCTTGTTGGTAAAGTAAGGCCTAGGCTTGTTGTGTTCACAAAGAAACGCCGTCGGTTTTAAACTAAATTTGCGGGTGTTGAATAACAATGAATCCCGGAAATTTTACAAACGCAACTATTTATCTTCTAAATGTATATGGTTTTGTTCAGTGCATTGTTGATTTTTGTTAAAGAAAAATAGACCGAAGGTATGCATTTTCATTGAAAGCGTACATGATTCCTTACATATAATAGTTGTTTCAACACCCGTCCATGATATCAATATTCAGAAATCATGAGGCTAGTTATAAAGTAAACATTAAGTGATTCTTGAGTGTTAATTTATGATATATCTACGATCAAGTTGACAATTTAGGTCAGGTATAACATCAAAATGATCAAATGTATACAAATTAAATTTGATTTAGTAACGTAGTCAAAAATATATGACAGCCAGAGTGACAGTGTAATCCTGAATAAATGTACTTAATGCGTGTTCAGATAATTTTTATCCTTAGTGAGTGAGTGAGTTGGGGTTTAACGTGCTTTGAACAATATTTCAGTTATTAAACACGTGGATGACAAGCATCCAAAAGAGAGGGGACAGACAAGGGAGAACGGGATCGAAAGGACGAGGGAAAAGACGGAAAGAAAGGCATAGTGAGAGATAGACAACAGGTTTTAGAAGGACTCAAATTTAGTCTGGCTTCTACCCGTCGACCTGTCCAGCTTGGGTGTCCCTACAAGGAGCATGAAAGCTCCAGCTGGCATAGCTCTTTGGGTCTAAGAAGCACGCAAACCACCACACCACATTAAGGTATTGAGTCCAGTGGTGGTTTTATCCTTCTTCTTGAAACTATGTAGTATTCTTTTCCTCAAAAAACTTATTTTAAATGGCAGGGACCGTTGCTCTGTAAGGACATGAGTTGATTAAACTAATATATTGATTTTGAATTAGACACTAATTATTCTGACAATTTAGACTATATTTTGGTAGATTTCGTCTAGTGTTTACAGCATCTTTATATATTAAGATACTGAAGTTGTTGCCCTGTGCGAACTAGTAGAAGAATTTAGAGGGAATAGTCAGCATGTGGATCACCAATTAGAAAAAATAACACGGAAGTGATTCAAAAACAATCAGATTAGCTCACTTGCCTCTCAAATATATTCTGTAGAAATCCAGAAAGTGTTCAGTTCCTATCAACACTTTCCATGCTGAGTATATTGTGTATCGCATTCTATAGATCAACAATTAAAATGTGTTCAGGATGTAAGATTGTTATTCAAAGTCTCATATTTCTTCTGAGAATACAGTATACAATTGTGAAAATATAGTTTGTTAAGACTACCAACTTGTAAACCTGTGAAAAAAGGTGTGATAATATGATTAGATTCTATTCATATCTACCAATAGCCTGTCATCATTCAACGTTATACTCTTACTTGGCATCTTGTGATCACATATATTGTATACCTTTCACATCTGCAAATAGTTACATGGATGACAGTGTCTTGGGAGATTTGTGTTAGCAAATGATATGGTCCATTTGATCATTTAAGATGGATTTCTGGGCCAAACAATTCCAACTTTTGTTATAAATGCTATTTGATGATAACTGTAAACATATCATTTTACTTAACCAGACGTTACATGTTGTGACAGGCGTTTGTAATAACCAATCTCCTTTAACACGTTTCTTTGGAAACAGGTGCTGATGGGTTGGATTTCAACCAACATCCTCTCAATCAAAAGCAAACAAACTTTGGATTCCATATTCCTGCCAATGAACACATTCTTATCGACTTCCTTAGGCAAAATTATTTGCTATTTGAAATTCAAAACAGACAATATTACGAAAGAAATAAATGCGTAACACAACAACGTTAATGATTTTATTACATTGAACTTGTTATAGAAAACGTACTAACTGGGCATCTAAGGTAAAGCAGCTATTATTCATTTATGGATTTGGACATGTCTGGGTAGAACAGGGAGTAGAGGATAGAGTTATATTTTTAAAGATATTCAAGGAAAGATTAATTGATTGTGCAAAACAAGACTGGCACGCAGAACTTACAGATAAAGTCTCGCTGCAATTCTATTCCACAATAAAAACATCATTTACTTCTGAAATGTATATATATATAACATCAGTAATCCGAAGTACAGGAAAGCATTGCTAATTTTCAGAAGCTGTTACAATCGTCTTGGAATACATTGTATTAGAAAAGGTTTTTGTGACTATGACAATTCTGATACTAAATGTTCTTTATGTCATGTAACTGAAGATGAAATGCATATTATATATAATTGTCCAATGTATCAAACTCTTCGTGATGATGTACCGGTACTATTCAGTCACAAGAAAAATATAAAGAGTCTTATGTATTTATGGAATCTAATGATCATAATTTCCTGATGGGAAAATACTTATATAACGTGTTTCGTGTACGAGGAGAAATCCTTTAATGCACATGTGTATAAATTTTCATGTGTTTCATCTAATTTATTGTATTATGGGTCAAATGGCCTTGAAACAATAAAACCATTGAATTGAATTGAACATTGAAAATGTTTACTTTTTACGATTTTCTCCGTCTTCCTATTGGGCTTCATTGTTTTCAGGTTACTGAGGTCAGTTTTGCATATTCTTCTTCACTTTTCTATCAAATTCGTTGATTAAAGTTGTATATCCAACTATTTAGATCGGCAGGAAAATCATTCAACAAAATCTTGACATAAAAGTTGAATGATATCATCAAGAAAGTACCAAATCATATAACCTCTTTTAACTTCCTGTAGCCAAAAACGCAACCACAATCCGTGACGTCATCCTTTTATTTGATTGATTTTCTCATTTCCGTGATTATGCGGTGGAGTCCAATGTAATCTTACTTGTCCCACTCAAAAAGGTTAATCAGCACGTGATTTAGAAAGGTTAACATTAAAGAAATAACCCTTTGTCATTTTTCTTATAAACATTCCAAATTTGTTCTTTTTAATTCCTCAAATTCGTTGCAATGAGTGGAACAGACAATTAATAATACTTACCAAAACAAAATGACTACAGTAGTGGTAATAAACTACCCACCAACCCCGAAATAAGAAAAAAAAGGAAAATAAACACTAAAACAACTCATAAATATAGAAAGACCATGTGGCAGACCTTTTCAAAATATCAAACTCTGAACATGTTTGAAGAAGTATCATTCACTTCAGTGTAACTGTATTATTATGATCACTTTGACCAAGGTTGTTAACTTAATCGTATACCTAATTTCAATAAACTTATCACATAACCAGATCTCCCGACATATCTTTCAGTAATTCTCTGCTAAACCTGAATTTCTAGGGGAAAAGTCATCTGTCCAGACTCAAAACACTGCTAAGTCAAGGTTACAATTTATGGTTAGTGCGTAAACCAGTCGTACTCAGTGTTCAATCTTACAGCTCCTTTAAATCAACCGTAGCCTGAATCACCTGTAGAGGACCAATCAAAGGAAAAGACACATTGTTGCTTAAGTGATCAAGTTTGAAATAATACTACTTCCTTGCTTTAAAATTTAAGATTTGAGAAGACGAACATCCTTTTTCACATAATAATGCGATATTGCTTTATGCGTTGCTTTAAATGAATAAGATCAAATTAAGTTTCTAACATATGAAACAATTATGTAGCTTTTCTAGCCATGTTTCTTTGAGAACGACAAGACTTATTTTCTTATTTCTGAAGACTGGTTATTAGTGAATGATGAAAGAAATGTTGGTTGCTTCTTTACAATCGTAAGATGGTCCTGTAGTATAATTATATTGTGCTTATGACAGAAAGACAAAAATACCATCTCTATTAGTGGCATCATAGGGATTTGTAACGAGAATATGATTGCGAGAGGCAAGTCTATATAAGGGCAAATGATGTCCTGATGATGTCCTGATACATAACGTGGTTAACGATGTGTGGTGATTTTTTGAATAACAGTTTCAATCCAACTGCATGTAGGGAACAACATAGGATTTTCTTTGTGGTCTTTATGGCAGTGGCACTGAGGGAAATTATAAACGCGAGATGATTTGTTTTTAAATATCTTAAATAAAAATGGTCCTTTGCATAGTCAAATTACTGCACAAAACGATTCTTATCACAGTATTTTTTATTGGTTCAGTTCATTGTTTATCAATTCTCTTAATATTGTTCAATACTTTAATCTAGTTACTTCATTGAAATGATATTATGAACAGTTAAAATCACTTTCATTCGACCTTGCTACATAACATAATGTTAATAGTAGTCACTGCTGAGTACTGTCTTAAGTTTCGCACTTAAACAGTTATAGCCATGAGAGTAACAGTAAAAGAAAAGACAGACTCTAAAAACTTATGTATTTATGTTATATGGAGTGATTGATCTTGAAACTCTGTGGAACTTGGAACTTGGAAAGTATAAACACAAACATATCTGCCTGTCGATCAATAGTTTTCTACAAATTCACTTAGTGGTAATGTGTAAAACCGTTAAACAGGATCTATGAGTCTGCATTCCCAGCAATTCCTCTAACTGTAGCTGTTACTGGGTTGTTGATCAGGGTTGGATTTAAAGTGTAACAAAATGTCTGCAAGTCGCACTGCTTTGGTAGTTTATCTCTTGCGTAATATGTTAACACCAGACTGCACTTTTAAATATAAGCATTCCATGTGGAGCTCTCAATGGAGGGACAGAACCACTATCTATCAGCGGGCAACATCCAGATTGAATTGCCTGTTTAACTTGGTTTAAATACAACTTTAAAATTGATAACGAGGGGCCATAATTCTCGTTCAAACAATATTCATATGTTGCCTGCATTTTCAACCTTAGAACATAATTATCTTCTATCTGATATGATATTCTATATGTACAATGCCTTCATTTAAAGCATTATTTTATAATTAGCATAATTTCATTAGTTGTCGTGGAACTTGTTTACTGAGGAGTAGTATATTTGTTTCATAACCCTAACCCTAATCATAATTATTCACAGCTGTTACATTGTTGAACGTGATAACCAAAGTTCATTAATAGAGGATACTAAACGACTAAACGACCTTCCATTCAATACTATCTTTATCAAAGGAGCTGATTCAGTATAAAACGAGCGAAAGCGAGTTAGCTTTTTGAAACCAAATCATTAACGAGTTTAATAAAAAATAGCTTAAATGGAGGGAAGTTTAGTATTCTGTTTATTTCTTGACTTCATTAATCAAGCATGAGTGCCGAAGGTGTACCGAACGAAACATATCTGCGACTTGGCCTCCATTGTGACGGCTGTGTCAATATTGTGATTGAAAGAATTAATGTGTACTTATATTTTGGCTTAATGGTTAAACTTCAATCTCATAGATATGAAACACTCATGATCAGTTTAATATTTTGCAATTTCATCAATTTTCTGCGGCATTCCAAAGCATTTCTCAAAGCAAATATGAAAATACCAGCTTCAATAATGAACACAAGACACAATAGGAACTGCTTTTGATCTTGTTTGTTTTCAACATTACACAGCAATTCTATCGTGTATTTGCCTCTTAGAATTAGAAAACAAATTTGTTAGATAGCAGGGCAGTATGATCCCAAAAGCAAATTAATTCTATCAATTTCTTTCGAACTTAATAATTATCAGCGTAATTGAAAGGTTACCTATATATATAAATTATATATTATATTATATAATTATATATATATTAAAACTGTCGATTCAGTCAGAAACAAAAGACATATTTTCTTCAGGATGTGACCATCTGCTTGTGAATGACACATGAATTGGGTTGAAAAGGATATCATTATCAACGATTTTGTTGTTCATATGTTTCTCTCCTCATTCACTTCGCATAAGCCTCTCAAACAAGCTCTCCGGGATTCGATAGTTATTTGCATAGTGCCGAATGAATAGTGCATGTGAAAGCAGAAAGAAGTTTATAAGGTTTCACTTATTTTTGACAAGCTTATGGTTGTTAAATAGTTATAATTCTCATATCAATACTTTAGTCTATTATTTTCTACACAAATCACCTCATTAAATAAAGTTTGTGGGTTTCTGAAGATGATTAATCCCTGACAAAGGGGGCCTCATCTCTATAGAAAAAAAAAGAATATTCCCCTCTCCGAAAGTTAAAATTGGACGTCACTCAAAAGTCAACGACTAGTCTTATTGAAAACGATTTCAACATCTTAAAACTACAATTTATCCAAAGTTGAAAGCTTTCCCTTTCTTACTAAAAATATAGCTTCTTATTTTACAAAAACCTTAAATAAATATATATAATGATATATAATTTTATTTGAAAAAAAAGAAAAAGTTCTAACTGGATTCAACCATCTGAGTAAGGATCTCGTTATTGTAATGTTCATCTTTTCAAAGATATCGTCTTTAACCTTTCATTATTCTTTTGAATATCATGTTCTGTGTAATGATTGTTCTTTTCTTCTTTTTTTCTGTACAATAAATTATGAGTCCTCGTCTCAAAATGAATTGAATTATTTTTATTTAAAAAATCATATCACCCTTTACATTGTAAATAGATTAATAGTTTGAGATTAATCATACAGTCTCCCTGTGTTGAGTGTTGATTTTGTTATTAACTATTATTATCTACCAAGAAATTTTAGTAATAGTAACATTCCCAGAATCAAATCTGTCCACTGATCAAACAGGGAGGGTATTATTGTTAAAGTGAGAAGTGTAAATTCGGTTGAAGATCAAAAGAGGATAAATTACTCTGACCTTTTCAGCAATACCAAAATACTCTCCAGGTAAGCTATAAGAGTGTGAGACTAAGTTGCTTTGATAGTTTTTGTAGCTATTTTGAAACTTGTTAACACTTGATTGTCTGTGTAGAAGTGCTCTCTTTGAATTAAGAGTTCTAGAATAAGTTTGGAACATCAGCGGTCTACATAGATGCCATATTAACTGTAGCCAATGTATGTTTTATTGGTCCTCGATAAACATCAGTGTCTTACAGAAGCATATTAGACAAACTATGAACACAATTTTCTGTTCAATGGAATAAAACAGTTACATAACGTCTTCAATGAAGACATTACATATAGATTGTATAACACATGCTAAATTATTCATAATAACTTTAAATCAACCGTTGTGATAAACTGATGATACAAAGATAATCAGACGATTGAATGCAGTGATATGTACGATGTTGATATTGCTTTTAGATGTCACATAAATGTAGTCATATATGCGTGATCAGCACAACAAAGACAATGAGTGTGTTCTCCTTTACAAATATGACGTGATCAGTTTCCGTGTTAAGTGCTTAAAGTTTTTAGAGCTGACTTTATAAACAAGTAAATGCTTGTCATAATACTCTCTTCAACGCAGCTGCATGTCTCGAATTGCATTTTACACAGGATACGTCGTGTGTTTCATAAACACGTGCTTGTTTGTTGTGTTTTGGTGACAAGATATCTATTACTTGTGTTACTGGCATCTTTTACATCTTCTATTAAGCCAGAATCAGACTTCCTCTACATTATTCACTATGAAAAGAAACCATATAATTGGTTATAACATATGAATTTGTGAATAAAAACCTACGTTATAATTGGAGAAAACAGTTTGTTGATCAATGTTAGATAGGTCGTATGTCTTGTTGGCGTTTGTTCTGTACTTTTGCCTTTTCTTTAAGACAGTGATTTAGACAGTGGTTCCATGATTTCACATATACTTTTAATATATCATTTAGTGTACTTAGACTAAATATATACTCCTTTCCTCATGTTCACAGCTTTGTGAAGTAAATAAGTTCCAGTGTATATATCAGTAGCCTGCCATCAGTCAATGTTATTCAATTTCTTGTAACCTGACGTTTATATATGCCTGTCAAATATCTAAATAGTTGAGTACAGTATCGGAAAAGAGATACATTTACACATGTTATGACACTTAAAGGAAGGATTTCTGACAAATAGGAGCCATGAGATTCCAGTAAACATATCAAAACCTTAACCATACATTAAATGCTATAACAAGCAACTGTGTCTCCTTTGAAACAAGTGCTGGTGGGTTTGATTTCAGCCAACATCATCTCAATCAACAGTGAAATTAAATGAACACATTCTTATGAACTGCATCAGGCAACAATATCTGTTACACATAATGAAAATAGACATGTCATTATACAAACAAATAATTAATCATTTTAAAAAAGTAAATTTTTTTGTCACACATTCCACTCGGTAATATTAGACGGTATTCCTAATATATTTGCCTTGTTTTCACTTTTTTGACGAACTGCATTAATAATATAATTTCCAGTCGAATATTATTCATGCCGAATCATAAGGTGTTTTTAATTCTGCTGCAGTTATTTTCCGTCAAGAAGCAATGCCAAATATAGACCACTCCACAGCATAAACATGTTGTTTCAAGCCTGTAATTTGGAATCATTTTGCTCTAGACAGTAATACAATGCGGTATACAAATAACATATAACTGTAAAATGATTTGGACATTCATATAATTTATCATGTACATTTATAACTTGATAACATTTTAGTACACTAATCTGATAATTGACCATAAATGTTGAAAGAGAAGATAGTTATTTCTGACTTTTTGATTAAAATGATATCTTTTCAGTCAAGTTGAATTGTTTTGTAAAAACACAAATACATTTGTTGACCTGTTTGTGTCATAGTGATTTGTATTGAAAACATGATTGTCATATGCCTTTATTCGTCTTATGATAATGAACCTTTTATTGTCAAGTTGTAGACTGAAGTATCATGGTTTAATCACAGGGCGTTATGCGTTCTGACATAATTTCTGGATGCGTCAGTCAATCTTAATGACCAGTTATGAAAAGGAAATCAAACCATTTATTGTAAACCTAAAGTATATTGTACAATACAGATACATAATCATTTTAGTCATAATCTTTCTAATAATCACCAAAATTGATCCCAGAAAAAACGTCTTTCAAGCACAAATAACATATAAACTACATCCTCTACAGATTCAGTTTGCAACTCCAATTAATGTTTAATGAAATGCATATAAAAAGCCATTTTAAAATGACAAAGATCCCATAAACCTCATCGGGCTAGTTATCGTTTTCCTTATATTTACTCTCCATGTGCATATATAGAACATCATCAAGAGTTTGTTACAAAGTTCTTAGTAGTTTTATATATATATTTCATTCTCACCCTCAACGGACCTGAAATTATTTGAAATGCATGAGATTACTAATTCACAGTTGTCATCATCAGACTGCATATAAAGTTTCTAAGAAAATCACAGATAGAAAAGGCACTAGAAACCTAACCATTTTTATGTACGACAAGGAACCCTTAAGTTGATGACATTTCTTGTCGATCAATAGGCTAGAAAACTATCATTATTCAAGTTAGGGCAATGCTGATATTGTAAAAAGCTATGAAATTGGATCGATGTGTCTGCACTTTCAAGCTAATTCTTGAAAAAAACATATACACAGCTGATAGTTGTCCGCTTTAAAAGTGTAACAATATGAGGACAGAAACTATACGTTGATGTTTGCTCTTTTGCAAAGTTAATAAGCGAAAAGAAATTTCTTTTTCATTTGATATAATCGCCTCCCCATGACAAATGCCATGCTAAACCAACCAGGAAGTAGAAAGTTACCATCTGTTTTTGTACTAACAACTTTCATTTCCCCCTCATTAAATTCATTTGTGTTGCATCTCTCACTAATGGGCAAATTATTACAGCTGTTGTTGGAGTTTAAAAGAATCAGTGACTTTGAGCAGCAAACTTTGAATCGATTTTAAACATTATTGTAGTTCGTGTACAACTAGATTTGCAATTCATATTTGAATAAGCCTAATTACGCACATATATTTGGAAGTGTTATAAATTTTTTTGTAAGGGGCCATCTCAAACCTATTATTATAGTAGAAGGTTTAAAAAAGTAAATAGATATATAAGGGTTCTTACTCGTCCATGCGTGCATTAGGAAAAAATGCACTTCTCCTAGAACTTCATATAAGTGACACATTTTCAGAATAGTCCTCAACAGGATCTGGGCACAAACATCGACTTCGCACACTGCTAATTATCTTTCTAGTGTACAGAATAGGAAACGGATTGTAATAATCATGAACATTTTTTTTTATATCTATGCAAAGGTATCAAAGCGTTATCACCTAAAACTACATTTCATCACTTATTTTTAAATTGTTATCATTTACAGTAAATCATAGTTGAGCGATTATTTCCGAATTTTGTTCTTAATTTTCACAAAATATGGATAATTCGGGTTGACTAGGATCCTCACTATAAGACATTACCTGATGTATTTTTCTGTTAAAAAAAATATATATCTGTTCACATAATTCCATTTGATTATGTGAAGGGAAAGGTTAAAAATGGCATCATATGATCTCCAGTTACTGTTGAATTGTCCTTTGAACATATCTGCAGTTTGTAGTCCGAAAAGGTCCGTGTAAAACACAAGGAAAGATCAGAAAGAACATGAACAATGTGAAAGAGATGAAATCCAAATAATCTGTCAACGCATATCTTTGATTACATAAATAAACCTCTTGTCACATCCTACCTTCCAGAACACGTCCACTTCCTATCTTAAAGCTTGGGTTTGTTATGAATGAGAAGTTGCTAAATATCAAACCTCTCCTTTGTCCGTCTGGAATAGCAGATACAGTGAAGAGTGGTTTCACTCATCGTCTTTCATTCTCAGATCAATAGACTTGTGGTGAGATGTGGAGCATATGTGGTCTCATCATTGCATTTTGTTCCATAGTAAACATACTAACATTAACACAATTTGACTATTTTCACTTTAAAAAAAATTGTAATAACCTCAGAATGCTATTTTTTAAAAATAGGTCTATGACTTATATAGCCTTTTGTTCCATTTCACCCAGATAACCATATATGCAGGCAAGTGGAATCTTGAAATTAGTGATTAATTAAGTGATGGTGATTCATATAGGGAGCACTACATTAATTGAAACAAGGATGTTCATTTTTCTTTTTCTTTATTCCAACCGCGAGTTATCAGGGCCTGCTTTAAGTAATCATTATTATAGTTGAGCCCAAATTATTTAGTTGTATGTATAATCCTGTCTTGATAATAAATTCTTTCAATAAGACGCTTCAAAACATAAATTTTCATTTTTCTCTTTGTATAATGATAATGTTTTCTATAAAGAGTGTTTTATGAATGGTAGATGCTAATAATGAAAATATCTATTGACTAGAATAGCTGATTCTCCTATTGATACATCTTCCTATTAACATCAGTAGCAAGATACACATCTAATCATTCTCATTCACGCATATCTGCATAACGAAGCTTTGCTCACATACTGTCAGGACTTATTTTGAATATAATGTATTTTGTGACTTCTGTGAGACACAGCATGGAAAGATTTACGCGGACATATATAGTTGTGTTTAAAGGTCAGAAATGAAGCTTGAATATAACAAAATATAATTTAATGCCATAAGAAATATCGTTTAGTGGTACAAGAGTATGTCAAGTTCAGTTTTATAATTTCCTTCTAAGGTGTGATCTGCAGTGTCAAAAATTATTCATGAATTTCATCTTATACTCTTTTATTCATAAGGATGCAATATGTTTCATTTAGTCGACTGGCAAAACTTCATTTTAATTTGTAAAGGAAATTTTGGTTTGAAACCTAATTCCATCTGTTTAGTTTTTTTCTTTACAAAGTTTCAAACATTGTACAAACCACCCGATAATCCTCCAATTTTAAACAAGTCTTCACTTCATCAATTTGGTATCAGTCAGCTAACATAAATAATTAGATAGGGTCGGTCTACACCTTCGAGGTCAATACACAGCTCTTTGTCAACACGAGTTTCAGGAATGGCAATGAGAACCGACAACACCAACACGTGTAAACTCCGGGGTAAGATGAGGGTTGAATGTATTACCATTTTCATAATATAGATAGTGTTCTTGGCAACATAAAGTGACAGCATGATATCTGCAAAGGTCATATGCGGAGGCTGATGCAAATATAGAAGTTCAATGTTCAATCGTCTTTTGAAATGTGTTATACAATCACGCACTTAAATGTTCAGAGCCACGGTAGAAACAAACGGCTTAAAACAAAATCTTGTGGATATTGTTTCCAGTGATGACAAAATGATTTGTACTTTTACATTATGATATGCTGAAATCAATGACAATAGTTGATGTCCATGAAATCTTTTGAAGATAATGACAACCTTACTTAATACATGTATCCTTGATATACTAATGGCCATAGCAGCCTCACTATGAAAATGTGCTGTAATGGCAAAAAAATGTACGCAATAATTTCGCAAAAGTTAATATTACAGAGTAAATCTCTTACATCATGATCACCACTGGACTCAATACCTTAACGTGCTGTGGTGGTATGCGTGCTTCAGAGACCCCAAGAGCTATGCCAGCTGGAGCTTTCATGCTCCTTGTAGGGACACCCAAGCTGGACAGGTCGACGGGTAGAAGCCAGACTAAATTTGAGTCCTTCTAAAACCTGATGTCTTTCTCTCACTATGCCTTTCTTTCCGTCTTTTTCCTCATCCTTTCGATCCCTTTCTCCCTTATCTGTCCACTCTCTTTTGGATGCTTGTCATCCACGTGTTTAATAACTGAAATATTGTTCAAAGCACGTTAAACCCCATCTCACTCACTCACTTACATCATGAAATCAAAATTAATAGGAAACACTTTTTTCTTCCTAGTTGAAAAGGGAAGTATGAGTCAAACGTTCATTTACCTGGTTTAAACGTGGTTCATAATCGACATTTTAAGGATGAAGGACTATTGTGATGTTGCAGCATCGACGTGTCTGTTTTTGTAAATTCCAGAAGGATTTACGAATGCAAAATATCTATTATTTTCTTTTATTGATAGGCACTAGCTACGCGTGGTAATTGCTGCTAATGCGTGTCATTTTGATTAACTGGCTTTAAGAAAAACTTTAACGTTTTCAAATAGATTTCATAGCGATGATGCAGTGATCGATATTCCTTTTCAGAGGCAAAGACATAAAGATGTCAGATACAACTTAAACGTCTAACGTAATGATGTTGCAGAGAATAATTGAGGTTATAACTCTCCAACATGGATGGCAGTGGTTTAAAGGAGATCTGAAAAACAAAATGAGTGAAACATTAACGATTTCAGCTGTCATGAAAAGAGCAGAACCATAGTTGACAGTTTTATCACTCCACATGAATACTGTAAGCAATCGCAAACGCTCTCGGTCTTTATCTGTATTTGTTATAAACACTCAATCTCAACTCCTCAACTCCTCAACAACATTGGCTCATCCTAACAAAGTAAATAACGTCGTGAAAGGCTACTCAATGATATTGTGCTAATTCTATCTTTATGTGTTGAGAAAAAAGGGTTTGTGGATTGAAAAGATGTGAATATTCCTTGTAGTAAATATTTATTAAAATGGGAGTTTTGATGAATACTCTTTACAAACTATCTTAGACTATTGATTTCTAGCCTCTTTCAACTAAAGAAGTAAGCTTCTTGTAAAGTAAGGTATAGATCATGTACACATTATTTTTCACATTAATTCTTTTTGTAAGACCTCGTCTGTTTCTGAAAATTGCCTCCTGAGTTTTCCATCATGTCTCAGCTCATAAATGTAAATCAACATACTTTCAAATATTGGTACACATTAAAACTCTATTGTTAAAATCTTGGTACAAAGCAGATGGATGAATTGGCTTTGAGGGATAAGAAAAACATACATTAAGAAAGAAAGATTTACTTTGAGGAAAGTCTGAAAATGCATATTGCTATAATAAGCTCCTTTCGACCTTTAACAACGGCGTGCTACAAGTTAAAAAAGAAGGCCTTGTTTGCTATGAATAATATCTTGCTAATTACTCACCATACTTCTCTGCAAGCATGTTTGTTTGGTGTCGTATATATTTGCCACTGATCTTAGAAAAATTATTGCTGATAAACACATTCAGATAATAAATATTTGTTTTACATTCCTCGTTGGACAATTTGTGAAAACATATATTTTTAGAAAGCTGCTGAATTTTCTTTCAGATAAAGTTAAGAGGGGTGAAATTGTTGGTTAGTCTTGCCATTTGTTGCTATTTACAAAATGACAATATAATTTTAGCATGCCATTACCAAACAATCTGATGTAGAGCAAGATGATGTAACAAATTGAAAGTTTAATTTTAGAGCAAATAAAAAAAGCTGCTATCGAAATTGATCAAATTATTGTTCGTTTTCAGCACTGTGAACCAATTTAAGGAATTTTGTTTTGGTAACAAATATGAGTAACAAATATATTGCTATATATATATTATATATATAACAAAAAATCTATTGTACAGATCTTGATACTTTTCCAGTTTAACATCACCAGTTATTTACGACAACTAACTTTAAATGTTTTTTATATAGTATACTGTCATAATAAAAGGCGGCACTTATTATAATTCGGCAGAAAATGTCTTAGACATTGGGGATACAAAAGAACAAGTCGATAAATATTCAATTAAATACAATGTATTTCTTACCTTAGATCATTTCCTTGCCCAGTAGTCACAGTACGATATATCTGAAACAAATGGTCTTCATTTCCTTTAGATAGTATATAATATACTTTTTTCTCGAAACAAAACAGTACACTTGAATCAAAGAAAAATGCAAAACGTTACATCAAATCTGACTGAAGCTGATCGATATCTGAGCACTGACTCATGATGCCTTGTAGTAACGAAAAACTGTTTGTACTCTTTGTAAACACAGTCGTACACTTTACAGTTGCTAGCATCACAATCTAGCTAAATTTGATTTACATTTTGTCATTTAAATAACTTATGACCAATTTCATTGAACTAGTTCACCATAAATAGCAGTTTTCTAAACGGTCCTGTAAATAAGTCGTGATTAAGTAGAACGTTTCATTGGATAAAAATATATCTCTTTGAGAGATGTATCATTAAATCATTGAATTCTGTTGTCGGGCTTAAATAATACAGAAACACTTAGATTCTGTAAACATCAAAGAATTTAAGACACAAAATGATACATGACTGTGCTAATTTAAAGTTCAGTGGAGCAATGTTAGTGGCACATACAGTTAGAAAATTCGGGGAGTTCTTAAGAAATATAGTTTATTGGGGAAATTAAACGGAAAGAAAGATAGAATGCATTGAAAACATTTTTTGTGAAGCTTATATATTATAGCAAGTGTTCCGGAAATGTTGCATCAGAAAAACGAAAAATATTTTGACATTGTGGACTATGAAGTATCTATGTTACAGTTAAAACGTATAATCAGGTATTATGTATAATACCTGAAATTTTCAGGTATTATATATAATACCTGATTCACTCAGGTATTATATATAATACCTGAAATTTTCAGGTATTATACATAATACCTGAAATTAGAGCCAACATTTTATACATAATACCTGAAATTGGCAAGTTGATGTTGAATAGCTATTACAACGTAATTGTGTAAGAAAAAAGAACCAAAACTAATATATTTGTTTAGGTAGCAACCTTCTTTATTAATCAGTGCAGTTATAAAGAGATTCTCAACATCTAACAACAGTTCTTGTTGGAGCATGACAAAGCTCTCGTGTTGTTGGAGAAATGGCGTTCAAAAGGTCATCTTCACTCTGTAGTCTTGAAATAACTTCTTGTGGGAGACTAGAAGAAGTAAGGCCAACTTTGGCATCAGCACCTAACAATGCAGCAAACGGCGACCGTTTAATTCCACTGTGATGACTAGAGTTTTTCTGGAACTGCACAAACTTTAAACCGATAGGCCAATCGGTGGTTTTGTTGTCGTCTAACCAAGCAACTAACATGTCCTTCACATCACAATTGGCTCTCTCCACTGAGCCTTGACTCTGTGGATGTCTAGGCTTGCCATGAACGATGACAAGGTCGGGCCATAGCAGTTTCAGCTCATTGATGACTTGGGCTGTGAATTCAGAACCATTGTCACTCTGTAGGATAGCAGGTGCACCAAATAACAAAAAAGATATCAAGCAGCTGGTATGCGACTTCTGATGCACGTTTTGAAGATAGCGGCCTAAGAATACAAAATTTAGTAAGATGGTCCTGATAGTTCATAATCCACTTAAACTGTCCTTGACACATCGCCTGCATGTCAATTAAATCTACTTGTGCTCGAGAATTAAAGTCTTTGGACATAATTGGTTTCACCACAACACCTTTAGTAGTTGTTCTCTTTCTCTTCTTTTGGCACTGGAGGCACGCTGACTTGAAGAGGTTCAGAGCTTCTTGTGTGATGTTGTCATATTTCTTACTGGTTTCTTTTATCATCTTGTCTCGACCACCATGCCCTGTGGCGATATGGGCACGCTTGATAACGTCGTATGTGTCTTCTATTGACACGAAGTACACCGGGTCTTCTTCAGCCTGTTCACGCTTACGAATAAGCTTTCTCACGTCACCACATTCAAGTACTTCATACTTTTTGAGTAGATAATACTGGTGTGGCGATTTCTTCGAAGTTGAATTAGACTCAAGAATCTCGTTGATGATCTAGTCTCACAATAAGTTCTAAATAAGTTGTAATCACACTATGAACTCAGTGTTGCTTTTCAATTACAAAAGAGTTAATCCTGTTGCTTTCTAAACACAACACTTAAGACTTTGGTGTGATCAAACAGAAATGAACTCAGTGTTGTTATAGCTATTCAACATCAACTTGCCAATTTCAGGTATTATGTATAAAATGTTGGCTCTAATTTTAGGTATTATGTATAATACCTGAAATTTTCAGGTATTATATATAATACCTGAGTGAATCAGGTATTATATATAATACCTGAAAATTTCAGGTATTATACATAATACCTGATTATACGTTTTAACTGTAACATCTATATCACATTTATGTATCAATAATTACTTATTGTAAGGTTTTCTTTTAATTAAGGAAATGAATGTATCATGGGCCTATGGCCTTTTACTGAATAAACTTGTCTGTCTGTCTGTCTGTCTATTGTAAGTTTTTACTACTTCAGTAGTCTGTACATGATATTGGTAATGCAAAATTTCAAATATTTAATTTTTTGACAATCAATCTAACATTCGAAATAGTTTTTATCTGCTTCAGATCTGAAAGTAGTTGTTTAGACTATTTATGGACCTGTCGTATTTGTAGAATAAAACACCGGCATTGAACATTCACTTCTACATTCTCTATTCAGTAACTAATTGTATTCGTGGCTGATCTTCCAAAAGCCATTTTCACACGATATTAGCCATTTAATGTCAACCAATTCAAATGATAATACCAATGATTGGTCACACACATTAGGCAAATCCTCGTTTTGCGTTCCTGAAAGTAATAAACAAGTACTCATGAAGGGTCACATAGTTAACATACTTGTAACCTGTGGTTACTGTATAGATAATATGTGTCGATCACTTGTCCTATAATTACTACCGAATGGATAAATGTCACTATTTCATATTTCTGTATGGTTACAATAATTAGATTAGGGCCAATAATCGCGTATAACGTTTTCAAACGGACTTGCCAAAACAGTGACAAGACAAAAATAAACAAAATGTGCTTCCTATTTAGTTGAAACATTTTATCAAAAACAATTTCTATCATTTGAAATCGCCTCTCCAATTGGGTATCAATGTATTCATTTTAAGATGAATTCAGTATTTTTAAAAACATTGCTTTATATCAATTACATCTCTCGAATATTTTGTCACAACTTTTTCCTGCTTTGGTCTTGATCATACTCGAAAGGGATATAGAAAGCTACTCGATGAGATAATGCTTTGAACATGTACAGAACTGTAGAAGATGTTGGGGTGAGTGTTGTCACAGTGTAATGTATCGGAAAGGTATCGGGAAATTGTTTGTTGTCGATGACTTGTATATCTAGCATGTCTTTAAGGTGCAATACAATGGGGACACTTTAATGCCCATACAATCTATGTTTAAATGGTTTGTTTGAGGATAATGCCATACTCACAGTATGTGACGACTGAAGGGACGGTATGTCTTGACTTAAACATAGGGTTTTAAATATATATTTTCATGAAGAAACTGTTGCTTTGTGACATTAATCAGATGAAGTTAACTTTAAGCTTTAATTAATATACATATTACTCACATTTTCTGTAGGCAATCATAGTTATGATAATTTACTTTTTAATGATAAACCATTACATCATGCAGTATTATCAAGAGAAATTCCATAATAGAACTCGAAGTCTAACCTTCATCTAATACAGAAACCATCTTTCGCTGATTTGTTCTACTAATGTGATATTGATTTGATGTGCAAATGTCAAAGACAGCGCTGGTAACTGAATAGCAGTCTCTTGATGTATTGGAAGAGTGATTCAACCATCCATTCAACGATATGGATCATGGCCTCGAAACATGCAATGAGCATGAAGACGTACATCTCTTCTGTTATGTTATAGTGAATTACATATAGATCCTTTACAGGCATGAACATCTAAAATATTTCAGTATAAACTATTTCGCGTTGACTTGAAAACCAAGGAAAATAAGATATACAATAGGAAGGGAAAATATACTAATAAAACAATAATATCATAATTTGAACTAAATGAACCAAATTTTTTAAGATATAATCGAAGGTACAAGTTTATTGTTCACTACTGAATTACCCGTCGATCCTTAAGAACTTGAGAAACAATGATAGACAACGACGCTCTGTATGTACAGACACATTTCTAACTTCAGAATCACAAAAACGTTTCCATAATTTCTTTTGTATTGACTTCATATATAAAGATTTTTTTATTCTTACTGCTTTCTGACGCAAGAAAAAGCTCATAATTGTGAATGTTATATCATGGATGAAATGAGAAATCAATCAATGAACTTGAAATCGATCCCACAAAACGATTTTGTAAACGTTTTAGAAATTAAGTCACAACTAAAGATAATGTAGATAATGCAATCGATTTGCTTAAGAAATTTGATTTAGTTACATGATTACAATGCTCCGACTTCTTACATAATTCAACTAAGATGGTTTACACGGAAATAAAGCATAGACAAAATGGTAGAAGTAAATATCCGCAGTTTAAATAACACTTAAATAGCAAATGCAATTAAGGTAAGAGTGAGACCAGTCTCACTTTTCTTTTCTCAAGGACGTCATTTCAATCACTATGTTTACGATAAACATGGGCTAGCTGTATCCAATCTTGGATGCCATATAGATTCAGTTCTAGGGTGCTCTGATAGCACAGCTACCCCAACTACAGGTCTTTTGTACTTTCTAAAAATATTTCAAATGGATGTTTCATTGTAGAAATGTAGAAGTCTGAGTGGATGCAATTACAATTAGTTTTGCATCAGCGACGCCATTTGAAAATAGCTTTCAAAACGTCTCAGATATTTCCATATGCTTAAGGAAAGCTAAACTTTATTGAAAAATGCACCTTGCACTTCGAGTCTTCTTTACACAGCACATTAACCTTATTTAGCAACTGCATCATTACATAGGCCTGTTTGACGACAAATAAATTATCTATGCATGCAGGGTTTGGCTGAAATATTGCGAGGTAGTATATGTTGCCATATTTTTCCACTAGGCGAACCTAGCACAGAAATTGTATAGGAAATGATGACGGAGCAACCTCTATGGGGAGAGAATGCCTTTTTGTGGAAAGCATGAAATCTATTAATTGTTACCTTTTTTGAGATTACTTACCAGAGACAAAATACTTACATGGGTTATTAATTCATTTAAGCAGCCCTAATTTTCGATAAGAGCATCACTTGTGTATATGCAAGACATGTTCCAAGTTTCAGAAAGATTGAGCAAAAACTATCCGACACAAATAGATTAAGTATAAAGAACACTCAGTTTGAAAGACGCGACCTTGTCAATGAGAAACGAAATAAATAATGGTTTCTTTACTCCGCATCGTTTCCTACCAAGAATGTTTGAACTTGTTTGAGTCTACATCTTGGACTGATTTGTTGAAAAGACCTTATTCAAGATTGTCGTCGTGTAAAAGGCAGGTTGCAGGCTGGTTTGTAAAAGTGTCATCACACAGTGATTCCTTTTTTTAGTGAAGATACATTTGCTCATAGGGATATCGTTTTGTTGATTCGCTTAGAACTATGGATATTCGTCTGTTCTTGTCCTATGGAAGAGGATTTGTTAATTTTGAAATGATATAGTTAATTCCTTTAAGTTTTCATATCGCAAATGACGAAGGCAAATACCCAACGAGGAACGACTGACATTTCCAATAACTAAAAAATAGTTTGGTGAGTCTGTTGCTCTGCTCTTAATTTTCTTTAGTTTAATGACTGTCGGGGAAAGGAAACACTGTGACCGCATCTCAAACTAAATATTAACTTAACTAAGGCCCATGTGGCCAGGAATGATAGTTTACATCGTCAATTTCCGGACGATTGTGTGTTTGATTTGTTAATGGAATCTTTGATAGTGGTAACATCATGTCAGATTCTCGTTCTAAGATGCGCAAATATCACTAGAAGGAACGCAATCGTTAAGAGCGCCCTGCCTAAATGCGCACTACATGTAGAGCCAGCGTTACTTCTGATTGATGCATAAATAATGAGTCAAACATTTTGCTAATTTCAGTATTTAAGACAAATAAACATAAGCAAACATTTGTCATTCAAATTTCTTCAAAATTCACTTAATCTATTTATATAAGTCATTGTGTTGACATATATATATATATCATTGTGTTGACATAACAGCAGGACCATGTTAGAGTTTAAGCTCTCTCAGTACCAATTCTTATTCACACTTACACAAACACCGGAGATTTTAACTTCCATTTAAAAAGACAATATACACGTTATCTCTGCATTATTTCTCATTCTGCTCATCTAGTATGAATAATAACTTAATTAATTTGCATCTTATTGTCTGTCTATCTGTCTCTGTCTCTCTGATAAGTTTCCTTGCAAGGATAAATAAGTGTCCATCATATCTTATTTAATGTAATTTGATTCTAAACGTCATCAAAATACCTTCAAAGGGAATCCTCTTTTTAAAATGTAACAATACTAGAAACCAACTTCAAATTAATAACTTGTTCTTAATATATCTTTATCAATGAACAAATATTTTGATTAAAGAACCCACTAACATTAATAGACAAATAAAAATGTATTGAATGTTACGTTGAAATAATAAGTTTCGGGTAGAAGTCAACATCAGCAGCGTCCTGATGTCTTTTCCAATTAGTTTGATAGCCACGTTTCTTGTTATATGGATGTAGATGCTCTATTAGGGTTTTTCAACAGACAAGAAACTGCTATACGGCCTCATTATCTTATTTTGGTATACAAATAATATGATAACAACGTAATAATTATAGCAAGCTATGTCGGGATGTGTATGTGTGTTAAGCATTGATCTGTGGATGTATCAATTTTTCTGTTTTTATCAATGGTTTGTGTATCTGTATGCATCTCTATTAATGATATTCTTTTGAAATCGGTTGCCAGATTCTGTGATGTTCACTCACTCAAATCCAAGTACTGGATCTCTGTCCACAGAAATGTGCTAGTTTGCATCGTGATGGCAGCAGCTGCCTTCGGAACGAGTCCATAGAGGAGAAATGAGGAAGAAGAGGAGGGTCGGGGCTGCCATTCAGGATCGCTGCCTACACCCTCTCCACATAGATATTGTTTATTATTTGTCATCTTTAGACCTCAATTAACAATTTAAAAGTGAAAAAAGTGACGTTTAGACATACGTCGATCTCCACAAAAGCAAAGGTGTATGGTTCATTTATTTTAATGAAATTTATCATTATGAATGTTATGATTAAACATGTTTAAATTATGCTATCACCGATATGTCGTATCTCATGGTCTGCATATTCAGCTTTCTCAACATGGAGAAGTGCCAGATACACTACAGACTTTCTGTGATAGCACTTTGAAATCAATTTTATAAACAGTTGAAAAATTTGAGTGTCGCTAAATAAATGTCCATGTAATACTTACATTGTTTATTTCATAAATGTCAGTCTGTAAAAGTCAAAATCAATGACAACTGCTACGGATTTTTTGCTAAAATGGTTTGATTTTCTTGGACAAAAGTTGAGGTATCAGTTGCTGTAACGGTCCTATTGAGTAGGAACCTAGGCCTGCTTACCAATTTGGCCCGGGTGAATCAACTTTGTCGATAATTGTAAAATGTAAAGTTGAGAAAAAGGGCTTTGGTTTACACTGGATTGATGTAAAACGGCAGTAAAACATACTCCATCCTCTAGATGTCCGTGTGTATTGTTCTTTTTCTATTTCAAGCCCTAGCATTTGAAGGTCGAGATGTAAAAAGTGCAAAATATTAAGATTAGAAATACCACACTTCATGTTCTATAAATAACCAAACTGATCTCACTGATTCATCAATTTCATTACTCTCTCTCACTCTAAACTACATGAAAATAAATCTAAGACTGTGAAATATTGAAAGTTATAGTAAAATGACACATAGTATGTTTTATGGTTTTTCATATTTCTTAAGTAATAACCAAGAGACCATTGGTTCTAAATGAAGTTTAAATCGCCTCCCTAAACTTAAATCGTATCTCTGAAATGACATCACGATATTTTGACGATTTTCCGGTTTTAAATGAAAATTTGGACTCGATCATATAAATGTTTAAATGTCCAAATTCTGGGCCAATTTACATGTATATAAGTTAAATGACATACTAAACACTTACAACCCATACTGGTATTTATGTCTGCCGTGAATTAGTTTCCACAATTACGTTTGCGTCATTTGCGCAAGACATGATCCAGTTTTCGATCACAAATCTACGTTTTCGATCACATGCTACAACTGAAACCTGTTTATTGTCGCTACACTGAACTGATAAGCATCGGGATGCTTATATTCATAAATCACCACTACTTCTTGTTAGAATAACACCATTGATAAAGTTTGACATATTTAACTCTAACAACAGACCCTGTGTCCCTTTTAGCGATGGACTTGCATTTAGTATGTTTGGCTAGTAATTTCCTTTAGTTTGGGTTAAGAAAAGATAATTCTCATTCATCAGTTACATTGTCGATGTCTTTTTGTTGAGAAATTACAATGCATTGTCATGATAAGTTCTTAGCATTTCAACGTGGACTAAATGTCGAAAATTATTTAAGTTTGTTTTTCTCATACGTATTTCACTTCCGGTGTTCCGGTAATGACCTCCTAGTTGCCAATAAAAGAATATTTACATTACAATTCAGGGCACGTTCTTGTGACACAAATGTGATATCCTGAGTATTGATTTATTGTGTATAGTGTGTTTGAATCTCTTGGTAATTCTTAATGGTATAAGCTGTCTGAGTAGACAATTTATGGGAAACGTGTCTTGTGGAATGTTTGAACTATTATCAGCTGAGAAGCTTTAAGATAACCGTAACATGGTTGGCCAAAGCCTGCTTAGGGGATATTTTAATGAAGATTGGATGGTATTTAGTGTCTTCAGCATTTCATATAATTCCTTTTGAAATAAATCAATTAAAATCAAATCAAGTAAAAATAAACCTTAATAAATACATAACCCTAAGAATTTATTTGAATTAACTTACATATAAATTGTTGAGTCCATTTATTCCATGTGTTAACAGTAATGTGAAATATGAATTTTCGCCCATAGTCAGACATGATGACCAATTTGAGAAGTATGGTGGCTCTAACTGTCCAAAAAGCCACAGCTTGGGATTTCTGAATGCACTAACGGGAATTATTATATAAGCTCCACGAACCACATCATTGATAGAACTGCTTTATTTCCTCGTAACCGCAGCAGGACTATGGCACTTTCTGGGTTTAGTAGTGTTTGTTTAGACATAAATGCAAATAGAACGTCATGAATATCAAAGCTCTGAGGAACGCTGTTTTAGCAGAAAACAAGCCAAGGGCACCGTGATTTCAAACTAAAAAAACCTGATTCTTTCATTCAAAAGGCTTTGATTTTGATGATCACAGAGATTGTGTTTATACCATATCATTGTTTGTATTGAATCATTATATCGGCAATAATACAAACTGTTGCATTCTTGGGGTCGAGTCCGGCAATAGCACAAGCACTGACGGTACCAACATTTACCAACTACATAATCCTTTTTCATATTTCGTATTTCACCTCCGTATCCCAAGTAAAAGGTCCTGCTGAAGTCGTGAGCAAGATTTAGACCAAGATTACTACAACATCAAACTGGTATTGATCATTGATAATGTAACAAAGTAGTGCCTGGAAAGCAATCTACAATAAAGAAATCAATGATTCCATTAACCATACTGGATTCCTATAATCCAAATGATTGAACCTGCCATCTGCAGCCATTTAGAACTTGACTTTAGCCAGTGTGAAACATCTAGTCACTGAAGTCGACTTCCTGACTAGTCAAAAAACACAATCAAGCGACTAGCTGAGGCTGAACAGAAGAACTTCTGGATAAACAAGTAAGACTATCAAGCTTCTCTGGGTTTCATCTCACTTATGTTTGTCTTAGCCATTAGCCACAAGGTATGCACTTTCCCTTCATTCTCTCTTAACTCATTCACCTCTACTTCTCCCCTGTGTAAACATTCTTACAGAATCATGGAAAGCCATTTGTAATTAGGAGATCGGTTAACATGATAACCTTCATATGCAATTGTAACTAAGCATGGCATCAAAATTCACAGCGTGCAGGGAATAGATATATGGGCATCATAATACATATAAGAAGGTTTTTGATATTCTTAAGTTTTTATTAGCATTATTATTAAAACCATTTTCATTGTTCTAATCTTAATGCTGTCATTATAAAGATTGTACCTATTATGAATGTGTACTTATACATTCGAGCAGTTTGCTCAATTAAATTACAGTTGCACATGAAAGATAATTGCAAACAAAACCGCCAATATCCAAATAAATCCGTCACTGCATATTTTTCAATATAACAGTAAACCTACTTTCATAGCCGACCTTCCAGAACTGGGCGTAAGACATGTGCGCTTCCCATGTAAAGCTTGGTTTGTTATGAATGAAATATTTAAAAATACCTTTGTCTCTGGGTGAGCAGCTGTTGCTTTCGCTGACTTTGAGATCAACAAACACTTACCATATTATGTCGTCCATACGTGGTCTAATTCATGTGTCATTTCGTTGCACAGTAAACAAACATAACTTAATACAATGATATTATTTGTAACTTTCGTTTTTAATCAAAATTATCAAAACTTGGCATAACGTTATAATGTTGTTTATTCAATACTCTAAACACCTTATATAAAGATGTGTCGTCCAATTAAGTACAATTACAGATAACATTTGATTAATTGAATAATTTAATGAATATTTATATTTTCAAGCTTTTAACAAACATATCTCAGTCACTTACAACAGTATCACCACAAGTTAACGATGTCTGTTGATACCAGTTGTCAAAGCTCTTTTAATAAGTCTCTTTTAACTTTGTCTTACTAAGCAAAGTGAACTTTTTGGTATATAAAGTCCCTTGGAAAAGTGTTGACTTGCATAGATGACATACACGCGAGCAGACAATAACACTCAGGCAAGTGTTTGCATAGCTACATTGTAGATACATAGATAGATAGATAGATAGATAGATAGATAGATAGATAGATAGATAGATAGATAGATAGATACATAGAAAAGTCCATTTGCATGCTAATGTTTTATAGTAATGAATGATTTCACGTTATTGCCTAAGAGTAAATCTTAGTTTTGTATAACGAAAAATTTATAAACAGAGATTAAAATATCGGAAAAACGAGACGGACAAAATATTTGGACAAAATAAATGGACGTTTGATGTAAGGGAAATAAAATCTGTCGATGCAAGATAATATTTATATTATATTTATTCCTTCTATAAGTTTCATACACTCAAAGAATTGTTAAATATGACGTTCATTGTATAACATCTTTGTGAAGAATTACTAAGGATTTACATGAAACTCACCACAAAAAGCTTTAAAAATTTACTATTTTGAAATGAGAACACATTCTCATCTTGAAATGTTATGCAACGATAAGAAATCTATTTACGGATCAGAAATCATGTTTTAACGTAAGTATTTTTGGCAGTAACAACTGATACTAGGCTTGTGTGTTTTTTGCATTAAACGTCAATATTAATTCATCTTTTTAACAAAACTTTTGGATCTTTTCAGCAAAGTAAATAGCTCTGTGTAAGATATAATTTCTTCCAAATTCTATCTTTATGTGTTAAGAACAAACATACATCGAAGATCAAAGCTATTTGATTGAAAAGAAGTAAATATTCCCTGTAGTCGATGTTGCCGATAGTGAGAGCTGTTTTCATGTGTAAACCCTAGAAAAGTACATCTAAGACTATTGATCGTAATTCCTTGTTTTCGAATCTTAATGAAGGATTTGAGCCGTTTAAACGTTAGCAAATAAGACACATGAATCTGGTAATGGCATAACAAATTATTCAGACATGATATTAATACAAAGGTAACCAAATATGAAGTCATGCAAGTGTTATATACAAACGTTCCTATTTGCTTATTTTCGAAATATGTGGTAAATAAGATAAGCATAAATTCAACGGTGTGATTTACTATGATGTAAATAAGAACTTTGATCACGATAACAGTTCTAAGAAGAAAACGATTATATATATTTACACAATTATCCGTATCAGATTTATTCAAAACAGATACCTTATATTGGAATTGAAGATATTCAAAATATAAAAGTTACATTTTATAGAATTAGTTTGGTATGCATGTTTTGTTAGGCCTTGTTTAACATTTACAACATTTATAATTCAGATAAATTCGTAAATTGTTAAGATTTGGAAGTTGTCAGTAATTAAAACTTTAATTGAACAATAAGATGACTCGAATGATAACTGCAATTGGTTTTTGCAATCGGACAAAATTACCTTAACATGCAAGAGTGGTATATCATGTTAAAAGCGAAATTAGAAACACATTATGGCAATGCAATAACACAACTAACATGTACATTCATAATCAACAACTTATAAATTAATGTCCCTTTTACGTTTCCTTTAGCGGTATTTTGCCCTAACTCATGTATTAATCAATTATAGCACACTTGATGGCTGCTATAGATTGCATGAGAAATTTTGTGTGGTCATGTTTTTCTTTCTATCTCGGAATAATGCGAAGGGTTGCAGGAGCAAACTTGAAGGAAATGTACAAACACTGGTAAAAAATGTAACTTGTTCATGAAAATGATAAACATAGTAGCACCAAAACATCAATTTACGCGTCACGGCGAAGATCTATTTCACACATTTAATACAGGGAAATTTACCAAATAAAAACAACAGAATAAAATATGTGTGAATACAATTAGATATACTAGTGAAAAATTCAATCAAAAACACCAAAACGTGAATACAAATAAGTATCCATATTCTAATCAGAGTGCTGATTTGATGTGAGTGTAACTTTTAAACATCGATTCATAAACAATATCAATGAAGCATGAATGTACCAAATATGCAGACTATACAAAATTACTGCGAGCATTAACAAATTGTTTATTGACGTGTTTTTGATGAACCATAGTTTGGACAACTTTGCTATGTGCCCTGACCTTGAGTTTCATTCAGTCAACCACAGCGTGTACTACAGACAGTATGTAGAGCTAACTTGAAAAGCAACTCTCCGCCATAGAGTTTTGATCGATTGATGATGTCTTGTTTCTTTCCAATTCCACCAAAGACATTAATGAGAAAATTGCCATCCTTTTGTTTGTTTTATTTAAAGAATATTTTTTTATCACATTGGCACACAAACAAGAGTATGCAAAACTCTGCCACGAGTTTAAACAATGAGTTCCACAGTTTCATCGACCACAAAGTGTGATACCGGCAGTACGCAGAACTGTCGTCTGCAATACTTGATTCACCTTGAGGGTGGAATGTATAAACTAGATATAAAACTGAAAACCAAACGGACGAAGAATGAGGTTTCGTCACATGAAGGGGGCACATCCAGCCTGTCTAATGGATGTTTACTAATAAATCAAAACGAGCAATGTTGACGTTTAGATCATAAAGCGTTAAGTCTATGATTACCTCTCAAAGAATACCGAATTTGTGTAGATGTATCCTTTTGTGGTTTGTCTGATTGATTTCTGTACATTCTGATAATCAGAAACTGTTGAAGTAACTTGTTAACTTAACAGATCACACATTTTATTCAAACTGTAATTTGGCTGCATTCACACGTCATAACCAAATGCCGCGTTAAATGATACTAAAAAGGCTATACTCGTTTGGATAAGATAGTAATGTGTTATTAGTCTTGCAGCAATCATTAACTGCTTGTTCTCAACTGTTCCTTGTAGAACGTAAGAACATCAAAGTTAAAATGTTATGTCTTTTGAAGTGAGTTTTCTGATTGCACGAAAGATATAACCTTTTAAATGTCAAACGTGATGATATCGATATGATCCTAAAGGTATAACCATGATATAGCAATGTAATTATTTAATCAGATTAATATATTTTTCGTAAAGACTATGTATGTTTGCCTTTCAATTAGTCGGTCTTAAGAACTTAAATTGGTTAAGGAGGCCTTTTATGCATGTGCATCCTGTGTAATGTAACGTGTATAGATGGTGTCATATCTTCGGAATGTGTAACGTTGACTTTTTCGTAGAGAGCATTTTACGATAAGTTCGATCATACCAAAGTCTTTATTATCAGCGTTTATGAAACACTTCTGTTAAATAGTGTGTTAGTCATATGTAGATAATGTATGACATGTTAGCCTAAGCAGATTGAAAAAAAGTCGTTTTGCAATGATATTCTACTCATACGTTAGAAGTTCCTTGTAATCACTTAATAAAAAACACTCTGCGGTCTCCTAAATAAAGGCGTATTGGCACATTCACTAAAATGTAACACAGACGAATGCTGAAACAGCAAAACTGAAATTATTGTTCATTTACTTTGTTAACCTCAGGCCGAACATTATTTGTTAATTTGCATTTAAGAAAAAAATATCCCAATGAAGTGAAAAATAAGATGACAATCACACAATTTATATTGGTAATCTTTGATTTAGAAACACAATAGCATGTTTCATGTGTGCTCACATTTTCTAATTTAGGATCTATGAGAACATATATACTCATCTGAGCTTTTTAACAGTCATTTTTTTTCTTTAGCTGAAGTGTTATAGATAATGTACAAGTTTAGACTGCCAAAGTCATTTAAGGACAACAATCGTTTGAGAAGGATTTGCACAAAATGTCGATGTATACGTTGATTGTTGAAAAGCGTATGTATGCCACCTTTTGATATATCAAATCCATTATAGTGAGAAAAAAAGAGTGAATTCGATCTAAAGTATTCCTTTAATTTCAGCAATAGGTAATACAGAGTAAAAAAATTACCGGACATGTAGTGACATTATAGTGCATGCAGATATGAATAAATTCCTGCTTATAATTAGTAATCCAATTAGAACATCACTTGTTTTTGTTACCACGTGTTTAATGGACTGTTGCTATCGAGTACATCATCAAATCTCATTTTGCTTTGGAATACGTAAATCAAACCGCCTCTCATATGACAAAGCTGAATATTTTATATGCATTAGTGTCTTCCATAATGAAAAATTCATTATTAAAAGTGAAGCATCATGAACTTCCGTTTTTATTATTGCTTTGATATTTCAATACCCATGTTTCCAAGGGAATTAGATTGAAATTAACAATTATGTTTTCAGAAACAAGGAATAAGTTTCAGATATTTAGTACAACTTCATGCAGCATGGTTAGATAGTTTCGAGGAAGAGAGTGTTGATGCTTTGTTCCATGGATATGTTAGACAGGATAGAGATTCTTAGGTGAATATTGTATCATTCATATAAATAAATTCCATATTTAGATACTGTGTTTAGCTGCTGAACAAAAGTTTGTGTCACTGTTTTTATCCTTTGAAAAAAACAACATTTACGAAACTTTGAATGAGTCACCATTTGTTATCAAAATTCTTTACAATCAAAACAGGTATGTGGTATTATTCAAAAGGGGCATGCAGACACAATTAGAAAATAGGGATTTTGGCGTTTATGAAATGAAATATTGATCAACACATTTTCCTCAAAATTTTGTCAAAATGGAGAACATCCGTTAACATTGTCATATTTTTACAAAATATTTGAAAAAAATGTGAAAGGTAATCATACAATTTTAGCATTTGCAATTCATCCACTGATGCAAACGTGCCTAAATATAAATTTTCCATTTGCAGAAATATGTCAGAAATGTCATGTCGTACACCATCGTTTCTTTATTGCTAATTCAAACTGTATTTGGATGTTCTAAGAAATACTCAAAGTCTGTGAAACAGGTTGTTAAATGACTCATCATTCATTTTCAGTTTAAACGCACTAGTGCACACCAATATTTCTTTAACACAACGTATGTACAGATACTGCATATCTCTCGATATTATTCAAGATCCTCACTCAAGTAATGTACCTCGTAAGTTATTTAACAAATATTTACGTATTCAGGTAGTAAAGTTGATTTTTAAAGACCGGAAGTATTTAATGTTACGTTACAATAAATCCGCATGAACTACGATATCGGAAATATTAAGATTTTGCTTATAACCAAAAAAGTGGAAACGGCAGCCGCTTTGGTCAATCTAATAGCAATGCTAATGCTGTGTTATTAAATCGGTTTATTTACAACATTGCTTTCATAAAACATAATTCATTATTTGTTCTCAGTTCAAAGTTTAGGTAAATTCAACAGCTGCACATACTAATAGTTCAGCCGCTTTCAACTGTCTAAAATGTATCCGTTTTGTGCACAGCTAACCATAGATTTTATATGTCAAAGCCGACAGCGGCTGTCTTAACGTTTTCATTGTTGATTGCAGGTCAACTGTAAAGAATGTTTAGTATTTCATTGCATCGATAGAAAGCTTAAGTGAATGCATAAGTCCTCTTAAACCTTAAAATAGCCAATTTAAACCGTAAAAGCGTGCACTAGTGCCTTTAAAGTCCTCCGGTTTCATATAAACTTCTCAGTACCATATGTTATTGTTTTCGTCTGCACTATGTACCGTGCGAAACAAAATTTGCTACCTATACAGGGTTCGATGTTAATAGTGCAATCATAGAAAAGTTCCTGAGGGTAATCTGTGAAAGTTCAAAGGTCAAAGAGAACACATGATTTTCAAACAACAAGTTACTTACCTGCCAAATTGAAACTGATATAGTTATTACAAATTTAGCAGAGTCTGCATAAAATGATATAGATAGAAAACCTATTACAACAAATGTATCAAAATAACAGAATTTAAAAAACAGGAAACATTAATCACTCCTATTATCTTATGTGATATTTTCGCCCAAAAGTATTTTTGTTTTTATCTCGTTTCCTGTTTTGCATAACTGTTAGAAGTTCTACATTAGAAATATACACCCACAACCGTGCCAATAACGTTATTCAAACCTTTCACAATTATGTCTAGTACGTTGATGTTTATTAACTAATGCACATTTACGTTTTTACGAAAATCAATCATATTTTTGGATTTTTTATAAAAAAATAAATAGAGCTATAATTTTATAATTATTTGACAAACATTTTTACGTGAAAAGAACCGGCTATGACTACAAATGTCAAATATATCATCCTCTCATAGCACAATTGATCTTTTTTAAATAATTAATTTTAGTCATGTAAAACTCAATGTCAGTATCATTTTATCAGAACCCGAGACACATTGACATTTTCTCAAACTATTTGTACTTTCCATGTTTGCTCTGCTATTGTCAAGGAGGTCTCCTATTGTCAACAAGCATCATATACATCAAGCTATAGTGTTATCTGATCTAAAGTCCTTTCGGCGAAAGCGCATTAGTGGTGATTGCAGTTTATAAGAAGATATGAATATTTCTTATTTCTAATGGAGAAAGGGATTATTACTTGAAACTCCTTTTTCATTGTGTTGCTGTTGCTGTGCAGTTATTTTAGGAATTAATCATATCAGGTGTACTAATTATAAGCGCAGAATAGTTTAATGATTCAGGCATGGTAAAAACCTAGATTTACATTATGTGAGAGAAAATCAAATCAAAGTTAACTGCATTATATTTACAGTCTAGATTATGATTTCGATTTTTATAAATTAATAATAAGGATTCAGTTAGAATAATGTGTCCTTGTTCTAAGACATATTATGTACACTTGAGATAGTAAATCTGGCTGAATAAAACATATATAACACTCATGACACTCAACATTTATTACATCCCTCATATAGACAACAAGTTTACAAAGTAGACTTCTGAACTAAGCTTCTTCATCCACAGATATAACTGACACATCATACATAGACTAAACTTTTCTGTACAGCTGATTGGACAGAAACAGGAAATAAGTGTAAAAAAGTGTGTCGATTAACGATCTTCGATTAACCAACCAATGGTTTACACATAAAACATTAGCCCAATCTCAAAAGGCTTAATTATGCTTTATAATTTCTTTTTTGGTCTGACGGCCAACCTCCCAAAGTTGCCTATATGGATGGGCAAGATGGTTCTTCAGTTTATGATTTATGTGTCAATAAAAAAATATTCATATTTTTATTTCTAAATTCTAGCAACATAATTCTATGAAGTCTTTTTATGAATAAATTTTGTATCCTCGATTGATGGGTCATCATTCCAATGGAGTTTATTAAAGTATGAATATAAGCTTGATTAGGACTTTAAAGTTCCTTGTAGGTTCATTAATATAGAGAAAAGTTATAAAGATTTATAAACAATGTTAACAGGTCGGTCGTGTCTCTTTAACTGTACCTGAAATGACACGTGGACTAAAACATTTGTTGAAAAAAATAGATGTTGGCAAACCAAAGTATTTTACACCATACAGGTATGGCTCTAATGTGAAAAGGTTGTCAGTTACTACACTATTGAAGGGTGCACACACTAAGAATACTAAAACAGGCTTTACGCCAACAAATTTAAAGGTTGATGAATTGTCCTTTACACCAAAACCCTGAAAATGAAAGCATTGTGTCAACAAGGTCTGTCAGTGAAAACATCAAACAGAGCTGCATCTTGCTGAATGATTAAAATTGATTGCCTTTTTCAATGTTGCAATTTGTAGTCAATCATTCGTAATTCATTCAGTTGAGAATACTGCCAAATGTTTGTAAACCTCAACTCTCAAATTTGATGAATTCGAACATTATTTTCTCCTATGTATCATAAACAGATATGTGCCACATGTTATATTTACTTAGGCATTTTAACATTTGTCAAATTGTGCACCTATACAATTTGAACATCTTAAGCTGCAGCATATTACCGTTAGACAAAACTTCACGTCAGAAAGCAAATAACTCTAGTGCGGTGATGCCGAAGGAGTTATTTGTAAAGTGTCCTGAACATTTGCACTCAATGCACATGGGCTGGCAGTAGACAGCTATTTTCGCATGCAGAGATTCATCAGCTACTTCGTTACTGGTCAAATTCCTTTGAAATAGTTTTGTATTACATATTAATACAATATTAATACATATTGATATACATACATAATATTATTTTGTATTTACATTATTGAGAAAGTCTTGTGACTATAACGGCAACAACAGATGATAAGCATTCGCTTACATATACAAGGGAAATGATTGAATCAATAAAGATTATGCCACAAATCGTTCTTGTAATATCAATATACTTCAATCTGCATTCTCTGTAATCTTCTTTGAATGAATAATTTAGGTATAATCCAGCTTCATTCTCTGCTAATTCCTTGCCGAATGAGATTCATTTTAGTGATTACATCCTAAATAAATTGGAAACTGAACATGGATTAATTCACACTGATAAAATATTTGATTTATTTAAGAGGATCTCGCTTTTAAGACAATACGTTGCTACGAAACCATATGTATCACTCATATAGATCGGGTGTCTTTACGGAAACACACTACAGATTTAAATTTAAACAAGAAAAAGATAAAATAGTTTAAATAGACATTTTGATTTAAATCAATACTTTAGAAGAACGAAAAACTTTTCACGACTAATCAATCAATCAAATAATTTCCAGTATCAATGTATACATATTTTGATATGCAGAAAGCAATTTATTCCCACATCTTTATATTGTACCTCGCCTTTTAGTCTATACAAATAGCGTTGATGACGCCTTACGCAACCTTTAATTGTACCAATGAACCTCGTAAGACAATATAAAACATTTCACTATTTTACCACTTTGTTATCAGATACTTGTCGTCTATTTCTGTGACGTTACCACGTTCCAATCATTTTTCGTCTGGAAACCTCATAATCATCATAATTAACCTAACCTAATTAACCTAATAATTGATCAATGAAAACGATAATGTGTCTGCATTCACATTAAAAATTTGATTAGACCAATGAAAATGAATATGCTTGTTCAACGTATCAAACTTTGAGTAATAAACATCCAATCTCATAAAGACCACATAAATTAGCTGACAGTCATGTTAAGACGCATTTAGATAACTACATTGTCATCGCCTTTACACGCATAAGTGGATAAAGCATTGTAATCTTCAATTGGCATGGAATATAGGAAACTACTAGGATCTGTAAGATACCGATACTAACACCCTTATAACGACATCACTTTTGGTCCACTAACGACGAGTGGGTTGACCACAATTTGGTTTTCCATCGAAATTCTGTAGCCCAATTACTTAGGTAAGCAGTAACGCAGTGGGTGTGATGAAATAAGACTTGGTCACCCTTGAGAGGTGACACTTGGTTATGCTAATGTCTTAAGTCCTGTAGTAGATATTTCAAGTATGAAGACTTATGGTAATTTAGTGCATATATAAATTCACAGATATCAATACAACGTTGACCGTCTCAAAATACTTATTATTAAATTGGTACACGCATCCCCGTCAAAATCTCGGTGTCCAGTTACCGAGAAGTGCACTTCAAATATATGCCCATAAGAACATGACGACTTTAAGTGATAAGTAAGCTGCACCTTCTATCATCTCATCATTCTCCGCATATGTTTTGATATTCATTGCATCACATCGAGGTTAGTAAACATCTAGTTAATTTTGCAAAAAAGAATTCAAACCTTATAAAGCACATTCCCTAGCTTATAACTAACACATGTCAGTTTACGTCTCATAACTTATAAAGACCATCTTCATTCGTAAACTGAATTCATGGAGTCATCTTGATTGTAATTTGGAATATTAACCAAATATATATTCAATTTCATGGTCGTCTAATTAAAAGATATTTTCAGTATTGGAAGCAGCGTTAGTAGAGACTACAAGAATAAAATTTGGACAAGTGTTGCCTGAATTCCACTAGAACTACCACCTGGTAGGAATGAGGCGACAGACTGATGTGATGTTTGTTTGTAAAGTGGCTGCATGGGGAAGTGCACAGATGCTAACTCCAGGATGGCTCCAAAATGGTAGATAGCCAACATAGTGCAGAGTCGTCGAAAATAACATAGATTTCCAAGCAAAATTACCTCTGATTTTGAATTAGCTTCACCTTGAGGATACACTTGGAAGTAATTGTGTTTGTCCCAAAAACACCACTGATCAAACGTGAGATAACAAATTACTAAGTATCATCAATGATATTATAAAGCAGTTATAATCTTATCATTCCAAAACATTTCAATTCTACAACCTGGCAAATATGAGAATTGAAAATTGAGTTCTTTGATGATAAGAAAGCATAAAATACATTTGGTGTGTTTAAATAATGGTTTCATTATCTCAACTTTCATATAAAGTTATCCTTCCAAATCAGTAAATGGAATCAAAATCAACAATCCTTGCTTCATGCAACCATACATTCTTTGATGTAAACTGTTCCTTACATATAAACTTATTAGTTTTGATGATGTGTTTCCTCACCTCGTGTTTCACAGGCTCATTAACTGTCCCTCTCGATACTTTGTAGTGATCATCAATACTTGTTGCACAGACATCAAAGCATGTATTAAAGGATAATGTGTCTGCTTCAACAAAGAACAGTTTCTATTTTCATCATTAGTTGGCAGATGTGATCGATACGATTCATGGTCGTCTGTACAGATTTAATGTTGAGTAAAATTTGATTGATCTAAGATAGGCTGTTATTGGTTCCACGCAGGGTCTGGATCATTACCTGGGGTCCTCATGAATCCAAAATCATCAAAGGGAAAATAAGATGATATAATATTATAATAAGTTTGAGTCTTTGAGTCAAATGGCCTTTTTTTCAAATGATGAACATGACTTTATGTTTATCTGTGATCATAGTAAAAGAAGATTTAAAAATTATTTCTACGAGAACCTTCATCCATAAGGAACTTAACTGCATTTTGTTCAATCCAAAACAAATGTTCTTGAAATGTCGATATAGACCTAAGATATCTTAGTGTGTAGAACAATTATCATCTTTAGTGGTGCCTTCCTTCAGATAATTTTGGTCACAATACTATTTCCAAAATTGTTTACCATTATGAAGGATCTTAAACACTCATCTTCTTAAAAATAATTGTATTACCATTGATTTGTAATGAGAGTTTCCAACTTCCAATATGAGCTATTGAGGGTTTTTGAAAGAGACCCGTCTCTTTGAAATTTTGTAATTGTTTAAAATATCTAAAATGTTGCCACTTGGCAGGGGATATAGCTAACTTTGTTTGCTTGTTTTATCTGATCAACATTAACTTGTCGTTACTATTTCAAATGAACTCATGCTACAACGAGCAGACTCAAGAATGAAATTTGCAAAATTTTTGTTTAAATGTAAATGTGGACTCTCAGTTCAGAAAATAAAGGAGGCGCAAAAATATTTCAAACTGTGTTTTTGTGCAGAAAGAACAAAAACTTAAAGTCCATTTTCTTTCTGTATTTCTCTGCAGTGAGAATGGACATAGAAGTACATGTATATATTGAAATTTTTATTACATGACAAAATCACCTTAATTCGGACAGCTTTTTCCATGGTTAGAACACGTCTTATATGTACTTTTAAAAGAGTTTTAATATTCGAAAAAAGCAGAAAAAGGTACAGCAAAGATGAATAACCATTTGTATAAAAAATTGACAAAAAGAATAATTATGAAAACATACGGTTTAGCGCTAAGGCCGTTTCTGCGTTAAATGCCTACAAATGTGATTGTGATGTCATACATTTTTAAAGCCACATGCCGAAGGTGAAAAATCTAACATAGGAAAGCATGCATTGTATCAATGATTTGATAAATCCTGCCACTAAAAAACTAATATCATGTTACATGGACTATATACTGCATGGTTTGGGATGACTGGATTCATTATCATAAATATCGAAAGCCAGGGATGAATGTGAGAACACTGGGTTGTCATAATTTCACATGAAGTCATGTACATGATAAGCGTTATGCAAATATTTGGTAATTTTGAAGTTCACCTATGAGACAGATATCATTCGACGCTTTATTTAAAGCTTTGAACATTATAATCTCTAATGATCTCGAAGGTTCATACCAAAGTCATGAAATCAGAATCTGAAACATAGGCACATCATATCTTAAGATTGTCATATCAATATATCCTGTATCTATCTATCATTTACTTTCCTCAATGACTGATGTGGTGTTTACTTTGACAATGCCTATATTGGATTACAAACCGTGATTTTGTGTTGCACTTGCTGTCTATAGCAGTGGACTTCTAATCACTCTTACTCGATATCTGGTGATTAAAATCTTTGAAGTGTCGTAATCCAATCTATCTCTTCTTACACTACGTAGTTTGTAATTGCTGTGAATAGATCAAAAGAGTTTAAAGTCTTAATAGTTAATAAAACCTGTTTTTCAATCAACAATAAACCAAAGAAGTAGAACTTCATCAAATGTCTTCTCTGACCCCCCCAATCCCCCCCCCCCCCACCCCCCCATGATCGTGGTGATAGTCAAGAGACACGGTTGAGCAAACCCCGTCAAGAGTTGCTCCATATCAATCTCACTCCCTCGATCGCAGAAGATGAGCGACCAATGTTCAGAAAAATAAACATAGATCGCAAATAGTTTTCGCCACAACTAGTACTGATTCATAATACTCATATTATGTATTTATGACACAAAAAAGTGTTCAAAATACCAAATGCAACTAATAACTAATGCCTAGTAGTTTACTACAGAACAAAGTGAAAGAATAAAGTAACTAATCGATAAACTGAATACACTATTAACCGACAGGGACAGTTTATGTAGAAAAAGCAAAGCTGGCTAGCCTTTGGATAATGATGTCGATCAATAAGAATAAAGAATGCTGCTGGATAAAGAGAACAAAAAAATCCTATTGATTTATAAGGCTGTGACTGGCAGAATGACCTAATGAATGGAATCGCCTTTGGTTATCATTTCCTGATTAGGTCCACATGTGTTCTTGTTAGTTTTAATTGTATTGAAGTTAACATGCTACCACCCTGTTTCACAAACTTGATAGATAAATACCTATTAAATATATCTATTGTGATGCTGTTTAACATTGTTTATTACAAGTTACAAAAAGGCCAGAACACATGGAGACATATGTTCTTATAACATAACTTATAAACCTGTTTTTTTTTACATGTAATTGAAGAGGAAAAGTACTCATGCAGGAAATATACTTCCATTTTGGCCCTTTGCCATGCTTTCAAAAGAGTTGGGTTAACTGCCTCTTTTGAATTGATTATTAGGGACTATTAGAAATACAGGATTTAAATTCAGTTCTACATGTTTAATTGTTGCATACATGACATCAACACAATTATTTCACTTTTGCGGCTCGGAATTACGGTTTACCTGCCCCTCGTGAATTATTGTCATAAAATGATGAAAACTCCGTTGAATTCAAGCTCGTAGCTTCAAGCTCTTTAAATAAGGACATATCAATGGCTGTAAAAAATAACAGCGGAGCATAGCCACGAATATCAAGCTGCCAGCGATACGAGGGTTTTGTCTGGAAAGAGATCAGGGTATTAGGAAGGAGCGAGAGCGGATTCATATACCCTGACTTAGCGGGATGCAAAATTAGCGGATCTAAATATAAAATTATTCTATCACAACTGCTTACATGATCCAACAAAACTATCTTCTAGACATGCACGTGCACAATAAATAATGATTTCAAACACCACTGATCAATATCTAAATTAATCATATTGGCTCAAAATCTTCTCATGTCTTAGGCACATTTTGCATAATATATGTCATTTTGTATTTTTTAAGTTTCTAATTGTTGTTCAAACAAATTCAACTCATGCTATAATCGTTACAAATATCTTGTAACTTTCTGTGCATTTATACACATTTCACCCCGGGTATGAGCTTTCAAACACTATATCAAGAAAATGGAAGCAAATGATCTCAAATGGTATTGCAGGTATGAATAACTTGATTATCACTAACCCAAACACGGTGTGATTAATATGTTCTCATTGGTAGTCTTACTTTAGATACATGATTTGGTTTGACTGTGGGCATATTTGTTTCTATAACTTTTAACATAACCCTTCTGTATAAATAATGTATAGAAATACTAGTTATATAACTCGTACATCGACCTTTCCCACCCATGGCGTTGAAAGAAGATATACTTCATCGTTTGACAAGAAGTGCGGTCTGATGTGATGACGAAACTGGAATATGTTGAATTAACATGCACTTTGTTAAGACTTCAGAAACCTACTAAGTGTTCGGCTGTTAATAAGGCAAAAGGGCATAGGGTGTTTCAGTACATTTTTTGTAATTCGTTGAGAACGATCATTACCATTTCTATTTTTGTTCCTTGCAATTACAATTACGCATTTAGTTATTTCTCAAGTTCTTGAAATAAAAAGTGTGTATTATCAATATCTATAGTAAATGACATTTGTGATAAGTGATTATTAATGTATTTTTTAGACAACTCAAATGCAATCAACAGTAATAATAGCAGTTTCTGTTAAAGTGACTTACGAGGGGTGATCCAAATATTTTACGGCCTGACCATCAAAACCAAAGAAACATTCAAATGTTTATGACTTATTTTTCGACATAATCACCCTTGACCTCAATGCATTTTCTCAAGCGTAACATCTACAACAACTCTGAAAACAACTTCTTATCACGAGACCCCAAAAACTCCTTTACTACAGCAATGACGTAATTGTCAGTCTCAAACCTTTGGCCACGGAGCTCTGTTTTCAGTCGAGGGAAGAGGAAGAAGTCTGAAGGGGCTAGGTCTGGAGAATAGATAGGGTGGGGGAGAATCCTGAACCCAAAATCCTGTGCTGCACTTACTGCTATTTAGGCGGTGTGCACGGGAGCATTGTCCTGCAACAGTCGTAATTGTCGTAGTTCATTAGCGTAATAAGTGTCATTGATTGTAGAACCTTTCTTTAGATAATCAATCATTATTACACCCTGAGAGTCCCAGAAAACGGATGTCATGACTTTCTGACTGGAGGAATAAGATATGAACTTTTTAATGATTCTAGGTCTGCGCTTTACTCGTCAAGAAGTTGCTGACTGACCATGACGCGTTTACGCTTTTGATCCTCAGATAACATTCTTGGGACCTAGCGTGCTGATACCTTTTTCATAGGTAATGTTCATGTATAATTCGTTCAACTGATGTTTTACTGATGTGGTGAGTATCAGCTAAGTATCTGATAGTCACTCGCCTGTCTTGCCTTATTGGGTCAAGAACAGCCTCAATGTTTTCACCTGTGGTGACATCAGATGGACGACCAGGACGGGCCTCGTCTTTAGTTCTTACTCTACCCTGTTTACATTCAGCCAACCAATGTTCAACGGTGCTATATGAAGGAGCAGAGTTACCTAATGTTTGTAACATATCCCCATCAATTTCCTTTGGAGTGTATTTTTTTAAACTCAGATATTTGATAACAGCCCTACATTCACTTTTCTCCATTTCGGTAAAAGATGTGAGGGTACCTTTGAATAACAGGCTATTATATGCAATTGAAGAGTATGCATCTCGTGATTTTCATGCCATTTACACGTCAATGAATGTTCTTCATGTACGCACAGTATGGTTGCTTTTCAGGCATGTTTTCATATTCAGGCCGGATAATTTTGGGACAACCCTCGTACATACGTTGTTAGGTTTGTGCATTGCCATTGAAGCTTCACCTCCTTGCAACACTGGCACATTGTAAATTTATCAGAAACTTGTAATGAATACTAAAATATCTCCATTTCTTTTGTCCAAAGAAACCCATCTGCACATACTGTTTAAATTGAAATAAATATGTCGGTTTTGTCATGCATTTATTATCAAATACAAATGTTTCACATGTTGTCCAGAATTTATGTCAATAATGAAAGTTAGTTTTTCATATAGCCACAAGCATTTATGTGAATGCAAGGATATTGTATAGTCCGTTCAATAGGTATTGTATTTACAAAAGATTACATTTCACTGACTGCCTAACCTATACGTTATTGTAATAATGTCATAATCAAGTATTAACTACACACGATTCCTAAGTTTTTAAATAGTTTTTAGTAAGGGTAAAAATCATTTTCAATATGAAGTCTACCAGCATTCTAGACAATCACCTAATAATAACATTATCTTCTATGTCTGGTGAGCACGAAATCTGCTTTGGTTAACACATCAAACTGCCTTAAACGTTATCTATAATTTCGTTAAGATTGCAATACCACCATATAAAACATGATTTTAGTGAAACCATAAATAATGTGAAGAAATTGAAAATACATACACAGCAATTAATTAACTCCCCATTGACAGATATCATAGCTTTTGGGGATTTGGGGGATTTTCGTAGTGAATGGAGTGGGCATTGAGTATTATCTAGTAGTTCTTTTTTGCGTCCAGACGTCTTAAATGTCATTCCACATTATAAGAAAACCATCGGGTTTTTTAAAAATAAAGAATTCTACCAGTCATTCGGCATTACCTAGGGATTATAACATCTATTTGATCATCATCAGTATCCTAATAATATCAAGGTTAATCTATTAACTTTCTATCTGCCAATTATATTTTCCAAAGAGTTGATATCTAGTTTTCTCTGATATTTGCAGATCGTATTTGTGATGTAAAAAATTACAAAAGCAAAACAGAATTTCTTTGGTTTATGTTTACATGTGTACCATCTGATATTATGTCATTACTTACAAGCGGGAGAGATAATTATAATTGCGAAATATCACAAAAACGAATGCAATGTAGTCAATAAACCCACATTTTTAACTCTGACAATAAGTCCCAGGTTACAAATTCTTATTTTGCTGAAAGTGTTTAGATTTTAACATTTGGGTTGCTAGTATATCTTTACGTCTAGAAATGACTACCTCCTTCCGGCAGATGGCCTTACCCAGGATTAATACCTTCGCTTCTTGTCATCATGCCCTCCAATCTATCGAAATAGGTTTTTCGATGCCTGAAGCAATCCAATTCTGCACCATAGCACATAACAGTCAATATTGCCCGTTACTAATTACCAGATAACTGTTATAATTATATTTTGCTATGTCAGTATTTCTTCACCATCCCTTTGGAGACATTAAATGATAATTAATAACTCTTCTTTTTTTATAACTTCATAGACAACGATTAATCACGAAAAAGGGATAATGAGTCTGCATTAATACAAAAGAATTGATCGACATGATTAATTGACTGTCTGTATAATGTTTCCGATAATGAGTAATAATCTACCCATTTTATCGTATGACTGTATGAAAAAGCAGACAATAAAGTCACATGTGTTGAAAATTCAATGAAGAGTCCTGACTAGTTTGAGCAATAAGTTCTTGGAAAAAGCATTGCAAAAACGAAATTTCATGAAATATTAACAGTGCTATCACTTATAAATCCTGTTTTTCCATGAAAATGAACTCGTTACAATCTCATGTGTAAGCTTAGTGCAAGTTTTATTTTGTTTCACGTAAAGCCGTTTATATGATGGATTACACTTACTTTTTCCTTATTGTTAAAATATAGTCACCTAAATGAATATGAGTACATCTTCTTTGTTTATTAGTAGAATCCAGATGTATGTCATGTTTGTATAAAACAAATGGAGAAGTTCTTAATTATAAATTCCTTAATCTGAGTGTGAAATATTTGTCCAGACTTGTCATAAATGAAATGTACCTAGTCGCAACGGATCAGCTTCATTTTAACATTTATGCACTTTGAGAGCTGGGGAGGGGGTTCACTGGCTGATCGGAACGGGCAGCTTGAGTCGTATTTTACTTCGTTGGCTTCCGGACATCTTTGTCCGTCATTCACTTTCATCAGGAATCTTTGATTTTTGTTATGAAGGATTGAACCAGTCAAATATGATTTCCTAGCGATTTAGATAACTCTTTGAAGTTCGTCATGTGTATCCTAATGTTATCAATATTAATCTGTAAGTTGCCGCCATGCAAATAGCATTCTTCAAGTGAGGAAAGTTATTTACATTCTGTGAAATTGTATTGTGTAGGTGAAACACGTGGAGGTAAAATAATGATTTTGTATCATGCTTCAGGTTTTTCACTTCAAATATCAGTGATAGTATGTTCTTATGGCTTCATTTGGTTCAAGTAGTTGTAATTGGAATGCTGATGAATAATTTTACTGGCCTTTTTATGCTGTTAATAATTTCACTTTATGCATGCCGAAAATGTTTAAACGGTTTTTATCAATGAACTTTTGGTTAGGTACGGATTTAAAATCTATTGCCTGAATTAGTTAAACCATCGTTGCAATAAGATAGCTGTAATATTTTATTAGCATTCGGAGATCTAGGCTCAGGCCCTAAACGGTATTTTTACAAAAATTTTATTTGGCATTTGCCTTTCAAAACTTGCATACGATAATAGACAACTCATACACAAGAAATTATTTTTCGAAATCGAAATCGCGGTTGTATCCTACAGTGAGAGTTGAACAGGAAGAGGCAAACATCATCTACAATAAACTTTTCAATTTCTGAAATATATATCATACTGGGGAGGTAAAGAAAGCGACTGTTAATGTTTGTTTGTTTGTGTTTTTCAATGTTAATTGTATTCACTGATATAGAATTATAGAAATGCATGTATAATGAGTTTTCTAAAAACACTTATTAAGGGTGTTATTGTGCTGTAGAAGGACATCTTGGAAGATATATTGATATGTTATATATATATCTATATATCATCACATTTCGAGAAGAATCCTATCACCTTACTTTGTGTGAGACATTAAGTACACTCAATTTATTTAGAGAATTTGATGACAGCATATCATTTCTATTTATCCCCCGATATTGTTTGCCAGTTTAAAACGTAAGAAAAAATTTTTTCCTTATGTAACTGTAAAATTTTTTCCAATTAATCTATGTCGAGCGCTTTGAAGGATTTTGTTTCTTCCTTTTTGAAATCAATTGTGTCTGAACAAGAACTTGTTTACGCCAACGTTGCGGAAATCTATCTCATTCCTGTTCATGTACAGTTGAATTAACTGTGAAAATCTCTTATGAAAGAGACAAAACAATTTGTAGACATGATATATCTGATGCTGGAGCTGAATTATAGTTACACGTTGGGAGACTACGTCTTTGGTACAGACCCTGTCAGTTATAATTGGACAGCGACTTTACTTCCATAGACTCAAATGTTAGTCTTTTGTAGCATGTATACTTTTCATGCATTTCATTTTTGTCGGGTCCCGTTTTTTCACATTTGTAGGGATTTATTTGAGCTATATCCTCATAATCTCTGCTTAAGGTACGTACCTCAGTGACATGGTGGAGTTTAATCAGACTGGTGACGTTATGCACATCATTTTGGTTCATTATTCAGAGGCGGAACTTTAACTCTAACAGCATTTTGATATATCAATTGTGCATACATACATGCTTCAAATATGACACAACTCATTACAACTCGAAAGATATGCGATGTAAGTGCTACATGATACTCCCTAAATGTAAAACTAATTTACCCACGTTTTTGTTCTTTAGTCACTTCAGACGGAATAAAAGCAAAATGGCATGCCTCAAAATATAACAAAGCTATTGTTGGTCTTGAGATATGAATTGTTAATTGAAATCTATTGTTTGTGTGCATAGTTGAGTAGTTGTATCATTGAAAATATTATTTTGTAATCTTTTGTTAACAGAGGATAACAAAGAGATATTAAGGGGAAATGTGTCTTATTTCCCTATTTCAGTCACAGGTGTTTCACGTTAAGTGTTGTTGTAACTGCATATATGATCTAGTATATGATACAAGGACTATTGTTCGAGGATATTAAAAGTACTTGCTGAAACTTTAGAAGGAAAGTCAAGATGTCAAATACCCCTCACTGAAATAAGTCACTCATATATTACCTGTCAAGGTAAATCATTTTATCACACTTTCACATTTACAGCTGTAATACTTGTTTCTAGAATGCCTTTGATGGTTGATCCATACACGAAAAATCTTCAACGTCACAGTCTCATGTAGTATAGATAGTATAGTATCCTCTTTTAATTCAATTTGCAATTAGGCAAATTCATCGGGACATCATACAACGTAAAAACTTTATTGTATGTATGTCTGTTACGAATCATCTGGGATACATCACAATCTCACAATGTAGGAATATTCAAGTGTTCCAAGATTGTTTAAGTAATCTGCAGAGTGTGAGACCGTAACAATCTGGGAATCATCACAATCTAGGAATTCATTTTTTACTAGCTTATCATGGCTAACTAACTAATAAATTCCTAGTTTGTGATCATTCCCAGACTGTTCAGGTCGCGCAATCTGCAGATTGTTTAACAAGTTCCAAGACTGTTTGAACTATCTGCAGATTGTGAGCGAATAATCAACAGATTATGGTCATTCCTTGATTGTACGGAACATATCCATAAAGCATAATCGGGATAATGAGTGTTTGGTGAAGATCTTGGTTGTGTTAATTAAGCAGTTAATATGACACTATGATAAATTTCAATATGAAAATTCAGTGAAGAAAACGCAAAACTTTCAAGAGTGTTCAAAGCAGAAACAGATTTCACTTTTTGTTGTGTTATATTATGTCCGCCTTCAAAATTATACATAACCTATGTTCATAATTTTATAGGGGGATATAATCATTAATAAGTTATATTATTCATACATATATTCTTCACTCAATTTGATATCAAGAACTTTTTTTAAATAGTAGTTATTTTCAACAAAACTATTGCAGTACATTACATGTTCATCAGATTATGTTTGGGTTTTAAAAATTGTATTTGTCCTTTCAAGGGGTATAGATTATATTTGAACCTGTGGGCAGTTGTGTGTAATCACATGTTTAATCATTCTGATAGAACATATAGCCTGCGGATCGTCTTTAAGTGTATCATTGATAATTTTTGAAAAGTCACTTAATATGTTAAACATTTATGATCATTCTCTTATGATGAAATTATAACTTTTATCCTCGTCTCTAAATACAAGATTATCTAATAGTCATATTTAAGGATAATAAATACGACGAGAATGTTGACTGTGTCGAAAAGAGGAGTAATTATTGTCAATATTGCCATGTGATTTCAATGCTCAATCTAGTGTGAAGGCTATCTATGTTTGCTCAGCATCAGACAGATAACACGGGACAATATTGGTCAAATCAACACAAACCCTGAAGGTCAAACTAAAAGGCTGTAGGTTCAGTCAAAACAACACTTGTTTTAACAGAATGACAAATGCAAACAAGAATTGTTGATTCAAAATTTAGCACTTGAGATAATCACAATACAATCTTAAATTGATAGTTATTTCAGTAGAAGTGATCAATATTGCCTTGGAGTGGAGGAATAGAATGAATTATGGGCTTTCAAGAAAAGCAGTAAGGCATTCAAATGTTGTCAGACGTTGCCATAGGCAAGAAACATTTTGGTATCTTTACTGAGCCTAAAAGCACATAGAGTTTAAAGGGCAATATATTTATTTCAGTTTATTGCGATTTTGTTAAAGGTTTGCGTCAAATTAACATTAACAGATTAATATTTATAAGTATTATGACTAAATCTTTAATCTGACTCTTTTTGTGACATTTTGACATTGACAGCATTACTGTTTCACTTATAGATCGATTCAGTACTAGAAATGGGTAAACATGGGCAATACATTACACAGGATTAATTCATCGCATATCCAATCAAGCTACATGCTCCATTTTGATGTGGTATAAAGATTTACAACAAGTGTTTCTGATCAATACCATGACTACACAATATTTCAAGGTAAATATATATTGCTGCTGTTGGTAGATGATTAAGGTCAATGTTTTTCAAGGTAAGTATTGATTTATTTTAATCATTGGCATTCCTGTACGGTGGATATCCTGTCATAATGTAGGTCAAAATTTATGACCATCCGTTTTATTTTTTAATATTTAAAAAAAAGATCAAGGTACAATTTTGCTGAATTTTTTTTACCTTAAATATTTTAGCCACAGTGATGCAATAATATCTATAACAAACGCAATAACACAATTAAAAAGATAGTAAATTGTATAAACAATACATGTGTACGGAAAGCACTTCAATCAGTCGAAGTTCATTTCAATATTTCATTTCCTAAATTATTTTGATTGTATCTTACTAACACTCGACATGAACTTATAAACACATATAGAGAGTTTGATTTTGCCCTGAGTGTAACCGTTTTGGGACATTTGCTATGGTGATATCAAACAATGGTATGTATTGTTTAAGTAATGTAAATACAATGTGAATGGCAATACAAAGGGTAAGCGGACAACTATACATTTCTTATCTGTGACCTGGTTATGAATGATTATATTTTACATAACATGCAATGGTGTATTTAGACACACGATAGGTTTCACGCCCTACAGAAATATTCATAGAAATGTCTACAGGTAGATGTGACATAACATTCAACTTGATAGCAAGAGGGAAAAGGGCAATAATGTGTGTTAGTATTCCCGTTTAATATATAGATTTCATTGTCCTGACAATTACGAAATGCCAAAGATGTACACGATAAGCTTAAGATTAAAATCAAATTAAATGTGATGAAAACATTTTGACATATAGTTCAATGTTTGATAATATTTATGAAAATGTATATAGAACAACTTTTTCGTTGATTTATTTAAAATGTTTAATTGAACAAGTATTATGAACATTGCATCATATTTCAAACACATATAATCCATAGCTTATGCAACAATCATTCTACCTGTTCAATGCCTGCGTTTGGTTTCATTTTCTCAGAAAGGCAGCCTTGGTCAACTAGGCTATCTAGTTAAAAATTTACCCAATCGAGAAACGTTCGTATTTGCAAACGTCATGATGGTTTCAAAATGTAGAGGGAAAGGCTTTATAAGTGGTTCCAATGTCTTGGTTACTAAGTTACGTGTAGTTCTTGTACAAGAGAATCATATAACATTCATGAAAAAAATTTTATGCAAGAATTGTTTATCATCATTATATCATGCTCTTGTTCAATTAATTTGAAAACGATTACAAGGACTGTGGAGAAGATGGTCATTGACCGAGAAACAAAATGTAATATGAGGCATGTCACTTAAAATAAAAGCTGACCAAGCAATATCCGCTACATTTCTTTTACGTTCGCTCATATCTTTACCGAGCATGTTTCTACTTTACGTGTTTGACAGGCCCTATAGTGGAAGCTGATTGAAAAGTATTGAAAAGTGATGAAACAGCAGTTTTGTTCTGATGATTGTCTGGCATTTCTTTTGTTTTACTCAAGCTTACTTTGTACTTATAATGCATTACTGACAAGGGGGTGAATTCTTGTAATACTATCGCAAAAGGGAATGGAATATCATTAACAAAACTTCCTTTTTAGATCTAAAAGTAAGTTTTAATGTAGAAGGTTGCAAATACTTATAGAAAATTATAGAAGTAATTGACTACCTAATCACCATACTCTTCTAAATGAAGGCATGTAAATTCCTTGTTTAGCTGAACGTGTTCACATTTCAATATTTAGGATGCTGGATGTCTCTACGTCTGAAAATAAACGACCCATCATTACTTGTCTTGCTTCTTGTCATCACGCCCTTCACTCGACAGAAATTGGTTTTTCGATGACTGAAACAATCTATTTCTGCACACATGATTTCGAAAGTTAGTAATTGACAATGCATAAGTGATTATTGTCCTTTACTATTGTACTATATTCTTATCCAATCGCTATTCATTTGGATCTATGTGACGATCATTACTTCTCTTCTAGCTTTCATTTCATAGACATCAATAAGTCACGAAAAAAGGATAGGCGTCTACAATAGGGTCGATTGACATGACTGCCTGTGCAATGTTTCAGGTAATAAGAAATAATCAACCCATTTCACAAGACAAGCAGATCGCCTGGTCAAACGTGTTGAAAATTCATTCGTGAGCCTCGAATAGCTTGAGCATTGTTATCTTAAAGTAAAGGCACTGCAGAAACGATAATTCGAGGATATCTCTCATACATTCAGTTTTTTTCTTGTTACAATATCATTTGTTTGCATATATATAAAAAGGATAATCTTTTTCATTTATTTTAAGCAATATTTATCTGATAAATTACAATGCTTTTCCTACTTTCTACCATAAAGACATTAGATTATTTTTGTACATAAGGTTTTTAGTACAAGCAAATGATATATGTCATGTATGCGAACCACAAATGAAATGTTCTCAAACATTAGATCTTAAATCGAACAGGGAAAGACTCAAATAAAGTAACATTTGTAGCAAGAAACAGATGCAATTATTGTCTTTTTTATAATATTTTTATATATACTGAGAGGAACCTCCTCGATTGAACGAGTTCGAATACCAGCGAATTGAGATTTTTTTAACTCGTATTTCTCAGAACACGATCGATTTTAATCAGACTGGATATTTAATGCACACCAGTTAAGTTCGTGATTCAGACCCTAAATCAAAAATATAATACACTGTGTATCAATATGTACATTTTGTAAGTCAATTCAGACGGAAATAAAGCCCAATGGCATGCTTGAAAATATTACAATCTATTGCGTTCGCTAAATATGAATCATAAAGTGAAATGTATATTCATAGATTGTACACATGTGTATACTCGAGTAAACTCTTGAGAACAGAGGATAACAATATGAAATAGATTAAAGGCTACAGGGCTAGTATTAATCTCTTTTCTTGTCTCAGGCACAGTTATGTAATGATAAGTATAATTGTGACTGCATTTTGATCTGGGATATGGTATATGATACATGAAAAAGTATATGAGGATATTAAACAACCTTGCTGAAACTTGTGCAGGAAATTCAAGATCTCCAATGTTTTTCGCTGCCCATACTGTCATGTGATTTCAATACTCAATCTATTATATTTTCGCACTATGAAGTTTATACATAATCCTTAACGTTGATTGGTTGAAAGCACGGTCATGTATTCTAATTTTCAGAGGTTTATTTCCTAGGAACTCTTAAAAAATATTTGTTGATATTTGTGTGAATGTTTTCTAGCCAATCTAGGTCGTGATTTTCCATATTCGTCTTTCTTTACTCCATAAAATAAAAAGAAGAAATTGAATATAATCATTTGCTAAATTCATTTTCTATGATTCTTAAACAAGCATCGCTTCAGGTGTCTTGATTTTTTAACTGAAGCCAACAAAACTGCATTTCGACAGTCGCAATATAAATTTCACATTACGATCATTATAGGGAACCATTACGTACACTTAACCCGACTAAACACTCATGATACATGTATATCCATACTTGATAAGGGAGGGACGATTGCACAGACATTCAAGACATTCAATTATTAAATGAAAGCTATCTATGATTGCTCAGCACTGGACAGATAACACTGAACAATATTGGTCAAACCAACACAAACCCTGAAGGTCAAACTAAAACGATGTACGTACGGACAAGACAACACTTGTTTGACAAAATGACAAACGCAAACAACGGTCGTTGATTAAAAATTTAGCACTTGACATAATCACAATACAATCTCATATTGATAGTTATTTCAGTAGAAGTGATCATTATTGCCTTTGAGTGGAGGAATAGTGTGAATTATAGGCTTTAAAGAAATCAGTAAAGGAATAGAATTTTGCAAGACGTTGCCATTGGAAAGAAGCAGTCTTGTTTATTAGACGGAGCCTAATAGCATAAAGGCGACTTTGCAACAAATAATTTTAGAGGCTTCATCTTCAGTCAAGTACGCTACATGCGATGTTTGTTTGATATCATCATTGAACAGGTTAAAAAAATCATATTAATACTATTACTATACAATAATAGACTGGTGATGAGATCAATATCTGTTTGGGCTTGTGGGTTGACCGGCTATGTCTAAGGAGCATATACATAGGTCACACGCCTATTTTTGTCGACTTTGATTTTCGCGCGTCGAGCAATACTAACAGAGGACGAACTGACACGTGACCGCTTCTCGACCAATCGGATTGCCGGAAAAATAAGCTTACATAATAATATACAATTATAGACTCTTGTAGAGGTCGATATCGGTTTTTATTGACCTGAGTAAAACAATATCGACCGAGCTTGCCATATTGACCTCTACAAGAGTCTATAATTGTTTTATTAAATTTTCAAAAGACAACGACGGGTAACAGTAATAATATTTAATCAAACACAATGTCATCTCAGGTGTACAGCTCATCAAAGTCTTAACTCAAGCGTCGGATGTACTTGATGGACGTCCTCACTGGGCATCTTGGATTGTCTGGAAGATATAAACCGAGCAAAACAATTAAAAAAATGTAAAAAAATTGTTTTTGTTTGATTTGAACTCTTGACGTAATAACAACCTAAAGTACATTGCAAACAATATGATGTCAAGAGTAGTCTCCCTTTCAGTTACTAAGCAAAATACTACCAAAGTCATGTTCATTTCGGGTCATGTACATGTCGCTCGTAGCGCGAGGAACGATGACGTCAAACCAAGCGATTTGATTGGTTGAAAGGCAGGGGAAGCCCGCTCCGTGGCGATTCCTAGTCTATTTTAAGTAACTCAAGTCAATATCGTAATTTATCAGAAAACTTAAGTCCATATCATGTCTTGTAAACCACCACGTGACGGTGTGTTGACCAATCGCTGAACAGGAAAATTAGTGTCCATTTAATAATACACAATGTAGCAAGATCTAATATAATTTTGGTTGCTTAAGCTCAAGGTACGATTTTCATGTAAGATAATGCTTTTGCATCATCAGCCGTTATGTGTTCTCTGCACTGTACACCACTGGTAACATACTAAGCTTCTATGGTTAACATGGTGTAAATACTATACAGATTGACGTAACATGCATACACGGTGGATATCCTATCATAATGAAGGACAAATAGGAAAAGAAAAGTTTTGACTATGCTAATATTTTGTCTCAGAAATAACATTTATGTTCTTCTTACGTTGATGATTAACTCTAAAATCATGGAAAAATATACGACATTTACACATTGATCTGACCAAGTTTCTAAAGTTAAGTTTATAGATATATGTTTCACACTGGAATAAATCTTTAATATTGGAATAATGTGACAAATATGAAATAGACTAAACGCCTTCTATAAAGAACATTTATTGGCATCGCCAACATCACCATAATAATATATCACCAACATGACAACCCAGATAACTTTACCGTTTTCGTCTTGTAATTTAAGCATTTCATATAAATGTAACGGGATACGGGAATAATCCATCCATAAAAGCTTAACCAATATTTTATCGTTTTAACCTGTGTCATTATAAAAAAGACCGTATTGTCCAGTTTCTCCCTATATAGCCTTATTGTATCTTGATACTTCACTCCCCAAATTTCCGAACCATAAGTCAAAATAGGAGACATTTTTTTAAATTTACATGCAGTTTGGAAGTCAATTTGTTTATCCTTTATGTAGCTATATGTGAACTGATTCCAGTGCTTTACGTCCCTGTATATATAGCTTGAGTCTCACACGACTCTGTCCATATCTATCGTGATGAAAATACCAACATATTTTTAGTATGTGACATTTTGAAGAATGTTACTGTTATAAGTCCATTTTTCATGTTGGGATAATCTACCTCCATTTCTGAAAACAATTAATATTATTTTTTATTTCTCTATGTTAACATGTAAATCCCCATTTCCAACAATAGCTTTATACACATGTAAGACATATAATTGCCGTTGAAGGCCAACAATGGAAAAAAATAGTACAACATCATCTGCAAATAATTAGAGCATCAAATCGTCGATACTTTGATCAACAAATAATCCATAGTTACAGCATATATGCATTTATTGTACAAGTTCATTAATGAAAAATATATAAACAGTACAGGGATTCAAATGCACCCTCGTGTAACTCACGTAGATGTATTAAAGGCAGATGTCATACAATTACCAATTTTAACAGCTGCTTTCACAAATGAATAAATATTTTTTAATACATATAGTTTACCGTTCCATCCATTTTTAACAAGAATGGATAGCAATTTTCTTCTGTCAACAAGGTCAAATGCCTTTTTTTAAAATCTAATTCTAGTCTGATGCATATTGACCGTATGTTTCGATATATCATTGAAGTTGTCAATAGTGACATGCACGAATTCAATAACGAAACAATTTACCAAAGAATTGTGGACTAAGCCTTTGTGAATTTAAATGACTACTGAGTACAGCTTCATACTTCATGGGAGTGGATGCCCATCTGTTTTTATTTCTTGAGGGGAGCGTGTTTGGATCGATGACATCATCACATCCTCACAATAACTCATTGATTATTGTTGAAATATTGCATATATAGAAGATGTAGATTTCTCAGAATATAACCACTAGACGGAATCGTATATTTGCGTTTTGACTTGTTAATTATTAGAATTAGTTTATTTTTTCAGAATTAATAGTTGATATAAAATAATAAACAGTCCTTACTGCGAAAACACTAATTAGTGAGTTTTAATGAATACTTGTCTAGCAGTTGTTTGCCTGTGATTAGTTTGATACTGTTGACAGTGATAATTTTCAATATGCATGAGGAAATTCGATCATCCATTAGATGAATGAGATCATTGGTTGTTGAACATGTAAGTAATGCCCAACGGATGAAATCAGACATGTAAATGTACGTGAAAACCAAACCTTAATGGTCAATGAAGGTAACAACTCAATTCTGTTTAACAGACCTAACTTATCAGGTATCTAACCTAAAATGAAACTCTATACGAGAGGCTCAATGTAAGAAGTGGAACGTGTATAAAGACACAATAGTAATTATTTTTGAACAACTGTTGTGACAGGTTTATATATCATTAGCATGTTCTGTTCTCTTAATGACTATATTCAACATACGATATTTAGTTCATACAAGGACTTTGTGTTTACTTTTGAATATCAATATATCACATATTATGTAGTTGTTATTTCTTCAAAGATTTAAGATTCTACGATGTCAGCATTTCTCATTCTAAATAAGTCAACATTACTTTTCTTTTGCATGAATCACTACACACCTATATACAATGATCCAACCGTCATGCTGTGCTACATTGTGTCTGTAATTAGTATTTTAATACTACTTATCAAAGGGGCATTATCACTTTTTAAAGTCCGTATTCATAGAGTCTTAGAACTTATCAAGTATAAAGCTAAAAGCATTGGGGGCCAATTCTGTGTGAATTGCTATTAATCATTTGAGGTTATACAACGGATTTGTATAATTTAACCGGTCAGTGTACGTTCGTTATAGAATTGCTCCTTCTGATAAAAAAAACCCATTGTCCTGCCTTTTTAGGGGGGATCACAAAAGTTATTTACAATCTAAAAAATACGTGCTACTGCCCCTTTGGATTAGTAACAGGGCATGATCGTATCATGAATTTTGATCAGAATTTCAGTTACATATAAACAGATGACAAAAATAATTCAAAATTTCTATACGGCAAAACAATTGTTCTACGAGCAAGAAATTCTATACTGAAAGAATAAACTTTTGTTGTAAAATGAATAGTTGTATTATTCTACTCTCAACTGCTCACTTAACATGAAAATGACGACTGTTGATGGGTATATTTCAAGAGACATTTGATTTCCATTTATAAGTAGGCAAGACCTAGGAAACGTCCATCGTTCACATTAAGACAGTTATTACATTTCAAGTGCAAGAAGTTTTTACTTTCATCAATAAAAATAAAAATGTGCAAAATCTAACTTCCTTGTTAGTTCTAATATTCTCTGAGGTGTCTCATCCGCTGTTAGCATGAACCTGGCACTTGACATCAAGCTGATATAAAACTGTATATCATTCTGTTCTACTGAAAACACTGCTTAGTAGTATTAGTATTTCTTTCTTTAAAGTTCAAATTAAGTGGGGGATTTTCTAAATTGATTCAATACCTGCATACCGTTGATTTAATGCATTACCCAAGAACGAGAGCATCCGTATAAAATTTGAATTTATTCTTACATGTACCTACATGTACCAATATTTTTTACCCTTTACAATCTCATTTGTTTGATACAACCCCTTATAATTGATTGCAGCAAACTATAAGGCAAAATATTTTTATACTTTCTTCTTCTTAGAAGAAAGTATATAACAGATCACTTCTTGATGTCGTCGAATGTTAGACATACAGATTCGTCTATCATTGCACGGAAACGTTTTTCTTGATTTCTGGAACTATTAATATAAACTTTTCTAAAATAATTCAAATGAAAAGTCATTAATATTTTAGACAGGAAAACATTTAAAACATTTGTTTCTTAAAACACTATTCAGGTGCACACATAAACATATTCATGAAACGGTACTATTGATCCATCAAAATGATTAATCATTCAGTTTTGATAGATTAATTCTATCATGGAAAATGCATCTTAAATCAATCGAGTCAATCTTACAATTAAGATTTTGATGCAAGTGATCTTGTACAGAGCGGTGAAGCAGCTTCTATAAGATTAGTAACGCTAATTCATATACTAGTACAAATATGTTACTGTAACTTAAGGGATCTCATTCATTCAAGAAACTAAACATAACAGATTTCATGTGATAGCCTATGGACGAACACAACTTTATTCGGAATACATGGTTAAGTGGTTTACTCTTTAAATGAGAGTAAGCTGAAACAGTACGAATGAAAATTACTACAGTTAGTCCATATTTTTTAAAGATCCATTATCTTAATTATTCAAGTATGCAATCTGTTTAATCTTCTTAACGTCAGTGAAAATAATCGTTTTGCATTAACTTGCTAACTAACTCCTATTAGTGGAATAATTCCGAAATTTATTACGGATTAGATTCTTTGACTTAACAAGGACACGTTCATTGGTTTAAGATATCGTTTCGATTCAAACGGACATAAATGGCTTGAAAAATGTACATTGTTGATTTCCCAACCATTGTAAAAGAGCAAGAAAATATTGCTCACTACAGTGGTTGTTTTATAATTGAATGGTGAGATGAATATCTAAATCATCAGGGACAGATCAATGCATTGTATTTCTGAATGTGTTGACATTAGCATATACATCATGCTAGGTTAATATATCGCCCCTTTGAAATAACTACCTTCTTCCAACAGATGGTACAAACACAGCATTAATGCCCTCGCTTCATGTCACCCTGCCCTTCAATAAATGACCGCTTTTTCGATGTCTGAAAGAACCTCATTTAGCTCCATCACACCTCCCTGACACTATATCACTTAATGTCACCGGGTGAAGATATACCATTGTTAGGGTATCTTTTACTGTGTCGTCGATAAAATCCAATCGCTGTTCGTCTGGCTACTTCATTACGAAGATCAATAAGTTATGAGCATGTGTTAACTCCAGAGACAATAATTAATCAATAAAAACAAGATAATAAGCATTGGCATACACAAGAAATTGGACTGGATCATTTAACTGTATATGCAATGAATCAAAATTAGAAAAAAAGTTAATTCTTAAGTAGTGAAATAAAGACTACCAACAAATAACACATTAATTGAACACAATTAGTCATGAATCAATTGTTAAGGAGAGGATACCTAGACAAACGATTTTTATATAATCAATTATTTGAAAGCAAACGCACGTCAATAAAATAAAATATTCCTTTCAGAAAACAGAGAAAATCAAATCTTTATGCTGAATGAAAATCTAAATATTATTATATTGAGGGAATGGAAGAAATGTTCAAAGGGAATTCAAGCTTTCCGAAATGAAGAAAACAGACAAAAACTAATTTTAAAACTTTACTTTATAACAGATGTTGTTTTTAGAGTATTTGGAAGCCTCATGAACAATATTTTCTAAGAGTATGAAACGTACAACACTTGGGTTACCTTCTTATCTAAGGTAACTGGGTGATTAGACTATGTTCTCTTAACAATAGGTTGTTTATTACGACTTATAAACATATCTAAAATATCTATTCTGGGACGTTCTCGTCAGCGGTTAACAGGTAGCTCAAATGCAAATTTGATTGGAATTGATAAGAAATTGGACTTTTAAAAACATTTCAAATTCAAACTTTCTTCTCGTCAAATTTTATAATTGGGGCGTCACGTCCGTTCAGTAATCCTGGAACAATTCTTTAGTAGAATACGATTAGGATAACTCACAACACGACACGGTCGTGTCCAGTAGAGATGCTCTTACTGTCTGTTTTTTCATAAATCTTTGTATTTATTGCGTCATATCAATGCTATTCATGAAAACGAATGTCGGATATAGAAACTCCATCTCATTTTGAAAATATGTATGATTTATACTTACAAAAATAAAATTCCTTTCCTCATATTCCATGCGAGTTCCATGTTATATTGTTTTTTAATGGACAATGAATTTTCTTTTAATTACTTATGTTTTTAGTATTACCATGAGAATGTCCGTTTTTCCTGTATTTGATAATTATTTAACTTTTAAAAAAAAATTTTTGAAAAAATAATCTTTATATTGTTATCATTTTCACTATTATGATAAAATGAATTTAAAGTTTTTCAGTTAAATGATTGTTCATTTACAGTACTGTACTGTTTTAAACTTCTTATCAGAGGATTCAGGCGAACAAACTCTAACATTAGTTTTTTAAATGTAAAGCAACATGCTTTGAAACATTTCATGTTAGTTTGGGTTCAAATGAAATAGTAAAAGGGCCACGACTCCTTAACCCAATTAGGTGTACACATTATATTAATTATTCTGATTTCTACGAATTAATAATTGTCTGTGATCAGAGTAACACAAAGTCATTCAGAAAGCACTAACGTAATATTGCTACTTTACGAAAACAGATCCTAAATCACCTCATTGACCACAAATAACATGCTATTATTCTCAACCTAATTGTATAGTCTATCTTTATTTGTATAAAAAGGTCGTAAACTATGCCTACTAAGGTCAGACTTTCGAAAGTATCGATATCTAAAACATTCAGATGATTAGAAGTATTTAGAACTTGGCAAACAGTGAAAACAATTGCGCAGTGTTCCAAAACACAAGTCTAAAACAGACATGTCAATTTTCTTGTATGAAATCATGTTAAGAAATGAAAACCCTTCAATTTCCTTAGAAAAGATTTCCATTAATTCCATTAATTACGATAAATAAAGCCTCATCAAGTTTTGTCAAAAAAGTACATAAAGTACCTTTTACATCTAACCTTAGCTCAAAATTAACATGGTTTCAATATTCCGTTCTACATAGAATTTTACCTACAAATGATCTCTTACATAAGATGAACATTAAAGATACAAATACATGTAATTTATGTGAAAAAGAAAGCCAAACTATAATCCATCTGTTTTTACGATAGTCAATATGTAGTTGAGATTTGGAATAAACTCAAAGAATGGTTAGAAGATGTTACAGGTGCTAAGATAGAACTATCAAAAAGAATTATATGTTTCGGATATCCGGAAAAAAGAAATAGAATACTGAATATGATCATAATTATCGTGAAATATAACTTATGTAAATCTAAGAATATCGAGATGAAACCAACTTTTAGTAGCATTAAACAAGACATCAAAAAAGCATACAACATCGACAAATACAACACATACTCAACTTGTAATTATTCGAAATTTATGAAATTCTGGTCGATTTGTCATCTACTCTTCCAAAATGATTAAAGATTTGTTTGTTTTGAATTTGTAATGACATCCTTTTTCCACTGCAGCTGAGGATTCGTTAACGTTTAGTTTCATTTGTAACCAACAAAGGCAATGCTGATACCTCCTTTATCATTTATATCATGTATCTATTTCTGTCAAAATGTACCATCCACAACGATTTATCCCTTACCCAAGACTGTGTAAAAATTGATGTATAATTTCTTGTATATGTACCACAAAAATAAATAAATAATTAAGAAAAAGAAGTTTTGTCAACAGTGCCCTCACTCGTTTCAACATGGTCTGACCTTCAATCTAATTGACATATAGATCAATAAATAACATGACCATAATCTCTCTATCTTAGCATCTCAGAAAATCCTATTTGATTTCATTTTTCGATTTAATTTTTCTTCCAATGCTGCCAATGAGGTTCTGTATCTGTTGCTGTTGGATACGGTTCCATTCCTCCATGAGTGCCCTTCCGAGCTCCTGTTTAGTGGTAGGTTGAACTACAGGGTTTAGCAATACTGTTTGGACAAGGTTCCATATATGTGCTATTGGGTTTGATCCGGAAAACGAGCAGGCCATCTGCACAATTGTTTCAATTTGATGGTACTTGTTCCATCATCTCCGATAGCTCCAGCGTAAGGTTTGACATAGACATGCCGCAAATGAATACAAGTCATGGTGCCGTTCTCACGAACATGTGGATCAGTCTTTCCATCTCAGCTGATTCAACCCAATACCATGACGCTGAAAACCCTCCCATGTCTATCAGTAATGTCGAGACATAATTTTGACTAATCTGAGAACAACACAGGTCTCCAGTCACGAGCAGTCCAATCGACATGCTCTGCAGGCCACTCGCGACTTGCACCACGGTCTACAGGAGATAAGGGGATTCGAACACATGGTCGTTTTACATGCAATCCGTTGTCATGCAGTCGTCTACGCACGGAAAGGTTGACCATAAACGTGTTATCAGATCAATATATCAGATCTCAGCTGGATGAAATATCTAGTTTTGTGTCGCAGAGTTTGCAGTAGTAGAAAACGTTCGTCCGGTGTCACGAAATAAAACCGCCCCCGGTATAAAATCTCCCCCCGGCGATTTCATACCGGTACAAAACCGCCCCCCTCAGTATAAAATTGCCCCCTTCCACGAAATAAAATCTCCCCCCAGAATAGATTCGCCCCCCCCCCCCCCCTCCATAAATGCTTTAATGATAGTGTTTATATCTTGAAATGCATGAAAAGGGAGTTAAATATATTCAATGTATTACATATTGCTTGTTAGCAAGTAATTTAGGAAATATTTGAGCGATTCTAGTAAAGCTAATAAAATTGCCTTGAAAGGAGAGATGTTGGGTACAATCGGTTTATTGGATTACATATGTACATGTTATCATATTATCGAATTATCTATTAGAGGCATAGTGAACTTTTAGGTTTGAACACTTAAAGTGGGGAAATTTAACGGGTTTGGCAATTGTTGAATTTAAAGTGTTGGCGGTAAATTCCCGTGCGGGTGATTGTGTGCTTATTTAGCCTTATAAAGGAGTAAGCTTATATTCCGAAACGTTACGAATTTCAAAATAAAGACGTTGTTAAGCAGAAAATTATATATTTCTTGTATACTTTGAACACTGTTCAAGTGATGAAGTCTTAATGATACTTTTATAGAAATAGAATAGATTCTATACTGGGTTGGATGAACAAACTAAGAGAAGGCGATTCTATACTGGGTTTGATGGAAATGCTTAGAGGGATAATCTATAATGGGGTTGAAGTTAACGCTTAGAGGGGCGAATCTATACTGGGTTGGATGAACATACTTAGATACACTTTAGTTGGCGAATCTATACTCTGTTTGATGTAAATTCTTAGAGGGGTGATTCTATACTGGGTTTGATGTAATTGCTTAGAGGGAGCGAATCTATACTGGGTTTGATCTAAATAGTAAGAAGGGCGGATGTATACAGGGTTTGATGTAAATGCTTACAGGGGGCGAATCTATACTGGGTTGGATGAAAATAATTAGATACATTTTAGATGGCGATTCTACACTGGGCTGATGTAAATGCTTAGAGGGGGAGAATCTATACTGGCAGTAATACCAGCAGTTTTGAAAAGATTCCAAGCCCTGTTGATGACACTGAGGCTTACATTGAGTCCTACACCAAAGCTAAGAGCTGAACGGTGTGTGATATCTAAACAAAAGCTTTTCACGCTCTGACATTTCACATTGCAAAAAAATAATAATGACTGTTGTTGATACAAATGGAATAGTAGTTAATATAACATACTAAGGTAATTGCTGTTAATTGACTGGTAGTTAACATAACATACTAAGGTAACTGTTGTTGAAGAGAAAACAAATCAACACAAACATAAGGAGCAAGTTACTCAGAGCGCGAGGTCGATATTGGGTCAGTGCTTACTCCTGGCCGACGACCCGTCTTCAAGACATAACACTTTTGAAAGCTGAGTGCGTATGTGGTTGAGTTTGCTTATGTTGGGTGAATGCATGTGTACTGAAAGAGTTCGCGTGTGCGTGCTTTTGTGAAAGGTGAGTGAAGATTGATTTTGTATACATGTTGGGTGAATGATGTGTATGGTGTGTATGGGTATAAGAGAATGTGTTCATTTGTATTGTTGTTGTGTGAGATTTGATTGCTTTATTTATTGAAAGAATTTTCTTTAGATTCTCTCCTGTTTTCCAGTTGTAGCTAGGCACGTCAAGTGACAATATCCTCCTACGGATAATGAATAAATGTTTCTTTATGTAACGTTAATGAATTAGACCAACGATCTCTAATACAACCGAATTATCAATACCCGTGTGCAAAAGAAACTTCTTCATATTTTCAACAAAGTCCAAAACAACATAATGCTGCCACATCTGTTTAAACTGTGGGTAAGGTACTTTCATTTTATAATTGTTTAAACGTAAAATGGATGGGTGACATCATTATTTCAACAGAATGTTTGGTATTTAAATCAAAGTTTGACAAATTATTGATATCGAGTAAATAAGACATGAAGTCGACAAAAAAGACCTTCAATGACCTTGATTTGTTGACGCATGTTTTTTTCATATCACTGTCCTTTCACTGAGCCTAGTTCAATTTCGATCAGAAATTAAACAAATAATAATGTAAATATTTACAGCAACCCTCAAACAGTTACTGTATTATATACATATCGCAAAAATTATCTTTAAAGGCGGACGGGAGTGATCCTTTATTAAATAGGAGATACCTAAAGTTTAACTGATGCAGATTGGTACCATAATGCTTGTTTGAACGAATAGTGGACGATTTGTTATGTATAAAAGCAACAAGGATCTCAAGGTGTTTCGGAAATTTAATACTCATTTGAATTAAACGCTCTCCTCTCACTATGTTAAGTGAATACTGAAAGGTGTAATCAGTACCAGAATAGCCAACTCTACCTGCACTTAGCTACCCACGCACCTGTAAACATCACTTGCCGAATATTTGATGCGTTCTCTAACCATGCGCGTCAATTATAAAAGATTGTGATAATGACAACATTATGTCAAAGTGTAACACATCCATTTTGATATTGTATTGATAGTTGTTCCTTCTAAAACTGATATGATACTGAAACCGCAGATATGAGACAGAAATCAATGCCCAACGTCTCATGTAGAATAGCTACAACATAATTTTATTCTCAAGAGAAATAATTTTATAACATTGCCATCAAATCAGTAATTTTACATAAGTATCAAGGATATCCCAAATCAAACAATAAAAAAACTATAACACCGTCCTTGTCGTATTTCAAATTTAAGTTTCCTCCATGAAGCAGTAAGTTTACTTAAATTCGTACTTAACACACCAATGGCCTACTGGGCCTAGATTTACGAAGCTCCCTTAGTGTTAAGATAGTCGTAGGTTAATGTTAATTTATGGTAATTACGACTATCTTAGTGCTTAGAGAGCTTCGAAAATCGGGGCTCTGGGTTGAATGTGCTGTGCAATACGGTGCACTTCAATTACCTTAACAATATGTTCCCTATGAAGATAAATCCTGATAAACCTTTTTCTAGTGATCGAAGTATTTGTAACCCAATCAGTCTCGTCTGAAACCATGTACTTTGCAGTATCGTCGAATTAATCAAAAGTTTTGAAAGTTTTAGTAGTTGGTTGAACTTGCATTGAAACTATTTGACTTGGCAAATAAAGCAGAAAAAGTCAAATTAGGTGATCAAATGTCTAGCCGACAGTGCTTATGTCTTCAAAGACATTGAACTGTGAACGTTGTAGCCCAAAGATTGACATACCGTTACGTGATTAAATGGTTGATTGATTGAGTAGTTGACAATGTTGAAAATATCAAATTATGAAAATTACAAAATTCCGGTACATAGTTAAAATAAAATTTTGAACCTAGTGTATGGCCGTTTGAAAAGAGGTAACGCAAATGCTCGCCTACTATCAGAAGAATCGTCACCTAAATTTCTTAAAAGCCAAAAACAAATTTAAATACTATTGCCAGACACAATTTATTTTTGAATGCCATTAATAAACCCACGCTTTGTACATAGGAATGCACCAATCTACCCATTAGGGTATTGATTTTGAATTTTTAAACCTGTACAAACACATAAAAGGTGTTGAAATCGCTGTTTAAAGACGTTGTCTCAACAAAATGTTTGGGATTTGAGTTCAACATTTATTCAAAATAATTATGTAATAAATAAAAGGTACAAATGACATAATGCACTATCGACCTAGGACGTACTAAACACACCTAAAAGTCTTATTTCACTCTCTTATCCTATTATCTCCCAAGGAGATAGCTGGCTTCTGAAGACATGATGTAACTATATGTTACTTGTATGTATCCTTATGTAATGTATGTATGTAATAACTACCTTGCATTTGACGTTCTGACATTTCATTTGCCGTTGAGTGTATTAGAATATGAACAATACATCAACTTTGTTTCCCTTAGGTGAGGTTAGGTTAGGTGAGGTGAGGTGAGGTGAGGTGAATCGAGGTTTAACGTCTCTTTCAAGAGTATTTCACTAATATCACGGCTGCTAGAATTATTACAGGGAAAAGGCCCACAACAACATTCTGGTTATGCATTGCGGTGAAAGCTGATAATATTGGCTGGAACCTACACAAAACCCATTACTAAATCGTTTTCCCTAAGATCGAATTTTAGACTTCTTTAAATCGGTATTGTGATTAAAATTTATCATCGTATTGTTACTACAAGGACTTTCTCAATGAACATAAGGTCATTTACCACCACTTGAAAATCAATTCGCAAATCTTTTGTAGTGGTCACTTGCTATTGCTTTTTTCATATATTCTATGCCTTGATAAAAGAACTGAATCAAATGGGGAAAAAATGAGAGAACGTTCAAGCATGAAAGCATTAAAAACTCATCGTCTGTTGTTTGTCCAAGTCCAAAGCATTGCTCACCTCAACAAGGTAACTTTGACAGGGAAGGGAGAGAACAATTTGACATCATTAGTATATATTCATTATATCTTTGGGTAGTAATCCAGGCGCATAATGAAGATTGCGTCTTCGAATTGTACATTGTAGAGTTCGTATGCACGGCTGCCTTTTCTATTTTCTCTGTTTCTAAACTTTGGTAAAACTCAGAACTTAATGTACCCAAAATTCATGTTCCTAATTAGTAATTAACTTAATAATGAACGTTTTAGGTACACTGCTAATATACATACGGATTGCATAATTGAAAATTATTACCCTTAACACCCAGATAAATGAGGTCTTATCTTACATAAAAAAGCTGCAAAATGCAGTGTAAAAAGAAAAATTTTATGCAATCCCAATAGCTTCGGAAAGATATAACCTCATAATGGTCATTATTTTGTGACTGTGAAGTTTAAACGAACTTCAAAACATCGTACGGCTTCCTCTGAAAGGAATCAAGGGTCTCAACACCTGTAATGACGTTAATGTTCTAATGACGTATGGAATGATTATTTTTCGTTCGCGTTCACTTTTGCAAAAGGTCCAGAACATGGGTTCAAATCAAGTTTCGAATTGGTCAACATTTTAAGGATTTCAAAAATATTAGTTGCATTGTCGTAATGCAATTCTAAACACTGTTATAATTACAGTACCAAGTAAGATAATAAAGATTGTAATCTTAAATGTTACATAAATACGTTTCTCAACAAATGATAAATAAAGAAAGTGAATGCAGATAAAAAAAACTTGGTCATAGTATTAGTCAAACGTATTACCATGTGTTAACCCGTCTGTTCTGCTGCTAAGGAACAAAGATTTGAAATGGAAATCGATGAAAGATTGGTTAGGCAGACAAACATGCTATAGCTCAGAAACGATTCTTTCGAATGTTTTTTTCTGTTGTCCAGTATAGTTGACAACTATTAGAGTAATATGTTCCGTATTTGTTTTGTCTTTCAAGATTTTTCACTATGGAGCAATTGTCTAAATCAAGATAAGTGATATGAAAACTGTATATCATTTGGAAAATTATGGTGATTAAGTCATTAGTATCCAAATTCTATTGCATCGCCTGTAAGACTTTTGAATACTAAACATGTAAGAATAACTATATTTTCTCGTAATTACTTTCCAGTGAATAATTTTGTGAAAAGAAAGAATTCGTAAAACGTGTTCCATTCAATTAGAACTTATCCCAGGGCAGTTTCAGAATGATATTTCCACTATGGTGATTAATAATCATTATGCCTTCCATAACCTCAAGCAAAATCAACAGGGTTTAGAATTAGGCGTAGTGTCCGATATGTCAATCAATGCATTTAGCCGTAATACCAGTTTTTTGTGAAGTGTTATTGGTAAAGAGTAAACGTAATTCGTGCCGTGAATTATATTTGCGCATAGTTCTAAATGATTGGCCTGCATATTTGAATTATCCTCTACTTGACTGCATGGAATATATTTAGGAAAATGTAGTTGTCCTCAGGCTAGGGAATGATGCGTTCGGATCATATACCATTTCTTTATTGTTCATTACTCATGTGGGTTTCCCTTCATCCGTGTTGTCTAAAGTTTGTTTGTTAAACTTTGACAAAACACAACCCGTTTTTACTATTGGCTCAATATGAATAAAGGTTTAGACCTGTCAAAAATACATTGATGAAGGCTCTTTCAACACACTTCATATTCTTTACAAGAAAAATACACAGTAATCCGAGTTCACTGTTTGGTCATAAGTCACATCAAATGTAATGATAGTATGGAATCAGATTCTTTGACCATGACTTTCAATGAAATGGTGCTCGTCTATTTTCGAAATGCAAAGCTACGTTCCATAACACATGTACGAGGGGAAGTCAATACGTTCGTAGAAGCGATTTTATTATTGAGATCTGAGACCATCTGACGACAGGTTTAAAGGGGATGAAACGGGGATGCATCGCTGGGATCCTGACACTAACCAAGAATCCATGCAATGGAAGTATAAGCACTCTCCTGCATCCAAGGAGTTTAGAACTCTGCTGTCTGCTGGCAAGATAATGGCGACTATTTTTTGGATCCAAGGGGCATGATACTCAAAAAATAAAAACCAACTAAAACAACATAAATCAGCAGCCCACTATGCTGAGATGTTTAAATAATTAAGAGCGGTGATGAAGAAGAAGAGGCGTGGCATCCCCACTTCCAATTTTGTTGTATTTATTATTTATAGGTTCATGATAGCATATAAATTTACCCTAAAAGGGGAACAGCACGATTTATAAAGGATTTGGTTTTTTTCTAATTAGTTCACTTTTACTCATTTGAGATAGGATACATTTGTCATAAACTGTTTTCTTTGAAAAACACTGCTCTGCAATGGACACATTTATTTTCTTTTTCGTGAGATCACTTTATTTATCTACAAAAACAACATGATACTGTCCCCTTAAATCTAGAAACACTTTACGAAGTCATTCCGATGAATATATATTCGTGTTCCAAACCCCAGCTTGTGTTTAACGAACTAAGCTAGTGCAACAAAGAGGTCTATTCATAAAGAATATACATCTATCTTAAATAGGTAGGATGTGAGGATCAAATTCTTTGATAACATTTAGCCAGATCAATGATAAGAGGCATGTTTACAACATATGCTTTTCATCTTCCCCATTGACATTTGATTGTTTACGTATATGTATATTTCAGTGGGTATGTGGCATGGTCTCACATGGTCATTGCGAGTGTCTTGTGTCAACTTTCTATAAACTATTTTTTATGCTGTCTGTGCACTTGATGTAAGGAAATTACACGCATGCTTTAGTTATCGTTTTCGTTAATAAATTTTAAGTTAATTTGTTTCATATGATATGCATACATGTTGGTATCATTCATGGCCAGCTCACTTACGTAGGTCGGAAAAAGCAGATACTGTAACTGCAGCAAGATAAATAATTAATTTCTATGCATATCTGTATTCCATTGCATGTTATATAATTTACACTTCAACGCATCCAACACTAGTCACTTAAGTCCTTAATGGTGTATATACACACATTGTCGCTGTTGTGGTGTCCATAAAAATACTTGCCAACCAGGTTCGTCTCATTGCTGTAAGACCAGTTATTGGTCATGTGATCAATGCTATATGGAATTGTCAAGATGTAACTTTGTAAAAGTGTTTTCATGAAAAATGGGAAACACAAAAATATTTTAAATATATCATATTCAGTTGTTCATTCAGCAAAAAATATAACCAATGATGTTCAAGCAATACAAAGTTATAGGTTGTTATGAGAGATATAACAAGTGAACCATTAGAAAAAGGTTAGAGTGTTGGGGCGAAACAGCACGTTCATGTAGTGACAGTAACACAAGGAAAACCGGTCTGTCTATTATCATAATGAGTTATGTATGTATTTGTCAAGAGAGTTTCCCTTTGAAATCTTTCCTTTACTGCTCATCTCTAAACCATTCCAGAACATTTTCAGATATCATTTTGCATAAAACCATAAAATACAGGAAGCGTCAAACATTATAAGTCTCATTTAAAATGTTTATTTCAATATGAATTATTTGGAACAAACTAGAAAAAAGAGTTGATTTGGTGTATTTATTTCATGGAAGGTCAGTTCAAGGGCATTTCAAAGAATATTCTAAGATAAAAAAAAAAGGCAGATCAAAGGAAACCTATTCAGAGCTAAAATGGTTGGAAGGTTTAAAAGGAACTGTTTCTATTCAAATGATGGAAGAGAAAGTTTGATTGTGAGACAAGAAGTCGGACCAAATGATATTTGCAGTAGTCTTTCAGTAACTCTACAGTAGTCATAAAGTATAACAGATTACTGAAATGCTGGTTTCTTTAATAGTCCCACCTTTCGGTGGCTGTTTGATTTTCTGTGAAATCAGCACAGACTTATAACGGTCTGGCACTTGTTAACACAAGTATATGACTATGCGTCACATTAGCATACATAATTAATTCTAACTCTCAAGGGTTATGAATGTACATGTGTTTAATATACTGATGAAGACAGATGTAACTGATAGTCTTGTTCATCCATATTTTGTTCAACATTTATATTTTGGTTCATGGAAGGCTTTGATTATTAAAAACAAATCCTCAATTTCCTTCGAAGTTGTTCAATTGGTTACTAACTATTAATTACTTGGCTAATTACTGGATGTCACAAATAACCTTTCCAGAATGGTTAAGGACACGAGGAATACAAATTTGTTGTCTGGACACAAACTTCCAGACAATCTAGTTAACCTCTTTGATCCGCCTTGTCCTGTTTGTAATGAGCAAACATGGGTTACAAGAACACTGTTAAGAGTTGCCCCTCATTAACCCAACTTCATTCGTCACCGAGCTTGGGTCGTGCAGACTTGCAGTTAATGTTTTTTTTTTCATTTTTTTTTTTGATATGTTTAATTTGATGGCTATATAAAAATGATTATTTCTTATGCGAAGTCAAATCATAATAAGTCTTTTTTTAGAATAATTTTGATACTTAATACCGCCATTCTATTTGTCATTTGTATTTATCGTGAATTGAATAACGTCATGTAGTCATGTAATGTGTAGGATCCCATAAGGCTGTTACTTTGATGTTTTATCTAAGGGGGGTCAAATATTGTTGCTGTATTAGATCCTTTTGTGATTTGAAAAAGTGATTCTATTCTTATTTAGTATATAATTATTTAGACTCAAATTGCACTATGATGTTGAATGAGATTCTATAAATACTTTGCCAATGTCCTTGCACTTGCTTAAAGGAAGTTTACAGTACCTACATTTACAGTATAGTACCCGCTATCTACAACATTCCGATAGTCAATCATGTATTAGTGTTGATGTAAATAATGCTACGTCCCTTTGAATATACTCTCTCAAAAAGAAACACATATCAGTTTGTGATTTCCAAATCTGTTCTTGGGTTACGCCAGGTCTCGGCCTCTTGAACTCCGGCGTTAGCAAAACTTTCACGACGGCGTCTGTATAGGCGCACATTTTCATTGCGTCGTTCCAAAGAAAATCTTGATTCATATCTGAACCAGATTCCAGGGCTGAACATTTGTGATTTATGCAACCGGTGGACGTCAATGTTACCGTCACAGCTTGTTTTAAAACCTGCAGTTCCGAGTCTGTTTTGTCTGTCTGAACAGATATTCTTCTCAACCTGGGTATTTCTCCGACTATACTGGTCGCTGAACTTGTACACTGGTGTAGCAGAATATACCGATTTTGCAATGCAGTGGTAAGATTAGGTCGCCTACTTACAGCGAATTCTGATGTATGCCAGAGACGAGAAATAGTGTTAAGATTGGTGTGCACGCGACAAGCAACTGCTAAATGCTTCCAGCAAGATTATGAACATTTTTCGATTGATGATAATCATGCGAGGCATTTTCCTTTCATCATAAAATTCCCATATAGTGAACATGCCAAGGATAATGATTGACCTCTTATATCGGACATATCGTAGAGTACAAATTTCGCGAGCACTAAACGTGAATCGTGCGGTACCTCATGTTATGCCTATAATGCAATTAACACTCTAACAATGTCCTTATTTCTTATGAGATGCGTTTAGATAAGATGTTCTCGTAAAGAAACACCATATAAATAATATGAAAAACACATCTAAAGAGAGAATATTTTTAGATAACATGTCCCAACATGCTAGTTGATAAAGCCTCAATCTTGTTCTTTGTTCAGCAGTCAATGCCATGGTCGCCATTTGCAAACGAACATCTGTTTTGATGCGCTTTTACACTAACCTGACATGTGCATGGAACTGAACGACTCCATTACACAAGTTTCATATTGTTTTCTAATCAAGAAGTTTTTGTCTGCTCAGCAGGGAACACACAATTGGGCTTAACGTGATTCACAAGAAAACTTGACCCTACAAATGCTCTATTCCCTAGGACACAATCATTTGCTATTGATCATCTCAATATCTGTTCAACATTCACTAATTGCAACATTTTGCAGTAACAACGATAACATTATTTCGGATTCACATTGAGTTTATATTGTAGATATGCTTATCATTAGAGGTTTGTGTCTTACTCTACAATCGCACCAAGAAGAAAGTCAACTGCAGCAGCTCTGTAATGAATCTCACCCAATAATCTGGATATGTTATCCTGGCCTTCAAACAATAGAATAAAACAATAAAAAGCACCGAAGGTGTCCGACATTTCTTAGTAAATGCAAATGTAATTGCAACACAATCGTATTTCACCTTTTCAAGCATATTGATACCTACGATTACCTTTAAGTGTTTTTGAATTACTTCATGATGATTATACAATTTATCTGGTTAAATATGATCAAATATTATAGTGAAGATGGGGAATTATCTTAAAAGTGTTACTTTTATTTTCGACATGTCTTCTATCTTGGTATCATTAAAGTATATGTATATAAAATAACTTCAAATAGTGTACTGAATTGAAATTATCCAAGTGTAAATTGAAAGAGATGTAAATCCTTTGTATACACCTCACTTTAATGTTTTAGAAAAAATTCAATTTAAATTGATAAGTATCAAATTCATACAGTTTGCAGTTTTAAATAGTGCCATTATCATTTGTCTGATACAATGCCTGTTACATCCATTACTTGAAATACTTCATGTCATGGGCACATAAGTAATCATAGTGAATAAAGAAAGTATAGACTATGTAGACAATGTAGGTAGAATATTCAGAGGCAAATCAATAAATCTTATTTCCAGTATTAGTACAATAACTGAACTTCAAGGTATCTCCACAATCGTCTAGATTATACACAATGAGGGATGTTGGGCATCACTTGTGTTGTGATAAACGTAAATCGGTGCGAGGAGCACAATAATTCTCTTCTATTTTTAGAAATGGATATTAGAGAAAGATTCCAGTTTGTTAATACGGTAATTTTTCTTCACATGCGTATCATCAAATATGTCTGAATTTGCCAGTTCTTTAACAAAAATTGATAGCGTAATTTGAGTGTATTTTGCTAAGATTATTTGCAATGAAATAATATTAAAAGATTGAATTTTCCTGTCTGTGAAATTACTAGTCGAGATAGAGAATGATATGCTATAAATTGCATTTGATTTTTGTGATGAAGGAGAAATGCCCTCCTTTATGACAACAAAAGTATTTTATCATGCATTATTGCAACAAGGCCTGTTTGATACTGCCAATATAATTTCATGTTTAGCTCTAGGGCAATTGAACCAGAAGTGTTATCAACATGAAATTATCCAAGAAGATTTAAAGTTATTTTCTTATTTGATATTGAATATATTCCCTTTGAATTTAATGTCCATTTCATAAAAATGTATTTCTGTGCAGCCACAACAATAAATTTTAGCATGTACGGGCACAATTGCTGATAGGCAATCAGTCACGCATACACCGAATTCAACCATTATGTTAGAACAGCAAGAATTATTGAGTACAAGACAAACCAGTTGACCTCTGCTGATCCGCCCTTGACCTGCTCCTAATGAACAAACATGGATCGAAGAAAAGCTGTCAGGAGTTGCTCCTTTTTCACATTGCTTACAGAGTATTATGTAGGCAGTGCGCAGGGCTAAGTCTTGTGCAACTCCTCTTCTTAGCCGTTTTCATTTTCAATTTCGTTATATGGAACATCATAATGAAGCCCTTTATGTCTCCGAATCTCGCAATCAGCGACTTTAGTTGTAGATGTAGCTTAAGTAATATGAAAAAGTGATATATCGGATCTTGTATTATCAATTGCAAAATGAAGAGACCAAAACAAGGAGTCTAGGTTGCGCAAGATACTATATATTATATCTTTCTCATGTGTTGCACACAAATCAATTATTCAAATTAAAACAATTATATAATTCATATGTCAGTGAATTGACTTAAGATAATCAATCAATTGAATAGCACAATTTATACTATTGTAGTGATACATGCTTGAATCCGGCCTGATTTCAAATTTGGATATTGATGCAAAACATGAAAAACGATGCTTGAGGATGCACATATTCCTCGCCTTTCATTGATTGAGATGTTTTGTGAAGATTGGAGGTGACCCACTGACTCCCTGAATGTTTCAATAAAGAGGTCTTTCGGTTGGAGCTGATCATTCACCTAGCTGTCAACAGATCTTGATTCAATCGGCAGCTTTTCATATCTGGCTGAATGTCATTAGTTCTTTTTAAGGTGCTTCAGTTGGTTTCGAAGTAAACATTATGAGATCTAATTCTATGTTATCAATGCTGTGTGTAGCTAAGGCCTAATTCATAAAGCGTACACATTTACAAACAATAAGAATAATCAATGAATGTTTTATTTTTATCGTTATGCAGAAATATCTCTATTCTTAATATTATTCGTTATTACAAATGATGATACAGTTGTAAACTTGTTTCATGGTGCTGGACAACATGTTACCGTTATGTCTGTCTATTGCATTTCAGAACGATTTAACAACGTATGACATATTCAAACGACCGTGACCTTACACTTGTGGATAATAATTTGTCTTAGCTGTTGTTATTGTGAAGTTATATAACGCCTACCGTCATGCATTTGGAAGACATTTGTTTATTCTGTGAACTCCTTGTATCGAAATATTCACTGCACCATTCGGACATGTAACCCATTTTATTTTCTATAAATGAGAAATTAAAAATAAGATTAGCTTCGTCTCAATATGGGGTAACGTTTACCGTCTGAATTTTCATCTCATCGAAATTATAATTATATATAAATAATTATGATCAAAATTCTTTTAAAATTAGCTTTTAACATCTCTTAATTTCCAAACATTAAACTCCTGCGATAAAGTTGTTTGTGCTTTTATCTGATTTTAGAGATACCAGGCTAGGATGTTCGGCAATCTTATTGCACATGGTAAAATCATTCTCCCAGTAATGCTCATGTTTCTGTCTTTATTACAATTTTAACCCAAGCATGTTTCATGATGTTGCAAAGGAACAAAAAGAAATTAACAAACCAGACGCCCCTATTTGAGTCGAAGATAATTACACCATAATCACATAACACAGACTATTATTCCAGAAATTACAAAGGGAAGGGCCTTAGCTCTGTATTGATTAACGGCCCAACTAACTGTTCTGTTTCACACTCCTGTCTTTCTCTGTGTTACATCTGAGTGAAAACAACACGCATAGATGAAACCAAATTGTTCGCAATTTTATCGGACTTGATTTTTGGTGACACCACAAATGCCATTATCTGAATTAATTAAATCAAATGATAAGACATGAGTTAAGAGTTTGAGAAAAGGTACAGTGTATGTTGAATTTATGCCGTGTCTTTGTTGTGAGTAAGTAACGGTCCACTTGATGACATGAATCTCTTTGGTATATATATGTGTTGGTCTTACGACTCTTTTCTAACAAAAACGATTACATGGTTATGTGTCCCTTTTCAATGGTTACATTTAACCACATCCTTCTGTCAATGAGTTCACAATATTTTACCTATGCAATTCTTTTACGGAATAAGCTGTGGGGATTTCAATTTGAGAATTAAGCACATTGATATAATCAAAGCTATCATACCGCTAGGGACCATATTATTAAGGTCCATTCATATATTTTACTAACATGTATATTTATATTATACCTTTTGTTTCTATGGTTATAATATCATTCATCAAGCTCAACGTACATCTGATTATGTTCACCAGTTGTATCATTGTTGTGTTTTTAAATAATAATGTACCAATGCAGATAATACAATATTTCTTAAAAACATGTCTCATTGCTTTTCAGTCCTTGTAATTTATTTGTTCACGGTTATGTTATAGCTGAATTTGTGAATTCGTTTTGCGTTCTAATTTGTTTCATTTTCATTCAGAAAAAAACGCATAACAAAATCATTTACATCTTCATCACAACCGTTTATGGCCGAGAACAATGTGGATTCTATTTTCATAATAACTAGCAAATAAATTTATGATACAAACGGTTATAATAGATGCCAAATAACTGCTTAGGCCTCTTATCTGTAATGATGCATATAATACAATGGGTCCTTTGTGATTCATCAAAATAACCTATTTGTTTTAAACTGTCAATATACAGTAATATATTCTCTAGATTTTAACGGATGAGATGTTCAAGAGTAAAGAAGGTAATTAGTTACCAAAACCCTATTACTCTCTAAATTCTGCTTAATGAATTAAATTTTTTTACACCTGTAACATTCTTATTTTAGATGTATGACTGAAAATTCTCTTTTATTATTGAATGAAATATTCTATTCATAGAAAGAGATACTTGCCCTAATTGTAATTCAAAACTGTATTGTTTTTTATTTGTAATATCGATCTATGAAAATAAAACATGTATTGAGGTGCAACTAGCCATAAACCAATGATTAACGCGTGAAAGCTTGAACTGACAGATTGACTATATACACAATTTCAACAAATAGCCCCCGTTTTTCAACAGCTAAGTTGACAAACATTTTATCGTTCTTGATTTTTCGCCTTCTCGTATTTTTGATTATTGAATAATATTCATGTAACATCTTTCCTTTTAATATGCTTGGATTATTCTGGGAATGAAGGTTTCATTTCTAAAAACTGGTACTTCTTAACTGTGTTTCTTTTCTCTAAAGATTGTAGTAACTGAATAATACACAGTGATTGATAAGTGTTACAATACTCTGTGGATCACTAGCAGGCTAACATGCACTGAGTCATGTGGTTGCTTTGTGCTCTCAGTGTCAATCTCTGCCAATCACAATAAATATCTGTCAATCTTCTGAGGCTAAGAGCAAAGCTGCAGCATAAATCAATTACACAATCAATATTCCATGTGCAAGAAATTATCCATTCACGACGATTCATCTTTAAATTCAGTATGGGCGCCATTGTGACATTGATTCAAATTTAATGAATACCGACATTGACAATATAAAATTGAACAAAACAGAGTTTTACCTGAAACACATGTATACTTTGAAAGTGCCTCCGAGTGTTTAAAAAGAAGTTTATTCGTAGTCGTGAAACAGTTTATCTACACACATCTATTTTGGTGAGACTTCCACACTACTCGGGTAGGAGAAAAGTTTTATGTCCAAAAAATAATTAATTATTAAGTTATGTTAAATTAGTACTTCATAAGGCTGTCCTCCGAAATCGTACAGAAAATTTGATCCTAGAAAATAACGTTTCAGAAAAGATCATGCAATGCAAATTCCGTTTCACTCTCGGTAAGTGGGCATAAAAGACATTGAACTATTTTTTCGACCTTTATGATATTCAATATTATTTAAAAAATGCCTAGATAATCGTGAGAAGAGCGTGAGGGAGTAATTGGACGATACAGCTTGCAACAACTTAGGCGGCTCATTAAACATTTTCTATTCATATGACCATTTATGAAGATGGCCGTCTATATATGCATATGTTAAATCGCTGAATGAATGAACATATGCATTTGGGGTCGATGGCCGACATATTGAATAGAGTATTGATTGGTTATGGGGCAGCGGATTGCAATAGCAAGACGAAATAATCTTCGGTAGTCTTATTCGTAAGTCTCTTACAAAATGCCATTTCTCGTTTTCCTTCTTTGAGAGGCATATGTTGTTGTTGTTCATTATTTATTATCAGTTAATTATAGATTTGAAAAGACATTAGGAACTTAGTGCAAATTATTCCAGTTATGTCAACTACTATAGGAAAAATGACATTTTGTTGAAAGATAAAAATCATATTTGATTTAGTACTTTTGCTAAGTATTTCCATTTTCATGTTATCTATATTTTTGTATGGAGATAACGAGTATTTCAAGTAAGTCCTTAATCACAATGGTTCTCTACTCAGTATGAGTTGATGAAGTCTACGTTTGTTTTTAAACCCCTCACCCCACGCTGTGTCCTGACATTGCATACAACAATAACATTCTTTGTAACACTGTTTGTTGCTGTAGACCCGTTCCAGCTCAGATCACATTTCAAACATGTGTTAAGCATGAACTTTAACCGATGCCATCAGCTGTAAAACATTAGGTTGTTCGAGTATGAAAGGTAACTCAAATAGCAAAAGTTACAGGGCTTTTACTGTTTCCCCAAATTGAGTGCTGCACTGCTTGAATACCATTTAAATTAGATTTTTTAATCGAATTTTAAGTGCTCACACTTCAAAATCATGTATATATAATCATATATTATTATATTTTCAATGGTGAAATGTCGTTTATCGGTGAAAATAAAGCCCTTATCAATTATAAGACGTCATCTCGACGTCAAGAAACAATTTAATGATGTCATGACATTGCTGCGATAGCGACGCGATTTTGGTACCCCTCGTAGAATTAAGGTCATTTACCCCGTTTGGGGAACATAATTAATAGAACATTTGACATTTCTCGTCGAATACCATGTATATCTCATCGAGCGAAGTAAAAAGTTTATATGTTCACGTGTGTTTTCTATTTTATTACAGTAATTCAAATGGATGATATAATTGTTGTTAAACACTATTGTTACATTGCATACAACATGTATACAAAGAGTAACAATAGCGAATTATGTAAGAATGATGAATAATGTAATTTTTTCGTTGTATATATGAATATACATCTATCTTCAGAATCTACGAATATCCCCTTAACTATATTTATATTACTGAAAAGGGTTTCCTTTTTTCTTACTGTATAAACTTACAAGCAAAAGAAACAATACCAAACTCTATGATTGAAATTTGTTTGACATAATGTTGAAATTATAAATACGCTACATTGAAATGATTTCCCTACAGTAGTCAAGTGAGTCACAGATGTGGTAGTTTTTTGACAATCCGTGGTATAATGTTGAATCAAAATCACTCGTGGCACGTGCCTCATTTAGGTATATCAGATGTGTAGGATGACACAACGATATACACTACTTCAACTGCTTCGTGAAACATGACAAGATTATTACCAGAAAAAGAAAGAGAGCTGTCGAAAAAGTACACTTGAGTGCAACGCTTCACACGTAGCTACAACGCTGGGACGCAGCCCTTTCACCATTACCAGGCTGATAAGACTGCAAAAGGGGGGGGGGGGGGGGGTTAGTGGACAGGCCACAGGAGTGGAAGACCCCGCGTTGGAACCGCCACATACGAATTCTTAACCAGAGGAACTGGTTCATGACTGTGACCTCATCAGCGACGCATGGCCTTGGACGAACAAGAACAGTGGCCAGACGTCTCAGACAGTATGATATACGCGCCTACAGACCCTACTCGTCAACAGCGACGTCGACGTCTCCGGTATGCACGTAACGTTCAGCAAAGATTCATCTTTTCGGATGAGAGTCGGTTCCAACTGTACATGAATGGCAGAATAAAGCGAAATCGACGTCGTTCTGAACGTTGACGACGTTTTTGTATTTAGACGATGGAACCCTTTGGCGGTGTCATGGAAGGGAAGGGAAAACTGATATTGTTGTTGTGTATGGGAATCACAACACAGCGAGGTACATTGATGAGATTCTACGCCCAGTTCTCCTACCGTTCCTGCAGCAGAACGCTCTTCAGCAGGCAAAACGCCCGTCAACATATAAGCCGTTATGAAAGTTTTTCAAAAAGATAACGTTGACAGGCTGCCATGGGTTGCCAGGTCACCTGGCCAATCACCTGTCGAAAATGTATGTTACCATTTGACTGATCAAGTGCGTTAGTTTATGTTCATATGATATTTTTACCTTTGCTTAAAACAAATAAACACTGGCTCTGCAATAACAAAAACGCCATAACCAGTGTTAAAATTGTTTCTGTTGTACTGATTGAAAGGCAGTTCTTGTGTTTCACTTTGGTATGCGCATTGTCATTAAAACGTCACTAGCTGGCAACAGAATCACTTTATGGTAAATTTCCGACAAGTAATGGATACTAAAAATGTATATTTGGACAGCTTCATTTGCAACTCTTTTTGATATTACCCTCCCAAAGAGCAAAGTGTACATTAGTTTCCAAACATAAATATTGCATATATATCCATATTTGATATGTAGAATGAACGGTATTCCTTTCATATGCCACAATCATTTAGATTACCAATATGTTTCGTTATGTGAAATGCAATGATCAAATAACCTTGGATATCACTTTACTGTTGAAAGTGGAGGTGAAATAAAATGTCAATCTTGGACAGATTCATTTTTCCTTTTTTATTTTCCGCTCAGTTTATTAACCTCTACAACTTTACACTAAGGAAACGTGATTTATATTCTTGACCGTTGAAAATCTTAACTCTTTAAATGTTTTCAAAATGTAACCGAAACTGCACTCCTAAAATTACAACTTTGTCTCCCTACCCATGAGTTAAATATATCTGCCATACCCCTGAAGCAAGAATTAGCTAGGATACGGTAACGCCATGGAGGAATTAGATTTTGTTATAGGGAATGTCATTTAGTTTATTTGCATTCACTATAATTCTTACTAAAATGTGTTATTAATTACATTCATGCATCCCCCTCTGTAATGTACTCCCGCTGAAATTAACTGTCACTGGTCAATGTACGTTTCAATCAAATGCAAATTAACATCAACATTGTTTATGGGTTTTTTAGATAGTCAGATACAACGCTAAAATCAATAACCTAGAATTTATTACCTACGAGGGCAATCATATCGGGGTTCATATTTTTCATACGATGCCCTAGGTCAACATATCACTTTTTCATTGTGACGTCACGTAAAAAAAACCAATGCTTTGACGTCACAGTTCGTCTATGACGTTGTGTTCCAAATGCGCCTATGCCTATGATTGGATGTTGATTTTGATTAGTTTCTTTGATTTCTCGACTTCGGCAATAAACAGAATATTATATTCGTGTCCATGACATACTATGTTTACGACACTAGTGCCTTAATATCAGTATATCCCTCGCTCTCGCTCGGGAAATACTAATATTAAGCACTCGTGTCGTAAACATAATATGTCATGGACACTCATATAATATCCTCTATGTATTATAATCCATTAGACAAGAAAAGAACTAAGAACAGTTCCTAAAAATAAAATTTTCATTATTCAAATGATCAATTTAATGAATAGTTGCTACGACGCCACTCCTTTTTTCCATAAAAGTTATGCCGTTGGGGGAGCTTGATTTTTTGGGGGGATGAAAGGAATGGGCAATTTGTGTCATTCACTTATTGTTTTCTCCAGATGTGGTTTGACTGTCATTTCACATTATAAGGAATTTGACATGGTTATTAAAGGCTTCTACTTGTCAAACAGTAATTCCTAAAGATAAAAGGCCTCTTTGAAGTTCATCACCACTATCCTGATGTTATAAATATCAATCTAATACTAAGATTAATATCATTTTCAAAGCGATGATTAATTTCGACTGATTCTTCGCAAATCTATGTTGAAGGCTCTGCTTAAAACACTACATTGAAGCGATTTCAATTATTTTGCTCATAAATATTTTAGACTCTGGTTCTACACAGTCGTTGTTGTAAAGATATACAAGAGATATCATTAATTATTTTTGGGTAATGCTTAATTCTGTAGAGGTATGTGACGTATATATGTACACATTTACGAGAACGTCAATATTTTGTCAATAGGAAGATCAGGCTTTTGTGGCGGATGCATGACAACATTGACAGTTGATTATCTCACAAAAACGTCACTGCCTTTCAAGGATCGGCAATATGAAACAACCTGCGGGTAACACCATTCAATTGTTACGTCATCAAAATTATGTACTTTTATTGTCTGATAAAGTACTTTTTCAATTGTTAAAACCGCTGGGCATCAAAAATGAATATGCTGAATTTGAATATGATTTTGTTTTATCGACTAAATATAGCTAGATCCTTGCTCGAGTTACTATCACATTTAAACTTTGCAATATTTACATTCGTGCAGTTCAACATTTTGAAATAGATTATTTCGAGCCACAGCATGAGTGAAATCTAGAGTCGATTACGCCAGTATAAAATTGTTCGTTAGTCATTATAGATACAAACAGATATGGATTCCAGACTGCAATCTACATAGTCTTCATAACGCTAATGAATCAATTTCTTAGAAACATGTTGAGGTTTACCACGTTCTTCCAGTATAAAGATTCCTTTTGAATATTTTCAACGTTTAGCATGAGAGTTATCCACTTTACTCAACATATTTTAAATACATGTATTGCGTTGGATGTTTTCATGATTTTAAGAACTTAAGTGTTTTAATTTTTTTTATTTAGCCAGTTCTTTAAAGAGATTCAATACTGATTTGGTGAACCAGGCAAATTCATTCGCTTCCTAATTTATTTTGATATGCTGAATTTAAATATGCATGATTCTAAATATCTTCATCAGATTTATTCTTCAGCAGGTGGCCAAGCCCAGTATAATATGCCTGCCTGGGTCATTATGCTAGAATTTATCAAAATCGTGTTTTTGATGCCTGCAGCGACATTTTATTTCACCACTGCCTATAGCTTGCAGAGACTCATCCACATGTTGCTAATTGACAAGTTGCTGTTATCGTCACGTTGCAACGACCCAATCACTCTCTGTCTGGATATTTCATAAACATCATTAATACGTCCTCTCTTTTGTGTTAAAATCATAAACAGCAATTGATCAAGGAAATAATGTGTTCGCACAAAGTGATTTGAGCATGATGATTAATAGACTGCCGACTCAGTGTATCAGATAGTGAGTAATAACCGACCTTTCTGTCAAAAATCACATCAATAAGCAGACCATCAGGTCACACACATTAAATTTACCCCATTCATGTGTCTAATAAAGCTTTAGAATAGGATTTTGAAAATGAGCAATGGAGTTGTGATCTGTTTTCTAACATAACTAATGTGTTATTAATCATTGCAACAAAATGAAGGATTTTCCTTATAATTTAAATCATTAAAATATCTCATTTGTTATCTTGTATCATTTCAATGTATTAAATTCAAGATGATGCCAAAACAATCTACTTATCTAGCATTGATTGAAAGGCTTAATGAACTCAGAAATAGCTTTTTATTACATTTGGAGTATGGAGACATAATGACGCATATTAAACTCCAATTATAATTGTGTTATGATAATATCTGTAGTAATGTAATCGTCAATTGGTATCAAACATTAAACCTTACTGATGCTTGAGAATGTGATTTAACTAATATTTATATCAGTTTGAAATGCATCTAAATTCTATGTTTTCCTGTAGCTTTCAACAACAAAACGTAAGAATTTCACTTCATTATTGTGTTACATATTTCTCATGACATAAGCAAAAAACCGTTCAACAACACTGACTTAATTTCACTTCCATCAAGAAAATAACCACAACACTGATTTGAGTTGCACACATGAGATGGAAACTCACAGAAAAAATGTCTGTACCAGTCCTTGAAATGCTGACATTAGTTGAGCTTTAACATTTTTGTCAATTTCAAACACATATCAAAATAAGGTAGAATACTTTTTGTTTCACTTGATAACAGGTGGTGATGATATCAATGAAAAAGGAGAGTTCACACTAGGCATCAATAAAATTATGCTCATTTGGTTCTAACATCACTTAAAACATAAAAAAAAAATATTGTGCTAAAAGCAAGTAAAATTTATTGTAATTTTTAATATAACCATATAGTAAAAATAGACTTCATCTGTAAAAATATTTTAGGTTCCTCGTCAAACGTCATTATGAAGGAAATGAGATCGTCAAAAATCAATTTTCAAAAATGACAAAAATAACCATCAGTACAATTAATAAAACATTTGAAGCTTGCTTTGTTATGTCATGATACAAAAGTTATGAGTACAAGTGACATCTTTTAACGGCGATTTATTTCACCAGAAAAAATTTGAAAAAACAAGACATGTGGACATGTGGACAAGACATTTACATAATATTTATTTTTTGACATGAACAAAGTGTAATAAGAAGCAGTCAGTCAGTAAATGTTTCAAATTGAAGATGACAAATATCATTACTTTTGTCAAATATATGGTACAGCGTTTTTTTTTAAATTCAGTACATTTATCTCAGCTTTATAACCATGAAAAGTTGAAAAGAGAGTTTGAATGAGTTGCGCTGAAAATATCTGAAACATTTGCAAAACAAATTGCATCGGATTATGATGAAGAGGAAATGTCTACCTTTTTGACAACAAAGTGTTGGTATATGTATTTGTATCTGTGATTGTTGGAATACACTCACGATATTTCTAAATCATATTTATGAATTGCTGTATAATATAGATAAATTAAAGATTGACACAATATAATGATCAAATGAGATGTTTGGTTTTTTTTGCATTTGACGTCAGAGTGTTTTCTATAGAATAATAGTACATATTAAAGGGCATGTTCCTACGCAAAGCTTAACTATTGCCAGTCTCGAACTGTCCAAGTTAGCCCTTGCTGCCGAGATAAGACTTTTCTGGCTTGATGCCAGCGCCCTCACTGGCAAGTTTTAGTTATCTCCAGTTACCTCACTTACTATGGCCAATCGGCGACGCCGTGTCATTTGCGATATAATCAAAATGGCCGCGCCCATTGAAAGTGACCTGTTTGATCAGGTTACAAAAAAGTTTGCATTGCAAACCTTTCAAACAAGGAGATTCAGTTTATAAATGTATTGATGGACGGAAAAGATGTTTTTGTTGTTATTTGGACCGGTTTTGGTAAATAAATAACATATGACTGCGCCCCTTATATTTTTCAAAGGGAAGTATATAAGCCCATTTATCGTGGTCGTTACCACTATATAATTGTATTTTATCATCAAATAAGTACAGTTTACACATTGTTTATTTTTAAATAGCTGAAAAATTATCCTTGAAATTATGTGAAAATCAAATTTATATGGGAGAAAATATTTTTAGACATACAATGAATAGTATATATTGTCTTTGCAATGTATATTAACAGAGGTGCCCTATTTCCAGGGCAATTATGATTTAATTGATAAATTAATATCTGTGAAAGAAACTAAGTAATATTATCATTAAATAAATTTAATTTAATTTTAGTTGATATTAAGATTAGATAAAAGCATTTGCAAAACTACGAAAAATATTCTGGTACAATGACTACAAAAATGGACTTAACTTGTCTTAGTTTTACCGGGCACACCTTTTTAGTTGGTAAGCTTTGACACCATATCAAGAACATAACAATTGTCTATCTTTATCATGTGCACAAGTCTTTTATTACCCAACTGTTGACAATCACACGTACAAGCCAAACGGGAAATATTTCACGGAGAGAGAATAATGTTTATATCAAAGCACATACCAAGTACCAAAGTAATATTTTCAAAAATGAAAATGACCCAGTGAAATCACGTGAAATGGAAGTAAATATAACAATTGTTTTACTTTTTTTATTTTTTTCTATTGACGACATGATATTTAAATGGTACACGTCAACATACCTGGTTTTTGACTGCAAGAAGTAAAGTTTGTTGAGAGTAACGTTCATTACCGCGATTCAACGAGGTCGCAGGCTACTACATTTCGAGTGTTATGACATCGCGAGATGTTCAAATTTTATCGGTTGATTTATATAAAATTTAATCAATGTCCCGGTTCAATAAAGTTTTGCAAGCACGAAAGATAAAACAATTGTACGATGACAGGAAATAAAGTCTTGCCGGGCGTAGTGCATCGAGTCGGTGCTTCAAATCATGGTCAATTTTAACGAGCTTGATTAGTTTACCGAAGCAATTTAAGAATAAATTCTTTGACAGGCCGCTATAGGGTTGTAGAAAAATAATGACGCAAATTGACTATAAACATAAATGAACTTGAATATATTGTTCATCGCTTTGGAGGCGGCACTTTCTCTTTACAAATCTTTCAGTCGACGGACTGCGACATGGGCGCAGCCATGTTTGTTCGAGTCCCTTGATGTAGCTGTTGCTAGGAGCTTTCTGATTGGACTATCTAATTCCTTAGCAGTGAGCTAGAGAGCTAACACAGTCTTGTGTCGGCAGCAAGGGTTAACTTGGACAGTTCGAGACTGGCAATAGTTAAGCTTTGCGTAGGGAGATGATTAAAGGGGCACAAAGTATGCTGTTAGAGTCAAATATGTCAAATATTCTTTAATGGTGGCATTTGACCGAGTCGCATTGGTTGTTGTTGAAGATAAACATCTCAATGCTTATCAATTTAGTGACAATAAACAGGTTTAAGTCGAGATTTGTGAGAGTAGAACTTAACACAGGTCATATTGCATTTGGATCGTATTTAAGCCACGTAAAAATATTTATGAAACATACTCTTTAAATTTAAGGGTACTGTGCGCAGCAATTGATAATCCAACAGCTCTATCACCCTCAAATGTATCAGAAGATAATCATTGGGAATTAAATATAAAAATATACATCCTCTTGCCCCATCATGATATTGAAGGAGGCTTGTTGTTCAACATATCGCATGCGTTTCTTATTGAGCTTCTTTCTGTGGCACACAAAACATTTAAATGTGTACTATACACTCACGTAAATGCGTAGTATGTTGAAGTAAAAGAGACATTCTGTCTGTCACAATGACGTCAGAACATCAAGTAGTGGTAGGGACCATACGAACTAGTTAATTTCTTTCTGCCAGCCCTACATGAACAAACATGGGCTGAAAGAACACTGTCATAAGCTGCGATCTACTTCAGAGAGTGATTTAAGCAATACACAGAGATAACCAATATGGCAACTCTTGCGTATGTTTTTTGTTTGTTTTTACGTTTTTAAGATTATGATCTGCTGTCTAATAGATACACAACTTCCGAATGCAAGGTAGGCGATGTTTCGGCATAAATGCTAATGTTGTGGTGAAATAGTTTTTATCCAAAGCCCGCATTCATCACATCAAATGTTTTTGTCGATTTTGAATTTTCAGAAATACACCTTTAAAGAGTTCGAATGATTTCATTAAACTACAAATCAGCACATTTACACTGTTCAGACAAGTTTAACTTATCAACAGCATGTAGGAACTCAAATGTATGAAGAACTGGAACGTTATTTCTATATTCTTGGAAACTGATTTAACAGGTCATATTTCATACTATTCCTGCTTTCAGATTGTGTTATTACTGAATGACATCAAAATTGATGCCTTAGGATACACAGATTCTTCTCCTTCCAATTTTCTAAATGTCCAGACATTATAATTGATTAATTGGGATAGACAGATACTTCCTCTTCCATTTTACCTAGCTGCCCTATAAAATACAGAACAGGATCTTTAACTCTTAAATACAGAACAGGTACTTTAACTCTGAAGTGTTTTGAAAATATCAAACGCGCGCAAGAAAGAATGTGTAAGTGTACATGCAAAGCGAAGATGTGCAGATGCAAAGGCAGGAGATGCAGCAGAGTATGAACAAAACGAGCAACATACGATTAATTTGGCTGAGTTATTGCTCTTATCCGTTATGCTCTGTTTGAGGATATTATTAAAAGGGACAGCTATTTGAAATTGAAAATAAACTGTTTTCTAGCATATTACTAAATAAACACGTACAAACACAAGCTTGCACGCTAAATACAAACAAACAAACACTCACATACGCACACTTACATGTATACTCAAGTACATCACGAATGTCCTTTTTTAAAATGTGCTATTTCCCATGGTGATAATGAAGTGAAATATGGTAGAGTGAATGTTTTGTGAAATAGGGTAGAGCTTTAAAGAAGTGTTGCCACATTGGTTATCTCTGTGTATTGCCGTAACACACTCTGAGATCGATGAAGTTATATAGGAGCAGCTTACGGCAGGGTTCTTACAGCCCATGTATGTTCATTAGGAACAGATCAAGGCTGGCAAACAGAGGTCAACTAGCTCGTCTAGCGCCTAATACTTCTTGATGTTCTGACAACATTGCGACATACGGAATGTCTCTTCAACCTTAGAACACTAAGCACAGTGATGATATTGTGATATTTATGGATGTGAATGTTTAATGTATAAAATTTGTATATCTTCAAAAAGGCGATAACTGTAACAACCTTATTGTAGAACGGAACTCCTTGAAATCTAATACTTTTTAAAATCATAAGGAAATTATTTTTAAATAAAATGTAAAATAGCTGATCTTTGTTCATGTTATTTAGTGCTTTGTTGCACTATGTTATATACATACAAATACCAACACGTGTGTTGTCAAGGAGGAGGCATTTTTCATTCATAAGCTAAACCAGATAGATTTGTTTCTTATTATCTAACCCTTTCGAAAATGTTATTCTTCAGATGTCTCAATGTCTTATTGACATAAGGCCAAGAATGTAAACATTTAGTTAATAATTATATGTTATAATTATTTTACAGACGAGGACAATACTTTCAGAAAGATTGGGAGGACATCTTCACATACTGTTATTATATTACATGTTTCTTCAGATAGATTGCTTAAAACAATTGGGGGCGGGATAGCGCAGTGTTAGCGCGTTCTGCTTCGGATCAAGAGTCCGTGGGTCGAATCCCGCCAAGGCGGCAACTTTGTCTGCAGAAAAGAACTGTTCTATTGGTAGTAAAGTTGGGATGCAATGCATCACTGAATTTCCGCGCATGGTTCGCTATTTCCAACCGATGCTTCCAGTTTCCATCGCATTGCATAGCCACAATGGCGTTGCGGTCTTTCAACTTGCAATAATACTAGTACTACCAGCCGTGATGCACAATAACACAATACAGTGGTCTGTGAAGATTAATTAATGAACAATATATTTGACACCAATAGATCTTGTTACCATACCCGCATTATATACATACTTAGATATAATGAATAAGATAAGACAATTAGAGTAGACTTTGAAGTCCATCATTGTTAGATATGATAAAACAGACATGATACTTTGCGAGGAAACTTATTACTGTCATCCTCTACATAACGTTTAGCAATATGATACTTGAATCAATGTGTTACAATCATCTCATATCCAACAAAATACATAACCTTTGTTCAAAGTATGCATATGGTAAATCAAGAATCGTAATTAGACACGATTCTTAACAAATATTCAGTTTTGCTCATCAGTACATTGTTTATACCAGCATAAGGCAATAAGAATAGGCAAAATAAATGCATTAACGAAAAGAGTTGAAATGAAAACCAAACACTTTGTGCATCAGTACACAGGGTACAGCTTTTTATATATTTTACTTAAAACATTTCAAGGTACGTTTCAACGACCATTTAAGTACACACATTCTGAACAATAAGTTACAGATTGTTTATTTCACTACAAAGTGTACGCTCAACATCTATCAGTATAGTTAATTGTGTTGTAATTGTTAAATATTTTCAACGTGTCAGTGCTAGTTTTTTTCTGCGAGCTCTTATGTCATTTGTATCACTTAAATAAATTTAGTGATAATCTTAAAGGGTTTTTCTTAAACGCGGATTAGCATTAAAATGGTAATTTTCAGAATAAAAACACCACTTGTCAATAGAACAGAAACATTAAATTTTGACATATGTGAAATTTTGTCAGACATGCAGTATTTTTGATATTATTTGCACATACGATTGGGTACTTGGTTAGATGATAGAGTTAACGTTTATGATTTTAGCTGTTTGCTAATAAATGTTGTATACCATAATTGTAATAGTATTTCATTAATACTGTTGCTATGTATTTATTTGTCAAGTTTGACAAACGAAAATATATCATTCTAACATCAATATAATCTCAACAAACCAAGAAGGCAATGATCAAGAAATGATTACACTTGTTCTAAACAATCTATACAAACACCACGTAAGTTTCACATACATGTACTACAGTAAAGTTCACATACTATGGTTAGGTTTACATACTATCTTACGATCCTCTTATTATGTTTAAGAATCAAAACGCCATATCATCATATAAACCAGTAACAAACGACCAGACAGAAAACACGGTGACATCTGGTTTTCTCAATAAGCCTTTAACTGAACCCTCTTTGTAATGGAATAGGAAAAGTACTCGAGCTCGATATTATTTGCCAATTTGGCCTTTATACCCTCATGAGGGAACATTTCTGTAAAACACATCTAACGTGATTAGAGCAAGAAAAAAGACAAGGTTGAAACGCAGTTCCGCATATTATGTTCTCATAAAAATGTAACACGATCAACAACAAAAATAGTTCGTTTAATCAGACTAGAGTGAAATGCTTGATAAAACATTTGTCATTTCCTTGCCAGTTTTTATGTTGTCAAGCAAAACAGTTGAAAGCGGTAAATGGCTGTGTATACACTATTGTGTAAATAATAATGAGACAATGGTTTGACAAATAAGTTGAAAATCAGGACCTTCATTAAAGTAAACAAAATCTCATATACTGCTTAGTTTCAGAATCATTAATTAATAGTTATGCAATAAGTTTTAAAAGTTTTAAGACTGATGAAAAAGTTATTGAAATGGACAGTGATTATTCGCCAAACCTGTACATTGTTGTACCTTGCCAATCTTTATGAATGATTCTTGTTCTTGAAATAATAATTTGACTTTATAACTTTCACGTATTACAAGCGCCTATTTTGTTTAACAATGAATTTCATATATCAAAATAGTCATCGCATCATTAAGAGATTTGATATGTCGTTAAACTTTCAAATAGCTTGTAACATAGAAAATTATTGTTCCCAATTTTTTGTTTGAATGCACTTATCAACGATTTAACTGATAAAAATGCACTCATTTCTGAACTGTATTGTCTGTAATAAATATATCACAGGACAAAATGAACATAGAAAAAATTATTATTAACAACAAAAATGCACAACACACAAAACGATTTCAACAGTTAAAAGTTAAGAAGAAAGACAAAGCTTCTCAAAGGCAATTTGCACATCTTTTTAGATCATATTTTTTATTCATTTGTTCACACATCCTAAACCTTTTGAATGAATCATATTCCAAAACTGTAGCTGTAGCTGATGAGAATATGCACTGAATAAAGTAAAGACCACATATTTGTTCAAGGTAAGTTTTTGCATCTGTCAAAGACAGAAAATCTGAACATCTAATTAATCTCAGTTTTATCAGAATTTTTTTTAAAAAAATGGATCAATCAAAACCCCAATCATGGTCATTCGGAAAATTCCTCAAGAACAATCCTAATGGTGAGCTTGTGCACCAATTTAGGTGCTGTCCTCTCCAGGATGTACCAGCTCTTCAAATATGAAATTTGATCTAAGATAACATTTTATACTCGAAACAATGTTTTAACACATTCAGCACGGAAGTATATGACAGTTTTGCACTCATATGACATGAAACCCTTAAATGTGGTAAACATGAAATAAGAGCAACAATGCAACACGGGAATTGAAGAAAGCACTTTACAGACCATATGCCTTCAACGACAGTGGAAAAAGTAAACGTCATACGTCATCGTAAAGATAGGAGATTCAGAATGATTGTCCAGATGTTAGCCCCGGTAACAACTTAATCTAATGTCGAGCCGCCATTCTTCTTTCAGTTACTCCCGAGATGTTATATGGGTGAAACAGAAACAACAAAATGGAAAACAACATATCCAGATTTAAACCGATGAGTATGCTACAATTGAATCCCATCTTAATGTTGTAAACATAGTTTAGGTGTGTATTCACGAGGATTATAACCATAGATCAAGTTTTATTCTCTTGCCTCAATAGTCTATTCCTATACCAAAAGATTACTTATTAGATGAATAATAATGCGTGTTTAGTAGAATTGTTCATATATCATAATATAGCATATATTGCTTTCAGACATTTCAAATCACACTTAAGTACAAAAAAACACGTAAAATATAACCACAATATGGCAGACCACTTCCATATTATCATAGCAAATTACTGATGTAATGTAAGTATAGTTTATGAATGATCAATACCGAGTCACGTTCCAATGTGTAATCATTGAATGGTTTCTACAAGATACTTTTTCTTCTAGTTTATGTCTTTTTGTATCATTGTATACGATTCTTTACTTCTTATTTTATACTGAGTACCTTCGCATGGTGTGGGGGTTTGTGTGTCCCTGTCTACTCTCCCGTGCAAAACAATTGGATGGTATCATTTAAAGGTTAAATAGCTGAAATATTACTGACAGTACATTAAACCCGACTCACTCCTACTCACTCCGTTACGTCAGGGTACTATCTATTTGTGTGGTTCATCTAAAAAATAAGTCCTCCTTAATCTAGTCTATAGGTTTACATATAATTACATATCAGTTATGTTTGCATTCTGTTGAAGCAATTTGTCATCTATTTCTAGCGTTGATGTTCGGCATGTTGAACTTATGACAGTAAAAATAAATAATGACCTATCATTTAGCTAGAGTACAGTAGCTATGAAAACACTTTGTATCTTGATCTGCTCAACAAACGCTTGTTTCGTTACTTTCAAGTTTAATGCAAATATCATGTAAATGGCGCTCACTTACGATCGACTCATTTAAGCTTCTCTCATCTAACTGTTTCCGATCACTTTCTGCGAGATAATAGTTGTACAGGAATATATTCGGCAGGGATTTATGCAAATGCAAAAATTCAAATTTCTTTATTATTTTAGGAAATTGACATTTCAAAATATAATAATTGTTGTAAAAACGCAAGATATATCAAAATATTAACCAATTATGTGTATTGTGATAACCAAAATGTGTTCAAATGATATTCTAATGTAGAAATAAGAAAATCTATATTTCTTCGTTTGACCCGATGTTCCTTTTGAGGAGTGCCAAATTGTTCATAGCACACCACATATCCGCCCTTGTATTTGTGATGTTAAATGATCCCTCCACAAAAGTTTGGACTGTAAAGTATTTTGCTTAGAAATGATGACGAATTAAATTTTTCGAAAAATGATGATTTTACAATGGAGCTCTTACACAGTTCAACAAACTTTTGTTCAGCAGCTAAGGTGATGTGAGGTGAAATGGGGTTTAACACCGCTTTCAAGATTAATGATGATAATACTGTTACAAATATGTAATTACAATGGTAATTCTTTACTATCCTAGATATATAGTGTCAATTAACACCACATAATGTACAATAAATGTCCACTACTTTGAAATTAAAATATCTGGTATGTATCAGATATGAGAACGTTCTAGAGGAAATTCTTATGATGAAATGTTATCTCAAAAAATCTTACCAGTAACGTTGACATTTAATAAAAATGTACCGCAGTATTCAATTCAAATGTGATGAATACCTACGCATATACAGAAAACCATGATGGAATCAGTTTGGAATCAGAAATGTTTATTTTGTTAACCCACTCTTCCAATAAAAAACGTTTGCATTTTGTGTATTAAACAAAAACAAATCTCTGGATGATTTTCTCGCGATATGCATCCAAGGTTTTGTACCATCTCGACCGTTCCTGATCTTTCTTGAAAGATTCACTTTCTTAGTATAAATGATTGATATGTGCTAAAATGCTCTTTGTACAACTTGTTTACTAACATGCATCGAGGGGTGTGACGTCTGTGTGCTCTCGGTGTCAATCCTGTCAATCACAACACATATTTGTCAATCTCATGCTATATAGAATCAATCCATCAGTATAAATCAATTACCGAAGTAATATAACAAAAAGCAGAACATTGATCTTATCCCTGGGGGACTCATGTAAATAATCAATCTGTACAAGATTTTGACACTGATTGAAGTAAATGAAATCTTCAAATTGGCGTATGAAATCAAAAAATGTTTTAGGTTTCTCTGCTTAAAATCAAATAACAGAATACATGTTTAGATATCCAAAATCTTCAACTGAAACGAGTGATTTATAGTATATATGATGTTACTTTCCAATGTTCCAATTTAACCTAATGAGAGTTTTCTTTGAAAAAACTCAAGTGTAAATAGTATCATTATTTGATTTAACCATTGATACTAGCACAGAGCAATACAAGGGTGTTGGTGAAAGAATAACTTAAAATTCCATTTTCCATCAATATGGACGCATCGCTGAAAAAAATAATACTCTTACTTACATGGATTGAAGTGAAGTTTGATATATGTGATATATTGAACCAATTTTGTTCTAATAAAACACGTATCATCAACTAGAATCAACAATTGGTCAAATTCGTGATAAAAAAGAAATAATGACAAAAGTTGGTCATAAAAGCCATAATAACCTTTAACAAAATTGAAACATTGGACACGATGACATTAAAACCATGAAAAATAGAATTTAGAACATGGAAACAAGTATGAACTTTGGGTGCATGAATTGTGGTTTCAATGCATAATTGTAATAAACAAATATTTTTTGACTTTTTGAATGTAAACATATTATCAATGCAATGATGTAGTTGATCGAGGACAGGAATCTACTTACTGTGCAGTCTTTAATAAGGTTGTGATACATCTTTTGACTTTGACTTTGATGTCTCTTCGTCTATCTTGTATGATGCCATAGTTTAGAATCATTTCGAATACATTTGCTCCCAAGACGCATCAGTCCGTCATCTCCTACATTGCACGCCATCTCCTGTGCAAATGATGTTTGCAGAGAAAAGTAAGAAGTTTAATTTACGTTACGATAACAAAACAATGTAAACATGTACACATAACTCCAAAACATCTATATATCTAAGCATAAGCTATATTCAATCAACAGAATGGTAAAGTAAACGTGGACTTGATTTTTTATTCAACCGATATTAATGTATGATTATAACATTTTTTCTATTGAAGCAAAAGATCCTGATGGTTGATGAAGTCTACAATTGTTTTTAAACCCCTAACCCCACGCTGTGTCCTGACACTGCATACAACAATAACATGCTTTGTAACACTGTTTGTTGCTGTAGACTGGTTCCAGCTCAGATCACATTTCAAACATGTGTTAAGCATGACATTTAACTAATGCCATCAGCTCTTAAACAAAGACTGCTTGAAGATGATAGACACTTTATATAGCAAAAAAGTATGTTGTTCTCTATTTCAACTCGACTGCTGACATGGTTTAACTTTTATATGATATAGATATACACATTGCATCAATTTCAAATAACATTGATACCAAATCTTGAAAATCCTCTTCCAAAATCCAATAAACGTATCATATCCCGAGTTAGTATTGCATAACACATTGTGTTGTTCTTTCAATCGTCCTTTTTTAAGCATCTATCGATAACTCAACAGTGTTTAATGATGAAAATGTTGAATTATTCACCTTCGCAGTTCAACTTCAAACTTTCTGAGCATCGTCGTTATAAAAGACAGAGATCAAAATAAAATCGAAATCACTTTCGAAGAATTATGAAAATATATATGTTTATATAATTGAACCATTTTGTCACGCTTAAATGAAAGGAGATATTATCAATGTTAATAGTATAAATATAAATGCTTGCTTGAGATGTTAAACATCGTATCATAACTTGTCTTGGTAAGTAAGAAGATTTGGTATATAGGCAATACAAACACAATGCCCATTTGTTTAGCAGGCTTCCTAATGATTGAAGAAAGCATTCAACAGTGATGAAAAAGCAATTTCTGTTATAGTGATTGACAAAAGTTTCTTTTCTTTAACTTTGGTGTGTGTTTTGTCATTAAGACGGCATTTACTGGCAACAGGAACACATTGTTGTCAAATCATAAGAAACGTGTAATGAATATACATTATTACACTGTATGGGGGGAGGGGGGGGGGAGGGCCTATATTGGTAAAACATTGATTCGTTCTCTGAAAGATAACTACACCATAAATATGAAACCTTACAAAATGTGAATGGGACATAAGGAATTATATACCCGGTCATCTACATGTTCGAAAATAGATATGAAATAAATGTTCAAATATTTTTTAATTATTTCACCTTTCTGAACTATACACTACTTATACTATAGCACACTAAAATATATTACAATATTCTATATTCCACGAAATAAACGAACTGATAAATCCATTTGCCTTCTTGAAAATGTCAATGTTGACTTTTGTAGAGAATGAAATGTTTATTATGAGCATAATATTTATCTGTAATGTATCAGTTATATGTATTTCTATTCATGTGTAGCCTTTTGCCGTATTTCACTTTTCATTTGGCTTCAGAAGGCTACTTTCATTTTATGAAGAATCTGCTATCTATTTAAATAGGCAATTAAACCAGTGACACATTATTTCCTTGTGATTGATACACCCCTTTGAAGTTCATCATTAACATATTAGGAGCATCTCGAGAACATTGAGAAGTGCTTCGCTGAATTCAGAGAAGCATTGCACCCAAACCACACTGCATGCAGAACAGTTCTCTTCTGCAGATAGACTTCTGGCGGGATTCGACACCCGAACCCTAATTTCGAAATCAAACGCGCTAACATCTAATGTTATTAATATGAGATTTGAATCGTTCAATCTCCTTATGCAAATATTATTTTCTATGACGTTGCATTATATTCCCTATGCAATTTGAAACATGAAACCAGAAATATATTAACTATTAAGCTTTGCTGCTGTACATTACGATAACCGGCATCGTTAATTACTTAATGTACCGCATTTCTAGTTCATTATGATTATCATTTAAGTATGTTATTAATGATTTTGCAAATGATTATTTTACTGGCAGTAGTCTTATACGATCTTTGTTAGCTTTGTGGTAGAAACATAAGTAAGTAACTGTACGTATGTGACTCATGTATCTGTATGTTATCACAGTGTGGCACATTTGCAGTGTTTATATAAAAATATGCGCAAATGGATTGAAAAAGATATTTAATTTTGCCAAGTTATGATACTTTGTGATAAAAAATAGCAAACAAGTTGTCAAGTACTACGACTGTAAACAATTCTCTCAAAGTAGTACTTTAACACTATTTTTGCCCCTGTATATTAAGGCCATCCGATTTTACATTTCAAACATCTTTCAATATTATGAGTAAGTAATGCTGTTTGACTGGACATGTCTAGAATTTGAGTGGTTGACTCTTCCCATGTAGCTTTCGTGTCTATTACAGCATTTGCAAGATACGCTGGATTTTTTTCACTGCAGCATTTGTGTTCTCGTAAATGTACTTAGGGGTTTGACAATAAGATTTCATAATACAGTCAGGAAACTGTCTATCATGAACATTCAGGGGTTTTGAAAAATAATGTGGCCTTTATTAGCGGTCGGTTGTTGTTCTGGAATATCATTTTTTGAAAAATAAATATATCCACATGACCTATTTGATTAAGGAAAGTACAGTTTCAATTGAAAACTCATCTGAAGAATTTAAGTGTTTAGATGAATGCTAACTAATAAGAAATTTGTAGAGAACAACCGATTTGATTTTTATCTTTACGTAAACGAGTTTTATTCATTTTTTAAATGTGGATAAAAATGTTGAATTTCATAATTATCAAATATCTACATTTATATAATGTTCACATTGCTTGTATGTCTCTTAAATGTTTGATAACTTCAAGAGATCGTTATTCTTTGAATAATATCACACTCCTCAATACGCCCATTCTTACACCAACGAACTGTATTTAAATTAAGTTATAGATTCGGCCACGGAATGTATGAAATAAGATATACCTCACGGACAGTTATGATATTTGATTCACCCCGTAAGGTTATTGCAAGAACATTTTATCTGACATTACAGTCTGAAATGTGGAACACTTGGTATTTTATTTCATCAGTTGTGATATAATAGCTCTAAACAAATGTGACATGAATGAAATATAACATTCCCTCATTCTAAGCTTATTCTCAAGTGTATGCATTTGTATATTCATTTCCTCCATTCAGACGGTAATAGAGTCGACTTGCGTGCTTGAAATTGTCACTAAACTAAAGTTGTGTAATATGTATTGTTCATTAAATTGTATGCTCACATGCATACTAACGTTTGATAATGTGCATGGAGGGAGTATTTGTTACACTTAAGTCATCAACATTTCAGCAAACTAGACGATTTATAAATGTCTATAGGGTCAAGTAAAGCGTCAATCGTAGAACATTTTTGAAATAAGCTACGACTTTGAATTCCAAATAAGGAAATGTATGTATCAACGTGTTTTGTCGAACCTTACATGTGTACTACAAGAAAAGCATAGACATATTTTTGCAATGTTTTGCCATGTAAATGTTTCCCCCTTATTACTGGGGAAAGCTAATTTCAAAGCTATCAACAGTGATGAAACGGAAGTTTCTGTTCTGGTGACTGACAGGTATTTCTTTTGTTTGACGTTCGTTTTGGCGTGTATATTGTGATAAAGATGTCAGTTCTGACAAACAGGGCGCACTATTGTAAATACATTAAAAAAGGGAAATGGCTCTACTAAACATGATCATGTCTCTGAAGTTTTACATATACTAGAGACAACATCAGTAGGATACAATTGCTTTGAATATGTGGTTTTCAGTAATCGGTCATAGTTTCATCCTGAAAATTATTAGTTTCATCCTAAAACATCAAGTACACTTCTCTCAATACTCTGTAACAATCAAGTGTTCACTTGCTCACAACAACTCCATGCCTTTTGTTCACGAAACGATTGTTGCAGTACACTTGCTTCACCTCAGATCATATTTCGAACATGTGTTAAACTTGAACTTCAACTAATGCCACCAGTGAGAGGACGTTTCGAGAGAATAACTCTATTGTGAATCAGGTCCTCTCTCTTTACTCAAATTTCATATTGAGCAAACTGTTTTATTTTGGCATATGAATTGCTTTCCTTTTTATTTCTTAATGACAGACTGACAGTAATATAGTTGCCACCTTTCGACCAAACATAGTTCTTAGACTTGAATAACTCTATAAGACTCTATTTATGTGAAGACTTTACCCACTTGATTGGCTCAGCAAGATTTTGTCCACATGGTCATATGTGTAAATTTTAAAACGAGCTGTAAATTCAAATAGATATATGCAACCGATGTGCATCCATGCCCATTATCTCCTTCGAATTATGTATACTGATACTCATTCAAACAAAAGTACTTTGTCACACTTGCATCTTACACATTTAGTTAAAGGTCTATAATTATATTGAATAGAAGTTATGTCACTTTATTACACTGTGTCAAGGATCATTAAAAGAGCGATCTTCGTATGTTTTCATTTAAAATAGTATGTGTTGGATTCAAATAAAAAACTGACATTGACTTATTTTGACAACGAATTTCCATGAATAAGTGGATTTAACAAAGAGATGAAAAGCTTTTCCAATTTGCCAATAATATAAACATATCCAAGTCAGGGTAAGTGCGATGTAAACAGTTAGAATTTTATAAGACTACGCAAACATTAATGTTTATAACTTTGCATAAAATACATAAGTTTCGTTATTTTAATTTTTCAATTTGACTTGTCTAAATATGAGCAGTTGTTTCGTTGATTTGAGAGAAGAGAAGGACATGGATTATCAGACTTCTTAACTACTTATTGTTACTACGCTTTTTGAAGTTGGGTAATGTGATATTAATGTTGGTATTAATGTTGACGAACTGCTAAGAAAAGAGCCCTACGAGCTGTTTTCCTGACAACGAATGTGTATTTCCGTCTGACTGTATATCATTCTTACAATGATTCCTGTGTGTGTCGCTCCATATTTCCATCACCCCAAGAGCGTTGAACTAATACAAATGGCAGTATTTTAGGTGGTGCGAATAATCAAATTACAAGCGTCCTCAAACAGAAATTAGTATTTATTAATGCTTTATTCCAAATGTATATCTTTAGGACATTTAAGATGTAGTTTCTTCTAATAATTGAGTTAGGTTTATTTACATGGTCAGATAGTTAGTCGGTGCAAATTGACAAATAATTCAAACATCCAGACATTTTATTTCATATTTGCATAGAGAGAGAGAGAGAGAGAGAGAGAGAGAGAGAGAGAGAGAGAGAGAGAGAGAGAGAGAGAGAGAGAGAGAGAGAGAGAGAGAGAGAGAGAGAGAGAGAGAGAGAGAGAGAGAGAGAGAGAGAGAGAGAGAGAGAGAGAGAGAGAGAGAGATTATTTATTTACCCCAGCAATAACCGATGGTAACAAAATACATTAAGCGGTGATTCACTTTATAGATTCATTCGTTCATGTGCACTTATCATTCATTTTTTAACAGTTAATGAGATATGCGATTGCCACAGGTTTTTTTTAAAGTTATGTAATGTACTATTTACAAGTACTATTCTCCAAACGTGTTTGCAATATACCTTGCGCAATGTAATTTTTCAACATAGTGAGAAAAGTTGTATTTTTCAGATATTGATATGAGATCATCACAAATGTTATTGGTTTTTGTTTGAGTTGTTATAGAAGCACACAATATATGTTTTGCAAAGTAATTTCTTCGATGTTACACAGACGGCCAAGAAAAAAAGTTTGCTTTCATCTGTATACTCAATTAGTGATCACAATGTCAAATTTGCAATTGTAGATATTTATGATGAAAACCTTGCACAAGATGAGCAAAATATATTGATACTGGATAATAATTCATGGCATAAATACTGGTTTCATATACATTTTGACACATGTAAATGAATTAAGGCAAGAATCATACAATCTGATAGATCGTCGCGAGTTCACGTTCTGTGCTCTTTCTTGCTTTTGACAATACTTTTCACTTCTTGTTTTTGTTGAAAGGTCGCTAGAAAAGAGTACATCTCGTTATACGGTAAAGTCTGATTGGGAAACCGGAATGTTGCTAAGTCTACATTGGAAGTTTACATGATAGGACTTTCTTTTACGAAATACAGAGGATGTTAACCTTCATTTAGAGGCGTTGTTCAATACAATATCAAGTGATGCCTGTAGGCATCTAAGAGATGTGCTTACACAAGAATACCGCAGTTGGTTGCCTTAAGGATGTAATTGAATCATTTTTTTTAAAAACTAAAAAGCGGATATAATTCTTCATTGTAAAACACCTTGTTTTGAGCACTTTGCCTAGCCAAGACAGATCAGATATCAGAAAAATCACTTTCAAAACAAAGGGTTCTAGTAGTGTTCTTGGTAATCATTGATGATTCTTTAGCTCATACGTTGAGAACTCGAGTGTCAAAAAATGGAATTCGAGTCCCAAGAACTTGAAAGAATTTTTCGTTTCAAACTTTTGACAGCTGCATATTTTTCAAATAATTTTGTTCATGGATTGTGATATATTTTAAGTGTGTTTAGGTTCAAAAGATTGAGGAATATCGCATACTTATCAAGGCAAAATTATAGGTTGCAGGCCTTTTTTACATTATCAGTTCGTATATCCATTTAAAAAATAATGGTTCTAATTTGGTAAAAACCTCCTTATAATTAGTTCTGCTTAAGTATGGCATTGTGGTATTTGAAATACCAAAGCATATACTCATTTTTCCTGTAATGATGTTAACTATTTTTCTAATAAAAATAAGTTAGGCTAACGATAAAACTAGGGCTCTTACTGAATCGAAACCAGTTATAATCACTTCAATACTTAATTTAGTATGAAAACTATCTTTGTTTGCTCAGATCCAGTCTGATAACACGAGGCAATATTGGTCAAATCAACACTAACCCGAAGGTCAAAGCTATAGGCTATATATACAGACGAGACAACACTTGTTTTTACAGAAAGCGAAATGCAAACAGTGGTGTGTTGATTCAAAATTTTGCACTTGATGTAATCATAATACCATCTCAAATTGACAGTTATTTCGGGAGAAGTAGTCAATACTGTCTTTGAATGGGTAAGTAAATGAATTTAGTACTTGCACGAAAAGCAGTCAGGAATCAAAATTCTGTCAGACATTGCCTAAGGCACAGAGCCATCTCGCACTCTTTTTGAGGCATACACTATAATATTTATATACATCGCAGACTTGTGAGATAATGAATGTTTTCATTGGTAATTATAGATATATATCGATTTCGTCGAGAACTATTTTAGGTTTATTTAAGAGAATCATATGGAAACCTGATATTTCATGTTATTAACCTTCAGGTTTAAATTATAACAACCCTTATTCTATGCCTTAAGTCTTTATCATTAACCTCACTTTAGCTGCATGGTGCTACACGGCTGTCGCAGCTTAGGAAGTCGATATCATATTTACATTTTTTCATTCTGGAAGTCACAAACAATATTTCGTTCCTTGGCATAATTCACTTGAAGAGTTGGCGTAGATATCTCTGGTAAATGAAGAAATGAATCATATATGTAAAATTCCAGATTTATATGCACCACTTTCAACTGCTGGACACAGCACAAACATTATTTTTCTGTGAGCTTTACACACAAACAGTATTATTCTTTCTGTTTATTAAAAATGATATTCAAGGAATTTTTTCCTGAAATATAAGTGTTTTGATATCCTTTTGCTGTATGGCAATTTCAACGTCGAACAAAATATAGTATTAAGATATTTCAAAAGATTACAATTTTGAACTTATAAGAACATTATGAAAACATTCATAATTCTTAAAGATTATACCACTAAAAATTCAAAAAGTTATAGGGCCTCAAATAAAGATCAACTTTATAAGTGCTTAATTTTCCTACATACTGATCTGATGGCAACTTTCGTGATTCATAAAATATGTTTTCTTATTGACAGTAACTTGAATTCAAATTTTCGAAATCGGCCAATAAACAACTTTCATACGGCTCTTTCGAATCACCAGCTAATTAGCACCGGTGAACAGAACTGAACTGGCCCGTGGTCACTGAGGCGTCTCCTACCGAGTGTCCTGCCGCGTGACGTGCTAGTCGGCGGAAATATAACCTCCTTAATGAAAAAACAACAGGAAATCTCACAGTCTTAACAACTGTTTCAACATATCTAAAGCCATCCAAACAACTCGAACCTCCGATAAATTGATGTTAAATATATCTTTAATTATTTGTATTGTTCCAAGCGAAAGACAGTATGATGAAATTTCCCATAGCATGTGTACATCAATTACGACGTCTGCCAGATGTTGTCACAACAATCAGACTGGTTTAACTAGTCTTATTTTTTTATGCCACACAGGTGACCGTTCTGTAATTCTATCGCATTCAATTTCAATTCTTGATTTAATGGTCTCTAATTATACCTTTTAAATTATCACGCCTTGGACCCGCCAAGCGGAATATAGGTCCTGTCATAATGGCGTAACTCTTGGCATTCGCTGATATTCAGTTTATTGTCATGGCGTCCAGTCATTTGGAACCAATGAACTTGTAGAATATAAATTCAACCAATAAATTAAGAGAAGGAGATTTGGCTCATACACTTCTACCGACAATGACACACGTTAAAAAAAGTACATCGTGAATAACGGTTACCAACATTCTTTAGGATTACATGGGATGTTTCTAACGCTTGCGACAGGTATGTTTTCATATCATTGATTGATAAATTCAAAGACAGAGATATTGCAACACGGTGTGAGATGTTATACTAGATAACAATATAATATATGTTAGTTAAATACAAACGAATCATCCACTAAGTACTAAGTTGTCATGAAAGAGAAGTGAAACAGAATAATTTTTTCTGCAGTAAACATTAAACATTTTATTTACATTGTCTTCCGTTTATTACAAAACTTTCATTTTTCGAGACAATTTAAAACTTCATATCGATAAATACATGATATAACACTACGTGTTATCCCATAGTGGTGGATCTCTCACAGTCCAATCAAAATGGATTTGACGACTGAGAAGGAAAGTTGATATCATGAAGCAGTTACATATCGTATTTAGGAATTCTTTCGGTCATGCTCTTGACTCTATTTTGCTGTTGATTTAGCTTAAAAATACAGAGAAAATCAAAGGGTTCAAGTTTCCGCTGACGACTAGCACGTCACACACTGGGCGTGGCTTCGAGTCATGCTTCGGTGATTTTGTCTAAGCGTTCGCCAATCTCATAAGGCGGTTATCCAAAACAGGGGTATAAAAGGTTTCCTTGTAGTCGAATTAAAGGGTATATTGTCTCATTTTTTGGCTCTATTGATTTTCATAAGTGAAACGAATAGAGATAATAACTTGTAATAATCAAAATTATGCGTTACTTCTCCTCTTTAAAAGAGTTTTTTAAATTTCTTATCATACAAGATATGAACAAAGAAACATCTAAGATAATTTGGTGGGAGAATTACCTAATATTTCATTCTTGGTCAATAAGAACGCATTGCTGATACACACACAATAAAAATTGAAAACATATAAACATATTTCTGTATGTTACTATGGACATCATTATGTGTAATGCAAATCAATAATGTCACTGGCCCTCAATTCACAATAATAATCACCACATTACATATATATATATATATATATATATATATATATATATATATATATATATATATATACTTATTGTTCATGGATTATCGGGAGCAATCAAATCATAGATAAACCACCTTCTTTACTTTAAATCGATTCGAAGAGTTTATGATTTCATGGTTAGGTCAAACTCTCATGTATATTTCGAAATATCTAGTCGACTTTAATGACTTTAATTTAGTTCTTATACAATGTTATCATTGAAATATAAATGAACAACTGGTCAAATGTTTGATAAAAAGGGAATAATGACAAAAAGTTGACCAAAAATGTCATTACAGCGTCAATAGATAACTAAATGACTAGATGTCACCAAAGATAGAACAAGTGTAGTCATTAAAAATACTACATTTGATGACACGAATGGTGGTTTCAACGCATAGCAACATATAAAACGATTTTAGACATAGTCTGTAGATGAATTTATATATATTGATGGATAAAAGAAAACTGATCACTGTGTAATTTTTTTAATTTGAAGTAAAGAGATTTTGACATCTCTTGGTCTATTTTACATAGAAATTTGCATTTCATGATCTTTTTATATAACAAATGCAGCTCCAAATTAACTTCAGATATATTCCTTCAACGAGATGAGAGATTATTTTGGGGAAAGGAATTGACAATATTTCCTTTTTTTCCAGACGCATCTGTCTGAAAATTCCTATTGGAAGAATTAAATTCTATTTTAAAAAGATTCTTACAGTTTAACTTTTAATCCAGGATTACGATAACTTGCTTATCAAACTACATTGTCATCTACATAAGGATTAATTTTGCCTACATATTTGCATATGGTATAATTATTTTATATAACATTTGGCAAACATTACAATAAAATTCTAATCGAAGTATGAGCGATTGAGTAAGTATGGCATAAACTATATCGTGTAGTAACATGCTGCCAAATGTCCTGCTGATATTGATTTTGTACTTATGATTCATCATTTATTTCATTCATTATTTAATTTATATCAATGTATGATTATTGAAATTATTTCGATTGAGGAAAAATTCTAAATGGTTCTCAACTCAAGAATAAGTTGATGAACTAAATATTTCAAAGACCTAACCCCACGCTGTGTCCTGACATTGAGTACAACAATAACATTCTTTTAACACTGTTTGTTGTTGTAGAATCCTTCTAGCTCAGATCACATTTCAAACATGTGTAAAGCATGAGCTTAAACTGATAGCATCAGATGTAAAACAGGAGGTGATAAAGTAAAACTGAAAAAAATATAGCAAGAAAGCATGTTTTCTCTTCTCCCAACTCAACAGCTACCAGGCTTTAACATTACGATACTATAGATAAACACATTAAATCAAATTCAAAATACCAGTCCTCACTACCTTGACAATCCTCCTTTACAATAAAAAAACGTTTCATATTCTTGGCAAATAGTGCGTGATACAGTGTGTAGTTTTATTCATTTTGTGACGGTTTTATTATCATTTTAGCATCTTTTGTTAAAGTTTAATATGTGCTTTGTCGTTAAAACGCCATTTACTGGCAACGGTAACACATTATTGTAAAATCATATGAAACTTGGATAAGCACAATTACTCCAAGTTATGTTCTTATAAACAGCACTTTCTTGAACGATGTGATGAATATGTCGATAGATCTTGGTTCATCATGTTGTGTTCCCATACACTGTGTAAGGTATAACGAAATTATATTTCATTCATCTTATATAAAATCAGAAAAAAGAATATGATAGTTCGATTTATGTATAAGATATGTCTATTTTTATTTTGTTTAAAGGGATAAGCTACACATCTTTAATCCTTGGCAATGCTTAAACAATTACAGGTGGATGTAAGAGATAAAGGAAATGAACGAAACGCCTACCTTGGTAACAAATTGATTCATACTCTGATTAATGAAAACAACACTAACACTGCAATTTTAAAATAATAAGAGTTGTTCTCGTTAAGAGTTCACCTTGTTTTGGAAATGTTGCCCAATTATCCTTTGGTTTAGAACCTGTTTCAAAAGATAACATTATTATCCGAATAAAGATAATATCAAACACTGATTACTTCAGCAAATTATTTTTTAAATTATTTAGATGTTGAGCAAACTTCAATGACCCCTATTGTGTGATAATGTGTCTTCGTAAAGCTCGAATTCAACCAATAAAACATTATTTGAAGTTCATCAACAACAATCTAATGTTATTAGTATACTCTTTGCTTCTTTGAGAGGCATTTCAAAGGTTGGAAATATTGATAATGAAGAGAATTTTATGGATCCTATATTCTTTATGAATAATATAATGAAATGAAATATATTTGTATATGTCTAAAGAAGATCTATATAATTCTGTTCATTGATATATTCTTTGATTCGTTGAATCAAAACTTTTCCCACCAACATTCTGTAGGATAAGAACAAAATTTGATGCTAGCTTTTGTCATATTTTTTGTGAATTTTATTACAAATATTAAATCTGTAACTATCAAATAATTGCATTCATAATATGTTTTAATTGTATACATGGCTTTAGTTTTAATAATTGCAATGCTCTCTTTCTTAAAAAGATGTTACACTCTTCCGCACACCGCAGTCTTGTATAAAAGGATTGAATACATACGGAAAACTTCAAATTAAGATAAACCTCCTTGTTGGGAATTGTATCCTGAATCATTCGTAAGGTTAAGAGAATAAAATTCAATCCTATATTACAGCTTCAAATTTGGAACGCTTTATACTTTACTTAATCAGTTGCAATACGTAAAGTCTAATAACTCTTATAAATAACTCTGCAATAATACACTCCCTCAGTGCTAGGCTAAACCACCGGCGTATCAACATGTATACACATTTCTTCCTCTCAGACATTATTAAAGTCAACTGGCATGCTTTAAAATATTACATAAAAAATGCGAGTTGAGTTATTAGCATTGTTCATTTAAATGAATATTCAAGTGTTGTACACATGTATATATTAACGGTTGATGATATGTATAAAGCGAATCTTTATCAAACTTGAGTCATCAACATCCGAGCAAACAATAAACTCAGAACAATATCTGTAGTTTTTTAATACAAGCCTCCCATTTAATTACCGATCATGAAATGTTTTCATCCTTGTGTTCTGTTGACCTTCGCTTGTCTGCGATGCATGCGCATATTCTTGCCAAGTTAATTTGTTTACATTTTTGAAAAGCAATCAACAATGATGAAAAAGATGTTTCTACTCTGGTGATTGACAGGCATTTTTTGTTTCATGTATGTTCCGGTGCGTATATTGTTATAAAAAGGTCATTTCTGTCAGGCAGGGCACGTTCTTGTAGATACATCACAAGTGGAGAGCCTGAACTAAGTATTACCGCGTTTCCTTAGTATGAAATACACTGACACCAATTGCTTGAAAAATGTTCGAAAAAACTTTCATGGTTTTATCACACCTTTATTTAATAGTTAATAACCATTGACCATTAAATAAAGGAAAATATTTCAACAAACACAATTCGAAATAGATTTAGAAAAATTAAAGTATGCTAACTTCCATACTCGATAATAGTCATGCTTTCACTTTTACACACCAAATTCATTTCCACAATAACTTGGTGATTGTTGCTGTAGAGTCGTTCCATCACAGATCACATTTTAAACATGTTTCATCTGTTTCCGGGTTAAGGCATGAATCAGGCCTTCTTTTCAGGATATAATTCAGCAATTCGTCGCATCTTGGTATATTGCATACTGGTTTCTCTCATGTAATATTTCTGATTATTGATATTTGTGGAATTTTTCGTTCTCGAAGGTTAGATTATTTCATTGACTGAAAATAGTTTTTGCTTGTTACTTTTAGGTCTGATATGTCAGAAGAATGTATTTCCTAAATCAAACACTGACACCTTAATGGTTATCTTAATCCTTCTACTTCCTATCAAAGTCGTATTACTAAAGTTAAGTAGGTACGCTGGGTGTTCATCACAGTTGTGTACAAAATTTAAAGCTTTTCTACGATCTGAGCAACATTTTATTTAAAGTTTAGAAGTTATATACATTAAACGAGAAATCTCAAAGAAACTAAACACATGGTTCGAAATACAGTTCGTTTGGATCTACACTGCAGTGTATATATTTTACTACTCGATGCATTGCTGAGACATTTTGGTGAGAGTGGATATGAATTACTGTTGCGATGATGGAGGTGTAATGTATTTGTTTGACATTTAAATGTAATTCACCAGTCACCATTTCTACATGACCATTTAAAAAACTTTATTACTTTTTATTTATATCATGTTGAGATGATGTGTCGTAAATATATAATATATTTCTTGGAACATGTTCTCCAGCGTGATTATCTATTCCGAATTTTGGGATGCAGTCGATAAAAAAGTGAACAATCCAAATAAGTTTTCTTTCGTAAATTGGTAATGATCTACGCACATTGTGCTGTAAAATAAGACATATAATTGCAACAAAACTTGCAACAGTGATCGATCATTATCTCTTTTGAGTTTTGTTATTACGTTCTAATACTGGTATATCATTTATAGAAAACTCTCTAAATGAACAATATCATAATCGTTTGATGTGTATAATTTGGTACCCTATATACTCGCATATACGAAATTTAGTCAACAACAAAGTTTTTGGCTTGGATACTGAAAACTTCCACAATAAGGTATTTGAAATAGTTTCTCTAAAATCAATGCACATATGCATTTTTATAACGTTTGCTTAAGTAGATAATTTTCATTCTATTGATTCTCCATTTTGAAGGCAATTTCCACATATAGCATATAAGCATTTGTTTCGTTCTTTTGATGATGTTGCAAGATAAGGAACTGGATCTTCAGACTTTATTCATACCTGTTACTTTTAAACGGCCTGTTTGATGCATTGTTATGAGATACAAATGTTCCATTTGAGGCAGATCAATCGTTAGCAGACAGAATATTTTCTTAACGTGATTTTTTAAGATAAGAAAGAAACGAGTATGATCCCTAGACGAATTGATCTGAACAAACCATGAGGAGCTAACATGCTTACGAATGATTAGTATTTCCGTGTCAGCGTATATTATTCCTGCTTTGGTTCCGGTTTGTGGCACTCCATGTTGTACATATGGTAGTTTATTACACAGTACAAGCAATAATTGGATTTACTGAGTCTTGATTAAAGATGTATATATTTAGAACATGTAACATGTATATACTTCCAATTTAAGTAGTTTAGGTTTTAACATAGTAAGTTAGTGCAAGTTAGTGCAAGCCAATAGTTCAATTATTCAGACATAATTTCTCCTAAAGGCATAGTAATAGATTTGAAAATTAAAATCCTAACTGGGACATAAATATTTGATTAGATTGCTTCATAAGGTAATCATAATATCATCGTTTTTGATGAACTGACATTAACCATATTGCACAGACTGTGAATTCCCTATGTTCCATGGGCCAAAAGGCCTAAACTTTATGAATAAACACACATAGGAATTAGGTAAAGAGATGATTATATATTATAATGTATAGTGTAAATCAGTTTTATAGGTCATGTTGTATCACTACAGCGTTGTTTCATGCAAGGTGCAAATGTTATTGTGATACTAGATGACCTCTAAAAACCGTTACACTATACATTTTACCAAGCTCCACGTATCAAATGTTGAGCACTTTCCCCACTTGTTACAAGGCCTAACTACTCATATATGTGTTTAGAGTTAGTGTGCATTTAAAGTTGAATACAGCTGTAATCGTGTTAGGTTTCAATGGTCTAATTCCTGACTTACAGGTCCTTTTCATTGTATCCATGTGTTGGATGAGTCGATAGATGGCCGAAACATTAGAAAGTGTGTTTCCTTTCATAACTGACTGAGGAGTATTGCACGTTCACCAAGGCTTACTTAACATAAACCATTTGTATATTCCTCCAAAGAAAATAAAAAGGTTTTCATCGAACCTCCCTTCAATTTGTTATGCTCAAGTATTGCATGATAGTATTTAAAACAGTCAAATTTTCTTTCAATCTCTTGATGCATTGCGCTGTAAGACGATCAATGCATCTCATAATCCATTGAAATATCAAATGATGTGCATATTGTTTATGATTCAAGGTGACGATCTTAACTTACGGATTCCTCTAAACTTTATTTGATAATAATTATAGTATAGGATAACAGTGAAAGAACTGAATTTGTTATTACGTTGAAACCAGTTATAACCAATTCAACACTCAATTTAATATGAAAACTATCTCTGTTTTCTTATCACCAGTCTGATAACACGAGGCAATATTGGTCAAATCAACACTAACCTCAAAGATCAAAGTTGTAGGCTATACATACAGACGGGACAACATTTGTTTTTACAGAATGATAAATGCAAACATTGATCCAATGATTCAAAATGTTGTACTTGATGAATTCACAAGACCATCTTAAATTGACGGTTATTTCGGTAGAAGTGGTCAATATAGCCTTTGAATGGAGAGAAAATGAATTTAAGAATTCAAAAGGAATAACAATTTCAGACATTGCTATTGGCAAAGATCAATCTTGCACTCATCGAGAGGCAAATAATATATTGGTTAAACACCTAACTCATGATAATATTTACAAAAATGGTAGAATCGCGAGATTTTGGAATATTATCTTTGGTTATTATAGCGATAAACCTATTTGTTCGAGAACAATATTATGGTTAATACTGAAATCATAATGAAACGTGATAATTCAAGTTAATATCCATCATTACTGCTAAATTTACCATTTCTTAAATAGATGTGTTTGTATCTGGGAGTCTATGATAATAACCGTTTTCTATGTCATTTTTCATTACCGGTACTGTATGCTGCTATCTCAAAAGGACCTCAATCCTCAATGTCTTAAAGAAAAGGCTCCGAAGGAGTCACAATTAACACTATTTCATTGATATCAAGAAAAGGGGTTCTCTAAAATGAAATAAATAATCTAGAATAAAATAAATAACCTTCACACAATTTTTATTTTATTTTGCTCTTGCATACATGTGTAAATGTGAAATTAAGCTAAAGGAAATGGTATATCACTGTCAACTTTCACTTAAGATGTTTCCTTCTCTGGATACAGTGAATTTGAATAGGTAACATAGGCTTCTCTGAGCGATGTGCAAAACATTATTTTTGACAGCTATCCTAGAACGTCAATTTGACGGCTTTATGTTCTAAGGAAAGAGGCAACTACACCATTATTAACTTCTATTTAAGCAACACAACCTTTCAATCTAAAACATATTTTGAAAAAAATAGTTTAGAACCAATCGTCTACAAGTAAGTACATGATAATGATCATAACTCTCTTTTAGTAATTTTGAAAACACGAATACTACCAAGCAATATAGCGTTAATTAAAAGCGACAACTCTGTACATTAGACCTTTTGTCGTATACCCATTACTCTTTCCAGCCACAGTATTCTATTTAACGCTGTTGAACATAATTTAACGCTTGGAACGTTACAAGAACGTATTTTGCTGGAAAACAAAATCATAGTTGAGTGTGTATTTTAATTAAAGCATGGTTGATGCTGGTAAGTCAATAAGTTCCCCCAACAAAATATAAATGCATATGACTCATCGATACATCAAGGCTATAATCTATAATCTGTAAATGCCATCACAGCCGTATTGTGCGAGTGTTTAAATGAATATTTAATGTTGTGAGCTGATTATGTACCTTGTCAATATAAATGATCTATGTCAACAAACATTTTGTTAGAAATTCAGTTTCTGTTTAATTAACTTCTACACCTAAATTTATGAAAATATTTTTTGTCGGAGGAGAGCATTGATCATCGTGCAACAACTCAGACCATCCAATAAACTGACCTTATTAGCAATTAAGACTGACATTATTACCTAATTTAAAACAATTAAATAGTTTCATAAAATATTGTATTGTTATGTAATTGATTTGACTACTGTGCCTTGTTATTTGGTGGAAATAATTAAGACATGACACAATTTCGCTAACATTTAGCAGCAACTTATACGATGTCATTTCTCAGATGCCTGTATATTGTGTATAACGGTTCGAGGGATGTTTTGAGTCTGCTCTGTGTATTACATCTGTATGTATAGCGATGTATCCAAACATGATCATCTTCCCCGAATTCCTACCATCTGTGAGTTGATTGTTTATAATTGTCAATGAGGAACTGTAATGGCAAAATTCAATATCAAAGATTGGGAAACGGATATATAATTTCTTATTTCATGAAAATATTGTTCCATTTTCGATTCGCCAAAGGAAAGAACGATTTAATAGATTCCTAAATTCTTCTAAAAGATTTCCGAAGGTTATTATTGGTGACGTATGAAGTAAGATGTAGGAACAGAATCCTTTATGTAAAAATAAAACGCCACAAACCTTCATCTTCAATTTGCCTATATTCATTCACTAAGCTCGATGTTTCTTATTTTGAAAGAGTGGTCAGTATTATTGTTGTTCACTCCATATTTGCTCTGATTGGTCTCAGTCTGTCAGTCCACATTAGACGATATCTGCATTTTTTATAAAGGATTCTGGTAGTCTCTTGGCATTTGTGAGTGACTTAGAAACCTGTTTGAAGTCCATAGCACGTAATTCTGCTATAAGCTATCAATGAATTGAATTTGACTTGTGAAGTTCTCATGCTAAATAAACCAGTAAACACATTTTATTCGCAAATCCGATATGGAAATAAAAAAATTAAATTATAATATTTCTTATGCTAATGATTATTTTGAAATGTTGTAGAATTTTCTTTTTACTTTATCTATATACATGTTTATTACCTATATAGAGGACAGACATTTTTTCAGATCTTCAAAAACTTATCGTCCTTGACATACACTATAAATAATTTCTTTTTTTTTTAGTATATAGGTTCACTGGTAATATCAAAATGTGAGTTTTCTTATTGACTCAGACAATACCTGACCCATCAGTTTTGCATTGCGTCACAACTTGTGAAGAAAAATTACTTTTTGTCCCACCATCACCACTAATTATATAATATCTTTGAGTAATGACTTTTTATAGTCCTAAGGAATTTTACTTAACAGGTTGCGACATAACATATTTCGTTAAAGACCAAACACCATGCTGTGCTCTGAAATGTAACTTTCTCATCACGCTTTGTTCCAGTAAAGTCGTTCTAATTAAGACCACACTGCCACACACCGACTTTCACTAAGGTTAACCTTAACTTCCATTTATTAACATTTCCCTTACCTTAAGGACTTCGTCAGGATCACGTAAGGGCGTTTTGAAAGGAGGACCCGTTAACTTTATATACAATCGGTTCGAGAACACTAAAAAAGGAAAGTCTTTTGAGACAAAATAAAACTTAGTTGACAGTGCTGCTTTTATAATCACCATTTTGAAGATATATGAATAATTTTAGTATAACACCAACATAAGTCACATACTATACAATGACAGAAATACAATAATTTATTATCATATCAAATAAAGCACGATAAGGACAGTTCCTGTATCAATAAGTTTGACCAAAAATTGTATAGTGATCAATGCCCAGAGGAAGATAGTGGCTTCTTTGGTTTATCTTCTTAACATCATATTTCTAGGCTACATGTACCTTAGCTCCCAAAAAATGATTTTTCAAGAATACTACCAAAATATTCATTTTGTTGAAACGGGAAATGATCCCTGAAACTTGCCGTTTGACATCGATACCCAATTAAGTATAAGAGATAACTGTTTGCTCAGTAGCAAGTCTTTTAACCTTGGACAATATAAGTCAAATACGAACGAACCATCAGGTTAAAGCTACATGTTGTCGTTCCGTACACGTCATTATGGCGTGACAACACTTAGGGTTTTGACTCTAGATTTCGTACTTAATGTAATTACAATACCTATTGACAGTTAGTTCTATAGAGATGGTCAATGCTGCCTTCTGGTTCAAAATAGAATAATTTACTAGCTTTCCGGGAAAGTATTTAGTCAGTTCAATCTTGCACTCTCTTGAGATTCACATAGCATACAAACTCATTTGTAACGTAGCAGAATATTGTATATTCAAACCTCATTTCCATCTCATAAACACAAAGTTACACATGAATTAATGCATTATACAGGGAAACTCAGTAACCCTAGATGTATGAACCAATATCTTTTGCTTCTGTATGCGTTACAAAGACCAACATAAGTGTTTGACTTACAATACATGTAAATTAGATAAAAATAAATGAACCATTACAATTTAAGTTAAACCTTTGGTGACACTTTACTATGTTCGTGTATATACCATGGTTTTATGGTTTTTAAGAGTTTTTAAACGTTTTTATTTATTACACGATAAAAGTGATATTTATGAACTCATTTCTGACGAAAGTCAATAATCTGATATAACCATAACATCTAAACATACCATCAACTCTTTATCCCAGATAGACAACAGTTTCCATATGTATACTTGACAGCAAGAAATAAAACTTGCTATAACCTTTAGGCTCACTCTGATCCTGGGAGGTATATTTCTTACCAAACATTTGGTTTCTATTTACCTCCAGTTTATTCCTTCTTTCAGCTGATAACATCATGAGATGAAAGTAATGGTCAGTATTAGCCTCTTCATTTCTTATTTTCACTCAGACGTCTCAGTCTGTCACCCAACATTAGAAGAAATCTGCAATTTTGTATGAAAGATTCTACCTGTCTCATCTCATTTTCTAGTGAATATGAAACATCTTTGAAGATCACATGCTGCTCTCTTGTATCTTCAAAAGGAGGATTAATCAAATTCTGCCTTAAAGGTATATAATGACTCTGGCTTTTAAAAAATGATATAAAAATAGTCACTTATCTTTACACTGCAGTAGCATTAACAAACTTTTGCCTCTTGGTATATTGTTACAACTGTCAAAAGTCGCTTAGTCAGTAAAAGATTTTAGGTATGAAGTTATGTTGATATCATCAGTATGCAAGTACACTAAGAACTGTCAAAATATTACATTTACGTTTCAATCAGTATAAGTATTCTAGATGTTCTGAAAATACAGATAACAAATTATTCGCATACATATATACACTGCATATGTTATTGACTTAAAAGGACAAGGCTTGCACGAACAACGTTTGTCTCACCATCAATTGTTGCTATAAACTCGTTCCACTTCAGATCACATTTCATACATGTGTTAAACACGCACCTTAACAGATACCATCAGTTAGAGAACTTATAAAGAGGACGTCTGCTGTCTGACAGAAGGATTACTGAAAACGAAAGGATGGTTTATTTTAGTATGAAGACAAAGTTCCTTTTTACACATTACTACAATGTAAGGTATAAAGGATACATCATCGTAAAAAGCAATAAATGTTAATCAGCTCTTATGAGGAGTTAAGTAAACACCAAAAAAATGTAAAATTGTAAGGAAATATAAATTTAGAGAATAAAAAACGAATATACATTACGCTTTAAGAATTTACAAACTATAACAGGATAAACAATAGCGGAGAATTCCTGAAAATTTGACTGCAGTTGTGAACAGTTTTTTTTCTAATAGCAATGCTGCTAGCATGCTTGAACTTCCCAGCAATCACATTTTATGGTGAAACCCTTTCTTTTATCTAAAGTAAATAGACGTTAAATATTACCTCTATTCTGTTCTGAACAAACATTTGAATAAACTCCTATTTGTCCCAACGTATTTAAAACAGTTCATAATAGTTAACCATAACCAAATAGCAATACAAAAAAAACCAACTATATAATGTATTTAAACCAGTAATAAAAGTTTGTAAGGTAGGCATAGGACTACCATATGTGATTTAGTACGAAAGTTATCTCTGCTTGCTTAGAATCAGTTTAATAACAGTGGGCATTATAGGTCACATCAAAACAAATCTAAAGGTTAAACCTACATGTTGTACCTTCAGGCATACAAACATAGATATCGACTCTAAAGTGTGCATTTCATGTAATTGCAATACCATTTTGGATGAACAATTAATGTTTTAGAAGTTATCAATTGCCTTTGAGTGGAGAGGGAAACTGAACTAGGGACTTACAAGAAAAGCAATCAGGAATTGATATTCTCAGACACTGCCAATCTGGCAATCAATCAGTCAATTTATGATTTTCTTTCGTCGTGAACTAACTTTTAGATAGGAAATTTATGGCGATTGATTTATGTAATATTGAAAGTTGCTAGTTATATGTATAAGCGTCCACAAAATATAGTAGACTGAGCTGATACATCTGTGCTTTTAAGATAAGAATATTGCTCAAAGCAAAAGTAATAACAATGCTATTGTTGTTGGCAGCTTTTAAGCAGTAAACTTAGCACCTTTCAAACCTGGTACAGGTCCGAAGTGTAGGCCCAATAAATCTAAATTTTTTTGGTATTGCAAAACACTCTAGAAAATAAATGTAAACAGCTACTGGCAATCTATCGCTTTTGTTTCATATCAATATTTGATAATGGAAGGTGCAATTTTGTATTTTGGAGTAAACGAAAGAAAACAATGTCTCGCTGTCGACTTTCATTTCAGCGTATTCCATCCTGTGGCTGAATATATATCTAAAACTGGTGTAGAAATCGCTGGGAAATGTCCGAGATGATAATCATGAAAGACAGTTTGATGTTATCGTTGTATGTGGTCCAATAGAGAGAAACTAACTAAAAACTGTATCAGCAGTAAGTTCTATTTCTCCGATGCCATCACTCGTGTTTAAGTTGTTTGTGAATTACTTGCATATCATTCTTAAACTTGCACATTTCTATATATTGCTTTTAACGTTGATATGCTATCACTATATTCAATCATTATATATGTATGTGTTATTGTTCCCTGCAGTAGACAAATAACTAACTCACTAACTAAAATTTCATTCTTACCATTGACTCTCTCTCTCTCTCTCTCTCTCTCTCTCTCTCTCTCTCTCTCTCTCTCTCTCTCTCTCTCTCTCTCTCTCTCTCTCTCTCTCTCTCTCTCTCTCTCTCTCTCTCTCTCTCTCTTCTTTAGATATACCTGAAAATGGTCTTTCAAAAGTTGTTTGAAACAATGTGTTAAGACCCTGCTACCTGTTAATATTCTTCATTCGGTGAATGATATCTTATGTGATATAACAAATAACCTACCAGCATTTCATGTTTATCATCAATTGTCAGCTACAGCATTCAATTGTCTTGAATCTAAACAAATTAGTGCATGAATATGTGTGAAACATCACGGTAATGTTACAACGGTTCGAACGGTTTCACATATTTTCACATCATCATGAATTCAACAGAATGTGCTTTTCTTAACACCATTCTTTCATGAATATTCTTTTCCCTTTTCATAAGTAAAGCAAAATTTGCATCAAAATAAAACAAATTGGTCAAAACTTCACAAAGTGAAGGTCTATAGGTCAGAGATAAACAATAAACTAGAAACAATCATAGAAACCAAAAAATTAACGTTTAGAACTACATGGCACGGTGTTTAGTGTATTTTACTGTGAAATGACAAGGAGTTAAAGGGTAGATTGAAAATTTGTATATTTGAAATATTTGAATACTTCTATTTATAGCATCATAATAACTCTCTTCACTACTATTCTATTCTATATTATAATAAAATGAACAATTCTGGAAATGAATTCATACACATCTTTGTTGTGCTAAGGCGTGTTCTGAAGGAGCACTTGATGTAGTGAACTGATTTCCTGCACTTTGTCAAAATAGGTATGTCCCGAATTTCAATGTGTGAATAATAACAATCTCTATTTCAACAAACCTTACATTTGAAAAACTTAATTACTCTCAATTACATTAACTCAAAAATAGGTTTGTATTTTGCAAAGCAAAACATACATATTTTAGCAAATACACAGCTACACAAATACAAAAGACTGATCAGCTGACCTCATTAGCAAGTAAGCTTATTTGGAACAATCAACATACAAGAGACGTTTCGTCTTTATTTATTCTTTTTTTAATTACAATATTACTGGTTTGACAACATCTTTTCAAAGGTGCGGGTCATTCGAAACTAAGGTTGCTTTACTGTTTAATTACGGATGAGCTTTCAGTCAGCATGTTATCATTTAATATATGTCAATGCTGTTCTTTCAAATCTTTCAAAAGGGGAATGGTGCATAGAATTTATTAAGTGTGCAATGTTTATATTCATTAACCTACAACAGAAGAACGATATACAATACTGATCAAATATTGACATAGCTGAGTAACATGAGCATGATCGACTATAACCAAACTCCTGTAAACTGCGAGATGCTTGTTGACTGATGTCAAAGAAGGACCTGCCCAAGCGCAGTTCAACAGCTGGTCCTGAGTCCCATTAACTGTATCTGTTAACTGTATACACTGGCTCAGTCAAACTAACATCCGCATTATGAACTAACTTCCAAAGCTATCAATGGTGTTCATAGGGGAGAGTTGGCTGTTGGCTGAAAGTATAAATGTAACAAGTTAATCCCTTTTTTGGTCAAACTTGGCAACAATATACTCTTTTTAAAGGGGCAGTAGCAAGTTTTTAATGATTTATTACTTTATTTTTCCCTAATAAACATTACTTTATGTCAAATGTATTATCTTCAGGGGGTCAAAATATTTCATTCCTCAACCCGATCATCCGTAGTCATATCAAGCAAAAACCACTGGCAGCCAGTTTTGTGTGAACAACTTTTAATCATTTGAGGCAGGGGTATGACTTTGTATGGCTTAACCAATCACGGGACATTCATTTTAAAACGGCTACTTTAGTTTCGTTAAGCACTTTCTTTATATGGAAAAGCGTGCTACTGTCCATTTGACAAGCAACAAGTACGCAATGAATATTTAGTATATTGTTAAAGCACATAAAGGACACATTCAGCTTGATAGTGTTTAATAGCATGAATAACAGATATTCAGATAAATGAAGGTGCAAATGTAAAAGTAACGAAAGGATTTCAATGTAAGGTATGGGCATTTAATTTGCTATGAAAATTAAAAAACCAAACGAAATATCTAAAGCGCTCTTTGTTTCATGAAACGCAGATAGTTCTGAAAATATTCAATCAAGATGTCTTTTTATTTTAAACTGGATATCTGGAAGACAGCACATATATCTACTGATGCTTATCCAAGCTATTCTGGAACTCTCTACTACTTCAGACAAAGGGCATTCGGCTCGAAATTTCCTTTCTTATTCATGCTTCCAAATAAACCAAGTTTCAGTGTAATTATATAACCTTTGTCATTTCTGAAGATTCTATTTTGAATATTTGACACCATTGAAAACAGATATAATCCTGTACTCAAATATGTATGTATAATGCATTTAGTAAACAAAGTCATCTACACAAACCATAGATTTTTTTCACTTTTGATATTTCAATTGTGGCAATGTTCTTTCGTTCAAGCTCTCACCTACATAATCAAGCTCTCACCTAGAGGCTCCAATTATACACCTACACACCCGATGAAAAATGAACAAAAACTATATTTATCTTTCTTCTTCAGAAAATATAATAAATTGATATTTACTTTAGACTCAAACACAGTCATCTATTCCACCAATTACATAATGGTTGTCACGAACGTCTTAACACTACCGAAAGATATATAAACTCAATTATAAGTAGTTCTGATAACTATTTTTGAGAGCAAGACATTAATCTGTGACATCTATGATATGATCTAGGCTCAGTCAGTTGTGGTCTTTCTTGGAATAAGAAAACTCTTACCATGTGTGTTTTACGACATCATACATCCAGCTTCTATTTACCTCCAATACTTTCGTTCCCTTACCTAGAGGCCATGGGGGATGAAAGGAATGAACAGTATTTGCCATCTTTCACTTCTTGTTTGCTTCTTGACGTCTCAGTCTGCCATCCCACATGAAAAGGAGTATGCAATTTTGTATAAAGAATCTATTGATCTCATCACATTTACGAGTGATTGAGACATCTCTTTGATGTTTCTATTTTGACGTCCAATGGCATTATTAAAATAATTCTATTTAGACATGAACAAACTTGTGCATGAAGTCATAAGGTTACCATAATAATGGTAATGCAAATATGTTTGATCGTTCGAAACTCTTAATATAGAATGAATAAGTAGAATAAACATAAAAAGTTTCCAACTTTTTGTAGATTTTAGTATCTAAAAAGTATGTTTTAAGAGACATGAAACATAAAGCAATGTTCTCACATGCTAAAAGAAACTTTTGATAGTGACTGATGTTTCGTAATGATTTACTCGCTGATAACGTCAATTTCACTTGAGGTAGGCAGTTATAAGTTCTCGTTCTTACTTGTATGATAAATTATACACCAAACACCATCATCTGAAAATATGTATAAAAGGGTATACGTTTTACAAGACTACAAAGAAATCTTCCTGTATACCCAAAATACTCACATATGAAAGAGCTTGTAAACGGGGATGTACTTGACAGACAAGACCGTAGTTTTGAGTGCGCGCGACGCTCATCCTGTTTCCACTTCAGAATAAACAAAGCAGGTTGTTCAACGCCTCCACATGATAAGTGAGCAATTGATGGATGTTTCTGTCTGATTAGAGTAACACAAAGTTGTATCTTGATTTATTTATATTGATTTCTCTTGTTGTCTATTTGTTTAATTGTCAACTTTCTTATGAAAAATACATGGGAACGAGTCTATCGATCTGCTCCGATACCATGAAACAACATGCTAGTCAAATTTCTTACGTGTACTAGGGCAACCGCCCAAGGCTGAGTGTCTGTCAATTTGAAGCGTAACTAATTCTTCATACTTCTCATCTTCAAAGCTTAATCGTGTTTATTCATGAAACTTATATAAAACGAAGCGATTTTATACACGTCTTTAACTGATATGGGGTTTTTTTTCATAACGAATATATAGATTGTGATCTTACTCCAAAGCAAAAAGCCACTTGTAATCGACATGTATTTCAATAGATTCAATTTTTTTCAAGGTAAATTATCTTACATGAACGATAATACAAGTTCACACAGTAACCGTAATATTTATTGTGTTGAAAACAGTAGAGCTAACATAACAGAGCTAAGATGCCATTTGATTGCAATAGACGGTAAGATACCTATCCCTAGTTGTTTAGCATCATATTACTCACATCTAGACAAATTTTAAAGTCAAAGTTACCACCTGAAACTTCAGGCACGACACAATGATTTATGATAGAAAGAAATATCATTCAAGTGATGTTGATTCATAATTTCGCACTTCATATCAATCATCAAATTACCATCTTGAATTGACTGTTTTTTCTTTAGAAGTAGTTTATACTGACCTTGAGTTAAGAAATACTAGGGGCTGACAAGAAAAGCAGTCTGAAATTCTGCTTAGACAGTGACAGAGGCCAAAAGCAATTTTACATTATTTCAAGAGTAATTTTGACTTACATACAATAGAGCAAAATATAATTTTGTTTATAAAATCTTCAAACCCATTTCTACACACTGAAGTTTATACATATCGAATTGCATCAAATGAAAACCTAATAATTCTATAACTATAAAAGTTTCAGTATCAACAGTTGGGCACTGCTTAAACCCGCTTTCACCTCTGGTTTTACAGGTACACTACCGCTCTTTGCAATTATATAGAGAAAGCAATGATAACATGAAATAAGAATAATCGTGTCACTGGTCAATGTCTTCAGCTACACTAAAAGTAGTGCTACAGCGTTTTGCTCCTGTATGACATTCGTAATTTTGGACTGACGGTATCTAATTTTTTTAATAATGATCACAGGAAAATACTGTACAAGAGATACACCAATACATTATACAAGTTATTAATTTTTTCTAAACATTTACCTAGTATCTTTGGAAAGTTGCTTGTCACCAGCAAATCGAGCATAACGGGAATTAAATTGTATGTATATGAATATGTTTACGTTTTTTTCATTTTCATATATATTACGATGTATTTTCATTCAGATGAAATTTCCCTGTGCAGAATACACATTCTTACTGAAAGTCTGTTGAATAACTAGCATTGCGTTTGTGGACAACGTAATTCATGAAAACATTATATTTAGAGCCTATTTGTTTACCTTTTCCTGACGGCTTGTCGGGCTCTGCCAGACTTAACTCGAGCAGGAAATACATCTCTTTCATTTTCACGACTTACACATTCTTATTTAAGAGATATTCAGAACTAGGCCATAGTCAAATAGTCTAGAGCTTTTTGCTACATGCCACAGCTGAGTAATTTATAACGGTTTTCACTTTAAAGGCGGCATTTTTTTCAAAGATGTTATCTAGGCCAGTTCATCAATATTAAACTACTGACACAGTGAGGTACGGGACATATTTCTGCCATGTTGGTTTGCTGTCTAATTCATAAAAGGTAAACCAATATTTAGACATACTCTACTACAGGCATGATATTTTACAATGGTCATTCTGTACGAATCTCAGGACAATAAGTGGGATTATTATAGCCTTTGAAGAGACAATGTAAGAGTTATTGGAGACACATGTGTAAAACGTATTCAAAAGTAACATTTGATCGAGATGTACATATTGTTAATGAAAATAACCTTTGAATTCTTATTAGTCCGTTGTTCTGACAGAAGGAGGTATTGAATAGCGATACATGTATGAATCAAACAATCGGACAAATTCCTTGGCTTGTTAAAACCAATTTGGGAAAGTAACTGGTAACTTTTCTTAAGATAGAACAATTGATTTTAGTTCATTGTTATTGATATAACACAGCTATCATTCAAGTCGATTGTAGTTTGGATTTTGACGTCTGCATATGGAGCTTTTCTTTTAAATTAATTGAACAAGGTTCAGAAAAGCCGAACTGAAATGAACGCAAAATAGTCCAGTGTTTGTATACTATCATGATGAATCCGCTCATGTTTGGTCGACATCTGCGACCCCGAGGAAGATAGTAAGGAAGATTTACTATCGTGATAATATTTGCGTTTGATTTTACTTTTTCTTTGTCCAAAAATGGTTTTCATAAATTTCGGAAGGAATAGTAAAGAAATTTACCAAATAAAACTACGACACATGATTGAATAGGCCTATAAAAATTTTTATCTCTAAGTGAGGTCGACAATCATTTTGGCAAAGTATCTTTAGGAATTCATTGATATTTTCAAATTTCAAAGTAAAATTCTGAACGGGGGCAGATAAATAAATCAGCTGTAGCATAAACAGAAACATTTGCCGTTATGAATATATAAATGACATATCCAAATCATCGAATCATGTGAATTCATTTCAAGTACTCCTAAAGACTTAAAAAATGACAAGTTTATTTTCATACAAAACCGTTACAACAACAATAGTGTTAATTTGTTAAGCTATTCAAAAATTAGCAAATCATTTTTCACTTCCAACATTCCGCAATCTTTGAGCTCAGACAAAAGCGATATGTACGCGGACCTGTGATTGATTGAATTATTTGCAGGTGAAATGTCACTATCAAGGCAGTCTGAGACGGCTGCTATGGAGCAGTGGTCAGATCAAGAAACGCAGCGAGGTACGAGGGACGAGTAAATGATTATGAAATTGGACAGGCTGAGATATATGTGTGAGATAAAGAGAAAAAACATCATCCGTGTTAAGCAGTGATATGTTTTTGTTTCAACGGTGCTATGTTTTCTTTGTACCTTTCATTTTGAACTATGTCTACATCAGATAGTGTATTCGAGACATATGTGAAGAATATATCATACACAAGACATATGCTTAAAATATCTGCCCTGTACAATTGTACAATTGTAATCACATCAACACATTATCAACCTAACGCCTTATCATTCTTATTTTTGTTCGGTTTGAGTTGTTTTGATAACATGAACAACCCTACGATCTTTTTACACTAAATTATGTTGACGAATTTTAATGAGTTACATTATTCACCTGCATATGATCACTTCAAATTTTATAGAGAAAATAATTTTAAACTTTAATCTTTTTAAACAATCCCGGTAGTAAAACGTCAGAAAAGTTTAACTGACATCATCTTAATCAAGTAAATATTCATTACACAGACATGTTGTGAGATCCTACAAATGACTCCTTACCGAACAACATGTATCAACACCATCTGTAATTAATTCACCATGAAGAGCTTCAAGGAATGGCTGGCTTGCGTTCGGTATGTTCATTTGCAAGCACAGTACCATATGTCTCGGGCTGCTCATCAAACATTGACATAACAGAAAATCCACTCATTTAGAAGTGAAGACAGGCGTTCTGTAGGGAGTATACTTACTGTTGTCAATGCATCATTGAAGCAATCGTTAGTCAACCTATTTGTGTAATAACTAACTGCAAAGATTCTGCAATTCATCACAGATTATATATGCAAAGCCTCAGTCAACTCCATAATTTGTATCCATCAGAAAAAGACACCGCGCAGATTACCGCATAAAGCATTTTTATGACAAACATTGTTCCAATAAAGTATGTAAGCATTTTTGTATGTTAGAAAATTGACTTTTTAAACATGAAATAAACTGAGATTAATTTTTGGTAATAAAGATAAACAAAGGCGTATGTTGAAGCAACAAAGATAATTGTATTGCTCCATGTATAAACAGACCAGTCAACGCAAGCTGAGCCTCGCTCTGCGACTGCATTTTGGGAAATTTCTAAAACCCTGAAATCCTTTGTGTAGGCCCCATTAATGGCCCTATTCAATAGATATCAACTTACCGACATAAACAAAGCAATAACTTAATGTAAATAATAGCACACCTTATCTCCAACTTTAAGCAATATCCTATCACTGATGGAGACGAGTTGGATCGGTGTCTGTGTCACACGTGCACAGGCCATTTTTCATGAGCTGTCGGTCATGAAATGTGTCTTTACTGTCTAAACGCATGTCCTCTGCTATTCGGTGTAGTTCTTTATAACTTTCAGCTTTGTTGGGAAAGTCTTTGATATACAAGTATAGACCTCACATGCATGATAAGAAACTAACATGTCAGTAGTATTCACACTCGCAGGCACATCATGACACGTCCGACTGATAAACACCTTTCTCATTCCAACAATTTGTCTAATTTATCTGCGTTTGTGTTTCCATGTATTTTATTGTGCATGACAAAGGAATGTGTACTCTACTTTATTTGCTCATTGGCTATAGAGAAGTGTCCGAAAGAACGGAGGTAATTTTAGCCAATCATGTGACAGGATTGCTTTTGGCCCGGATGGTGGTCAACGGAACCATACCCACTAAAGTAAGGGAGACAACTCTCTTGTGTTCTCAGTATGGAACCGTCATGAACGATTTGTGTTGCATTTACTAATCAAGGGCTCGAAAATGCCGTATAGTGTTTGAATATATCGTAACACTTTATAGACCCCTCCAAAGTAAGGTCCTCGCAAGAACTCAAATCAAAGACTGACATTGAGATTTGATAGTTAGGATTTGTTTCGAAGATATACATATTATCATTAATATTGTATCAAGAAATAATGTCTCAAAATATATCCTCTTCTAGAACAGTAACCTGACCACTTGTTTTGGATACAGCCTATTTGGTGCAACTTCTGGTACCTGTTTAGTGTAGGTAAAAGCTAAGTATAAGTCAATTATTTGAAAGAAGTTACTTGAAAGCATCGGGCGTTATTAACAGAATTTCAACAAATTCAACTAATGATTTTATTAAGATTTTCTATAAGACACAAGAAAGATGCATTTCATTTTGAATACATATATTTTACCATTTTTTAATTTAGTTTCCTCCCTTTAAAGGATTTCCCCGAGTTGTTTCTTTACAGTTTATCCATTGTATTTGTAGTAATTGTAATAATCAATGATTTTATTTATTTTTCTTTTAAAAAAATAAATCGATTTTTTCAAAGACTCGACTCATCAAGTCTTATATATGTGAAACTAAATGAATAGCGTAAATGCCTTATAGGCGTCACAATCTGCACATAAGATGAAATTTATCCATCCTGAATACAAATGTTTAACTATTTGAAAGCAAGAATACATAAGTGATATTTATAAGATATCTACGCACACAAGTACATTTATGTTGATTTCTCCAGGGATGACAATATGCTTACCATTTATGTTTTGCATTACAAATTCAAAGCTCGTAAAATGTAGACTTAAGTGTATTTATAAATTGTATTTCTTAACATATATGTTTTGTTGATTGTCACACAAATTTGAAGAATATGTCATAATATATTGATACGCCGAGTATATAAACTACAACGATGATTTTTCAAAATAGCCTTGTATAACATACTTGGCAGACTCTGTTGGTTATTTCTGTTTTGGCAAGATTTTGGGGCAGAAAGAATTTTTCCATTTTTGATTTATAGGATTTGAGTACCGTCACAAATATTCAAATCGCAGATGAACCTTCAGAAGCAGATAGCATATTTGCATATTTGCTTACAATGCCTTTTCGACGCTATGTAAGCTATTCATATCGATATTCAAGATACCAAAATATCTAGAATATTAACTGTGTTGAACTAATCATGATCCTTGCCAAGTAGTCATTTGACTTCAATACTCAATCTAGTATGAAAGCTATCTATGTTTATTCAGTACCAGACTGATAACCTTGGCAAACATGCATAAAAAGCAAACATGAGTTGTTTATTGTAAATTTTGCACTTACTGCTCTCATCTTATATTGACTTATATTTCTGAGGTCGTTGTCAATATCGTCTATGTGTGGAAAAAAAAGAGTGAAAAAAAGAGTGAATTAGGGTCAATTAGAGATTTCTCAAGATATTGCCATAGGAAACGAGCAATTTACATTTTCCCCAGGGTCGTCTTGACTAATCTACAACGTAGAAAAAGCATAATGTGGGTTTGCTTCAGACTACCTAATTATATAACTTGAAATCTAAATTAGTCAGCAAAACTACCACTAGCTAGACATCACTACTCTGGATTTATAAAGCTTAATTCAAATTAGTGTCTCAATGTATTAGACTATACAACTTTATATTAAGAAATAGCAGTTATGTTTCTTATTGTTTAGGTATATTTCAAACCATTTACATCAGCATCTGGAATTGCTTGAAATGCATGAAGTTCATATGCAAGCATATATAAATGTGTATTCGGTCAGTGTTAAAAAACTAAAGGTATAACTACTTAACTGAATAACTGCCATACCTTTTTCGAGGAAATAGGGAAAATGACATTTTAGAGAAAACATATATAGAGACTTTCCGTTTATCTTGTCTATTACGCAGATGTAAGTTACTGGACAGACTCAAGCAACAACTACAACACGGCAAGCTTTGTCTAATAGATAGAAGATGAAATATAAACTATGGCCTGATTTCTAAACATATTTGCTGACAGCTAAGTAGTTGATAATGGTTTTAGCTCTAAAGATTACACACAAAGAGTTTCCATAGCCAATTTATCGATACAAGACTATCCGTGTTCGTTATCTACTTTTTTCTGGAGTTGGCATATTAACAAATAGCATAAGGGAAATTTCTAAAAGCTCAAATTCCGGATGTTAGTTTCATCTCTGTGTGGTATTTAGGTAAAATGAAAATTAAATTAAAAATTAAATGCAAATAAGGTAAGGTAAATGTTTTAGCATAAGGCATCCTTAAACCCAGGACTGTATTATGACATTTGCATTCACGTTGGTGAAGTTCTCTTCACCACGTACTCATTCTAGTTTAAGATGCTTGGAAACACAAAAGCTAAAGAAGTATTACATATTGTATACAAGACTTGCCGCACAAAGAAAAACAAGGCTTTAAGCATCAAACTTGAGACACTAACAATATTTTTAATGTTATAAATACCAAAAACGATGACATTTTTAAATTTGAAGAAGCTTATATATTAATTGTTATTATTTGAATATCATTCATGTCAATAGGAATGTTTTAAATCAAAATGATAATAACAAATAATATGTCATTCAAAATGACAGAGTATATACAATAGCGAGTTTTCGACACTTTGAAAGGGGGGAACAATATTATTATTATTATACCACACAACATATGATCGTTCATTGTGAAACCATATATTTAAAAACATGTTTTATGCAATAAGATACAAATTGATCTTTTTCGTTAAATAGGGAAACACAACGCAAAAGGATAATTTTCCAAGAGAGGAGATTGTAAGACAAGTGAATGAATATGAAATGTGACAGGCTAAGATACATGTGTAAGATAAACAGACCAGAACATTCTCGTAGTTGAGCAGTGATATGTTTTTGTTTCTACATTACACTGTTTTCTTTGTACCGTTCATTTTCAATTATGTCTACTGGAGCAGATGGTGTACGATATCTGTGGTCTTATCCTCTCGCTCCTACTAAACATTGACAACTTACATGTTCGTATTACTCTGATTTTGACTTATTATGTGTGGACTAGAGGTACTTTCGCACATGTTATTGTGACTGCGAGCCTTAAGGAATATACATCACATTTAAAAAGACACAATTCTGAATTCAATCAAACTTGAAGTTAACAAATGTTCTCTAACTACTACATTATTATTATACATCACTTACATTTTTGGATGCTCAAATGCTACACTTTCCTTGTAGGATTCGAAACCATAACCTCCGAGTCATGCGTCACTGCCAGGATTTGCCGATTTCGCTTTAATGAATTCGAATATGGCCATGGGTTAAACTCATGCAGAACTTGACCGGAAAATGTACTATTGCAGGTGTAATGTTCCAAATATAACAATGTATTCTTTTTCTTCTTTTTTTATAACTTTATTCATTTTTGTTCATGAACATACAAATTCAAACATGCATATCAATATAGAAACAAGAACTTGACCGGAAAATGTACACAAATGTGTACTATTGCAGGTGTAATGTTCCAAATATAACAATGTACTCTTTTTCTTCTTTTTTTATAACTTTATTCATTTTTGTTCATGAACATACAAATTCAAACATGCACATCAATATGGAAACAAGACATTTCTACTTAGTATTGGACAGAAAATGGACATAGTATAATAAATTATTTTAAAAAAAGTATAACTATTTATGGATGGAAATTATTATCTGTACATGTACATAATATTTTTTTCAAAATGATGTCCTTTTGGATAATCGCTTACAACGAGAACAAATTGTGACATGATGACCAGAATTTCATAAATTTTGAATAACAACATTGAGTATATGAAGAATATTTTTCTATGTTATGTATGTTGCGAATATCGTTTTTAATGTGTGGGATGCTTGTTAATTTATTTTGCTGTTTTACTTTAAAAATATTATATTTTATGATTATCAGAATCAGATTTAGGACATTATTTCTGTTTTCTGGGTTACAGTTTGATTCGATCCAATTTGTCGTTTCTAACCATGTATATTTCTATATTTCGCAATCATAAAACAAAGCAATGTTTTAGCGCTTTCACCAGAGAAGTCGCATTTTCCATAGTCTTTATAGCCCATTTTAGGTGGTACTTTTTATTGATTCGATTCCTGTTATGTAATGCATAAATTTTGATCTTAACGAGATGACTTTCTTACAATTGCTTTTCAGGTGATACATGGATATGAATCACATACAGACATTTATATTAATCAGCTTAAATGTGTTGTCATCCAAATGGTGGTTGATACAAGGACATTCAATTCTCCATGATGAACTTAAAGACCATTATCAATATCCAAATATCCAAGATTGGATGCATTTATAAACTTTATTATCAAGATTAAACTGCCAATAAACAACATCACTGTAAAACCTTTGCTATGGCAGTTATTTACTTATCATAATATCTATAAATCAAGCCCTCAAGGCATAATCTAACGCTGGGCGAGTCAATACTTGTTTCGACTTGATGAAAGCAAAGAAGGGGTATTGATTTGACATCCAGTGCTTGATGTTGTCACAATGATATCTGAAATTCAAAGTTATTTCGGCAGAAGTAGTCAATAAGACCTTTGGATTGAGCTATTAAATGAACATTTTTGCATGAGAACAGAATTGCGAGAATTTATCATCTACAAAACATGTTCTGTCCAAATATGTGTTCTGATTTTGACAGAGAACAAGTATTGAATTACTGTAATTAGATCCTTTAAGGGAAACTGATCGAGCGAGTCGTTTATATGTGACTTGAGAATCTTAACACAACTTTCTGCACATCCACAAAACGATGTTAATACATTTTCAATGAGTCTAATGATTCACATTCACCTATGATATATTGCTGTTAGTTAAAAGTTAACTGACATCATCTTAAGCAACAAAAAATATAATAATGCCACAGAAACGCCATTAACGTCTTAAGATAGCTTGTTATCGTACTATCAACAATAACGATGATTAGTTCATCTATCATCTGGAAAAGCTTAAAGGAAAGACTGGCTTCTGTTCTGTTCATTTGCAAAGACAATAACAAATCTCCCGGGGTACTAAGAATAACATCATAAATAAAACACTTATCTATTAGGTAATATATGCGTTATTGGTCCATTTACTGTTCCAAATTCATCATTGAAGCTATCCTAGCTCAACAAGTGTTCGACGTAAGTAATTGCAGAGCTCTTCGTGTCAACACAGACTTTAAAACAATATTTGCATAGCTTCAGTTAATTAAAAAAAATCCGAAATATACTCGGCAAAGATTACCAGAAAAGCAATCTTATGGCAAAAAGTTCAACTGGGGATATGTCAGAAGTTTTGTTTGTCAGAAAATTTACTTTTTAAGCATGAAGAAAAAGAACCAAAAAATCGATATTAGTTATTAGATTTAAACGAATACAAGTTACTGAGCAACAAAGAAAACCCTTTTACTCCACATATCTTTCACTTTATAATTATTACAGATGTACTTTATCTTCGATTGGGTGCAAACTATTGATACAGTGTTTGCTTTAACTTCTTGCAATTAATATTTTGGTTTTATTGCAATGGTAATTTTCTCCGTTTCTAATATTTCACTTGGAGGTACCTTTTTTACAATTTGTCTTTAATGATTGATTACAGGATAGTTGTAGCAATTTTCTCAAATGTTCTCTTATATCAACAATTAAATTGCATTTTATTCAAGACTCAACTATATCAAATAGTATCAAATGCAAATATACGTGATAGCAGATGATAAGTGTAAAAGCCTAGTTAGGACCATAATATGTACCCATATCATGACTTTTATTTATCTTGAAGACAACGTTGGTTGGATATTAATTATATGAAAGACGAAAATCAATTTGTGTCCTCCATCACATATATAGGCAGTGTTGATGTCTTCTGGAGTAACAAAACCGCTTACCATGGCTTTTTTCAAACACACTTTGCCTGCTTTTAACTTCAATAAAAAGAAGAAACTGTAATTTTGTATTAAACTTTTTATAAATCCCATTACATTTGCTTGTGATTGCGAGACCTCCATGTATTCTAATTTTATATGAAGTAAAATAAACTTAAAAGAATGTCATACAGTATCCACGACTTGGCCCTTGAAATAACTGATTGTATCTTTAAGTTTAATATTGTAAATAAAGAACTTTTTCGGTCAAAAGCATGGGAAACGTCACAACTTTTCAAAATAGTAAAAAAAACCAGTAATGCCGCCAAAGAAAGCAACTTTGAAAGTCTGTGATAGGTACATTAAAAATTGCATCCATCAGATTATGATACCTTTACTGTTTTGTCGGTTCAAATAAAACTAAGGGTCCTGAAATTGATTTATCAAAATGTTTGGTAGGACGCCACAAAATAACTCAAAGGGCCCTTTTTATTTAAGAGCACTATCTTGTCTAGTTAAGGAACTTCAAAAACAACGAGTTCTTAAAAGTGGTTTTTTTTTCATGACGCGAACAGAGGATATAGTCTAATTCGCTTTCAGGTGTAATTGTTATTTGTTAATTGGAATATCTAGTATTTAGTACTCTGATATTTCAAATGATGTTTTGAAGAAATTGTATATAAAATACATCAATTGCAAGATATGGAACAGTTTCTTTGTAGCTCTATAACACTATAGGTAGTATCAGACGGTCTTTAGAATCAAATATAAGAATTAAAATTGTTATTTTAAGAAATTATTATAATAACAAATATAAAAATATTATCACAAATTAAAATGAATTGAAATCAACGCTCAGATTAGTAGATACAAATAATGCATATTTTCTTAAAATCCCCTTTTTACGCTATGTTGGCTTATCATATCAATATTTTAGATGACAAAATATCTAGAACATTAACTGTGTTAAGACCGGTCATGATCCCTTCTATGTTGCCATTTGACTTCAATGCTCTGTCTAGTATGAAAGCTTTCTATGCCAAGCACTGATCTGATAACATGGAGTAACATTGGTAAGGTCAACACTGACCTTCAGGTTAAAGCTGAAGGCTGTCCTTTTAGGGGAGACAACACTTGTTTTGATGGAACCATTAAACCAAACAGTAGCTGTTGATTCTAAATTTTGCACTTGATGTAATCACAATAACATCTTAAATTGGCAGATATTTCCGAAGGAGTCAATGTTGCTTATGAGAGGAGAATGAGAGTGAATTTGGGGCTTCCACAAAAACCGCTCAGGGACTTTATTGATATATATTGACAGATATTGCAACAGACAACGAGCAATTTTTCACTTTTTCTGTGGTCAATAAGACTAATTCAATTCACAACATTGCAAAATTTATTTTATTTTACCGTCAAACCTGTTCATAAATATGTAACTGCATCATTTGAAATCTGAATCAGTGAGCAAAAATACCAATAGCTGAACAATTACCATTACCAATTACCTTGTGTCAGCGTAATATTGATCTAGTATGTGTAACAAAATACAATCACTATGCCTTAACTTGTACCTTTAACAGTGACAGTGCTGCGTATCGAGTGTTCCATTTTGCGCCATCGCTTGTTGAAAGTGCTTGAGTGATGCTTTTTCGTAACTTTGCGATGCGCATCGCTACATTGTGATGCGGTTTCTTCTGTAAATGTCTTTTCGCTGCTTTCCGTTGGCATTCGATCTTTTCGTTGGTAGGCCTGTTTAAGCTACATTAAAAGTAGTGTTTCCCCTTGTTAACATTGTTTGATGCTATCAGTATACTTTGTCCATTAGGCGGTTTGTGGTTCCTTGACAGCCTCAGATAAGACGAATTCATCGTTTTAAGATATATCTTAAGATAGACTATAGCCACAACTTTGATAAGAGCTAAGTACATGATAATGGATTTAGTTCTAAAAAAAGCATGTTTGTGAGCATACCAAGACTTATCAAAGCCATTTCATCTCTACAGACTCTTGACCTAGTGAGCAACGAGGCGATTCCGTGTTTCTTCTGGATTTTGGACATTACCAAACATCATTAAAGATGTTTCTAAAAGCTCCTGAATGATAGTTTTGCTTTATCAGAATGATGTTCAATGAGATTATTTAATGTCTGAGCTAAAACATTTTAGACTTTTCAAGGACTTTGTTTTCGATAGTTGGATTAAATTGTCCCACTTATAAAGCAAGCTGTTTCATGTGCAAATACAAAGGCAGATAGACAAAATTTAAATATCCTCTCCTTGAAGATATATTTTTTTACAGGTGTGTTAAATTATTCATGGACGTGTGTGATATGTTCTGCTCATCAATATCACACTATCATATGATATAATATATGTTTTATTTCAAGACGCACATTAGAATTGAATTCATTATATAAACACACAATGGTGAAAACATGTTAGAACTCATGTTTTGATTTTCTACTTCAGGGTTTGAATGCATGTCCACAAAGAATGCGATTTTTTATAGGGACAGAAGTAAACGAAACAAATCAAAGTTATCAATTCAAAATTAATTTGAATAAGTTGTCGTTACCTTTTTCAAGAGCTAGAGTTGTAAACATGGAAACAAGGAATCAACGATCAATGTCTCATTGTTTGCAGACACATAAGAACAGTAATATGGTAAGGGGTCATTGACATCCTCATTTGTTAAAGATTTTAAAATGGAATAATAAATCAGATCTGTCATTTAAACTTAAGTTAAAACAGGATATCAATGTTCTCAAATGTATCGACTTGAATTAAACAATAAATTCAAATAACCTACCTTACAAAACTTCGTGTTAACTGCACAGTGTAGGAGTTTTGGATGATGATTCACAAAGATTCAAGGTGGCTGGTCCCTAAGTGAGTATATAATGGGTGATCATCAAAAAAAGATTACTGAAAAAAATATCATTTGGCCTCTACATTTTTTTATTTAGGTAACCGATTCTACAAGAAAACATATTGCTTGGTATTCTTTTACCTAAATTTCAAATGGCATGTGTCAAATTTCAAATATCTTGTTCATAGGATGTGGTCACAGCTATTATTTGCAATTGAAAGACGACTCGTGGAATGTTTTGAGTGTTCTTTATAGCTATTTGCATATAACATCGAGCATCTTTTAATACTAATAAAAAACGCACGTAGCAAATTATCCAGGACATAATCAGCTAACAGTGTTCTCAAATATGACCCCAAAGATACACATTAATAACTAAATAATTAGCTTAATTAAATTAGGAATATAAAGATTGATTTTACATTTTGGACGTATCTAAAACATCAAATGTATCAATGTGGCCAGACAAGCTTTTCTAGAAAACAAAGGTAACATATTGTACAAGACATTTATACCGTTAATGGGTGAAATAATCTTCTATAGTTGGTAAACTATACTTCCCTCGCTCACTCAAAAGTTTTCTCATTTTCTCTAACTTAAAATTCCGAAGGCATATCATAAACTTCAAATGTCACTTGGATGCAGAGACAGCTGTAAAATATTCATCAATCATTAGGCAGACTGGGATAGCGTATATCTATTAACCAGTTACTTAATGAGGATCGCAGAATACTGGTCAAACATTGACATAGCTGACTGTTCACGATATGATATGCTGCAACCAAAGTCTAGTAATCTGTGAGATGCTTGTTTACTGATGTCAACGAAAGGCTTGCCAAGGCAAAGATCAACAACTGTGCATGATTATAAGCTGTAGAGATACCTCTGTCGTCTGTAATGTTATGCACGGTCTCAGACAAAATGACATCGTTATTTACAATATGAAACAAGCAGACAATTGTCACTTACATTCCTGCACGCATGCATAATGTTCAGTTTATGTGTAGAAAGTAGGAAAATAGTCGGTATAGAATTGACCGAAGTTGATTTATTAATAGTTAAAACATTCTTTGTTTCATTAACAGTGGAAACCAATTCGAACTTAGAAGATGACCAATGAGGTTTTTTTATTGCTCTGTCACAACACTGTATCTATCACACTATGATTAGGTAGAACGTATCTCTTCTAAAGCGAAATTTGGACTTGAATGATACCAATTAATATATTAGCAATGACAATAGCCACTGCCATTCAGCTAAACTATACTGGTGCTATTGATTTTAACGGTTGTTTGACAGTCTTAATTTTGGAGTTATTGTTGAGAACTGATGTTTTATGATAATCACATGTATGCACAAGTATGCATCAGACAAGCGTTAGACATGTCGTTTCTTTATATTGGTAAACAGTTAAAATAATGGACATGTACATTTTCGTGATATTCATTGTTTTCAACATGTGCATGAGTAACTAGGAAGGTTGCATGTCTCGATCATTCAAATCGAAAAGATAGGGAGTAAATTTGTATGCATAATATCATAATCACATTTTTACTTCTATACATTCTTCTATTCAACATTCATATTCCTTCTGCAGAATGTAGTTTATTACTGAATGGCTTTTGAAAAACAGCAATGCATTCGTCCACAATTCAATTTCGTAAAAAAATCCATTATATTCATATGCTATCACTTTTTGACAGCCTGATTATCTCTGTCAGAGCAACAAATACATGTTATTCTCTTTCACGACCTACTTATTCTGGCATGAGAGATATTTGGAACTGGACCATTATCAAATCGTCTAAAGCTATTTGTTACATGTAACAGCTAAGTACATGAAATTAGTTTAGCTGTAAAGACAGCATTTTAGAAAAAGATGTAAAATCATCTCAGCCAATACATCATTATAAAACTTCTTTCAAAGTCAGACACCAGTCATGTTTCTTTCATTAACTGTATCTAGAAATAGGATCATAATAAATTAGTATAAGCTAGGTATGTACCCACAGAAATGTGTTATATCAATACAAAATGTATCATCTATAGGATTCTTTGTATCTTTACAAATGTTCGATTTAGTATGTTGGAAGATTACGAAGATTATCAAGAATACAATATCTTGGAATTCTGACCTAGAAGATGTAAATCTATTTGCCATGTCAATGTTACAATTGCTCTTTATGACGGTTCGAGACGTATTTGAATCTATATGTCTATGTGCATGTAAACAATTCTTTTACATGCATGATATAACACTAATCCAGCGACATCTTTGAACACTAAATAAGATTTACATAGCTTAAAGAGGCAAACCATGAGTTGTTGGTTCAGAGAGATGTATTAGATATCAGGTATTAAGTCCTGATATTATTCGAATTGAACGACATTCAAGCAATTTTTCAAACATTATTAGGGTAACCTATCTTAAAAATACTGAACAACACAATTTCTTTAATATTCTGTAACGTGTAAGATAAAACTCATGTCATTTTGAGGTGTGATTTCGACATCTGCACGTTTTAAAAAAAATCAACTATGAATTGTCGTATTTTGGGTATTGGGGATGAATGAGGGAGATGTTTGAAAATAATGATATGTTACTCAAAACCACTTAGTATTTCTAAAGGCATTATAGATTAACGGGATCTGAATACATCGAAAACACAATTTATTCATACCACATTATCTCTGATTGTTCATCTTAAAACCATGTTTAAAACAATTTTGATACAATGAATAACAATTGTTTTCGATATAAAGAAAATACAAAAACTGAAGGGTTTCGTTCCAAGATAATGAATATTATGAAATGTGACAGGGGAGATATGTGTGTAAGATAAACAGACGAAAACATCCTGCGTGTGTAGCAGTGATATGTTTTCTTTATACCTTTCATTTTCAATTATGTCTACTTGAGCAGATGGTTAATGATATCAGTGTTCTCATCTCTTTTATTTCTGAGAGTGTTAAGAAATATATATCACATTTAAAAAGACACTCGTCTAAATTCAATCAAATTGATTGTTTGGATGTTAGGTTTTTTTACCTCATCATTTATGATTTATCACTTACGCTCTTTCGATTCTTACATGCCACACCTCCCTAGCAGGATTCGAACCAACGACCCTCAAAGACCGGCAACACTGGACGATCTATACAAATAGCTTAAAGACTCACCGATTTGCCTCGATGAATTCGAATGCGGGTTCAAATCCTCGATCAAAAATGTACAAGAATATCAAATACTGCAGATAATGTGTTCAAAATATAACAACTTTACGTAATATGGTGCTAAAATGGATGTATGTTCAGTAATCTGGTACAAGTTCGAATTTTAAATCATGCATTACTCCAATATTCCATCTACGTTCGCATTATTTTCAAAATCAACCATAAATGTCCTTAAAAACAAACCTTTGATTTAACGTGATAGTTATCTTACAATTGTTCTTCAATTATTGCTAACAGGATAATAGAAATAGATAGTGATAATTCTTTTCTTTTTATTTGTATCAAAACAATAAAATGATATATAAAAATGCATATAATAGACAATAAAAACTCAATGATATTTATGTGAAAACAATTGTCTAGTGTAATTACCTTAATCAGACCATAAACCAATACATAACTTAAAACACTTACATCCTTAGTACAAAGTTAGATATAAATCATTTGAGAGCATGACATGACAAGGATATACCTTATACCAAGACACACCAAGTGTTGACCTCTACTAGGGTAACTAAAATGCTTGCCAAGTTTGTTCTACCTCCATTATTTTACATCAAAGAGCTTGAAGGTTTTTTTGATGAGATGAATTGACAGTATTTGCTGCCTTTAGCTTCTTGTTCGCTGTCATAGATCTCAGTCTGTCAAGCCACATGAGAACAAACCTGTATTATCTAAATAAAGATGCTACCATTCTCTATGTATTTGCTCGTGAACGTGAAAAATAATGGGCTTGTCGAGAACAGAAATAGATTGAGATCAGCACTCACAACTAGATAGCCATGTGAGCATTTATCTCCTTAAAATATCTTTTTCAGGCTATGTTAGCTTGTCATAACGATAATTTAAGATAATAAAATATCTAGAGCATTAATGTAATTAAAGCATTGGGGGTTCTCTGCGAACATGCCATGCATATGTGACTTCAATATTCAATTTAGTATGAAAACTTTCTCGTTTATTTAGCATCAAACTGCTAACCTGTTGCAATATCGGTCAGCACTAACCGTTAGGTCAAACTTACGTTACAAAATATACCTACAAAGCGAGACAACACTTGTTTTGATAGAACTATTAAAAAAACCCGCAAAGGATGTAAATTCTAGATTTCGCACTCGATGTAATCACAATAGCATCTAAACAAAGTTATTTCCGTAATACAATCAATGTAGCCTTTGAGTTGAACAGAGGGTGAATTATGGGCTACCTAGTAAAGCAGTCAGTGCTTGTATCTTTTCAAAGGTCATTTTGACCAATTTACAACATAGCAAAATTCGCTCCCGGGTACTCTTCAAACCTTTTCACAGATATATAATTGCATCACTTGAAATCTTAATCAGTAAGCAAACGTACTAACAGATGTATATAACGCACCATTATGCCAGTTTGGGAAAAAATAACAGTTGGATTGCCTCAGAATGTATGCCTGTACCTTTAAGCTTAATTAACAGCAGTGTTTAGTTTCATACTAATATATGACACTAGGTATTTTAGTAGGAAGATGGTATGAAATAACAAAATCTTTTTATTTTATTTGTATATATAATACATTTGTATTAACAGTTATTAATGTCGTAGGTATTTAGCATCCAGAAAAGCAGCTGGGAAGAAAGGGCGTTCAAACATAAATATGAATTCGTTTTAAATGTTACAAAAATGTATAGATAGTTGCTTAAGTGACTAACTGGCTTATCAGTCTTGAGGAAACGTGCACAATGGCAATTTTTAGAAAGCATTTTTAGTATACCTCGTCCATTAGGCAGTTTGTCGTTTCTGGACAGACTCAAGCAAAAACTATAACATAGCAAGTCATCTTTCACCACTTACTCATTTGGTTAAAGATATATTTGAAGATAGACAATGGCCAAATAATCTAAACCTATTTGCTAACAGCTAAGTACTGAATAATGGTTTTAGGTCTATAAAAAGCAGACTGAGACTTATAAAAGATAGTGTATTCATCAGTAAAAACCTAGTGAGCGATGAGGCGATTTCGTGTTTGTCAATCACCCTTTCTGTAGTGTGGACATACAGAAACAAAATTAAAGAAGTTTCTTAAAGCTCAAGTCCTAAATGATAATTTTGCTTTATCAGAATAACATTGTGTGTTTATTTAGAGAGGTTGATTGTTTAGTAATACATTTGTATTGGACTTCTATAATACTTCCAATCACTTTCTCCCGCTAAACCGGTTACAAAGGTGTTTAATTTAGGAACACAAAAATGAGAGAATAACAATTTATACTCGTTAGATATACATTGCTTCTACAAGTATGTTTTATCGAATATTGACTTGAACAATATATTATGTTTATCAATACCACAATACAATATGATATATCATAAAACTCTATTTCAAAAACACATTTAAGTTGTGATCAGTAATAAACACTTTGTGATGCATATCTGTTTGAAATCATATTTTGTTGTGTTACCTTTTATATTCCATTTCCATGACGGAATGGGTTTATGTATCTATTATATATTTATGACAGTTATTGAATGAAACATGTGTGTGTTATGTTATTGACCTACTTCCAAGAGGAGGTGAGGAGATGTGATTTTGGGATTATACGTTCTGGCTAAGCATTGCTGTGAAAGCAGCTTATTAATGGCTGTAACTAGCGAACCATGGATTGTACTGCGCTGAAAGTCAAAACCTTACATTATGTAGAGCAGTTCTGCTGTAGACACAGATGTTTAGCCCATGGCAGAATTCAAATCCTAGGCCTCTTGATCCAAAGGCGAACGCGCTAACCACTGCTCTATTGTTATAGATATGAGCCATACATCGGTTAACGTCTAAAACAACCAAAGCATATCTCAATTCCAATAATAAATATTCAAACTAAATATTAAAGACTACCTTTTGAGACAAAGGACGGGAAAGTCATATCTATGATTTACCCGATTACACAATCCATTATCTATTCAAAAGCCACGCTCTAAATATCATAAGAGTTCGTTGTGTACCATCTTATTACACAAATTTGCCCAAAAAAATTAGATTTAGTATCCTTTTTGAAAAACAAACAAATTTAGATGTACTAAAATCTTGTCATATAAAATGATTAATCTCACTCACATAAGTATAACATGTCATGTGCTACCCATTTGCGCCGTCTGTATCTTTATTTAACAATCTAGACTTTCCCATGTACCACGCTGCACTGTGTTTGCTTTGAGAGAATAAAGAGTCTTGATTTTTTTTAACAGTACGTATAAATATTTGATATATTTCATATATTGTTTATTTTTAATGTTCATGGTACCCGAAGTTTTTTCCTTATGCATACCCATAGCAAGAGATAATCTTTCTTGCATCATAAGTCCACATAGACCATCACGTTTTAAGTTTGAAGGTATGTCAACAATAAGAACAAACCTATTTATTATTTACTTTGATAAAACTGGTCACTGTTTTATAGAGAGCTAGATTTGCAAACATGACAATAAAGAAGGAAAAGATCAATGGCTCATAAATCGCACTATTTTACGAAACAAGAATATCAATGATAAGGAGTCATTGTCATCCAAATTTGTTGAGAAACAATTTTCAACAATTCTGCGTAGTTTCAATTTATTCCAAGTTAATACAGATTACCGGTGTTTCCAAATGTATGTATTTGAAATTAACATCCCATTTAAATGACCTAACCTATATTAATTCATGTAAACTGCAGAGTTTAAAGGTGGATTATAATGATTCATTTTATAGCCAAGGGTATTTGTGAAGGAATCTGAAACATATTACCATACAAATTTCTTTTACTGTGTATTACAAGAAAAGAAAGCCGCTTTTTGATGACATATTGCAAATGCGGCGATAAAATGCAAATGGCATATGCCAACCTTCAAAGTACTCAATTCAATTCAATTCAATTCAATTCATTTTATTTCGGTTTTGTAGGCCATTGGCCCATGTACAATTGGAATATAATTCACAAAATTAGAGTAGCACATAAAAGTTTAAAACAGTAGTTAAGTTATTACAGAAGACATAGCACGCTTTCTAAGAGCAAGAGCTTCCTTAATATATTTCGCACATTTAAACAATGAATTGCTACATTTGCTACTAATTAATTTAAGATAATCATCTATTGTATTACTCTGTCTACAAGATGTAAAATAATTTTCTCTAATTGAAGAATATGCGTCACATTCAAACAAAAAGTGAATTTCATTCTCAATCAGGCCACAGTCACACATTTTACAGATTCTATTCACATTAGCACCTCGAATATTACATCTCAGGGGAAGAGCATGTAATCTTAATAAACAAATGGTTCTTCGGATAGCTAAAAGATTAATAGAAGATACAAAGTACTTGTCAATAAGAAAGGGACACATGCGTTATAAGTAATGTTCATCATTCATTAGGGAGACGATTCGTGGAATATTGCTTACGTATTCTGCGTTTCGAATGACCCGTAAGATAAGGAGGATCTCAGAATAGTAATCAAATATTGACACAGCTGAGTAGTCAGAGCATCATCAGCAACAAATTCTCGCAATCTGTGTGATTGTTGTTTACTGTTGTCAATGAAGGGTCCGCCGAGGCATAGTTCAACATCTGGTACCGATTATGAGCTATAGACGAACGATATGTTATCTGTGATGTTCTGCATGGACTCAGACAAACTGACATCGTTATTTACAAAATATGAACATATCGGAAAAAATCATTCCTTTTCCTGCAAGAATGCTTATAGGGTCGGTAAAATGGGTATAGAATCTACTGAAATTAGATATCAACAGACCAAAATAAACTCATAGAACTAGCACTCTTACTTTCACAAACAGTGGAAACTGTTCAGCATTATGATATCTTATCCTCGAATATCCTGATCTCTCTCAATGATCAGTTGACAGAAATCGTTGAACATGACATGAAACGAATATAGCTAAAATGGGATATACATGTACGAATATTGACTAATGTTGAAACAGAAACTGCATTTCATTCTCACCATATTCTCCAAACATATTTTAGTTCATTGTGGCAACAGTTAATTTCACAATTTTCAATGATTCAAACAAAGGAGACATATTCTTTAAAGATATTTGTAAGAGATGTCTTTCTGTATTGGAAATGACAGGCCAAGATATGCCTGCACGACAGCTTGTAGCAGTGATATGTTCTTAAAACAACAGTGTTATGTTTACTGTGTCTACTTGAGCAGAGAGTATATGGCATCGTTGCTCTATCAACGTCAATGGACATTATAACATACTTATCCAAATGGGGAGGAATTGGTGTAAATAACGTTTGAGGCCTTGAAACATTCCAAATTTGTTTCGTTTGAGAATAAGTAAAAATAGATAGAAGCATAGAGTTCATATTGGTAAGCATTGGAAGACCACTTTAGAATGACGAAAGACCTTAGAGACAAATAGACTTGACTAAGTTCTTTGATCATATAAGTGTTTATATAACGAAATTTGGTCAAAGCTAACACTATCCAATATTTATTAAACTTTCACTGAAGTTGACAATGAATCACCTCGGACCGGAAACTCGTTTAAATATATTCAATTGAGCCAGTGAAAACAATTCCAATTTTCATCAGCATGTTTGATCTCAGATGCACATTTACAGGGAAGTGTTTAACAGTCTTTATGGAACACATCACTAAAAAGATGAAACACAAAACTCTTTAATTACCAAATTAAGGACACTATTTAAGGGAACATTTATTGTGTAGATTACAAAAAGCATTCACGTTGTTATTTTTGTTGTGGAAAAACGAAATGAGAATCTACTGATTAAGATGTGTAACTAGAACTAGGTTTTCTTCTACAGCACGTGTTTTTGCTCTATCATGTACATTTGCTGGTCCACTTTTCGAAATTTTAGTGTGGTATTTCAACCAATTTGGATTGCATTAAACACACAGAATTGACCTATTGTTCTGCAACGGCACTCTTACTTTATGTAACATAGAATTGCGCTTGTGTTTAGGTTTTGGTTATGAGTGATATTTACTTCCTTGCATTTAACACATCAATCATATGTCTGTTAATGGATCGTGGATTTTCAATCTTAAATATCCTATCTACACGTTGGTCACCATCTGAAGACGTCACAAAAATCTTCTGTTACGCCTTTTTCATATACAGAGTATATGGTTTGACGCATTGACATGTTTGATATATAGAAACATTTCCTATCAGGTGATAAGAAGGTGAGGGAATGTCAACGGCGGTGCAGAATACTTTCCAAGCAGGTTTCAACTCCGGAGAACTAACTTCCTTGACATGTTGCACTTGGAATACCATTTGTTTATATTTAGCTCTCATACGATACCTGGCAGACTTGTATAATTGTAATCATGAATGACATTATGATACTTTCTGTTTCATTGGCTGGCAAAGTTTATCATCCAATTTATCATCATGCCGAGCCTGTTTCAAGAGATACTTATGTCAACAGCGCATTCCTTTTGGCTGAAAATTATCAGGTGATCTATCAGCAGTTTCCCTGTTTCCAAAATATCTTTGAGATGGATCATACTCAAAAAGCAGTAAACTAACTCCTGTAACATTAAGTAACCGCTACCTTAGTTGATAAAGTGGATATATTTATAAAGTGAGGAAAGTGATTCAAACTAACATGAAGAAGCATTTCATGTACTATTAAAGAAACAACTAGACGATTTGATGGAAATGTGTATAAAGCTTGATTACTACACCTTGTTGGATTCACACAAAAGTTAGAATAAATGTCAAATTCAACACTTCCAATGTTGGTTAAATACAGAAAATTTATTTCAATCTTGGAAATATAAATCTGAGCATCATAGCACATCAGCATCAAGCATCTGGGTTTTTTCTACAGTTTTCAACATATGAATGTTGGAAAAAGCCATATGCTTAATTGTGACCATACTATATAAACCTGAATAGGCAAATGGTTAGGAATAAAGACTGAATTTTATGTGAACATTTTCCTTTGAATTTATATCATTGTAGTATTTTTTTTCTTAAAGGTCCCTATGCTGAAGATGTCTCCAAAAAATATCAGGAATTATTCAAATCTTTAGTTTTGTTTCCCCAAATATCAGAAATATTTCCAATCATTTTTGTGCTAACACAAATACTAGGAATATCTCATATCATCTTGTGCTAACACAAATACTAGGAATATCTCAAATCATTTTTGTGCTAACACAAATACTAGGAATATCTCAAAACATTTTTGTTCTAATACAAATACTAGTAATATCTCAAATCATTTTTATGCTAATACAAATACTAGGAATATATCAAATCATTTGTTGTGATATCCTTAATATCATGGATATTTTCAATTATGTGTTGCCATGTATGTTAGTATAACAACACTGTGCATTCGGCAAATGCTTTGTACATTTATATTCTTTCATTTTAACAAAACGTTGATTTGGAGTTATGTTTCTATCAATATGGATGTAAATGTTAAATGTCAAAATATTTAACTTTCCTATATGTATGTGTAAGGTTGAAGTCAAGATCATTTGCTATACGTCATCTCATTTTCAATATCATCTATAAATCGCCTTGCTCCGTATTTCTGATTGAAGGCAAATCTCTCTCTCCTTGTCTCTCTCACTCTCTCTAAAAGACTGTAATTTAGTATTACATATATGGACGTCTTTATTCCTGTGCTCCAATAGTGCTACTATTGTTTTGAAAAACAATACTAGATATATTCGTTCTGCTATTTGTTGACGCTCCACGAGGTTCGCTATTCTGGTTTGTTTACCTGGACAAGTTGGTATGTATGTTACATACACTACATGCCACTCTGCCATTCTACAAGACGTGAATCCAAATGAAAAAAACATGAAACAGGCTTTAAAGGGCCAGATGTTACTGTCCCTGTGAAGAGACATCCTAATAAACATCACATGTCATCTTACAAATATTTTAATACATATCCTCACATTTTCCCTCTATTCTTACATGCAAGTTAAGTTTTTAAAGTTATTTCTCCTTAGATATACAGCTGATACATAATCGCTCTAAAATGTTATATGTGTGAATCAATTTTATATAAAACATGTACACACCTCTGTAATAATAAAACCATTTGGCTGACCAATTTTCAAATTAAAAGCGAAGGTGTGGGTCGAGATCGGAACGCAACTTTTTCATTTGCGTTCAAAAGATGAAAAATTTCCGTTAAGTAGGTACCAACACAGTCCTCTATAATTAGGCCACCTTCTACAGAAGTGAGTTCAAGGAAAGTTTGCTCCCAGCCCTTCACGTTCATTAGCTCTTAGCAGAACCAGGAAGTACTAGTGAACCATTGACATAGCGGGGAATAACCTGTATGATTAACTGGAGACAAATTCCTATAATCTTTGAGATGACTACACACTGCCAATACATGGATGCAGCTGGTCGTAATGTGCATGTTCTATCTGAACAATTTTATGCATGGCCTTGTCTGAATCCGAATAGTTTTATCAATTTTGATGTTAAATAGTCAGCCTTTAAATTCAAAATGTTGGAAAAGTGTAGAAGTTTGAACAATGACATAACTTATCGATAAGCCTCTAATCTAAGGTCTCACGCCTCCCGATTTCTTTAATGGTGCTCTTTTGTTTTATGTAGGTTTAAGGAGGCTTTATATGATTAAAAATCTTTGGAGACATACTTTCTGATAAGTAACGGTGATTAAAGACATCGGGCTTTCTATATCTTTACTGTTAAAATGCCAACTCGTATGTGCATGTTTAAATATCGTGAGAGAATACAAAATTGATTTGAGTTAAAATTGACTTAAGTAACGTGGTATGTAAGTTTCGAAAAATATTATTCTCTGAGGAAACCCGTTTTATCTTAACTTACGATGAATACAACAAATTTATTTACATTGAACAATGCCAGTTTTTTTTTGGCCAAAGTTTTCTTTGATGAAAATGTCCAATATTTAACAATAAAACATATTAAACTGTACTGCTGGAATTGCTTGAATGTGTACAGTTCCTTGGTCACATTTCAATAAACATGTCAGACAGGTTAGCTAAAGATGAGAATACACATACATGACAGGGTGTTATTTTTCAATAGAACCCTGACTCATCCTTATTTCTCACATTGCTTCTCCTCACTTTTATAAACCATTACGCAAATGTTAAGTTTTTTTCAAAGGATTGGATTTGTGATTGATTTTTAAAAAAATTAAGATTAGTTCAATGTTCCATTTTCAATCCAAATTTATCATTACATCGCATTCATTATTCATCACTGGTAATTAATATGACCTTTCCACGTGGTAAGGAATCGACAAGGATTCAACAAAAAGAAATGGGTCATTACAGACGAAAACACTTTCTACAACAGGCACCTCTGCAGTATAGATTTTGCAATCAAAAACAAATTTTGTAAACGAGTTTCGGACACGGTCATTTGTCAGTCGTAAATTACCTGCCACTGTTATCTCACTGAAATGAAGTGATGCATATCTCATGAATAGTACTAGTTTAAAGCCACTGAAACATTTTTGGTTTCCTTGAGCTGGTACATTTCCAAACAGATCTTGTTGAAAACTGTTGTGTTTGTATAAGTATTTGGAATCCCTTGAATGAATTGTTAAAACAATTATATTATTTTTCATACATGCAAGAAATATTGTAACCTTGCCTTGATAAGTTCAGTTACAGAGGAGAATCGAGTTATTATTTTATTTCCCTGTTTCCATTTCGATTTTTGCAGGGCTTTGATATTATCACACGGATTGTTCTTTCTGTGTCCTGACTCAGGGGGTACTTTGAATACACTTAAAGTGTACTCTATAGTATACAGGTCAGTACTCTTTGTGTATTCATCATCCAAATCATCCATTCATTTACCTGGGCTCCATTGCGCGGAGAGGCACACATATTTAGTAGTCATTTCGATGCTTAAACATGGCAAAGATTTAAGGTTGATCAACTGACAAAGTGGTGTATTTGATGCCATGGTATTCGAGATCGAAAACTGCATACTTAATCAACTGGAAAACCTTCATCACAAAACAGAGCTGATTTCTTTAATGTCCTACAATCACCAAATTTAGAAGGTCAGTCAAGCGAGAATGAAAGGACATAAATTATTTGGAAAACATGAAGCCGTCGACTTCAAACACTCGAGGGACCAAAAAAAAAGTTGACTTAACGAATATCATGTGCATTCCGTGACTAAATCAGGATTACGTCCAGTCACACCCTAAATTGTTAATGCCGTATCAAACATGATAGCTTTTCCACCGATCCTAAAGAGATTTGTATGCACTAAATGTAAAAACATATTAGTCAACGCTTTAGAGGTAACATAAATCCTTATTAACTTATTTTTCTCTGATATATTAGTTTTGTAATCATTTACAGCAAATTTCTCAATCGCATTTAGACATTGCCATTGAAAGAAAAGGTACCTCTTAACAACTTAAAGATAGCAACTTATTCACTTAAAGAAGAGAACGAAAATGTTCTGCATTGTTTTACTTGTAATATCTTTACCAACAGTAAGTTAAATGCTTTCACTTCACAACCAGGAACAAGTTTTTGATAAGTTGAATAATGTCTTACGATTACACAAGTCAGTTTAGTAAGTGGTTGGGGTATATTATGTTAGTATACGTAGTGATGTTTTCAAATGTTTTCTTATTGCCAATGTAAAACTTTATAAAGACTAATTTCGTAAATAATTTTTTCATTTCAAAAATAGTTTTTGAAGAAAATGAAACGATATAACTTGAATTCTATATTTTAAGAATTAAATATAACGAATTATAAATTTGATAGAAGATGGTTCGCAAACCTTTTTAACAGAATAACTCGTTTCTAGTTTTATCTGCATATTCAGATACTGGCGTAGTTAAAAAAAATGCCAAAGAATCTGGTTGGTGTTAAATGCTTCAAATGTCATTCGTTAGTATATTCTATGAGATGACTGTCAAATGAAATTCGAATATCTTACCTTTTGACCCAATGTGTAGCAGAACTAAATCCTTGGAGCATTAATTAAACACTGACACGACGGAGAATAATCTATGTTATTAGCTATAACCCAATGCCTATAATCTGATTGACCCATGCGCACTGTCATTAAAGGGGATAGTGTCAGTTCAACAGTTGTTCCTATAATGATAAGTATTTATCATTGATTTTCTCCATGGCTTCAGTTGACATGAATGTAGTAATTTACAAAATACGAAACAGTAAAGTAAAGCCTCGTTTAGAGGCATCTGAGAAGTTGGAATGACGATAATGACAAGAAATATGTCTAACCACACTTTCAACAGTTTCAATGAGATCTTAGCTTCTTTTTCAAGCAAGCGCTTTAGTAGTTTGGCAGGTATCAATACATAATTTGCTAATGTATGTAATTTAAATGTTTTCTATTTCTGTAGTGATGCATAAAGCTTGCGCAATTATTGGACGTTGTCTTTGTGTGATCCAATAATCGAGGTATAACATTGCAACATTTTCAGATGAATAATACGCACTTAGCCGCCTCGAATTATATATGTGTTACTGGGAAACATTTTCGCGGAGATCAAAATGTGCAATCCACCATTTTGACTAAAATTAACAAATAAAAATCCCAAAACATTCTGTTGTTCTTTAAATTTCAAAGTTGTGTATTTGATGCCTTGCAATCGAGATTGCATACCTAATCGATTTGAAGACTTTCGTCACAAAACAGCTGAAATCTAATATTCAACAAACACCAATTCTAAGAGGTTGGTCGAGCGAGAATAAACGGGCATGAATGAAGCCAGAACACATAAAACAGTCAACGTAGGAGCTCCAGGGAAGCGAACATAATTGTGAATCAACGAATGTCATATGGAGTTAGTGACTAGAGATGAATTTAGGCCAGTTACAACTAAATATTGTTCATGCCATGTCAGTCATATTAGCTGGTTCACCAGACACAACGAGTTATATATATGCTCAATGTGAATCCATGTCAGTCAATGTATACAGCTCCAAGAAGTCCATCTTCAAGCTTCATGTAAAGTACGATTTTGCAGATGTTTATGGTTTGCATCTCCTTAAATTTTAATAAACATTATGTCGAAAATGTTTAACCAATCTGATAGATATGTTACTCCTCTTTCGATCAAGGTATTCCATGAATTTGTGTTGGCAGTTTATAAAATGCAGATTCCCCTTGGCTAGTATGATATGCTGAAATCTTTTGCCATGCCAAAAAGTCTCGTTTAGTTCAGGGCAACTGTTTTGAAAAATAGGATTAGTGATTATATGTAAATGCTAGACAATTCTTATGGAAAACAACTTCTTTCTTCGATCAAGTAACAAGTTTTTATCCATAAGAATTGTCTAGTATTATCACACCAACTTCTTAATGCCTTTGAAGATTTACAGGTAAATGGGCTCTACAAATAATAGTGATTGTAGGTGATAGGTTATGTGCTATCTCTTTATGTGAAGCATACCCTGTACCTCATGTCTTAAGAATAAGTTATAAGTAGCTAATAGTTTCAGCAACGCAATCCAATGAAGAGTGTTTTGCCTTATCGCTGTTTTATGTATATTTTATGCATATACAACAATCAATTACCACCTTCTTAGTAACGATACTTTCCGCAACAAAGAAGAAGAATGTATTCATTTGTACTGATCTATAGTATCTATAAAGTTTATTGAAAACTGTCACATTGTTTCTGATTGCTGTTACGTTTTCCGTGAATAATACAGCTTGTACAAACCATTATACTTTACCAAAGCATCCTAGTATCCCAGTCATTCTCGTGTTTTCCTTGAACTCCTAAGCATGACAGTTACGTACTTTACTTGTCACTTTTGTCAGTCTATAGGAAGCTTAACCAGCGTCTAGCAGATGTAAAAAAACCTCAAAGCATATGAATTCCCCAATAGAATGTAAGGGAATCGTTACTGATTCATCATCTTTAAGTCCATATTGTTTCAAAACTGGCATTCATATCAAATTTATTTAAGGGATGAATTAAACATTTTGCAAAAATGAAATAACTACTTTATTATTTTTTAATAAAATCAGTATTTTACTGTGTGAAATAACATATTCCTTTCCACATTTTATATCCATCATTTATTTCTGATCTAACAATCTTCATCAACACTCTAAATGGTGACTCCTTATCAGCAGTAACAGATGAAAAACATTAGTAATATTTTTGGGTTTTCCATTTCACATTAGTCTAAACAGTCAACTGTTATATAACGTTTGACAGAAGTCGCAACTTCTAATCATTAAAACATTCAGTTAGAGCAAAATCAGTCAAAGCTTGATACCTTAATAAGACACTCATCAGAGGGTATTGCAATTGATATTCAAGATATTTAGTTTTCAAGTTTCAAGTAGTTTTAAAGTCTTACAATTAAATGAAATCAATATGCCATGCAGTGTTAGTATCAGAAGTGATATCATCGACAAATGCAATATTCAGTGTGGCGCTTATGGTTTGTCAATTTGTACATTTAGAGAAGGGCTAGGTCTTGTAAATTAAAATGACGAGGTGGGATTACCATGTTATACAAATGGCTGTCAGCATCATTTCTTTATTACAAACTGACTGTGAGGAAATGATACTTCGACGTCTTATCTATATTCATAATTTATGTCATATACTCAACAGCTGGGCTTAAAGACATTGCAATCATGCATCAAACGAAATAACACTACTTATTCTTTCATAGGCAATTAGATCATGAATTGTGTTTATTAACTGCTGAATTTTGTTTCCTTTGTCATTACAGATGATATGGTTGCACGGGTCCAAGGCTTCGTCAAATAAAGGTGGACGAGATATTCACAGAGTTTGACATTTTTGATGGAAGTGTTTGCACCATAAATCATGAGCACTTGCACATGTCCAATGTGTCTGCAAGATGGGTGCCACGAAACTTAAATGCTCTAGGTCGACACCAGGCAGATGAATCTTTGACATCTACAATGCTGATCCCGATAACTTTCATGCCCGTCTGGTTACGGAAGGATGAACCGTGGATTCATCACTGGGATCCTGACACTATGCAAGAATCCTTGCATTGTAAGCATAAGCACTCTCCAGGACCCAAGAAGTTAAGAAGATCAAGCCAGACATTTTATGTTATTGAAGGGGCATAATACTTTTAGACTATAAACTACCTAAAACTACAGGAGCCTACTTTGCCATTTTGTTGAAGCAACTGAGAGCGGTGATCAGGTTGACAACGCTCCAGTGCACAAGAGTCGTATTGCACAGGCTGCACTTCAACATTGTTGCTTTAAACAACTTAATCACTCATCTACAGGCCACATCTGGCCCAAAGCGACTTCTATCTGTTTCGCAATTTAAAATCATACTTACGTGTTACAAGATTTGGCGATGATGATGTACTCAAGGCAGCTACTGAGGCGTGGCTGGGGGTCAGTCAAAAGTCTTCAACCGCAAGGGCACAGACAGTCTCAAAAACAAAGAGGAAGAGGGATTATATTGAATAATAAAATCAATATCACAACCATTGGCTTGGTATTATGTCCACTGTTATGGACGCATTGACTTCCCCTCGTATCATACATGCTTTCGTATTCCCAAACTATAAACTGGAGTTTAAATTAACACAAGCAGAATTGTTTACAAAGCAAATGTCATCAACTGACTCCCTTGACTGGATGCACTTGAATACCAATATGTTTCTGATTAGCTAGCACAGACGGTAGACTTTCAGAATGATAATCATGAACGACAATCGTTTTTTCTGTGCACATGAGTGGGGAAAGTTTATCATTCTCTGTCAAGCCTGTTTTACGAAAAACGTTTGTTACTGCATTCTGTTTTGCTGGAAATCATCCGCTGATCATACTTAACCATGTGTATTATAATTGTATCAAGCGAGATTTGATAAAACCAAATACCAGTAAACAAACTCTATCACAATGAGAACATGTTAGCATAGAGTCGTTAAGAATCTAATGCAATTATTCGAAGGAAATAACAAGTTTATAACTATTATTATAAAGTTTGCTTAATAAACGTTTCAGTTTTTAACATTTTCTTAACAAAAATAAGTATACAGTGATAAAAATAACTTTTTTAAATTTCAATAAAATTCGTAAGATTATATGGATCAACCTTAATTCCTTTGCCAGTTCCTTATCTGTTTTTAAACGTTGACCACATGTACACTGAACCTTTCAGGTTGTGTTCGAGAGGATATCAAGTTGATATCAAGTAGAGATAGGGCAAGCACGATATTTATTCACTTTCCAATGATGTAAGGCAAATCATCATCATACTTATAGTTCAAATGACTGCAAATGAAATCCGTTACAGTTGATTAACAAATATGATCATTCGAAAATAACGAAAATGATTGACAACTAGAAATATGTGCATGTGATGCACAGTGATGTCCCCCTTCCAAACTTTTAATCCAACCTAATCATGTTATTGCCACTTATACCAGAAACAATCCATACCAAACATATGATAAAAAGGATGTAAATATATTAGCATCAATGAACTTGACATAATAATGACTCGTGAAATACACATGTTCAATGGTGCATAAGGAAGAGTTTTATATATTTAGTCAACTTCTTTATCGTAGGAAATTTGACATTTGATACTCACACAGTCATCAAGTATTTTAATTAGCATCTACAGCCCCCAATATGCACTAAGTTCAAATTGTTGTCATGGAAACCAAGTAAAATGAAAAATTAAGAATAACCAAAGTAGAAAAAGGCAGAAACCAAGCACTAGATCTATCGATGTACCAAGTTTAGTAATATATTACTCATTAGATTTTTTAAAATTTAGGTTGGAAAATTACCCTACCCCTTTCCATAGAAACCAGAAAAATATTTTAAAAAACTTGAGTAACTAAAGTAGCAAAACGCACCACTCCATCACTAGATGTAACCACATACCAAGTTTTGAAAAAGAATATTGAACGGTTTTTTAGATATGGTCCGGAAACGAAAGCATTTCGGAATTACGGAATTACGGAACCACGGAATAACGGAACCACGGAACCACGGAAACACGGACGGAACTAAAAACATTTTGTTCCTGCAAAGCTTTGCGGGGGACATTAAAATGGGATAAGTATTTGTCACCTGTTCGCATTTGCGTACGTATATCATGGATTGTATATTCGCTATCAAGTTTATTCTAGTTTTTTAAAAGCGGTTTTTATATAAGCAATTAACTTGTTTACCAATCATATTCCTCATTAAATTATTTTCCTTAAACAATTGACGGAAAAGCTCGAAATTTTCCACTTGACTCCAATACTTGACCCAACCGTTTCCTTCTTGTTGAATTTCTTTATTTGTTAGTAGCATAGAAGACCACAACTTATGATGATTAGGAAAGCAAAATGAATGGTGAAATCAATCCCGTATGGATATATCGCTAAGTTGGCCACACCCACGGTTTAACGGTTATGAAACTAATGATAAAGCACCATTTCCGAATAAGATAATACAAATAATGCATCACTATTTTTATGTAATGTGTGGATATGAATATAAACATACCCCTAAGTATTAGAATTCTTATTGAAAATCACGTTATGGTGTAAACATCAGAAACATAAATTGGCACTTCTGCGGTGATTCACCCGCTTGCTTCAGCGGACATAACTCTGCATGTGTAGCCTCGCTGAAACAGATTAAAAGCAGCCGATGCTCCATTAACGGTTTTTGTCGAAAAGATCAGTCCGGTTTATTCATAATAAACAGCATGCCCTGATTAAGAACAAGATAATCTCACACATGTATGCATGTAATGGTTATGACATGTACCACGGATTCTTAAGACGCGAGGTAAAAGTATCCGCGATGTTTCCCGATGCAACTCAAAACGATGGTAGTAACTGACTTACATCCTACTGTGTTCGAATACAATTAACCAAAATAGTTACACCTTTTAGACCATGTGCATTTCTATAGCCTTTTTTAACCCCCTCACTGCTGTATGAATGAAGTTTGTAGTACTATTAGGTGAGTGCTTCTTGCCTGTCAAAGTGCGATGAACGAAGTGTGCAGTTCAGAATGGTGTGTAGGAGCACGTGCCCCTCGCGTGTCACGGAGTACTGAGCTCAGAGCTTCGTGCAGTCCGTGAACATCCTGTTACTTCGAGACACATTTTCACAACTCTCTTTTCGGCTTCGGTGATATTGAAGGACGAGGATAGTTTACTAAAAAGTATACGACAGTTTAAAGTCGAGAGTTGTTTCTAAATAGGAATACTTTTCTTGGACATATTATATTGTTACTTAAACACTCCCGTACCTAGCTTACTACATATTTGCCAAAAACGTTTAATTATTTTCTTAACTTATATTCATTACAAGTGAGCGTTTGATACAGTGTAAATACTCATATAAGTCAATTGCTGTTCATCTTCTTGTTACATATTGATTCAAAAACTAAGTTTGTTTTGCAGCGTCAATGATTTTTCTAAAGGAAATTGTAAGTTTTAACTTTGTTAAAAACCAGAATTGATAATGAGCAGGTATCTTTAAACCGGTGATATTTAGTCATAAATTCTGATGTCTTGAGGACATGTCGAAATAGTTTGTTTCGAAATCATATGTAAGGCAATAGTTTAAAGTCTATAATGACTTATTTTTGTGATTATTGATACATTTCACAATACATTTTAATATTTATCCTTCACCTTCTATATATTTTTTATATCTTCATGTTTGAGTAAAACAGAAGAAAAACCTTCAGAACTATATTCCATTATCAGATATCAAAACGTTTAATATATTTATATTTAGAAAGCATTCTAAACTTGACTAAACAAGCAAATGTACTAAGGACAGAAAAACATTTCAATAAAGTCTTCAAATCGCTCGTTATGAAAGTACCGACATCTGTTCTCTGTAATTATTCCATCCTTCATCACGATGCCAGCCAGCAATGGCAGGCTTGCGTTCTGTATGTTCATTAGCCTGTATGATAACCAGGTTCTTCGGCTACTAATCAAACATTGACATAACAGAGAATCCTGTGACATAACAAAACATCCTCTTATTAATTAGATGTTAAAGATGTTCTTGGGTCTGTGAAAGGCAAACGCACCAATGAGTAACGGTTGTTCTGTATAACACACTAGAGGCGCTGGCTGTTATTACTGATATTATGCTAAATCACTGATTGTATATGCATAACCTCAATCAATAAATACAAAATATGAATCCATATTGAAATATGAATTACTACGGCAGCCTTATTTAGCTATGTATACCTTTTTGATTATTGAGTTATTTACAGTCTGCCTAAAAATGACATAAACATAATAACTTGTTGACTTCCTTTGTTTTGAGTTCTCCACATTGTAAAACTCTTACACAGTTCTAATACTCAGATGACATTTATTATTACTTGGTGAGTTATCCTGTGAGATAACTACTACTCAAATGGTAATAATAGACGTTGGGTTCTCTCTGTGCGTTTTTTCGTTTGATATTTAGTCCTCCAAGAAAACTTTTTTTGAAATGTCCAAATTTGAACCTCAAATTAAAAAGTAACCTAGTCGCTCAGGTTTCTCAGATAAAGTTAGCTCTTGTCTGCTGTTGACTTTTATATTCTTTAAGGATCAGGTTGACATACTTCCTTATATGAAATATTGTGTCATATTTAATCAAGTGTCCTGATTTCGCCCTTTTCATTCGCCTCTTATTTGACCGTTGAGATGGCGCCGTGATTACTCTGGTGCTGATTGAGCTGTCAAGTTCAATATATATCATTAAAATTGATTAGTTAAAGAGGAGAATATGAGTCTCTAATTATGGGTTTCTTCAACTCATTCTTAACATCTTATTTCTTTCATAACGGCTTGAATCAATATTAATTTTATTGATCTTTATTTATATAGTAAAGGCACAAAATTAAAATTATCTAATTACATGAGTCATAAAAACGAAAACAACTTTTGTAAAAACTTCCTCTGTGGTATGGATTTAGCAATCAAAACCGAAAATTGTAAAAATAGTTCTCAGTCAATTTTCTGCCACTTTACGCTGGTGATGCGTATCTCATGCTTGGTTAAAGTCACGTTTATTTTTCATCCCCTTCCCCTCCCCTGTGTCGTTGTCGAAGAGATTTGGTTGTTACTTTCTGCAGTAAAACATACGTGTTGGTAATGTTCATTCATTAAACTGCTATAAAAATTCTAAGTATTCTACAAATTTTCCGATGAGGAAAACTTGGTTAACCGTTGATTACATACCTATATTAATTTTTGTTTTACATGTCTGGACCGAAATTAACATAATCGTCTTAATGATAATCCGTATTTGATTTTGAACACTCGGTTCCTTAATCTCGTATTAAATGATTTCACTTTTCTTTTTACGACTGTTCATGAAATTGATAAAGGTTTATTTGTAAAGGGGCTGAGCAAGATGAAAATTTGAAAATAATCTTTATCTGTTTTTCCGAGTTTGACAGTGCTGGAAAGACATCTACTTGCACCGTAGGAAGTTTATTATAGTGTATGTTGCGCCAGTTGATTGTATACCTGGCGTAATTGTGAGATTCAGTATTTCAGATCAAACACTGCTCTTTCTATATCGCAATCTGTGTTGCCGATTAATCTGCTTGAGAAAAATATAATGAAAAGTACGATAAAGAAATTAGACATTTCAGACATAACCTATTTTATCAAAAAAATAAATAGAATAAATAACAAGTTTGAATTGGTTTTGGCCAGCAGTGTTTAAGTATTCAGACTATTGCCGTTTCTATAGTTTCAATATGAAGATTATTGACGATAAAAAATCAAACTCAGACCAACAATTATTTCTTATGAGAAAAGAATTGTTAGCTAGTTTTAACTGATGACCTTTAATCCATCAGCTGTAGTAGAATTATGATCTTGGTGCACAGAAAAACAATGACACAGTAGAACATCTCCAGCACAATCATTAACTTAAGCAAATTCCTATTATTTGAACAATGATTACTCAGATTATAAAGAGAGAGCTTGAGATGGCCACTGTTCAACAGCTGTTCCTAATGACAGTGTTCTGTTATAAGTGATTTTTTTCATGACCTCATTTGACCTCGAAGGGGATTTTACAAAAATATGAAGCAGACTGTAAAGTCATTACGCCAGGCGTTCTTCCCGCTTCCTGAATGCCTACTGTTCAACATTGTAGACAGACAATCAATATAGGGATATCAGCTAGAGATACATGATGTATGTCCCTTACCAAAACCTGTAGCACTAGACTTGTACCACAACCAATAGGAATAGTGTGCTTCTGTAGTAGGCAGACATCGTGAAAATGATATAAATTTTACAGTTTTCATGTCGTCACGTTTTTTATTTTTCAGTTAAAATTTGAATTCTTTAAGAAATGTTATTATCAATTTTTCAAATTGAAATCCCGACCAAAACGCGATTTCATATTACAACTAGGGAGTGTTGAATCATGATGATTTAAGTAACAACACAGTGAAGGTATTTTTAGTTTTTAGTAAAGAAATTGCGTGTAATAACACAAAATATCAAACGTGTTATGGGATTGCGGCATTAGTTTTGGTAACCTTGTCTCTGTTGGGCATCTGTACATGGGGTTTCTGTAATTGCCTTTTTAATCATTCGTGGTAAAAAAAAAGTTAACGTTTTTATCAGGAATTGAACAGTTCAGATTGGAGATATTCTAAAATGTTATGAGTATCAAAAGTAAAAAAAACCCGAAGATTTTTAAAGAAAGCGGAGCTCTACTTAATTGCAAATATTCGAATACAAATATTAATCTTGCACCTTCACCGACAGTGTAAAATTGATACTGTTGTATTATTTGCATTAGATGAAATTGAAGGATGGATATGAAATAAAGAATGTGTCGAAATATTTATATCAAGTACGACTGACTGATTCAAGTCTTTACCATTGGTTTTACAATGAATGCTTCAGCATGTGAAAAAGTAAACGAAACATTGTTCTTATCTGTAAAATTTTTGATTTTCTTGATAAGAATACAAATCCTAAAAACGGTAGGAGTTCAACATAAATGTATATTCCTTACTGAAGGTAACTTGGACAGTATACACATTTAAAATTCTACGTCTCCAAAATATTTGCAAAACAACTATAATCAGGCAGGTTATCAGTCGATAATCAATGCCCCTTTTGTTGGTGATAAAGGATAAATAAAAGCAATATCGAAGTATATCTCAAACATTTTATTTTTTTTATCATTATCGTTTAGGCTGAATGATTGAAGAATTGTTCAAGGTTTGAAAATTTATTGTCGAGCAAATTGGGTGTTTACCTATTCTCCATTCCCCTGGAAGTATTTTAACGGGGGATCTAGGACAATTCCCACCCGGACAATTCCCACCCAGACAATTCCCACCCGCCAATTGCCACCCGGACAATTACCACCTAGGACAATTCCCACCCAGGACAATTGCCACCTAGGACAATTGCCACCGAAAATAAAAATAATAATGTTTATGAGATTTAACACACTTTATTGTCATGAATTCAACAATATAAATATGATATGTAATATCATGAAATATTTGTTTTAACACTAGCACTGGACACTAATGAATTTAATGCTAAAGCACTACGATGAACAAGCAATGGACACTCATGGATTTACATTCTCACGTTGTGAGAAACAGCACGGAGATAGTCCAAACAGGCACGGTTGGGATAGTCTGTAGTGATGGAGTGCAATCTCTGCTGGATGTCTCTATATTGTTTCCTTGATCTGGAGACATTCGCACCCGACAACATCTGTGTGATGACCATGTCATTCAGAGCCTGCTCCCGTCTGAGGACTTCTAAGAACTTCCAGATGGATGGATGACAGCAGGCCATGTTGGTTAGAAGACGACGATGCCATCCTTCTAGGTGATTGTTTGTTCGTGGAAGGCCGTCGTTGGTCCTCCGGTGTTGGTTCCATGATGGAATGGGGAAGAGAGGCAGGCGTCGCCCTCTCCTCTGTGGACGGCCGATGTAGGTGTCCTCAAAGTAATCTTGTACAGACTTGGCACAGTCTTGAAAGTACCATCAGCAAACCAGTGGGAAGATCGGGAGAGCAGATCCAGGTTTCTAGTGGTAGAGAAGATCAAAATGCGGTTTGGATTGTCCTCACCACCATCAAACTGGAGAAAGGTTTCTCCAGCTCCTGTCACCTTGTACTTCTCAGGGATGGTCATTGTGGCAGGTCAGCCAAGCCAAAGCTTGATTAATTTCTTAGAGTAATGTCTCAAAATTTCATTTTTTTAAAGGGTGGCAATTGTCCTGGGTGGCAATTGTCCTAGGTGGGAATTGTCCTAGGTGGCAATTGTCCGGGTGGCAATTGGCGGGTGGGAATTGTCTGGGTGGGAATTGTCCGGGTACCATCGAGGGACCCTAAATTGGTTAACATTCTTATGTTTATAACGTAATACGGAATTATTTTCTAAAATCATTGCATTCGAGATTCCAACTGCATTCTCGATCAATAGAATAACGCTCATTAAAAAAACCCGCTGAAATCCAATATTCTAAAATCACCAATTTTGGAAGTTTGGTCAAGCGAAAGTAAGTGGACATGAGTTAAACGGGAACACATAAAACAGTCCGAGTTAAGTGCTCCAGGGAAGCAAACAAAATTGGGAATCAACCGTTGCCATATGGATTTCGTGACTAGAAAATGATTTAGTCCAGTTGCAGCTAAAAGTGTTCAAGCAATATCAATCATATTAACTGGTTCAATGAACGCAATGAGATGTATACATGCTCAATGTCAACCCTTATCAGTCAGTCAATGTTAATAATGAAAACCAGGTATGCAAGATGAACACCTCGATCGGCTAGTGCATACCATAGACAATATGAGTTAATAGGAACATTAAATAATTGAAAAAATTTAAAGAAGCTAGTTCGTAAATCTTACAGATAAAAGTTACAACCAAAATTCAAAATTTGCTTATTTGAAAGAAAATTTGAAGACAAAAAATCATTTCACAGCAATTATAAATCAAATGCATTAAAATTCCAAATGCATTGGTAAAATAAATGTAGGTGTATTAAAGTATTCAGTACTTTCTAATAAGAAGAACCTAAGAATCCCAGCTGTGTATGTTAGAACCCCTAGCTGTGTCTGTTACATACATAACATGTCACGCCTGTCAGTTTACGGGAAGCTAATCCACTGTCTAGCCTAATTCTAACATTTGTATGGTAAAAAGAACACAGCAAATGACCGACTTGCGCCAAGTCCATAGCAGAGGAATTCTTAATTGATACTTCTACGAACTTTAATGTTAGTAAGTTACAAAAAAGATATGAACAACATGTTGTTAGTTATTAATATGTGTTTGAAATATATTTTGCAAACTGAAACTGATAAAGATCTTCTTACGGAAAATGTAAGTTATATATACATCAATCGAAGCCTTTTCAGAAGTGCAAGGTATTTTATGCTGCTTCAAAGAACAAAGTAGTCGATCTCAGACTAACTGTTTATGTTATTCGAAGAAAGGACGTTTAACGTCTTTAATTGTTGGTCTATACTATAATGTCGATGTATAATATTATGTCATTTCTTAGCGATGTAATGATTTCATTGTGATATTGTAGTTCTTTTTATACTGAGGTCCCAGTGTATGTGCATAATGCTAATTCCTATGGTACCCAGACTATAGATATGATATCAATATCTATGTTAACCACCAAGAATATAGTTCACATTGATGGAGCTAAAACCAACGTAAAAGCAATAAAAAAAGAAGAAATGGAGAAAACGTTTGGCCATAATTTAGACATAAAAACTTACACAACGAGAACAAAGCTTAACGAAAGAAAAACGATCGAAAATCCACAAGGGAAGGGAAATATATTTATCATGGTTGTCAATCAGGTTCTACTGTTCAAAAGCAATGATGTGATGAAGTTACACGCTTGACTTTAAGTCATTATAACGGCTTGCATGCTTAAACGACTTCAGTCTGATCCAATGTCCATCTGTTTCCATGTAGTAGGTACATGTAATAAGTAGGTGAGGTGAGGTGACCTTGGGTTTAAAGCCGCTTTCAAGAGTATTTCACTTAAATCATGGCTGCTTGAATTATTGCAAGGAGAAAGCCCACATCAATGTGGCCATGCATTGCGGTGAAACCTACTAGCATCGACTAGAACTAGCGAACCATGGGTGTTACTGCGCTGAAATTCAGATTAGCATTGCAACCACACCTTACTGCGCGTAGAACAGTTCTCTACTGCAGATAAAGTTGCCGAGCCCCTGGTGAGTTTCGAACCTGGGACCTCTTGATCCGAAGCCTAACGCGCTAACCATTGTATTATCCCGCACCAGGTAATAAGTAATGGACTCTGCGAAATACAAGCTGAAGTTAAATTCCAAAATAAATATTCTATTAAAAGATTTACTCTATATCTATTCTGTGTTTTATTACATGCTTATCAATGTTTTAGAAATAGAATAAAAAAATTGTCTGACATAGTGTAATTAAGAACAACTGCCATATAGATTTGTCATCATATGGAATGAATCTTAAAATCCCTTTTAGATATTTTTATGACTTGTACCACGATACATTTCATTCATGTACATTATAGTTATAGGTGAAATATAGTATCGTTACGTATGACGTTAAAGCGTTTAGATACAAAAACTGCTGGGTTTTATATGCGTCTAACAACAATTTTCATTACAATATATTTTCAGAACTCCATTAAAAAGAGTTTCCTGTACATAAACCGACACACGTTTTTTAATGTACTAGGTACATGTATGTAAATGTTAGCAGGTCCATAAATCTGTGAGAAACAGAGCTGAAGACTAATTCAATTTGAAACTTACGTTCACTAAATGGTGCTAAAATGCCTAGACCTTGATCGAGTATTTGTAATTAGTAACCAGTGTAAATATAAAGAGGATATTTGACATTTCTCGTCGAATACCATGGATATCTCATCGAGTGAAGTAGAAATTTATATTTTCACGAGTGGCGTAGCCACGAGTGTAAATATATGATTTTCTACTTCACGAGATGAGATATTCATGGTATTCGACGAGACATGTCAAATGTTCTATTTATTATGTTTCCCAAAACCCCGTAAATGACCCTAACTATATGAATTGAGAAGCTAAAACGCTTCGCTAGCGCTGCTATTGCATGACGTCATTCAATTGTTTCATGACGTCACACGACGAGTAGAATACCATTTTTATTTCACTCAGTGAAAAAATGGGTTTTATTTTCACCGATAAATGGCATATTTTACCATTCGAAATATAATAAATTAAGTTATTTGAAGATTAATGAATATCTTTGAGAACAGGAATTTATGATTAATGTCTGGCAGTAGAATGATTGACGGGCATTTAATCTATAACAACCAAATAACATTTGTAGTGAAGTCATCATATTTTCGTGTAATGCAAAGGTGTTCTTGTAGATATACTTGTGCTATTCTGTGAATGGCAATCGTATAATGTTTTAAAAACTGCCATGGTGTCTGTCTGACGCGATAAAGTCAACAATATTAACATAATTTAGACCGGGCTGTCCCCATGGATCAAAACATATTCAAAATTGCTCAAACGTATGTAAGTCAATACTAGATTTGTTTATACTTGGTAGACGGAGTTACAAGATAACTGTTTAAAGAACATATAATAGTGTGAAACTAAAAAGTGAACTAGTTAGAAAATACTATCTAAGGTACTTGATGCCATGAGAATTTCTTCGGAGTTACAATAAACCCTTTGAACCCTAATAAAACCCTAAGCAAATCACCACCTGAAAGGCAATAGAACTAATACTCAACGTGATTCTCAGCAACAGAAGCAAGTATTTTCATAAGATTATATCAGTTTGAAAATTATACTTAACGTGTATTTGCTATATACATATATGATACACAAGTAAACATAATGTAATTTTGTTAAGTTAGCAGGTGATTGGATATAGGATATTTCTGCTGCCCACATCTCCCCTACACCCCTTCTTGCAAAAAGACAAGTTTCTTTTCTCATTCAACAGGTTTTGTTTAAACCAGAATCTATTTGTATTCATAAAATTTTGGGAAAAAACCGATTCATATTAGACAAGCGGTTTTGGTCCAGTAAAATGTACACTTGGAAGGATCATTCGAAACTAGTGAAATGAAATATATAAATATATATAACGCATGAGAACAACTGTAAACGTCTCTTGCATGCTGTGGTCAGCATTGTCTTAGAAAGGGCGTACTTGTTACATAGATCTATTGCATACATTGATAATAGGTGTATTGCTGTTTTATTTGCAAACATAATAACAACCTGGATAAGATCTTTATAAGGAAAATCAGCTTTGAAATGAAACAAACAGCACGTCATTACTCATAAAGCATTTATTATGACAAGGTCTACATTACAATTTGAACATTCATATACATACAAATTATTTATAAATATTTGATGTTTTTCATATATACTGATGATGAAAATCGACCGTTCAATAACTGATGTAAATACGATGAATACATACTTTTTACATTAAAAAGGTTTTTTGTCGATAACAGGTTTTATTGGGTAAAAGTATTTCGAATCAAAGTATAAATTTTACAGTGTAGTAAAAACCCAATGTCGTGTCAGAAGAAATCAACTCAAACATAAAAGTGTGAAAGATGATCTATTGAGATATTTGTTTTCAATTTGTACAAAACGATTTTAGTAAAGTAGACCCCACAAGAAAGTTCCTGAGAATGTTAGTTATCAAAATATTAAAGATGTTAAAAGTTAAAAAGGAGTCATTTTAAATTAGTATTAGACGACACAGTTATTTACCTTTCATCATCACTGACATATGAAATATACTGACATGATACAATACATTTGTATTGACAAAAACATAGCATACCCATGGCAGTACATCCGATTGAATCCTGCTGATAAGAACTGGTAACAAAATGCCTGTATTTTTCTTAACTTTCTGTGAAATCAAGATACATATAGAACAATACATTTTCAATATTTTCATCATACAGGCGTGAACTTATTCTTATAATTTTTTGTCAGAAATACTTACATTGCAATCAAGGAAAGTGAATTTTATTCACTTAATTATGTACACCAAATGTTCCTATAAAACACATATAATAATCATATCAACAAAAACATGTGTATAGTACATATGGATCGTCTCCGTGTGAAATATTTACCAAGGCAGCTGAAACTCAATCACAACGTCATATACTGCTAAATGTGACTCCAACGAATTAGTCAGTCGTATCTGTGGCGGCAGTTCTCGTTGTCATATTTTACACTTATATACATGGAAAGGCAGCTTTTCATATCGTCATAACATGATCAAATTTTTCATTTTAAATGATCTCCGAAACTTTGTCCTATAAGGCTGCTCTCAGCCCCAGCGTTCAAACTGAGCATCCTCTCAGGATTGGAATCCATATTAATGAAATCTGTCACAGTAAGTCAATTAACAATTCTATTGTATGATATTACACTTATCGACAAGATTCCAAATCGAATTCACAGCACGTTTAATTCCGTCGATAACGTCATTTGACAAACCTGGAATAGCGAATAGTTCCACAATATCATATCATTCAATCATTGCACATAAATCTAAAGTGAAATTCGTCCCCTTGAAAACACATCCAACACATGGGTTGCTGGAGACTACCCTTGCCTGCCAGGGAATGGATCAGCTCTTACGTCATCGAGTAGAATCTCCTCGTTAGGCATCTGTGTCATATGGGCATTCCTTATTGGTGGCGGAGGGGGAATCCTCCGTGGATGTGTATCAAACGAGTAGGCATGGTTCTCGGTACCAGAGTTTGAGTTGTCAACCGGAATATAGTTGTTATAACCCCGTCTCCCATTAGCATGACCGCCATAATTTGTACCAACTTCGGTATTGTTAGCACAATGGTTACCATAACTGTCATTGATGTGATTACCATGGTTACTATTGACATGATTTCCATAGGTACCACCAAGATTACTTTCGTAACTTGTGGGAACGTGGTTGCCATACATATAGGTCACATGAGTGGGTGATGATGTAGACGTTTGAGGCATTGTGCTGTTATCTTCTGTAACAAAAAAGAGATAACTTACTTTCCTGGAGATCAAACAAAATAAGTAAAAACGTGATATCATTGTTTTTTAAAAGTAGTCTCAATCTTGGAAATGCACAGCAGATATGCTTTAATAACCAATAGGGATACATATTCATATAGATATATTATATAAACATTTTTAAGGGAGAACACATAAGACGAGATAAGGAAGACAATGTAATGATACCAATATAAGGAACTAAATTGTACTGCTTGATAAACAGGTCAACGTTGTCTATAGAGTTTCTTGCCAAAGCTAAATCTGAAATCTTAAAACATATCAGCATGGGTTTGGTAGTTAACCCAACAAACTTTCAGACCTGGCAGGACCAATCAGTGTAAAACTTTCACTAAAAGTGGTTCACTCATAACGAGTACCATGTAACTCGTATCAAATATATCTACTGTAGCATATATTCTGTAGTGTTTCATCCTTTTTCATTAAGAATCAAAAAGTACATTGGAGATCAAGTTTCTCACAACTAATCATGTTTTTGTTTAAAGTTATATACCTTCATCCGCATCTGGATAGGACGGTGACTCCTCTATACTGCGTGGTTTCCTGCGGTTTCTGCTGGGGTCGAATATGTACTCGTACAGCAGCCCAGACATCAGTCCTCCAACCAGGGGACCCAACCAGTAGATCTGGAAGATGCAGACGTAAAGTGCTTGTTAGATCAATCACGATTACTAACTATAGCTGCAAACCAAACGTTTGTTCACATACCACTGTGTCGTAGTGCAAATATCACCTTACCAGTAAAGAGTCAAACATCAAGACATAACTTACTGTGTTATATGTATACGGTAAAGCATTTACGTCAAACATTCACGAAGTACCAAACAAATATATCCAAAATATCAACAATTAAGATTAAAACATTGTCTTGGGTGAATTGTCAAAAGGAAGTATCACAAATTACTGGAAATCAACTATAAAATATCAAACAATGCTTTGTTGTACCCGCAAATAGTTGTTACACTATTATTACATTTTTCGATTATAACAGTAATGTACCCAATGATTGTCCCATTTGTTCATGACGAAGGCTGGTCCAAGGGCTCGGGCGGGATTCATTGCACTTTTTGTGAAGCGATACTGAAACACATTTGCTAAAACATTAAAGCTTGCACTGTTCGTAAGCATTCTGAGTATGATGACAACAGTTCATGATTCGGAATCGTTTGCCTCTGTTGTTCAAATTACTGCTGGTATATTCTATTGGCATTCTAAAACTAAAGACTAAATACTATTGTTAAGGATATACAAATTCTTTACAGGCGGCTTTTCGACATTGATGGAAATCTTGTTCTCAAGAAATCTCTTTCAGATTTGCATATAACTACGTAACAGGAAGGATATATTTCGAAATCCAAAATCTAGCTGTTACTGGTTTCATAGTTTATAACATTTACTTGCCTGACAAAGCGTCGCATATTTAGAAAAATGGTATATCAGTAAAGGATTTTCTCTTACATATTTCTAAACATATTCTTTGTCTCTAAAGAGGCTGATGATAAAAATGTTCACTAATGGGCGTACTTGAAAAGTATCAAGAGACCCTGCTTATGTACAAGACAGGGTTAGCTTACCCCAGACAAGTGACACAATATAACTGACACTCCGATGGCTAGTGGTTTACTGCCCAGTTCCTTTCTGTTTGTGTCCACTGTGGCAAAGATGGTGAACACCAAGATGAAGGTTAGAAGGGTTTCTATTCCAAGTCCTTGCCATATCGAAACTTGGTTAAGGGACGTAACTCCAAGCTCACTGTGGCAGTTCCTGGGAGTTATCCTGCAATTGAAATATCATATCATATATTCACGAACAAATTGACTGTGAAAAATAGAATGTTAATTTATGAGTAGATATTTTATTTCAAATTCTACGGACAGGCATGGTAATCAAGGGTTACAAATAAAGAGTATAGTTGATCCATTGCATTGACTATGATAATGTCAAAGAGTTAAGACTATGATTGATGGAATAATTGTAACCAAATATTTCAGACAGCAAAACTAAAGTGACACAACTAGATTTTCATGGCATGTTATTTTGACTTCATACTTTTTTAACACCAATTCTAATTATTTCATTCAAAAATCTCGCATATCCTTCACCAGATGTCGAATGTATATATAACAACCTTAAGTATGTGGCAAAGCCAAAATCACACGTGCAACTTAGGGAAAGATGGCCAAATATTGAACTCAATTCGGTTAAATTTCGTCACAATATTCAATTGTTTGAAATAAATTTGAAATAAATATACAAATCGATCCGGAAATCGCTTGAAATTATCGCAACACCTTTCCAACGGTCATTTTATGACATGCCGTATTACGTGAACGTCACCTATATTCGTGGTTAATATTTTCTTATGTCTGTTGTACAAAACTAATAAGTGTTCTTCTACTCTGCAGTCTTAAATTGATAGTGTTTTCATCAATAAGTACAAGGTAGGCCGACGAACTTTAATTGATACAAATTGTCATGACGTAGGGTTTAAGCAGGTTTTCCAGCAAAATAACATTAAAGTGTTGAAAAACGTACGGTGACCTCGTATAATTTTTCCTGAAATTGTTCTCAAAACGAAGACACCCACTCATAGTTTTAGAAGCATCTAAAATGTTTCCTTTAGTGCAAAATAGTGGTGAACCTGCCGAAAAAGGTTATTTAAAAACAGTTTCTATACGTTGACGTGCAACATTTTACCTTAAATGATAACAATGTCTTTGGAAGCATACTGAGTTTATTCCCGGATATACAAGTATACAAACTTGGTACAAAATTACCAAATTTGCCGACGGCAACAATGTAAAAATGCTGATAACTCTTAAAATCGTTCGGTGACCCCCACATTTTCTTACTTGTCTAGATAAAAAACATTTGCTAAATTTACGAATTCTGAAATATTTTATTTGTTTGTACCTTCTCCACTTTATTGAATATCCGTCCTATAAACTAGCTATACTATATGAACTCATTTATCTATTAAAAACTCGTGATGCGTTTCTTAAATTAATTTTAGCTCAATGATGCGCCACACTGTTACGTTTTCGATCAGAGTCACGACCTATTATCTGTATATTGTGACTCTGTAGAACCGATTGGCAGTAAAATGATACTTTCAGCAACAGTCGTTTGATCTTGCTGAAGTAACATAATTCATAAAGTTTAACATATGTGACTAAAAAAAACCAGATGCATTTCATCAGAAACTGTATATGTCTGAAGCAGTTTATTTGAGTTTATTAGTTGCTTTAATCATTAGTTTAATGCATAAAATGTTATCACTTAATAAATAATATAATTAAGTTGAAGCCTCAGCGAAAGTGAATTCACGAATACAACATGAACGACAGTTTTCAACAACAGTCAAGTTGGTTCATTTACAATGAATACAGCTTTTGTATGTTTATATATAAAACGTTGCACGGCCCACATTTACATGTACTTGATGTCAATGTCGATTGTACATCTATTATATATATATGTCATATATAAGAATGTCATACGATAGAAGAGGAGACCAATATTATAACATTATTATCTACCCGAGTGCTACTGTCGTACATTTGTCTTAAATAACGCTGTAAGTACTTATCACCTCCCCCGGCCCAGCATCCCAGCATCCCAGCTATCCTAGTCTGTTTACCTGAACTCCCAGGTATGTCTGTTACATACATAACATGTCACTCCTGTCAGTCCACAGGAAGCTAATCCAGCTTTCTATTTCTAACCTTTGTATGTTTATATATAAAACGTTGCACGACCCACTTGTACATGTACTTGATGTCAATGCCGATTGTACATTTGCTATGAACTTTCTTTTTGTATGATTTACAGGCATAGTCAATACAGAACTTTTGCATTGATGATAACAAGTTGTAAATGTACTATTGTTGATATAATGTTTATATCATTTAATAAGCAAATAGTTCTTGAATATCCACTAGTATGTATGTGTATGGCCTTTGCATGAAGTAAACCTTAATGTTTGTAGAAAGTTATCAAAAATATAAGATTTATTGACGATGCAATGGACCATTCCGTCTATTACAACTAACGGAATTGACATATGTGATCAATGCGCTCATGAAAAATATATGTGTTAACCTAAAACATCCCTGTATTTATATCTTAAAGTTGTAGCTATATCCTTTGATCTATGTCGACAATGCTTATCATTTTTTAAAATCAATAATTTGTTTAATGCAAACCTTTTGCCCAATATTATTTACATTAGATCAGAAGGACGAGATAAAAGGAACACGTTTCTTTTCACCATTAGTATCCTTGAATTAAAGTTCATTTTGCTTCCTGTTAGGGAATCTTTCAAGATTTTTTGTCACTTTTGTGATGCTTTTAATCATCAAAGAATCCTTTTAAAGTAAGGATTTGCTCCGATTTCAAAGAAGGCGGCGTCAGCGTTCAAACAGGCTGAGCAGTTGTGTTTGTCAGTTTCAAAATATAATCATAATAATCCCCCCAATTTAAAGAGTAAATAAGATAGTGAGAACAAATCCGTTTAGTATATTCAAAAGTGGTGAATAATAATATTTTGCAGTTTTATTGTCTCTTTAAGATTATCCACTTCCTTGCATGTAAGAAAGAAACACTTTAGGGGAAATAAATTGGGCCAATTGATCTGGTTTGCAACCAGCTTACATTGATATCTCCCTTCAAGAAGTGAAATCCCCAGTTAAAGGAATATATTTAAAACATTATTTCGCCTTCTTATGAACAAGCATTATTTTTGTATCTCTTGAATATTGAATTTCTCAGGAACCCCTAATAAATTTGATGCACCTTCTTATACAATACAGTTTTGTGTTTCGAAGCTGATATAAATAGAGGTAATAGTGGAGCGGATGAAGGGGCCTATTCGTGTCGTGTACAATTTACCATGTTCAATAATTTTGTGCTGTATAACATTACTACCAACTCTTCTTCCCATTGCTCAATAAAGATCTGTAACAATAACGTGGCATGAGGGGGCATAAGATCCATGTATTGGAGTTTATACTTGGCTCTTTTGAAAGTGAAACTGACTCTTTCACGTCTCTCTTATTTAACAGAATTTTTGTGTTGGAAAATCATTTCTGAAGTCTCTTCAGCATGTTAATAAAGGGATCTCACAAACAGGGAAAAATCGTTCTAATTGCAAGACAATCCTTCTTTATCGAAAACGGAGTTCTCAAAGGAACGTATCAAACTACCCGTTGAATTCTCCTAACACGAATGATGAAAAGGCGTTCGCACTAACATGGCTGCAAAAAGCTTTAAAAGTGAAATTTTGTTTCTATGACTACGAATGATTGAGTTGAGATTTTTAAAGTTTTACTGTCTGAAGATAATGTATTTCATATTCTTTTATTTCTAACGGGCACAAATTCGAATAAACAAAAAAATCTTTAACTTACAGTATCTTTAACTTACGTCACAAAGTTTAAAGATATGTGTTAAATTAGAAAGCGTTTTGTCTTTTGTAGATTTTGTTTACGATAATTTATGATTCCTAACGCAGGAGTTCTATCCAAAGACTATTCTATATCTACATATAAAAAGTTAGCGACACCGTTTACATCGTTCAACATAGACTTATGTGTTAACAAGAAGACCGAATAGTTAATATAGTATCGTGAAATTTCTGCTATCAAGTGATCAATTTTTGAAAACACATTTTTTGGTTAATGAGTTGGGGGTTTTTTCATCTATCATTTGCTTATTTATTTTTATAATTATTATTCATTTTGCTTACGTTTACAATTTTAACTTGCCATGAGATTGTTAGGCCTAAAAGCCAAGAAAAAAATCTTACAAGGCACATAGGTAAGTAATCCCTTATACATGAACGCATGCAACTTAATGAAGTGCCATACTTATGTAGAGTTCAATTTGGAAGAACCATTTACAAAGTAGGGCCATTAAAAGGACATATGCTGATGGGAAAACCAAATGCCCCTTTCTGAACCAAACAGTTAATTCAAACTCTTACACGACTGAAACAAAGGGAAAAGAATGCAAAGCAGAAAAGCAGAAACGGAAAAGATCTTTATCATCGTCGTCAATCAGCTTCCTCTGTTTTATGTTAATGACTTGATGGAAATTACATGCATGGTTTGAAGCTATTTAAAAGGTATGCATGCTCTGTGACTTCTATCTTGATTCATTTGTCATCTGCTCCTACGTGGTAGGTTTCAAACTAATTTATTTTACGACGTTCAAACCGAAGAAGACAGAATGTGAACAATATTACAAAGCAGTTGTGTGGCTACTTAAAGGAGGTTTTGCTCACGACAATTCTGGTATCTTTTCACATTCAAAACTGACGAAAACAATATGAACAATATTACAAAGCAGTTGTGTAGAGGTTTTTGTTCAAGAAATGTATGTCTTCAAGCAATCTGGACAATTGACCACAACCAATGATACTCAAGACGCTGCACAGATTCTGTTTTTAATAAAATACATGCTTAATCAGAAGGTGTTTGAATTGTAGAAACACCTTCATCACAGTAAAGTCCTCCGTGTTATTCGGTTAAATATGTTACTAAAATCAATAGTTCCACGCGTACCTCAACACATCCCGAAATTCAGTATTAAACCAGGAATGACAAAGTTTGGATGATGGCACAAGACAGGGTTTTAATATCAGTGCTTATTCTTAGCAACACTATTTTGTTTCGGGTGTAATTTAAGACTTTAACTCTAAGATGTCTGTTTTTACCGTGATTTGTTTATTCAGTAGATAGTTTTGAATCCTGTCGTCTACCCTAACCATCTGCTTAACGTGTTATTCATTCCTTTTTAATTTCAGTTTCAATTTACGTTTCTCTCAATTAGTTATCAAGTGTTAATGTTCAAACTCACTTCTTCAACCATCTTTCATTTCTTTAATTTTTTCTACTCATTTCCTTGTTTTGAGTTGCATAGAAGCAATGGAAAATCATAGACATTCAAGGTGAGAAAAAAGCGATCTTTCGGTGTAGATTCTAATGACGTAAACAAGCATATTTGTGGGTGTCTTTAAGCTACAAAACAGGGTAACAACATCATTCAGAAACGTTTCCATTTTAAATACAAAGACGCTGATTTTACTTAAACTTTATTTCTCTATAACTATTTTTAATTTACCAATTATACATATATATATATATATATTAAAATAGTAAAAAGAATGTTCAAACTCTATGGTAGTAAATATTAAAAAGAAGAAGATGAAGTTGAATTACATTTGGCAAACGTTTTCAGCAGGTACGAATGTACCTGCTTCATCAGGCCGTTTAATGCAGTAACTGACACTTAATACATAAAACTATGACGTCACACAGGAACTAATGACGTCATAATGAACTTGACAACAATAAATTGTATTGTAAGCAACATTATGTTTTGCCATTTAATTTTGGCCCATATTTACGAATGAAATATGATTCTTTCAAAAGTAAATCATTATCATTGTTATAATTGAGTTTATATATCGGGAAAACCTTGAACGTGCCATAACCACATTTTTCTAAATGTTCACTGAGAGGAATAGTTCGATTTCGGGGCTGGTTAATGTGGGATCGATGAAGGTTCATTCTCCTCTTTATTTTTTGCTCTGTTTTCCCGATATATTTCTCATTACATCCAGCACATATGATTACATAAATAACATTTTTGGTGTCACAATTCATGTTTTGTTTAACAACAAATGTATCCTTTGGTGAAATATTTATGGAACATCCTTCAATAATACTTTCACACGTGAAGCAACGTGAATCTCCACACTTTGATACTTTCGGAATAACCTCAACTGAGTCAAATCTAGAATTAGTCAAAATTTTGCGTAAGTTTTTGGGTTGCTTACGGCTGTTTATGAAATTGCATTTATCGACAATCTTTTTCATTTTTTGACTAGGACTTAAAATAGGAAGATAACGTTTCACGATAGACATAGCATTATCATGATTAGGGTTAAAAGTGGATACAAGATTAAGATTATTTTGAGTATCGATATTCTTTTCCACTTTAGATCTCAGTTGTTTCTGGTCCATATTTAAAGCTTTTGATATACTATCACTTATCAACTTTTCTGGATAGTTTTGTTTAAGTAAAAAGCTTTTCAGTTCATCAAGGCGATTGATTTTAACATCACCATCAGAAACAATTGTAAAAACTCTTCTTGGTAAACAATAGGGAATGTTGCGTTTGGTATGATGGGGGTGGCATGAACCAAAGTCCAGATACTGATGTGAATCTGTTTTCTTATAGAATATATCCGTTGCTATGATACCTCCTGTATCTATCTTAACAATGACATCAAGAAAATTGAAATGTTCATCATGGCATTCCATGGTAAATTTCATGGAAGGGTCAAGAGAGTTAAGGATTTCGTGAATAGTTTGAAGAAGGTTATTGTGGTTTTTAAGTATGATGAAGCAGTCATCTAAAAAACGTTTCCACGAATTTTCTACGTGCTCTTTCATTGAAATTTTTATTGGTATATATATATAAATTATATTGAAATAAGTGCATCGAGAATTAATTGTACATATACTATCCACGTTTCAAAGCAATATATTAATGTTTTCTTCGGTCGCTTAAGATCAAATGCTAAATTTAACGTTTAAAGATCTCTCCAACGCTACTAATTTAACAGGTTTGTTAATGTTCCGACGGTTATACATGTAAAGTGGCACGCTGCTGTGTCCGATGTCATTGCGTTCGACTATTCAACTTAAAAGTTAATCAACCTGAAAACTGTGATCGTAAAAAGGCTCTTAAATCCAATATTCTGTAATCACTATATTTAGAGAACTGGTCAAGCGTTGCTAAATGGTCATAAATTATATGGAACTCGTGAGGCATTCAATTATAAGGGGCCCTGGCATGATACAACGAATGATGACTTAAGAAGGAATTGTCTAAACATTGGGTCGATATACTTATAACATGTGTTTCCGTGTTGATTCCTGTCCATCAATTTACTTTTAAATGCCATCGGACATGTATCTATCTAAAACGTCTTTCATATAAAAAAATATTTACTTATACTGCAATTTATAACGTAATTGCAAACTTGGAAATAACGCCTGTTTATTCATCTCTGCACTCATGGAATCCATTTCAAGAAGCTTTACGAACATGTGTAATATATGAATTAAATAATTATGTATGTATACAAAAGAAATTGGTTTGACCTTAAAGTGATTAAAATTCTATACGGAATAAAACTTAATTGATTTATCTTATATCTGATCTTACTTGAGTGATCTGAAAGTATGACACAAATATTTAGATTGTATATACATACATAGTTGAAATACCTCTACTATGATAGGATACATTCAATGCTCATTTAAAAAATGTGTTAAAGTTATTTGATCAGCATTTCAAATTGTTTATCCTCACATTCAATAACACACCTTCAGTTCTTCATCGTAAATATCATTTGTCAAAGTTTTGATTTTAGATCACTTACAACAAACTGACACCGAATCTGTCATGTTTGCAACGAGGTTTCACTTCACTTCACCAAAGGTTCACAATAAGAGTTTACATTAACAGCGATCATAAAATTATCAAGTAAGAACCGATGCTTTTTATCAACTGCATGCGGAAGCTGTACAAATACTTAATATGAACTGCATGAGAAAGTTGCACCAATTTATTCGTTTGTACCAATACTTAATATGAACTGCATGAGAAAACAGCACCAATTTATTTGATTGTACATATGCTGGAAGACCTTTCACATTATTATATACGAAGGAAGAAGCTGACAGAAAGCTAACGAGGAAGGCGAAAATGCCTCAGTAAATGAACATTCCCTTTCCGCCTGGCCGATGTTTTGACTCGTGTACAGATGCAGGAGATCAAAGCCAGAGGAATTCCTCAGAGAATTGTCTATGCGAACTTCTGGACTGAAAGAAATCACTCACTGAACACAGATGAAGTAGAAAATCTATTCCTGTGCACCGATAGGACCCGTTGCTTCTGTCAAATAATATTTGAGATTTCTTCCTGGATTAATATAATCATTTGCGCTGTATGCAAAATACTCGATGCTGGTATGATCGAAAAAGGAAAAATAAATACCGAATACTTTGGATTAATATGACATCACGCAATGGAAAATAGTGAAATATGTTTCCTTCCAAATACATTTTGGCAAACGTTACAGGAATCAGATCCAAGTAAGCGATCATGAAATAAGTGGAAATGAATTGAGTAATTGCGTGTCTTTTAAAACATACTGCTGAACCATTAACCGGTTTTGATTAAAAACTTAACATTTAAACACAGAAAAAGGTTTCAAGGGAACAAATGCCTACACGACAGAGCACATAAATGATCAATGCAATGAGAATCGCTTCAAAGGTTCGCACTGCATCCAAGGAAAACTCATTTTTAAACCTGCCTTTTCCAATTATAATTCTGAAATGGTACACTAAAATCGGCCTCTCGTGGGTGCAATTAGGCGTTTATGTAATGTTTATGTAATTCAGTCAGTGAAACATTTAATAACACATGCAATATCACGGATGAATAGCCAACTATCTTGTTCGGCCCAATTACCCAAAGTAGATCGTTAACGGAATATTTATATGGCTGTATTTGATGCAGATCGTGCAGAGTATTACCCTCTATGAGACAAAAACTGCTCTATTGCCTTAACGAGACCAGCGATGTTAACAAAGAACAGTCTCTGTTTCCCAAACGAACCCTGACGAACTGCTCGGCTGACGAAGAATCCTTATTTCCGTCTGAGCGTATATCATTCCTGTTGTGGTTCCTGTGTGTGGCAGTCCATGTTTTACATCACCCCGACAGCGAGGGAGAAAGTGCATATGGCAGTTTCACAGCAGGGGCGAGGGGATGTTTTCACCAGCTTTTTATAGCCATATACAAAACATTACAAACACGAGGTAATGTGATAGCGGCAGAAACCGTTAGGAAAATATTTCAGGGCTGGAGCTTGGATTAGAAATATGCAACTTCCACATTTTTTTCTAGAACTTCGAGATGATGATGTCCAACACATATCCAGTTTACTTGCGCTTTAATGACTTTCAATTCGAAGGATTTTGTATAGGAAAACCAATAATTTTCGTTCTTTTACATGGAATCCTTATGTTGAGTACATGTGCTATTTTGGAAATATGTAAAAAAAAGACACGTGTTGAAAATGCGACCTTTCGACATGAATTACTAAAGTTCATCAAGCACGTCGATGGTTAAGTCACTTATACACACAAATATTTCAAATATTTAAACAGAGCAGGCAATATCTCTCGCTATTACTGATCATGACCATCCGCACTCGGGCAGACCATATAAGTTATTTGGAAAATAGGAGCGTAATCCGTGAAGGATATAGAATCAATGCTAACCGACCATAATGAATTAGTGCAACATAGTATTACATCCTCATGAACTTCTACACCGGCAATATTGATTTTGTTTCTTTCTGTCTAAAACCAAAACGGCAGCCGCTATTGTAAATCCAACAACAATGCCTATAATGTGTATAAGTCAGATATACCTTAATAAAGAATCTTTCATCTTTTGTTCTCAGTTAAGCGATTAAGTTAAAGACTTTATACATTCCGATAGTAACGCAATTACTAACTTTGTCGATCTTAACTTTTCATCATTGATTGCAGGTCAAATGTAAAGAATATTTAGTATTTTAATGCTATATAGAAAGTTATAGAGGGTGATGATGTCGTCATTTGCTCTAAAATAGTCTATTTGAGTCAGAAGATGCGCTGCAGTGCCCTTTTTATAAGTAAGTGTAAAGTTTAAAGAAGATGTATCCATATATGTATATCTTCGTTCTGCGTCAGTCCGATTTCTAGAATGCAAATAAAAGATGGATTTTTGCTTTGAGTTTAAAATGTACGTTTTTTTCACTTCACTACTAGGCTTCTTTTTCCGTCACAAATCTTAGAGTAGATGTAATGATTTTAAAACATGTGAGTGCTGGTAGTAGATATAATGATTTTAAAACATGTGAGTGCTGGTAGTAGATATAATGATTTTAAAACATGTGAGTGCTGGTAGTAGATGTAATGATTTTAAAACATGTGAGTGCTGGTAGTGGATATAATGATTTTAAAACATGTGAGTGCTGGTAGTAGATATAATGATTTTAAAACATGTGAGTGCTGGTAGTAGATATAATGATTTTAAAACATGTGAGTGCTGGTAGTAGATATAATGATTTTAAAACATGTGAGTGCTGGTAGTAGATATAATGATTTTAAAACATGTGAGTGCTGGTAGTAGATATAATGATTTTAAAACATGTGAGTGCTGGTAGTAGGTTCAGCATATTTCACTTAGTGAGTTGTTTAAACCCATCATTTAAAAATATCCTCTAGGCTTAAGTTGTCAAACATCGATATGAAAATGTTTCCTTTTAGAATATTTATCAAACACGAATTTTCTTCGGTTAAAGTCTTTGCCTGTACACGCGATTTGTGAACACGAAGGTTAATCTTACAACGAAAATAATATAGGTTTCAAGTTTCTCTCTGTAGGTTTCTCTTTGGTATCATATTGCTTTAAAAACACAGTTAAAGTGTAAATTGCTTTAACGTGACACGACAATACATCATGAACTTTGAGACCCTTTTTTACAAAGTTGTCCTCATGACCTTGGAAATAACTAATAATTCATAGAAGAACAACATGATAATGATTACAAAACTAATAAACAATATTTCCTGGTAGAACTACTTCAGGATCACTGTATGAACCGATAAGGACATTTTATTTCAGGATATAAAACGTATGGACACAAACACCAGGATGAGACGAAGTTTCCACTGCGGGACTGCAACACGTAATCCTGTCTGTGATAAAGAGTCTACTTTATCTCCATCTCCACGTCACTCTACACAAATTGGATTACAGCTGAGACCAATCTAAGGCTGATTTCAATCCCACACTCTTATAGGTTACATGAAATCCACGGGTAAAAATCATATGAAAGGAAACTTATGAGCCGGCCAAGCTATATTATTCCTGCCAAAGCTCAGTAATGTTTTGAAACATTGAAGTATCGACTACCATCATCAAGCACTTATACATATATATTGTATCAAAAGGCTATTATAGAGAAGACACTATCCATGAGTGCAATGCGAGGTCAGATTCTTATAGTTTAAAGAGGTTAACTGTTTGAGCATAAAGCAGAAATTTAAGAGTTATTTCATCTTCAATTATTCTTTTTATACTTACGTTATTGTGCATTTACAAGAAAATGTCCTTTTATAATTCTTTGGCAGCAAGATAATAAGTACGTTAAATTGTACTATAAGCCAAATCAATAAAAAAAAGACTGCTTTTACTTGATACTACGGCTCTCCAATATTCGTTTTATTGTGCATTGTGCAATTATCTGTTCAGGTTTATATTACAACATAAAGAGTCCACGTTCGCTCAAAACTCAAACTAATATGATTAAGCCGCTGAACATTAATACTATGTTAATTAAGTCACAACAGGCAAATTTGCTTTTAAAACCAATCGATATATTAAATGTTACAACTCAATAACCAAACGTTACTAATGACATTTCTAACTTGATACGTTTAATTGTATTCCAATATCGATTTTTACTTAATAATATGGTCGGAATATGAATTATCATTATTTTATCACGTATTTCATATTTACCACTTATGGTAACGGTATCAGGCAGTAGAAGAGTTTTTATATGACAGTTGTTCATGTTTTCATAGTACGCGGAAGTTAATGTCTGAGTTATTCAAATAGTAAAGTTCAATTTAATTATCCTGCTTTAATGAAATGTTGTTAATAAGGATAAAGGGTAAAAAAAAACCTTCGTGTGAGATGAGAAGTTGACATGGTTATATTACCACATCTGTAAGGAGCTTTCCAATATCATCAATAATTTAGCTGTATGTGTCTTCTGAATTGTGTAAACAAGATTTATAATTTGTAAAATAAATATGATAGATTAAATCTAAATAAATCCTCAGATACCTTGTTATCAGTGTTGTCAAAGTAATCAATAAACTGTGGGGTTTTTAAACATAGAAAACATGATTGAAAATACTACATATGACCATAATTTCTAGCCTTTCATAATCGTATTCATTTATTTATTTAAAGGTATAGATATTTATATAGGTTGTAAATTGTATGTGATATTTCTCTGTAAACTGAAATTTTCTAATAAAGCATATTTTGCAGACATAAATTATCCTTCTTTGAGAAATAAACATACAGATTAAAAATGTTCAGTGCTCGTTAGAGAGACATAGTCATAAAGCCAGTGTGTTTTATCGATTATAAAATCTGAAGCTGTATGTGGCGATGAATTCAATACCTCGGAACGCTGCTTCTGCATCAACGCTGACATTTAGCTACACTCTTCTAACATAGGAACTCATTTCTCACAGATAATTACAACATCAATGCACCGTGGAGCAGCCCCGGGGTTGACCTGGATAAAAGATTTTATCGTATAAAGTAACATCCTAATTCTAGCCTGCGAGCTGTTTCAAAACGTGATTATATCATGTCGGCCAACTCTGTTTTGTACTCCACATTAAACGAAGTTGGTGTCAATACAACTAGCAATCTCTGCAGATATATATAAAAGCGTTAACGTTGGTATATGTTGCTGTTGGTGTATCTCGTTTTTGAGAACAGAGATATAAAGATACAAGGGATATTTGGCGTTCTTAAAACTTAAAATCTTCAATCAAACGAAGGAAATGGCATTCTAAGGGCCTGGAGAATTACGGATTTTGATGGTTGTCATTTGGAGACTAAAAAACGGTACTTGTGATATGAACGAGAGCCATGCGTGTAACTCAATCTCTTCTTTTAATAAAATAAGAAATCTCTAAATATTACCATGGAAACGCTGCATTAGGCCACTGAACTAAAGCATCTATATTACACGGGGAAGAGCAATATCTTTTCTTTGTATGTTATGGATTTTATTCAAATAGCCCCTTTTTTGTAGAATATCAAAATTATGCGACATCACATAAAAATTCAACTTGTTTATTTTTTCTAATAAAAGTCCAAAACTTCATCATTTCACAAACTAAACAAAATATTAAGACAGCAACTCTGTCTCAGCGCTCACAAAAGATGGAACAATAGCAATACGGAGTGTAAAATCATGCCATATATAACCACAGTACGTATTTCATAGTCAAAGTTTATTTTGTTACGACCAGAACGTTATTAATATCGCTAAGCAAAAGCTGAAGCAATATTCATGATGTTATAGATAGACGTAACGCAACCCTCTCCACGGGATCTGGAAACGTTACTGTGCCATAATTGCCATCGACTGGTGGCTTCTGAATAATGTCTCCGCTATAACACTAATGAACAGATTTATGCTTTTCTAACTACGCACTGATTCTGTCAACATCTGCTCCTTGGGCACTCACGTTAAATGAATGAACAGTTTTTGTCCCTGATTCAATACACTAACAAGCTCCGAAATCTGAATTAGATAGACAATGTCGATATTTTAATGAAGAAAATGAAATAAAAGGAAGCCTAATTAAGGAGTTTTAAACATCTGAACTTGCTCTATTATTCTGAATAAGATCCAATGTTCTTACTTTAGGTGAAATTGGATAGTACTCTATGTGTGTATTCGAAGGGCAGTAGTACATTTCCTAAAATTGATAAGTGATCTTACGAAAACTAGTAAAATTGTTACCAATTGCTAGAACGTGTTGGTTTTTTTTATCAAAAGTAGCAGTGTTTAAATGGACTATGCGAATTCATTTCTCAACCAAGGTGTTCAAACAAAGATGGCCGCCAATGGCTTTTGCTTTATTTTGTATGATTTAATCTACGACTACAGATGACCGGTTTTAGTAATTACAAGCTTAACACTCTGAAATTTGGCATAAACTAATGTTTTAACATAAAATTGTCAAAAAAGTACCGCTGTCCTTTTAAGTACCGCATAAGAGCTGATACAATTTTTTTTTATCTTGTGGTCATTTTGAGAATTGTATTTTGTAATAGTTTTCATCATTTATTTGATATACAAAATGCTATGTAAATAAATACAAACCATTAAATAATTGTCATAAAACATTGTTACAGTGTTTGGCCGATTGTAAAGAATATTATGTGAACCAAATGCAATTACTCTTTAATAAACTAGGAATATTTTTATCGTCTTGTTTACTCAAACAGTTTCATTCATCTATTTCCTCGTGAAAAAATCATGTTACTCGAGAACTCCTGGAAACTGAGAAGATTCTAATAACGACGTTTAGCTTTTTCTTTGTTTCCTTTTCATTAACTTTGATCGATGGTCTCTAAGACGCGTCTGTTTTAGCGAAGTAATTACACCCTAGATACATTCCAGTCATCAAACCAGACTTGCATTGATTTGACAGAGTCAGGTGTTAATTCCACGAAAGATCTGGCTTATTAGACACCATGGGTCTAATTAATCATTCATTTATTGAAACGACTTCATCAGACGTGAGGTTCGAACCCGACCACTAGACGACAACAAGCAACCACAAGACCTTTGCCTTTTGTCGGACGTAAATCGGAAAATCGAATAGGATAACAGCGTGTAAACGAATAAAAACAGTCAGTGTCTTGGAGCGAGAGGACGCGATACACCAATCAATATTCGATGCTCAAATCAAACTGTAATTAATCTAATTACGAGCCACTTGTACAAGTGCCCCCTTGTGAATGAACCAAAGACTGGCGGGGGTACAGCCATACATCGATCGTCCACAACAATGCTACAGTAAAAAGCTATTAAAGCCATACAAGCAAAGTGACTTTGAGTACAGGCTTAAAATGCATCCCATCACGCTAGCTGACGGCACGAGATATATCAGCCTGCCTCATGTCCTTCGAATCATCATCCATCCTCCACCATTACTATACTTGTTTCACGTCCTTCCACATAACTCCACTTGAAGACGACCATCTTCTATTCAGAATCTTATTTTCATATCCATTACCCCATTAGACTGTTTTATACGTTTACCAATAGATCCCATCACGATAGATATGATTTATATCATGCAGATGCACTTTTTGTAAGAGATTGAAGGTCAGTCGAGCGGTAGATCTTTATAAGACAATTTTAAATATCATCTCGGTAGGTTAAGTACAAATTCTCGTTTTATAAAAGAATACCATTTTCCATTGTTAATGCATAGAGTTTTCAAAAGGATAAAAATCTTAGTAAATATTAATGTCCACATTGAAACCCGTTGATTTTCAAGAGTTAATATGCTGAAAATGATAAACATCTGGAATTCCACACCCAAATGTCAACAAACATGTATGTGGGTAAAATATATAAGACTGTATTTGAACTCAGTGCTTTGATGGTATTGGCTAATGGCATAACTATATGCAACGTTTTCTAATAGCGCTTATAATTTTATATATCTCTAAAACTGTGCAAATTGCTAACAATAGATACTATTTTTATGAATTTGTTATTAGGGATAATACAAAAAGAAATGATTTGAAAGATAGTGATATGCTTGACACCTTTTGATCCAGAACCTTAGGCGATTCCAATAACGTAAATCTAATTTAACGGCAGACGCTAGCAAATAAATGATTAGCTTAAGTTAATAAAACCTCGGTTTCTTTGAAACCGATATATATCAAAGTGTGTTGAAGATTATTAGGATACCCATTTTCTGTCTTGATTAAATCCCAATGTCCCCGTGTCTATCGTGATTAACAGTGACGCCGTTTTGTTGTAATTAAATTGGACACTTGTTACTTTGTGTTGCTGTCGAGATGTCAATTAATGCGAGGTTCAAATGAGCTATAATATCATTATTTCATTCATCAGACCATCTTGCAATCATTAGAATTAATTCTTTGTAGCTGTTAATACGAATATCAATCAAATGTTGTGATGATGTATAGAGCGAATGTTCAGCATTGTGTTTTGTAATTCCCTAAAGAATAATTCGAAATGATACCGAAGACTTTTCAGTATCAAAGGTTATTAAATGTAAAACAAAATCAGTTTGTGAGTATAGATAGGTCTCTCTCAATGTAGAAGCTAAATTGTAAATCAGCTATCTAAACTTGCCTAAAGGATTTCCAATATCAGGATTGTATGAAAGATACTACATCAGTGATGTGACCAAACCCAACCATTGGTAGAGCATGGAAAAGCATGAGTGTACAACAGCTAATCTGGTGAAGTGGCTCGAGAAGATTGTTCAATCAAGCTAATGGAATGCACTTACCCATAAAGTATGGCAGCGCCGGCTATCCCTCCCCCACACTGGGCTATACAGTACAATATTCCTCTCAGGGGGGTCACTTTACATGTGACCACCATGGCCAGAGATACCACAGGATTGAAGTGGGCACCAGAGATATGGCCAAAACACTGGACAAGAGTAGCCATCGTAAATCCAAATGCGAAGGACAACATGACAATATCGTACTTGTAGTCGTAGAAGTTGCCACACAGGAGGGTCGAGCTACACCCGAGAAGCACATAAAACATTGTACCAAGACACTCGGAGATCACAGCCCTCCAGAACTCTATTGTTTTAATCTCAGCCTTCATCACCATGTTGGCCACCTCGCAGAGTTTGAGTCGTCTATAGTTGCGCGGGACTGGCTGGCCCGTGTGGACATGAGAGTAGTGACCAGGCATTCTGACCATGGAGGGATTGCACAAGCCAATGGAATGATTCAAATTGATTGATTTTTTTCGCCCGTTATCTAAGACGGACTTTTAGTTTAGTGGAATGCTAGCGGCGATTTATTTTTATACCTCATCAACTTAGTTTGCTACCGGATATCGGCCATTTCACGCTGTGACAGCTTTCAAATGATAGTTTACCACCGTGCTGAAATTTATTTCTTTAATTAATCAAAAGCTGCTTCACTTGTTGAAAATCCTCACTTAACAACACTTCCAACTTGATGCTACACCGACATTCGAGGAAACTTGCAAACTTTATCCAATTCAGAAACCTTTCAAAATATTTTCAAAAGGTCGTGAAATGAATTGAAATACGCATCCAAATCAGCACCAATACGTCAAGCCCTACTTCCTAGTTTGACATGTAAGGACGATTCAGTATTGATATCCGTGATAATCTGTCATCCCAGTGTGATCACAAGCTGCTCCCGGTATCCTAGAGAACGCAAGCTGTAACGAATTGGCCAGTCTCCCGTCACTCACAGCTCCTCCGACCTGCTCCTACGAACTCCTCGGCACTATTTGTTAAGCTGTTGACACCACAAGAGGGCCATCTGTCAAATTAAGGGGCTCCATTAACACAGGAGCTTTTCTCCGACCTCCCGATGACTTCCTTCCAGCCTAATACGCGGCTTCACTCTAAAGAATTCCTGGCGTGTCGAAGATGCCCGGTCTGGTTAATAATTCCAACGGACTTGACGGATGGGTTGCTGACACGTGTGGATTAATTAGTCTCACTCCTGCTTACTATGTTTACAAACTTTGCTCAAGTCGTTCCAGGTTATTTTAGAATACAAAATAACTTTTTCTCGAATTGTTCCCCAGACTAACATACGGCTTCTTAATCCATGCCTCACTCAAGTTGTTCCAAAGCGGCCCCGAGAAACCTACATATACGGTTGAACTGATTAAAGGCTGCAGTGCCGGTTGTATAGCAAGGAGCGGTAAAATTGATTCCCCGCCACTCCATAAAGAACTTGACGCCGCTTTTAGGTCTATTGCTCCTCTTTAGAATTTTTACATTTACAGAGGCAAAAACGTAAAACGCTTGTCCCGCGGCTTTGCTTCTTTGCCGGCGAATGGTTAAGCGCGACAGTGAATGTTGTGGAACATATGTAATCTCTTCTGGTGAAGTGAAGACCCACTATTCTCTCCTTTCACTGTTTATCCAGTTCGTTTAACGGCTGCCTCTTTCATTCTAGCGTAGACGACAAACACATACGTGTAAAAATCGTGTCTGCAGCACGCAGGTAAGGCTTCCCGTGAACACGCTTCCTTCATAGCACTGCCCACGGAACTAATCCATGGCTCCCAACACGCTCACAAAACAAGCAGACGACTTTTGACGCCTAACAAGTATTTCACTGACAAGACCTCCCGCCAAAGTCTACAACTCCAGAAGCACCGATCAGGTTTGGTATTCATTCAATCGTTGGATCTGAGCATGTCGCGATACAGCTGAGCGGGACGATATTTGGATTGCCTCCGATAGATCTACTTATCCTCGGTCATAATTGGACGACCTCCGCCAAGCTTCATTCAATTTGCCTCGATATGTTTGTTCTCAAGCCTAGTTCTTCGAACGTCCGACCAATCTTCAATAATCCTTTGCTCCAACTTGTTTGAGTCGTCTGCTACTCAGTCCAAGTGTCGTCTGCTACAGCATGCGGTCCGCTGAAGCCCTCAAAGCGTTCCAACTCGCTCGGCACCATTTCCACGATTCCTCCTGTGTCCCGGGGCTCTGTTCGTCTGCAACTCGAGCAGACGATAGCGAGATCGATGCACCAGCTGTCCAAGTGATTCACACCACCGACTGTTGCATTACGCGATTGTTACGTTACTAACGACTCTTACAATCGATCATAACTTTTTTATCGAACAACTTATTTGAAGCACTTAACCATTAGCATTAATTGCTAGCGATCAATGGGCGCTGAAGCAGCTCAGAAGATCATTTGGTAATTACGATTGGCAATCTAAACAAGGATTAACTGATTTACATAATGTCTGGAATTGCGAATATCAAACTACAGGCCTTATTCTTCATGCACAGATGCTTCTTAGAAAATATTTAGATATGTGACTTGTGAGTCGAAGAACTATCGATTGCGTGTGCCCTTTGACAAACGAGTCTGAGCTGTGCTGTCATTAGTACGAATACAGTCGATTGTGACAAGAAATCCAATATTACGTAACACATTCATTTCCTTTTAAAGTTGTGAATTTATTAAGTTGTGCAGGCATAAATAGTCACGCATATTGTTACGCATGGTTACAATCATTGAGTTGGCAGAATGTGCACTAGGCTTACCATGGTTAACACGATAATATAAGTGATAAGTTTTGTCATTAGATGTATTTTAAGCTTATCAGGCCATCAGTATTATCTGTCTGTGCTTTGTGATTATTTTTTACAATATGACTAATGAACATCATCATTTGCGCCACAAAAGCTTCCAGTAGATTATCCTTTCAGACAAATGGTTAACAAAAGTTTATGATGAATATTTTAACGATAGAAATCATCATTAAAAGGCCATTAGGATTTGCAGAGTTTTCAAGTCATTAAGTATAGCGTGTTTGGGTTCGCACAGACAAGACAATATAGTGATCGCATGAAGAGATTACGCGTATTGATTTGATTTGACCAATGCGAAAGGTACAAATCATTCGAATGACTGGATTGAACGCAATCCTTGTTTGTTGAAATCTCATTACGAGTTTTCTCTCCCGGCTCTCCTAAATCTGTCAGATATTTACATTAAACGCTACTGGTAAATTAGTCATTGCGATACACTATCTAAGAGTGTCAGGGGACTGCTTCAATTTATGTGTTTGAACGTCGACTTTTTATATAAACACCTCTTTGATTGAATATCGAATTTGCAATTATCGCTGGTTGTTTGTGAGGAATGGTTATTCTAGTAGCGCTTATGACTTTTGGTATTATCTTTTGAAAGTAAGGGATGGCATCTCTGTATCATTAGTGTCCTAATAGACTGAAGAAAACAGTCATTACTTCAATGGATGATCTTAACGGTTCGAGAACAAAGGAGATTTGCCTCGTGTTGACATTTGCCATGTGATTCACCAACCTATTAAGTACGCACACATTGTCTGAATAACTGCGGTTTCTTGTTTCAATCCAAGACGATGGTATAGAATTTAATTTACATAACCGTATATGAATATTAACCCTTAATGTGCTCATTACCCTTTCTTTGAACATGGCAAACTTAATACAGCATTGAGTTGATATTTCGACTTATCAACTTCTTACTGATGTAATAAAGATAGGAAGTTTATGATAAACCATCATAACGTATGTCCTTAATGAGCATGATTAAAAATATAAAAATAATAAGTCTGTCCGATTGCAACGATGTTCACAAAAGCGTATATCGACAGTGTTGAGGTTAACATTGTACTCTCAGTGTAACCATTGAGTTTAAGATTTTTTGTCAGGCGCTAATGTCATGCAGTGATGCGAGCGTCATGAGTTTTCCTGAAGAACCAAATCGATTTTATTATTTACTCACTCAACCCTTTTTGTTATAATTTTTGAAAGGCGTTTCGAATTTCAGTTTCTGAAAACGTTTTATTGAAAAATAACGTGGAACATAAAAAGGATGTTAATTACGTTTTATGTCCGGAATTTATGTCGTTAATGTAAAATGTTTTATTGTAACATTACATTTTCTGTTTTAAATGGTATTTGCCGATGAAATAAGAGAATAAATCTTTGCAATTATTGTTTATCCCTGTATGCCAAAGTTGAAATATAATTTAGACGTCGTGTAGACATTGTTAATTCATTTTTTGTTTCAAACTTTAATATAAAACAGATATGATTGAAATGTTAAAAGTACATTAAAATTTAAGTTTTAAAAAGTAATTATTAGTATGTCGAAGTTGACATCAATAATTTCCCTATAACCACTTTTCGAAAACATTAAATCATATTTCACTTTAACATGATCATCTGGTAGATATTTAAACAACTAACGAAAAATGATAATAGGGCATCAGGATGGAACTGCCCATCTATTATAAATTCAAGGTAGAGACCATATCTAATGTACCGGCATGTCTAAATTATTGATATATTTTGCCAAAAAACTCAAAAACCAATAGGGAATTCTCATATTAATGTTTGATATTTATCGCTTTTTTGAAATTGAACCACATCACGATTAACATTGAGAAAATGTTTACACGGTAACTGTTAGCTTTTTGTGAGGGCGGGATAATGCAGTGGTTAACGCGTTTGGCTTCGGAACGAGAGGTTCGAATCTCGCCAGGTGCTCGACAACTAGGGAACTGTTCTACATGATGAAAGGTCTTGTGCAACGCCACACTGAATTGCAATGCAGTACAACCCATGGTTCGCTAGTTGCTGCCGATGCTCACAGGTTTCTTCGCAATGCATAGCCACAATGGTGTTATGTACTTTCTCCCTGCAATAATGCTGAACTGAACTGAACTTTATTACACTCAGGCTGCAAACTGCAGCATAAGAGGTACATGGAGATATATATATATAGGTAAAAAGATGAAAGGTCGCACATGATACATGATACATTACAATACACTAAAAGGCTGACATGTCATTCTAAGGTTAATTATGTTATCTCTTAAAATGCGACATGATGATTTTACAAACTAATGCAATTCAATTTTCTTAGAGTTCCTAGCTTTTTGGTATTAAACAGAGTTTTCATTTAGTGCATATTTGGTCTGATATAAAAATATTTGTGAATATACTTTTTTCTTTCTAGTTCTAATTTCGGACATAAAAATATAAAATGAAATTCATCACCAATATCGTCTATATCACAAAGAGCACATAACCTGTCAGTTACAGGGATTCGACGCCATCAACCTAAGGAGATAATGATTAGTTCTAGCAACCGGGATATACATGTAAGTGACAAAAATCTTAAAAGTGGCGTTAAACACCAACTCACCTCACCTCACCTGCTTTGTGTGAAATGTTGCCAGAGATGATTAATCAGATATGACTTAGTCGCCTAGGCTGTACTCAGACAGCTAACTCAAAGCACCATATTCTATTGTCTGCAAATTGTAATGTAATATCGGAAGGAAATACCGAAAGTCCAAAATGGTAACCATGCCGGTCAACTAGAAGAAAATTTTTGTGAACTAAACCCGTGTTTTCTTAATAAGAAAATTCAGGAAGTTAGCGATGATATCAAAAGAATACTACAAAATGTTGCTAAATTGAGGCAGGCAAATCACTGAAGAATTCAAACTCCATTACTGTCGGGTGTCAATTTGTAGCAGACTTCTGTTTCATCTTGATGATTTCTAAAAAAAAATCTGTCAGCGCCTTTGAATATCCATGTGCATTCTATGTTCGCTGCAATTACATGGCTCATCAAGATCGCTTGGTAACTGAACAGAACATATTTCATAACTAACATGGACGTTTCCTCTCAAGATCGCAATGGTTCCTATGAAGATTCACTATTACAGCGATCCAGAATATGTACATCATTTCTGTATGTGGCGAAAATATGAGGCAAAATGTCATTTGTCCTATGTTAAGTTCAAATTGCCTTTCTAAAAGTACATTTTCATTTCAGAAATGCCACTGTTATGATATTTTCTTGTTTACAATGATAACCGAAAACTGCTTTATAAATGTTTTGAAGCTAAATTATGCATGTACAAATTATTAGTTTAATCAACTACTAACTACTAGCAGTCTATAATTGTCGCTGTGTCTGCTGTAAAAAGATTTTTAAAATTACTTTTAAGTCATTGGCGGGCGCCATTGTCCTAATTTTGACTTTAACCTCTTTATTGACATGATACCGAAGTGATAAGCATTGAACTGCTAATTGTCAGGGAGAACTGCTACTTCTCAATATGGTAACACCATATATAAAGTTTAACATATTAACACCTACAACATACTCTGTTGAACTTCTGAACGTTAATGTTGAACTTCAGAACGTTGATTCCCGTTCCGTTCCTTTAGCTTCTACTTGGCGACGTAAGCACTCGTACTTCCCCAGAGTGAACAGTTATGAAAGGAGCAATTGATAGCACGCTGACAATAGGCGATAGACTTTGAGAGATATATGCGGTAGTCATCGATACCCTTGATGCAGAGTCCGCCTTGTTGGTTCATTTGCATCTCTCGTAATCTCTTGAGGGGTAAATAATGGGCTTGATCTTTTTTCAACAGTAAGGCAATAGGAATCCCTTTGATAACAATTTTGTTCTAATATTTTGCTATTCCTGCTCCATGACTGTGTATACAATCAGAGTATTTTATGCAGTCAGGTCCAAACCCAATCACACACAACATGACATAGAAATCTGAAAACTGATAACCGCATTTCATTATTTTGTAATAATAGAAAATATATGTGTAAATTTGTTATAAACATAAATATGAAAATATGTTGAATAGCTGACTGTGTATACTCAGAAATATATCCAATTGATATTGCTCATTTATACACATGAACCTTGTGATGAATAATTGTAATATTTCAGATTACTCAAATTAAAGTGTCACGATGATTCAACACCCACCAAGAAGATTGAAGCTTAAGGATTCGAACCCCGACGTGACCGTGAATACAGGCAAACAGCTGCATGATCTTTATGTGTGCTACATGCTGAACGTCAACTCGTCTTTGTGATGGCATCAGTTAACAGTAATGATCGATGATTGTCTCTAATGGTTCGACCTTTGTTAATTTTTGTTTCTGGTAGCTGCTTATTTTGTTGTTAAGAATTATGAATTTAATATGGATATCACTGAAATTCTATCCAAACTATGTATGTATGCGCTACCTAATATTTAGAAGATAAAAAGTTGATTTTGTAAACTTTCCGTTATTCATTGTTATTCAACACCGGCAAATTTAATTTAAAACTTCAATTCGCAGTACACGCTAGGATTGTTCTTTTTAATAGGAGATCACAGTGACTTGTCAATGTGACGTATCTGATAAAATCTGATGATCTTTTCTCCTGCTGAAGAATCATGTGTCACGGGTAACGTTCAGATATGCCGATTATCTTATTAACAGTAATCCTTCCTGAAATCACCCGCAATTTATTTTACAAAGAAAAACTAATTGATATGTATTCATGTTAATAATGAAAACGATATGGTGATGATAGCAAATAGTCATCATTTAACTATAGGTATATATACGCTATCTAATATTTAGAATATAAATAGTTGCTTTTGTAAAATTTCCGGGATTCATTGTTATTCAACACCCACAAATTTAATATATCGCAGTTATTCGTCTAAGCTAATTTGCGGGTATTCATTGTTAATCAACATAGGGTATTTTTTCAAATCAACCAACCAGAATTGAGAATATAACGAAGTCATGTTATAAAATGTTCCTGAAATTATTGAAGGAAAATATAGAAATAAATATAGATAAGGTATTTCTTAATAAAAAAGGGAATAGAGGCACCTTGTTACGATATTGATGTATTTCACAACGACGACACGCCGTGTTTTGGCCTCCTTAACGATGTAAGTATAGTTTCAATGGATACGTCACAGTCTATCCCACAGGCTGTCGTTGATATTTCAAAATAAAACTCATTTTAGCCTAAAACATAAACTCATAAAAAATAAATTTAGGTTTGAGTTGAACAAGAAATCAGAAGGCTATCTGAAACAGCCATCTTATGCTCATCACTTACATAAAATGAAATAATCGTCTTTTGAGACTAATTTTTAGAGACTGAACAGTAGTCTATACACACTCAATCTTTCTAAGATAATACTGCATTACACATGGACGTCGTATACTTTTATATGATATGCTCTGTCGCCCTCTTCCAAATGTTTCCCTTTTAATTGATCTCACAAAGGCACTAAGAAGTCAGAAACGCATCAACCTTCTTTACGTCTAACGTGAAGATGCCCATGGTGTTAAAGTGTGTTCACAGAAAGAGAAGGCTAAGAATAGCAGGGAAGCGCTTATTCATGCACAAGATTGTGCTAAATCAAATTAATGTGCATTTGTAAAAAGCGATATATGAATAAATCAACTTCATTTAAAATACATTTAACTTCAAATACCCAAAATGGTGTCATATGAAATACGAAGCAAAACTTTCACCAGTATTTTGAAACAAATGAGAACGTCCTTGTTCTGTTAACGTTTGAACCCACATCCTCGTTTGAAGATATTCTCGTTAGCAGGGACGAACCCTCCAAGTATGAAATATCTGACACAACCCATTCATAACTGATGGTAGAAGATACAGAAGATGTTTTTGTCAGATTCTCCTTTGTCATGTCACACTTCCCTTTACATGTTTTCAACGCTTACACTCAGACAAATATTCTCCCGCTTTTGTTTTATGCTCTGATTGTATCACTGGGGTCGCGAAGTTGCAAGCAAATCAATCAAGTGGGAACAACATGTCACCACAGCAGGATCTACATTTTCGAAGCTATCTCCGCCTTAAGCTAGTTTTAACAACATTAGCTTAGAGCTATATGAGAATTAAAAGAGTCTTAAAAATACAGAGCACCACCACGTTTCATTGAAGAAACGTGTATATCCCTTAAAGATGGAGTCGAAGATTTTTTGAGAGATTTGTTTCTTCACATGTTTCCCAATGCATGATTAGTTTATACCAAATTAATTATCATCAGAGCATCCTCTCTATCTCGTTCAACTCGACCATCCGTAGTAACCAAGTATCGAGTAAAAACAACTGGCGGCAATTTTTATGTGAAATAGATTCGTATAACTTAACCGATCATGGTACCGTTTGTCTTAAAACTGCTTCATTTGGTTTAACAACGTTTCTTGCAATTGGCAACATTATTTTTTGATGATCACTTTATTTATTTAAAAGATAAGTTCTACTGCCCATTAAGGAGGTATTGATCGTTTTTTTATAAACGAAGTCGCAAATTCTTGGGATACTAGATTACTGTTTATTATCTTAATATCAACTTCGATTTGTCTTTGTATGCAATATGTGTCCTTTGTGTATATTCCTTAAATGTTATCAATATAAAAATCTGATTCAGATATATTACCTACATGTTTGCAGATATGACGGAGAATGCTTTGAGAATGGAGGAAAGATATGGTATTCCCGAATTTCAATCCAACAGTGCCGGTGGGCAATTTCGACGCACAGGGGCAACAGAAGTTATCTTACACACAGTGCCGTTATTGATCATATTTATCCTTCTCCCGCCAGAGCCAACCCCTTCCTCGTTTTACAAGAAAACACTTTCAGTTTATTCAGATTGGGTAATAATCATGCAAATTATTGAAATCTGTTGAAATGGTTTTAAAAGACATCATTTGTCAGCATTAGTGTAAAATATGCGACCCAGAAGAATAAAACATTATCAATTTTTAATCAAAGACGCCCATAGCAGTTAAAGGGTGAAGAAAATTTCTTTAATTTGCTGTTCTCCTAGCCCTGAACCGATAAAGTCATAACCTTAATTGATAGTCCGATACGCTAATCCGCCAATACCGGTTTGTTTCACGGGTATTGATTTCGTTTCAAGACGCAATTCCTTTCATTCGAATCATGAATAAATGAAAGGGTTCACAGTTATGGCGAGAAAACGACAATGAAGTACATGAGGAAGACAAATACTCAATAAGAATTGTTCAGTTCATTGCAGCCATACACAAAATAATTGTGATCCCAAAGTTATCATGAAATGTTGTTGTCATATATGTAACAACATGTCTATTGCTCGAGAGATATATGTATCAAGAATGCAACGTTATACTGACTAAAGAAATACTGTCCTTGATAAGAGCCATTGTTTATATTGCCTCTGCTAAACCACACGTTCCCCTTTATTTGATTTGTCATGACGTCATGGACATATACCTATATTTGTTAGGTATATAAGTATTTTGTATTATAACCAGTATACAATGTGATTGGATGAATGAATTTAGCTTTTGCACATTGTTAAGGCTGTTGTCATAATTGTAATTGTCATAATATTGAGGTTGATATTTGAGAAACTTTTTGTTCAAAATATTTGATTTGTACATATACAACAATAAGACCACTCTAAGTACCTTTTGCATACTTTCTGCAGTTGTTACCTTAAATTCTACAGATGTCTATTGAAGCACAACGACATAACAGATGCAAAACTATCACAATCTATTATATATCAACAAAACCTGAAACGCAAGTTCAAGTGATTGATGCTTATTATACACGCAAGTTTTTTTTTAGATGAAGCTGATTTTAGAGTCATACAGCAAACAAAAACAAGCTATGTGATAGATGATGTGACGTGATCATTCAAAGACGCAACAGAGCTGAAAATAAGTGATTTACCGGAGAAAACAGAATAATTGATTTCTCTGCGCAGTGACTCCTCCATAATGAAACGAAAACCAATTGACTCCTACCCATTGTGAAAGTTCAATGGTATTATCGATTGTTGAAGCACCCGTAAAATACTTTTTTGTTCCGTTCGTGGGAAGTGATTACACTAGACTAAGAATAAAGACAATGTATATTAAGCTGTTAACGAAAATATTGATTAGGTTTAATGAATATGCTGTCATTGGTTGAGAATAAGATAAAACCGTAAAGGCAAAGATTGAAGAACACTCCCGATGACAATTTTCATAGAGTATAATAAAATATTTCAACAAAAGTATAAATCAAAGAGGCAACAAAATATATTCCATGATTGATTGCATGTTTAAAGAGCCAGAAGCATGTATTAAGGATTTATTTCTTGAAATTTACTTTAATAAACATTAGTTTATGCCAAATGTATTATCTGCAATGGATCAAAACATCTCATTAATGAAACCGATTTCCCGAAGTCGTAGAGGAAATGAATCAAGTATTAAGTGAAAACCACTAACACATATTTTGTTTGAACAAATAATAATTTGTGGTAGGGAAATGGAAATGGATTCGAATTACATACCGTTTATAGTACGCCCGTTTTAAAACTTCATCCTTTGACAAGCAATAGGAAACATTTGTTTTTGTGTTCATAAGATTTAATTAATCAACAAAAACGTGCTCCTGTCCCTTTAAAACTTTTGACAAACAACCTGTAACAGATGTTATCGATCATTCACGTTATGCATCATTGTTTACCGAGTAAACTAAGCACATATGTTTGTGAGTTATTACGGGATTAATATTCTTCAAGCAGCAACCTGCTGCCTACCTTATGAAGAATTAATATGGCATTTAAACAATGCTTGAAAGGCTTGAAGTACAGTAGGTACTATGTATATTACTAGTCCTGTTAAGACATTTGTCATATGCAGACATAATTCGAATCATTTCTTTACTAGAGTACACAGTGCATTAAATCATAATTAACTATAACATGAAGAAATAGATAAAATGCATATCATATGTTGTTTCTGCCATATGGTTTTTGGTGTCTAACATTTAAATGGATACACCAACAACATCTTGTTCACTTACAGTTTCAAACAGCAGAAGTTTTGCAGTAGTTAAAACAGAGTACATGAAATACAACAAAAACATACTGTTTTCTATCATTTTTTTAAAATCATACACATTTGATACCATTCTAAAAAATAAAATTACAAAATCGAGGCCGAATTTTAAAGAAATAATCTGTAATTTCAGAAACTGTCTTGGTTTTTTCCTGAAAGCTAAAATTGCATTTTTCGATAATCGTGAAAACTCATTACTTGCTGTCTAGTGGTCAAACAGATTAAGATTTAAGGTGCTCTTCTTTAGTGCTTGGTGGATTATATGACATAGAAAATATCTTCAATTTGCCAAATCATGATCTGCTTTGATTCATAAATATGTAATAGATTATTTTGCCCGTCATACCAGTTTATCTTAATAAGAGGCTAGAAACATCGCCTCAGAACATAAGGTTCATAGAGTCGACCAAAGTGGTTAACAAAGCTGAATGACAGAATTTCTGGCAAATAAATGAATTAACAGAGAAAACAGAATCATTGATTATTTTCTCGCAGTAACTGCTCAATGATGAAACGGAAACCAATTGACTTCTGCCCCTGGGGAAAATCAAACAATGATTTTAGTGATAATGGAAGCACTCTAAAAACACGTTTAAGTGTCATTCTCTGGGAGTAAACAATTCAACTGGTGGGATATTAAGCGATGGAATGAAATCAAATATAACCTACGACGGTGATTGAAAATTCTTTGAGTTTCTTTCATTGACTATAATGGCAGTGAGTCATGATTGAGGGAATCAGCTCTCGTATTTGTTTGTGTTTTTGTTTGTTTGAAGAAATGTAACTGACATTTGACTGGCTCTTCTCCTCATTATTCGAATAAGGGAAAGACTTCAACTTTATAAAGTTACATTACTCGAATGGGCATTTTTTATTTTTTCTTATCAATGAGTTAATAACTCAAAGCGCTGTCCATGAACAAATGTCAAATGGAATCATATCTTTTTGAGTGATGTTTTAATGAAGCCTGAAATTCTTCAAAGACAGGCATGTTGTAACGTCAATAAAAAGAGTTACATGTAGAAGCTTTTAAGCTTTACAGAACATGGAATGCAACTCAATCATCTTCATCAAGACACTAATTTTCAAACTGCCGAATGGTAAAATAAACGAAACAAAGCTCTCCATTATTTTTTTAAGAATATACACCGTCCTTGTACTGTTGAACACATTCTCGTTTGAAAATATTCTTGTAAACAGGGACTGAGTCTCAAAGTATGAAACATCTGACATAACCCATTCATAACTGATGGTAGAAGATACAGAAGCTGTTTTTGTCAGATTCTCCTTTGTCATGTCACACTTCCCTTTACATGTTTTCAACGCTTACACTCAGACAAATATTCTCCCGCTTTTGTGTTATGCTCTGATTGTATCACTAAGGTTGCGAAGTTGCAAAAAAATCCATCAAGTGAGAACAACATGTCAACGCACCAGGACCTACACTTTTGAAGTTGTTTTCGCTCTAGGCTTTAACAGCAACATTAAATTATAGCTACATGAGTATATAAAGAGTCTGGAAAATAAAGAAAACGACTAAGTTTTATCTCCTAAACGTTTATATCCTCTATAAGGTGTTGGTCCTTATATTCACGTTTTATAAATAAAATCGCAAATTCCTGGAATCTAATATTACTGTTTGTTATCTAAATAATAACTTCAAAAAGTCTTTGAATGTATTGTTTGTCATTCGCGTATACTCGACCAATACTTTATCAAAATAAAAACAGATTCATATCTATTATCTCCATATGAGAAGAAGAGTGAGAACGCTTTGAGAAGAAAGGAAATAACTTCTACTCCCTACTTGCAATCAAATAGTACCAGTCGGCAACTGCAACGCAAAGGGGTAACAGAAATTATCTAACTCTTTTACCCGGTTATTGATCCTCTTTATCATTCTCCTGTCACAGGCAATCCCTCATTTAGTTTACAACAAGACAGTTTTAAGTTGATTCAGAATGGACAGTTGCCATGCAAATGATCAAAATCAGTTGAAATGGTTTAAAGAGACATCATTTTTGTCTTTATCAGTGTAAAGTATGAGATCCAGAGGAATAAAACATTATCAATTTTAAATCTAGGACGCCCAAAGACGTTAATATGTGATTAAAGTTTTATTTTGATTTGCTGTTCCCCCTAACCCTCAACCGATTCTGTCATCACCCGAATTGTCCGTTACCCTAGTCTGTCAATACAAAATTGTTTCACAGTTATTGATTTCAAGACGCAATTCTTTTCATTGGAATCATTAATGAATCATATGGTTACCAGTTACGGCGGGAAAACGACAATGAACTAAATAAGGAATACAAATATTTGATAAGAATTTTTAGTTAATTTCAGTCACATAGAAAATAATTGTGATGCCAAAGTAAGATGTTGTTGTCAAATATGTTGCAATATGTCTATTGCTCGAGAGATATATGTATCAGGAATGCATTTTACTTACTAAAGAAATATTGTCCTTGATAAATGCAATTGTTTAAATCCAACCCAGCTGAATCACAGCCTCCTGTTAATTTTGAATGATAATTACGTCATGGACATATACCTCAAGAAGTAAGATTAACCGAATCAACTTCGAAATAACAAATGCATATTCGATTCAAAATTACATGTATAACAAAAGTTTAACAATCTAGTTCAAAATAGTGGTAATAATCCGTCAATACATTTAGAGAATTAATGATTGAGATCATGTTCAGCTGACCTTTGACGAATTTTGAACCGACCAGTAAAATGAGGGTAGGAAGTCAGCCTTCAACTAATCAAGCGCGAGTTTCTTTTGCATCTTGGTTAATGTCACATGCGGACGTATACTCTACGTTGTTCTATATTTATCCTTAAAAACTTATTTTGTGATTATTGGACCTAATTAGTTAATTTACTTTTGAATAAAAGAACACAAAAACAACACACAAATATTCCATCAACATGAACAATAACTATGGTTCAATCAAATGACAAAATAATTACTTATTTCTTATTAATCAAAAACAGTCATAAGAGTGACGCTGTTTTTCAGGGAATTGTCATTTTACAGAAGCCCAAAGAATTTGATTAATGGAAGGAATTATAATCATTTCAATTTTACTGCGTTTGTTGACACTATTTAGATCAGGATCTCATTCACTGGGTGTTAGATACATTAAAAGAGGTATCGCCTCTTGCTCTGACGATAATGTGTTATGTAAACACAGTAAAAGTATTGAAGATGAAATTTATGTTGTTTACATTCGCTGAAGACATGCGTCAGCGTTTCGTTCCGGAAACGAACAATGGATATTATTTTTATCTTCACAGCATATGTACATCATCTGACTACTGTTAACAATGCCTGTTTTAAAAATTACACCTTGAAATGATAACTCAAATGTAAATAGGTACCATTTTGTACTATGGGTCTTATGGCCTTTATGCAAATAAAAACCTTCTTCTTCTTCTAATTTTACTGACAGTGGAACGTACTCAAGATTGAGCAGGCCATTTTTTTTTGCAGAGGACCAATAATTTCTCATTACAAGAGATTGATTTAGCCGGAGGACATGATTTATGTAAGCTATCATAATGATATCCACAATTTCATATGATTGATGCTTTATATAGACGCAACTTTAATGTTTGAGTTGAATTTGATTTCAGAGTCTTACAGCAGATAAAAACACATTACATGTGTTCCAAGACGATCATTCAAAGATAAAAGAGAGTTTAAAATAAGCAGTTTAGCAGAGAAACAGAATAATTTCTCTTCGAAGTAACTGCTCCATAACGAAGCGGAAACCAATGGACTTCTACCGATTGGAGCAGTCGAACAACCGCGTTATCAATAGAGGAAACACGGGTAATTGTTCAATTTGTTTAGAAGCAAGCAAATCCATGAAAGATTAAAGCAAATACAATAATCTGTCAACGCCAAAAATCAGTGGGTGGAAAAAGATAGTTTCATTGGTTGTATATGTGTGGAACACGAAATCATAGATTGGGCTATGCCTTGAACGACTAAATTCTAAGTGTAATTATTGAAATAAACATATCCATATTCACTCATTATCAAAATAAGCCGGGTATTAAGGTTTTCATAATGATCATGGGAATTACAGTTTTTCTAAAAATAATTCGAGATCTGATTGGCTGAGAGAACTATTTCTATTCATTCGTTCAGTGAGTTCAGCGTGCACGTGTCAAAGAGACTTCAAAACAAACATTGTTTTTAATTTCGTATGGAATGATATGAAACATAAAATGTTTTATATGTGGTTTGTTTTACTATTTCGTTCATTTAGGATTGTCTTGCTTAATATATGATCCACAAACATTAATGAATGGCAGAGACTATACGTTTAACTGCGCCATGACATATTCGTTGTTCGTCGCGCATGAATACATTGACCGAGTTCACTTGCAACTTGCCTTTAAGAAGGTATTTTCCAAAAGTACCGTAAATATTAGATTTGATTTGGGTAAGAAAAAAGAATAACCAACTCGAAGCTCGGAACTACGGGATATCTGCCCCTCGTGAATATCTGTGATAAATTCCTCGATAAAGCTCGGAATTTATAACAATAATCCACTCAGGACAGATAAACCGCAATTCCTCGCATCTTGTTGATTATTCTTACATCATATGCATTCAATAAAAGGGTTTGCAGAACAGTCAAACCTGAAAAATGATAACAAAACTAATATAATCTTTTTCACAACTTTAATTTGTCTCCTTTTCATTACTTAAAAGTATGTTTTAATGTTTTGGATTAAAACATGTATTTAAGGATTGGTCACCAAGCTTAATACAACTTAAGCTTATTTTACAATAGAAAAAATCCAACCTAAATCAGTCAACACAATGTATTCAGCATTGCTCTAATGTTTTTGACAAAAAATGTTTAACAAAAAGCTTGGGCCAGCTGGTATTGATCTGTCGTTGCTTTAGGCACACATGTGTGAGTTATTACGAGAGTGATAATCGGTAAGGAGTCGCCATTGAGCATGGTAATCTTTAATCAAAGGGAATCTCAACGTTTGCTTATGTGTGTGAAATCACTATTCTTCTTTGGCACATGAGTGTACTAGTTTGGATGAAGTAAGGAAAGGCTGAGATTTTGTAAAGTAACATAACTTAAATGGGCATTATGATGGTGTTTGTTCAAGTCAACAACTCAAAGCCCTGTCCATGAGAATTTGAACATCTAATGTCAAACTGAATGATATAATTTGAGATGTGTCGCAAATGAACTTGACACTCTCTAAAGACAGGCTAGTTTTGATGATGATAGATCTTAAGAGGAGTAAGATGTACAAATAGTTTAACCATACCATACTACCCACCACTTAAAACGTTAATGGCTCGAGGTTATAAAAACCAAATTAAAATTAATAAGTTAGAAAATTAGTCCTTAATGATCATAAAGAGCCGTTGGGTTTGTTTATGTTGTTTCCTACATGTCGTGAGGTTTCAAGTGAAGTGATGTATTAATCATTTCATATGTATGTATGTGCTTTAAAACATGCATTCAATGCAAGTCACACTCCTGTACTAAGGTCTAACGATGTTACTAATAATGACGTTTGGTCACTTGAAAGGACAACGTCATTACGTCATTACGTCACTTTTCAGTAGTATGAAAGTTATTTGTGGACAACAGGTTCAAGTTCAAAGCATTTATCTAAAAATAGGAAACGATGTTTAAACAAATATTTGAAAGAATAAATAATTGTCATTTGAAAGAATAAATAATTGTTATTTGAATGAATAAATAATTGTTATTTGATGTCATGCCATTTTTTCTGAAACAATATCATCGTCCCATAGAACAATCTTTATTTGTAAAATATTATATTGTGACTTTACTTATATTTGGGTGATCTTGAGATAGTTTAAAACTGTTTGTCATGTTGATGTTATCATTCTAATTCCTTCATTTATTTCATACACAGCTATTCTACAACGCCTCGCAGTATTCAAATATTTTAGCTGACGAGTACTAGTGTTCAGTGTCATATATAGAGATTATTACCCGAGGAAGTGTGTCATATGATTTTTACGAACCGAGTGTGAAGTTTTGTATTACCCGAGCGAGAGCGAGGGTTATACACTAATTCGCACGAGTTTCGTAAAAGTCATATGAAACACTTCCTCGGGTAATAATTTCTTTATTACCGATTCTATATATTGAGAAATTCAGAGAAAAATGGTCTCCTTCTTTTGCGACGGCCCGCTACAGTGACGTCATGAACAATGGTTTTATGACGTCACAGACGACAAAATACGGTCACTCGCGCTGAAACAATTGTTGCTAGGCAAAAGTGATATGTGCACATGTGCTCATATTGAAAATATGTCAACGCTTATGATTGCCCATATGGGTAATAAATAGTGTTATTACTCGCCCGTGTAAGATATCACAGTGTAATATTTATACGGCGATATTAATACCGCTGCACGTATGACGTCATAATATTGTGTGTTTGTGACGTCACAATGTTGGTACCGCCGTCACAATGGCGGCCAAGTCGCGGAAATGCTTCGTTCAGTACAACTCATGCTTAATTACTGAGGTCAAGTAATAAACAGAACACTAAACTTCCTTCAATTTAATACTATATCTATTAAACTCGTTAATGATTAGGTATTAAACTCGCTTTCGCTCGTTTTATACTTAATCAATAACTCGTTTAATAAAAATAGTATTAAATGGAAGGTCGTTTAATATCCTCTATTTACTTATAATGCTTAAGCTTAAATGCAGAATGTCCTCATATTAAATGATCTGTGTACACGTACAAATTGATATATGATTTTTTATAGTGATAACACAACGAGTTCAAAATATCACCTGAGAAAATAAAGTAGAAAAATGTTTAACCATAGTTTTCAAAAGAAACGAATTCAAGGTCTTGCTTTTGAATCATCACATAAATCATGCTCTGTAGCCTATTCAATTCAGTTGCTGTTTAATCGAATCATGAATGCACTTGTGTTCAAAATTCAAACATAATGTAAAAGTTTTGTGACGTTTTTAAGCAAAACTTTAAACTTGTTTTGTTTTTTATCAAATAATGAGTTATGAATCAGTCAATTCCATCAAGATTACTTTTTCTTGAACTCGAATACTGTTAGATGACTGCGATTAAATGGAAACAAATGAGAACGACCTTGGGTTTTTTAATGTTTGAACCCTAATTTTAATATTTGAGCTATCTGACGCAACCAATCAAGTGGGAACAACATAACCTCGTTTGAGCAGAATCGTTAACTTATTGCTATTTGAGTATTAAAACTTTTCTTGAAAATATATACCATAACTTGGTTTTATTTCCTGAATTTCTATATCCCTTAAACGGTCATGGTCCCTTGTTACATATTTACATTCTTACATTATAACTATCGCAAATTTTTGGGTTTCTTGATAATCTAGATTTTGATTTCAATTTTTCTTTCTATGGCGTGTTTGTCCTATGTGTATATTCCTTCAATATGTTATTAGTATAAAAATACGATTCATATCTAATATATATTTATGAATAGATATGAGATAAAACGCTTTGAGAATGCAGGAAATATCTGGGACTCCCTTGTTTCAATCGAACAGTGCCAGTGGGCAATTTCGACATGTTGGGACCACAAAAGTTATCTTGCACACTGTCCGGTTATTGATCGTATTTATCCTTCTCCTGGCACAGCCAACCCTTTCCTCATTCCACGAGACAACAGTTTTAAGGTGATTTAGAATGGTAAATGGGCATGCAAATAATAAAGATCTGTTGAAATGGTTTACAGAGACCTCATTTATCAGTATTAGCGTAGAATATGTGATCCAGAAAAATAAAACATTATCAAATTTAAATCAAGGACGCCCAAAGACGTTAATAAGTGATAAAGTTTGATTTTGATTTTCTGTTCCCCTGAACCGATACAGTCATTAACTTAATTGATAGTCTGAGACGTCAATTACTCTTGTTTCACGGTCATTGATTTCGTTTTAAGACGCAATTTTTTTCTTTGGAATGAATGAATAACAAGGTTCAAAGTTATGGCGAGAAAACGACATTGAACTACATAAGTAAAACATATAAGAAGGATACTGGTCATGCAAGTGATCGAAATCCGTTGAAATGGCTTGAAGAGAAATCATTTTTCAGTATCAGTGAAAAATATAAGATCAAGAAGAATAAAGCATTACCAATTTTTAATCAAAGATGCCAAGAGAAGTTAATTTTTGAAGAACTTTTCGTTTAATTTGCTCTTCCCCCTAGCCCTGAACCGATACAGTCATTATACTAATTGATAGTCCGATAAGCTTATCCACCAATACGGATTTGTTTCACGGTTATTGATTTCAAGAGACAATCCCTTTCATTGCAATCATGAATAAATAAAAGGGTTACCAGTTACGGCGGGAAAATGACCATGAACTACATAAGAAATACAAATATTTGGTAAGAATCATTTAGTTAATTTCAGCCCCATAGAACATAAAGTAAGATTCTGTTGTCAAATATGTAGCAACATGTATATTGCTAGAGAGAGATATATACATGTATCAGGAATGCATTTTATTGCGCAAATCTGTCAATACAGACTTGATTACGCTTCTGGACGCAATAACTTTCATTTGAATCATGATGATGACCTTATGGACGTATACCTAAAAAAGTGGCATCAAACCAATTTAACTTCGAAATTACAAATGCATATCAAACACATATCAAAGTTATATCTAAAGTAACATAGTCAATGTCGTTTATGTCAAATGTGAGAGATGTTATCAATGGTGTATTTGATTGAGAAGTACTGAATAGTGCTGAACAGTATATAATAGGAATAAGGTTCATTATAAGGACAAATTAACGTTATAATGATTTTGATTTTAAAAACTGTCAATGTGATGATGATTGTGCATGTTAAATACTTCAATCTCATTTATCCAAAGCAGTCAGAAAGACAGTTTGGAGGTAATAGTGTATGATAGATGTTATGCCCAGTGTTCATCTAGATGGGATTTATGGTTTCATATTATGCACATGTGCATGTATAAGCCTGTTGTTGCCATTTTTTATAGAATTAATAATTGTCATCATTTTGGAGTTAATATATGATATATTTTCACACTTGCATAATTGTTCTACATATAAAAGTCTGATTGTATTTTATAATGCATAAATCAAGTCACCCTATCGTAATTTTCATAGTTGTTACCTTATAAAATTTAGATAGGGCTTTATAGCATGGCAAAATAATAAATGAAACTATCACAACCTGTGAGATATTCGGCAATGTCAAATGATCAACGTTTTACATACACGCACAGTAAGTGTTTGAAATGAAGCTTTCAGATTCCTATTGTAAACAAACACAACCCATGTGATAGATGACTTGATGCAATCATATAAAGACGCAAGAGAGTAAGTGATTTTCCAGAGAAAACAGAATAATTGATTTCCCCTCACAGTGGCTGCTCCATAATAAAACGGGAATTATTGACTTCTACCGATTGCGAAAATCGAACAATGGCGTTATCGATTAAAGAAGCGCCTGTAAAATACGTTTTTGTTCCGTCCGTGGGAAGTGATCACACTTGACAGACATTTAAAGCAAATGCATATTAACTTGTTGAAGCCAGAAATTATTGGGTCTTAATAAGTAGGCTTTCATTGGTTGATGATATGTAGAGTTCCTTTTTGTATAATACAACACAAAGATTAAATCATTCTTCAAAAGACTACTTACCTTTGACAATAAAACATTTTAGCATATTTTAAGATCATTTACTGATCATATTATGAATTTAATCAAATGTTTGAAGAGTGGTTCAACTTGAAAAAATATACCGAAATTCAATTTCTTATATTTAGCAATTTGTAATTTATCTCTGTTTTGTCTGTAGTTGATTTAATTGACTTAAAGTTTGTGTTATAGTTTTGGATTAAAACGTGTATTTTAGGAATGCTCAAAAAGAAGGATTAAAACTACAAGGAGCAATTAGAGGTATTCCAGGATTAATTCAATGCCTGGGTGACAAACAGCCTGTAACAGCTGTCATTAATCCTTTACGTTATTAAAAATGATATGCAATAAACAAGGCACACGTGTTGTGAATTATTGCGAGATTTATATTTGATTTTCGGCATCTTTAATGGGTTTATGGTAGCTTTATATTTTTATCAGCAATAGACAAGGCATTGCCTATAGAATGTACAGTATATAGGTTTAAACCAGATGTACATGTACTAGTCCTGATAAGATATTATACATATGCAGACATTATCCAATCATAAATCATAGCTGATGGTAGCAGGTAGATAAGATGTTGTAGTCACATTCTGCCTCTGTATGTACATTTGTATCTCTTTCCTTTTGCATGTTTTCTCGTTTAAGTGAATGTAGATCCTTTCGAAAGTTGAGGTTTATTTACTAAAGATTATTCATCTTGAATGTATATAACATTTGATTGTAGAGTAAGTTCTCCTGGTCCTTTCAACGCTAACCTCTTCCTCGTTTTACGAAAAAAAAAACTTTTTCTCGTTTTTAAACAACGAGAATTGACCCATTCTCTCCCAACTGAGGTAGCTTGGTCATAAATTCCTATACAACATCTGTCTTAATACGAAGGCTTCTTGGTCTAGAAATGTAGAACGCTGATTGGATGCAATCAAAGGTTGTTGTGCAATCAGCAACGCCATTTCAAAAGTTATCATTCAAATCGCTTAAAGCTAACCTTCAAATATGCACCTTGCAGTTTGAGTCGTCTTTACAGATCACAAACGTCTCATTTTGCAACTGTATCATTGCACAGGCCTGTGTGACAACAAATATGTTATTCATGCATTAATTGTTTTCATTGGCTGAAATATTGCCAGATAGTTTAAGGTGCAATATTGTTCCAGTAGAGGAAACTGTCGGCAGCTCGAGAACCTTTCGTATTAAGACAGAGGTTGTATAGGAATTAATAACGGAGCTACCTCTGTTTGGGAGGGATTGAAAATGACCTTGCAGATGATCAATATTTGTCAGAATGAATTAAAAGGACATTTGTTAATCAGCAACTGTGCAAATGAAATCAGAATTCAAAACATCGTTATTTCAAAAATCAGCTATAAAACCAAAAAAATGTGATATTTTAAAAAGTATCAATTTAGATTCAGGAGCTCGTCATACTTATAAATCATTGCAAAGAGCGCTTTACATTTATTGATATTTATCAAGACGAAATTATGTTACATATCATAAATAATTTAGATAAATGTAGCTGTGGCCAGATTATGATACTGGTGGTTATCATTATTCAGTATGTATTGTTTGGTTCATGAAAGCCACACACAAATCAATGTAATGCAGAAGAGGGCATATTGTTCTGATGTAACTTTCCTAACTGAAGAATACCTCCTTGGTGCTGCTTGAGTGCTCAGGGTGATACGAAGAAAATCAGAAAAGTTGAAGAAGAAAACATAAGAGGACGCGCTACGCTGTAATCAAAAGTTATTACTTACATTGTTTATCATACTTACTTGAGTTATTGATGTGATATTGTTCGGTTAAAAGGTCAAACTCGGAAGTTTTATATAATCAAACTGTGATTGTGATTTTATTTAGAAATAAAATATAGTACATGTACCTTTGTAGGCCAAGATATTTTTTTTTTATTGCAGATACATACATAAGTTCCTGCTTACTCACATACTATGTAAAGAAGCGGCTGGTGTAAACGCTAAAACCTACAAACGCACGCGTTTGAACATGTTTTCATTAACAGGAACATATTTTCATAGAATGATAATTGTATCTGACACAACCCATTCATAACTGCTCTTAATAGATAGAGAAGCTGTTTTCGTCAGATTCTCCTTTGTCATGCCTAACTCTCTTTTTACTAGGCTTTCAACACTTAGACAAATATTCCCCTTATGATACAAGCGATGATTGTATGATAAGGTCAGAACATTTGAGGAAATGAATCATGACAACGGAATCCTCTTCAAATTGGAACAACATATATTTTAGAACATTACGCTAACCGTTATTGAAACTTTTTAAAATCAACTTTCATATTCGTTTCTTACCAAAGTTGAAACTATAAAAAATCAGTATGGCATTCGGAACAGATGCGGCCTATTGATAATCACTGACATTTTAATGAATCTGACGCTTATGTCAAGTTTACGTTTTAACCAACAATTTTTCATCTTTACTGTCTACTCATTTTAACACAGTCATTGATAAGTAGGCAACTTACAAAATCATGTTAACATATGCCTTCAAAAACATTTAGGGGGAGTTTTCTTTTAAAAATATATTAGTAAACCCTATGTATTGGCATTAAACGAACTAGGTCAGAATGAGCTTTATAAAAGAATTACAGTTATAAAATTATTGTTAATTTCTTATCCTGTCAGAGCCAACCTCTACCTTATTTATCAGCAATGACATTTTCATGTATTATCAATTGTTGATTGACATGCAAATGATCAAAATAAGTTGAAATATAAATAGTTGCTGAATTTTTATGTTAATCACTATCGATATCATTTTTGAATTATCATAAACCAAGACCCAAAAATTTGATGAAGGACCACTTTCAATTTCAACTATTCATCATTCCTATCAGAATCTCTTCAAATTAGCAGAGAGAAGTTTGCTGAGAGATTTTATGTGTTATTGATTTCTTGCATTATGCAGTTTCTTAAAGTATCAAAAATATCAAATGGGTTTCACAACTATGGTGTAAAATGATATCGTTCCATGTTATGAGAACAAATTAATCAATATGTATTGTCTGGTTCAGTTAAGACTCTCAGAAACCTGCTTGTTTTATCAAACTATATAGTTTCGTTCTTGTAGGTTAATTGATATGATATGAAGGTACATAAAATCTCCTTACATGATTGAAATATAGATATATTAGAATAATATCGTATTGTATTTCATGAAAACAACAACGTGTGAACGTTTAATCTTCAGACGGTTGTATGGTATTTGATTAGGAAGAAGATATAAAGACATTAATCCGTAAATTGAAAATGTTGAATTGATAATTGAAATGATGATTTACATATGCAATTTAAAAGTAACAAATAATTTATTGTTTTAATATTTTCAAGACAAACGGTATTTTCCATTTTATTTTCCACCCTAAAAGTAATAACAACAATGCAGTTATGATCTGTAAGACCGCTATGATCAGTCAAAGTGTTTTTGGTTCTGCAGAAGCATTACCATTTGTTGTAGAGTTGTCTCAGCTATCTCTCCTGACAAACACGTTGTATTTCTAAATCATAAATGTTATAACTGCAGTGATCATTCCCCGTCAGAGAACACTACCACTAGGTATAACACTGACATAACTTGGAAATCAAGGAACGAAGAATATTATACGTCATTGAAGGACAACATGTATCCCTGGTTTTAAGTGAATTACGCCAAAGGACAACCTCAACATGTGTGTAACTAAAAATGTAAAAATTCTTTGTTCAATAATCGAGTGTACAATGCTGTCTCGAAATCAACAAATAACCGATCCAGTCCAGTCATGGTTTTACAACAGTACTTCTTTTTGCTTAGGGAGAATAAAGCTGAGGCAAATGAAATGCAAATGTTGGTAACAATTCGAGTTGTAAACAGATGTTTGTCAATATTGATTATTTGAGGAATCAAGGAGTGTATTGCCGAATGATCATAATTTGAAATCATTGTCATCCAGCAAATTGAATATTCCAATTAAAATTTCCAATCTTTCATCTGTTCATATTTATACTAACTATAAAAAATCATTAAATTTGTAAAATAGTCAAAAATCATTTAATGTTAATATGAAAAACGCAATTCAAAATCTTTTAGATTCCAATTCCATGAATCTGATATGCTCCGCCTCAGAGGTATGAATTACGTAAGGCTCGCTGATGACCAAAGTAGTTAACAAACATATGCTGTGATAGATGCATATTCTGGCAAATAAGAGAATTACTACAGAAAACAGAATAATTGATTTCCCCTCTCAGCAACTGCTCAAAGATGAAACGGAAACCAATTGATGTCTACTTATAGGGAAAGTCAAACAATGGTTTTATTGATATTGGAAGCACTCGTAAAATTCCTTTTTCTATCATTTGCTGAAAGTAAACAATTCAACTGGTTGGATATTTGGAGTTGGAATGAAATAAACATGACCTTCAATCAACAGCGATTGAAAATTCGATGGGAAGATTTCATTGACTGATGATGGCAACGAGTAACCATTGAGCAATAAAAGCTTGATAAAGGAGATCTCGTCAAGTTTGATTTTTGCGAGTTAGATGGATTTTAAATGAAATTACTCTGTTTCTTCTACACGACAATTCGTATACTGATACATTTATTTTGTTTGAATAAAAGAAAGATTGAGATTTTATTAAGTAACATAACTTGAATGGACATTCAATGGTGTTGTTACATCCCGTCAGTAATTAAAGGCGCTGCCCACGGAAATCAAGCAGTTTTAATTAGATTCATCATTTTCATAATCATAATTTTAAGAAAAGTAACTAACATCTAACAAAGATAATAATAATAGCATTAATTCACTTAAAGAATGACATTACTCCCATTACAATGACAAATAATGATATTTATCATCCAAAACTGTGTTCAACAGGAGATATCGCATGTGGAAGATCAAGCGATATCTCTTAGGAGATATCGTTTTGACAGTGGATTGTGAACAATGCCAAGTTCATGACATCACAAATGTTTTACATCATCAAGTAATGACATCACAATGCTATGACGTCATAAACATGAGTTGAGTGGTGGAAAATCAAACCGATCTCTTAAAACTGGATGTATGATTTTTTGTAATAAACTAATCAGAATCGCAAACTTGGACTCGGATATTATCACTATGGTCGATCGGTTAAAAAACTTTCGATTCCAGTTTGTTTATCTATGGACGTCGCCATTTGGCGTAAGACCGAACACGTGTTTATTAACTGAAATATTGTTCAAAGCACGTTAAACCCCAACTCACTCACTCACGTAAGAGCGAAAGCCAACTCCTGTTCGAGAGCCTCTCTTTGGTTGGCTGAAATTTAATCGCACACCATGGCGATAAAAGTGTTTGATTGGCTGAATCATGGGTTACGGTGCGAAGTTTTTGCTGGGGTTTACACCCAGGATAAGAAGAGTGGAGCGTCAGCTATACGTCTGACCCTGAGACAGGATTTGTCTAAGAGTAGTGCAGTGTTAACAAAAAACATTTTTCAAGGAATCGAAATGAAAAATGATTTTGGATGATAAATAGAATCTGACCCTCGTGTCTTCTGATATCAAATATATCAATATATATACTCTGATCAATTCGTGTTGATATATTTGATATCAGAAGACACTTGGGTGAGATTCTCTATGTAATTGTTTGTATTTCAAAAGTTATGTTTGTACAATAACAGAATAGATTCGTGTGATTCAAAGAAATCTGTTGAAAAGAATGAAACATTCTCTTACAAAAACTAATATTTGAATAAATAATTTTCATATGGTGTCATATAATTTTTCTGAAACATTGTTTTCATTTTTTATGAACAAGCTTTACTTGTGAAATGTTATGGTGTTACTTTACCTTTACTTTGTATGGTTGTATTTTGGGTAGTTTAAATTTTGGTGGAGAAAATATAACAATTTCACTTCACATAAAACGGGACTGACATGATAAATATACATGCGTCTCCCAAAATGTATTACCTTGCCTTGAACATGTTCATTCATTGGCTTTAGAACGTTAATTAAAAATAAAAATACAAATTTCATTTAAGAGTATTTTTCGTTTTGATATTGGAACATATTCTCTGAAAAAACGACGGAGTATCAAATTACAAATTACACAATTTTCTCCTGTATGTTTTATGTCATATCAAGGATTGATATGGCTGATGAACAAAAAGATAATATTTCAAAATGCGACATTATATAACGTTTATAGGGTTCACAGTTGTACTGTTATTTACTAATAGATTAATCACTGCATTCCCGATAATTTCTTTTTCTAGACACTAGAGATATGTTCATTGTGACATTCAGAATATTATGTTAAGGAAGAAACCATTTGCTACATTTCACTTTTTACAGTGATGAAAAAAAGGCGATTTACATGTGTTGATTAAAATAATACCATTGCAAATTTAAACTATCGAGATTGTTATATAAACTCGACAGACATAATTAACAAATTCCAATTAAATACACATCATTTCAAAGAAGGTTTTTTATGCCAACAAATTTCAATGATCTTTAAAGTTCACAACTGACATGGCTGTTTAATGGTCGAACAGATTTAGACTTAATGAAATAGCAGATCAGATTAAGAAATCAAGGATTCGAAACCAGACGTGACAATGAATAGTGACATGAAGCTGATTCGTAAATCCAGGATCAGTGTCTCGTCCTCTTTCCCTTCTATAACCGTCACAAGACATAGATATATGTCTCTATAGTTTTTAATTTAGACCATGTTGTTCTGATTTCATTCATTATATAACATTGAGTGACAGTTGTGGTACTTTCTTGAAATTTTTAAGGTAACATTGATTGTCTAAAAGGTAAAAGTTTCCAGCATCAATTCGCTATCACTGAATGTCATTTTCGTAAAAAATGTTTACTAAGATACTCAATGTTTTAGATCAAAACATTTTCCTCAACGCAGATACATATCAAAGTTTGTTCTTTTTGGAACAAGATTGTAGATGAAAACACTAGAACCTTGAAATTGTTGCAACATATTTGAAGAAATTTTCCAAGTGTGGTAAATATAACAGAAACCACAAACCATTCACAAATGCTTGTAGCAGATAGAGAAGCTATTTACGTCAGGCTCTCATTTCCAAGCAGTATTTCCCTTTTACAGGTTTTCAACATTTAGACAGATATTCTCTTTGGGGTTTTGTTTTGTATTGAAAACACAAAACGTCTGAAAGAGTACACCTTGACAGATTATATCTCAATTTTGAACATTACATTTATAACATTAGACAAGCTATTCTGGAAACTTCCGTGGATTCACTTTCACAACCATTCTGTTAAGGTGAACAAAATTTAAAGATCTTAATTATTATGGTATTCCACTAAGATGTGGGCAATAAATAATTTTCATCAATTAGATTAATGTGAAGCTTATCTCAAGTTTTAGGTTTAAATAACATTTGTTTATCTTTACTATATACAAGACCTTTTTATTCATTTTGTCACCGTCATTAAACGGTTGTCACCTTTACAAGACCATATGCCTTCCAAGAGCTGTTACGACAGGTGTTTGATTAAAACCAGCTTGGTTGGTAAATCCTTTTTAGTGATGAAAATATATTTTAGTTTTTAAGGATTATAAAGGTCATGTGAATACATTTGCCATATATCGACATAGGCCAGAAAGAGCTTTAGGAATTAACTACAGTTGTCAACTTTCCGTTTTGCGCAGGAAGTCGCCTGGTAACGTCAATGATCAACATCTCAGATTGTTAAAGGATGCGAATTTGCTCAATTTCTGTGTAAATTATGAGGAATACAGCATTAACAATTTTAGATTAACCAAACCCCTGAAAACTGATCTTTAATGACTTTCAATTTGATATGTTCATCACTCCTATCCTTCTCTCCCAACAGAGGTAGCTCCGCCATAAATTGTTTAGGAATTTATGACGGAGCTACCTCTGTTGGGAGGAAATGCACTCCTATCAGAATCTGAAAACTAATACATCAAGGCTGGAGGGTTATATGTTTATTGATTTGAAGCCAAAAGCAACCCCTTAAGGTATCATGCAATGTTAAACAGACTCACAACTATAGTGAGGAAATGAGAGCAGTCTCTATAACGAGGACGAGTTATTTAATGAGTATTGTCTCGTTCATGAAGCCATTAAGAAACCTTCTCAGAAGAACTAGGTGCTAAATTACAACACATCTGTTGAGATCAGGATCATAACAAAAGAATTACATAGAAGATGAAAACACAAGTGGACATCCTATTGTAGAATCCGTTGTCTAAATCCTTTGTCTGAACAAATACAATTTCAACATTCTACATTGCATGAGGTTTGAGATTTAGACCGCGAAACTTTTTCTTGACATACCATGTATCTGTCACCTGTATCTGTACAAAGTGTCGAAAAAAATCCCTTTCACAAATTGATCCAACCTTTAGGTATCAAAATTTCACAATATGATTATCTTACATAGGAATCCTATGCACAGTTTAACAAAGGATTGTTTAGCAGCTGTATAGTCTGCCAGAGAACAATATCATTCACTACAACGCAGTTAATCAATGAATCTCAAAGAGCAAATCGGGGAAGAATTATTAGATATATATGAAAAAACTTCAAACATCAGCTTCTCCCTGGTTTGAATCAAATTACGCCAAAAGTCAGTACAAATGTGGAATTGAACATTAAAATACTCTTTATTCAGGTATTGATTGTGTAATGCTCGCTCCTGTAAACGAATAACAGATCCATCCTACTCATCATTTTACAATAATATTTTACATTTTTTCAGTGCAAATCAATGCAAGTGAAATGCAAATGTTGGTAATAACTCAAGCTGCAAAAAGATACATTGTTTGTCGTATTGATTTTTTCAGGAATCAAGGAATTCAGTATTGCCGATCGATCATTATTTTGAAATTAATCTAATTCAGCCAACTGAATATCCCTACTAAAGTTTCAAACACATTTCATTTATGCATGCTCTGATAATTAAGGATTCAGCAATTTTGCTGAATCCTTATTGTTATTGGCGTGTTTTATTAAGGATTCAGCAGAAATGCTGAATCCTTATTGTTATTGGCGTGTTTTATTATTAAGGATTCAGCAGAAATGCTGAATCCTTATTGTTATTGGCGTGTTTTATTATTATTATTTTTTTTTTTATTCCACGATTCTTGTTAACAAGATTCAGCCCAAACCGCTAAAGCTATTAAAGCCAAACTTACCAGCCTGATAGAGCTTCATAAGGAGATCCTGCAATAAGCTTTTGGGCTTAATCGGCTTAAGCGTTAAAGGCACAGTACGATCCAAAGTTCGAAAAATTAACATGGGAAAATTTTTCAAAATGCACTTAGAGACTTGCAACTTTTTTTAAAAGATGCACAGTAACAATTCAAGCAAAAAAGTCAATCATGGCAAATTCGTAGCATTAGCAGTTTGGCCGCCATATTGCTTTAATTAACTTTTTGAAATTTCCGGACCCCATGCATCTTTGAGAATCTTCTTCTCTGAAGATACTTGCATCTAAGAGGTGAAATTCATACTCAATGTAGCTGAAGCATTGTAATTTTGAATTTATATTTTTCAAGGTTTTAACATTAAAACTTTTTTCTCAGCAACCCTTCAAAGTCGGGCGACATAGCTCATATAAGCATGTTTAAAGGAAGATAACTCTAAAAGTTAGACTCACAATTGCAATATTTTTTCAGGAATGTAAGACCAGTTTGTTCACTTACAGAAACTGTTAAAACATTGATCGCGAACAGTCAATTTCGTTCACAATAAACGATCAAAAAATGCAAAAATATGGTTACAAAAAAATAACATGGGCAATTTTTCCAAAATGCACTTAGAGACCTGAATCTTGTTTTGAATGAAGCGTAATAACAGTATGAACAAAAAAGTCAATCATGACGATTTCATAACTATTATAGTTTTTGCACAATATCAACTTATTTGTTCCAGAAATTGCTTGTCATGATTCGACGATTCTTGTTAACACGATTCAGCCAAAACCGCTCAAGCTATTACAGCCAAAGTTACCAGTCTGATAGAACTGCATGAGACAAAGCCACAATAAGCTTTTGGGCTTAATCGGCTTAAGCGTTAAAGGCACAGTACGATCCAAATTTCGAAAAATTAACATGGGATTTTTTTTCAAAATGCACTTGGAGACCTGTAAGTTGTTTTAAACGATAGGCAATTACATCACGAGCAAAAAAGCAAATCACGGCGAATTCCTAAGTAGCATACTTTTTCCACATTATCAACTTCTTTGCAATAATCGCAATTTTCAGATATAACATGCCGCTGAAGCTTAATGCATGCACCAATCTTCATGAAATTTTCAGAGAAGGTAGCTAACATCACTATCTTTGTACTGAATGTGCTTTTTATGCGCTGAATCCTTTTGTCGTCGCTTGCGACTATATTTATTTTTTATTTTTTATTCCACGATTCTTGTTAACACGATTCAGCCCAAACCGCTAAAGCTATTACAGCCAAACTTACCAGCCTGATAGAGCTCCATGAGGAGATCCTGCAATAAGCTTTTGGGCTTAATCGGCTTAAGCATTAAAGGCACAGTACCATCCAAAGTTCGAAAAATTAACATGGGAAAAATTTTCAAAATGCACTTAGAGACTTGCAACTTTTTTTAAACGATGCACAGTAACATTGTAAGCAAAAAAGTCAATCATGGCAAATTCGTAGCATCAGCAGTTTGGCCGCCATATTGCTTTAATTAACTTTTTGAAATTTCCGGACCCCATGCATCTTTGAGAATCTTCTTCTCTGAAGATACTTGCATCTAAGAGCTGAAATTCATACTCAATGTAGCTGAAGCATTGTAATTTTGAATTTATATTTTTCAAGGTTCTAACATTAAAACTTTTTTCTCAGCAACCCTGCAAATTCGGGCGACATAGCTCATATAAGCATGTTCAAAGAAAGATAACTCTAAAAGTTAGACTCACAATTGCAATATTTTTTCAGGAATGTAAGACCAGTATCTTCACTTACAGAAACTAGTAAAACATTGATCGCGAACAGTCAATTTCGTTCACAATAAACGATCAAAAACAGCAAAAATATGGTTACAAAAAAATAACATGGGCAATTTTTTCAAAATGCACTTAGAGACCTGAAACTTGTTTTGAATGAAGCGTAATAACAGTATGAACAAAAAAGTCAAACATGACGATTTCATAACTATTATAGTTTTTGCACAATATAAACTTATTTGTTCCAGAAATTGCTTGTCATGATTCGACGATTCTTGTTAACACGATTCAGCCAAAACCGCTAAAGCTATTACAGCCAAAGTTACCAGTCTGATAGAACTGCATGAGACGAAGCCACAATAAGCTTTTGGGCTTAATCGGCTTAAGCGTTAAATGCACAGTACGATCCAAATTTCGAAAAATTAACATAGGATTTTTTTTCAAAATAAACTTGGAGACCTGTAAGTTGTTTTAAACGATAGGCAATTACATCACGAGCAAAAAAGCAAATCACGGCGAATTCCTAAGTAGCATACTTTTTCAACATTATCAACTTCTTTGCAATAATCGCAATTTTCAGATAAAACATGCCGCTGAAGCTTAATGCATGCACCAATCTTCATGAAATTTTCAGAGAAGGTAGCTAACATCACTATCTTTGTACTGATTGTGCTTTTTATGCGCTGAATCCTTTTGTCGTCGCTTGCGACTATATTTAAGGATTCAGCAGAAATGCTGAATCCTTATTGTTATTGGCGTGTTTTATTATTATTATTTTTTTTTTTATTCCACCGATTTTGTCGCCGCGATTTAGCCCAAACCGCTAAAGCGATTACAGCCAAACTTACCAGCCTGATAGAGCTTCATGAGACGAAGCCACAATAAGCTTTTGGGCTTAATCGGCTTAAGCGTTAAAGGCACAGTACCACTCAAAGTTCGAAAAATTAACATGGGAAAATTTTTCAAAATGCACTTAGAGATTTGCAACTTTTTTTAAACGATGCACAGTAACACTGTAAGCAAAAAAGTCAATCATGGCAAATTCGTAGCATCAGTAGTTTGGCCGCCATATTGCTTTTTTTGACGTTTTGAAATTTCCGGACCCCATGCATCTTTGAGAATCTTCTTCTCTGAAGATACTTGCTTCTAAGAGCTGAAACTCTCTAATTGTGTAGCTAATGCATTGGGTATTTCATGGTCTTTTTGAGTTTGATGAAAATCTAATATTTTTTTCTCAGCAACCCTGCAAAATCGGGCGATTTAGCTCATATAAGCATGTTCAAGGGGCGATAACTCAAAAAGTTAAACTCACAATTGCAATAGTTTTTCTGGATTGTAAGACCAGTATCTGGACTTGCAGAAACTGTTAAATTATTGATCGCGAACAGTCATTATCCTTCACAATAATCGATCAAAAACAGCAAAAATATGTTGACAAAAAATTAACATGGGCTAATTTTTCAAAATGCACTTAGACACTTGAAACTTGTTTTGAATGAAGCGTATTACCTGTATGAACAAAAAAGTCAATCATGACCATTTCATAAGTATTATAGTTTTTGCACAATATCAACTTATTTGTTCCAGAAATAGGTTTCCATTATTCCACCGATTTTGTCGCCGCGATTTAGCCCAAACCGCTAAAGCTTTTACAGCCAAACTCACCAGTCTGATAGAACTTCATGAGACGAAGCCACAATAAGCTTTTGAGCTTAATCGGTTTAAGCGTTAAAGGCACAGTACGATCGAAATTTCGAAAAATTAACATGGGATTTTTTTTCAAAATGCACTTAGAGACTTGAATTGTTTTTTAAACGATGGGCAATAGCAATGCAAGCAAAAAAGTCAATCATGGCCAATTTGTAGCATGAATAGTTTTGCCGCCATATTGCTTTTTTGACTTTTTGAAATGTTCGACCCCATGCACCTTTGAGAATCTTCTTCTCTGAAGATACTTGCATCTCAGAGCTGAAACCCTCTAATTGTGTAGAGGAGGCCTATGGAATTTCATGGTCTTTTTGAGTTTGATGAAAGTCCAATATTTTGTCTTCAGCAACCCTTCCAAGTCGGGCGACTTAGCTCATGTAAGCATGTTCAAAGGGAGATAACTCTAAAAGTTAGAAAAACAATTGTACCATTTTTACAGGAATGTAAGACCAGTATGTGGACTTATTGAAACTATTAAAACATCGGTCGCAAACAGTCATTTGCGTTCACAATAAATGATCAAAAACAGCCAAAATCTTTTGATCGAACTTAACATGTGGTAATTTTTCAAAATGCACTTACAGTCTTCAAACTATTTTTGAAGGATGTGCAATAACAGTACAAACAAAAAAGTCAATCATGACGAATTCCTAAGTAGCATCGTTTTAGCACATTATCAACTTCTTTGCAATTATCGCAGTTTGGTCACAAAAAACATGCTTCTAAAGCTTAATGCAAATACCAATCTTCATGAAACTTTCATGAAAGGTAGCTAACATCACTATTTATGTACTGAATGTGCTCTCTATGCGCTGAATCCTGTCATCGTCGCTTGCGACTATATTTATTATTATTTTTTTTTTTTTTATTCCACCGATTTTGTCGCCGCGATTTAGCCCAAACCGCTAAAGCTATTACAGCCAAACTTACCAGTCTTGTAGAGCTTCATTAGACTTAGCCGCAATAAGCTTTTGGGCTTGATCGGCTTAAGCGTTAAAGGCACAGTACCATCCAAAGTTCGAAAAATTAACATGGGAAAATTTTTCAAAATGCACTTAGAGACTTGCAACTTTTTTTAAACGATGCACAGTAACATTGTAAGCAAAAAAGTAAATCATGGCAAATTCGTAGCATCAGTAGTTTAGCCGCCATATTGCTTTATTTGGACGTTTTGAAGTTTACAGACCCCATGCATCTTTGAGAATCTTCTTCTCTGAAGATACTTGCATCTAAGAGCTGAAATTCATACTCAATGTAGCTGAAGCATTGTAATTTTGAATTTGACCTTTTCAAGGTCGTAACATTAAAACTTTTTTCTCAGCAACCCTTCAAATTCGGGCGACTTAGCTCATATAAGCATGTTCAAGGGGAGATAACTCAAAAAGTTAGACTCACAATTGCAATATTTTTTCAGGAATGTAAGACAAGTATGTGTACTTGACGAAACTGTTAAAACATTGATCGCGAACAGTCATTATCGTTCACAAAAATCGATCAAAAACAGCAAAAATATGTGTACAAAAATTTAACATGGGCTAATTTTTCAAAATGCACTTAGACACTTGAAACTTTTTTTGAATGAAGCGTACTATCTGTATGAACAAAAAAGTCAATCATGACCATTTCATAAGTATTATAGTTTTTGCACAATATCAACTTATTTGTTCCAGAAATTGGTTTCCAATATTCCACCGATTTTGTCGCCGCGATTTAGCCAAAACCGCTAAAGCTATTTCAGCCAAACTCACCAGTCTGATAGAAATTCATGAGACGAAGCCACAATAAGCTTTTGAGCTTAATCGGTTTAAGCGTTAAAGGCACAGTACGACCGAAATTTCGAAAAATCAACATGGGAATTTTTTTCAAAATGCACTTAGAAACTTGCAACTTGTTTTAAACGACAGGCAATTACATTTGGAGGAAAAAAGTAAATGATGGCAAATTCGTAGCATGAATAGTTTGGCCGCCATATTGCTTTTAGTGATTTTTGAGATGCATCTTAAAAAATCTTCTTCTCTGAAGATATTTGCATCTAAGAGCTCAAACTCTCCAATAATGTAGCTGAGACATTGGGAATTTCAGGGTGATTCAGATTTTGATGTCAGTCAAATATTCTTTGCTCACCACTTCTTTGCAATAACCGGAGTATGCTTTGGAGATAAGGTCAGATGAAACATGCTGCTGTAGATTAATGCAATCTCCAATCTTCATGAAAATTTCAGTGAAGCTGGCTAACATCGCTATGTTTGTACTGAATGTGCTTTTTATGCGCTGAATCCTTTTGTCGTCGCTTGCGACTATATTTTTAAACTCCTTTTTTTAAATGACTGTAACTGTAATGAATAACACAGTGAGAAAGTATCTTCAGATTTATGATTCGGCTAATCACCGTCCCAGAACGATGCAGTTACTCTGATGACCGAAGTAGTTAACAAACATAGCATTTGAAGGACGCAATCGTTAGAAAATGAGCGAATTATCAAATAAAACAGAACTATTGATTTCTCCTAGTAGTAGTGCTCCAGGTTTGAATGGGAACCGTTTGACTTCCACCCCTAGGGAAAGTCCAACAATGGTTTTATCGATAACGGAAGCACTCGTAAAATACGTTCTCGTGGACTTTTGGGGGATGTAAACACATTCAACCGGTGGTATATTTGAGTTGGGATGAAATAAACATGACCTCAAATCAACGCTGACTGAATATTCATTGAGATGCTTTCATTGACTGGGGATGACAATGAGTCATAAGTGAGCAATATCTCCTTTAATCAAAGGAGCTCTCGGGGTATTTAATTTTCGTGTGTAGGATGAAATCATACTGAAGTTACTCGATTCTTCAGCGCATTAGTTTATTGATAAAACTATTTCTTTGAATAAGGGAGAGAATGAGAGTATTCCAGCGTTATCTATGAGAGTTATATATTCTAAGCCCTGTACAAATGTTTTAATCTTAACATGAGATCCATCGTCTACCGGGGTCTGTATGGGTCAAGTGATCTAACCCACAGACTACGAAATCAAGTCAAAATTACAGGGTATTATTCATGATCAAGTGATGAAGGGGATTTGCTATATGTAATGTCACCAATGTATTACTAGTTTTTATTGATTGAGTAAATATTGGTGCAAAATGTATGGGGGAAAAAATTAAATTCGTGGTATTTTGTATATGCTATATAAAGCTATATATATATATAAACGGTCCCTTTGCAATTTATTTACAGGAGTATATTTGCTCCAAGGAGTAAAATACTCCACGCCAAGAGGTAAAGTAAAAGTATATTTACTTCTTCTCCTGTAAGTAACCATGTCATGGAAACAGGTTTTGTGTTTACTCCTGTAAGAAACTGAATGCGGCATCCCAAAACTAGACATAATATTGTATCATTTCTCTAAAAAAAAACAGACGGTCACAGTCTGTAATGTCAATTTGAAGAGATTTTATGTGAAGACAATCTTTTTGCTGTGATAGAACAGTTATCCAAATGAGCCAAGAGGTTCACAAGATAGAAGAGGAACCTTCTGCTCTTTCCAATGTTCCGCCCATATTGAAATCAACTCAAGAGTTCAGATCATTTAGAAGATAAATAGTTGTGTATTTAAAATTTCCGGAATTCATTGCTATTCAACATCTGCCTTTTAAGTTTGAAACTCTACAGTAAGCTTTAATTTGCGGGTGTTGAATAACAATGAATCACAGAAATTTTAGAAACACAACTATTTGTCGATATTGTAGTATAGCATAAGAGCAAATTCTCTTTTGAGTGGAAAGGACTTTGTGACTGTTCAATTTTTGTGAGGGGTATAGGAAGGTCATAATAAAAGGGAATTAACAACTTAATATACTTTACAAATTAACGTTAGTGTAATACCAATCAATTGCTTTCGTAATTGAATCTTATAATATTCACTATGTCATTTTTGACCAAGATTAAGATTTCCACTTAACTATTTATAAATTGATTATAGTATATCAGAAAATTGGTGTTATTGGTTAAAGATAACGTCACTAAAAATATTCCAAATTTGTCACAATTATTAATGTTGTACTGAAAAAGCTGAGAAATTTACCTTGACATTGTGAACATCTAAACTACCTCTATAAATATATTGGTGGTAAATGGAAAGTAAAAGAATTGAGACTTAAGATTTTCATTTGAATGAAAAAACCCATTGGATAAGCAGTTTACTCAGTGTGAGTTCTCACCAAAATGATGTTTTTACCGTAAGCAAACCATATATACTTCAGGGTCCTTAATTTTTAATGGAACGTAAAGTAAATATATTTTTACTCCTAGGAGTAAATTTGCTCCTATAGGAGTAAATATACTCCTGGGAGTAAAGAGTGCATGTAAAAAGGGCATAATATTAGTAACGGCCACGTGGCGCATGGGAGAACCTGCGCATGATTCCCGTATTCTAGGTTGAACAGTTTGGTCTCAGTCACTTACCAATACAGGCAAGTTTTATAAGATTCGGAGTATTTATAACTGCAGCTTTTTCTACAGATACTCGCAGAGGTAATGCAAATTAGAACTTGTTCGTCAAAGGCTAAGTCATTAAGATGATTAAAAGGTGAATGCGTCTTTAGGCATAGTTTTGATGAAAGCACTAAATTGAGGGATTAGCCTATTCCAAAGAGTAGGATTAGATTAAACAGACTATAAGCAATTCACGGATAGCTTTATAACGAATAGTGAATTGCAGATGAGATATTGTTTTTCAAAGGAGTGAATGAGAACTAATGAACGGAAGGTTTAAAACACTAGTTATACCTATAACTTCTTAATCGGTTAATTCGGTTCGGTTTTTTGTTGTGTACAACAAACACTTCTAAAATAGCTTTAAGAAAGAATGTTTACCACGACTTGTTATTAACTCTTTTCATAACCTTGTTGAACTGGATTTCAATTAGTTTTCTGAAGCTGTTTAGTTTAAATAGGGTGGTTTGATTTTTTTATCCTTCCAGTTAGCAGGTTAATGAAGAAGCCCTGTTGATTCAAATCCACTGCTGTGAAGTGTTTCCGAGGAGCATTTCAGAATCCGGGGTGACCAAGGATGTTAAAAGAAATGAGCATAGCATGTTTCATCTTTTGCGTAAATTAAATAAGTTTTGTAATTACAGTGAAAGCTGTCTTAACCGACACCCAAAGGGATTGACAAATAACCCGGCTTAGACAGCTTGTCCGATTCACAGTGTACAGGCTAATAAACATAAGATATTTTACGGTCATCAACCATTCTTGAAAGTGTTCTTCTTCTCAGCTCAACACCTGACTATATGGGTTTAAAACTATTCCTGACATTTTGTAAAAGTGTGTATGTCTCACATGTCACACATATAAAGTACGAAGTTACTAAAATACTTTATATCAGGCGTTGTAAATTAATACCCTTTGATGACCATAAAAAAGTTTAAGAATTACCTTAAAGTGTCGCTAACAAACTAGTATGATGAATAGAGGTGGTCTTAAGGAGAGATGGGAATTAGAATTGAAAAAAATATCGGGGTCACGATTCAAAGAGTTATTGGAATTGATATTGATGAGTCTGGCTTTTTTTTTGAGAGGCTTTTCAACTTCGAAACTTCTTAAGCAATCAAATTCATTTGGATTAAGTATATGGACGTATATATATGGTATTTATCTTTAGATTCAACAATTTAAGAGGAGATATTAGCATATTTACATCCATTTTTCAAATACAACCGGGTCTTCGGATGGTTGTCGTGTTAAATACATGTTCAATACGGCAAGCATGTATTGTGATAAGCATTTTCCGTATCTCTGACAACAATGGACTTGTATGTCTTGCTAATTTTGTCCTCAAAGGGACAACGATATTATTATTATCCTTGAACACACTATTACCACAGATGCTCTGACGTTTAGATATTACATTCTAAAAGAAACTATTGACAAGTAACCTTGTGTATATTGGTAGATTTTTGCAGTCACGATTTTGAATCATTTGAACAAATCAAGTTATCATTATCTATAAGACTGACATAAACTGATAAAGCGATAAAATATGATAGATGACTTTCGAAAAAAATCACCAGTACTACAAATCGATGACTACTTCCTTTTTCATGATCAACAAGCCTGTTTGCAAAAGCATTCTAACATTTGCATTCTTATTGGGTTGTAGAAGGTTAATGGCACAATGGGTTATAATTTTTCAAGCTGCTATTAATGTTGTTAAGAGCTTTTGTTCAGTATTTGTATAAGTCTGTAATAAAGGCAAAAGGTCTATTTGAATCTATTTTATTCTTCTTCCTCAGAAAGTCCAACTTCAGTGTTGTTGACCTGGTGGTAGATTTAAGAATGATAGATAACACATCAGAAATGTCATATAAATCAAAATGTAAGTTTTCTAATTGGAGCAGTTAACGTGTAAGTAAAGGAAACAAGGTGCGTTATTTTCAAGCGTTCATAGTTTAAGGAAGTGTCTCATATTGACTTCTGTGTGCTTGTTGTCATCAGCTATTCAAAAACGTTTCGTCTTCCTTTTGTGATACTGTAGACATCTCATCCTCCGATTAATGGGTGTCGGGGTTCTCTGTTCGGGTGCAATTCTCATATCACGATATCGCATATAATAAATACATTTTAATATTTCAATTTGAAAAAAAAACGTTTATTTACTTGAGCTTTTCGAAAGCTAAATACTTCTCGTCTCTTAGCAAATGAAGCTGTCGTAAAATACAGCAATGTTGTTAGGAAGATGTTTTAAACTAACTTATGATTTAACAGTAATGTAAGATTGCCCAAGTAGTGCAGGATGTCTCGGATCCCATATTAATATCCCATGTTCGCCAGTCGTTGAGTTATCTCTCAGCATGTTCATCGTTGGATTTGTAAGATCTTGAAAACACATATCTCATCAGGCAAATAATGTTAATAATCATCAAAATAACGTTTTGATTGTGCATTTAATTTTACTGAGAGGGTAAAGTATATGTTAATAAATGATAGGAAAGGTCAATTCATCGTATACATGAATGACAGACAGACAAACATTTTTTATTCAGTAACAGGCATCGGCTCAAAATACACAATACATAAAAACTTTTTTTTATTATAACATGGTCATAATAATCTATTTTCATTTAGATTTGTGTTCCTTGTAAACATACTATAGGTATAGGCAAACATCCTTCATGATATTCACGTTATTACACGAATGGATATAAAATTAATCATAGTTGGGTATTTACTGAAATATTTTGATAAGTACTTTTTCTTAACTCTGAATATGCATCACATACTTAAAATAATTATTAAGATAATAATTAAGATATTTTCTCCAATAATTAATTGAATATTTATTTCTTGATTATATAGGCATATATGTCTTTCTAAATCTATTTCTAAGCGATACACGTCCCCGTGTCTAAATCTTTGTCGATTATTTCACACGTAAGAGCCTGGTCGTGCAGTGCCCTGGAATAAAAGGCGGACTGACATGATATCGATGTGCGCGACACTCTAGGTCATGACATTAGCTTTTCGAAGCAGGATCAATTAATACACGACTGCTGTTGCACACAGTCTGAAGCTCACATAACTCGATCGGATAGCAGCACAGAAAAAAGTAATGTATGCCATGAAATAGAACTGCTTCGTAATTGACTGAAGCTGGATTGAAAAATTAAAGCGGAATTTTCTAGTTTTATCTGGATTTTCTGTATTTATGTATGCTTGCAACTCCAAAGTGTCAAACACAAACAGTTGTTGATTCACGTCATCGGTCACTCAAAGGCAATGAAGCGCCTGTAAAATTTACCTTTTGACATGTCACGTTTCTTAGACAAGTGTCACTCAGATAATAAAAGGAGTAAGCAAATATACATATTTTAATTACTGAATAAAATATCTCGAAACACAGAGAGAATCTCACCAAAGTGTCGTCTGATATCAAATATATCAACACGAGTTGATAAAAGTTTCAATTTCTTTTTTCAATTTTACTTTTATCAACGAGTGTTGATATAAATGATATCAGAAGACACGAGGGTGAGATTCTATTTATCATCCAAAATCATTTTTCATTTCAATTCCACGAAGAATGTATATTTCTGAACACTGCACTACTCTAAGACTCTCAGTATGGTGATGTCATAACATTGTGACGTCGTCATGTTTATGACGTCATAGCATTGTGATGCCATTACTTGATGATGAAACACAATTGTGATGTCATGAACTTGACTGTAAGAGGGCATTGTTCAAAATCTACTGTCAAAACGATATCTCCTTTATCGCTTGATCTTCCACATGCGATATCTCCTGTGGAACACAGTTTTGGATGATAAATAGAGAATCTCACCCAAGTGTCTTCTGATATCAAATATATCAACACGAGTTGATAAAAGTTACAAATATCCGAGGCTTGCCGAGGATATTTTACTTTTATCAACGAGTGTTGATATATTTGATTTCTGAAGACACGAGGGTGAGATTCTATTTATCATCCAAAATCATTTTTCATTACATTTGATTGACAAATGAACATTACTGAAAACCCTGCTGCCCTAAGACTCCAAGTGCGGTGATGTCATAGCAGTGTGACGTCGTAGTGTTTATGACGTCATAGCATTGTGATGTCATTACTTGATGGTGTAAAACAACTGTGATGTCATATACTTGACGTCAGAGGGGCATTGTTCAAAATCTACTGCCAAAAGATATCTCCTAGGAGATATCGCTTGATCTTCCACAAGCGATATCTCCTGTGGAAACCAGTTTTGGATGATAAATGCTCCTATATACAATTAAGAATTCTCTTTTCTATATTGTTTAACATTCACGTTGAATAATTCAAATTCAAAGGCTAAATGTCTCATTAATTAAGCGGGCGTCTTCTATTAGCGGGTGTTTAAGGCATTATTGATCATGTTAATTATTTTATGTATTAACAAGTAGCTTATTTATGTCTCTTAATTTCGTTTTGTTCCAAGTCCTCGGTGCTACTGCATATTGGTAAATTAGAGCAATAAATAAGTATTAGTGGTAGGTTAATATATAGAAAAAAGTCATTTATTAATTATATTGTTTCAACCTTTTTCTATACGAAACCTGTAACGGTTTTTAAATCAACAAAGTCAAAATCGGTTATACATGATTCTGTACAATGCCATCACATATAATTTCAAGAAAAAACCCCATAAACACTGAAATTATTGACAGGAAATATTTATTTCAAATCTGTATCACACAAAAATGCATTACACAACTTGGTTATTATGATGAATATTAACATGATGAAATAACAGCGAGTAGTTCTTCATGACGACAGTAATCAATCTCAAATACCACGGTGATCGACCCGCAAAAAGACAAAAATCATTAAACCAATCACAGAAATTTTTACGAGATGCGTCTAAAAATAAAACTGACTCACTAGGTTTGGTGGGTAAGCAAAGCTCTTTGTTGAACCGAAATTGGAAGCGCTCATAAAATGACCATACCCTGACTGCAAAGCTATTAAAGCTAATCACAATACATCTGATAATTTTATTTTTTCCTAAATACAAGAATATGACTTTCCTCCAAAGAACGTAATCTCATGCTTTCATGATGTGAAACGATATTCTCAATTCTATTATTGCTGTTAAAATGTTTATCATTTGAGACCAAAATACCTCGATCATTCTTCATAAACAAGAAACTCTGAAGTTTACAACAAATTAAACAATCATAAGCAACCTGACACAACTTTAACAAATAAATTGAGTTTGCTGAGAAATAAAATTGTAAATAAAAGAGGTAGATATATGGAATCTTGAATGTTTCTATTCTTCTGTTTAATCAATTAGTAATTATTCTGAACATTCAACATTTGAAGATCTCTCACCTCAGTGATAACACATAAGTGCAGATCAATTTCATTTTTTCTGTAAATAACAGGTGATCTACCCAATAAAATAAGTTGATGTTATTACCACAAAGGAGTTAACACCAAAACAAGTTCAATAACAGAAACTAATCTTTCAAAGAAGAAACACCATCACTTCAAAATCAAGATTTATCAATTTCAGTCTGATCAGCTGGGATAAGGAAATCTTGTCTATGCCAAAAAATAAATAAACAATCTTGATGACAGATTTGTATCCATATATGTTCTTGTTCTAATGACTTCCAAAAGAATTAAATCCAAGATAGTATTTTTAAAAAAATTCATATTGGAGAGTGACTTGATGGCATATCTTAGAGTAATAACAATTTTAAGAGACAAAAACAAACATGATTGTTGAACACAAACTCACAGCCATTAACAAAGATGAATCCTACAGCACTAATTCAGCTTTATACATATTTACAAACATAAGACAATCAATACCCTATTAAATAAACTTGTTCTAAACATCCCCATAAAAATGTCTTAATGTTATCAATTTGAATATTTCATTATGAGCTGATAGCTAACAAAGGTCAGAAATTAAGTATAAAATTACACAAAGAATTAAATATGCTTCCGAGAACCAAATCCATTACACTGATCACAACGTATATCAATCAATCAGCTCCCCCCCCCCCCCCACCCCCCTTCAGGTGTTATTGCCATACAAACACAGTATGTTTGAGCTTATCTGCAGTTTACAAGATGAAGGAAGGACGCTGGGGTGGGATGGGGGTGGGGTTGAATGGAAGATAGTTTGTGGTTTTAGAGGGCCCTGAAAGGGGGGTGGGGGGGTCTCCTGTGATCATAAAAACTTTCTGTGTGTATAGCGATAACAAGCTGGTTTAAAACAAAGCACACCATCCTTCTGCAAAAACTGTCCATAAAGTAAAGGACATTTCATACCGTCACATACAAACTTACTTCTATTCAACAATAGTCTTTTTCTCTAAGGAACATGTAACACTTAAAAGCAAACAACTTTCTAATTTCCATTTAATACTCCAATAATTGCTCTTCCTAGAATAAATCTGGATAAGCAACTCAGGGAGGTCTTCAAGTGAGTTTTTCATAAGTTTGAGATCATTTGATTGGAACTTTTATCTAAAAATATACAAGTATACATCCATGTCTACTTACTGCTTTGATAAAAGTCTGTATAGCAAGCTAGCCACTGTTAACGGTTATGAGTTTGAGTGGACTCTCACAGTCTGCTATATGAATGTGAAGAACAACCCCAAACCATTAGCTGAATACTGGCTTCACAGAAAATGCTATTCATTTTTAGTTTGCTATCGTGTTTTGTCACACTATGCTTTCAAAACTAATTCAAATCTACTTCTTTTATTTGTTTACAAAAATATGAATAATATAATATCAGTGAAAATTTTGTATCAAACATTTAACTCAAAACTATTTCTATTAATTTTTTCAACTTGGCACATTTGTTTCTATTCAGTATCTCATTCTTCAAAAGCGAAAAATATTAGTTGAATGAGTATATAACATAGAAACTTGAGAACAGAGAAATATTTTGAATATTTTGCAAAACGACTGCTATAAAGATTATTGATCTTGTGAATTGATTGAAAACTCTGAAAAAATTTTTTTTCAAAATTTTGTTTGGAAGATAGGTATCCAATTTAAAGTTAGTGGAATAAGAATTTTAAAAACTATCGCTCATATCATATTACTTTAAGATTACCAAAAATAGTACATGTTTCAAGCTCTAAAAGAAACTCCTACCTTTATCATATTATTAGTATTGACTCCCTTTGATTGGTGTAATAATATCACAGGTAAATTGTACATAAACAAAAGCATATAAGTTGTCTCGTGACAAAAGCTTGGATTCATGGTTCATACATATACACTTACAATGATAACCAAGCTCTAATATACGTAACATTTATACTAAAAGTCTTCCAGCTAAAACAATTCCAAAAATGTTTTTCAGAAATATTCCAAAATGATTCATAACATCATGACCGCAAGGAAAGGTATCAATGAAATTCAAATTCTAAAATATACGACGATGAACTTGTTAAAAGAAGGAAGACTCAACAAATATCTCAAATAAACAAAACAATCTTGAACAAATCATGATTACAAGAAAAGGTATAACACATATATAAATCAACAATGATAACAGTGTATCAAATAAGGTTTTGACTCCTTCTTCAAAGTAACCTTTCCTAAGGTTAATCTTAACCCCCATTCCTTAACATTGCACTAAGGTAAACTTATGATCAATCCGTAACCAATTTTTTATGGGGAAGTCTGAAAGCAAATTAGTATTTTCAAATTGACAAATTACACGTTTTGGCTTGCTTTTTCTACCTTATTTCACACACTGTTGATAATCATAAAACTATAATATCACTAAAACTGGTTAATAAACAATGTTAATGGCAATGCCGCATTTTCTCATGCCCAGAAGTACTAACAACAGACATATGGCATTATAGAATAAGCAGAAAGTTGCAAGCAGTCCAACATTTGTAAGTATTTGATGCATATTCATTCATCTGATAATAAACTCCCTGGGCTCAACAGTTCACAAAAGGTCATGAGTTCAGTTCTTAAGGTCACTGTTGGTGTGACAAGTTATGAGATTATGAGAGAAAAATAAGTGTATTGTAAATAGGCGGACAGTCATGTAGATTTCATTTGTGATTCATGTGATGAAATGCCGCATCGTTGGGTGTTGCATATCGTTATTGGACACAAGTTATCTCTCCTTGGTTAGCTATACACAGATGTAAAGTTGCAGAAAGCATAAGCTCAACTATGTACAGCAGATGAAGATGTTAAGTAACTTGATGACGGAAGTGTTTAGTTTGAGATGAGTAGTTTGGACAGCAATTCTGTCGAGAGATAGATATTGACATCAGTGGGTATTCAGTCTATCTGAATGTGTCTGATATGCTTGACTGAGTCTGACTGAATGATTGCTTGGTTTTGTATTGTCTTTCTGATAGAAATGTAGATATGCAGCACATTAACCACGTTTTGCTGAATCAGGTCAGTTTACATTATTTGGCAAGTTTCCTCTTCTAATTCTTGTCACAAGTATAGATTGACATACACTTGTTTGAAAAAGAGTAACCCATATTGTGTGTTTTCCAGCTTATCGTTGGGAATAACCATGTGCATGTTCTGTTTTACTTTTTAGTGAGCCAACATGCACTGGACTGTCCCAATCTTGAGTGGAGGGGTGGCAGGATTGATGATATTAGTCTAGTGGGACATTCCTCAGAGGAGATGAGATTTAGTCGAGGAATCGGGTACAGGCTTTCTTCCACTTGCACTGAGTGCACCAGGAGTCCCTGTTCTCCATCCCGTACACTTTGCGGCACTTGCGCACCTCGCTGCGAGGTTTGCGGTGCATTCCACTTGTCTTTGGAGGAGATACGAACATGTGAGATTTGGGGGACTGGGCCTGGTGCTGCTGGAGACGAACCTGCGGACTGGGTCGTGAGAACCTCACTGGGGACGATGTCTGTAAGATAAGAATTATCTTTCACAAACAAATTCAAGAATTGGAAAAAAACTACGGGAGAACTTAACGTTTAAGTTTTAATCTAAAAATTTCATCAAATGTCAGTACTTTTCACCTTTCTTGAGCAAAACAATTAAAAAATTACAGATAAAAAGTGATACACTTCACACACAGCCACTTTAAAGCTATGAAAGAGGGGTTATTTGAGCATTACAAGTTTTAATACAGTTTTCACTCAGACACCTGACCAATCTCCTCACAGTGCAATCCGCCTTCACCAAAATATACATATGCCGATGCTGACGTCAGATACCAAACATGCCATTAACCAATCTGACATTAGATGAGGTAAATTTGTAAACTTATGCAAAAGGAGAGAAAAGACCTACCACACTGCCTGCTGAGGCGGGTTCAATCTGCCAGGAGAGGGACCTCTTTATCTGACCATCAGGGATTGAGATTGGGAGTGATCCGCCCTGGTGCAGAATAACACCACTAGAGGGCACTGATGAAGCAAGAATGTGGGTTTGTTGTTGCTTGTGTTCCTGAAAATAAAAAAATGATAAATCTGAAAATCATGATTCAGCTTCATGATTCTTACAAAAATATTCCTAATAGTAAGTTATATAGTGGAATAAGCATCAATATTAACTGTTAATCTCAAAACTATATTGCTTTATCAGTTTGTTTCCACAATTCTAACAAGGTATCAACATGATATGGTCTCAATGCCTGCGCTGATGCAATTGATCTTTTAAAAAAATAGTTTGTAACAACAACCTTTCTCTGTGACGATGTCATACTAGCAATTTACTATAGGAAAAGATAAGCAACATCAGGGTGAAATATTGCACAAGTATTTATATTTGAAAATGCATTTGAAGTACTAAACATTGAAATTAAAATCCAGCGACCCTATTCAGTCTTATTCAATACATCTGTTTTGCTAATTTGAGAATGACTTATAACGATAAGTTGTAACATTATTAGTCTCACTATAAAGTAGTACTCAGAAAGTAAGGAATACAAGAACGACAGAGATTCTTGGAAAGACAGATTTCAATCACAAACTAAAACTCTTTTCAACACTGGCCTTATGACCCTTTTTCTAAGATCAAATGAAAAAAACAGTAAACATGCCGACTTTGTTCATAATTTCTCAAACCTCAATCACTGGCTACTATAAGAATTGCTGCATTTTGTCACCTTTTCTGTGTCAGCCCTTCAGATTCTTACACCAAAACTTAAAAGTCCAATCAGAAATCTCCTATAGCTTTCTACCTTTCACTGATGGAGACTATCACTAAAAGATGATCAGAGACAAGAGTGGCATGATTTTTAAATACCTTTCTTTGGTAGTCGTGATCAAAGATGCCCATGGGTGTGGGTGTGGGAGGGTCGATATTGCTCGGGGTCGGGGGAGAGGAGGTGTGCATCTCGGCAAACTGCTTGGTCACATGTTCCAGATCGACCTGAATCTCATTGTAGTAGAAGTCCTCGTCATCGTCTGTGAGTTCCGAGTCACTGTCTTTGCTGAAAACATTAGAGAAATGATATTATTTCATGCTTGTTTTGGAAACTTTGATGAAATTTTAACTCTTTGCATGCTCATGTTTAGGAGTTTCCAGGGATTCAAGAGCACTTCTTAATCATAATTTGGAAATTTGGCCCAAAATAGGGGAATCCACCCCCTGTTTTCTCTTTCAACACTCACTGAATCAAAACTGCTTCTTCATGTGTGTTTCCACATTAGTTGCCTTATTAGAATACAAATAAATGATCGTCAGGATAATGTGACTTACTCAAAATGAGCTTTGCGGACATGCTTTGAAATATCGTCAGAGGTTTTGGCAAGGACCCCACATTTCCTCCATGTGCACTTGAACACTGTCTTCTTACCCTGTGGGAGGAAACAATTGTTGAGTGAGTGCATGAAATATGTTGTCATCGGTTACATCCATTCAAGAACAGGAACCGGTAGCTATTTCAATACCAACAAGACATATTCCATCAGGACTAAAATAAAAGCTTAGAGTATGTTTCCAATGGTTTATAAAATTATTTGATTTCAATTTCTATTAACCATAAACATGTACATCCTCACAATAGGTAAAACACATACCCCATACTTTTGATTTTTGTTATAGTATGTGACAAGTTATTTGAAAATATTCTTGTTATTTGGGTACCTGGGTACTTCAGCCACCCAAGCTACGCACAGATATCAATACCCTGATATAAAGGATGTTTTTGAACAGGCAAGAAAAAGAGTTTGATGAAAACTTATTATTTCAATGTACTAGGTTTTATTTAATGTACATTATTGTGTGCTATCAGATGAAGTTCTTCATATATTTAACACCACACATCATATCCATGAAATTATGTTAAGAGTACATATGGTTGATGCAATATATTTTCTTTATTTTCTAAGAGCTATTTATTTTCATAATCATAAAGAAATATGTGGAATAGAAACAAATTGATTTTTAAATGAGCACTTGTTATGTTACTGACACAGCTACACTGGGTGACCCACAATCTGTCATCTGCAACAGTCACCTTGTGTGACCCATCCAACAGCTCACTCTATATGCTATGAAAATATCAGTCAAACATAGGGCCCATGGCAGTCAAAGGGTTAACTAAGGTTGCAAATTCAACAGTCTTTTGGTCAAATAAACTGATATTCAGTCTGAAACATATATATAGTTTTATTTACTTATATCTCAAAGTTTTTGCTCAATTCTTAATATCTACTTTTTCCTTTTTCATAAAACATATATGGTTTATTTATGCTTTTAAATGGTAAATCTATATTGTGTGCAAATCTTTGAATTATCAATTTGGTACACTGACCTGTACTACTTGAAAAGCAAAACATTCAAAACAATTTCATCAAAAATGAATTTTACTTGAATCAAATTAAAAGATAACGTCTTCTGTAAAAAAAATTTGGTCCTTAGAAATAAAACTTATATATAATCTATATAATTTAATTCAGTATAACATGATTTACTAGCAGTTTCGCCTTGACCCATATTTGTAAGTCTAGTACATCTCAATAAGTGCATTGTTCTCCAGACAAACCCTAATGTCATACATATGTGGAGCAGCAAAACATATGTTTTCGTACTTTCTTGGATTTGGGGTAACAATATGTATATGATTTTCATATTATGACATATGCTTTTATTCAGAATAAAATTATATTTAATGCTGATTAATTTTCTTTGGAAATGATACAAGGAAAACCGCATATTTTAGAAACAAATTTGATTCTCAATCTTGATTAATATAAATTTATAATTATTCTAAAAATTAAAATTTTTCTAAAGATACCCATAGTCCATTTTGTAATAAATACAAAACGTGTTTGTTTATATATATAAAACATCAAAGAACAAGTAACAAAATAATAATTTAAGTTTCAAATGAAAATGAAGATTAATTTTATTCCAATGCATGAAATTTTTTTCAGTTTCTATTTGATATAAGTTAAAGCACTATAAATAATTCTCACTTTTTTATTTTCTTTTTATCATTCGTGCCAAGATTATAAAATAATACATTTTCCTAAATCCACAAGTGGCCAAACGAAGACACGTTACCGCTAAAAATAACACATTCACTGTGCCTTGTAATGGCTTGTATTGCCATTCGCAGTGAAACATTACTGCCGGAGGTTACGTTCTAAAAATAGCGCTGAAATCATGCATCACATGACCAACCGTAAATGGTCACGTGACAAAAACAATCACGCATTTCGCACGTGCACCGGTGTCCACAAACAGGGGATACGACTGTTAAATTTTATTGTTTATTAAAACGAAAGCCATGACGGCCAAAAACTCTGTGCAGCGATTAAACCATTGCTTGTCTAATATATACTGTTATCCGCCATTGACAAACCGGCTCAAGCTGTGTTGCACCATTCAACTGTACTTGCGATCGATAGCCCGACAACACATCGCGGCGACCGAGTGAGATGGGTTTATTTATAGCACACCGGCAACCAGGCAGTCAGCTGTTTGCTATCGAGGTCAAGTGTTCCACGCTGTGTAAGGCAGAGCCCATACTTGATGATGAATGTTGATATGTACTAAATCTACCAAGCGGAGACGTTTTACCCCGCGACAGTAATTTATATCCTGTTTGAAAGACAACTGAACCAACCAAGACTCGTCGGTCTAAAAATAGACCCTTTGTAAGGCAGAATGCGTAAGCACTGCTTTTAGGGGCTATTTTGGGATCTTACTACCTAAAATGTGCTGGCAGCCAGAATATCGATTTTAGGGATGTTTGTTGATAAAAATGATAGTATGAGGTGTACTGCACGTTTAAACATTACACAACGTCATGTAATATACCGAAATGGGTGTTTACAAATAATGTTTACATAATACAGAAATCAATATAAATAATAACAAAAAATTAGAATTTACTTCTGTTCACATAATCTTTATTTCAAATGTCTAATCCTCACCTTTTCTTTCGTTTGATCATCTTCATCATCATAGAACTGTTTAATGTTTTCCTCTAGATCGAGGCAGTCGTCATTCGGGGTTGTACTTCGCACGAGAATCGCGGCAGGTGCGCTTTCACTCAGGTGTGAGGGTAGGGGTGGTGACCGGTCACTTCTCTCAGAGTGACCGCTCTCAAAGCCGCTACTGGCAGCGCTACTCGACAAATGATAGTCGTGGAATGAACCCGGGCTGCGGAGATATTCTGAAACATAGTTATTGTTTTGACAACGTGAAAGCTATTTACTAATTGGAAACGTCCACTTAAAGATGTACTCCTTTCTTCAATAACGAGCAATTGATCTTACTAAAACAAACAAAACTAGATTTTACAATAATCTTTCGATAACAGTATTCATACACTAATTGACAATGACATGGGTACAATTCCAATATAGACAAGTCGAAGATAGAACCTACAAAATATACTTTTATTTTCAAAAATGAGAGACTCAAAAGTGTTTATTCAACAATGATGCAAGACAATTACAACATAGACATTGTATCGACAGTGGTCCCAACTGACCTTTGTCCTTGAATGACTGGGGGAAAGAGGGCGAGGCTGGACTACTTGACATACTGGACAACACAAACGCCGCCGCCATGTGTTCTCTGTCGTCAGGCATGTCAACATCGTCGTCAGCGTCTTCATCGTCGCTCCCGAACAACGCAGAGTCCAAGTGACGCCTCTCCCGCCTGGCGATGAAAACATTTATTTTTTTGACATATGGAATTGAAGTAATTATTTATGTGTATATTGTTATTTTAAACCTCTGTATGAAGATTTAAAGATAATGACCGTGTATGTTTCCTTCATTTGCCTGTTAACCAAATTATTTTTAACAACCATATAACCAAAATAACGTTCATTGTGTGATTTTAATCTTCAATAAAAATCGTAAAAAAGTTATCATTTACATGTATGTCGACTGTGTCAAAACATGCTTACAGAATACTAATTAATCACTGAGGAAAACATCGCATATTTACAAATGGCATAATAAGGTTTTGTTATCATAATTTCGGAAATATTCTAATCAAATTCGGTAAAGAAAGGGACTTCTCCTGTTCAGTTACACAATCAAGTGTAACATTACATCATACTACTTTAAGATAGGGTACTTGTCCATTCCTGAATCTAATATTGACTCACAGTACTATGTAACTCATAATAAGGAAATATTAAATATTGCATATGTATCGTCAGTTATCCCATAGAAACGACATATTACATATGATTTACTTACCTCATTTGAACGAAAACATATCTCTTAAGTCTTTTAACAACAACATATGTTCGTAAATTTGGACTCGACATCATCAATTTCGGCTTACTCAGCAAATTTTCCAACTCTAAATTCATTATACAGATATGATAAACTATCAAAAGTTATATTAAATTAATACGGTAGATATAACAGTAAGTAGAAAAAGTCCGTGGAAAAAGCCACACTGGACTGTAGCCCGGATTGCTCAAGCCGGTTTCATACCGTGTCGATTTCATAACACAACCGGCTGTTCATGCAAGCGATCAGCTGTTTACAAGTTGGGAACTTACCTCGACTTAGCAGGCACATCAATGACATGGGACACTGTCCGTTTTTTGGGCTCGGACAACTGAATGTCAGCCAGCTTGGAATAGTCTGTATCCATGTCAGCCAGTCGAGCTGATTTCCGACTCTCAAAAAGTCTTACTTCGTCCACTCGTTTGACCATTTGCCTTTTATCCCCGTCCATTTGTGTCACTTCTATGAGAACGTTATCCTCGTCCTGTGTTATGACAGTTGCCGCGACTTCCCGACCGTTTAGAGTCATGTAAACTTTCTGACCATTTCTCAAATTCACATCGGACATAGAACGAAATCCTGGTCCGAATATGCCGTCGGTACATGTTTCCTTGGTAGAACCGTCGTCGAATTTGACAATGTACAAAGCCCTGGTTACAAAACCTTCGTCCGAAGTTTGGGCCTCAATGATACCGGGATAGTATCGGCCATCTTGACGTAGGGCTGCCACTCGCGTTCCGATGATAGACCTTTTCGCTAATTTCCTATTTCCAAACATGTCTGTTAAGATGCATCAATGTTACATCTAACAAACTGGAAAACAATTAATCCTCTTCCACCACTTTCGATGACCTATTTCTTCTTCAATGTCGCAGCCTTCTGATGTAAACATATGCCGGTAAACTGCGCCGGTTTGTTTTGGTGTTAGCGGAGGCGGAGTTTAGTCAAAATATCAACAAAACCCATATGATCACAGTGATGCATTTTCATTGGCTAAATCAACCACACCTCCTGCTTTTGATTGGCTTACGCGCTGCGACTGTCAATCAAGCTCAAGGTCAGATAGTCCGTCACGAGGGTAAAGGTTGTTCGCTTATTTTTGCCACATTTCTTTGTGTTTCCTAGGACTTTAATAGGCCATCTTTGATAATGAAACAATATCCATTTATTCTTAAACAAGTAAACTAAGCTATCAATACATGAATACCGCCAGGTTAATGATATTTTTCATGTAATAAAGATTTATGCAACGTGTCTGCATATCTAGGTCAAATTGATGTTTTCAATGTTGCTAACTTATATCATTCCCCCCTCGTACATACTCACTTCTGCAATCTTTGTGTCATAAAAATTGGAACATCGTGTGTAAATTCAATTGCGTATCAAATCGGTAAGCGACACATGTCTTATGTGGGGCACTTTTTATAAATCACGAATGTTGTATGAAACTGGTAGAAGTCATTCTTAGTTTTACCGAGGGCGGTAGTCCATTAGAAAGAAAAGCAACCATACGAAAGGTCATCGAAACTAAAATATTTCCCATAGTCCTCGATCAATATGGCTGCGCCCACAAGTGTGAGTTTACGAAGAATATGTCGAGTAATTGCAGATTTTGCAGTTATAACTTTTCTCGCAAATGTCCTGACACGCGTTGTGAGTCACGTCTCCGATGGAGTGCAAGGTAATTACCACACTGACATTTGTTGCATTTGTCGGAAAGCGGAATTAATGTTCACCGTAAGATTGCAAATTTTCTAGACTTTAAATAGTCTAGTATATTATATAGTAGCTACTTTATAAATTTGTAAACATCCAAACATAAAATGTACACCTTCATCTGTGACCTCATATAACATTATGTCACTGCATCAAACTTGTCAATAGGAATCCATTGCATAAATACCCTTGCAAAAAATGCAGACATTAATAACAAATGCGACTTAATTAATTACTTGAATCATCTACAGATATGATTTACATATGCACTATCCCATATTGCCCCACACTTAGGGTAATTTGGGATAGCATGTCCCTCATTATCCCCATCTAAATCATGCATAAGAAAGCTTTTCCAAATTAATTGTCTCTTAAGACAATTCTACACCATAAGACTCCCAACACGTTTACCCTTCAAATATTGTGCATATGCATTTTTCAGTCAAAAAAATTCGGACCGGACCTCTTCGTCCATACTTTAAGAAATGGAAATATAGTTCGCTACACAGGCTGTTGTGCCATGTCGCTTATAGAGTCTATATGCGGAGCCCACCATGGACGCTGAAATAAACATTTTAAAATACTTTAAAAAATTGGCAGAAGTTTCCCCTGCTACTCAGATTAATTAATATTATATAGACTCAATTGGTAAATCATGCATCAGATTATTATAGTTATGATATGACAAACATTGACATTGACCTATAGCTGGATTTGACTCCGCGGCTGTCTTCTACACTGTGGTTTTCTACAATAAGTACACGTCTCTGTAATAGGAGCTCCTTCAAGTAGTGTAACAATCATTGATAGAGAAGATATCAAATACATATATGAATTTCAATATTTTTCTATTTCAGAAATACGCAGAAAGATTATATAATTATTCAAAATAAGTCTTCACATATCTTATCACAGCAATACCTTGGACTGAATCGTGTAAGCTAGCTTTGTTATGATTAAATATCTAAACTGTAGAATATCTACTTTGATGTCCACTGTCAGATGTTGGTATAGCGTTTTCCACTAATAGGGCTGATGTTAATTACCCTTAAAGGGTCCTGGGGAAGAGGGCATCAGAACTAAATGAATTTAAAAGAGAAATAATCTTTCTTGTACCTTTGAATGCAGCTGCCACGTAAGAAAATGGAATGGTTACATCTCTGTAGAGCAAAACACAAAATATTGCTTAGAAATGATCGGTTAAGTCTTAAATAAGGCTAATCTCTCCAGCTTGTAAGGGTGACATGGTACCAAGTAACTTCTCTTTCAAATAAACTTTCAATGTAGCCTTGATTAATTAAATTATTAACACTTCAAAAACTTTTTTTTTGTATTAAAGATTATCATATTTCGCACGTTGTGAATTTTCGCCGAAGTAATGTAAAACTATCGTAAATTGACAAATGACGATTATTCTATTTTTTACAAGTGTTTTTGTTTATTCATCTTAAACGGTTATTCAAGAAATTCTGTATATTAAATGGGTTAGACTCCAATGGAAAAAAGTTAGCCTATGTTTATAATAAACATAACCGCGGTTATTAAGTACATATTTATATCTCCACTATAGATAATCATTGAATTAAGATACGAAAGAAATATATTTCCAATCATAATGTATTGATTTACTCTATGTTTATACATTGATTATTCATAGACATGCTTAGCTTTATGCTTTGTCATATGCCAATATGCCAGATGTAAAAGGTGACATGACATGGAGGTAGATATAAAAATCCCAACTGTTTAACAACGTTAACGTTTGTATCGTCGCCTCTGTCCTATGTATGAGGAAAGGAACTTGTTTTGTTAACATTCAACAGAATTTACCGGCAAAGTCACGTGTGGCCGGTAATCCACGTGTCACATCGTGCCGGTAGATGACCACAAAGTGGGGCTCGCTTTTATCTGCACCACGTTGTTGTTGTATGTATCAGTGTATGTGACGTCAGCAACTTACCAGATAACACGTGTGCTTGCTGACAAATAGCGAAAGTTAACAAAACATGCTTACATGTACATATATATTGTCTCGCTTGCAGGTTTCAATCAAGTTCAACGTCAGGACCCTATGATGCTGTCACTGTTGCAATCAATTTCTCTAATATGTGTTACTCTAAAAGATTTGACACTGTAGACTTTAGGGAAAAAAACGACTATTTTGTGGTTACATACCTTTTCAAAGGCCTATCTTACAAGTCATTGGGGCTGGGGTACGAATAGGCCATGCGTGGGAAGATGAATTCACTCTTGACTCTCTAGATACATTCATTCGGTGGAAATGTCGACATAATGATAGAGAAATGAACAAACTGCTATAGGAAGACGAATTTCTTATTTTATACCCTTTATCATTTTTCTTCATCTGCCTTACCCATTCCGAAGGAAAATGAGCGACGAATCCAATGACGACACGAATTCATAATCACCCTCTTCATAATAGATATGATTAATAGTACATTGTATACATACATACATACATACATACATATATATATATATATTATTTTTTTTCAGTTGAGTAACTTGTGCACAGGTTAACTGTTGCCTCTGTCAAAGAATTCGCCTACTCGTCCATTTATTTGTTTAATGAATACTGATTTTCATGAGGACTAACTGCTTGTGCATGAATGCAAAGATGAAGTACAAGGATAGGGTTGAGGATGTCCCGGATGTTGCAATAGTCTTCGAGAACCCTTTTGTACCAAGGCAAATTCAGCTGTTGCGGGGAAGGCAAAGAAATAACGTCCTGCAAGTCAGTATGTGTACTTTCCTTCAATGTTGTGTGTTACCCTTTCCATGGATCAGTCTCCATGTTTGATGGTGAAGAATCCTGTTCAGGAAGTACGGCAGTTAAATCTCTGCGAGTATGGACAGGTGTGTCTCTCTGTCTGACACGGAGCGCCTTCATGTCCAAATGTCCTTCAACATGCCAAATGTCTTTTATCGGATTGAGATTCGGATTTATAGCTGGCCATGCGACCATCTCAACCGCATTTTGTTGCAAGAATTGGATGGGATTTATACGGGCTCTCTGTAGCCTCTCATCGTCATCATTAAGATGGGTCTTGTGGCAAGACGATGGTTATCAAAATGTGATTAGATAACACCATCAAGGATCTGATGTTTTCGAAGTCCATTATGGATCCTTCCCAAAGAAACCGTTACCCAGATATTGCCTGGAACAGTTACTATTTGTCACTGCCTCCATGTACGTGTACGACCGTGAACCATATGTAACTAAAACCAACCGTCGACAGAAACGTGAACCCTCCTCCACGATGCATTGTTTCAACATCCTTCCCTAGCATGACATAAAATTGTGCCAACCAGAATGGCTGGCTAATCAAGCCTTGCAGCATATCCCCGCTTTGCGAGACTGCTGCGCCAAATCTCGATAGTCCAATGAGAATTAAAATTTTGCCGAAGAGGGCGCTGCGCTCAAACCACGAATTTTGGCGCCTGGCAGCAAGGTATACATTAGCCGGTGCGGAGACTGGCGCGAGTTATTGTCATGCGTGGAAAGCTTGTCTCCAACGTACCTTGATAACTACCCATGGGCGTGCTGTTTGGTGAGCTGGAGACATTTTTGGCCGCTTGATAGGTTGTCTCACCCTGTATCCTGCTCAGTGTTTTCCGTCGATAGTAAGAGTCTTGCAGGAGTTCAGTGGTCTTCCCTAGTAACCTGTTTCCTCATCAAACAACCTGAGTCGGCCCCAAATAAGACTCACTAAGGCTCTATCGCATCGCATCCCTTCTGTCAGGTAACAGACCTGAATCATTTCAAAAGTTTGGAAATAATGGAATCTGACGTCACATTTGTCTGAGGGACACCCGGCATTTCGCATGCCAATAATTACAAAGTCAAAATGGGACTGAATGTTCAATTCATGTTGACAAACAGGAGTTATATATAAATACAACCAAATGAAACTTGACTTTCGGTACATTGAGGGCGAGTCTATGGTGACTTGCATCGTATAAGATGTACGTGCCTCGTAGCCCACCATGAGATTATCATAATGTGTCCCAATTTTTAAATGGCAGACGTTAATAAAGCAACTTTAATGTCACACTAGTTTCCTTTTTTACAGAATTATTTGTATTAGGATTTGTTGTCACTTAAATTATTTCCTTATGTATAAATGAGTTAACTTAGGACGCAAGTCTGAGTAAATATCATTATTATAAATAGTATTCACATATGACACGTTACATCAACTGCCCTGGGTAGATAACTCGGATAACAGTAGGTTAATGCCCTCGGGTATATGCGTGTCATAGATTTTCGAATGTGTAACAACCTAACTGAATTTGATTCACCATTCTTTAATCCAAAATAGGACGTTGTATTCATGCTAAGTTTTAATATATTAACACAAATACACTCTTTCTCCTAAAAGAAATTATTTTTCTCACCATTAGACTCGACTTCTTACTAAATTCAGGTGGCTTAAACACTACATCATGATTGGGAAAGACACCTTTGCATTGACAATGGTCCATGTTTGGTTTTTTTTAGGCATTTTCATAATTTGAATGAGCCATTCCCCTTACCAGCTATGGTTAAATTTCTAATTTGAATGGGCCATTTTTGCAACCAATGTGCAAAATGGCCCATGGCCCCTACCTTTCCCAATCCCTGCTGCATAGTTCGTGTAGAGGTCAGGCGTTGTACAGTGACATTTCCGCATACTCTGATTGCCTAACTAAAGATGGAAACAACCTTTGTTGTTGCCTTTTTCAGCCATTGAAAACTCAGTTAATAACATGCTGCCCTTTTGCACATGAAGCAGCTCTTCCACGTTATGAAGGAGGGGAGGGGGCTGAAAGGTCTAAAGGCTATTTGTAAGCGTTACAGTCCCTTGTGGTAGCCATCTAGGCCTTCTTTGTTGTTTTAAAAAACACAGCATATTTTTAAGCGTCTGTTAAAAAGCAGTGTATATAGGATAAGCGCTCGGTTTGTACATTTGGGTTGGTGTAGTATTTGGCGGCTCTAAAGTAACTTCAATAAAGCCAGTCGAACTGCTGCTCAACAAGTGGTCTAATCTGTGTAAGGGTTAAATTGGGCGTACTCGAGTGTATGAAAATGGTTTCAACTTTTCACCCAACTGACCAGCCAAATCAAGATATGTATTGTGGAAAGAGTTCATTGTTTGTTTTATTGTACAAGTAATAAAACATAACACAATTGTGATGAACAGGTAGTCAGGCATGTAGATACTTGACAAATATAGTAATTACGGTGACAATGGGGCTACTCAAAGTTTAAACAGATTAATATTATTCTATAAGTAATTTTATAAATATCAGCTGAGAACTCAATGATTGGACGTCCGATCTCGAAGATTTTAATCAAAATGAAGGGACTTTTATCTGTTGACTTCTTGGCGACCGTTCCTTCGTTTCGTTTAAGGGTAGAAGAGTTGCCTCCCTTTAAAACAAGTTCATGCTTAATTTCAGCAAAAATACTGCTGTAATTTAGCCATCCCACTATAAAACTATCAATACTATTTTTAACCATAACGTTCAGTAAACAGTGCTGTTCTCTCAAATGTTATCATAACACAACATTCCCTCCACCCCCAGTGTCAACCACTAGCTATTAATTTAATAACGTTTTTCAGCATGTCCTTTAATTTTCTGTGCTATTGGACCATTGCGGATGTACGTGATAGTCCTCTCCGAATTCTAATGAACGTTACAACTTAAATATTCGCCCAAGATTCCTTAAAACAATGAATTTAAGTGCTAAGCAGCAAGGCCAAAATAAACCAGCTAGGAAAACTTGCGAGAGTAATCACATTGCGGGGGATATTGATTAAAATAATGAAGCGCCGTAAAATATACAATTTCAGGATCTTTCCTCTGTCGGAAGTGTGGATGCGACTTGGCGGATGCAGCTGATCTTATGAATGTACCGAGTAAACTGGCCCAGGGACAGCGCAATGATACAATCGCTGGCAAGAGTGAGGTCCTTATACAACTCTTCAAGAACCCACATGGTCAGTGAGTGGTCAGTCAATCAAGTTTTACTTTGTTTTCAGTCAGGAGGACGTTTTGGTATAGATACAAACTTCGGTCTGTGTACGATGACTGCGCACTCAATGCTTGACTAGAAGGATTTCCACAAACCTTGTATTTCAAACCGAAGTAAAGACATTCCTGTCTCCAATCAATTTGACTTAATCAAAACATTGACCAAACTAATTTATGATGATGAAATGAAATGAAATGCTGAAATTGATAATGATATTTATGTTCATATTCGACAATTTTGTGGGTTTCGATACTCTGCCAACTGCAACTATGAAATTAGATTTTGCGCTACTCATCAGTTTATTGAAGCACAGCTACCTTGTAAATGTAATTAAAATAAGTAACAGACTTATTGATAAAGCTCGCTTTATAAAATATTTCAAGAATACGTTTCCGAAAGATATTGACGAGTTATAGTTATAGGGTTATGTATATTTATGCAACTGTTATAATTTCAATAATATTTTTGCCTTAAAGGTTTCCCACAAACATTTTTTTACAAATTCATAGATCATGGATTTTCGGTTATGCAAAACTCTTGGCCACTGTGTCCTTGTGATCATTTGAGCAGTTAAGTAAGTTTGACCCCTGATCAACTGATTGTTGCAGACAATTACTTTGAACTGGTCTCCATCGGCGCTGCTAAGCTGTTGGTCCACGAGAAGGTCGGTATATACAGTAGACTATAAAATATAAGATCATATTAATTATAGGAAGAACGGGAAGATTTTCTGCATTACGCTTCATTATTCATCCAAATGGTCGACGTTTATCAGTATAAGCATACTTCTGCGTCATGTGAATGTAGTGGAACTAGCAGGTTTTGTAGATTAAGCATTAGAGTTCAGTTTAAATTCGGCGCTACATGTCTCAATATAAGCGCACGATACGTTGTAAAATCATTGATCACTATTAATGTTGAAATGGAAAAAGGTTTTTGAAATTAAATACCTGGTATTGTTCTAGCTAACTGTAAATTTGTCAGAAGTGCAGCTGAAGGGGTGGTTCAGCATGGAGAAAATTTAATAGCCCTTCAAACTAAACCTTACACTTTTACCATCGATCTACTTGCAATTCTTGTTACCCTCCATATGGCCCAAACCCTTTTCAAATGGAAAATCATCACCCCTGTCTGCGGTTTATTTATTAACTATCGATGTTGACTTCCCAGGCCTATGCCGAGGATTCTTGGTTCCCAGGCTACACGTGGAGTATTGCGGTATGTCCTCAGTGTGGGGAGCATATCGGGTGGTAAGGTCTTCAGATATATTCTGAACTTCAGTCCCTGATATATTATTTCAAATTCTCTCCAAAAATCCCTGATAAAAGTGGAGCGATTTCTCGTGGCGAGAAATACAGAATATCATCAAAGTGTCTTCAATTAATTTAAACACAACATTTTAACATTTATAACGTTTAAAGTTTACACTTCTCGCGTATGCTCTACTTAGGAAGTTGTGTAAGATGTGAAACTCGATCAGGTTTCGTAAGCCGCATTTAAAGGTTGATGTTTTATTTTCTATTCAATCATGTCTTATGTACATTATTTTTTGTTCTAGGCTGTTTAAAATTTTACCAAGTAAAGAAGATGCCAACAAAATATCATCGTTTGTCGGAGTGATTCTTGACAAGATTATTCAAGATAGCTGTGAGTATATTTAACCGTGGCGCATTTTCTGGACAAAACGTTTTGTAATGTTAACCCTGAATACTTTATGCTCTCAGCTAATATAAAATTACTAATTCTACCATTTAAAAGCCTTGTAATACGAGTTCTATACGTGTTATGAAATAAAAGTTTATATTCAGGGTCTGACAGTCCCACTTATACTCTAGTAACATGATTTTTAAGAATTCTCCATTTTATGAAAATATAACTGTTAATTACTTTTTTCAGTTGCTGATTCCATCATTGCAATGCCGAAAGCTTACACAAGTTGATTCAAGATCAAAGGAGAATAACCAATATGGATATTTATCAAGAATCACATTTCTCATCAGGAATTGGTGGTTTAGTTGAACCGGGAATTCATGCAATTTTCCTCCTGACGTGTTACGTTCTCTGTTCACATATAGGTAAATTCATCCAACCCTTCCCCTTTAGGGAAGAAATGATTTGAGTAACATTTGTCAGTGGGGGTTGAATGGATATGGTACTAATTTAACTTAACCAATATTAACTTTCCTGTCACTTGGTATGTCAAGTGTTGAAACTTCGAGGGATCTACTTAAACTATGTAAGTCATACCTTGTCAACTCTCCAATACAACTAAGATATGCATATTGACAATAGTCAATGTTGATGACATTGTGAAAGAAAAATGGGAAACATCTAAGCGGTGGTAATAAGTTAACTTTAGCTATGTTTTAATTCCGTGGGATTTTTATTAAAGTAATTTAAAAGAGGCTTAAAAGGAAGATATGACTTCAGAAAAGTGTAGTTAAAAAGAATAGCTTCTGCCTTTGATATGTCATTTTTTGATTTGCCAGTTTTGGTGCAATGGGTTATCATGTCTTTCAGCTGTGCATGAAATAAACTTCAAAAGTGTTAGTTTGTTCATTTACATGACAAAACAATCAACAAGAAGCGATCCTAGAGCAAGGATTGTCGTGTTTGAGACTAAGAATATACTTTATTTCATGTAGAGTTTCTTCTATCCGTTATTGAGATTCACAGTGCAGAACTGTACTAGATGTTGCTGACGGAATCAGTGAGTGAATGTTTGTATCTATACTAATATTGTAAGGGAAACGGATGAATGAGTTTTGACTTGAAGATGTTCAATGGTGTTTTTGGAAATACTTATTTGAATATGATCACGTTTTCTTATTTGAAATATATTTTTTCTGTCTTGAGAAATCCATTACAAAAATGAACATGAAACTTGATTGGGACAGAAAGATAACCGAGAATCTTTGGTCTTGTTAAGTTGAATGTCATTTTCATGTGTACTTAGTAGTATTTATTAGCATGCATGTAGTGACGTATTACCCCCCTCCCACCCCTAACCCTTAAACTGCTGCGTCCATAGTCTTAGAATTGTATTGATTATTTTTGGTTTATGTTCCAATGAATGCAAATTTTTAAGAAGAAGAGATTATTTTCAGATAGTAGAAATGACGTGCCCGCTATTTCGACCACAATTTTTCTGAGACAATGTTGACAAAGTTGTTTTTAATGTGTATTTTCTGTTTCTTTAAAAATACAGCATCCGTCCTATGTGTACAGTTTATATTTTCAAATAATAAGAAATGTTGAAACATGAATGTAAAATGCTCAAACCCCGAAAAACATATAGACCCGGGCCTCAATTTGCAGAGATATCATGTGGACTGGCGTTTGTAAGGGGTGATTGGATCTGAATGTCCAACAGTAATGTCTCGTAATTTATAAATAAACATTATATTTATTGTTTCCAGGTGTTCTTTCCTTTGATTATTACTATCCCCGAACCTACGAAGTATTTGGGGTGTATAGCACTTCGAACCGTTCGAATCATATCCCTCATATGGTCTACAACGCTCTTCATGTTCTCAATATGCAATCACTGGACCTTTTCTTTGTGTCTTTTGAAGAAATTTTTAAAAATTTACTTAATTGACATACTATTATTTTTAAAAATCTAAATTCTTCCATTATTTTACCATAATAGTTTTATTCACTTCTTCAAGAATTGATATGATGAAAAATATTATTTCACTTCAATTTCACTTGAAGAAATGTATCACCTTTGATCTTATTTGCATACCGAATGCAAATTTGGTCAATGTTTGGCCTAAAAATTATATCTCCCGAAACTTTTGTCAAAAGCTTTTGTTATTCAACATATTCATTCTTTATATTGTTTAAGGTTACCATTTGTAGATATTTATCACCTATGACTTTCAATTCTTTATATTCAGTAGTCAATTTATAACTTTCAGAGACATTTACTCATGACATGGAATTGCTTCAGTACATTTCAGATACAGAACATTACCTAAAGGCTACTTTTCATAATCTCATATTGTAATCAAGAAATATTTGGTCGTTTTTAATCACAATTATTTTAAGATCAACTCGAATGTTTCTATCCCATGAGAGTTTCATTCTCCAAGAGTTGAGAAGTTTTACGGTTATGTGGTAACATTGCTCAAATTCCACATTTTGGCCACAAATCAAACAATGAGTAGGAGATGTGATCTCTGGCTGTCTGCAGGCACCTCCCTCAGACCTTTCACGAGTGCAGTGCAGTGACCCGTGACCAGCAGCTAGAGCTAGATTTGCTCAGGTATGCAGAGAGTTGTTTACAATCACTTTATCAAGATTTGACTTAATACATGATCGCAAATTTCAACTTACAGCAATCATTCCAAAAGAAGTAATTCTTTATTATTCAATAATAATTCACTAAAATGATGAACTATGTGAACATCGATTATCAGGTTAAGATATTTTAAATTTACTGAAGATTCTCAAAAGGGCTTCTTGTTAGCTGTAGTTCGGCAATGTTTACTTACAGAAAATATTCAATAAATATAAACTAAATAGCAATTATATAACATTGTGGAAAAGAATAATCCAAAACAGCTAAATTTTGATAAGAATTTGTTTTCCATTTCGTATGATAAAAGTCACCTTTGTCTCATAACCTTACACTGGACAATGTTTGATGATGTGTTTTACCTATAGATTTTGTATTAGTCTTCAACACCAAACTATTCTTTGGCTAATGTGCCACAGTGTCCATGTGTTTTTGTGCTGATTCCCTTATTTTTTTCTAGGACCATGCAAAAGGATGCCAAGCCTTTTACATGCGAACTATATGGACCAATGTCTGAGGTTAATAAGTAAAAAAAGTTGATTATTTAAAAATATTTCCAAGTTATGAACGTCATTATCAAACATATACAAGAAACCGAATCTACCTCACTAGTTTTACAGCTATTTAGAAACAAATGTTTAAAAAAATCTGTTTATTTGCATTCATCTTCCACGTCATGCATTGTTCAATTAAATAAATGTTTATGTTTATAAAAAAGTTATGCAAGCCACATTAGTTTATTAAAATTACATTACAGGCAAATGTGTAATTTATTTTCCAATCCATTTCAATTAAGACAGCTGTTGTGGTGGAAATACATTTGAATAAAATTACCATTAATTCATTAACGTTGTATTGATCTATGTATGTTTAAAACGTTTCTGGATGAATTATATCTTGTAAAACAAACAGCTTAATAAATATAATTTACAACTGCGTAATTCAAAATGAATTCAATGGAGGAGTTTCAAGGTTGCGAGAATGAAGATTGGAGCAGTTACCTTGATCAACTGAATGCATACTTTACGAAAACGGGAGTCACTGAAGATGAGAAAAAGAAGGCCTTTATGTTAGCAGGTATTAGACAAGACACTTACATTCTTGTGAAATCTCTGGTTTCTCCGAGACAACCGGCAAGTGTGTCCTATGAAGAATTACAGAAACTTCTGCAGAATAATCTTAAACCGAGACGAGGACACATGGCAGACAGGATGAGATTTTACAACCGGAAGCAGCGTCATGGGGAAACAATCAGAGGATATTTTCAAGAACTGCAGAGATTGAATGAACGTTGTCAATTTAGTGACTTTTCAGAAGAGATTTTGAGAGACATGTTTGTATGTGGGTTAAAATCCGAGCGAACTCAACGCAAACTACTCTCACATACCAACTTGACATTGAAGTCAGCACTGGAAATAGCGTTATGTTTTGAATCGTCTTCTGACGACATTCTTCTGGACGTCCAGCGCGAAGACAAGGCACCCACAGTGGACAGCCTCAGTGTGCTACCCCAAGACTGTCAGAAATGTGTAGCTAAAATACCTGTTCGGGACTTTTATATACCGAATAAAGAAAAGTGTAAACTTTGCAAGCTTTATGAGAAAGGTGAATAATGATTTTCTGAACATTTACCCCAAAAAATGCATTTTGCATTTGTTTTCAAATCTAACAATTGTTTGTTAAGTTGCAGCTTAACTGCAAAGCTATAGATCAAAGAAAATCCGAAATGTAAATCTATGTGTAAATAAACAGCAATACCAGATGGAAGAATAATTTTTTAATTATATTTCAGCAAATAAATGTTTTAACCATGTGACCTTAAATAACAAATAGCATGTTACTAAAATCAACTAATCTTATACAAATAAACATTTGAAAACCATATTAACGTTCTTAAATCATGTATATATATATATATATATATATATTCAGTTATAATTGATGAATACCTTACATCATAATCATTTGGTAAGTGGCGATAAGCTTTTGTTGCGTCATACATTAATTAATTTCGCAGGAATATCATCCGAGTCAATCAATTGAATATATATATATATATACCTGTCTTAGTTTGTAAAACATGTCAAAACTCAAATTGAAAGGTACAGACGACAGGTGATGTTAGAATAATAAGCGTGGGTGCAAGGCTCCCTGCTTTCCGCGCCCTGCATATTATATGCATATTATAGTGAGCTAATCAATAATTGCTCTTATATTTTACATTCATGAAGGTGGCGTTCACTAATGCCTTCATGGAAGAATGCCTACAGTCTTATCAAAACATCATCATGCACCAGTGGCTTTATGTGTAACAAACTTCGCCCCATTGGATGAGTGGAATGTTTCACCTATGCATACAACGAAAACAAAACACCAAAGACTTTTAAAAGACATGAAATTTGGATTAAGAAAACCCACGGGGGAGGTCAGGAGGGACTTGACTGAAAAATGAAAAAGACAAAATAACAAGAGGGAGGGGTGGATTGCTGAGCTTAAAGAGCCACTCCGTGAGTTGTTGGAGTCACATATGCCAAACTTAATCATGGGTGTCATTTGATTTCGAAGTATCGACTGTTACCAAAAAGACACATTTTAAAGCTTATCGGTTTTTTACAGTGACAATATGAAGGTAGAACGTCGCAATTATAATCGAAAACCGGACAGTTGCGCGCGTCAAATAGTCAAACGTAATTTTGGAGACTTAGCCAGTTAGGAGTTGATAGCGTTTGTTAGGTTATATAACTAGTATACATGTATATTGAACGTGATATCTACACATCTATGCAGTTATGAGGTTTTTAAAAAAGATTTTCATGGAAACCAGTATTTGTGATATATATATATATATATATATATATATATATATATATATATATATATATATTCAAAAAAGGAGAGTAGGTTTCTCACGTGAAGGAAAGTTATATATAAAAAAGAGTAAACATCGGATGGTTCTGACTGGATCAATCTTCTTTAATACAATACGATGAATTCATTTCGACCAGTGTATCGGTCTTTTCAAGTATGTAGATACTTGAAAAGACCGATACACTGGTCGAAATGAATTCATCGTATTGTATTAACTTGAAAAGACCGATACACTGGTCGAAATGAATTCATCGTATTGTATTAAACTTGAAAAGACCGAAAGAATACAATACGATGAATTCATTTCGACCAGTGTATCGGTCTTTTCAAGTATGTAGATACTTGAAAAGACCGATACACTGGTCGAAATGAATTCATCGTATTGTATTAAAGAAGATTGATCCACTACATACTTGAAAAGACCGATACACTGGTCGAAATGAATTCATCGTATTGTATTAAAGAAGATTGATTCAGTCAGAACCATCCGATGTTTACTCTTTTTATATATATATATAGATGTAAAAGTTAAATGTTCATGGTTTATGTATCAAATATTCTTTAAAAATAACAAACTGAAGATTGGTCTTCATATAAGTTCATTACCAACCGGTTTCACAACATGGTGATCATCAGGGTAACTTATACATTGTTAACGCTATACCATTAGCAACACAATACCATTAGCAACACAATGTATAAGTTACCCTGTTGATCACCATGTTGTGAAATCGGTTGGTAATGAACTTATATGAAGACCAATCTTCAGTTTGTTACTTTTAAAGAATATATATATATTGGAAGTTAAGATGTTTTGATTTTATATCACCACATATGACATTTAGGTTCGTATCAAAGGTAAATAATATGTTATGAAAATCACGGAGCGGCTCTTTAACAGCAAAAAAAACACTATAAAAACGTAAAGAAGTGGTAAGGAGATAGGTTAAGGCTGTTTGATAAGTTTTAGAACTGCAGAAACATGACGTACAGAGGCTTTAATGGAAGTGTTGAATCATCATGGGCAGATAGTAAAGCTCCATTTGGTTAAGTAGATGGTTGCAGTTGTCAATGTAGATGTGTTTGACTTTGTTGTCAGTCTGGAATTGCTCAGTTAGTAAAGTGTCCTGTTTGCTGAATAATTGGTAGCACATATTAGTTTTGTTTTCTTTGGATTTGCTATGGTTCATGAGAAACATTTTGTTAACACACATTATAAACTAATACAATTCCTTCTCACTTAGGGTCCTGCTTACAAAACTTGAGATCGTGTAATATTTTACTTAGATTTAAATTGAAAGGATTGCTTATATTCTTTTAAGCAATTCCCTCTCAAAAGTATGAGAAAGTGATATATATATATATCTATCAAATACATTGCTGTCTTTACAATTGCGTGTTGTCTCTTACTTTCTTAATCTTTCTATATATGTTTTGGAAAAGTAATATGCAGTAGTGATAGGCATTATTCCAAACTAATTGGAATAGTTCACTTGTGTGCAAGTACGCGTGTCTCAGTAGGCATTGTTCCTTGTAGGCGTTTTTCCTTGTAGGCATTATTAACCCTAGCCTTGATGAAAGGTTAACCGGTTTATCAATTGTGGTATTTAAAATGATGATAATCGTTAAATGAGTAGTCAACGTGTGTCTTATTCATTTCATCTATTTATCATCTCGTTCAAAGTTCTCTAAATCATTGAAAGGTCATCTGGAAATGTTTACATATCGACAAATATGTAACTATTCTCATGGCACAGTTATGCAACATTTTGTTATTCTTATCACTATTTACTTGAATGTAACGTAGACAATTTTGAAAAGACTAGTATGTCATTATCATGCAGTGTATCCAATACGAACATTACAAATGGTTTACTTTTGCATAATTTTCTGTTGCATTTTCAATTGCATTTGAGAAATCAATAAAATAAGTAACAACTTCATGCTTTGTTGTCCAGGTAATATTACTACACTGGTCAATGATTAGACATTTTATAGGAAATGATTGACAAGTATATTTCGCCACCAAATCGGTGAGATGAATCAGTTTTAGTGACCAGTTAAACTTTAGTCTGCAAATGATGCGATTTGTAAGTCTTTCAAAAAGTGAAACGAAATCATATTTAAGCTAGCTATTCCTGTTTAGATTAACACCTTGGAAGCAAATTCACCAAGACTCGTTTATGACAAGGAGTTCTAGTGGCACCTCTCAACAGCACCACCAGCAACAACCACTGCACTTCCTTGGAACCCAACAGCCGCCGGATTCGTTCCTGGGAGTTTGCTCTCAACTCCTCCTGCAATGAAACTGTTAGCTGTTGCAGCGTCTGTGGCGGCGGTTGATGTTGACGTTCACGTCGATTACGAGTATCCCACAGATGTTCAATAAGGTCGAGGTCTGATGATCAATAAGGTTATTGCAAAACACTGACGTAAAAAATTCTGTAGGTAATTCATTATTTGCACTTTCCGTATTTCTAACAGTGTTGTTGAAACAAACCTCTCTGTTGATGTATGATTGGTAGAAGGTGAGGTTGTAATACTTAATCGATGTAATTATGTAATATTTGACTGTCAGATTACCACGAATTGTCACCAAGTTTTGATCTTTGGTTAATGCATGGTTCCCCATATCCTCACGTCCTTGCATCACCGGAATGATGTATGAGGTTCGGTAGAGGTACGACAACTGCTCTGAACGTAGACCAGCTTGTCGAAGATAGATCATGGTCGCTGGTGCTGACACTCTCCTCAAACCTGGCACTTGTGGTGCAGATTTCATTGGTATGGCTTGTCGATGGTGTCAACGTAGGTGATGGACCCGGAGAAAATGATCTTAGGCTGGCGGTGTTCTAGATCTACCCTTTATGGGAGATCGCACATCAAATCGAAGCTCCTCAAGCTCTTATTTGAGCCAATTGCGATATTATGACACCACACACTCGTATCATTGTCGACCTTGTTTATCGGTGACATATGATTGAAGGAAATACAGATTCATACGTCCTTATACACCCAAATAACATTTGCTATTATATAATGATTGACATGTCAATACAATACTTAAGGGGACAACATAGTGTTTTTTCGGATGAAGAAAGTGATCTCATGAAAACGAAAATAAATGTTTCTAATTGAAACACAATGTTGTTTAAAAAGCAGATTCAAAACGTACGTAACATGGTAGTTTATGGTATGGGAATCCAACCTCAAAAAATGTGAAGCCATTCACACACAAAATGTGAAGCCATTCACACACAAAATGTGAAGCCATTCACACACAAAATTAATGGCCACCAGTGGTTTTCGCTTGATACTTGAAACTTTCTTCAGTGACTACGGATGATCCGGTTGAGTAATGGGATATCTGAGGACTATGAATTTTTGTAATTAAATAATGTTTATTGGGGGAAATTATATCTAATATCTGAGTCTGCGTTTGTTTTTTTTGACGGAGCGTATGTTTATATACTCTTATGTATTGTGAGAATTTAGTAGTCACTAAAACGTATGTAGTTATATATAAAAGATAACAAAAATATGTGCTTTGACACGTATGAAAGCTTTAAAAAATACCATGAAAATCGAAAAGTGTCTCTTTGACACATATAGTTTAACATTCATCTGCAGCTATCCAGAAGCTGTTGCTGTTCTTCATCTTGTTAGGCATTCATTTAACGTAATGCGTTACTGTTGATCCAAAACGCAGAAATGAAAATGGTAATAGGTAAACTGGATTGTGACGATGTTGACTGAAAAAAGACCCAAATCGGTTAAGTTATATTAATGAGTTAAATACTTTTTTAAATCGTTTTATCCACATGATTTATTTTAGCGTAATCTCATTTCCCCAAGAATCATATTATGTCGCCTCTAATGCATAGATATATATCTATAAATTTATTGTAAAAACGCGAAGCATGCTCCGAGCTTTTAGTTCATCATTTATAAGACTCTTGAATTTGGATGCTTCACTCTGTTTAAGGTAAGATAAGCAACCTTATTGTTCCGCACCACGGTGCTGGAGAGATTTGATAACGAGTTTTATTGTAGACACCTTCTTGAATTTAGTGTATCAACTCTTACCAACATCATTATATACGTCATTAACTGTTAATTAATTTCCCACTTTTTACATCAAGCCTGATGAATTATCTTGTGACTTTGCCTTACCACAACTTTTTTAATCAATTAATTCACGTGTGTCAATTGCCGTTGTTGTTACATATGTAAGATAGAGTCTGCTCTTTTTCACTATTGCGTGACATTGACACGAACAGTCGTGTCGAAAAGGTTCTTTCTCAGAATGACGATGAAATATATATTGTCCTTCGAATTAGTTATTTTGGACAGGATTGCTTACTGGAGGCGGAACTATAAAAGAGGAAGACCAGACTTTCTGGATAACAACTTCTTTATTCGTTCGGAGTATTTGCTTACTCATACGTACATCACATAACCAGTAAACATCATACAGTAGTGAAGGAACCTATTTGGAGATATTAATTAATGAGCATGTAATACATTGCAAATCTTTAGTAAAACATAAGGTAAGCATACAAATTCGAGGGGTAAAATAAACATAGGCCTGTATGTTTTATTGAAGTAGGGGTACATCGTCATTGGTAATAGATAGAAGGTTGGATGTACAATTAGAATACAATGCAATTAGTAAAATATGAGGGCGGGCCTATTGGCTTTTTTTGAGAGAGTAGAAAGTTTATAATGGAAATAGTGTTGATTGTGTTGAGTTGAGCTGAGTTGACGCCATTGATGGAAAGAGCTGAGATGGGCAGTTGTTTATGGGTTGTGATTGGCGTTGATTGGTCGGGTGGACTAGCCGGATTAGCCTGATCGCGGTTTATTGCAGGTTGTTCTCTTCGTATGTGTATGGATTCTTGAAGTTTCCGTTGTCGAGAGTTGTTGTTAGTTGACAACACTTTGGTTGCTTCTCAGTTGATGACTTGGCCCTTGTTCTTTAAGACATGCTCTGATAAGGCAGACTTCTGGTCGAGCTTGTTGGCTGACACTTTAATGTTCCTTTATCAAAGTATTGATCAGGCGAAGTGTTTCTACGATATAATGTTTTCCACAGTTACAAGGGATTCTGTAGATGCATCCTCTTGGATTGGGGCTTGCAGTTCTGGTTCATCTGCCTTTGGCTCTTAGTAACTGCCTGAGGGTTTTACCACTAAAAAAGTTGATGTCAATGCTGGCTTTGTTCTTGATGTGGCGGGAGATCTTGTGGCTGAAGGGGCCGATTTGTGGAATTGAGAATATTACTCGTGATGGTTCAGGCTTATGGAGCGATTCCTTGATGCTTAGGGTTTTGTTGATCGTTTTGATGACTTGTTCAGCCAAATATCCATTTTGTGAAGTAGAGGTGTTCTGAAGATCTTGGCTGAGGACGTCAGGGTGGCAGATGGTTTTAGCATGTCATGTCAGTGTGGCGTTTATGGCATGCTTGATTTTTTAATATTGACTTGTAATAGTATACATGTATATGTATACAATTTCATATTACCTATATCCCACATAAAGGAATATGCATATACTCCGAAACATCGTGCATTCCACTATAAGAAGTTGTTATCTAGACAATATTTTTATTTTCTTCTCTTTCTTATCTGTATCACTTCTAAATGCCCTTCAAAGATTTGACTCGTTGAGTTTAGAAACCAGGTCCGAGCCACGGATACTTTATATGTTTTAGATTAGTGTTAAGACAAAGTGTCACTTACAAATAATCCTTTCTCTGTTAACTGTATGAAAGTGTTAGGAATTCATCTTCCCCTCCCGCTGGAGTTAAAGGAGTTAGGTTTCATTGTAGCAACAAAGTTATCATGCACGTTTAGGGACAGAGGTACACATTAGTAGACGCATATAGTGTTGGCTTTATTACTCTATTCAGCATAATACAATGTATTTGATATGTTAACGCTAATCGTTTTGATATTCCACATTTGACGTTCAGCTTTAAAGAATGATGTTTTATAAGTAATATGAAGATAATTACACTTGTTTGATTTTCAGCATGGAATCATTACCAAATAAAAACCAGTATGTATACGCTGTGCTATTGTTGATGTGCTCTTTCGTCAGTGTGAGTATAAGTTCAAAGTTTCATGATTACAGATTTGAACATTATCTCACATTAATAGCTTTAGTAGTCGACCAAAGAGTCAAAATACAGAGACTGTTAACTCTAGTAAAGTTATGAGAAATTGAAGATATTTGATATTTTTGACTGTGTGACATACTTTCGGATATATCAATTTTATTATTAATCACTTTTTTCAATTAAATTATAGTAATTCCTACTGTATGGGCCATGCTATGAGATGACGAATTTACCTTACAATGTGTACCTGAGTTCTTAGTCCATTAAGTGAACGAATCTGTGTTGAAAATCATGAAAATAGAAAAATTCTTAAGGCTTTTGTATGGCTGTGTTATGGCATGCATCGCCATTTCGTGTGTGTTAATCACATGAATGTGCATGCTGCTGCATAAAACAGTTTGTTTCGATAAATTACTCCTATTTCAATCTTGGAAATCTTCATATTCTTTATATAATATGTTTATTTCTTTTGGTTAAGAAGTATATAAACACAAAATATTCAAATTGTCATTTGAAATTCCATATACCGATTAATAATCTCAATGCCAAATGAATAAAATATACTTAAACTGTTTATGATATATAATTTATTTTGTAGGTGTCTTTGATAACAATGGTTGGAACAGCATTACCGGATCTACAATGTATCACCAATACGGACCTGAAATCGGCATCCCTCATTTTCTTTGGATCTGGTGTTGGCAAATGTATAATCCCATTTCTTGGACTTGTGATAGATTTCACGTCGGTGTTACCCCTGTTGACAACTCTGGCTCTAACGGTCATTGCTGTGTTTCTCGTTTTTGTACCAATTTCAAGGATCTTGAATGTGACGGCCTTTGTCTACCTCTTCGTTGGCACAGCAGGGGGAGCTACGGATGTTGGTATGTAGTTTCTGATTGACTTCAACGAATATCGTTTATCATTCCGTGAAGTAGAGATCATATATCTGCTCTGGCGGCTGTGCTTCTCCTTCAAATATGATTTCTACTTTAATCGATGAAATATTCATGGTATTTCAAGAAAATGTCAAACAATATACTCTTCAAAATAGAAACGAAAATCTTAAATCTTGATCTATATCTCATACTATTCTCATGATGAGAAGGTTAAATTCATTTATATATAGACAAAAACTTAGCCAAAAAAGCAACCTTTGTGATTGTGATTTAGTTTTCCATGAGGTGGCATCGAAGTCAGTCCTTTGAATAGTTCCCATTTCCTTCACTCCTTGCTTGGCATCCTTTCAGCAGTGTCTGGATACGTCGTTGAAGTTTGTTCTACCCAAATTCTCCCCATAAGATTGACTTGCATGGCCAGTCGTGGAAGTGTTCGAGACTTCGAATAAGTTCATTTCATTTGGCGTCAATATTTTCGCATCTTAGCTATACTACTGTCAGGTTAATAACCGTGTTTCCATTCAAAAACGATTTAAAAAAATGTTGGCATTTTTAAGATTTCAGTTTAACATGCTTTCAGGCTTCTTGTCACGTGTGTTTTGCTTTACATGTTTTCTGTGTGACTTGAAGATAATATTGACACGCTTTGTCTCTTACAATCGACTTTCTTGAGATATTCATTATGATTGCATTAAGTTTTACAATTACACGAGGAAAAGTTCTCAAAATCATTGAACTCACACACTGACATCTTCGTTCTAAAGTTTAAGGTGATAAGTAAGTTTTTTAACAAACTGTTTTATTTCCCAGCTCGATACGCCCTCCCAGCAGCGATATGGAAAACATCAAATGTCGGCTTCTACTTCATGTCTGTTGGAACTGGAATCGCAACCCTGGTCACACCAGTGTTTACAAGTCTATTTGTCAATAACCACAGACACATAGGCACCAACTCCACAAACTTCGAAGGAGCTGACTGTGAAACTAACATTCAAGTACCATATACCGTGTTAGCTTTATTTTCTATACTGGCAGCTTCTGGGTTTGCCATCAACAACTACAGCATACTTCATCAGGGAAAGCAGTTAGAAGAACCAGAACACACTAAAGACAGTATAAGATTTTCCAATGGCAATCTAATTCAGAAATGCTTTTACATCATAATTCTAGTTCTCTTCTTCACCATCACAAGCTGTCTGACCACAATATTTTCCTTTATGGTAACCTATGGGCTACGTTCATACCGACATATCGACGTTAAAACTTCCTCCGCCATGACCGGTCTCTTTGGCATCTGCCTGCTACTGGCACGAATGCTGTGTACCTGTATTGGTGATAGGGTTCGGCCGAGCACACTATTCTGGTCAAGTTTGGTCCTTGTGAATTTTGCGTCTCTCCTGTTTCTTATGTTTAAAGATTCAAGTATACCGATGCTTTGGTTTATATTAGCCTTGCATGGTTTAGGTACAGGTCCTATGTTCGTTACCTTGGTGACATGGGCTAGAGAGTTTATACCATTGTCTACAAGATTAATATCGTACATTGTGCTAATGGATAATTTCGGTAACGTTACCTTTTCATCTCTGACTGGAGTGCTGATGGATGTTTATGGCGTAGATCAGTTCATCTATGCTATTGCAGGGACTCGAATTTTGCAATTGGTATTGTTTAGTACTCTTCAAATAATTGTTAAAACGATCAAAAGTAGATAAGTTACGTCTTTTAGATATCGATAGGTTTATTTAAATGATGTACAACTTTCATAATTCTTTCGCTTTTATGTGTAATTCATTGGTGTACTCATACCCCGTCACAACGACGTTGTCAGGGTGGGGTAGGTAATGAACCCCGTTCACGTGTTTGTGCGTCTGGAACTCGATGATTGTTCATTGGATTTATATCATTCTATATGTATCAATCAAACAATGTATGTATTTTTTCCTTTATGCGAATAAAACCATGTTTCTATTAAACAATACTGATTTAGACCAAGGAATAGAGATGTTTTAAAAAGTAACTAAAAATCCATTAGATAGATTTAATGAAACTTTGTTGATGTTTAATACAATCCATTTTGTAAGTAATAAGATATGTTTTTATGGACTTCCGGTTGTACATTCGAAGCGAGGCCACTCTAAAATCGCGCTCCGCCACCCCCTAGACTATCGTAAGGAACCCTGCCGTATGACGACTGATACTTTCATTCGAAGATAAATGCCTTCAAAACAATACTAAAGACAGTTAAAGAATACTATTATATATAGTTATATATTCATCAATCAAAGCCATCACATAGGCAAAATGACAACACGTGCTAGTGCGGCAAGCAAGGAAGAAATCGTGAAATCATCAGAAAAGAGACCGAGTAAGCTAAACCTTGGTGTAAAAGTTGAAATTATAAACGCTTTGGCAGAGGTAAAGCTTGAAATGAGCGATTTGGAAGCCAAAGTCACAAGTGTGGAACACGAGGTTTCTGTACAGGACACCGAGTTGAACTCTCTTCGCGCGGAATTGGCGGCCATTAAAGTATATCACACAGTACTTTGGAACGCCAATGTATTCTCAAGGACATCCACGACAGGAAGACTAACCTTCTTATCTACGGCCTGTCAGTACGCCCAGATGAAAACACCGAAAACACATTGAAGGACTTTTTTCTTGATAAGCTCAAGTTCAGTCCAGCAAGAAGTACGATTATACTTATCAAATCCGTACACAGGCTTCCAAAACGTGAGTACCTACGACAGCAGAATCCAACAGCCCCGTCAAGTATAATTGCAACCTTTGTTAAAATGGCGGGCCGTGACGATGTATTCCGAGCACGGAAGATATTACGTGAGCAGACCGAGGGTTCAATACACGGACCGACCTGCCAGCAATGCTCAAGAAACGTCGTGCCATCCTGAGCTGATAGGCGACAGATATTCGCAAGATACAGAACTCGTGGACACGGGTGAAAGTCATGGGGGCGAAAGTCGTCCTAGAGACGAAAGAGCCGCACTAAAGTTCTTCACAATGGAAGCGTTATGAGTAAAAAAAAAACATGAACTGAGTGAAAATTGTGCTTTAAAGGATAAGATTGTATTTTCTTTCATTAACATAAAGCTTTAGATAAGTTTCATTAAGTTCTAACTACTACGAAAAATGGTTGGTTTTGGGCTAGGTTTTTAAACAAAAATTTAGAATTTGTTTTGTCATCTTAATGCAACAATAATACGAAATATGTCATAAAATGTTCATCATCTTCACTAAGTGTCGAAACCACTAGTATATCATTGAGCAGGAAACGCACGTGCTATCCAGACACGTGGGTTTGGCTACGAACAGTGAGTCGCAAATGTTGGCTTTTCTTGGATACCGCGTTTCTTTGGATTTCTCAATGTTTATTCGGTATAAAGGCCATAGGCCCAAGTACAAAAGTGATCAAAATTAATAGTGTGACAAAATGGTTTGGTATACAATTCAAACACATCTTAACCTCAAAGCTTCTTTACTTTCTTTGGATTGCTTTATGTGAATTGGAGCATGTGGATTTTCAACATTAGCATCTCTTTTTGTGATAATGACGGATGTCAATGTGTCATTTTTCTTCTTTTTTGTTTTTTCGTTATTAGATATTATACATTCACTTTCATTTCTCAAAAGATGTTTTTTCGACACACTTAAAATGGGTCAGCTATGTGTATACCAATATACTTTGACCATATATGTCACTTGCCAATCTACACTAGTACACTATTCGATATGGCACATACACCTGATATGATTTATGCACATTGCCAAGGCTTAAACAATGAAAAAAAAATCGATGTTTTTGAAAATATGAAAAAAAGAAATGGTAATATTTATTGTTTTAAGGACACCCATTTTACTGAGACGATTGAACAAAAAATTAAATTACAATGGGGATCTGAGATCCTTTTTAGTTCATATACTTGTCAATCGAGAGGGGTAGCTATCGTATTTAGAGACAATTTTGAAATCGAGATTATTAGAGAAATTAGAGACAATGAAAACGGTAACTTTCTGATACTTAAGATAAAAACCAAGAAACATATGATAAGTTTAAAAAACTTTACGGACCAAACGTTGATATGCCCGAGTTTTATCATAGCATTAAAAATAGGATACAGAGTCTGGAAACTGAAACTAATATTATTTGCGGTGATTTCAATCTAGTCCAAGATCAATCAAAGGAGTCTTTCAACTACTTGCATATTAATAATCCTAAATCAAAAGATGCAGTTCTTGACATTATGGATGAACTTAATCTATATGATCCGTGGCGAGAAACCAAATTGTGGTGTCAAACGATATACATGGAGAAAATCAAAGCCCTTGAAACAAGCACCACTAGAAGGAAGCATGGAGATATCTATTATTAGTTCCAAAATCGAACCTAGTTATAGATAAGATCATTCGATAATATCTTTGCATATTGAAATCACATCCCTAGAAAAGGGGAAAGGGTTCTGGAAATTTAACAATAGTTCACTATATGATCCCGAACATGTACAAAAAATCAAAGGTATCATTAATGAGACTACAGATCAGTATCATTCTCTAGATGCTGATGGAGACAAAGTGTTAAAGATAAATGAGCAACTATTCTTTGAAGTACTATTGTGCAATATATGAGGTTTTACAACAAAATATATGTCTCATAAGAAGAGAGAAAGATGAAAACTAGAAGAAACTATAACAAAACTCTTGAAAGTTTGGAAATCAGCTTAGACACTAGTGATAAAGAAAAATCTAAAAGTAAATTTTTACTAAAAGATCAGCAACTGGAACTAAATAAGTAAAAAACAGAAGGGATTCTGCTTAGGTCTAAAGCAAAATGGTATGAAAAAGGAGAAAAACCAACAAAATATTCCTATCCCTAGAAAACAAAGCGATAACAAAATTAGAAACAGAAGATGGACAAATAAGTGAAACAAAGGATATTGTCGATCATGCAAAGATATATTTTCAAAATTTATATAACAGTTAAACTGTTGACTATATCAGCCTAGAGCACTTATTCAAAGATAAGCAAATACCACGATTATCTGTTAGTGACGCATATTCTCTCCAAGGCGAGTTAGAGTACGTGGAAGTGCTTTCAGCATTGAAGAATATAAAACATGAAAAGAGCCCTGGTCCGTCAGGCTTCACAGCCGAGTTTTATAAGTTCTTTTGGAAGGATATTGATACATTTTTTATAAATTTATTAAAAGAAGCCTATAAATCAGGTGAATTATCAGTAAGTCAAAAACAAGGTCTCATTACATTTATACCAAAAAAGGACAAACGAAAAGAATATTTGAAAAACTTTAGACCCATTTCGTTACTGAACATCTCGTACAATCTAGCTTCGACAGTGATATCAACTCGCATAAAAAACATGCTTCCAAAATTGATAAGTGAAGATCAAAATGGATTCATGAAAGGAAGATACATTGGTGAATGATATCATGGACTACACCAAATTTATGAACAAACATGGACTTATGATATCAATAGATTTCGGAAAAACATGCAATTCAGTAGAGTGGTCATTTATCGAGAAATGTTTTGACTTCTTTAATTTTGGACCATGTATCAAACATTGTTTGAAAACATTTTATAATAATATAAATTCAAGTGTTCTTGTGAACGTTTTCAATCAGAATTCTTCAAAATTACACGTGGATGCAGGCACGATGATCCCCTATCGCCGTACATATTTCTAATTGTAGTAGAAATTCTGGTCCACATGCTACGCCATAACAAAAAAAATAAAAGGAATTAAAATGGTTGACCTAGAATATCTATTAACTTAATTTGCAGATGATACAACGATGATCTTAGATGGATTTGAGCTGTCATGTAGGGAAACACTACAAGTGCTTAAAAGCATACGCATCCTTTTCTAGTCTAAAATAAACATTGACAAAACTAAAGTTGTCTGGATAGGTACAAAACAGTTCTCAAGTCATCAATATTGCAGAAAGTATTACTTAGATTTGACTCAAAGGCCCTTTGTTTTAAAAGGCATCCTATTTCAACACAATAAAGCAGAAATGGTTGAAACTAATTACAAAGACAAGCTAAAATATTTTGTTAAAACAATGAAAATGTGGTCTCTGAGAGACCTTACGCTTTTAGGCAGAATAGCTGTCTTAAAGAATTTAATCCTACCATCACTTAGTAATTTTTCGCATCACTAGCGAACACCAAATTCGAAACGATTGTGAGTTTTCAAAAAAAAGTTTCTACTTTATATGGATAGGTAAACCTGATAAGATAAAAAGAAGTTTGTTAACAATATCTTATCACGAAGGTGGTCTAAGTGTTCCAGCGATACTAGAAACAATTAAGTCTGAGAAGATATTATGGATTAAAATATTCTATGTTTTGTATTGCATGGGAACAGTGTTGACTTAGCAGAGAGTCGGCTTTTCGGACAAGATCCGAGAAAGTTTGCTATATTATTTTGTATGCCTCAAGCAGTAACTACACGTTCTTTTTTTAACATTTCTACAATTATTATTAGAAAATTTCTTTTCTTGCAATTTTGTTTTTCAAGAAATACTTTACGTGTAGGCTTGTAAATATTAACGACAGCACAATTATTGACGTCAGAATCCCTTCAGGGAAATCTCTGCACGAATGTAATACTTGGTTGGTTACAAGGTTACTAACAGATATATATGATCTATTTCATAAACAAATCGCTTAGGAATAAACGAGTCTTTAGAAAAAGAAAATTTGCAAATTTGTATTAGGTACGTAATTTATTCAACTCGACCGGAAAAGTCAGATTAACAGCTCAATTTGTTTCATATATAAAAGCAACATAATACTGCCAGACTAGAACGAAGTGCTCTGCAGTAACAATGTTTGATAATGGTCTTATATCTTTTTGTCGTTACTTTTAAAATTAAAATCCCAATCAACAAGTGATATTCAATGGCTTACAATTGAAGACCAATGAAAGCATTTGTCAGTAAACAACTACATGATGATGTATTCAGCTAAACCACTCCAATCTATTTGCTCGGGCATATTTGAACGCATGAATTATTAATACGTTTTTCAACAAGATTAAACTGAAACTCAAAGACCTTTAATGTTGTATTTATAAATATAAACATTTTTTATCTATGCAATTGGTAAAAAGCTAAATTCAATTATTATGTCATCAATTACTAGAACAATATAGTTTTATAATTGCTAAGCAACTAGCGTTTGTGGTTAAAAAAATTCAAGATTTTTTAGCACGTAAAATTATTGTATTAAAATATTATTTTGTATATAGTCTGCTTCAAAGTCAAGGGGGAGATGGAACATAATATAAACATGTGTATTAGTTACTGCTAAATATAATAAAAATTTTAATTAATCAACTCAACTTATCATGTTTTGGCGTTATCATAAATCTATCGACAAGCTAATAACCACATTTATTACCTACGAGGGCAATCATACTGGGGTTCATATTTTTCATACGATGCCCTAGGGCAACATATCACTTTTTCATTGTGACGTCACGTCAAAAACAATGCTTTGACGTCACAGTTCGCCTATGACGCTACGTTCCAATTGTCACAGCGGCGGGTAAACAGCCTGTGCTGGGAGGTCGATTTTGGTAATTTCCTTTGATTTCGCGAATTAGGTAATATACAGAATATCATATTCGTGCCCATGACATACTATGTTCACGACACTCGTGCCTAAATATCAGTATATCCCTCGCTCTCTCTCGGTAAATACTTATATTTAGGCACTCGTGTAGTAAACCGAGTATGTCATGGACACTCATATAATATCCTATATGTTCTTGGTTGATGTAGCATTAGTCATATACAGAATGAAACAACAGGAAACAACCAAACTTGACACATGTAAAGGAAGTCAAACATACAATCTGTCCCCTCCCTCCAAACACACAAGGTTCCCCGCTCAATGTAAAAAAATTACCTCATATACATACGAACTAATTAACTCATTTAAGGGCTCATTACAAAATAAATGCGTACGAGCTGATAACCAAATGTTCATGGTTGATGTAGCATAAATCCGCTTATATATACTAAATGAAATAATAGGAAAACAGTAAACTTGACACACGTAAAGGAAGTCATTTATACAAGGTATTTTTGGACCGCATTTATGCCTACCTTATGAAAGCTTGATCAAATTCTGGTCGGTATGGCATGAACATTTTTCATAATTTTTTGTACCCTTTTGTATTGCATGTACTTATCCTTCCTATCAATTGCTTGTAGATCGAACACTGTGTTTAATTAATTTTGATGTGTATAGGAAGGTATCTGTGATTTGTATTGTCTTGTACGGAGATACAAAAATAAAAATAGATAAGAAAAACTCCGCTTTTTTGCATGAGTGAGTAGTGGCTGGAAGACGCTATTATTCGTTGACAGACCACAATCTAAGGTGTAGCGAAATATTTATCTGCATATCCAGTTTCCTGACGTTAGCTTATATCCTTTACTTTTTTATACCTGCAGTTGTTGTTATCTCTATATTGATGTGTGTATGATTCCGCCTTAAAAGTAGTCGTTTCCTTTGATTCAACTTGTAAAAAAGAGACTATTAGTGAATATGAAAGAATTTCTTTTTACATTCATTTTGTTCCGTAATATACATGAAAAAAGCAGTCTTTAACTCTGTCAACACAAACTATGCATTACAACTATAATGACAATTGAAGAGTTGAATTGGAAACCATTAGAAAAGAATAAATTCTTCATTCTATGCGATTTGACGAGTTTGACAACAGCGATGTCATCAATATGTATTCTAATATACACATTCAGAATATAAATATTTTCCAAATCAAACTTCCTTCTTTAAACGTATTGAAGAGTCATTAAGGAACACACTGTCTGCAATAGTACCATTTCTCGCACACATTTTAATCGTAAACTCCTTCGGAATTAATTTAAACCGGTAACACCGTGAACAAACAATGTGCCCCCTCCCTCCAAACACACATCACATCATTCCCCGCCCAATGTCCAAAATAGACATGATATATGTACAATCTTATTAGCTCATTTACAAAATGTAAGAGCTAACTACAAAATGTATGCGTACGATTTTGAAGCAGACTATACCTCGAGTGTCTATAAAATTGACATCACCCTGCCACATTTTAATCACTTACCCGACCACAACGGCAGAAGGTAAGTGGGGGTTCTGTCATATCTTTGTAAATTACTTTCCATATTCAGTCATGTTATTAAACCAAATCATGTCGATTATGGTATCAGAAGTGTTATTAGTTTAACAGGCGTATATCACCGACTGGAGTTGATGATTTAACTTGTAACTTTTTGTTTCATCAAAATTGACATTGACATTTTCTAAATGTTGTATTTCAATGTGAAAGTTTCAATTAACCATTGCTACTGTCAATTAACCAATATGACTCTCAACCAATAACGAAAACTACGTAAATGTCAATATAGTTTTGATGATGAACATATTCGGTAGAATCTTCGTGGAAAAAGTTAAAGCACAACATAGCTGCTATTAGCTTTCTAAATTCATAAGCATTTATCCATACTAAAATTTCCCAAAAATTAACTTTTAATTCAGTGACAATTTCATTCATCGTTTCAATTTACAAAATAACGGTGATTAACACACAAGAACATACTCAAATACAAGTACAAGGGGACATAGTTAACCATAAAGGAAATCGTCTTCTTTGTACGGTGTAATTTGGTGGTAACTGATGTGCACATGCTGTTGGATAGTGTGCATAGTATCGTATTTCCCTTGTACGATTATCTTTCCCTTGGAACAATACAAATATCGATTATTCGAAAGGTCTTCACAGTAAACGTTACTGTCAAGAGTCACGGATTTATGAAAACCTGAAACATACATATACCATGGCATTAAGATGTGACAAAGCCATTAAATATCTCGGGTGGATTGACAAGACCTGCTGACTGTAACAAGTTCATCAGTGGCAGGCGTCACCTTTGATTCTGTGTGTAAGCTGTGTCATCATCGTATTTGTGACGACAGTTTGTTGTTGTGTTGCACTTGACACTCTTTGGTCTCAATATCCTCTCTGCATATCCAATTGTGAATGCTCATCCGAAGAAGTAAACCATTTTTCTTCTTGTACTGAAACTTATTCCTATGTACCTTTTACCACTTGAAGTCTCAAAAATGTATGACCTGGGAGAGGAATGATTTGCCGTCACTGTTGCTGGTATTCACTTTTGTTGATGTTGAAATACAACTTGATCACCAGACTTTAAGGAAGGCAACCCCTTGCACCTTCCTTGACATGATAGAATTTCTTCCTACTTCGTTTCTTTTGAGCTGCTTTCTGACCTCAGTGGCAATTTCAGGCTTCAAAAATGGTGCTGCAGTTGGGATAATTTTTTTTAATCGACGTCTAAAGAACGTTTATGCAGACAATAAGCCAATTCCTTCAACAGGACTGTTTCTGTAAGCAAGTAAGGTTAAATATGGAACACTTGCCTTTTTGATTAGGTTCTTTACAGTCTGAACTGACCTCTATGTCATTGCATTTCCTCGAGGGTAGTAAGGACTGCTTGTAGTATTTGTGAAAAAACATACTTGTTGCTGAACTGCTGGAATTCTGAACTAGAGACCCGGATACTCAGATATTTGCTTTTTTATGAATGTTATCACATGTCAGTTCCTAAGTTGTTCCTAACGCATCAACTTCATGCCCGTAAGAGACGTAACCCACTTTTGACCATGGTCTATCAGTTAAGTGTGGTGTGATCGTTGGTTCTTTAGCATTAGCCTTTTGATGTGGGGCAAATTTCACACATTTGGAAACCAGGTCTTCAATCTGTGAGGCCAGTACAGTACATCACGGGCCCTAGCCTTGCTCTTGGTTATTCCCATGTGTGGTTTATCCTCTGAAACAGGTAAGTATGCGAGCAAATTAACAGAATTAATTTATATTTCAGGTACTAGAGGTTCCGACACTTCCGGTTCACATAATCTACTCCTCTTATACCATTTCTTTTCCTTGTATTTCACTTTGATGTTGTATTTTTGCAAAGACATGAGGAGTCTTTGAAGCCGAGCTGGAGAATGTAGCAGAGAAAACTTGGAGATTGATACCAAAGGTTTGTGTTCTTTTTCTATGATTACTTGTTTGAAACAAATAGTGATGGGACTTCTTGCAGGTAAATACAAATGTAAGTGGATCCTTCTCAATCTTGCCATAATACTGTTTAGATTGAGTCAATGCTCTGGACAAATATGCAACTGGTTTAATGTACCGCACTAAGTCCCTTTGAGTTTGCATCTACATTCAGGACGATAGGTTTTTTCTCATCAGTGAAACTTGCATTCTTGCATATCTTGCCACTTCTTTCAACTTCTGGAAACTTTTTTCTTGAGCTTGTTAAAAATGCCACTCCAAGCAATGGTCGAAGCGGAGCACTTCTGAAATCTTCTTAAGAAATTTGCTCAGAAAATTGATAAATTTTTGTAGATCAGCTTTGATCTGTGGTCATGACATTTCGTGACGTAATGCCCGGAGCTTTTCCTGATCAGGACGAACACCTTTACATGTCAATAAGTTGGGTTTTATTGTTTTACTATCACCCCTAGTTGTTTTATTCAATCCAATTTCTCTTTAATCTTATTTTTCAGTGAAACTGGAGTAGGTCCTGGAGGATGGACAACTGGGCGGATCTCGGGTCAGTCTTGATTAGATGTTCACGAGGTAAGTTGCCTAAAGCTTTTTAACCTTTAAGTGTACCGCCGAACATGAAATCCACATGAGAATGGAAACTCTTCCATGCACCAAGTAGATCTCCATTGTCCCAATACATCGTCGGTATTGAGTCTTCTTTGGATGCCATTTTGCACTGATATTTGTTGACCAACTGATTGAATTCGTCCTAATCATTGAGTTTGTGGCGCTTTCTATCCTCATTTCTGACGGAGGTTGGCTGTGAAGCTTGATTTCTGACACCATGTAACAGTGTTATCAGCCTTGTGATGTGAAATCTGTTGAAATGCACTGACTAAGCAAACCATATCATAAGTTCACAACACCACTCAAATGCTCATTTTCATAGATCATTACACTTACATCTACGTCATCACGTTCATCATCAGACGATAGGGCAGTATCAGTGTCGACCTCATTATGTTGATTTTCACACGATTTCAGTTTACACAAGCTCGAGCACTTCAGTCTGTGATCATTGCATGGGATATGATGGAAGCTTGCAGAATCGTAGACATTTGCAAGGTAGCATCATCAATCCAATCGATAACTTACCTTTCCCTCCCCTCAGAACTGCGCTCAATTTTCCAAGCAACTCCATGAGGACTAGGTATATCTGGTTTTTGATAAACAGCTGCTTGATTGTTTGCCCTTTCTGCATGTTTGTAAAGGGTTTTCATGCATGGTGGCATCTGATGTGACTCAATCTCACTTTTCTTGCTGTATAAAACATAAAAAAATCGATGGTATTCGAGATCCATATAGCTGGCTACATTTCTAATTTGGAGAAGAGTGTTGGTGACAGTTTCCATTCCTGGCAAATTTCTTGAAATACTTCCTGAGCAGACTTGTCTTTCTCTAATTTTTAAAGTTTATGAATCTTCCCGAGTACAAATACACTGGCAGAATCACAACCAGTAAATCAACATCAACAGCTTTAACAACTTTATCAACATCTATAAACTTTGTTCTGTTGATATTGCTGCTTTGCTGCTTGAGTGGAAGATGTATTTTGTCACTAAAGGCAAGACACAGCACAAAATACATCAGTTTAATCAGAGGCAAAAATATTGTAGAAGTCTGATGGTCAGCAGCATAGGAAGCGTAGAGCAGCAGTCTTGTATCTGCTTCTTTGTGACTAGACTCAAGCTGTAGTATTTTTGTTTGTTTCTCAACATTTTAGATTTGGTTGCATTTCTCTTCATTTGTCATATAAGAGTTCCTTTTCTCTTAATAGTTCACGTGAATTTGATTGTTTCATTTCTGTTTTCATGAAATTCAGTAAATGTGGTTTTATTGTCAGTACTCGATCAGAAGTTCTTCAACTGACGAACAACATGCAATGTTCTTGTATTGGACACCACCATCTTGACAACGATTCTGTCTTTCTGCTTCCATGATACTGTGCTACCAATATACATATAAAACAATGTCAATCCTTGAACTGAAGGATCTTTCTCCGAGTGCTGATTCAATATCAAAGTTGTGACTTGTCCAAATGTTCTCTGATCTCCCTTCAGTTTTTGAACAAGGACCATTTCATCGAATATTGTTGTAAATGGCAGAGGAATGTTTTCTGATACATACACCTTCTTCTGCAGCTCTCGTGCCAGAACTGCTTTCTTCGTTTTGCATGGTCTACCATCAGGTGTTGAGATTGATCAAGGCAGTGGTCAAAGGGGATAGCAAAGAACCGTTTTCATTTGTAGTTCTTTTCTCGTCTGTGCAATCTGAAGCATCTGTGCAAAAAGCTTTCTTTCTGCCACCACGATGATATCTTTGCAACAAGCTTGACTTTTGTTGTCTCCTTTAATTTGCCAAGTTTGTAAATGTCTTAAACTTTTGTTTAGGTAATTTGTCATTGAATTTCACTGAAGGTGATTCATTATTCAATCTTTCTTCTTTGAATCTTCCATATGTATCCTCACCCATTGTTTTCTGCCTTTAGAAGGTCATTGGCAAATTCTGAAGATGCAGCTGTTGTAGTTGACAGACTCACTATTTTTGTATGAACTTCAAAAGGCGTAAACCAATTTTCAATGCTTTCAACAACTTATTTCACTGCTTGTTCATCTTACAGTATTATTGGTGCCATAATTTCTGCATGATGCAGATCACATCTGCTAAGTCCTAACATGTGCCTATACAGATGAAGGAAGACACTTCGATATGCTGCAGTTAAGTAGAATCTTGGGACTACTCTTAGTTTCATAATGAATTTCCTTCTCCCTCCTTGAATTGTGGTATCCTTGTTAACAGTAACTTCTGTGGCTTGGTCAACTGGAATTTTGCCAAAATAATTATCTTCACTGAGTTGCACAGAGAAGTGTCGAACATGTTCATAAACATCTGGATGTTCAGTTGGTAGCACTGACATGTGTACATTACAAACAGGTAAATACCTTGCACAGGTCAACTTATCATAGCCGAAACACCAGGTGATCATAGCACGATCAAGAGGCCCTAATCAGTCCTTGCAATGTTCTCTCAACTATGTCAATGTAGGACATCCTAAAAGGAGAGAGTGGTCCATTTTCATTTCTGAGGAAATCAAGGTAAGACTAGAAAGCCTTCGTTGTAGCTGTAAATAATCCACTTCCATAACCTCAAAAAATGTTTCTGGCTGATATCTTCCAGAACACATTTACTAGTTCCAGTGATTTTTTAAAGTGTCTAAGCTCTACAGTTCGCCTTCTTTTCAGCAAGGGAACAAAGCCTTTCTAAGCAATCCTCATCATTGTTTCAAAGACACACTTGCTCAATTTTATTGGCATCCTTCACCACCTTTTTCAAATGTAAGTTACCCGTGATATTCTTTGATTTAAGATTTCAAAGCATGTTGTCACGCTTGATGCAGGGGCATTATTAACTAGAAGAAATTTACATGATGGAGACATCAAGACTTTGGCGTACAGAAATGTTAAACCGTGTCGAGCTGTTAATTGTTAAAGTATTGAATGTGTTTGCCGAGACATTAGCCGTAAAAAATATCCTTGCTGAATGTTTGAGGACATATTTCACATCTTCTTTTATTATTGGTCCAGGTCCATGTCTTTGATCACTGATATACACTAGCAGGACACACTGTCATTCTGGAATGCTTCTGTTTCTTCTTGTCTTCTTTTCCACCACTGGCAGTAGATTCATACATTCTTGGCTGAACTATGGTGTCTTTTACCTGTGACATGTGCCTCTCATGAAAGTGTCTCTTCAAGGCTATAATATTATCATATTATTAGCCATAGTTTTGAATACACAGGGCTGAACACTTTGTGGAAGTACAACATCACCAACTTCTGTTGATGCCATCTCCTGTAGGCAGAGTGCTGTCTCAATTTTCTCAGGTGTGAGAATGAAACCCCATTACAGAGCCTATCAAGTGAGATTCTTGATAACAACTGGCAAAAAAATGTGTTTAGGTGTTTTTTGTTTCCCACAGGTGAAAGCATAGAGAAGATCCGGATTGTTTTTTTAAGTAAGGTCTACCATTTTAACAGTCTTTGTGACAGAAAACAGATGTTTCTTATGTAGTCAAACAGATGACAATAGGCTTCAGCTTCTTCTTCCTGGTACAGGATGTCACATTCATCCACCTCTGGGATATCAGCGACAGGGCTGTCTTAAGTCCTTGTGTATTTTCTGTAACATGAGCAATGATAGTGAGACTCTGCTACAACAATATCACGAGCTACGAGACAAAGAGTTTCTTTGTCTTGTTTCTTTATGGCCTTGTCTCACGCACATGACTGTCCTGTCTGCACGAAGATCAACACATTGCATAGGTGTTTCTCTGGTTTTTGTGCCTTTCTTATACTCATCTTTCATGCAAAACATGAAATTGTTTTCATAAACTTTGGAAGTAGTTGATAATTGCCTAGCAAATGTTACTTTGCTTTCATTTGGAACACTAGTTTCTTCTTTGTTCCAAGATTCAAGTTACAATGCATCCATAATCCCCTTTTGAGTGGATGAGTAGTTGATAGGAATGCAGGAGAGTTTCTTAATCTCCTCCCCATTTAGCTTATCAATTATTTTAAGAGGTCTAATGCTATTAAACATTCTTTAGGCTTTAGTAGCCTTTAGTTTTTTATGTAAGATAAAAGGGAGATTTTTGTCAAATGCGATACAAAGAAATTTTATCATGACCTCTTGAACGATCATAATTTGAGTTTTAACCAGATAAAGCTCTGGATCTTTTTGTATTTCTTTTAATAGTGCAGAAATGCACACAAGCTCTTTAAACTTTTGAAAATATAAAGCTGTTTTCCAATGACCATTTATGAATTTCATTGTGACGAATCTGTAATTTCCGTTCAATTGATGACATATTCTTCCCTCAACAAGAGACTCAAAAGTGATCCAAAGAAAGTGAAACAACAGTCTTATCATTTAAAACCATCCTATTTAAACACACAAACCAACACACGCCAAACAAGACGATCGTTGATCATCCTTTCAATAGTTTTGCATACGCAGGACGATAATTGTAAGGGTCTGTACGATCCTTTAAGGGTTTAGGAAAAGGTATAATAGTGGCATTGTGCTAACACGATTGAAAATTACCCTTTTCCTCATATATGATTATATAGCAATATAGCGCCAGTGATGTTTTAAGAGCTCATAAATTTCCTCTATCATGTGCTTTTCATGTGTTGTATTTTAGATTCTGAAATGAAGAAGTATTCATTATAATCTCCATTAACAGGTTTGAAATTTATTGGTCGTTTTTTCTCTACCTTTTGGTATTTTTAAATGCTGGAACGTAATTTGCAGATGAGGAGTGTTGAGAAATGGTTTCAGCCAAATTTTTTTCAATATCAGTTTGTGATGTAAGAAGGTTAAAAGTAAGATGTTTAATTGTTGATTTAGAAAACTTTCCATTCAATTCTCCTTATCATATTTCAGGCTTTGCTGATGGGTGTTCTTGAATTGAAATTGAAGACGTAGCGTTTTTATCAATTTACGATACGGCGATCTTTAGCTTGTGCTTTTCGGCAATTATCAGATTATCTCAGGTAGGTTATTTATTAATCCTTCGCTCAGGAAAAGCATTTAGAAGTTAGTGAAATCGGTGAAGATGATTTACACATTGAAATCATGTCCAGTGTCATTTGTTGGCTAACTGTGCAACCATTGATACATCATGTCACTCCCTTGCATAAAGAAGTTATAAACCTTAGAACTCACTAACATAATATTGACATCGCTTGGTGCCATGTGTTTAAAACTGACTTTCAGCTGAAATATGATGTGGATGTGACATAACACTATTTAGGAATAGCTGAATTTGAATTTTATTGCATTTCAGAATGTTCACGATACCAAGGACAAATGAATATGCCATTGCCTTCTTAATACTAATGGCATCCTTCATAGGTGTGAGTATACCTCATGTAGTATTTCAGTAACGTTCCTCTTCATGCTACGTTTATGCTAATCCTATTTTGTCAATCACGAGATGACAAGCATACTCGAAATCTACACCTGCATTTAGTAGAGTTACTTTTTTGCCAGTTATATTTTCCATCTGTTGTCAAAACCGAATCTTAAAATTTTTGATATATTTTTTATAAATATACATAGATAATTCATTGTCAACGACTGGTATTTAAAGAAGGTAACTTTGTAGCCAAACTATTTTATAAACATTATAGTGATTTTCAGTTCAGTTGCTGTGTTTCATATCTAGAACATTCTGCAGAACCTCTCTCTGTAGAACCCTCCGTAGAACATCTATATTTAGAACATTCTGCAGAACCGCTGTTGATAGAGCCATCTGTAGACCCTCTATTTGTAGAAGCTTTTGCAGAAATATACGTTTAGATTCTTCCGCAGAACCACTACCTGTAGAACCTTCTGCAGAACCTCTCTCTGTACATACTCTATCTTTAGTATGTTTCACAAGTGCAGTCTTATTAGCTTCAATGTGGATTCGCCAATTTTGGTTTAAACTTACACCAAAACCAACGTATACAAAAACATTATATTTCCTAATTCTACATAATCGTTATGATGAAGTATATGAATTTAAAGAACCCTTTTATAGCCTTGATTTTAACTATACTTCAAAATGTAAAATTGTCAAACAGAATATAACACCCAGTTCTTTATTCATCTGTATTTATTTAATATCAAACGAATCACCGACATTTACTCCATAACTTAATTTTCGTTTCCACAAAAATAAATAATTTACTCGAAATCAAAAAGTAAATATTAACACTGATCTTCCAGACGAGCGTTGTTACTCTCATTGGAACCTTCCTACCAGATCTTCTCTGTGTCATGGACACAGATCTCAAGTCTGCCAGCTTCATGTTTCTCAGCTTTGGAATTGGCAAATGTCTTATGCAGTTTTGGGAAGTGGTCATCAGCGACAGCGTTGATTGGAATTTTTTGACAGCCATTGCACTTGGAGCAATTTCACTCAGCCTTTTACTGATACCTTCCTCAGCAGTTCTGTCTGTAACGGTTCTGCTTTACTGTATCATTGGAGTAAGCACTGGAATTGTTGAAATAGGTACGGTACCTTACATATTTTCATTTTCTTATCAACCAATTTGTCATTTATGAGGCTTATTGCGACTGATTCTGTAAAACAACATCAACAAAGTTCCTTTATACTATCTTGATAAAGATGTCAAAATGTTTTTTGTGTGTGTTTCAGCTCGCTTTTACATAACTGGGGTGGTTTGGAAGACGTCAAATGTCGGGTACCATTTCATGTCCGTGGGGACAGGTTTAGGAACAGTATTGACGCCATTGTTAGCAAGCTTGTTTGTAAATGATAACCATCAGCTTCTCCATCAAAACAACCAACAAAAGAATTTAAGTGAAACAATCTGTGAAAGCAAAATGTATTTCCCTTTTTCCCTGTTGTCGTTAATAACAGTTTTGACAGGACTTGGGTTCGCAATAAATTACTACGTTTTGATAAGGCAAGGTATTGGATTGGAAGAACCAGTACAAAACAAGGGCTGTTTGAGCCTTTCAAATAAGATCTTTAAAGAGAAATGTTTCCATGCCCTACTCGTGATCTTATTACTGACAATCACTGGTTGCATGACATCTGTGTTCTCACTGATGGTGACCTACGGAATGCGGTCAGGGATCCATTTGGACATCCAGACTTCGTCAGCCATGACATCTGTATTTGGCGTGTGTCTTCTCATTTCTCGAATGTTCTGTACCTTTGTTTCCGACATGGTCAAACCAAGAACTATTCTGTGGGTGTGTTTTATAACTCTGACCACTGCATCATTGAATCTCCTCGTATTCCATGACACCAGTGTTATCATGCTATGGGTATGTTCGGCTCTGCATGGTCTGGGAGCTGGTCCATTGTTTGCTACTGTCATCACGTGGTCTAGACAGTACGTGACTTTGTCTACGCGCGTAGTCTCTATGATTCTTTTACTTTCTAATGTTGGTAATGTAATTCATTCAACCCTCACCGGGGTACTGATGGACTACTTTGGAGCTGACATGTTTGTTTATACTATCGCTAGCACACGATTTCTTATTAATTATAACATCTAATTCATATCCGAAAACGTTGAATCCAACTTTCGGTTCCCATGATTTTATTTGACTAATTTGAAATGTCATTTTGGAGGAGAATTCACAATTACACTATTAACGACGTGGTTTTCTTTCTTAAGAACCAGTTCGTTAGTTAAGAATTTTCGCATTTCAATGACAAAATAACAATGGTTATGATAAAACACAAAGCATTGGGAACTGTGTTTGTCTTCGAGATAAGATCTACAATGTACAAAGACTTAGCATTGATGTCTCTGATAAAAATAAATGTTCATACAACCAGAAAGGATCGTACCAATTTCCTCTAGAATTCAGTGAACTAGTATCTTTGTTCGCAGCTTTTACCTCAATGGACTTGTATGCGGTTATTCATCCTAATATTTCCTCCCCACAGAGGTAGCTTCGTCATTAATTCCTATGCTACTTATGTTGTAAAAGAGCTCCTCTCGAAGACAAGGCATCTACACTGGACGACTTCAGTGTGCCTTTTTCAGACTGTCACAAATGAATTGCTAAAATACCGCTTAGGGACTTATAAATACCAAATGAATAAAAGTGTCAAATTTGCAAAAATAATTAACAAAGGTGAATAATGATTTTCGCAACATTTACAAGGAATTTTATGTTTATTGAACAAACAGCATGTGAAACTAAATGAACATTTGTTTGCTATGTCTCAGCTTAACTGCAAAGCCATACATGTAGTTCAAAGAAAACCTTAAACCTAAAAATATGCGTGTACATAGTAAGCAATACTTTATGAAAATATAATGTTCATTTTATATTTAAGCAAAAAAATGTTTTAAACATGTGACTTGTTTAATTGAAAAACAAGTAGTATATAATTAAATGTACCTATATTTTGATAGTTAACATTAAAACGATAACTATGTTTATGTTCTTAAATCTCTACTCACTCATAGATTGTAGAATACTTAACAATAACAAAATTTATTAAGTGACGATTCGGTTTCATTATCAAAGTCAAAGAATGGTGTACATTTATCTGTCTAAATTTGTTAAAAAAGTCAAAACTCAAATAGAAATGTGCTCTTAAAATAACACCCGCAGGTGCAAGGCTCCCTTTTTCCGTGCCCTACCTATTTATATGTTATCTAACCAATAATTTCTCAAATATATAACATTGGTGAAAGGTTTTATTGAAATTAATTTTTGATTCATTCATAGGATAATTCTTCCGGAAAGTTTTTTTAAAATAATTATATACTTATTAGTTTCAAACATTTGTCTTATTCATTTCATTCATTTGACTAGCTAAATTTTTCGTAATTTCATTCAATGGTCATCCGAGTAGGTTTACATATTGACTATATACGTCAGAATGCTCATAGCACATTTTTGCAACATTTTGTAATTTTTGTCACTATTTATTTGCTGTTGTAAAGTAGACAATTTTGAAAGTACTGTTATGTCAATATCATGCCGTGTAACCAATACGAACATAATTTTCTGTCGTCAGTTGCATTTGAATAATCAATGGAATAATTAACAACTTCATGCTTTGTTGCTTTGATGTCCAGGTAATATTACAGTAGTATAGAAAATGAACACAGAATCGGCTATATCCATATAAGAAACGCACTTTCTAAATATTGAATACTTTAATCCAAAAGTAAGTATGGTATATACATTTAATTTAGAAAACAGTAAACTGGCACACTTATAATCTAGTTATTCCTGTCAGATTAACACCCTTAAAGAAATTTAACAAAGACTCGTTTATGACAATGAGTGCTTGAATTTCGCTTCATCTCTGTTTTAACTGACAGAAAGCTGTTAATATAAATACTATTAAGATAAAGTAATTAATGTTTTGAACTAAACTGCATTTTACCAGGACATTTATAAATCCTCGTTTTATTGGTTTATTACATCGTCAATTCTACGTTCCAAAACGATTTTAGACAGCCCAACGACCGCATTGGAATACATCGTCAGAAAGGCTCGATGCAAAGAAGAGACGTAACAGCACTGCGCGGAGTTTGACGCTCTACAGCTAAACATGATGAAACGTGCTTTTGATAACCCACTGTTACCAATTACCATAAGGCATACATGCTTCTCCACGCTTCTATTTCATAAAATAATCTTACGAAGAAACGAGTGTTACGAATTTTTAACAATTTGTATTATGCACATCATATTGTCAGCAGCAATGACTGGCAAAGTCACAAAACAGCTCCATTAGTTTTATAAAAACACTGCTAGGGTGTAACGATCTTTAACAATTGCTAGGGTGTAACGATCTTTAACAATGTTTGGTATTGGTATAACACACCGTAAAATAGATTCTTGACGCAAATGTTCATATTTAAAACCAAATAAACAAGTGGCATTCAATGGCTACAGTTGAAGACTGGTAATAGCATTTATCACTCAACGATATAGATATTCAGCTAAACAACTCCAAGCTAATTGCTTGGACATACATGAACGCACAATACAATAACATATTCTGTTAGTTCCATCAACATGATTAAATTGATATGCAAAGAACTTGAATGTTCCTTTTATCAATATAATTGTGTTTTACCTATGAATTTTGTAAACTGTAAAAGTCCATTATAAACTCTTCATTTACCATAAAATAATGGCTTTGTATGTACTTAACATCTACCGTTTTCAAGATAAAATTTATTCACGTACAATTATTGTATCAAAAAAATAATTTTTGTTATAGTCTGCTTCAAAGTCAGGAGTAAGTAATAGTTTATAAATGACAAAATACAATTGTTTTTGTGTAACTCCTACATATCATACTCTAGAAATTAATCAACTCAACAAATTATATTTCTTTTGGCATTATCATAATTTCATCGAAAAGCTGATAAGCAAATGTTCATTGTTGAAGCAGTGTAAGTCCTTTTTTCCCGCATGAATGAACAGTGATTGTAAAAAGCTATTTTTCGTCGACAGATCACAATCTACTGTGCAAGCTGTGATTCGAAACATTTATCTGCGTAGCCAGTTGGATATACAGCCTTTCGTTTTTACACTGACAGTTGCTGTTTTGTCTATAGTTGTGTGTTTGAATCCGTCCTTTGACTCCGTCCTTCAGTTCGCATAAAAACAGTCTCACACTCTATCAACACTAACAATGGAATACAACTTAAATGACAGTAGAAGAGTCGACTTGCAATCCTTTATTAAAAAATCAAATATTCATTCGATGCGATTTGGTAAATTTGACAACAGCGATGATAACAATATGTATTCAAACGTTACGCAGTCAGAATAAGAACATTTTAGAAATGAGAGAATAACTTCTGATGCATTCCATGAAAATGGTAAATAAAAGTTGTATTAGTATATTATGGATCACACTATTTGTAATTTCGTGCACACTTTTAGGTCGTTAACTCCTCCGGAATTCGAGCCAAAATCCTAAGAGTCCGGCAACATCGTTAACACGCAACCTACCCTCCTCCTCTCAAACATACCCACATCGCAGCATTCCCTGCTTAATTATGTGATATACGTACGATATAATTAACTCATCTAAGGGCTAACTATACAATAAAATATATAGGATTTTGGAGCAGACTATACCTCGAGTGTCTTTACAATTGACACCACATTTTCGATTTGAGCCACATTTGAATCGATTACCCCACCACAACGACAGAAGGTAAGTGGGTTTGGTTTCATTTTAATGTTCATTAGTTTCCATGTTCAGTCATGATATGATAGCTAATCATGAGGATAGTGGAACCAAGAGATCAAATGCATTAGTGTTGATACTATTACTTGCTCTTTTAACTGTAAACTATTCTAATGTTAACATTTGACGTCAGATTACGAATGCGTTTTAAAGATGTTTGAGTTCAATGTGAAAGTCTCTCAAGGCTCAATTAACAATGTTACTATCATCCTGACACAACCATAAATGTAGACTTTGTAAATTTCAATGTAATTAATCATATTTCTGATCATGAACATATTCAGTATAGTCTTCGGAAAAAGGCTACAACATAACACAGCTTGAATTATCAATTCATAAGCATATTTCTTGAAAAACTGAAATTATCTGAACTTTTGTGATAGATTCCCTTCGTGAAGATGGCAGCATGAGTGAAAATAAGAACACATTCAAGTACAAGTAAAAAGCTACATTACTAACCATAAAGAAAATCTATCTTCCTTATACAATGTAATTAGGTCACAAGACGATGTCATCATAGCCTTAGATCTTTAGTAACTTTACTTGAAGATGAACCCTTTTAAAATTGCACAATGTGAGTAGATGGACACGACCAAATAGCAACAGCCTTGAAAGACATTTAGGGTGAGTGAGTTGTTGTTAATTCAGTCAGCGGCCTGAGATTTAATGATTCTAGCAAAATATTACAAAATTGTTTAAAAGCTTATGTTGAAAGTATAAAGTTTTACAACCAATCGAATTATCTATTGCCTTAAGATAATCTGAAATTCGGTGTACACCGAAGTGATTAAACACTTGTGAAATTAAAATATTTTGATAAAATGTTTGCGTTACTTGTGCAGTGTCCCAGCTTTTGCACAGAATGCGCTTGACAGTGAGAGAACACACATCGGGGGTCGCCAATTTTGTATAATCATTAGGATAATTTTCAGTGTGACGAATGGCCTTTAGGATTATTGCTGCCTTGAGACAAAAGTTTTAAAGGCGTGATTGCTACTACAACTGTCGTCCCATCCTTCGAACCATCATTGGTTTGTAGTCAGAATGAAAACCATGGAGTTAGAAGGTTTCAGCATGAGCTGATATCAACACGGGGCTTGACCAACTGTCATGGTGTACTGGCCAGCAACTCGTGTTCTGCAATAGTTGAGAAGTCGATATCCTAATATTCAACTTGTCGTTGAACAATACCGAGGTTTGGAATTGCTTTGCGTTTTGAAGAATACATCTCCCGATATTCATGATCGAATATGCAATTGTAATTTGAATTTGAAGGGTTTGATTAGCGTTAAGTAATGTATTTAAATGCTGGCTTGATGCGTCTATCTGCAAGAGATGGGTTATCAGCCTCGAATTAAAAGCTTTCAACGGGAGAAGTTCTGAAGGCGTCATGGTAATGTCTAAGGCCCTGGTGGTTAGTTGTATCTAGCATTTTGATATATGGGGGCGGGCAGAATAGATAATGGGTCCATAATCCAGTCTTGCGGGTGTTGGATGGGTTATCGATAGAGCTTCATCTTAAAATCAATTAGCATTTGAAAATACCTTTAAGAGGTATTATGCTTTTAACCAAATAACTTTAAGGTTTTTTATATGTGGGATAACAACGAGTTAGCTGTCAAAAGCGATGCCAAGAAATTTGACCTCTGGAATGAATGTTATTGGAGTTTTAGCCAGAAAGAGCCCTGGATGTTTGTGCTTTTTGCGCATGTTATGGAAATGCACACAAGCTGTTTTAGCTTTTGAAAGTTTAAAGCCGACCATTTATGAATTCAGACAAACTACCTCGCATTCCAAATGCATGTAAATCTTTTAGGATGCCAAGCTTCCAAGTTGTATCACATGCTCTTTCCATGTTTATGCCAAAAAATATTGACACTGCATGTTGTTTGTCTACAAATGCATCCCGAATAAAAGTTTCTAAACGACAAAGATGACCAGTAGTATTTCGTTGTTTTCGCAAACCACATTTAATATCAATAAGTAACTTGTTGGTTTACGAGTACAAAACAGCACGATCGATCATTGATCATACGTTTCGTTGATATTTTTGAAACGATGGAATGTAATTTGCAGAGAGGATTTTTATAAATGTTTTTTTCCAAGTTATTGACATCGTCAGTGTTAGATGTAAGAAGATGACCTTTGACCTTGAGATGTTTTATGATAGTTTTAGAACCTTTGCTTTTAATTCTACTTGCTAATAGTCGTTCTTGAATCGATTTTTGGAGACGTACCCTCTCTAAGAGCTTAAAATCGTTTCTTTCGGCAAGTTTTAAGGTTTTCTCGGGTAGGACTTTATAAAGCCTGGGCTCAGGAGAGACATTTAGAAATCTGGCAAATGGATGAAGAAGATTTACACATTGAAATCTTCTTGCATAAAGAAGTTACAAAACACAGAACTCATTAGCATACTATTGACATCGCTTAGCGCCAGGTGTTTAAAACTGACTTTCAGTCAAAATACGATACAGATGTGACATAACACTATCATGGTATACCTGAATTGAAATGTTTGCATTTCAGAATGTTCACAATACCGAAGAAAAACGAATATGCCATTGCCTTCTTGATTCTAATGGCATCCTTTATAGCGGTGAGTATACCGTATGTAGTTTTTCAGTAATTTTCTTCTGCAAGACATTTTGCACATCCTTCCGTTAGATATCAGCTTTTATATTTCAATCAATAAATTACATTTACACAATTACTTGTTAAACCCTCACGAACATCGATATCAACAACATACAGTTTTTTTATCGAGAAATATCGCGGATAGAGAGGCGTTAACGTGTTCACGGATGATGCACGAAGTACATGTACTGAGGTCACGTACGGTCCGTAAACAACCTGTTTCTGTTACAAATTCCATGTCGTCCATTCTGTTAGGCACGTAGGACGAGGGCGGCTTATGAGCAAGTTGAATGTCGAGAGTGGTTTGTTAATAGGAATATTTTTCATGGATTTGTTAAACTGAGATTAGCTTACCGCATGTTTGTTAAAATTATTATCTAAAAACGGTATTAGGTATCAGACCATTTCATTTATTTTCTAAACTTATAGGAATAATTTTAAAGATGTGGTACAGTTACTGTATAAACCCTAAGTTGTTTGTCAGATTTACAGCGCAAGATAAAGTAAATGGTTTATTTTACTTCAATTATTTTGGTTTGTTTTCTAGGGCCAATGATTTTGCTAAATGAAACTTGTTTAACCTTGTTTTAATAAAACGAACCCCTCGATTTTTTATATATGTTTTTTCATAGATTATTCGTTATCAACAACTAGTCTCGTACCTAAAGTAAGTTAACCTTTAAGCCAAACTTATCAGGTGAGGTGAGGTGAGGTGAGTTGGTGTTTAACGCCGCTTTCAAGATTATTTCACTTATATCGCGGCCACTAGTATTATTGCAGGGAGAAAGCCCGCAACACCATTGTGGCTATGCATTGCGGTGAAACCTGCGAGCATCGGCTGGAACTAGCGAACCATGGGTAAACTTATCAGATTATTCTTTAAACATAAAAATGGTTGTCAGTCGTCTGGCGATCAGTCGTTGTGTTGTCCCTCTGCTTGTAGAACCTCGATGTGTAGTACTTTCCGTAGTATACTCTATGTAGAAACTTCTGCAGAGGGGAACCTTTTTATGTAGAACTTACTGTAGAACTTATGATGTTGAACATTCTGCAGAGTAGAACCTCTATATGTAGGACTTTTTGCATATTCATATTTTTTATCAATGAACTTGTACATGAAATGTATAAATCCTGTAACTACGGTATATTCGTCAATCAGAGTATTGCCGATTTGATGCTTTTATTATTTGCAGATGACGTTGTTCTATTTTCGTTTTCCGTTGTTGGTTTACAACGGCAATTAGGTGTATTATATGAGTATTGTTTGAAATGGGGATTAAGTGTGAACATAGACAAATCTAAGATAATTGTTTTCAGAAATGGAGGAATCCTATCTAAACATGAAAAATGGACTTATAATGACAAATATCTTGAAACTGTTACTTATTATAAATATCTTGGTATTGTATTTTCATCCAGATTGATATGGACAAAAGCCTGTGAAACTTTAGCTATGCAAGCACGTAAAGCAATGGAACCTGTGTTGATTCTGCTGAATAATAATTGACATATTGATTTTCATACTGCTTGTAAAATATTTGATTCCAAAATAACTCCTATTCTAACATATGGTTCAGAAATATGGGGAGTAAAGTATCACGAAGTTATAGAAAAAGTACAAACAAGCTTCTTTAAAAGGTTTCTAGGAGTTGGTAAATATGCTTCAAATAAGGCTATTCTTGGGGAAACGGGACGATATTGTTTATTCATAAAAACACAGATTAAAGTCTTAAAATACTGGATAAAAATGCTTAGAATGGATATTTCACGTTTTCCAATACATTTATATGAAATGCTTAAGCTTCAGAATGATAATGGTAAAGTAAACTGGGTTCTCACGTTCGTAAAATGTTGTTTTCAAGTGGTTTTAGCTATGTTTGGATTATGCAAGATGTTGGTGATGCCACTATGTTTATATCTGTATTTAAAATGTGGCAGGGTGAAGTAAAAGCATTCCTACTGGCTTTGGCCAGAGGGATATCTCTTTGGCTGAATCGGTAGAGTGTAGGACTCTTACCCGGAGGTCCCGGGTTCGATTCCCACTGGAGGTGATCTCACAATCACTTCTGTTACAAAAAGACGTTTAATTGATATGTATATGCAATCTTGGAAGCAAAATATAGAATCTTCATCATATTTAACACATTATTGCAGTATTAAGAATTTATTTCAATGTGAACCGTACATTACAATTCTAAATAACAGAAGACTGATCAGATCAATGTGTAAATTTCGCATTTCCCTTCACGATTTTAGAGTGAATCATCAACGTAAGAAAAGTGATAATGTTTCTGACATTGACTCTATTTGTTTGCATTGTGACAAAAATGCTGTAGAAAATGAGTACCATGTTTTCTTTATATGTAATAGATATTCTTTTCTTCGAAATGAGTATTTTATGTCCATTAACAAATATTGTACATCTAGATTAACAATGCAGCAAATACTTGACACACATGATGTAAATATACTTCGAATAACATCTATTTACCTTTCAAAAATATTCAGTTTAAGATCTTCCTAGTTTAATTTTGGTCATGTGACAATGTTGTATTGATTTTCTCATACAATTGTACCATGGGCCATGTGGCCTGAAATACTGAATAAAGATGATTCTGATTCTGACTTTTTGCAGGGCATAACCTCCATAGGTAGAACTTTCTTTAGTTTCTTTATATAAAGACCTTTCTACAGAGCCTCTATCTGTAAAACCTTCCTTACAAGCTCTACATGTAGAAGTTTCTGCAGAACCGCTACACGTCGGTAGAACCTTCCGTAGACCCTCATTGTGTAGAAACTTCTGCAGAACTCTATATTTAGAACCTTCTGCAGAAGCTGTACATGTATCATCTATCTGTAGAACCTTAGTAAGGTACTATTTGCTTCAACATTGACCGGCCATTTTGTATTTTACCTTACACCAATTACTACAAAATACAAAATTACGAAATAAAAAAACCAAAACGAAATTACTCCAACTTCGTTACGATAATCTATGAGAATAGATGGAACTCTTTTATAACCTTGTTTTGAAGAAATGTGCACTATAGTTTGTCATTCGCTTACCTAAGTGTAACACCAGTTATATATTCATCTTTATTGTGATGAACGAATAATGTACATCTTTACCAGGATTTTCCACAATAATAAATATTTTACTCAAGCATTCTTTAAAATCACTCATAGAAAAGAAAGAGTAAAATTTAACTGTTGTTCTTTCAGATGAGCGTAGTTGCTGTCATTGGAACATTCCTACCAGATCTTCTCTGTGTCATGGACACAGATCTCAAATCTGCCAGCTTAATGTTTCTCAGCAATGGAATTGGCAAATGTATCATTCAGCTGGTGGGAGTGATCATCAGCAACAGCGTTGACTGGACTTTCTTTACAGCCATTGCACTTGGAGCAATTTCACTCAGCCTTTTACTGATACCTTCCTCAACAGTTCTGTCTATAACGGTTCTGCTTTATTGTATCATTGGAGTTAGCAATGGCATTGTTGAGATAGGTATGGTACTTAAAATATGTGCATCTCCTTCATTAACCAATTTGACATATATGAGGCTTATTGCCACTGCATCTGTCATACATTGACGCTTTACTTTAAGTATTTGTGTAGTAAACGTTTCAAATGTGTCGAGGGTAAAGTAGTTCCAGCAAGCATGAAAATTAGATCGTCATAACATACGGAAATTTACCACGGCTGTCGTACTGAACTAGCCTGTGTAGAGATTTTAATGGTTGATAAAGGTTTTAAAACTTTTAACACTCGCTATTCCTTGTCTTAACTTTGTGATATTAACTAGTGCGTGACCAAAAACGTTATTGGGCGACATCAGACCACTCGACGAAGTGCCTTTGAACGATCGTAATTAAGATGTCGAGATATTCAGTGTCGCTATTTCTTGCCTTGTATTTTTGTGTTTCAGCTCGCTTCTATATCCCTGGCGTGGTTTGGAAGACGTCAAATTTCGGGTACCACTTCATGTCCATTGGAACGGGGTTGGGAACAGTATTGACGCCATTCATAGGAAGCTTATTTGTTAGTGTTAACCATCAGCTGAACCATCAAGACGACCATCAAAAAAATCTTAGTGAAACAATGTGTGAAAGCAATATGTATTTCCCTTTTTCATTGTTGTCGTTAATGACAGTGTTGACAGGACTTGGGTTCGCAATAAACTACAACAGTTTGTTAAGGCAAGGTATCGTATTGGATGAACCAGTACAAAACAAGGGCAGTTTGAGCCTTTCAAACAGGTTCTTTACAGAGAAATGTTTTCATGTCCTACTCATGATATTATTCATGACAATCACTGGTTGCATGACATCTGTCTTCTCACTCATGGTCACCTATGGACTACGGTCAGGGATCCATCTGGACATCCAGACCTCTTCGGCAATGACGTCTGTATTTGGCGTGTGTCTTCTCATTTCTCGAATGTTTTGTACCTTTGTGTCCGACATGGTCAGACCAAGAACTATTCTGTGGGTGTGTTTTATAACTCTGACCACTGCATCATTGAATCTCGTCGTATTCCAAGACACCAGTGTCATCATGCTGTGGGTATGTTCGGCTCTGCATGGTCTGGGAGCTGGTCCATTGTTTGCTACTGTCATCACGTGGTCTAGACAGTACGTGACTTTGTCTACCCGCGTCGTCTCTGTGTTACTTTTACTTGACAACGTTGGTAATGTAACTCATTCAACACTCACAGGAGTTCTGATGGATTACTTTGGTCCTGAAATGTTTGTTTATACTATAGTTAGCACAAGATTTCTGCAACTGATTGTGTTTTGTGTTCTTAATCTTATCATCTGTTACATTTAAGTTGTATTTAAAAACGTTAAATCTGTTTTCGTGTCTCAGGATTTATCAGATAATCTGGAATTATAACCTCGAGTATAATGCACAATTACTCTATCTGTGACGTGTTTTTTTTCTCACCAACAAGTTAGATAAGATTTTCTGCATTTCAATTGAAAACAATCTACACAATAGTTATGTCAAAGCACAAAAGCATTGGGATCTGTGTTTGTCTTCTGTATAACACCTACAACATACTGGTTCGAATCCCGACAAGGACTTAGCATTAATGTATCCGATGACACTTTTTTATACCACCAGGAACGATTGTACAAATATTCACTGATCTTCAGTGAACAAGCAGAAATATATATGTTCATGCATCCTCCACGGTACAAAAGAGTTGGGTAAATAGGAATATGGAAACTTAAATTATTACATCAAAATCTAAATTCTCAATTTTGGTGAACTTGATAAGGAATACAAAGTAGGCACATTAGAGACATCATTCTAACAGTACAGAATGACAGTAAACTCACTTAAATCACCTTTATTGGTTGAAAGGCAAAGAATGCTATGTCTGTCGTATTAAGCATAGGTAGATATTGCAACATTTCAATAATCGTCACTTAAAAAGGTCCATGAATCAGTATAAAATGAGCAAAAGCGAGTTTGATATCAAATCATTAACTATTTTAATAAAAATAGCATCAAATTGAAGGAAGTTTGGTATTCTGTTTATTACTTGACCTCAGTTACAAAGCATGATATGCCGAAAGTGAACTGAACGAAAAATGTCCGCGACTTAGGAGCCATTGTGACGGTGGTGCCAAAATTGTGACGTCACGACCACACGGTATTATGACGTCAAGCGGTATTACACTAGCTTAATATCGCGGTTTGAATATTGCACTGCAGTATCTTATACGGGCGGGTAAAACAAATTCTTCTTAGGGTATGAAATGGAAACGTGACGACGAGAGAAATTCCCATTTTAAAATTATATTTTACGTGTGTTCCATTAGCTGTGTGAAGGTACCCACTAGCAACACTAAGACATGCTGAAAGAAACGTTCATAGAAATAAAATCCCTCTACTCAAAGACAGAAATCAGTTTAATCTGCTCTGTGAATACTTTTATGCCATGGCGTCCGCCATTAGCTCAGTGTCTCTTTGCCAAAAAAAGAAAATGTTTTGTTTACAATTACTGTGCCCTTCTCTTATTAAGTAAACTGGCCCAGTAAATATGACTTTACTGGTCCAGTACTGGCTTTATACTGGCTGGTAAAGTTGATAAAGGCATACTGGCTGAAAGTAAAGAACCACTACTTTCAAGTATCGGTTTAACCAAATCCTGCCTTTTTAGGCAGAATTGTATTGGCTCAGTACTAGAAATACGGTACAGGTGTACTGTACCTGCCCAGTACTGGTCCGGTTTAGACTTATCACTTCCTGTCTTAATGCATTTTGGGACATTTTAAAAGGTCCAGTACAGATAATATTGAGTGTACATACTGGCCAAGTACTGGCCAAATTCTGGCATGGCACTCCTTTCAGGAAATTATTGGTATTCTTTTCAAACTGTCGTCTGCTTTCTATAGATGACAGGAGAAGGCATCACTCATGTATCCTTTATATGTGAGTTCAAATCATAACGTCCATTTAAGTTAGATAAGTCTCTGACGTATTCCCTGCATGTTTACTATTTTACTTGCAATCGCATTGTGCTTTTACTAAAATTGCTGTAGGTTTTATTAACATTATACTGTTTATGAGTAAACTAATTTAATTCCAGAAATATTGTTAAAGGCATATGTTTTCTCTGTAGACCTTCATGTTAAAAGAACTCGTTTTTCGTCTCTCTGAGTGACTCTATAACATTTGCAAGCATTAATATTTATGTTTTAAGAACTACCAATCTTTGTACTATACAGTGATGGTATTGTAAAATTTATTTTCGACATTTATCGTCTCGTTCGTTTGGCTTCTCGTATTTCGTTTCCTTTCGCTTCAATTCAACAGCTTATAATACATGAAGCGATGCCTTTTGAGATTCTTGGAAATGAAGCAAATGTTTAAATGGTTCACACAAATATAGACGATTTTTTTCAGTTTCATGGGAAACGAGCCTCTGAAATTTCGGACACATGACGTGCACTCGACCAATCAATGTTCACCCATGAGAAGCTATGTGTGATGGACTAAGAATATGAATTGCACAGGTAGCTTATATTTTCCCTCCTTCTTAAGAAATTCCTTTTCTTCATTTAGGAGTAGACGCATGTTCGTAAAGGTTTTCATCCTTCAGAGGTGATATAGCATAATTTCATGTTCTGAAGAACATGGCCATAGTCGAAAGCATCCCTTATAGAAATAAGGCTGATTTTCGTCAGACTTTCTATAAATCTTTCTAACCCCATAAAGTTGGTTTCATTTCTCATTTAAATCATCCTTACATATTTCCTCAAGTCCGATTTTTGTATATCGAAATGTGCCTAAAAGCACAGGAGAACTAGTCAGCGTCTCGATAAGAACCTATAGTCGTTATCTTTCAACTTTCCGTACCTCTGTTTCCATTCGAGTACTATACACAATCAATGTGCAACGCGACTAATACACATTCTGCTCTTCTTTATATATAGATTAGTACCCGACGTATATATGACTCTTATGAAACGATTGTGAATTTTTTTATTACCCGAGCGAGAGTTTCATAAAATTCATATGACACACTTCCAAGGATGATCATTTCTTTATTACCGATTCTATTCCATTTCAAACGCATGGAAATATTTAGAAAACGGCCTCCTTCCCTTGCAAGGGTTCGCTACAGTGATGTCACGAACAATTATTTTATGACGTCAGAGACGACGAAATACGGTAACTTGTGCCTAGATAATCGTCGCTAGGCAAAAGTGATATTGGCACACTTGCTCATATTGAAAATATGTCACCCCTATATGAATATCCACATTGGTAATAAGATCTTTCATCAATCATTTTCTTTGATTCAAAGTGATAAAACAGACCAAAGAGCCACACAGTGTGTTAATCATGTCGTCTGCAGAAAGATCAAAACTTGTAAACAAATATATAGGTAAACAAAATTAAATTTAGATTTTTTTAATATTTTATGTTTGATATACATTCGATCGAACAACCTTATGTTAAAACATAATCTCTAAATAATCTATTTTTTGTAAAAAAAAAATCAACAAACTTAAAAAAGCACAGGGAAATATTCAATGGAAATCGTATGAAATAAATATAAGCCTTAATACGATTGCTCTCGTAGGTAATAATAGTTACCATGTGTTTGTTATTGTGCATTGTAAGCTCAATAGTGATAAACAACCTCACGTCAATGCACATAAAAATTGGTAAGTTAAACCGTCACTATCTATCCATCTATTATACTTTTAAAGTTCGCGACACCACTAATCTATGAATCGAAACTAGCGATAAAGGGTATATATTTTTAGCGTTGATTCAACATTTAACAAGACCATTACTTAAAAAACTGGCCGACGCAGACTTATATTGTAGCAACTGTGCGTTACATACTCATCTGAGTATATTTATGGCGATGATGGATTTAAATCTAGAGCTGTCAAAAAGCGACACGTATCTAATAAGCTGAAACCCGGGGATTTCCCGATCTTCAGTAATGCATGAAATGATCATGGCTTTACAAAACTATTTAAAATTGGTGACGCCATATATTCCGTTGAACCTTTATAAGAGGCCGCGCTTTCGTCACAGACCACACTCACAGTCTAAGGAAGAGCTTATCCGATATTATTCAATCAAGTGAAAGCTTACAAAAATGAGTAAAGTTGGAGATTTTGTCATATATGATGAATTGGGAAGTGGAGCATTTGGCACAGTGTTCAAAGTGAAACGGGACGGTACCGGCATATATTTGGCGATGAAGCGGATCCCGCTCAAGAGCAGCAGCAACGTTAAGCGTGAACTTGACTCTCAGGAATCCATCCCGAAGTCTAAGTATGTGGTGTCGCTGGTGGATTACCACTTCACGCGGAAGTACATGTACCTGGTACTAGACTACTGCAATACGGGAACTCTGAACGACTACATCATCAACAAAACGGTTGACACCAGACGTCTCCACGCCTTCATGAGAGACATGCTCAGTGGGCTCGTCCATCTTCACGACAACGACATCGTACACAGAGATATCAAGCCAGATAACATCATGCTCCACACGTCCACACGTGGACGGAGACCTATCTGCAAACTCTCTGATTTCGGTTTAGCCCGATTCTCAAGCAATTCCTCGTCTGAGGCGTATTACGACCAAGACTACTACCTCCAGTCAGCCGTGGGAACAAGATTCTTTATCGCGCCCGAGGTCCTGACAGAGCACTATACAGATTCGTGTGATGTGTTTTCTCTCGGTGTTGTCTTCCTGGCTATTCTGGCCAATCCAAACGAGGAGCATGGAGACTCACTTATAGCAACTGTTGACGGTAGAACACCATGCTACCTTGCCTCAAACAAGCAGATCAAGCGAAAAGTTGACTCCGATGTAGATAATACAGTAGTAGCGGACTGTATCAAGTCTATGTTAAAGAAGGATTACAATAAGAGGGTTGAGCTTCGTCTAATCGAGTTTACCTTTAGGTTAGCAACCCTGTAAAGAAACTTTAAAGGGCCACAGAGTATGTTGTTTGAGTCAAATATGCCAAACTTCATAAATGGTGTTATTTTATCGAGAAGTGATTGTTGTTTCCCAAAATTAGCATCTTAGTGCTTATAAGTTCGGTATAGTGACAACAAACAGGTTTAAGTCTCGATTTGTGATCGAAAACCGGACAATGACGCGCGTCAATGACTGAAACGTAATTTTGGAAACTTATTTACAGCAGACAGAAATGTAAAACTGGCTTGGTAGTATTCATTAGGACATTTAACTAATATACATGGAAAATGTACGCAGAATTTCGACATCCTAACATTTAAATGGCCGTTTTTCTTTTATCATGGAAAACATAAAAATATCACAATTTGGGAATTTGGGAGATATACACTCGAGTTAGGTAGGCGATTTGAACTAACTTGAGGACATATGGTAATTTGGCTCTTATTTTAGGAACATAAAAAATCCAAAAACATACTCTGTGTCACTTTAATTGAGAAAAAAATCATTGGTTTTTCTGTATTTTTTCCACGTTGTGTCTTAACGAGTCATTGCAAGTGTATATATATATATATATATATATATATATATATATATATATAGTGTACGCAAACGTTTGCTTCTTTAAATGTCTATATCTTTTTGGCGTGATATGCAAAAAAGTTCAATTGTGTTTCAAAAGGCATCCATGTATTGTTGATTTTTATTATACTTCTTAGGTTATATATACTAGGTTTGTTACGTTTTGTCTTAACAAGTCCATACAATGTTAGCCAATGTTTATACAAGTCAAACACAACTTTAAATAGATATATACTCCTTATTGAACGTATGTTTTACTTGATGTACATTTTCTGCCTGTCCGTGTTTTTGAAACTCTTCTTTGGAGGAATGCAAATAGTTTTACATCATTCCTGAATAAACTATGAGTTGGTGATTGTTCCTTGCTAAAACTGTATAGGGCGTGTACATGTTATTGTTTCTTTAGATTGACCAACTGCATAGGGCGTGTACATGTTATTGTTTCTTTAGATTGACCAACTGCATAGGGCGTGTACATGTTATTGTATCTTTAGATTGACCAACTGTATAGGGCGTGTACATGTTATTGTTTCTTTAGGTTGACCAACTGCATAGGGCGTGTACATGTTATTGTTTCTTTAGATTGACCAACTGTGTAGGGCGTGTACATGTTATTGTTTCTTTAGATTGACCAACTGTATAGGGCGTGTACATGTTATTGTTTCTTTAGATTGACCAACTGCATAGGGCGTGTACATGTTATTGTTTCTTTAGATTGACCAACTGCATAGGGCGTGTACATGTTATTGTTTCCTTAGATTGAGCATGTGCCCACTTCCTGACGATAAATAACTAAAATTTTAACTTGCAGATTGAAAATAGAAATTCGTGTAATTATTACAAAAGTGAAATTTAGTAAACGCATTGATTTTAATAAAAAAATGAATTCTCTTTTAGTTGTAACATAGTTATTGGAAGAAGAATATTTTCTTGATAAGATGAATTTGCGAGAAAAATATACCCCTAGGAACAATAGAGTGACGTCACATAAAAATTGGACACAAAAAATAGATTCGACATGATCTACGATCATGCTTATAAAGTAAGAATGTTTGCTCTTGGGAATTTGCAAACACTATTATTTTTAAGTTATGCTCGTTGGTCATGTTTTCCTTTGCATTTACCACACACATCTGGGGATTGTTAGTCGACATGTACATACAAAGGCTTGAACTTGTTGGAACTGTTCATATTTTGTGTCACTAAAACTAACACAATACTAAATCTGGAATTGGCTATTTGCGGCATCGTCACCGAGGTCAGTTATTTCAAATAAATTATACTAAATGTATTTAGACTTATTTTGTTTGTGGTACAACTACTTTGCATATTATCCAGAGGACATATCCATGTCATCTTTTCTAGTTTGACTACCAAGTGATGGGTGGATCAATCCTTGAGTGGGAGTCAAACCATCACGAGTGTAAGTAAAAATAAGCACAACAGCAAGGTAGCCCAATCACGCTAAAGCCAGTCATAGGCCAATAATATACATTTCAAAGCCACGATCTTGACAAAAGCCTGTGCACGACTACGTCCATAAAGACATCAGTAGAGATATGGATTTAATTTTATATCTATTGCATCATTCAATGTGGTTGTCGACAAATAATGAATTGACACGATGCAATCCTAATCAAAGGTAACATAATGTAGTTCGGTAAGGGCGTTACTCAAAATCTGACAAGCTGTGTAAGATACTGACAAAGTATTTCATTGAAGAAGAAAAATGTTTTATTCACGTGTCACATGCTATACACATAATATTGCCACATAAAACCATCCAGTCATATGGCTTAGGAAACACGAGTTAGATAAAATGCATAACAAATTTATAATAGATATATATTTCGTACATCACATTTCACATCAACTGTTACCCCCATTCTTCCGTTATCCCCCATTTCTATTTCAATTCTCATGCATACACTTTCGCTCTCGGATTTATTCAGAACCTCATTCATGTTCCAAACTCTCATGCAGAAACATTTACAAAAAATGTTTTTAAAACTGGTAATGATAAAAGTATAATAAAATACAAAAAAATTGATATAGTTATTTTATGATTAGAAGAAAATGCTACAGCCTTTTCCTAAGACAGGCATGGGACATTTTACCTATAGAAAGCCCATCATTTTGCAATAACTATATGAATATATCAATAGGTCTTAACAAAGGAAATTCAGAGTTAAAGTCTGTAGCTTGCTTCCATAATCCTGAACTAATATCTGTATATAGATGAAAGTCTACCAGAAAATGAATTTCGTTTTCCACATTTGAATCACAGAGTTTACACCGAGGATCATGCAACGGGGTAGTTTGGCGATTAAATGTTCCGAACTCAATTTCTAAATGCAAAGTTCCACATCTAAATTCGCAAACAGGTTTGCCAATTTGATACTTGAGTAATATACGTTTCTGCATTGGGGTTTAATTTCAACATTTTGTATGTACGCAGCTTATCTTACCTAGACCTCTATCATTCCATATTTCGTGCCCCAATTTGCAGCGTCTAATCCAACTAATTGATAATTTAAGAGTTGGAAATCCAGTGTTAAAAATTTAAGGTCAATTATGTTCAGTTGGAAGGTTTTTTAATCACGTAAGGTTGGTATTATACCAGGATTTACGGTAACTAGTTGACCAAACTGTACCAGATAGTCTCCTCCAAAACCGCACTACTTCTATACGTTATAACATTATTGGTGATAGCCAGCCCTTCTAGCCTCTAACTGCTATGTTTGGGGGTTTACATCCTACTCCCAGGAAAAATCTACACTCACGGTGTTGGACGTTGTTAATACATCTAAACTCCTTGAATCCCCATATAGCGGCGCCGTAGTGAATCGGTAAATCCTTTTTGGAATTGACAAGTTTTCGTCGAGGTAATCACATAAGGACCATTTTAGTTGGTTTTAGCTGGATTGATACATGTATAGGACATTCGAAATCAACCAAATGTCTTTATGAAATAAAGTATTTTCAAATATGATAGACTTTATCAAGCTAGCAATATACATGTATGTCTAACACGAGAGTATTTGTGTTAATTACATTTAAGAAAATTATTTCGAAATAATTGAATAGATAATGAATAAATGTGTTTTGGTAAAACCATTTAATATTGTTATACACTTTGTCGATATAGAATAGCCGTGGTTAATGCTCGATACAAGAACATCTTATGCAGGAGCGTTTAAGGATCTAATGCCGAGAAAAACGGAATTGAAAATTGCTAAGAGTACATTCAAATAGGCATCATAGCATCGACCTGGCACATCTATGTACTTCTCTTAAAGAAAGGAATGAATTTTGCAATTTTATATTCTATGAGTCAATACACAATAATGGGACAGCACTTATGTGAAATTTCAGATGAAAAATAAAGGTTCGTCTGAATGTTTTATCATATAATTAATTGTAATGACATAAGTAGAAGACGGACAGTTTATCATCATATAATCCTAAACAACTTGTTATTCTCCTACTAATACCACCTTCTTCTGCAGTGATATATACCAGCGATATCATCTTCAAGTATTTTCTGAACAACACAAGTTTTAATATAAAACTAATGTCCAAGGCCATCCAATGTTAAATGCTGTGCATGCGGGGTAATCACTGAACTATCCCTCGTGTTTTATCTTGTATCCTTAAATATTAAGGAAGATATTTCGTTTTATCTAAGTTTAAAACATTGAATAATAAGACATGTCGTTATTTTTGTGCTAAAATTGTTGATTTGTTGTTATGAGCTATATCTTTTCGCCATCCAGTCGCAAACGTCAGTATACCAAAAGCGGCGACTGGCTTCCGGAAAAATTGTGACAATTACTGTGGTTAAAAGGTATTAAAGAATCCTTTGACAAAAATCAAATGAAATATGTATAATCAATGATTGTATTCATGCCTTTAGTTCTGAATATATGTTCCTTTTGTGAGAGAAATATGTGATTGGAAATATGAGATGTTTATAAAAACTCTAGAATTTCCATTGAATAATTACTAACAAGCGAGACATTTGGACACGAAAACTAATTATTAACGTCGTCCCAGCGCACTTGATTACTTGAATACATAATGATGTCGATGATGACCGCCCAGATTTACATGTAGTACTAAGATTAGCAGTCATTTTAAATTTCGCAACAAAACCTCCGCATATAAAATCGTGAACATTTAAGCAAAAACAAATAGTACGTTGTAGAAACTCGTGAAATTTTCATGTCTTTGAAATGTATCTGTGTATTTGTCTGCATGTATTATATCTATATAATTTCGCACTTTGAAGTTCACACATAATCCTGAACGCTGATTGGTTGAGAGCACAGTCATATGATCTAAATTCCAGAGGTTCATATCCCATGAAATCTCCGATAAAACGTTCATACTTGTGTGAACAGTTTCTAGCCGATCTAGGTCATGTGAACATTCACCGGAACTACTTAAACTTTACTTGCCGGGTTTCCACGTCGAATTTAAAATCTTACTTACCATATTCGTTTTTCTTTATTCAAAAAAATGAAAAGAGGAAATTGATAAATAATCATTTGTTAAATTTATTTTCTATGATTCTTGACTAAGCATTGCTACAGGTGTATCTGCCTTTTAACTGAAGCGAACAAAACGAGATGCCTTTAGACGATCGCAAGACAAATCTCACATTACGATCATTTTAGTGAATCATGACGTATAGACCTACTTGATAAGTGTCGAATGCACTGTTATTGTAATCACAACCTTGCTTAAACGACTGTCGTTTACATATTTTGGTGAAGAGACGCTAACAAAATTAATGTCGGCTCGTAGCGGGCGCCATGACATGGTGATTATTCACAAGGCAGATAACTCTGATCTTGTGTCCTTGCGTGGATTTTATTTTTGTGTACGCTTCATTCATTTTGTTTTCGAGCCGCAGTTCCTCAATAGAATGAAATTCACGGAATAAACATGCGGTAAAATTTTGAATTGGAAATTTTCTCGTTGCACAATGTTACTCGTTCTGAGGCTTAGACAAAATTTGTATTACTCCGCTTGACAAATATGTCGCAAGCTCGCTTGGTTCACGAGTTTGAATGTAGGTTTGACATCGTTCATTTTCCATTGCAAACACTCAAACTGACATTCAATTCTTAAATGAATGAGGAAAAATTTAATGATTGAATCATTGAAAATTGCACTTACATTTTGTTGAAAGCTATAACAATTATTGATTTATTTAATGTAAAATGTAATGTATTTTGATTTTATAGTGTTTAAAATTCACAGTTGTTTACTCGTTATGCTGAGTCTTATTACATTACTAGTATCAGATTATTGTAAAGTATATACAGGACATGCGAGCCTTTTTTCTATTTTTTAATGTGATCTTCATCTTTTGTTATTTTCTATATTCAAATATTCTGATACAAGGTTAGTAGTTTTCTTCTTTTACACGTGTAGACAATTCTCTTTAACTTCACTACACTGGCCAATATACACAAAACATGTGAACTTTAGGCTATTGCATGCTTTCTATTCATGATGTTTATATCGTTGTACAACTCTAAAGTATCTCCCTATAGATGGAAAAGTTTTCCCCGGTTTTTATATTGCATGTGTACAGCTACATGTCGATAGTTCAAAGATAGAATAATGCACGAAGCAATCATAAAATAACCGTGAATAGGAAATCTTATATATACTAATCGAAAGGTTAATTGTATTAAAGTCCACGCATTCTCTATGAAAATCTATAAAGAATAGTAAATCTTTCTTGAATACTTTTTAATGTATAGAAACGCTACCCGTAATGCCAGTTCAAGATGCCAGTGATGACGTCCAGATCATTCCAGGACTGCGTCTCCACGTTGTCAGGAGATTTAACAATGACGATCCGTTCTGACACAAACGATCACCCAATATCATCGTATCCGAGACAATTCAGTATTCCATTAATAAGCAAACAATCCCTGTCGTTCATTTACATGTCAAACATTGAAACAAATAGGTTTTCTTTATGGTTGAAATAAAATATATTTTATTCGGAAGTTTTAGAGAATGCTAACATCCAAGGTTACACAACTAGTATAAAGACTGTAGTGTTTGGTACTACAAAAGATCTCAACAACTTTTACGCAGAAGGTCTTTGTCCCCGATCTGATAGATAAGATTATTTTTATGGACACTCCATTAGTAATCAAGATGTTTAATGTGACGCAAAAAGCTTTCATGTGTGTATATATTGAAAATATTTTATTTTAATTTTAACAGGATATCCCTATTGGATGTTATTTTTGTAATTAGACTTACATATAACCCATATATTGTATCAGCTGTGTTTTTGTAATTGCGTACGGTAAGTTCAAGGATGATAGACAACCTCATGTGACTGCAGATTAAACTTGTAAAGTTAGTCACCGCTTTCTATTCATGTACCTTACGTTTACGACACAGATAAGGCTATGCATCAGATTTCACATATCTTCTTTCCAAATTCGTGATAGATGCTAATATATTTAGTGCTGATTCAACATTACTCACTTATTGTTGGCAATCTGATGAATTTTATCTCCAGTCGAAAATCATAGGCATTCTATATATTACATTATCTCAGTATTTTTCATGATGAACGTTCTAGAGCTGTCAGAAAGCGACACGTATACGATCAGCTGAAACTCTTGGATTTTCCGATGTTTAGCTGCATGATACAACACATGGCTTTTCCAGACTATTTATAGAGCGGTGACGTGGTACGTTGACCCAATATAAGCGCGAGCGGGGCACATTCTCCCGCACATTCTCCCGCGCTCTAGCAGGCTCCAACTCACAGCATACACATTCTATAGATTCTGAAGACTTTGAAAATGTCGCGCGTTGGAGATTTCGACATATATGAGGACTTGGGTAGTGGAGCTTTTGGCACAGTGTTCAAAGTGAAACGGAACGGGACCGGTATATACTTGGCGATGAAGCGAATCCCGCTCACGAGCAGCAGCAACATTCGGCGTGAAATTGAATCTCAGGAATCCATCCCAAAGTGTAAGTTCGTTGTTTCCCTGGTGGATCACTTCTTCACGCAGAATGACATGTACTTGGTACTGGAATACTGCAATACGGGAACTCTGAACGATTACATCATCAACAAAACGGTTGACACCAGACGTCTTCACGCCTTCATGAGAGACATGCTCAGCGGGCTCGTCCATCTTCACGACAACAACATCGTACACAGAGACCTTAAGCCAGAAAACATCATGCTCCACACTTCCACACCTCGACAGAGACCGATCTGCAAACTTTCTGATTTCGGTTTGGCCCGGTTCACAGGTCATTCCTCTTCTGGATCCTATTACGACCAAAACTACTACCTCCAGTCAGCCGTGGGAACACCGTTCTTTATCGCGCCAGAGGTCCTGACGAAACACTACACTGGCTCATGTGACGTGTTCTCTCTCGGTGTGGTCTTCCTTGCTATTCTAGCAAGTCCAGAAGAGAAGATTGGAGGCACACTAGTAGCCACTGTTGACGGTGAAAAACCTTGCTACCTTGCTTCCAACAAGCAGATCAAACGAAAAGTTGACTCCGCTGTAGGTAATAAGGCAGTAGCGGACTTTATCAATTCTATGTTACAGAAGGATTACAATAAGAGGGTTAAGCTTGATGAACTCGAGGTTACTTTCAGGATGGCAACCCTGGGAGGAAATTCATCTCCATGAGATCCTTGTTATCTACCTTTGTTCATCTTCAATAACTCCACGCGTTGTATTCGATGAAACGACATATATGTCATGATTGTCATAAAAGTGTTTGAATTAACAAATTCAATAACGTTGTATGCAATAAGGACAAGTTGTTATTTCTTCACTTGTGTTAAAGGTTTAGAGAGTACATTCATTGACATTGATGAAAATATCCATAACAATATGTATTGAATTTCAAATGGTTGTTTTATTGTATATTTTAATCATACATGTATTTGTAAATATGTAATGATTTGTTAATTACGTTATGTCCTTACAAGTTCAAGCGAGGACAGCCAGTGTTTACAAACATTGACGTCTTTTTATAGGTGTCATGTTGCCAGGAAGCCGAAACGCTTCAATGGATTTGCAAATGACTTCCTTTTAATGTTTATTTTTTTATGAATAAATCTTCCATTATATAAATGATTATTGTTACGTGTGTAAAAACGGTTCAAACTGAAATACTGAAAAACTTTGATTTTTTAAATACTTATAATTTTGGCCTCGCCTATTAGGAATCAAGGTAAACATTTGTTGAACATTGGTACTGTGAGCTCGCCAATTTACCATTTTCTCAATAAACATTGGATTGATAATTTTGATTGATGAACATAATAGTTGATGTGAGCAGAGGAAAGCTTCATGTAGCGTTTTTGTTGATGGTGTTGATTTCCTGACGAAAATCTCATGTTAACATCGTGTAAGATTAAAGTAATAGTGGACACACAAAACATCAATAAAAAAGCTACGTTCCTTTCAATAGGCCATTTTCCGCCGGTACCGAGATCTCACGAGACGCCATAGCAACCGGTAATGGGTGACGAGAGGTCGGTCAAGCTTACTCTTAGCAACATGGCTATCGTTGCTTGCAGATATGACTTCGATTGTTTTTCCGTCTCAGCTTTTAGATATTTCTTAAATTAAACACGGAATATAGAGGTCCATATATCGAAACATAGTTTATCTACGATTATTGATGTGTATTTGTGACCGAATGTTGAAGTTGACCCCGACAGAGAAGAGAAAATAACACATGATGCGGCCAACGAGAATTTTGTATTCCCTTCGTTGATACCTTGCAATTATAAACGAAAATTATAAGCCGATCTAGGCACATAAAGGGTGCTGGCATCGCTTTTTTCATTTGTGGTTTTTAACAAAATGTTTACCAACTTAATCATATCACTTTAATTAGTAGAGTGAGCATTGATACTTTAGATTATGCCTAATCACTACTTGAGTGAGTAAATGAATAAGAACACTAGTTAAGGTATAGTAGAACTTATCAAATAATGGGAGGGAAAGTGTGGTTAAAACTGTAAGTTCTTAAAGGAAGTGATCACATACTTCAGAAAGGTACAGAGAAAAATACAGGAATATCAACCTCACCAATTTACTTCCAACGTCCCAGGTCCACCCGTGACCTCTCCCAGCAAGGGTCAACAAGGGTACCAGAGCTTAGATCGCTATTTATTTGCTCCGTGCGGACGGCAATGAAGACCAGGCCTAGCACCAATGAAGATGGTAGCCTATCTGAAGGACATCGCGAATCGGTGTTTCTTTGCGAAACTAAATTATCCCTTCACAAATATTTAAGGTATGGAGCCCTACAATGGCTTATTGTAATGGGCGCAAACTCCTCTACAAGTGGATATAAATATATATATATATATCATATATTACTGCTACATGTAATAAGGCTGATAAATGGAGCATGAAAAGGACATGTAAACATATGAAAATAACCACAGTCGGCGAATAAAGACATAAATGATAAAAATAGATACATGAATGTAAAGTACATAAAAATCTTTCGACATATTCAATAATTGGTGATATTTTATGAAAGTACATTAGAGGAGAGGCGAGAAAAAGGTCGCACGCTCGAACTGCGTGACAATATATATATAAATATATATTAGACATGCACAAAACCCCTATATCACTCTCCTATCTCGTCTTCCCGAGGAGATAAAAAGACATCGATATGTGCAGATGACCCACATTGGCTATCTTTTAGAGGCATGGTGTGATTGTGCAATAGTAGTATTGATCACTCGTGGGTTTGGAGTTTGGATTTACTTCGCCTTCAATTAATATTAGATACGGGAGTAAATGCTACACTACGGTTGTCTATACATTCAAGATCTCATTAGCTTACATGCATTTTAACTTGTACATTTTTTTTCGTGAATTTTTTAGAGTTGGAACATAGTAGGTATTCAAACCCTGTCACTAAAACAAACATACTACACAACGTTCCACAAGTTGTATCGTTACAGAAGTAAAATATGAATAAAGATAGATTCATTCTTTAAAAACCTCCTCATTAGCATCGTTTACTCAACAATTCATGGTGTTCTTTTTCAATTGATTTATAATTAATTCATTTGTTGATCTAGATGAATATTGGTAAAGAGTTCTTAATAATGGACAATGCCGGACAAAATAACTAAGGGTTATTATCAATTTCGTGATTAATATTTCATTTGGTGCTCAATTTATGAATCTGACATTATTGATAATTTCAGAATTGTAAAATATCCCTTGTTATTTTTGTCCAGTATATAAGCGAATCAAAGTTCTTTAGATTGTTACTTTGTATCAACTATAGCTACTTTCATACAGAGGAGGACAAATACAGTTTTAGCTGGCTGGACTAACAAGTGTTTATTTCATCAACTGTGTCCCGAGGCACTCCGTCACTGGTATAAGTACAGATAAGCAGGGATGCGGTGATTTCGTAGACAAAACCATTTCGTAGACACGAAATCCGGTGAATTCGTAGACAAATCGAGCAGTGAATTCGTAGACAAGTTTTAAAATAGGATTATAAGTAATAAAACAAACTTTTATTATATTATATAGGTTCGATTAAAGAAATCAAGTGAATAAAAACTATAAATAGTCAATTTTGTTGTGTTTTGACACGATTAAAGTAATCCGATATTTATGTGTTGTTTTCAATTCTTTTAGTTCTTGTTTCATCTTTTAATGAAATAGATTAAGGTAAGTATGATTATATTTATCAACAACTACGCAATCAACACCAGCTCAGAGACGAGAAGACATCCGGGAAGATGAAAGACGGTAAGTCATTGACAATCAAAACAAAAAGCGCGGCTATTATAGCAAATCCACTTGCATGAGTAGAGACTCAAACTTACCTGTCAAAACACATATACAGTATATAAACCACAAGTTTGAATATAATTCATTCATGGCAAACATGGCTCTCTGCGTGGTATGTTCAAATGAAGTTAGATCAAAACAACATGCTATCCAGTGTGACAGATGTGACCTTTGGCAGCACCGAACTTGCGAATCGGGAATGGATATCAAGACATACAGACAGCTGACAAAGGGAACAATCGAGTTAGATTTCACTTGTAAGAGATGCTCATCACCGCCGTCGCCAGACCCACTTTCACCACCGCCGTCGCCAGCCCCACCTTCACCAGATTCACCAATCGACTCGTCTTTCGACCTCACCGCCGTCACGATTTCAACACAGGATGACGTATTTGAAGAGTGGGTATAGAAATAATATAGTAATAATGATAATCATAAATAAATGTGAAATAGTATGAATTAGTTGTCAGTTGATTTTAAATAATGTCAACATCTATTTATTCCAGTTCCATTGCCGACCCTGCACCGAGACCACTTGAAGAGATTCCAGCGCAGACAACCTGGACAGTGCTTCCGACTGGGACAATCAGAGGAAAACCACTTCTGATCGAGGATAGTGCTTCCTCTTACACAGTTCAGGTATTAAAATATCTTTAATATCTTTTAAATATATATTATAATTATTTATTATTAAACCGTTAATAGTTTGAAACCGTTATATTGAAACCATTCATTTTGTTTTGCAGAAGACTAGAGCGAAAGCTGTCTACTGGTGGTGTTCAGTGAGGCCAAAAGAAGGGAGATGTACGGCGAGTGTTATTCAGAGAGGAGAAGACTTCACAAGAGGGCCGACCGATCACATCCACGAGCCAACAATAGGATTACTGACCAAGACCAACATCAACATGAAGGTAATGATTAATAGACCTATTGATATCAATATTGGTTAATTAAAAACAATATAGAAAATAAGAATACGAATCAAGAATAAAACGTAATATTAATATATACAACTTTTTAGATCAGAGATAGTGCCAAGTGTGGCGACTATTTCAAATCTTCCGGGACCATCGCCGAGGCACTCTGTGATTATGTCAGGAAGACGTGGATGGAGAACCCTGTCTGGACCGTCTCCAACTGGTGTGTGTTTGGGACCTCCATCCGGACAAACAACGATCTGGAATCATGGCACAAGCGGCTCAACCAGATGTCCGGAAGGAGGAACCTATCACTCTACCGCCTAATTCCAACCCTTTTCAAGGAGGCCGACATGCTGCCGCTGCAGATGAGGCTGGTGACCGATGGCCAGCTGGAAAGACGCCAGACACCAGCACAGAAGGCGAAAGCAAACAAGTTTTTCGAGCTGTGGGACAACTACCAAGAGGATAGGATCACGGCCAGTCAGCTCCTCAGGGAGATTTCCCGAATCAACGGCCCTCCTGTATATTGCTTTGCCTTTCTATTTGAACTAAAATGAAAAATATAACAATAATATATGAATGATATCATATATTATTTACAATTGAATCACTCGTGTCTGTTATTATTTCTGATGCTTCGTCATCTTCAATATCTGAAACAAATTTAATCATTAATCATTATGAAAATAATAGTATAACATAATAATATTCTACGTAAAGCTTATAACAATCTACGTAAAGCTAGCAACATTCTCGTAATCAATATTCACATATATAGTACTATAAAAGACAATAATAATTAAAAATAAACGTCAATACTGTCTTAGAAATACAAATTTAATACTGTCTACGAAATCACTGTCTACGAAATGGTTTTGTCTACGAATTCCCCGTGTCTACGAAATGGTTTTGTCTACGAATTCACTGCAAGCCGATAAGCACACCAGGTGGGTAAGCTGATTGCGCAATGTTTAGTTACAGACCAACATTTACGTAAATATTTATGATGAAGATTAATACCCCAATTTTTACAGCGTCCTGTAGTGACAAGTTTTCCCAAGACAGATTGCACATTTAAAAGAAACATCGATATAATATGAATGTGAATTTCTACAGCATATCTATTATCGACATACCGTGCATTTACACAGTAAATGTCATATAGAATTATATTCAATTTCTTAGAAATAATTCTCCTAGAAAATTATTTTTTTAAATAAAGGAAAGGAGCCTCATAGACGTTTCTGTTTTCTGACTTTCTTTTCAAGAGGTTATGTTCAGGTTAAAATACCATAAACTGCAGTCAGTGTGTTAGACAACATGTCCCGAGCAGCAGGTCAGAGAAGATTAGTAAGAGTGTTATGCAATATCCGAGGAGCTTGTATGATACCGACAACTTATTCTGTCTCTGTAGGGCAGATTTACTCTACATATACCAAGCGGGAAACATTAAGGATTTGATAACATTTGCATTATTGAATCACAAAGGGTGTGATTTAGATACATAAACTTTAAAAAGTATCATATATCATATTATCTTTGGTATTTTGAGGGATTATTTTTGAGACACTATTCCTCTTGTATCTTTTCTTACATATGTAGCCTTCGTGAACATTATCAAAGGCAATAAGAAATAATTAAGGATTCAGCACTTTTGGTGAATTCTTATTTTTGTTGGCGTTTTTAATTATTATTTACATTATTTTCCAACCGATTTTTTGGACACAATTAAGCCAAAACGACTAGGGCTATAACAGCCAAACGTGGCAGTCTGATTGAACTTGGGAAGCTCTAATAAGCATTTTGGCCAAAATGGATAAAGCGTTAAAGGCCCATTTCTACTCAAAATGCACTTAGAAACCTTAAACGTAAAAAGGCGAATTCATAACATGCATAGTTTCGCCGCTATATTGCTTTTTGTTTAGACTTTTTGAAATTCAGGACTCCATTCTCTGAAGATACTTACATGTACACATCAGAGCTGAAACTCTCTAATGATGGTGATCTGGTTTTTCATGAAAGTGCAATATTTTGTCCTCAGCAAGCCTTCAAATTTGGAAGATGATTTGCTCATGTAACCATATTGAAAGGGAGATAACTGAAAAAGTCACAACTGGACCATTTTCTCATGATTCTGTGTATATATGAATAACTATATTATATTGAGCATATGCACTTCAAAACAGTGATCACGAACAATCATTTTTGTTCACTATATACGATTAAAATCAGGGAAAATTACCTTAAAAAATAAACATTGGCTAAATTTTCAAAATGCATTCAAAGACTTGAATTTTATTTTAAAGATGCGTAATAACAATACATATATTAAAAAAAGTATTTAGTTTACGCATTGAAACCCGTTGATCTTGTCAACCTCATATGTTCACCCCAGGCTCACAATGGTTTAATTAATTCCAGTAACCGTCACATGTTGAGTAAGTTGTGAGAAGGGCACACTATCATTTAGCAAGACGACTCGCTGATGCATATTTTAACAGGAAATTCATCGCATGTGTACATCTAACAATCATGAATAACACGAAAATAAATGAGCGTCAATATAAGCTAACTAGCCATAAAACATATGTGTAGCATAACAAAAATAGCTATACATTCCGTCAGCTCAAAAGGGGATTCTTAATATTACCTGATGAATATTTATGAGGTAACAGAATCCGAGTGCAAGTAATCGAAAACGAGACTATGGCCGCTTCAACATCCGGAAGTTACGTTCTTACAGCATTGTCAAGTCGGTATCCTTGCGAAATTATGCTTTCTTTGTACACATTTCGCTAAAATCATTGCAGTAAGACCATAATCAGATAAGCTGCTACATTTCTCAAGGTACATTGAGTAATTTCGACCGATATTCGCTGCTTTTGCCATCATTTTGCACTGAAGTTGAAATATTGCAGTGTTTAGAAAAATGCCGTTATTAATTACTCAAAATATTTATCACATTTCCAAAAGAATTCAAGAAGTATTTTCTTTATTCATGGATCCGCGCAAAGTGATTGACAGCTGGCATCAACCAATCACAAAAAACGTAGCATTTAGTTCGGAGTGTAAGCGAGTGTCCGCCATATTTTACCCACAAACAAAGTTTGTTGTGCCTAGTTACCGTGTGGTGAAAATATAATAATGGTGTTACGATGTGCATGGGGGACATGCAATGCTGATGAGCGTTACCCTGAGAGCCTGGTGGGAGGATTTTTTGTCCGATTTCCAACTGTCAAGCGGAATGAAGAAAAGTGCAAGCGATGGATTAAAGCCTGCGGTCGTCCACACGAGCAACTGAACTTATCAAGAATTAATCAACACAAAGCTGTCTGTTCCAAGGTAAAACAAGTTTTCAGCATTATCAGACGTGTGATTTTATTGATAAGATACTCTATTGAACTAAGATTTTAGACCATTCTCTCACCTATAGAAAATGATCTTGAATATTTGGTAACAAACACATTTTTAAGTTATCTGCCCAAGATGGCGCGTCGAGCAATCATTTTGTTAAAAAAAGATGGCGCGATGACGAATTCCTTGTTGCTGAATATCAATCTATTTTTAAAATCGCTTTGACTGCATGTTTATAATTGGTTTTTATTTATTTCTCTATGTGGAATAGTTGTAGGTTTATAAATAAATGACATTTGCCTGAATGTGAGAACTTATATACATTTTAAAATTTGTCAATTTACAAGTCTTTAGGAATTGAAAAAATATTTGCTTTTGACATTTTGATTCTTTTCTTCAAACAAACGTAAATACATTTGGATGATAATATAACTTATTTTAAATTTTTTTTAGTAACAACATTCCCTCTAATTTTCAGCATTTTGTAGGAGGAAAAGGACCGACCAAAGAGTACCCTGACCCTGTGTCTGTAGATGGAGCATGTCCTAAACCAGTCAGGAGACCACCCCTAAAACGCTCTAGTCAAGTCACTTCCTCCACATTGACCAAAAAGCAGAAGTTTTCTATTCTAGGAGAGAATACTGACATGTGTGTATGAAAAAAACCCAAAACAATTTAATTAACATACCTCCTGAAAGTTTATTAAGGAGCAAATACAAAAGTTCAAATACATCGTTATTGTTTAATACTTGCCAAAAGACATGAAGCGTCTGCATAAGTGTATTTTTAAACTATTAAATAATGTTTATTTTGAAGTGCAAAACCCTATTCCATTTACTCATGCAATATGACTTGTGACCCAAGTCTTGTCAAATACATTCATTTTCTATTTCAGACTGAACAGTGAACACCGACTCCACTACAGCTTGGATACTCACTGAGGAGGCACAAACCAAGCCCACTACCAATATGATCAGCACAGCCATACAGACTGATGGAACATGTATGTCTTTATACTTGTATATTTATTATTGTTCATTTCTTGATTCTTCATTGAGGTAGGTAAGAGCATGATCTCTGTAAAAGATAGCAAGTTTCACCAACATTGACTGCATGAAAGGAATATATGGTGATATTCTTTCAACATGCATGTCAAGTTGAGTGAAGACAATAAATTCACAAAAAGTGCACCCTGTCACCATCAGTTGTCCCTGTACTTGTGCATAATAGTTATGAGATCTTTTCAGAGAAATTTTACCATCTTCCTCCTTCAAAAAAAAAATCTGAAGATTCACATGCACTTTCAATGGTCATGTTCCTGACTGTGTAGGGGCATTTGATCTCTATGATCCCACTGTCACCCTTATCACAGATTTTCCCATCTGGTGTCCCACCCAGAAATGAAAACTCGTTACTTACAACAAACCCACAACCATGAAAATGTCTATCTGGGTACAGTTGAAGATATCTTGCTTTTGCATCAGTTTCATGTTTTTTGCCATATTCAAGATATTTTGCTTTTATAGTTTTGGTCATGAAAATAGAATTTAGAAAGCTCTGATTTGGTGTTTTCTTTCTAGATACAAAAAGTTAATCGTTTGCCCCGTTCTTCATACCAGAGATCACTCGACTGACACTGTGTTTGCATTTCAAGAAATTTCGGATCTTTACAAATTGTATTTTCATCATTAAGATAACAAAATTCCTGAGAAAGCTTTAAAGGTGGCGATAGATTAACACTTGTGCTCCCACATCTGTGACTACTTGGTGTCTCATTCTTGTCATACTTGATCTGAAATATAGATGTTATAAGTATTTATTCTGGTGATGTAAAAATACAATATACATATGTTGATTTATATTTTTATATTTCAGGGATATCAGCAATGGATATGCTAGCTCTGGCAGCAGAAAAACATGACTTGGAACGACAACTAGAAGACAAGTCCAAAGAAATAAGCAAGCTGAATACAAAAGTGGCATTACAAGAGAGAACTATTGAGGAACTGAAAAGAGATCAGCAGCAGACATCTTTATTTTCAACTGATGTTGTGATCACCAGGGGTCTAAAAATTAGCAACCTATTTCAGCACTACACAGGTGTCACATATGTGAGATTCCTTGCACTTCTTACATTTCTACTTCCTCAAGGTTCAAAGATTGATTTTTCTTCAGGGAGAAAAGACATCAAGAAACTGACTTCTCAGAATGCATTGTTGCTCACCCTCTGTCGCTTAAGGCATGGGGTTGGACTTAAAGACTTTGCTGTCCGCTTTGGACTTAGTCCTCAATTAGCGGGTACTGTGTTCAATACTTTGCTTGATCTTTTGTATTTCAAACTAGGACATATTCCAATATGGCCACATAGAGATGATATCATACAACAAATGCCTGACAAATATCACAAAGACTACCCAACAACACTTATCATCATTGATGGTACTGAAGTCAAAACACAGACCCCATCTGCCCTACGTTTGAAAAGTCAAGTGTACAGTGATTATAAATCTTCATCAAATCTGAAAGGTTTGATTGGGTGTGATCCAAATGGAAGCTTGATGTTTGTTTCAGAGTTATTTACAGGTTCAGTATCTGATAAAGCCATTACTGAGCAGTCTGGATTTTATGATGTCATAAAGTCATTGAAGGAAATTGGATACATTAATAAGGGTGATGGCATCATGGTGGATAAAGGATTTCAAATAAAGAATGAAATTAAAGAGTTAGAGTTGAAACTGAATATACCTCCAAAAGGGAGGATGGGCAAACAATTTAACATGGGAGAAAATTTGACAACAGAAAAAGTGGCAAAACACAGAGTTCACATTCAGAGACTTATTAATAAGGTAAAGCAATATAAACTATTGTCAAATTGTGTTCCAATATCTTTATTTTCAAGAATTAACAAGATTTGGTCTGTTTGTTGTCATCTGACATTATTTCAGGATGTCTTTGTTAAGAAATGATGTGTGTGTGTCATAAAAACAGAAAGTGCAATGCTATTTTGATTATTTCTCTGATGTCAAATTACTTCTATTATAAGAACTCTTGCTATTAAAGATTGTTTCTCTACCAACCTGGTAAGACAATGCAGATCCAATTGGTACATCACCCATCGGGGTCTTCACTAAAGTCAGATCATTCCGCTGAGATGTTCTATGCAGGAGTGGTGTGCCCTAAACTGCTTGCAGACTTCATAAGTCAACCTTAGGTAGCCTGAAATACATGAATAAAATAATCATTCATACGGAACTAGCTATTCTCAATTATGCAGACTATAAGTGTTTGTTCTTGACATTGAATTTACAGTGTTCATTTCAATAAAATATAATTTAAAAAAAATTTCATTTAGTCAGTTGATTATTCTGACCACTGTAGAGAAATGTTAAAAGTATGACTAGACAATTATTGCAATGATTAGGTGATGAATTGATTTTTCAAAAGTATATGATGATTGATTTAATAAAATATGAATTTACTTGTAATCCATGTTGGTGTTGCATTTTATTGGCTTCCGCTTGCGTTGTTCAGTTGGTCTAGCAACTACAACCTGGCTTATTGGCAATGGAATGATTTTGTCCCCCCTTGGCTTGTTCCATTGTTGTGGCATAGAGGTAGAACTCAGGTCTGTTGGAATCTCTTTAAAGTTGTGAAGCTTAAATCCCTGCAAAGTCTTGATAAGGCCTATTATGTGGGAACATTTACCTCATAATCTGAAAGACAAAAATCACAAACAATAAACATTAATAGAGCATACATTAGGAGATATCAGGCTTTTTAGGTCGTTTATAACTTACCATTGATGATTCAGGTCTAGTCTGTAATGCAATGTTCATTGTTTCCTAAGATTACTATAGCATATTTAAAAAATCATTTCATTTGGTGAATTCACATATACATCGATTAAAATAATCATTACAGCTCATGTTCATTTCATAGCATCGATAGGTCTACTTGCCTACTAAAATATCAATTATAAGGGCAATCGCAATAAAGAACCAATGCAACTGTTGCTTTGACATTATCACAAAAGTGTACGAAATAATGATATATTTACTAAACTCATTAAATCTTTACTTACCCAGCTTTACAAGAACAGTAAGCTTCTTTAATGCGGTCGATATCAAGGTCAAGGGAAAGTTTGTGAGGCGGGTCGGTTTTCCGGAGTGTGGGCCAACATTTGGCAAACACGGTTGGGAACTGTATGGTTACCTCATGAATGTAGCCTTGCTGGTAATAGTTAAGCCCCTTCTCAATACTCTTAGTTGATATTGTGTCTGCATTAGGTAAAAAGCACATAGAGAAGCTTTCAGGAATGCAAGTGAGAGAATTGCTTTGACCGGCAGCGGCCATTTTGTTTGATAGCGTGTGGTGTTTAGCAACAGTATCCAAGGGGGGCGGGGCTTAACGGAGATGCGCGGATCCATGAATATACACTCGTTTGCAGCTGGAAAATGATACCGTGCCCTCTTAAGTTTCTGTAGGCCTCTCTTTATATTACGTCACGAATATTCATGAGCTACCCAAAACGAGGCTAAGCCCACATGAAAGAGCGCCATGAACCTGGAAGTCATTAATAAAAAGTATCGTTGTTTAATAGTCAGGTTTTGGTGAAACGACGACGTTTTCTCAGGCAAGGTTAATGTCATGTTTGAAACCATGAAATCGGAGATTAATTTGCCTCTTAAAAATTCTTTTGCTGATTAAATTTTACGTTTAGCTACAAAATGTTTAATGAACCAAAATTTAAAAGATAGATGTATCGAATGATAACTTTCACATAATTGTTTTTATTTTTCCCAGATGTAGGAATATCCTCGAAAATTAAAAAAAACGGTTGAAGGCTCCGGTCTCGCCATCATTGATTTTGACAAGAAGAAATCTAGTCATTGAGATTGGCATGTTTTATTATTATTTTTTTCCACCGATTTTCTGGACACGGCTCAAGCTGTAAATGCCTTACTTACTAGCCTGATAGACCTTCATGAGAAGAAGCTCAAATAAGCTTTATAAACGATAGGCAATTACATTTTGAGCAAAAATGTAAATCATGGCGAATTCGTAGCATGCATAGTTTCGCCGCCATATTTTCTTTGGCGTTTTTGAAATTTCCGGACCCCATGCACTTTTGAGAAACTTCTTCCCTGAAGATACTTGCAGTTAGGAGCTGAACCTCACATATATTGTAGCTGAAACATTGGGGAGAAATGTGGTCTTTTAATATTTTCGTATTTCTTAATACCCTTTTCTCAGCAACCCTTCAAAATTGGTCAACTTGGCTCGTGTGACCATGTTCAAGCGGCGATAACTCAAAAAGTGAGTCTCACAATTGCACCAGTTTTTCAAGAGTGTCAAGAGTATCAATCAATTTATTTCCGGTAATGAAAGGCCTCAGGCCTGTTGTACAATACTTGCATGTGTTAAAATGTACACACTTAGGTACTAAACCTAGGTCTTAACTTGACAACAATTAAGTGTTCTTTATATCATGTTTCTTGATAAATTCTGATCTAAATAACATTGCATAGTAAACAAACATGGACAGATTTTGCAGCACTGTATGATTTGTGTTATTCAACAATTCAAAGAACTTGAAAAGGTTGTATAACTTTCTTAGAAAATTGTAGACAGAGCAAATCAAAACAAAACGATATTCATCTGCTTTAGGATAAGATTACAAAGTTTGCAAGTTATATTAACAATTTGGATTGATGAATGGATTAGATGAAAGATGAATTTATCATTCGAGTCTACATGTTGGTCTAACCATACGAAACCAAACCCCTCTGAAAACAGGAAGTTTCTAACTTTATTGACCCAATTGGTATGACCATTCTTATCATATAACATCATCATGTTGTAACACGTTTTAGGCAGAAAATTGAAGGCATATTCAGGATAAAATTCCTCCTTTCGTAAAAACTACGACTTTGGTTTTGTTTCTATTCACTGTCATCTTGAAATTATCACAATAAGTTTCAAGTTCATTAATAAGTCCTTGTAAACCTGCTACGCTGCTTGAGAACAGCACGATATCGTCTGCAAAAAGCAAAAGAAAAATCTGTACCAATTCTGGGTGTAACTGTATTCCGTACTCACAATAGTTTCAATTTGAATTGCTAATTCATTAATGAAAAATGAAAATAGAAATGGACTAAGTATACAACGCTGTCGAACCCCAAGTTGTATTTCAAAAGAATCTAAAAATCAGCATTATTTGTTTGTTGGATAAGTTTCTTCATATTCGGGCTGAGGCCATGGTTATTATTTTACAAGAGACGACAACATTTTTCTGTCCACTGAATCGAAAGCTTTCTCGAAGTCAACGAAGAGAGCATAGAATTTACCACCTTTGTTATTGAAATATCTATTTAAGATACTTTGCAATATAAACATATTATAAACTGTTGTGTATCCATTCCTAATTCCTGCCTGAGATTCACTGAAATTATTCATTGCCTCACCCCATGATACTAATCTTCTGTTAATGATAGCTGTAAAGACCTTACTAAGAATGCTCAAGAGAGTAATACCTCTGTAATTATTTGGGTTATCCATACTGCCTTGTTTATGGAGCTGGACAATTATGCCTATTGACCAACTAAACTAACGGGCAAAAGAAACGATACCAAACTTTCAGATCAAATGTCAGTAATCATATGTGTCACGAAAATTGTTGCGTTTTGGCGATCCGTTTCCGGGAAATTGCATTAAAGCGAGATTTTTTTACATGAAAATCACATGTTGCACATGCATCATTTGGGTATAAAAGATGTGTCTTATCATTCGACGACATACCATTTCTTCAACTGTACATGGAAACATGGCAAGATTATCACCAGAAGAGAGAGAGAGGGCCAACGGGATGATACAGATGGGTGCAACGCATGCACACGTGCCTACGACGTTGGGTTGCAACCGTATTACTATCACCAGGCTTATGAGACGGTACAGGCAGACAGGGAGGACAGTAGACTTGCCGAGGAGTGGAAGACCCCGCGTAACAACCGCCAACGAAGACCGCCATTTGCGAATTCTTCATCTGCGGAACCGCTTCCTGTCAGTGACGGAATCAGCGACGAATAGCCTTGGACATGCTGTCAGTCGAAGAACAGTGGCCAGACGTCTGAGACGACATGGTATTCGCGCCTACAGACCCGGCCGTGGCGTGCATCTGACGCCTCGACATCGACGTCAACGTCTCCAGTGGGCGCGTAACGTTCGGCAGTGGCAGGCCCGGAACTGGCGAAGAGTCATCTTTTCGGATGAGAGTCGCTTCCAACTATTCAGCGAGGGTGTATAGACGTCGTGGTGAACGTTGGCGACGTTGTTGTGTTCAGACTGTGGTACCCTTTGGCGCTGGCAGTGTCATGGTGTGGGGCGGAATTAGCGGACAAGGGAAGACTAATCTCATTGTGGTTGATGGGAACCTCAATGCAGAGACGTACATCGATCAGATTCTCCGCCCAGTGCTCCTACCATTCCTGCAACAGCACAACAACAGAACCCTGTTCCAGCAGGACAACGCCCGTCCCCATACAGCCCGTATTGTCAGGGATTTCATGCAAAGAAACAACATCAACGTGCTGCCATGGCCTGCCAGGTCACCTGACCTGTCACCCATCGAACATTTATGGGACCATTTGGATCGTCAAGTCCGTCAAAGAGCCGTGGTTCCAGGAAACCTCCAAGAGCTTCCCCAGGCCCTGAGAGAGGAATGGCAGAGAATACCAGACCGTGTTATCTTACGTCTGGTGTTCTCAGCACGACGACGAGTTCGGGCATGCATCGAGGCCCGTGGCGGCCATACAAGATACTGAAAAACCTGTTTTTATGGGTGTTGTATTTTTAGGTGCCGATCGAATTCAGGACAATTTCATGAGTGAACTTTAAGGAGTTGTACGTCATAACACACTGACCTGAAAGACTTCAATATGTGATTGTTTGATGAACTTGTTATCTGTTTTCATAATGGAAATGAAATAAAAGATGTGTCATTTATTTTCTGTCTTTTATTGGTCAATTATACTTGGTATCGTTTCTTTTGTCCGGTAGTTTAGATAATGTTGAACAATAGCTCTAGATATGGTGCTATTGTATCTGCCGAATTCTTGAGGAGCTCTGGTGAAACTTGGTCAATATCTGCCAATATATTGGCTTTTAAGCAATTACTACTGTCTTATATCTCATCCCTACTGATTGGAAAATCAAGTATATCTTCTGTTAGGAACACGAAATTATGGTTGATTTGTTTCTTCTGTAAATAGATCATCGCTATTGACTTTCAAAGTTAAAAAGGTCACTAAAATGTCTTTGCCACTCATTCATACTAATCGTGCTTCCCAGCAGGCACAAGACGTCTTTTAGACGTCTAAATTAGGTCTAAATTGGCTTAGACGTCTATTAGACGTCTATTCGACGTCTTCATTTAGACGTCTAAGCCTAGACGTTGAATAGACGTCTAAAAGACGTCTTAAGATAGACCTGCACTTTCATACAATTTTATTATAATGCTCTTATATTTCAGTTTGAAAGATGTTTCCTTTGCTTATTGAATATAAACAAACCTTTCCAAAATTAGATATTAAACATTGAAAGATTTCTGTCACTTTACATGAATATTACAATATATTTTGTAGGTAAAGAAAATATTTGCATCAAATAATATATAACACTCAAATGTAATTAATATTTATCAAAAGTACAAATTTATAAGAAGAAAAATTATGAAATGTTCTGGGTGAAGAGATTCGAACTTCAATCCAGATCGAAATTGTAGTCAATGCAGTGCTCTGGGCCATGCAGAGTTGCGACCCTTACATTAGCTTTAATTAGGCGCCATTTTCAATCCTTTGTTCTCAAAAGAGATGGGATTTCTCGATATCAACGCATCTGAAGTGGTGTTCCTTACGGATTTTTTCGTCCACAGTTTAGGTAAGACTATGTTTACTGTATATAGGACACGCTAATTAGTTTTACCATGTCAGTAATCAAGATTCTCATTCGTCGGTATCTTTCCTTTGTTTTCAATGGTCGTGCATCTAATGGTATGTACAGCCTCTTCCATAAATAACTTTCAGCTCGTAATTTTGTGATGCTACTTCAAAATATGTGTGTAGTGTGTTAGTATACATATTTGAAGGAAAATATAGCTTTCTCTATTTTTTTAATGAAACCAAATAATTCATGACCAAATTCTTTCCCTAGGTTTTCTGTTACCCGAACTTTCATAGTGGAATATTAATGATTAATACACCCTTATAAAATGCAGAGAACCTGATTCAGTGTGTAACATTTTCATTTTCAGATAACTGTCATTTTAATTCACTGCAAAAGAAACCTTTTTAGATTCAACTATTATTAGTTTCTAGTCAGTAAAATATAAGTTTCATTTGGTGTCTGTGTATACGTTTATGTTTTTATTAAATCAATTTTTTCTGGACATGTAGCTTACCAAATAATTAACAGTGTTAACATATATTTTGACTTGCATCTGAACATATAGGTACAAATGTACAAAATCATAAATTGAGATAACAATTAATTGGTATTTTGTTACCCGAACTTTCATAGTGGAATATTAATTATTCAGACACCCTTATTAAATGCAGAGAACATGATTCAGCGTGAAACATTTTAATTTTCAGATAACTGTCATTTTAATTCACTGCAATAGAAACCTTTTTATAATAGTTGACTTATGACGTAGATTCAACTATTATTAGTTTCTTGTTAGTAATATGGTTTCATTTGGTGTCTGTGTATACATTTATATTGAATTTTTCAGGACGCGTAGCTTACCAAATATTTAACAGTGTTAACATATATTTTGATTTGAATCTGAATATATATAGGTACAAATGTTGACCATGATCATGAGTTGAGATAACAATTAAGGTTTCAATTTATTTTCAGATACTTTGACAAATCTGTTACAAGGACGCAGTCAAGGATACAATTCTCAAGAACGGCGGAATTCTTTTAAGATGCTCTTCGAGGGTGCAGGAAGAAAATGGCCTTGAATCAGGACATTCATACTTTAAGAATTAATCTTCAGCTTTGGACAGTGATATGAAGATTTGACAAATCTGATTTTAAGTAAAGTTAATTTTTCAAAACATATAAAAGCAAATATTTTTGTATTATTACAATATATACGTTGATTGCATTAAATAGATTTTTATATTGAATAAACATTTTATCTTATTTGAGCTTTTTTCTTGCTTATTTTCAAGGCACAATTGCTCATCACTTAGTTTGAAATTTTTTAATCTATTCATAAGAAAATGTAAACCTAAACATGAAATTAAGTTACCATATCAAATTCTAAAATGGTATCCATTATTAGTCATTATATTGTTTTAAATGTGAAATAATTGGGCTTGTATCCATATTCTTCTAAAATATGCAATTGTGCCTTACAAATTACAGGTTTTTGTTTGAAGCTCTGAAACCTGATGAAGTTCCCACTGCATAACATTATTATACTGGGGTATAACACAACCACTAAAGGACATGTGTTAAACTTTTTTTCAGACTTCTGTTAAATATTTTGGGAGGTATTTACACTTCTACTAGAGGTTTAATGTAGGTCTAACAAACGTCTAAAAGAGGTCTATTAAACGTCTAAAAGACGTCTACTAGACGTCTAATAAACGTCTAAAAGACGTCTAATAAATGTCTAAAAAACGTCTAATAAACGTCTAAAAGACGTCTAATCAATGTCTAAAAGACGTCTAATATACGTCTAAAAGACGTCTAATATACGTCTAGACGTCTAATATACGTCTAATAGACGTCTACCTTTAGACGTCTAATAGACGTCTAGGCTTAGACGTCTTTCTAGTCCCACAGATTAGACTATATTTAGACGTCTAGGCTAGACGTATATTAGACGTCTAATAGACGTCTATGTGCCTGCTGGGTTATTGCTTTTGTAGTATTGTTTAACGTTTTCAATTCAAACCAAAACTTTTTTGAGTTTGATATGCTATTTTTTATGTCCAATTGTTTCTTCCTGAAGTAATCTATTCGCTTTTGCTTACACACTGCATTATATTTATTTCTTACCAGACACTATTCATCAAAAGACGTCGTTCGTTTTCCTAAATTTGTTAAGCAGTTTACAACGTTTTGATTTTAGTTTCTCACATTCTTCATCGTACCACTTACTCAATCATCTTTTTGAAATACCAATTTTTCTTTTCATATGTTCTGCAGCACACCACATGACATCTGTAATAATCAATGCTGTCATTATGTTGGTAAAAGAAAATTTAAATGACTTATCAAACAGTGATTGAATATGATCTGATAGGAGATTCTCACTAAATTGTTCACGTTTACCGTTTTCCCAGAAAAACTTAAAACAGTTTTGGTAGTTTTGGGAAAACTTGTCGCAAGTTCTTACGTGATCAGTTTTAAATGATACTGTTATTGGTAGATGGTCTGACTCCGTACGAGATGGTATACTATAAGTGTTTACAAAATCAAATAAAACCGATGATGAAATTACGTAATCTATAACGCTTGTACCTGTATCTCCAATTTCTTGGTCGCTACCACATCGGCCGTTCATAATGTGCATATTCAAAGTAGAACATAAATCCAGCAGAGTTTTACCGAAGGTGTTTACAACTCTGTTGACAGAAAACCGTTTAAGATTAAAAAAGTTATTTGAAAATCCCAGTGTGAATCGGTCTGATTTTCTGTATACTCGAATATATCACCCTCTATGAAATCGGGATTTGTACCAGTCCGAGCATTAAAATCTCCACCACAGAGTATATAAACATCTGGCAATATTGACATGATATCTATTAACGAGTCTTGAAATATAACTTCACAATTTTTACAATATGTAGATAATCTATTATACCAGGTTGAGCCTTCCGGTTGAATGCATACACACGAGTACAGTATGCCTCTATCTAAGCCAAATGATGCACGATCAAACAATATATAAACAGCATTTTCAGTTATGTTAATTGGTCCATTTTTTGTATTTGCAAAACTGGTTACGTATTAACACTAATATCCCACCGGATAGTCTCCCACAGGTAGGTATCGGCTACTTTAACAATCACCTCAAAGTCAGGAAAAACGTTTATAAAATCAATATCATTACTCCATGTGTCACTGATTCCAACAATATCAAAAGATTTCATATAATCTATAAATTCATTATCAAATGATTTATGCGTTATTCCACCAATGTTCCAAAACACAAATTTCACAAAATCCGACTTGACACAATCACTTGCGTCTTTATGGTCAGTTTTTCCCCTACACGTCGTAAATCGTCTAGTAGAGAGGCGTGTATGAGAAACTTGGCCATGGCTCCACCCTTATTTGAACGTTCCCTGTGAGGGTGACGCGATGCCGACCTGAGACCGCGGCGGGAACCTTGACTGCTACCCTGTCGTAAAGTGTTTCTTGGAGGACGGGAGGGAGACCTGTCATGAGGTTTTGTCTCGGTACCGTTAGTTGTAGGGGGGGCCTCTCTAGGAGCTTGCATGAACTTATTTCCCTTAAAATAAAAGTGCCTATTAGGGTTTTCATTACGATGTCGATGTAACTTCTGTCGTTGATACGTATTGAGGTCATTAGCAATCCCCACACCCTGTTCTTTCAAAACACTCCTCATCTTTACTGAATGCCACTTGTCCCCCCAATGACACATGCGGACTATAATAGGGTGGGTCTAGTCACTCCTCTTGCTAGATAGCCTATGGGCCCTCTCGATATACCTAGGGACTAATGGTGGAAGACTTTGCTCTACCCTGGCCTTGTTTAAGACCGACAAAACTTTCTCCTTGCTCTCGGTGTATGTCTCACGGTCACCGCTCTCAAGCACATTCTAGAGCACAAAGTTGTTTCGTCTGGTACGTTGTTCTTGATCCTCAAATTTAGTGTTTAAATCCTCTAAATATGATTCAAAACCTGCTGTTCTGTCATCTAGAGCTTCAATATCTAGTTTCATTACATCCTGTTCTTTTTTGCTTATATTTATTTCCTAACGTAACTTATGTATGTCTGATTTCATATTCTTAATGTCATCTTTGATAGATCGATCGCGAATATCCCTAGACAGTCTATCCTCGCTCGCCTGTATCTGGTTCAAAATAACCCTCCTTAACCCATCTAAACCGTCAGTAGGACCGGGTTTGAGCTCAATATCCCCAGACAGGTGTAACATCGAAGGAATTATCCTTTTCAAGGGGATAGTTGCTGAAGAAAGACCTTCATAACACAAGGCAATGGTCAGCCGTGAACTATCTGTGACGTCAATATTGTCACACAAATGTAAAAAAACATTTTCACTTGCCAGTAAATCAAAAGCAAGAGGCCCAGTATCAGCACTAAGTTCCACCAAACGCACAAGAGAGAAGGACAAGATGAGATGGACAGATATCAGCACAGCACAGAGCGCTACAGGGTCCATCAGAACTGTGAGTGTACGGTGTGTACCTGTCACAATGTCCGACCTGTCGCGTACCCCTCGGGTGTGAAAACAACCCGATCCGCGCTCTGAAGAGCATCAAGTCTATCATTTTCAGTTTGTACAGACGCTATAGTCTCTTGGTAAGCAGTATTTACGATTGAATGTCAAATATCACTACGTATTTTTATATTACCTTAGTTTTACTCAGCTGCTGTGCTTCGTGATAGTGTCGACAGGGGCGTGTAACTCCAGTCTTGTCAGACTACTATAAACAATTTACAAATCAATAAAAACATTGGTAGCGAACAGTCATTTCTGTTCACAATAATCGATCAAAATCGGGAAAAATACCTTCTTCAAAATCAACCTGGGCTAATTTTTCAAAATGCACTAAGAGACTTTAAAGATGTTTTGAAAGAAGCGTTATTACGTTACAAACAAAAAAGGAAATCATGACGAATTCGTAAGTGTCATGGGTTTTTCGCTTCAACAACTTGTATTTATAACAGTTTGCAATTTGGTTAGGAGATTTGGTCACATAAAACATGCTGTTCAAGCTTAATGCATCAGTCAATTTCCATGAAACTTCAGGGTTGATTGTTAACATCACTATAGTTGTACTGAAATTGATCTGCTTCTGACGAACAACGAAACACAATATAATGAAACTATAAGACAATATAAATTGTTCATCCGATATCTCACGTCTTTTGCATTAACTCATAAGAGTCTGTTGCGCAGTCTAAGTGAACAAGCTTCTGAGATGAATTCCTATCTTAAAATGAGTACATTAGCTATCAGTGTGTAGTGAAATTGTTGGTATTAAGGAAGGGATTTCACAGTTCAAACAGAGAACTGGAAAGCTTCTCGGTAAGACCTCAACGAAAAGGTAAGCTGTAATATTAGATGATATATATAAGACCCTTTCGCATGTGATGAAACCTTTTTGAATGTCTGACAGTCACCAATAACCATGGGATGCGACAGCGGAAGGAAAAAGGAATGATGACTTATTAAAAGAAATATAAAATATCTTTGAAAATGTTATGAAATATGTTGTTGAATGATCCAAACATTAACTTAGTTTACTGTTAGCACATCGTAGAGTTAAAGTATTTTTAATGAAAGTTTTCATACATTTGATATCATTTAATAATTCGAAGGTGACTCAGGAAAATAATAACTCCCTCATTTCACTAAATATTTAAAAGAATTGATATACGTTAGTAAACAGTTTGTTACTTTTACAAACCTATCATCTGTGAATATATTGTTCTAAACACTGTGTTCGGGAGAAGCGTCATCATCGTCTATTGAGTTTAACAAATAACAAATAAACTCGTTTCATTGGCTATATCTATATTTCTCATGTGACTTCACAATGAAAATTGCATTCTTGATTAAACCAATAAGGGTCACATGTTATAATCCGATATTACAGGGAAAATAGACATTGGCACAGCGGGAATAATTTCTGTGTCTCACAGACCGCTGAATAACAATAAAAGCATCCCGTCAGAATGTCATGCTTAATGCGAAGTTAATGCGCATGTCTGGCGGTGATAGGACGTGTTTTGAACAGCTCTCGCAAGCCAACCTGAAAATCAACCTTTAGTCAGGAGAAGTCACTGTCAAATACCTGAGAAACATTGCTAAACAAACTGTTGTAACGTCGTGTATATTTTGTAAGCTGTATTTCACGAAAAATGACGGAAAAAGCTCTGAGTGATTCAAGTGATTATGTGCTATCAGTCATGTCTGCCCCGTCGATCGCTCAACCGTCACATATCAACAACGATCGCAAGAGGCATCGATCAGGTGAAACAAACAGTGTTCTGTAGATACGAAGAGAAGAAGAGACTATGATTATGATATGCACATTAATACGCATATTGTTACATGCGATGTTCATTCAAACATGACGGGTGAAGTTGATGCAAGCAGTGATAATGGCGGACAGCAGGGGTCAGAGTCCAACCCGGGTGGACTGCGTCAGGATAGTAATCCCGACACAGTGATGATACTGGAGGCGATTAAACAGCTAGAAAATTCTTTTAACCAGAAACTTATTGACAGTGAATCGAGAATTATTGAAAAGATTCTTGGAAGAGTGAACACGGAGTTGAAACAAGTCCGCACCGAACTTAAGAAAGATATGAATAGACTAGATGTAAAGACTGATAAGTTAGAGAAAAGTGTGAAAGTGTGTGAAAAGCATATAGAAGAGACGCGATCGACACTGCGACAAGAAATAGACTCTCATAAAGACTCGTGTGAAAACTTGAAGAAACAACTTACTCAAAGTACATCGAGTCATGATATAGAACTGAATATTGTTCTTCGAAATGTGCCTGAATCTGACAATGAGGACGTGTTGTCAAAAGTGAACAGTGTACTAAGAGAAGGCATGAAGTTACGAAAAGTGAAGTTTGCTAGTGCCGAGCGGAAAACATCGAGGCACAGCCGATATCCCGGTGTTATTATAGCCAGATGTCACACACTAGAAGACAAAGTTGTGATCTTATCAGACAAGAAGAAACTTAAAGATTCGAGGAACTACACAAATGTGTACATGGCAGTAGATAAGAGCCTACAACAACGCAGAATGGAGTCCAATTTCAAGATGCTTGTGGACTCGATGGGGAACGAGGATGTCAGGTTCATCGGTGGACGCATACAACGACAACGCCATAACGACGGCAGCGACACGGGAGGTGATACACGACGATGGGAGACGTCATCAAGGCACGACCGACAAGGACAACACGACGCACGTGGTCGGGCTGATGTTTATCAACAAACACCACGTGACAACGGCGGATCATCCAATCGGGCGCCGCGTCGAGGACACACAGGTCACAGCAGAGGGCACATGGGCGGAGATAACAGATCAACGTACCACCATTATGCCTCCTGCGGGTTTTGGAATGTAAACGGATGGGTTAATGACGATATCTCTGATGATTTTATAATTAGATCCATGTTTGTATCATATCTTGACTTAGACATTATCGGAGTTGCTGAAACGCACCTGACTTCGGATAAAATTTTAAATGTGCAAGATTACACATGTTATGGACATAACAGGACTAATCAACATAGACGCACAAAACGCGGATCTGGGGGAGTAGGGTTTTTAATTAAGAATGAATTTTTAATAAACTTTGATGTGACTGTTTTAGACACTGAATATGAAGGTATAATGTGGTTAAAGCTGAACCACAAGATCGACATGAACTGTACTTTTTGTGTATGTGTAAGTTACCTACCCCCAGAGGGCTCGACCAGAGACATCGATGCAGCAGATTTTTATGACACTCTTTTTATCCCAGATATCAACTTATCATATGCACAATATAGGTTATATATGCGGTGATATGAACAGCAGATGTGGTAACCTAATGGACTATGTTGAAGGACTTGATGCGTTACCACCACGAGAAACCATAGACTTTGTTAAAAATAGCTATGGACAACTTTTCATAGATTTTTTAATTAGTGCCAATTTCTGTATTGCAAATGGTAGACAAAATGTTATGAATGATTTTACTTGCATTTCAAGTAAAGGGGCTTCAGTTGTTGACTATTGTGTATACCCATATGAGCATGTAAATAGTGTATCAGAGTTTAAGGTGACACGTGCATCTGAGTTGGTGGAGGCAGCGGGGTGTGTCGGGTGTGTCAGTGGCCAGGCCATAACCAAGCTGGATCATTCGTTTTTATCATGGAGTGTGAAGCTGTCGTCTGGAAGTAAATATAATTATGTTCAGGAAAGTGAGACCGACCCTCTGCGTCTGTCTAAATATGATGTATCAAGTGTGCAGGACACGTTTATGAATTCAGCAAGTTCTCTACATTTACTGAATGAAACTATCAATAAACTGAACGCTTCTTTATGTCACCAATCGGACATTGATGCAGCCTACCATTACTTTACATGTGAAGTGAGAGAGGAGATGGATCGGACTCTACCTGAGAGAAATATAACTTTTACATGGGGACCTAACAAGAGGAGACGGATTAGGAAGAAAGCATGGTGGAATAATGGTCTTAATGTTTTGTGGGTTGACATGTGTAAAGCAGAACGTAAATGGTGTAAGTGTAAAACAGTCAGAAAACGCCATTTCCGTGAGTTATTCGTCGCAAAAAGAAATCTATTTGACAAGGAAACAAGAAAATGCAAACGAATCTACAACAAAGAGTGTTTGACTGAACTGGAAAGTTTATGTGAAGAAAACAGAAACGAATTCTGGAAGAAGATTGGCAAAATGGGTGTGGGGTACAACCGAATTCAAAACATTCCTATGGAAGTGAGGCTAGTTGACGGTAGTCTATGTGCTGATAGAGAGACTGTGCTTGACACCTGGAGAGATAAATATAGTGATTTGTTGAATGGTGAGATCCCCACAGGCTCCGATGATATGAACTCAGTTGATGAAAGTGAAGTTATAAATGACCAGGATACATCCGAGATGAATAAACCTTTTACCTATGAGGAAGTGTTTCAGGCGGTACGATCAGCAAGTAGAAAACAAGCTCCTGGATGTGATAATATCCCCACTGATGTATTGAAAAACACCAATTGTGTGAAGTTTCTTCATAAACTTTTTAACAAATGTTTTTTAAATGGAATTATGCCTACTGAGTGGACGAAGGGAATAATAAATCCCATCCCAAAATCATCAAGTGCGGACAAGTACGACCCGTTATCATACAGAGGGATATCGCTTACTAACTCAAGTTATAAACTGTATTGTTCTGTTTTAAATACCCGACTTTACAAGTATGCAGAAAATAATGACCTGATAGCAGACGAACATAATGGTTTCAGGAAAGGGCGGTCGACAGTAGAGCACTTATCATCACTCACATCTATAGTGGAGTCAAGAAAATCATCCAAGAAACCTACGTTTTTAGCTTTTATTGATTTTAAAAAGGCTTATGACACGATGAATAGAGACATTTTATGGACAAGATTATCACAAATAGGTCTGCACGGAAGGATATTCGTTGCTCTTCAATCCCTACATAAAAATGTGAAATCCTGCATAAGGATTAACGGACATCTCTCTCAGTGGTTCAATGTACAGTGTGGTCTTAAACAGGGTTGCCTTCTATCTCCTCTATTGTTTAACATGTACATTAATGATTTGCTCGTCACACTAAAGGGACTTGATATCGGTGTTCCAATAGATGGAGACAAGGTGTGTGTTCTAGCCTATGCAGACGATATAGTGATCTTGGCGGAGAATGAAGCGGACTTAAATCTACTTCTAGACTGTCTTAATAACTGGTGCTGTACAAACAAGATGTCCATCAATCAGGAGAAGTCGAAAATCATCCATTGTAGAAGCCAAGAAGCAACGAGAACTAATCAGGTTTTTCACTGTGGTAGTATACCCCTTGAAGTTACAGAAAGTTACAGTTACCTCGGACTCCTCATTACTGAGTTTTTAGACTATTCACGTATGGAGAAAGCTGTATCAAGTTCTGCGACACGCGCACTAGGTCTTCTCATCTCGAGATTCAAGGCGATTGGAGAAATGCATGTGGGTACATACACCAAAATGTACGACACAATGGTATGGTCTACCATCGAATACGGAGCAGCTATATGGGGAACAAGAAATCAATCATCAATAAAAACTATACAAAATCGTGCAATGAAGTTTTTTATGGGTCTTCGAAAATCAACTCCTAACGCTGCCGTGGAAGGGGATATGGGTTGGACACCGACACCTGTCAAGCTATGGGGAAGTGCAATACGTGTATATACAAGAATGAATAGCCTCAGCAGAAATCGCCTCACATATAAGATATTAGAGTGGACAAAGACACAAGCCAATAGAAAGAAAAACAACTGGATCAAAAGAATACGAAACAAACTGAAATCCCTCAACCTTTCGGATATAGAAGAATTTTCAAACGACGCGTACACTAAGCAGCCTGCAGCCAAGGTCAGGGAAGCAATGTATGAGCAGTATATCGAGGCCTGGAAGCAGACGATAACGTGTGTCCACAGTAAGACTGGCAAGGGAGGCAACAAGCTACGGCATTATTGCACTTTCAAGTCGGAGTTTACGGCTGAACCGTATATCACCGAAAGAATACCCAGACGTCACAGAAGAGCACTGTCGCTATTCAGATGTGGAGTTGCACCCTTACATGTTGAGACAGGCCGATACAATAACACACCATTGGAAGATAGAGTATGTTTTAACTGCAACGATTTAATTGAAAATGAAGCTCATGTACTTTTACACTGCCCCTTATACAAAAATGTTACCAAAAATATGTTATATTTATGTTCTACTTTGAATGTTAGTTTTAATAATATATCAGATGAGGAACAACTTGCATTTATTATGTCATGCCCATATATTTTTAGAGTTACTGCCAAAACCTGCATGGAAGTCTTAAATCTTAGAAAATCCCTTTTATATATTTAGCAAACTCTTTTTACCTTAACAGTCTACCTTTGGTTTTAATGATATATTATACTATATGTTATGTACACTTTATTTTTATTAAGGTCCTTTTATATGTATATATGTAGTCTCTCATAATCCCATGTGGGATGGCTCATCACTGTATATTTTATCGACTTGTATATAAACATTTGTATGAGGTGAGACTTTGTAATAAAATATCTGTCTGTCTGTCTGTCTGCTAACCAAAGTCCCCCCCCCCCTTCTCCCTCCTGTTCCACCCCTCCCTCCCCTGCTCCACCATCCACACTAATTGCGTCCAGTTAATTACCATTTGAGATCAAAGAGGCATCATTGATTGCCGGCTAGTCCGATTAACAAAATGTATATTATATGGGCTATTCTATTCGCTGAAAGCAGAGAAGGATATTAGTAAACGAAATTATTGAATAATTTTTTTTTTAAACAGGGTAAATAAGGATAAAATATACTTGTTTTAATGAAGGATGCACTGACTGTTAACAACAAAAACATTTTAATATTCATCTTACTATAATGTTATCTGATACATTACTTAACTTTTGATACGCATTTTCTTGACCAATCTGCACTGTGCATTTGAGCGTCCTTTTTATAAACAATTGGACAGCGAAGACTGGTATGTTTGAATCACAACAAATAGTCGAAGGCTTAAAATGAATTTTTGTAAGGAAAATTGCAAGACGCTTTCGGATGATACGCTATTATGTACTGAATATAACATCTCTGGAACAGAAAATAAGTATTTGTACATAGTTAACGAGAGTATAGACAGACAGACAGACAAATATTTTAATAAAGTCTCACCTCTTTGCATTAAAAACATTAATACAGGTAAACAAACATAGATTAAGAGCCACCCATTGAGGGTTATGAGAGACTAAAACAAAACAAAAATAATCATGGGCTACATACGATAAAGCGTAAAACATGTTAAAAGGTACCATATATTAAACTCTATATAAAACAAAGGATATACTGTGTCTTAACACATTACTGACTAAAAATACGGTACATGATGGGTACATGTATCTCGAGGTTGCAAAATATACTGTAAAAATTGTTTGGTCTTATTATTATATTTGTTTGGTTATTCTTAGTTGTTTTGTGTATCTTTACATTATTATTAATCATTCCGCGACCATTTGACTCAACCTCATAGTGTGGTGGTTTGCATGCGTAAGACACCGAGAGTTATGCCATGCTATGCAAAGTTAAAACTTGTAAATAAATAACTATTAAAACTTTGTTTTTAAGGCTTCAGTCTTTTACTTAAAATCCCCTTTACACCTTATCTTTTTATCACCTTGTATTTTAAATCATCGCATATATTCTGCTATTTATTATCTATTTATCTATAACTTGTATACAGTATATATGTGTTATTTTTTCTGACAGTGTGTCAAAAGCCAAAATTTGGCTGGTTGTTAACAGATTTTCGTTATATTATATAATGTTTTATCAAAGTGCTTGATTGACTTGTGACACTTAGATAAACTATTTCTGTCTGTCTGTCTATGCCAGCCGAAGTTAACATGCTCGTGGTTTAGGCCCGGCGGGGGAAAACCTACTGTCTATCTCTCACTATGTCTCTATTTCCCTCTTTCCCTTATCCTTTCCGTTCTCCCTGATCTGTCCACTCTCTTTTCGATGGATGCTTGTCATCCGCGTCTTTTGATAATTGAAATATTGTTCAAAACACGTTATACCCCAACTCACTCACTCTTTTCATCCACCAAACGACTGTAGTAATGAATCTGATAGTATTATTCAGATACAGTTATACCTTTTTCCTTGGCTTGTTTTGATTAACGTGCTGTATGTCATTCAAAGGTCATGTTTGACCTCCTCCATTCGCCTTCCTTTTTATATTTGTAAATTATTTGACCGTGACTTACCCCAACAACTGCCCCTTGCATAATGGCAGCATCAGTAGGCAACATTTTTTCTGACTAGATAATTTACAAAACAAAACATTCTGTGAATACTCAGTGTTATTTGAACAAAGTTAAAAGTCGTTTATTATAATCAGAATATAAATTGTAAACAGTATCCATTAAATAAACATTTGCCCATCGTTTAATGGGAACTAAAAACTAATAATTACGCCAACACCAAATACCGACATAAACTAGAATGTATCTTAAGTATGAGTTTTTGTATACAGTTCAACACAGTTTAGAATAAGTATTATGTAAACATGTCTTAGGACATAATTACGTCCCATACACCGCCCATACCAAAAAGTAAAACTGAAACTAGACGTCTTGAGAATAGTTTCTGAGCTATTATACCATCTATACAATCGGTGATATACCGAAATCCAATGGCGAATAGATGATACTTATTTGTACTTGATCTGTAAAATAGAGATTCAGGTTCAAACTTAAATGTTCATTATAATAAATACGTCACAATATTTACGATGGCATGATACACGAGACAGTACAGGTTTAGGAGTGCTGTCAATTTGATGTCTTTATACATAATTAAAGAAGCCAGACTGAATATATCAATATGCTTCCTTAGAGGTATAGCAACACGATAATAGTGTGCCATGTCCTTCAGAATGCGTATCTGCATCAAAAGAAGACCCTTGCATATAAATAGCAGGGTAGTCGTGTCACTTTATCATAATACACACCCTGATATACATAACGACCACAAATACACATCATTGCTCCCACTGTAATTGCTGGTAATTAAGTAAGAGAATCACTTGATGCAAAATACAAAAACTGGTATTGAATTAAAGTGATATTCAACAAATGTCTTTATTCAATTTGCATGTAGTTTGTATATTGTCAGATATAATGTGTGTAAGAAAGGATACTTTGAAAGATTATTCCCAAAGAAAAATGCAGGTAATGATAAGTCATATTTGATTAGTATTAAGAAAGAATATTATATTACGTGTTATTAGTGCTCATATTACAGAACAGTGAGCGCCCGTGATGGCTGCACCTGTGAAGAGCTCTGACTGAAATTGGGAATAATTCGAAAACCAATTGATGTGAACACCTGAAACTTGTTCCAGATGAGTATCATATTACTCACATGCCTAATTGTGATTTAGATGTGACTTTCATTATTGAATTATTCCATAAACTTTGTGAAAATGTAATGGATATTGTGTCATTCTCAACATTTCAAGCTTCACTTGGGTTATTGTTTCTAGTTGGGACTGATTGATCCATTGTTGTGTGCAGCCAGGCAATCAGCTTCAGCCACACTTGGTAATTGGTGTACAATGCATGTGGTCCCTCAGCTTGCCTGTACATTGTTGTTCACAATGCTTGTCTATTCAGCTGACGAGCTTTCCATGCAAAGACAGAAGCTTGCTATACCTCCCTCAACACTTCAAGTTTTAAGGTCAATGTCAATTTGCTGTGTGAAAAAGACCAGAAGAGGCTGTCGTGGTGGAAATAAAATAAAATATCCTGTCAATTTTACTCCTACCTTAAAGATTACAAAAACACATCTTGGACTGTTAAACACTAGATCTGTGAAAACTAACTCACTTTCAAATGATAAGCCCAACTCCATAAAAGATTTGGTATCTGACAAGAAACTTGATATACTGATTCTAACAGAAACATGGTTGAGAGGTGACTCCTCCGACCAAGTCACAATAAATAGCATTACACCACGTGGATTCAAACTCGCCCATACGGCTAGTACTGTAAAGCGGGGTGGCGGTGTTGCCATTATGTACAAGGACACTTTTAAATTCTCTAAAGTTGTCCCTCCACAAATCTTCCTATCGTTTGAAAATCAAATCATTAGACTGAAAAGTGACAACCATACATTGATTGTTTGTGCAATATATAGACCTCCCGGTAAACAGTGTCATGGAAAAGACTTTCTCACTGAGTTCGTTTGTTACCTGGAATTCCTGAACAGTGTCCCAGGTAAACTTCTTATATTTGGTGACTTCAAAATTCACGTTGATAACGTTGATCATCCTGATACAAAAAACTTTCTTGATATTCTTTCTTCTCATGGACTCGTTCAACATGTCTCTGTCCCAACACATGTTCGAGGGCACACTCTTGATCTCATCATCACCAGAGAAGAGGAACTTGACCTTGAAATCACAGGTGTTGATCATTCCGTTCAGTCTGACCATTTTGCTATCCTTGCAAGAGCAAACTTTTCTATACCCAGAAGACCAAGACAGGAACTATCATTCCGGAAATGGGACAGTATCAGTCGTCCAATTCTGAAGTCCGCTCTTTCCACAGGTCTACACGATTATTCTGAACTTCATGTTGAAGCATGTGTCCGTCATTATGACAGGGCAGTCCGTAAAGTCGTTGACGAACTTGCTCCTGTATCCAAACGTATCTTGACAGTTCATTCAAAAGAACCCTGGTACAATGACTCAATCCGGGCGGCAAAACAATGTCGACGACAGTTGGAAAGGCGAATGAGATCGTCTGATCTGACAGTTTTCAAAGAGATGCATTCTGCCCAGCGCAATGCCGTCAACAAACGTGTATATGATGCAAAGAAATCATTCTTTAACGACGCAATTGAAAACTATAATGGTCAAAAGGGTCTTCATAGACTGTGTGACAAACTTCTGTTCAAAACACTTGCAAAGCCCTTGCCAAACTTTTATTCTAAACCTGAAATGGTTAATTCCTTCTCAAAGTATTTCACTGACAAGATTGAAACTCTCCGTTCAAGTCTTGAAAATGGAACATTCAGATCGGTTTCCACAACACCTACCAGTTGCATTCCTGAGGGAATGAGATCACTGTCTTCATTTTCTCAGGTTCATGAGGATGAAATCAAGAAACTTATTTCCCAGTGTCCAATCAAATCATGCTCCTTGGACCCATTACCAACATGGCTCCTCAAGGACTGTTTGGACGAGAGTGCTCCTGTGTTGACTCACATTGTAAATCAATCCTTTATGGAATCATCTGTTCCTGCAGATTTTAAGAAAGCATTTGTGTCACCTCTGCTGAAAAAGCCACAACTGGATGCTGAGATTTTAAAGAACTATAGACCTGTATCAAATCTGTCATTTGCATCCAAATTGCTCGAACGCATTGTTGCTTCACAGCTTAACCAGCATCTGAGGAGTACTGGCCAATTGGAAATGCTACAGTCTGCGTACAGGAAAGGACACAACACTGAGACTGCTCTTATTCGAGTTCAGAATGATCTTCTCCAGGCTGTTGATAAAGATGGTGCAGCAGTACTCATACTCCTTGTTCTCTCCTCAGCATTTGATACCATCGATCAGAGAGTCCTTCTTCATACCCTGGAGAAGCGATTCGGTGTTACTGGAGACGCGCTACTCTGGCTCTCATCTTATCTATCAAACAGATACCAGGCAGTTTGTGTTGATGGTTGCAGCTCCGAAATGACAGAGCTCAAGTATGGTGTGCCTCAAGGCTCTGTACTTGGACCCATACTTTTCACACTGTACACTTCTCCACTTGGTAATATAACTAGAGCTCACAATTTCCACTTTCATCTGTACGCTGATGATACACAGCTGTATCTCTCTTTCAAGCCCAAGGACAGAACCTTAACTCACACTGCCTTCTCTAGAATTGCTGAGTGCACAGAAGCCATCAAGAATTGGATGACCAGTAACTTCTTAAAGTTAAATGAGGAGAAGACTGAGATGCTTGTCATTTCATCAAAAGCAATGAGATCAAAACTGACACTCCCCACCCTGAAGTTGTCATCTTGTGTGATTGACCCTAACAAAGAGGTTCGGAATCTTGGTGTCATGTTTGATTCCACGCTCAGTTCTGAATGCCACGTTAGTAGGGTATGCAAAAAGGCATACATGAATATCCGGAACATCGGTCAGATTCGACAATTCATAAACCACAAAGCCACAACTATGCTTATCCAAGCCTGTGTAATCTCGCATCTGGATTACTGCAACTCCCTCCTTCTAGGCCTGCCTAAACGACTCATCTTTAAACTTCAGAAAGTTCAAAACTCTGCTGCAAGACTAATCAAGAGGACCAGAAAATCTGAACACATAACTCCAATCCTGAAAGATCTCCACTGGCTGAAAGTTGATGACAGAATCAAGTTTAAGGTCTTGTGTCTGACATTCCGTGCTCTCCACTGCCATGCGCCAACATACATCTCTGAACTTATCCAGGAATACAAGCCAGAGAGAACTCTACGTTCTAGCGATCAGTGCCTTTTACAGCTTCGATCAGCTCGTACATCATTTGGCGAGAGAAGTTTCGAGATCTCTGCCCCAAAGTTATGGAACTCTCTCCCAATTGAAATGAGAAGTGTCCAGGATCTTGAAACATTCAAATCAGTTCTCAAGACCCACTTGTTTAAGATCTCCTACTGTTAGAACCATCTATTTCCAAAACAGTTCAGTGCCCATAAGCGCTTTTGAGCAGTTTTCTCAACTGGAAACAAGCGCTATATAAATTCATATATATTATTATTATTATCATTATTAGTTTAAATTTATTATTGTTATTTGTTTACCTTCTACATATTCCTTTTTAGCTCATCAGGTCTGAAAGACCCGATGGGCTTATGGCATGGCAAGGCGTCCGGCGTCCGTCCGTCCATCCGTCCATCCGTAAACTTTTCACTTTTTCGACTTCTTCTCCAGAACCAATGACTCGAGAGAGCTGAAATTTTATGTGCATACTCCTTGGCAAATGGGGATTCTAAATTCCAAATGGGGTCACAAGGGTCAAAACCTTAAAAATCTATTTTAATCTTCTTCTCCAGTTCCAAAAGGTCCAGAGTGCTGAAACATTGTGTGTAGACTCCTTGGGCACTGGAGATTCTAAATTGTAGGTTTTGTGACCCCATGACCCCAAATGAGGTCACAGGGGTGAAAACCTGAAAAAACCTTATTTCATCTTCTTCTCCAGTTCCAAAAAGTCCAGAGAGCTGAATAGTTGTGTGTAGACTCCTTGGGCACTGAAGATTCTAAATTGTAGGTTTGGGGTCACAGGGGTCACAGGGGTCAAAACCAAAAAAACCTAATTTCATCTTCTTCTCCAGTTCCAAAAGGTCTAGAGAGCTGAAAAGGTGTGTGTAGACTCCTTGGCCAACGGGGATTCTAAATTGTAGGTTTGGTGACCCCATGACCCCAAATAGGGTCACAGGGGTCAAAACCTAAAAAACCTAATTTCATCTTTTTCCCTAGTTCCAAAAGGTCCAGAGAGCTGAAAAGGTGTGTGTAGACTCCTTGGGCACTGGGGATTCTAAATTGTAGATTTTGTAACCCCATGACCCCAAATGAGGTCACAGGGGTCAAAACCTGAGAAACCTATTTTCATCTTCTTCTCCAGTTCCATAAGATCAATAGAGCTGAATAGTTGTTTGTAGACTCCTTGGGCACTGGATATTCTAAATTGTAGGTTTAGTGACCCTATGACCCCAAATGGGGTCACGTGGGTCAAAACCTGAAAAACCTAATTTCATCTTCTTCTCCAGTTCCAAAAGGTCTAGAGAGCTGAAAAGGTGTGTGTAGACTTCTTGGCCAACAGAGATTCTTAATTGTAGGTTTGGTGACCCCATGACCCCAAATGAGGTCACAGGGGTCAAAACCTAAAAAACCTAACTTCATCTTTTTCCCTAGTTCCAAAAGGTCCAGAGAGCTGGAAAGTTGTGTGTAGACTCCTTGGGCACTGGAGATTCTAAATTATAGATTTTGTGACCCCATGACCCCAAATGAGGTCACAGGGGTCAAAACCTGAGAAACCTATTTTCATCTTCTTCTCAAGTTCCAAAAGAGCAATAGAGCTGAATAGTTGTGTAGAGACTCCTGGGGCACTGGAGATTCTAAATTGTAGGTTTGGTGACCCCATGACCCCAAATGGGGTCACAGGGGTCAAAACCTGAAAAACCTAATTTAATCTTCTTCTCCAGTTCCAAAAGGTACAGAGAGCTGAATAGTTGTATGTGGACTCCTTGGGCACTGGAGATTCTAAATTGTAGGTTTGGTGACCCGATGACCCCAAATGGGGTCACAGGTAGTCAAGACCTGAAAAACCTATTTTCATCTTCTTCTCCAGTTCCAAAAGGTCTAGAGAGCTGAAAAGGTGTGTGTAGACTCCTTGGCCAACGGGGATTCTAAATTATAGGTTTGGTGACCCCATGACCCGAAATGGGGTCACAGGGGTCAAAACCTAAAAAAACTATTTTCATCTTCTTCTCCAGTTGCAAAAGGTCTAGAGAGCTGAAAAGGTGTGTGTAGACTCCTTTGCCAACGGGGATTCTAAATTGTACAGATCCTTGCAGAATTAGTTACCTGAAAACCGCGATCTGAATGCATTCTGAATGCATTCGACCGCGATCTGAATGCATTCTGATTGCATTCGACCGCAATCTTATTGCATTCTGAACGCGTTCGATCGCGATCAGAATGCATTCAGATCGCGGTCAACCGTAGACAGATTGTGATCACGGTCATTTGCGGTTTTTCGCGGTCTTTTGCGGTTATTCGCGGTCATTTGCTGTTTTTCGCGGTTATTCGCGTTCCTATGTGATGCGACCACGAAAATGTCTCTAACACTGATGACAACTAAAGTGTATTACATTGAATTTCCAAAGTACCACTCCACTTGGTGACTTAGAGTTATAAAAGTTTTACAACTTTGTTATCCACGGTTTGTAATATTCTCTTTGCTAAGAACGATATAGGCACTTGCCGTTTTAAATATTATGTAATTTATTGTTTTAAGCCATTAAGTCAGTAGTAGTGAGTTATATCTTCTTTGCCAGCATTTATCCTTAGCAATCTTTTACATTGTAAATCAGTCTTGTGTGTATGACTTGTGTGCTTCGATCAAGTAGATGACGTCATGAGTATGAATTGTGCGGGACGAATCAATAGATTTATTGGTATATCAGCATTCGATTGTATAACAAAATGTAAATCCGTCTTTGTACCGTTACTGAGGAGACCACAGTAAGATTTCCTTATACCATTGCTTGGTGAATGAAAACTGCAAAATTTTGAATTCAATTTGCAAATGTTTATTTTTCTATGAAAACCAACGAAGCGACAAGTTTCGAATCTTAGCGGTTTTATGCTAAGATTTGCTGATTCAACATTCTAATGGTAAATGAAATACACCAATATTAACATCTAATTGGCAAACAATGCTTTAAAAGTTAAGCCCGAAGTCATTCATGCTGATGAAGACAATTTGCATTTTCTGTACTATGTGAAGGTTTAAGAAATATTGGTTTGCGCTAGAGCCTTTTAGCAAACATTACACAATTTACCCGCACACCTACTAGAGTCAAATATCAACTTCAAGATATATGTGTCATTATTCAAATTTTAAATTGCTTCTGAAAATATCTTACAAATGTTTGAAAAGATCGATTAGTAAATGTTGTGATTGTTTTCAAATGAGCACATGATTTTCTAAAAATATTCACCATAAACAGTAATTGTTTTATCATTTCTAATGTTCTCATATCCGTTTATACACGTAAGTCTCAACGAATAGCACTAACGTGTTGTGTGTTCATTTTAGAATTTTGTCTGTCGGCCGTATTACGAAAGATTATAGTCCCTCATATAGTAACCTTCTTGTTCTAAACGATCAAGCATGAAACGCCGTCTTCAATATCAAACATAGTTAAAATAGTTATCATAGGTAGATTATACAAGCTAAACCTTTGTTTGAAAGTTTACCTTTAAATACAATCATACTGTTACCTACGAATTTGTCGATTTGTCAGTCAAATGATTCGCGTAGCTTTAGGGATATGTTTTCTACTTGACGAAACGTTATTGTAGTACGTTTTCCAAAACAATACACTGTCACTTGATTTTGTAAAATCATAATGATTCGTTCAGAAAGGCATTGTTGGCCTAAGCTGTCTTCATTTTTGAAAAAAAAATTGAGATTTGTCCCACTATCACCACTGTGTTATTGCACACTGGATGTAGAGAGGTGTATTTCGATGATTTGTTTATATTCTAGGGGTTAAATGGTTTTGTTTTATGATTTTTTTTCAAATTTAAATTTAACGTAGACAAGGGTAATTATAATAATGCCTTGAATGTGAACGTTATCAATGCATGTCAAGTAAATTTCTTTCTTTCTTTCCGCGTTACTCATTACAGGGGTCGGATTTTGAAGGGCATTTGTTCACATTGTTCAATCCTTCATAAAATATATGTTAAAATCTGATTCGTTCACACTAAAACCATTCTACCTTATTCTTTGTTTGTGTAAGTGTATTTTATTTGTATGTATGCTTCAATGACATCTATCTAATGCAATGAATGAAACAGTAAACATAACAGGAAATCTATTCAATTTCATTTCATTAGCCTGATGCCGGATTTTGCTTCGGGATATATCGATTAAAGAAACTGCCATTTAAGGCACAGAGAGTGCGTATTTTGGGTCAACGAAGACGAATTTTGTCGACACCAGTATTTAAGAAAGCAAACATAATTGTTACAGAAAGGTATGATTATCATTAAATCTATGTACATATATAATCTATCGGAATAAAGTCGTGACAATATACACTTTGATTAAGGTTTAATTCAACCTTTTATATCCCGTTAATGGAATACGCTAGATAAAACAAGTACTATTTTTTCAATGAAAAATAAACGAACCTGTTTATTGTCACCGTCGGAAGTGATAGTCTATGTCTATTATGCAAGACTCAGCTACCCGTATCTAAAATGTGCAACAAGCTCTGTGTATTGTGTCTCAGGTTCTTCCGACGATCGTGTGTTTGAAGCATATAGTTCGAAAGACTTTACAATAAGCATGCGATTTAACAACCTTTATTGACCATTGTTTAACTACGTTTCGATCGAAGGTTTTCGTTTTTTTGGTAAAGATGTGTATCTCAAATTGACAGATATAAAGGTGCAGATCCACGTTGAAAAATGATTGATAGGGTTCACGAAGTGATTCTAATGTTGTAGAGTTAACATAGTGCAGAATAGAAGTTAATTAAATTTATACATTATGGTACAGGTTTGCAGTACGTTTTTTTAAGAATATTACGAAAGCTCTATGGAAGCCAAGATAAAATTATCTTCGTCAATATCACAAGAATACAAATCTTATTCAAAAGGAATGTTCATTTAGATAAAAGTTACATTCGCTCATCAGTATGCAAAATACTATGCAATATAACATAGCGCCCATTTTCGACTCACAGCGTAGCTAACCCATAAAACAAAAAAAACTTGTTTAGAGAACAAGGCATATTACAGTTAATATACATACATACACATACACAGCCAAACTCCAGCTTAATATATATATATATATATGTATCATGCCAACTGCGGATCCGCCCCATCTTAAGATGGGACGCGTCCCAACTTGGGATTCCAAGTTGGGGCGTCCCATCTTGAGATGGGACGGGGGATATTAAAACATGTTAATAATATTCATATTTTATAATGAATTGTGTCAGTAAAACATGTTTTTAGATAATTTTGTTATATTCTTTTCACACTTACTAAGAAAATTTGATTTGATGTTCATTTACTTCACTTTCTCACTCGGTTTCATCTGTTATCGAGTACAAACGATTCAACACTACTCAAACAATTATTTAAAGTCACATTTGATTACTGATTGAATCACATTTGTTAAGAGACATAATTTAGACGGCAATTATTTTTATAAATTCTACTTTTTATACCTTTTACCTGTATGTTTTATGTAAATAATATATCTTTGTTTTTATACTGTAAAGTGTCTCGTAAGCCAAAAAATGGCTGGTTGTTAAGTATCTTTTATGACTCTTACATATGTTCTTAACTCTGTATACTTAACATGTGACACTATAATAAACTACATCTGTCTGTCTGTCTGTCATAACAAAATCAGATCGATGTAAAGATTTATATTTGGATAATAGTTTTCAGCTTTTTTCAAACGACCAATACACGCGTAGATCGAACAGCTGTAAACAGAGATAAGACCAAACGGCTCTACATGTCACAGAGACATCTATGTATCTTAGTTTCTTTACAAAAAGGTGGTATAAACTATTTACAATCAAAGATATGAATTTATTCTAATACATATCCAAGTTTTACAATACTAGTGATAAATTGCTTTTTAAAAAATATACAATTTAAAAAAACGTACCTGATGCAGAGAAATGAATAATCCATGTAAAAACCTTCTATAAGCAGAAATTAAGGTTCTCTCCATCGTTACAATGCAGCACTGATTAGACTGAATGTGTTAATGTGACAGCTTGGCGTGACAGGGGACGAATGATAGGGCACCAATTTGCCCACCGTAGGTAGTGTTAGGCTAAAACAACATACGGAGACACCATAAACCCATGTTGTTTTAACAATCTGTTATCTTGTTTATCTACTTGGCGACTTGGTTGATATCAAATGTAAAAAAATTAAAAGTTCCTATTATCGAAGTCTGGTTCTGGATGCGAGTTGCAATAGGTTGTAGAAGAGTATTTTTTTTAAGCTGTTGCGTGTTGTGTTTTGGTTTTAATGAGTTGTTGTATGAGTGGATCCTCCGAAGATGCAGCCCAGAAGTTTAGGGTGAGTTGGTCCCTTCTGATTTGGAGGGGAATTTCACCAGTTAGGGCCAGCAGAGCTTCGAGGGATGTGTTGTTTTGGGTGCGTGTAGCTGTTTTGAGTGCTTGGTATTGTATGCTATTTAGAGTTTTAATTAATGTAGGTTTAAGTGTGTTGTATATTGGTGCGCCATAGTCCAGTTTGGACCTAATTAATGAGGTGTAAAGTTGAAGTAATGTTTGCCTATTTGCTCCCCAGTTTGTACCGGAGATAGCTCTCAGAACATTAAGGTCCTTTGAGCATCTAGTTTTAAGCTCTTTGACGTGTGCATCCCATGAGAGATGTTGGTCAAAGATTAGCCCTAGGAATTTAGTTTGGGTTTGGAATTTAATTGGGTTATTTTGGAGGTAGAGTTTAGGAGAGGTTGGGCGCATGTTGTTGCGTTTAAATGCTACTCCAGTGGTTTTTTCCGCGTTTAATTTGAAGCCCCATTTGTTAGCCCAAAGGGTAACTTTATTTAGTGCGGTCTGGAGTAGGTTAGTAGCCGTTTGGAGGTTTTTACAACGTACCCAGAGGGCAGCGTCGTCTGCAAATTTGGAAGTATTTATTTTAGGGGAGATGCCTTCGAAAAGGTCATCCACCATTCTATTGAAGAGGGTGGGGCTGAGAATGCTGCCTTGTGGGGTGCCATTTTCTAAAAGAAAATTATCAGATTGCTGATTTTCGACCCCGACAGTTATTTGCCTATTGTGAAGGAAATCCTGGATGTAGTTAATTATATTGCCTGAGAGGCCTTTGGAAATGAGTTTAGTGATGAGGCCGTTATGCCACACCATGTCGAAAGCTTTAGAGAAATCCAGGAAGATTGCCAAAGTATATTGTTTGCGAATTTGGCCTACTTTGATGTCTTGCTCGAGGCGAGCAAGATTATTTAGGGTAGATCGACCCGGAGTGAAACCACTCTGGTCGTTATTTAGGGGATGGATATTCAGGTGGCTTTGGAGGCGATGTTTTACCATCCCCTCCATTACCTTGCAAAGGTTGGAAGTTAGATAGATTGGCCTATAGGAATTGGGGTCCCCGGGGGGTTTATTTGGTTTAGGGATATCAACTTACCCACCCAAAACACAATACACCATCCCATACCACCACTACCTACACCTAAAATCAACATGCATCTCACCAAAATCACCAACAAGCAAAACCCGCAACAAGCACAAGCCATCGCACAACAATACATACAGGACAACTGGCCCCATTGGTGCCACATATACACCGACGGGTCCAAGGACCCCAAGGCACGCACCACAAGTCTAGGGCTGCACATGCGGCTGCGGGCTGCACATGCGACACACCTACTCCCACCGGCTACCAAATGACCAATCTGTCTTTACGGCAGAACTCATGGCCATCTTGTTAGCCCTACAACAAAACTTCACCAAGCACCACAGCAAAATACTTATACTCACAGACTCACTCAGTGGGCTGCAAGCACTAAAAAATAAATCCACCAAAAACCGCGCAGGCATCATTTCTAAAATACTACACACCATAAACACACTCAACACCAAGGGCAATGCCATCAAACTCCTTTGGATACCCGCCCACGTCGGCATAATCGGAAACGAGAAAGCCGACCAAGCGGCCAAGGAGGGGCTCACCCTACCAACACCTACACTCCCACTATATCACTCCAAACAGGAGGCAAAAAGCATCACCAAACAACACGCCAAAGCTAAATGGCAACAACAATACCAACAATCCACTGTAGCCACCCACACTAAAACACTACTCCCTAAACCTCTCCGCAAGCAAATAATATATTCTAAAAACACCAATATAGATAGGGCTATCATTAAACTACAAACGGGGCATACCCGCCTCAACACGCATAAACATAAACAAAAACATATTGCATCACCCAACTGCCCACATTGCCAACACCCAGAAACAATACACCACATTATCACCCAATGCACACACTACTCTACACAACGCAAAACACTCAAGGCAACACTAGCAACAAGTGGCCTAAACCCCACCAACATACATCAAATATACTAAATCCACTAAATAAAACACACATACATCATGCCTTAGGCATATACCTCAAAGATACGGGCCTCCTGGCCCGTATCTAAAAACTAAAATACTCAACATCCCACAACACACCACACCTCTCCTCCGGTTGCGCATGGGTACAGGGAAGACGTGCATCGGCTGAGCTCCCGCAGCTCACGGAAAAATCCATGTCCATCCACGTTTACTGACTTGAATATGGGGTCAAAGTTTATGAAATAATTAAGAAAACTTGAAGATACATTTCTTGTACAGGTTTTTGTGAAAATACAATTTCTGACCAAATGTGTGGACTTTAGCATCTTTAACCACGTGAGTACAATTTCATATCAGTATGGGAAAAACACGAAGTTCCTCCCCCTCGTCGACACAAAGTATTGAAGAAATAATTCTACAATCCGAGAAAAGATTATCTTCACAAATTTCTGATGTCAAAAACGATTTAGGAACTCTTCGAAAAGAAATTAAGGAAGATATTTCAAAGTTGTCAGTGCGGGTAGATGACTTAGACAGCGGGCTTTCACATCAGGAAATAGAAATAGGTGAACTCAAACAACAAAACGCCGCGTTACAGCAACAACTAAAACACCACGTCACCCAGTATGAGAATAAATTACTTGTCAGAGAAATTAACGATAGAAAAGCAAACTTGCTATTCTATGGGATTCCAAAGGAAACGCGGGAAAATACGGAAAGGGTCCTACGTAAATTCATGGAGGAAGAGCTGAACTTATCATCTTCTCGCGTATCAGAGATATACTTTAAGAACGTTCATCGCCTCCCCAAGAAGCCTTATGCTGAAGATCCGAAACCCAATGCCCCCCCAGCTATAATTGCAGCTTTCCTGTGCATTCCCGACAGAGACGATATTTTCGAGGCAGGTCGTATCTTGAGAGGTAGCGGCAAATCCATTCAGACAGATTTGCCACCTAAATTGAAAAAACAGAGAGCTATTCTCGCTAGAAAAGCGCGCGAAATTCACGACAAAGAGAACCTCCACACCCGTGTGCGTCTGCTGGGTGTGGAGCATATTGTGGAGACTCGTGACCCTGGTAAGCCAGGCTCATCTTGGCAACGATATGACATTAATATCGATCACTATTTCAAGTGACTCGTTAAAAGAACTATGTCTGACAATAACATTTAAAGTGTGAAAATTGCTTGATATAGTAGTTATCTTTAAAAAAAAGATAACGTTTACTCTTTTTAGTTTCCTTTCGGCAAGAGGTTTGCTCGAACTAAACTGCTCAAACAGTGTTAAATGTTAAATTCATACCGGTCTCTTTTCTTATTTTTGTTTTGTATTCAATGATTTGTAGCTATTACTATATTTACTTTAGGTCGCCCTTATAGGTTACGTTTTTTTGTTTACAAGGATTCTCTATCGATGGGTGATCACTCATATTCATGTTTATGTTTATGAAAGACTCTCCTTATTTATGTGCGGTCGCTTTGAACACACATAAAATTACTTGTTCATAAATATACAATTACCTCAAATGAAAAGCCATGCTTTTATTTACAACCAATCTTACTTAAGGTCGAAGACCTTGAAAGCGAAAGTCATATGTAAATGAACAAATTTGTTTACTAATATGCTATCATCTTGAATGTTTTATGAAATTGTTTGTCTATCTATGAGTGATCAACTTGGAAGGTTAAGTCATGCTTGAAATTTGATTATGAAATTTTTGTTTGACATAGGCGTGATCAATTGAATGAAAAATTCTTTTGTAGAGACAGATTATTTTTTCATGAAACACAATAAGGCTTTGTTTCTGAAGATATATGTTGGTGCAACTACTTTGTAGGCACAAATCCATGACTTATCATTGTCTTTTGTTTGTAGTCTTTTTATAAATGTTTACTGTGTTTGACTACGATAAATTCCTTGGCCTACATTAAGACGTTGGCCGTAGTATTCTCTTACAGATATTATTCAGAATATTGAGAAATATATCTTATGTGTTTCATAATTATTTTTTTCGAATATTAAGTGGTCATGATAATACGCGTACGCGTACCAGATTGATAATTTAACAATTTCTATTGAAAAGAGTCATAATATTTCACCTACCTTATCGATGATAAAAAGTCACGTTTTCCTTTGATTTTAATCCATTAATACGCGTGTATTTTGTCCCAAATATGATATTTTTTATAACAATAATATCCATGTGGAAAATCACCACACCACAGTAGCTGGGGCCGACAGCACGTGCATCACGCGCATCTCCGAACTAAAAGCTCGTGTCGCATTACCGTATTTGTTCAAATAGGTGATTTTGACAATTATTTCAATACAAATTTGATGTGCTTTTGCAAAATTTCTGCTTTATTCATTGTGCTTATTATTATGTCATTATAATATCATGTTGATTTTTCCGGGAGTTGCGGTGAAACTCATTATTCTTTGGACTTATGTTATTTTATTTTATATTTTCTTTATATTTTGGAAGTTTCTTATTTGAAAATCAGGTATCTACAGGTAGGGTCATCTCTTTTGACATACTTTTCTTATGGTTGCTGAAAACACATTATATTTCATCTACTCATTATGGCTAATTTAAAAATAATAACCCACAATTGTAGGGGCCTACAAACCACTTTTAAAAGGAAAAAGGTTTTCAAATTCCTCAAAAGAAAAAGGGCAAATATATACTGTTTACAAGATGTCCACTTTACATCAAAACAAATTCAAACAGTTAAACAACAGTGGGGTAATAACCTATGCTATGTTAGTCCATATACAAGTAATGCAAGAGGAACAGCAATTCTATTCAATAATAATTTTGATTTCGAATTAATAGAAAAGAAATTTGATAAAGGAGGAAATTATGTTGCCCTTAAAATCAAGATAAAAGAAAAGACCTATACAATTATTACCATTTACGGCCCAAATAGAGACTCTCCAGATTTTTATAAACATATTGAAGAGCTTATCAAAAAATTTGATAGTGATGAAATATGCCTTTGTGGGGATTTTAACCTTGTAACAAACCCCAAAAGAGATACATTTAATTACAAAACTGTTAATAACCCAAAAGCTAGGGAAACAGTTTTAGAAATGATAGATTATTTTGATCTTAAAGACGCATGGAGAGAGCACAATATTGATTCGACTAGGTATACTTGGCGACAACCTACTCCATTAAAACAAGCTCGGCTTGATTTCTTTCTCTTGTCACATAACTTATTTTTATCTGTGGAGAAATGCGACATTACACCAAGCATCGATTCTGATCATTCAGTTGTCGAGCTATTTCTAAAATCTTACGAACTTCCACGTGGGAAGGGTTTTTGGAAGTTCAATAATTCATTATTGTATGATAAAAAATATGTTGATATGATAAAAGAAACTATAAAATCTACGCTAAAACAGTATGAAATCAATGAAAGTGGAACTATAAGTTACACAATTGACGATCAATTGCTGTTTGAAACTTTACTGTTAATGATCCGGGGTAAGACAATTTACTATTCTTCAACAAAAAAGAAAATACAAACTAAATTAGAAAAAGACTTAGAAACAGAACTAATGGATTTAGAATTAAATCTAGATGAAGAAGAAAACATAAACAACAAGGCTGTTATCCTTGAAAATATCAATGTTATAAAACTAAGGCTTGATGAAATCAAAAACAATAAAATACAAGGAATGCTTATAAGATCAAAAGCCACATGGATTGAAAAGGGAGAAAAACCGACAAAGTATTTTCTAAAATTAGAATCTAGAAATTTCCTTAACAAATCCTTTACAGAAATCGAAAAACCAGATGGATCAAAGCTTACCGATAATGAAAGTATAATAATTGAAACTAGAAATTACTATAAAAAACTTTACCAATCTGAAGATGTCCTCCCAATTGATCTAAATGAAATTTGCCAAACATATGATATACCTAAACTAAACGAAAATCAGAAACAGACTTTAGAAGGAAAACTGACCCTAAACGAATTAGCAATAGCACTTAAGGGCATGAAAAATGATAAAAGCCCTGGTCAAGACGGCTTTACATCGGAATTTTATAAGTTCTTTTGGAAAGACATAGGTATATTTTTACTTAACTCTTTAAATGCCGGTTATGAAAAAGGAAAACTTTCAACTTCACAAAAGCAAGGTTTAATTACTTGTATACCAAAGGGAAACAAACCAAAGAAATACCTAAAAAATTGGCGCCCTATCTCGCTTCTTAATTCTTCCTACAAAATTGGAGCAGCAGCAATTGCAAATCGAATTAAAAACATACTCCCTTCTATCATCCATGAAGATCAAAAAGGTTTTGTAAAAGATAGATATATAGGTGAGATAACAAGGTTGGTTTATGACATCATGGAACATACTGAAACTTTTCAAATTCCAGGATTATTACTCTTAATCGACTTTGAAAAAGCATTCGACTCCATCGATAGAAATTATCTTTGTAGCGTTCTAAAATTTTTCAATTTTGGTCAAAGCATTATTGACTGGATAACCACCTTCTATAATGACATCGAATCAAGAGTTTTGGTAAATGGATTTCCATCGTCACCCTTTAAAATTGAAAGAGGTTGTCGCCAAGGCGATCCGGTAGCGCCATATCTATTTATCCTCTCTGTTGAAATCTTAGGCATTCTCATTAGAAATAACGCAAACATAAAAGGGATAAACATTGGAAATATTGAATACCTATTGTCACAGTTTGCTGATGATACGTCACTTACACTTGACGGGTCAGAGAAATGTTTATATGCCGTATTACGAACTTTACAATTCTTTGCACGATTTTCTGGTTTAAAAGTTAATGTAGAAAAAACTAGGTTATTATGGATAGGTTCAAAAAAACGATCTCGTCTAAAACTTTGTAAAGATTGGAACTTTGATTGGTCACAAAATGATTTCAAACTATTAGGTATAAATTTCGGCATGGATATTGACCGCATGAGCCAAATAAATTATGAAGAAAAGTTCATCCAAATAAAACATTTAATGAATATTTGGTTAGCAAGAAATCTTACACCCTACGGAAGAAATACAGTCTTAAAATCCCTTCTTCTCCCCAAATTGAACCACCTTTTCTCTGCCTTACCTAGCCCACCTGACCCTGTTATTGATAAATTCCAGAAAGAGTGTTTCAAATTTATATGGAGAAATAAACCAGACAAAGTTAGAAGAGATACCGTCATTCTTAATCCGGAGCATGGGGGCCTTAAAGTTCCAGTTATCAAAAATATTATATCTTCGCAAAAGTTAAAATGGGTACAGAGATTACTAGGAACATCATCGAATTGGAAAAATTTACTAATGCATAGAATACGGTTTGAAAACCTTTTGTGGATTTCAGATAAAACATATATTGAAAATATAGTGATATCTTCAATTTCAAATCCATTTTGGATAGAGGTCTTTAAAGCTTGGTCAATTATTGTTAATAGATATAAACGAAATGTTAAAAGTAAGAATGATCTACTTACTCAAAGTATATGGAATAATGACTGTATAAAGGTTGGAAATAAGAGTATATTATACCAGACTTGGGTTGAAAAAGGTATTGTATTTGTTAATGATTTGTTAGATGAAAATGGAAGATTTTATTCCAAAGAAGAATTGTGTATTGTTTATTCTCTTAAAACCAACTTCCTTCATTATGAGGGTGTTAAACGTGCAGTTCAGTTTTATGCTAACTCAATAGGTATAGCTATATCCGACAGTAAGCTATGCAACCCTGTCTACCCTTTCACCATCAAATGTTTTAATACTCTCTTGGGTCATCAGAAAATATATGATATGTTACTTGACTCACGTTTTGTGAAACTCCCTTGCTATGATAAATGGGAACAGGTCACGGGTTCGCACTATACTGATTTAGATTGGGAATGTTTTAGCTCGATTGCAAATAAATGTACTCCTAGTACCGATCTCAGATGGCTACAATTTAGAATCATTCACAGAATACTACCAACGAAGGACTTTCTTTATAAATTGAAATACGTTGACACGTCAGTATGTACATTTTGTAACGAATCTGATGAAACCATTTATCATTTGTTCTGGGAGTGTAGCAAGGTGCAAAATATTTGGTGTGAACTTAAATTGTGGCTCAAAACTGTTGATGTACAACTAAGTTTAACGATTTCGCAGGTTTTATTTGGAGTGAAAGGAAAAAATAACTATTCTTTAAATGCTATTATTATATTAGTCAAGAGTATCATATACAACTGTAGTAAGAAAGGGTGTTCCCCAAATATCACATTTATAAAAGAACAGATAAGGCAATACTACAATATCACAAAATATATCTACATTAACCAAAGCCAGGAGGCATATTTTCTGAAGTTGTGGTCCATTTTACATATTTTATTTAGAACAAACGATTAATTACAAATTATTTGTATGAAAAATGTTTGTATGTATTTATCTATTATTCCGCATGTATATTGTGTATCAAATTTTTTCCTTATATGTGACAATGTATCCTGTACGTATACCTGAAAAAAAGTAATAAAAAAAAAAAAAAAAAAAAAAATATTGCATCACCCAACTGCCCACATTGCCAACACCCAGAAACAATACACCACATTATCACCCAATGCACACACTACTCTACACAACGCAAAACACTCAAGGCAACACTAGCAACAAGTGGCCTAAACCCCACCAACATACATCAAATATACTAAATCCACTAAATAATACACACATACATCATGCCTTAGGCATATACCTCAAAGATACGGGCCTCCTGGCCCGTATCTAAAAACTAAAATACTCAACATCCCACAACACACCACACCTCTCCTCCCCCTCCCAACCCCGCCCTCCTTCTCTCCCTTAACCTAGGCTCTACTACTATTCCAAATTTCTAAATTTCAAAATCCCACCCCTTTTTAGACCAGGCTCCCAAAAATATTTTCCCCCCTTTTAAGACCTGTTTATAAAGGCTGCGGCCCGAGCGTGACATCAGCATTCGCTGGAAAGCGCTCGTTAAACTCTTAATCTAAGTAAGTAAGTAAGTCTGGTTCCCCAATATTTTAGATATTTTCAACTAGTGCCAACTTAGAGTTTGAATATTCCATAGTAACTCATATCAATATACTAAAATCTTTCTTAACGGCGACAAATCTTTGTTACAGAGTATCAACGTATTCCTAACAATATCTGTCTATCATTTTATAAATGATGCCAACCGATTTTTAAAGCTCTTTCCTAAAGTTTGTACAAAATGTAAGGTAGACAAAGCTTGATATAAATTTGAGTTTAGTAAGATTAATTGCAAATGTATATTTCCACCAATGTACTTGATATCTAAATCGTTTTATGTTTGTTTCGGGAAAAGAATTTATCTTGGCACTTGCTGCCTGTTTGCTAATCCTTTTTTTCTTTTTGTAAATATATTCTGAATTTTGTGTAACACATGTTTTATGGAAATGTTAAAATAATAGTATTGAACTTACTAACCATTATATGATTACACATATTGCATATTTTCATACAATGAAATATGATACAATAAACAATGACAGTTTCAATATTTGACAAGTTGACAAGTTTCAATATCAAAATTTTATAAGCAATAACAATATGAATCATTTAGTCCTCTGAAGATATTACATTAGTACATGTATGTCAGCAAAAATAACTCTATAATTGTCAGTATATCAACAAAACTTCATTGATATGTATTTACATACCTAATGCCTTTTTTCGGGGGGACATGTTAAGTAGCATATTTAAAGATAACAAAACGATTAGTTAAGTAAACTTTCAGCTGTAAAACAACAATATTACACTGAAATGTAATTCTTCCCTCTCACCTACTCATCTTATTTGACTCAGTTGATCAACTTATTAGCAGTAACAACACATAACAGTTCTCTCATTTCAACGCTTTTAAAAAGCCTAGATAGACGCTTGTACATATAAAACAACCTTTTCATACTGATCAAAATCATATGATACCTCGGGTTAAGTAGAAAATAAATCATTTTTCTCAACTCTGTACCCTGGTTTGTGACAAAAAATCTTGTGAAGGTAAACAAAGTTTATTAATGAACTCAAAGTCAACAAACTCCGTTTATAATCTTCTTGTAGTATTGATAAGAAATGAGTTGAAATATTGTATTTCTAAATTAGCATGAAGAAATTGCCTTTGCAATATTGAATATCTTAACCGAATTATGTTGCAACTGTACATCGTATTGGTTTGTCATAGCTTTGTGTTGTATGTTTGATGGTTTCAAAATATAATTTTTATTGGCGCGGCATTAATATCAGCTTCCAGATTGCTTGCAAATCTATTTTCTTTTTTTGAAATGAATAAAATATGTTTAAACCATAATCTTCTTTTGTAAATCTTGGAAACTAAGTTCTTTTTTTTTTTAAATCTATTAAAAAGCCTGCTTTTTTCCCCATAAATAATCAATGGATGATGTTTTTGTTACTTTACATGATAATCGTTCTTTTTATGAAAAAAAAATTTTGAATACATTTAGTTTGGCAAAACAACTTTCATCGAATAACAATACAATACAATAACGAAAAAACATAAACTTTTGTTGTTGTTTTAGGTCAGTGATATTGCCGATAGGGGCCAATGCCTTGATAAATATGAATGATGATCATTGACTAAAACAACAAACGCTCGACGTGTACCTTTGTAGTGTTACAAGCATGCTCATGTACAATTGGTACCCATTGTTGTCACTAATTGGAAGGTGACATACAGGTATTAGTGTCATAACCGAACCGGATGTTTACCAAAATCCCTTCTTTCGGACATCCCCCCTCCACCCATCTCTGAACTACCAAGCAGGTATGTTTGCCATTTGCACCACGACACTGATCAGATCAGGTTCGATCGGAAATATGAGGAGACCTGACTGGATTTATTTACTGGACATCTTATAAGCAATGACGGAACACCACTTATAGGTTAGTTTTTGTGAATTATGTTTAAGAAACATAAAGTTTGGGATTCGAGTATCAAACACAATGAATATATTGAAATCTTGCTTAACGGAACGGTTTATGTGTAAGAAATTGAACTGAATACAAGGCATTAGCATTCTTGGTATTCACTTAGAGTGGGTTTTGAGTGTATAATTGAATATAATTTCTTTTATTTGCTGAACATGCTGTCACAATTAAAAATATTTAATGAGAATATAATGAAATAATTTATAAAATTTTGTATAAGAATTACTTTTGAAATCGTATTGTGCTATGATGCTCCGATGCAAGACTCGTATGCGATGAGTGATGGATTTAGCCAATAAGTCATGAAAATCAACATAAAATCAAAATGTCTTTCGAGGTCCTTAAAGCGCTTATCTAAATGATACATGATATCATGTTATTACTAAATTGAACATTAGAATAAGAATATTATGCACATGTTAAAGTATCCGCCGTCCCATCTCAAGATGGGACGCGATCCCAAGTTGGGATGATACATATATATGAAAAGTTGAATTGGTTCAAATGCAAGGTCACATATAGATTAAATATAACATACTTCACATAGTCGTTTGAAGAATCATTTTAATCCAATACTAGTATTTCGTCAATAGTATTGACTCATCAGGGATGAAACGATATGATCGTTAACATCGCATAACAAGCGTTTTTATAACAAAATATACGTACAATGTACAAGGATATATTGTAAATTATGCTAATCAGGTGACATCATGGTTCTTCCTTGTTGGTCTTCTGATTGACACAATCACTCTCTTATGAGTTTACCCCTTGAGCAATATGTTAATGTGACATAATCCCTTTTGTTTTTAAATAGCTCAATTGTAGTTAGAGATATATGTCAGTGATTTAAGGGTAATCACCTCATTGTTTATTTAGTGAGGGTCTATAGGTGTCAATGAAGGACTCTTCAAGTCGTAAAAGTGCATTTGAGACACTGCCCATGTTAGATTTATGAAATAATTTATAGAAGGGAAATATTTTGAAATCACCATTTGCACAAGAAGAAAGATGTTTATTTACAAATAAACAGCGGTATCTGCTATCGTTATTGTGTTGTCTGTGTAAGGTTACCCTATTTCTTAGGCATTCAGTTTTACCAATATAGGATTTTTTACACTTAGGGCACATTATTGCATAAATGACATTTTTTGAATTGCAATCAAAGTTAGATTTGAGATGGATAATTTACATATCTAAAGTCACGAAGGAAGCAATAAACATCCATGTAACAACAAATCTATTCCGTGTAACTTAAGTATTTCATCAGTATGTCAGTTTAACATTATAAAGTAATTCATAATATCAAATTTGAAAACATCCCTTACTATTTTTGGCGAGCGTGTCCGTATATAACCTCTCTAGTGACTCTCTGTCTACAGCCCTTGGTTTACCTAAAACGTTGCTTCTGTATTTCAGATGATATAAAGCCTATTTGAACGAAACATTGCAGAGCAACGACAGCGTAATTAAGAGCAAAAACCTCTTCTTATGAAAGAATCTATCTACCGACTCTTGATTTAGATTGCCGCTGCTTCGCGATCATTTTTCGCGAGCGGTTTTTTCGCGGTTATTTTGCGGTTTTTGCGGGGTTTTTTTCGTTTTTTTTGCGGTCATTTGCGATCAAAATACTGTCTGATCGCGGTCACACGCGATCAGAGTGCAATCTGAATGCATTCGACCGCGATGTGAGTGCAATCTGAATGCATTCGACCGCAATCAGAGTGCAATCTGAATGCATTCGACCGCGATCAGATTGCAATCTGAATGCATTCACTACAGGTAAAGATATATGCAACCCACTGTAGGTTTGGTGACCCCATGACGCCAAATGGGGTCACAGGGGTCAAAACCTAAAAAACCTAATTTAATCTTTTTCTCCAGTTCCAAAAGGTCTAGAGAGCTGAAAAAATGTGTGAAGACTCCTTGGACACTGGGGATTCTAAATTGTAGGTTTGGTGACCCCTTGACCCCAAATGGGGTTACAGGGGTCTAAACCTTAGAATCCTACTTTCATCTTCTTCTCCAGTTCCAAAAGGTCTTGATAGCTTAATAGTTGTGTGTAGACTCCTTGGCCAACAGGGATTCTAAATTGTAGGTTTGGTGACCCCATGACTCCAAATGGGGTCACAGGGGTCAAAACCTAAAAAACCTAATTTCATCTTTTTCCCTAGTTCCAAAAGGTCTAGAGAGCTGAAAAGGTGTGTGTAGACTCCTTTGCCAACGGGGATTCTAAATTGTAGGTTTGGTGACCCCATGACGCCAAATAGGGTCACAGGGGTCAAAACCTAAAAAACCTAATTTCATCTTTTTCTCCAGTTCCAAAAGGTGTAGAGAGCTGAAAAGGTGTGTGAAGACTCCTTGGACACTGGGGATAGCTTAATAGTTGTGTGTAGACTCCTTGGCCAACGGGGATTCTAAATTGTAGGTTCAGTGACCCCTTGACCCCAAATTGGCAATGGGCCTTTTTTATTTGATTGTGAATAACTTGGACATTGGGACAGGCTATCTTTCCTACACTGCCCATGACCCCATGGTCTAAATCACAACACCTATTTCTATCAAAAGTCTGATGAGCTACAGAGCCCATGGCTCTATTTTTGTAAACATGTTGTGACTGTAATAGTTGTATATTCAATGATCATACATAAACAAGTTGCAACGTTTCAATCATCATTTTGTTATGTAAAGCGGAAACAACACATGGTTTTGTATCCAATATCTATACTTTTGTAAACTATTGGACTGACTGATGTAACAGTTTTTGCAAGTCATGTCAAATAGATGTCTAAATACTAATTTTGACGCTCATGTCAGTGATTAACTACAGTTGACAAAACATTTGATAAGACGTTTTTTTGAAGATCTAATTGTATAATAAATCCAAAATAATATATAACTCGGCCAACTTGAAATATATTTTATATACACATTTTGATTTGTAATTAACATTTTAGGTTATCGAGCAAATTGTCAAGTCAATAATCATATTTCGTTTAATCTGCAACATCAATGCTTTATGATAGTGTGGAGTCAGATTCACTGAGTTATCTAAAATTTTACAAAGTTCCCCCTTTCCTGCCACGAGTTTGAATAAGTTAAGACTTCTGTTGTTCTACATTTAACCTTTGAATTTTGTTCTTTTGTCATACTTGCACTAGTAATTGTGATGAAAACGTTTGACAATGCCATTCAAACTCATGATATTAACGTCAAATTACCTATCTTTGAAGTTGTAAATGAATAATACCTTTTGCATATTGTTTTTGTAGAAGTAAAGAATGTTTTTAAGAATTTTCAATAATTTCCACTAGTTTCATATAGTTTAATATAATTTCCAAGAGTATCCTTCGTTTGGAAACTAGGGGTATACTCTGCATGAAATTATAGGAAACTGCCAGTTTCCTCTTGTATACTGTAGCTGAAATTCGGCATTTCCTTCTCATGAAACCTCATTAAACAACTCTATTTTCTCCAGTGCAACCTGTAACTGTCGGTGTGTCTGCTGTAATTAAGATTCCAAAATTACGGTGGAGTCAAAGCCCGGTCTTCGATCACAACCTGCTTATTGTCGCTAAACTGAACACAGAACAAAAAGTACTGGAATCCGTTTGCCGGATTCCTTCCGGATCCCACCGGATCCCTGCAAATTTGGAATACTGGGATCCGGTAACGGATACCCCAACGGATCCCAGATCCGGCCGGATTCCAACGGATACCTTAACGGATACCGACTTATAGGGATCCGGTGCCTGACACCCATTACCAGATCCTGTCTTATATCTAGAGTGGTCAAGAATTGAACAATGAAAGGTTCACATCTCTAGTAGAATTTATTTTTCATACTTGTTTAAAGACAATTTTTCCATTTTTTTAATACGGAATTGACTTTACAATTTAGGGTATTTACATTCATGACAAAAATAGAGCAATGGTCTCTGTAGCTAATCAGCCTTTGTATTGTTGATGTTCAAGACTTAGATTTATACCTGTTAGGTCTAAAAGACAAATACATAAATAAGATTGTCTAATATCAGTACATTAGACAAGATGCTTTATATAAAATTGGAATTAAATAAAAAAAACTAAATATTATTCCTTAAATCATGAAACAAATAGAAAGCAGATCCTTTTTACAAATTGCAGTAAGGGAGTAACTATATTTCTATTCTTATTCACACTTTCAGTCATAAAAATAAAATGATTATATTAGTTGTCAAATACAATTTATATATATAATTACCCTTTTATTTCTTGTAGAAATAGTTTCTGTAAGCACTAAAGGCACTTCAAACATCATTTCTAACCAACTTTCTACATCCAAGTACTGACTCTCAATTGCTGTCCACTCATCCCTAATTAACATCAACCAACCTGTGTGAATTCGCAAAGAAATCGCAATGATATCAGGTTTTCGCATGCCTGTCCCAAGCTACTCTGACCCAACTAATAATAAACTGCAGACTTAACGAGGTGGGTGATAGACTGTAACATTGCTAACAATTTTATGTTCAAATTTTGCTTCTTCATAAATTGTGATACTGACATGAACTTCAGCTTGTTTGAATCATCATTAGAACATGAATATGATTACATTGATCATTTCAATAAGCTTTCAAATAAACCCCTGCCAAACTTCAGGTTTAAAAATATTTCTCTATGTTGTTCCAAGTGAAAAAACTAAAAATATATTTGTTACTTGAAGCCTGACCTTGACATTCAACTAAACCAACCAAGTAAGTTGCAAATTAAAATTAAATTAAAGTCATAAATTAAATCAACAAGCAATTTAGATAGTGAATAAAAGTAACATTGTTATATTTTAAATCCCATTACAATTTCAACCTTTCTAAGCCTCTGTGCCGAATTCCTAGAAGAACTTATTATCATTCTAGATGAAATTACTATCATTGTCTTTCTAAACAATCGGCATTTAAAAAATTCCTTAGTAAGATATATGTCATCTCAACTGTTTTGTTGACGCCATAATGAGAGAAAAAGAGTTTTCAAATTCAATTTAACTTTTTAGTTTCAGAGAGCTAAGTACAGTATTGCATAATGGTAGTCAAGCTTGAACGCACAAGCTTGAGCATCCAGCACCTGTCAGCCTATTCACATATGTAACCTTGACTAGGTAATTAGATTGAAACAAACAAAGGATTTGCTTTTTGATTGTGAAGCTAATTCAGAGATTGTATGCTTCTGTAACAGGCAAACTATAAATATCCATTTGTATGGCCCTTATGGATGTTGCATTTATCTTCAGTCAAAGAGAAGCTAGACAAAACAATAAGTTTCAGATGTTTTGCAATGAAGATAAACTTTTTAGCACATCTTTTCATTGATTCATAACTATAAAGCATTGGACAGAGGGGAAAGTATTTTGTATCTTTGCATCTTTCCTTAATTTGCTTTGATAGGCTAAACTAGAAACAGTGCTGTTGATTGAGCAATGTTGATGGACTATCATTTTGAATCTTGTATGACCAGCATCTGATTGCATTGCAGACTGAGACAGGATTGAAGTAGCCAAAGTGTTACAGGTTACTGAAAGAAAGGGAAAAATGAATGAGACATTGGAGGCAGAGGGAACTCAAATCTAGTTAAAATTATTGGTGTAATATACACATTCATATTCAGTCAGACAAATATTTATATTTTCACAATATATGAACAAAGCTTGAGTGTTGTAATTTACAGATGTGCGTAGCAGTAGTATTTATTTAGTCTCTTGAGTTACATAAGATATCCCAAAAGTTAAAGTTTGGATTGAACTGTTCTTGTATTGTCAAAATACTCACATCTTGATACTGATCACCTGAGGTATCATGGTTGTCACTCCAAATTGGTCCATTGCCTTCCTCTTTAAACATGAAGGGGCCAGCATTTAACTGCATTCAACCTACCATCAACATGGAGTCATCCATTACTTGGTGCATCAATGCCTGCAATGAAAATAAAGAACAAGAACAAGTATTCATTCACAAAGTATAGTTAATTATTACTTCATTGATAATAATGAATTTGTTGTGAACAAATTATCTGGAAATAAATCACCCATATTAAAAAAAGACTTAGATGGAAAAAGAATTAATGAATTGATGAACAAATCAGTTTGAAGAAACATTGATTTTCATGAAATTCCTTAAAAAAGAAAATAATGAATCAAAAATGAAAAATAAAAATTATGTTGAAGAAAATAATTACTTAGTATCTATGTTGATACTCTGAAATATAAAATATAAAATGAAATAGTGCCTTTGTTGACAATAATTCTTTAATGAAAAATTGCTTGTACAGAAAATGCCTTTCATGGCAACAATTAAATTGACATAAAAATTGACATACAATAATTCAAATCACTTTTGTGTAAATATTTTCCTCCGTACATATAGAATTGTGCAGGAAATACAGGGTAAAGTTTCACATTCTACATTTTGAGCCTGGTGGCATAGTATCATAGTGATATAGTTAATGAAAGCAATGACAAGCTATTAGTCTTTCAAAGTCTTTTACTTCAAGAGAGCATAGTTGTCATCAAAATGACTTTAATATTGGTCATTATGTCAATAAGTCAATATAACACTTATTTGAAATATTTTTCCAAAGGCATTTTTTTCAATTAATATCATTATTTCATGATCTATTATTTCAAACCTAAGATGCTTGAGATTGATAGTTTGAATGGAACAGTTAATACAAATTGGATCAGTTAACTTGTGTGCAGGTTAGCGTCTCATAACCCCAGCATGCAGTGTATCTATTATTCCATGTAGGCAATAATCACTGTAGGCATTAGTAAACCTTACCTCCCATCACACATAACTATTTCCCTGTTGCTACAAGCAATTACTGAAAAGATCTAACAAGACATGGTCATAAATTTGTGTATTGAAGGAATACCCCAAATGGGTTCAATATACATGCAATTACTGGCAAACTAGTCAGATGTAAGGCCAGCAGGCCTAACGAGCTAGTGTATTCCAAAAAGTGGCTTGACAGACCAGTTGATTTGATTTTTATACAATCACATTTGGGTTATACAATTGTGCCATAAACATTGCTCGTCTGAATACTTATTACCTATTACCAGATGAATTTTATTATATTTTATCAATCACTACCTTTAAAGTGGATAGTAAAGCCCCTTTACCTTTTAGTAGTGGAAGAACATGTTTAATCTTATTATCCTTAACACGAAATGAGAGATGGTTTATTTCAATGAATAATAGAATAATCATTTAAGATCTACTCAACTTTCTTATTTAAAAAATGGAATATGTCTACTAAACTGACTCACCAAGATTTGATTCATCATAAGCTTTAATATAGTAAACATTGTTTGACAATAATGATCTTTGAGGTGAAAAACAATCCTTTGTGCCATAAATATAAAATTTTCCTTACAAAACTCAGATGTTTGATGCTAATTATTAATATTACACTTTAAGAATGTTTATATCTACTTTTAGGTTAGCCAGTTGAGAAAAAACTTACAGTCCCAGGTTTGATCCCATGCTTAGATTGATACATTTGTATATGTCTTTTAATGAAAAATTGCAATTTCAAAGAGTTCACTATAAAACTAACATTAATTTCAAAATACAAATTACTATTATATCATGTGTGCACAGCTGGACCTGCCAGTGTTAAAACTGAACATCCATTTTGCATGATAAACACCTCTGCATTTGCACACAAAAGATACTATGAGTTATCATGAAACAATAAAACTTTTCCCCATGGCTTCAAGTTGCGCAATTCTTCCTCACTGTCTAATCCAAACCTTGCCACTTCCCTGTCAATATTTGTGTTCTGAGATGAGGTGAGGTGAGCTGGTGTTTAACGCCGCTTTCAAGATTATTTCACTTATATCGCGGCTGATTGTATTATTGCAGGGAGAAAGCCTGCAACACAATTGTGGCTATGCATTGCGGTGAAACCTGCGAGAATCGGCTGGAACTAGCAAACCATGGGTGGTACCGCGCTGAATTTCAGTGTAGCATTGCACCCAAACCTGACTGCGTGTAGAACAGTTCTCTACTGCAGACAAAGTTGCCGAGCTCCTGACGGGATTCTAACCACGGACCTTCTGATCCGAAGCCGAAAGCCCTAACCACTGCGCTATCCCACCCTGTGTTTTGAGAGCAGTGTCCTAAATAACATAACATTTCTCATTGGATTATCAAGATTTGTTGCAGCAGCCTTGACAGCAGGATAAGAAAAGTTGGGGAAATAATGCAATGCCTATCTTAGCATGTCATTGGCGCAAGTCAGGCCCCCGTATGGGAAGATGACTTAAGTTTAAGAAAAGAACTAGTGTGTATTGATACACACAACACAACTTTCAAGTGCATATGGTGGCTGATTTCTGCCATTTGCATCTTTGCATTATCCAAGCCTACGGCAAAACAGCGAAATAGAAATGCAAATAGCAAAGATGCAAAGGGAAATAGGGAAGGTGCAATGCAAAATAGCGACACAAAAGTGCTTCGCGTCTTTACTACTTCGCGTCGCTACTTCGCATCGCCATTTCACATCGCCATTTGGCCATTTCGCATGGCTACTTTGCTATTTCGCTACAGGTTGGGATATCACGAAATAGCGAAGACGCGAATGGCAGAAATCAGCCACCATAGGTGTAACATTCACCACAAGCTGAAACCTTCCTGAATTCATAATGATACTGCACCATCTTTAGATTTTCATAGGTCATGCTACCTTGGCTCTTTGTCATTTTTAGTTTATCTATTTAACAGACAGCTTTTATCTTTTGAAAGATGAGTGATATGAGTTGGTTTTTAACGCCACTTTGTGGTGAAACCTGCGAGCATCGGCTGGAACTAGCGAACCATGGGTGGTACTGCACTGAATTTCAGTGTAGCATTGCACCCAAACCTGACTGCATGTAGAACAGTTCTCTACTGCAGACAAAGTTGCCGAGCCCCTGGCCGAAAACGCTAACCACTGCGCTATCCCGCCCCCTTTTGAAAGATGAAATGACCCTAAGCATATTGGAGGCCATTTTAATAGTTAGTATTCACTGTAACTGATAATTTTATGGTTTTATTTGCATTACAAAACAAAATTTGAGTGACTTTGAATCAACAAACATACCCAGCTCTTCAAATCGACATGTCCATTTCATGGCTTTGGAGTTGGACATTGGCCTAACTTGCTTTTTTCTGGAAACAAACTCACAGCAACACACTTGATCCTGATCCTGTGAATCCATGCTGCAATTGAACATATGTAATGGTGAATAATACAACAAAAAACACATCAATTTAATGAGAAGAACTTTCTGAATGGGAAAGTGTTTTTTAATTGTTCCAAGCCTTTTTCTAAAAAGAAATTGTGAAGCGTGAAGCACAATCAAGACTCATCGGAAGATGATATATCAAGGCAGTCCCCAATATGACTGAATTGCTTCATATGTATAAAAATCAATTGTGGGGTAAAACACACTATATAAAGCATTTTGTAATCAAGACTCATTAGATGATGATATATCCCCCGGCGGTCCCTCATATGACTGAATTGTTTTATACAAATATTTCACATAATTTGTTTTGCGAAATTTAACTAGAAAGTCGACTAAGATATTTGTATGCAGTTCAACCTCAATATAAACATGACCTACATTAAAAAGTGTGTGAACACCTTTCTCAGGCAATAAACTGTACAAAAAAAATCATACTCATACTTAACTACTTAATGACATTGAGGGAAGTGAAGTTGATATTTTTTCTCTAAAATTTTATGAAATATAACCTAGCAATATTAGTATGATTTTCTAAGTAAAAAACTGATTGGAGATATTAGCCAAATGTTTTATCTTTCTAGCCTTGTGTTGATTAAAGTGGGATGTTTTGTTTTTTTATTGACATAGGTTTAAGATGATAAAGATCTAAAGTTAGAGTGTGCATTCATCGCACATGAACCAAAGTTTAGTTAATCTGTTAATAGTAAAACTTGACCTTGTGGTATGTACCATCATGATTATGGGATGCGGTGATTTCGTAGACAAAACCATTTCGTAGACACGAAATCCGGTGACTTCGTAGACAAATCGAGCAGTGAATTCGCAGACAGGTTTTAAAATAGGATTAGAAGTAATAATAACAAACTTTTATTTATCAAGGATTCGAACACTAATAGGTTCGATAAGAGAAATGAAGTGAATAAAAACTATAAATAGTAAATTTTTTGTGTGATTTGAAACTATTAAAGTGTACCAATATTTATGTGTTGTTTTCAGTTCTTTTAGTTCTTGTTTGATCTTTTAATAAAATAAATTAAGATAAGTATGATTATATTTATCAACAACTACACAATCAACACCAGCATAGAGACGAGAAGACATCCGGGAAGATGAAAGACGATAAGTCACTGACATTAAAAACAAATAGCGCGGCTAATCCGCCGACAACATAATTATATGTCTAATGCTTTGCCTTTCGTTAAACTGAACTAAAATGAAAAAATATACCAATAATATATGAATGATTTCATGTATTATTTATAAATGAATAACTCGTGTCTGTTATTATTACTGATGCTACGTCATCTTCAATATCTGAAACAAATTTAATTATTACAAAGGTTCAAAATATGAAAATAATAACACCATACAGCAATTAAAGTTTTGTGTCTATTCTACGTAAAGCTAATAACATTCTACGTAGAGATAGCAACATTCTCGTAATCAATATCCAAGCAACATTCTCGTAATCAATATCCATGCAACAAGATATGAACTACTATAAAAGATAATAATAATTACAAATATTGGTCAATAGTGACTTAGAAATACAAATTTAATACTGTCTACGAAATCACTGTCTACGAAATTGTTTTGTCTACGAAATCCCCGTGTCTACGAAATGGTTTTGTCTACGAAATCACTGCAAGCCATGATTATAACAACTAACATGAAAACAGGTGACATCAAAGAAATATGTAAACATCTTCGACTACTTTCAAAAAGAATGTTACTCCAGCCTGAGGTATTGATAAATTTCTCACAGTGACAATAATCAAAAGTGTCTAATTCCAGAATCGGAATATCAAACATCATCTCTATTGATTTTATGAGGTTCCTAATTAGAGTTTAATAGACTCAGTATTGACGTTCATACACTTTATAACATCGTCGCGATTCATGACGATCAACAATCTGTCAGTTGGGTTAGGGCCTATAACCAGTGCCGGTATGAATAAATATTACTTACCTGATACATTTCCTTTACGTCAGTCTTCTGTCACACTGTAAGTTTGATGTCAGAATGATTAAAACATAGCTGGTATCAACTCGATTTCTTCTACAAGAAAACTTGGGGGACATGTTGACTTCCGTTGCACAAACTCCATAACAGCGCTAGCAACAAAACGTGCGAGGAGCTTGCCTTGCAATCTAAATCGCTCGGGCGTTTCAAGATCACGAAATATTTCTGATTGTTAGAATCCGAACTTTCTCGAGTTACCACAATTAATCAGTGTTATATAGACTTACACCAGTTTTTCTATCCTATGAATGTGCACGTTGTGTACACGTATAACAAAGACGAATTATCTTCCAGTTTTACAACTAAAACAAAAATATAGAACAGAATTACTGAAAAAACAACCTCCGACGATATATGCTATATATATATATGCAATATTCAATTATACTTAATAATGGATGAGAGCTGTGGTTTAATTCCTCATCAAAACTGTTAAAATATCAAAAATGTGTTTATGGTTTATGATATTTAGTCGCAGACGAAAAAGTTTCTCAAGAGACAAAATTATTAAAACGATTTCAAATAAATAAAACCTCTCCATCTCCTTCGGTAAGTGACATTACATGTTACGGTTGGCTGAGCATCGGGCTCGTACAGGAGAGAGCCTTTTCTCCGACCAAATTGCTTGTCAATATACAGGCGTTTTATTACCCCCAGTTCCCGATATGAGTGCGGCATGCAACCAAAGAAGTTTAATTGCATGAGGCTGTTAGATGTCATCAGAATTTATACCCACTATATATATTGCTAGAGGTTTCTTAATTGTTAATTTGAGTATCGAAATTAAATAATCGCCTGTAAAATGGATTTTGTCATATCTTTTGATCTGGTTTAAATGGAAGAGTTCCAAAAAATATAAGTAAATTGATAGAGAATCGAATAGCTATCGTTATACTTTTTTTAAAACTAGTTATCACTCAGGGTTGAGTATAAGAGTTTTAATATGATATCAAGATATGATATTATGATCAAATTGATATTAATCAACATACATCAAATTAGACTCGACCTCATGCAAAAGCGGAACGAACATACTTAGTTAACGGACACTAGCACATCCACCTGTTTAATTGTCAAAGTGACTTATGAATTAACCGACATGCAGGTGCCGTGTGCTTAAGTGAGTTCATTCAAGTGTGACGACCAGTGCGGAATATTGCACGGTTTTTAAGCAATTTAATTCTGCCTTGATCTTAAGATGTCGTTCTTACCTTCGCAAAATATAAGAAACGAAACACACATGAATGATATTCAAGAGCTTGTTCGATAAATTTTTGTGGTAAAGAATCTATTAGCGGTACGCAATTAATGTAAGGTGAGGAGCGCAGAGTTGCCACCCTTAGTAATTTTCTTGAAGTAAGGAAAACAATGTTTGTGAAACTGAGAATGGGTAATTTTAAAGCTCACCACTAAATGAGAAAAATGTATTGAACGTTGCTTTTTAAAATTTAATCTATTTTCAACGCCTGAAAGTCATTAATTACTAGTTCAGGCACACACATAGCTTTTATCATGAATGTGAGAATCATATTGTTGACATATTTTTGATCATCAATTGCATGACTATCTAGCTAAAGTTTCAATCTTCTAGGCTACTCTTCAGATGATCAGTGATAAAGGTTTTGTTGGTTTTGAAATAGTTTTGTTTAAGAAATTAAAAGAAATAGCTATAGGTAACACAAACCAGGATGATTTATTCTGTTTATAACAAGGAGACATATTAGAAAAACACATGAATGCAAATACTCACAATTAAGAAGTCATGTAGTAAATATACATTAGTTGGAGTTATAAAACATACATGTCGCCTCAAGTAATTGTTGAAAAAAAGACACAATTATTAATCAGTAGTATTGGAAATCAGTTTTAATTCATATTTATTCATTGTCTACAATGATATTGACCCAGTCAATCGATCACCAATTACTTATTGGTTAAATCAGAATTAATCAAATTTTTAAAGGATATTAGATTTTATAAGATGTACACTGTCCACAAATGTTTTACTGTTTCAGACTCCTAGTAAGCAGCTATAGGTGACTATGAAGCAGAGACAGAAAAAGAACATGGTCTTGTTTTCATAATCATTGCAGTTTATATGAATAATTTAGAACTGACAAGAAATGGAACATCACTGGACATGTATGTGTACAGTGGGTAAAACAATTTTGAAAAGCACAGAAGTCATATGTAACTGAATTCAAGTCTAATTTTGATTCACCAAAAAAATTAAATAAAGCTAGTATTAGCATGTGTCATTTTAAAAACAAATTAAGCAAAGTTTTGTTGAATTTAAAACAGAGCTGTGTGACTTGGTGCAGTATAAGATGATTTTTGAAACCCTGATACATGTATATGTCACAATTCATATGACACAGTGGCAGATAGTGCAAGTAAAATCAAACAGTTGGTAACTTTTCTTCCTTAAACCTATTAAGATAATTGAGTAGGTAATTCTTTATTTACCCTAAGAAATCATCAATTATTATTAATCTATTTTGCAAACAAATAAGGGTACTCAATCAATCATCAGTTGTAATCAATAATGGGAATACCAATACTTACATGAAAAATAAATCAAATGATAGTTGAAAACCTTTCATAGTTCAATTTTTGTCTATTCTAGCAAGAAGAAGAGATCCGTCGAGTATCCGGCACCGGATCCCTGTAATCTCAACTACTCGGTATCTGTTAAGGTATCCGGCCGGATCCGGGATCCGTTGAGGTATCCGGCACCGGATCCCAGTATACCAAATTTGTTGGGATCCGTTAAGGTATCCGTTGGAATCCGGCCGGATCTGGGATCCGTTGGGGTATCCGTTACCGGATCCCAGTATTCCAAATTTGCAGGGATCCGGTGGGATCCGGAAGGAATCCGGCAAACGGATTCCAGTACTTTTTGTCCTGTGGAAGGGAAAAGTATTGAGATGTTTACTTTTACAGCCACTAGTTAATTAACACCAATTATGTTGTTTCCTTATAGTTGGCCCCAACGACATACTCCCTGTCACTTTATTTTAAGATAATTCAGACAAGTTTAACAAATAAGTAAAGTCCCAAACGACGACATAAGGATTCGGCGCATTAAAGAGCCACTCTGTGATTTTCATAACATATTATTTGCCTTTGATACGAACCTAAATGTCATATGTGCTGATATAAAATCAAAACATCTTAACTTTCATGTCCACAAGACATTTTTATGACAAATACTGGTTTTCCATGAAAATCTAAAAACAGCCTGGTAAATGCACAGAGCTGTAGATATCACGTCCAATATACATGGATTGTAGTTATATAGCCTAAAAAACGCTATCAACTCCTAACTGCTCTCCTGCCTGTTTTCGATAAGTCTCCAAAATTACGATTGACTCTTTGACGCGCGCCACTGTCCGGTTTTCGATTATAATTGCGACATTCTACCTTCATACTGTCACTGTAAAAATCCCAATAAGCTTTATAAAGGGTCTTTTTGGTAACAGTCGATACTTCGCGGTCAAATGAAACCATTGATTAAGTTTGGCTTATATGACTCGAACAACTCGCGGAGTGGCTCTTTAAAACCACATTCATTACGCACATAGTGATGTTATCAATCTTCCTGAAAGTTTCATGAACATTGGCTGATGTGTCAAGCTATAGCAGTATGTTTCATCTGACCTAATCTTCTAATTAAACTGTGATTATTGATAATGTGAAAAAGCTGTGCTGCTTACATATATATATAATTACGAATTCGTCATGATAAACGTTTTTGTTTGTATTGTTATTACGCATTTTTAAAGAATCTAGTCTCTTAGTGTTTTTTGAAAAATTAGCCCATGTTACTTTTTGGAAAATTATTTTTTCCCGATTTTGATCGTTTATTGTGAAAGAAAATGACTGTTGGCGATCAATATTTTGACAGTTTCGTCATATACTTCGGGCATATACTGGTCTTACATTCCTGAAAAATTGGTCCAATTGTGAGATAGGTAGCTACATGTAGGTACGTGGGATTTAAGGGCGACGTTTGGGCCAGCAGATGACCTATATGCGCCCGGCATTAAAACATGGTTAAAAGTTATAAACGGTAATAGTGAAAGAGATTAACATGTTATATGCAATCATATTTGCCCGTACTTTGTATGAAATTTAAAAGGGCCCGAATATGTCACCGAATATCAAATTTTCAAGTTGGTGAAGGTGGTTGGTCTATCTGTCACAACGTCTTTATGATCTTCTCGGTGTTCATTATTCCCTTTACACTCATTTAAAAGTGAAATACAGTTTCTGGACAATTGTTTGAACAGCTATGACACATGAGAGATACATCCTTGTCCAGAATGTGTTTGTATGCATTGAGGCCACAATGGCCGAGTCGCAATCGAGGAAGGATGACTTCCTCTCTCCGGTTTCTACGCCGAAATGATTTTCAACTTTAGGACATAAGTTGTACATGTGTCTGGCTTTGGTGCATTGCCTTATTTACCACTGCAAAATAATCTTCGGTACTGGCCGTAATTCCACAATGTTGTTTTGTGAGAGCAGACTTGGCAAGGGGATCTGCTCTCTCGTTACCAACGAGACCAACGTGTGCAGGAGCATACAATTTCACAACTGATATGCAGTCGAACCTCGTTTATCAGGACCAAAGAATCAGTAAATACGATCGACTTGCGGTCATGCTTTTTTACCCAAAGCAAAGCTTTAAGAATTGCAGTTAATTCTGCTGCAAAACAGATATATGATCCTGCAGTCTATACATTTCTGATATATCGAGAGATGGTACATAAAACGCAGCACAAATACGCCCCTGATAATGGATCTTTCGAAGCATCTTTATAAATATGATGGAATCCTGGGTAGTTTGTGTCGATGAAGTCGTTTGAAAATTGCCTTGATAATGAGTGGGTTCATTTGTTTGTCAACCGCTGAGGCCAAGTCTACATTAGTTGGTAGTTGATAGGCAACATTTGCTAGATTGTAAGAGGTATTTAGTTTTAAATCTAGAATATTGCACTGTTGTGCTCGTTGTTGAACAGCTAAACCAAAAGGTAACTTCCTATGACTCCAGTCGCAAATGACATATTGTCAGTATGCATTTTTTAGTTATCTCCCTATGATTATGGCAAAGTCAGCCGACTTTGAAGACTTTCTGAGGGAACAATCATTTGACTTTCATGGAAGACCAGATCACCATCATTGGAGAGTTTCAGCTCTGATATCTTCAGAATAGATAAAGCAATTTGGCCGCGAAACTACGAATTCGCCATTATTACTTCTTTGCCTGCATTTCTATTGGTCATCGTTGTTTCAGGTCTCTAAGTGCATTTTGAGTAGTACAGTGCCTTTAACGCTTTATCCGATTTGGACCAAAAGCTTATTAGAGCTTCTTCTCATAAAGTTCTATCAGACTGCCAAGTTTACCTTTAGCTTTTTTTTTACTAAACCGTGTCCACAAAATCGGTGTTAAGAATATATGATGATAACAATAAAGGTGATATTAAATCACACCAATAACAATACGAATTCAGAAAAATTGCAAGTTGTGTAATATGCAAGTTTTAGTGACGAAATTCGAATACCTACTGAGTTCGAACTCTAATAAATTCACGAGAAAACAATGTCTAAGTTAAAATGCATGTAAAGTAATGAGATCTTGTGTGCAGGTAAATGTGAGTGAGTGAGTTATTGTTTAACGCCGCTTGGGCAATATTTCAGCCATTAGCGGCGTGCAGGTAAATGTATTGCTGTCACAACACATAGTGTAGCATTTACTCCCATATCTAATATTCACTGTAGGCGTAAGTAAATCTAACTCCAAACCCACGAGTGATAAATACTACTATTACACTATCACACCATGCCTCTAGAAGACAGCAAATGTGGGTCATCTGCACATATTTCATACACAGACGTCTTATTATCTCCTCGGGAAGGCGAGATAGGAGAGTGACATAGGGGTTTTGTGCATGTCTATATATATCGATGTGATCCAGTATCAATGATCAATCTACGAAATAAAGCGAGATGATTAATTTGCTAAACATTTTATTGAAAACCCAAAATGATAAAAGCGATGCCATCACCCTTTATGTGCTGGAAATGAAAGGAACTTAGCCTAATTATTGACATTTTGTGTGTACATTTACCTTTTTCAAAGTTTTTAACATATATTATTTTATATATTATAAGTGTATACGTTTAAGGAGATGGCCGTAACCTCTATTGCAGAAATAAAGTGTTAATCCGTGGATGGCCATGGTGAAAGAAGAACGTGTTTTGTTATCTATAATGCCTTAGAGGTTATTGCCGTAAACTCTTAAATAAATGAGTTTAGCATATTAAGACAGAAGATGAGAGTATAAATGAATTGTTTACATTAGTAGGGAATCTTATCTTCTTAAGAAGTGGATTATACTGATTAGCATTCTAATTTTGCCTACATCCTCTGTGAGAAGATAGGCTCGGGGGCCTCTGTACTTTCTTAGTGAAGAAAGATAGAAGCTTGCGTATTAAAGGCACAAAACAATTGTTGTAGGGAGTACATTTTAATTGTGGTTTTCAAAATGAAATACAAAAGTATGTAAGTTTGAATATTGAATGATATTCATAATTGAGTAGGGGAGTGTAAAAGATGGACATAATGGTTGTTATGGATGGTTTACAAAATAAGAATGTTCTCTCATAGCTTGAGTGAGAGGATTGTTATCTCGGGGGGGTGGGGGGGGGGGGGGGGGGGGTGTATTGGGCACCCATCTCCGGGAAGACAAGCCGTGCTGGCACATTGCTCACATTGCGTCCTACAGGAGGAATAAAACTCTTATTTTATACCTGCTTCGGATCTACTTATTGTCTAGACTTGTTGTTTTTGGTCATTCTCTCTTAGTGCTTTTCTTTAACCAGTCCTTGTCTTGTCTTGATTTATTATTTGTGCTTTAACTCTTATTTGTTCATCCTGTCTTAGTGCCTTTATTCGTTACTCTTGTCAAACCGGTCCTTGTCATGTCTTAATATATTTTTGTGTCTTAAACTCTTATTTTTGTGGTTGTCACGGCATCATTGTATGTAATCTTAATATATTTTTGTGTCTTAAACTCTTATTTTTGTGGTTGTCACGGCATCATTGTATGTAACACAAATGTCTTTACTGGGCCAATAAAGTCTTATCTTATCTTATCAGCTGGTCAAGGCCAACATCACCTATCCCCCAAAACAACCACAAACCATTGGTAAAGTGGTTGCATTTGTCGACCTACTATGCAACAAGGATCAACGTAAACTCTAATATCAATAAAGATAGCCACTTCTATAGTTCGATTACAGGCCGAAGATATTCATGTCGAAACTATAGTTGCAAATCGCGCAATGTAGTCTACCTACTCTCCTGCAGAAAATGCAAGAAGCAATATGTAGGTGAAACAAAAAGGGAATTCAAAACCCACATCACTGAACACTTTGCAGACATAATACACAAGAGGGACAAACCCGTAACCCTCCATTTCAATCTCCCTAACCACTCTGAAAGCGATTTATTCCATAAAATAATCGCCCAACTCAGACAAAACCCTGACTCAGAAAGAACCACTCAGTCCAGAAGATAAGATCGTTGGTTGAAACATTCCTTTTGTCTTTTCAAGTTATCATTTTCATCAATCAAAATTATCAATCCAACGTTTATTGAGCAAATGGTAAATTTGCGAGTCTAAAGTACCAATTTTCAACAAATGTTTACCTTGAGTGGTAATAGGTGAGGCGTTTCGTTTACCAGGCAAAAATTGTAATTTTTAAAAAAGTCAAAGCTCGTAACATTATTTACAATATCATATTACATATAAGATTATTCATACATTCTCTAAATCTTAAACATAAATGAACAAATAATAGCATGTCCTTATGATACACAAAGTAATTGATTATAATAAAACATACACTTTTATCGTGACAATTTTGACATGTATGTCGTTTTATGGATGGCAACACATGGAGTTATTGAATATGAACACAGTTATATAACCAGGATATCATGGAGATGAAGTCTCTTCATAGGGTTGCCATCCTAAAGTCAAGGTCGAGTTCATCAAGCTCAATCCTCTTTTTGTAATTCTTGTGTAACATAGACTTAATAAAGTCCGCTACCACCTTATTACCTACATCGGAGTCAACTTTTCGCCTGATTTCCTTCTTTGAAGCAAGGTTGCAAGGTGTTCTACCGTCGACTGTGGCTATAAGTGAGTTTCCTAACACCTCGTGTGGATTGGCCAGAATTGCTAGGAAGACCACACCGAGAGAGAATACGTCACACGAGGCAGTGTAGTGAGACGTCAGGACCTCTGGCGCGATAAAGAATTTTGTTCCCACGGCTGAATGCAGGTAGTAGGTTTGGTCGTAATAAAACGACCCAGACGAGGATTTGCTTGAGAACCGGGCCAAACCGAAATCGGAGAGTTTACAAAGCGGTCTCTGTTCACGGCTGGACGTGTGGATCATGATGTTATCTGGCTTGAGGTCTCTGTGGACGATGTTGTTATTGTGAAGATGGACGAGTCCGCTGAGCATGTCTCTCATGAAATCGTGGAGACGTCTGGTTTTAACCGATTTGTTGATGATGTAGTCGTTCAGAGTTCCCGTATTGCAGTAGTTCAGTACCAGGTACATGCTATTCTGCGTGAAGAAGTGATCCACCAGGGAAACAACGAACTTACATTTGGGGATGGATTCCTGAGCGTCAAGTTCACGCCGAATGTTGCTGCTGCTCGCGCGCGGGATTCGCTTCATCGCCAAGTATTTTCCGGTCCCGTTTCGTTTCACTTTGAACACTGTGCCAAATGCTCCACTACCCAATTCCTCATATATGTCGAAATCGCCAACTCTCAACATTTTCGACATTTTCAAAGCTTTCAGTTGAGTTTAGAGAAGGTACTTGCAGTGAGTGGGAGCCTGTGATGAGAGTGCGACAGAATACCTCGCTCGCGTTTATATAGGGTCAACTGAATCTATAACGTCACCACTCTATAAATAGTAAATATAAATAGCCACGTGCTGTATCGAGCAGAAAAACATCGGAAAATCCAAGGCTGTCAGCCGATCCTATACTGTCGTTTTATCATAAAAATAATTAGATTATGTAACACATAGAATGCCTTTTATTTTCGACTAGGCTAAAATTCATGAGATTGCTAAGAACAATTTTAATTGAGTAATGTTGAATCAATACTTAATACTATAGCACCTGTATCACCCATTTGAAAAATAAGACATATGGAATTCAGGGGCGTAGCTAGGGTTTTGAAGAATGTACTCATATTGCAGCGTCCGAGGCACCTAGGTGTGCTTTGCATCCATGTTGCTTTAATTCCATCTGTTATGTAGTGAGATTAAAAATAAGTTAGAATATGGGTTTTTAAGGAAATATTCAGTGTGTTTAGAATTAGGTTCAAATAGTGACATATTATTGAAAAGTAGCAAAGGTGTAGACAAAAGAATTATTAGAGCAGGTGATCAAGGTATGATACACATGCGCGTCCCTTAGTTATCAATCATGAGAAACACAAGTAAGGAATTTGTTGGGATATGCTTCTTGATTTATGGTCGTCCTAACAGTTCTGGTGTTTTGAAGCCATTAGAATGATAACAACATCTCTAATTTATAAATGTGAAGGTAATCTAAGATGTTGTCTATCTAATGCTCCCACTTGGACTTAAATGCATCTATGCATCTTTGATATCTGGCGTCACGAAGTACGTGAAAATATCCATTTCGTTCTCCTATCTTACATAAAGAGATTCAAAATGACTTTGGAAATGAGCATTTAAAGGGCGTCTTTTTTAGAAAACTTAAACATGTTTAAAAATGTTTCAAACTTGGGAAAATGTGTTCATATTTTGTACTTTCATACAAACCTAAATAGGTGGTGAGGTCAATTCGGAACTATCAAATAGTCATTCCCTAATATTTTAATCACCAATCTTTAAATAAAAAAAGCCTTGTGTTTGTGCAGATGCAAAAAATCACACGTCTATTTAAAAATAGTTATTAAACCTATAAAATTATATTTTAAACTGTACGTTTTCTTCTGTCTGCTTCTTAAATTATGCTTGACTATTTGGCATTTGGCGTACGCACTTGTGCAATTTTTAAAATAGCGACTATTTCTCCATTCTGTTAAGATGATACATTCAAAAACACTCGGTTATTCACTTTAAGATCACACCATTACAAAGGGTTTGACATTTGCATAAGGGACTCGAACCACGTAGACCGTGTCTTTTTAAGACGACTTAGGTTAGAGAGTTGCAAAAGGGCGATATCTAATAGGCCATTTGTGGGGTAAGTTGTTTATCGACATTCCTCGGGATAAGTAACTAAATTTTTTGAAAACACGCTTACCGAGAACAAACCACCAAATAAGGACATTTTGTAATTCTACAGCGTTGATTTGCTAAAATGCTAACCACGTGAGGATTGCTCTAATGTATTAATTACAAAATGTCGCTTTTTGTATCTATGTTCAGCTTCTATTTTCAATCAAACATACATTACAATATTTAAGTACGGTTTATATATTTCTTTTCATGTCTTTATTTTGTTCCTTCCTGAAATTTGGAAAGCAACAGTGTGTTCAATTGAGTACATTGCGTATAGGTAGCTACGCCTATGAAATTAAATGCTTAACCTTATCTGTGTCGTAAACGTATGGTACATGATGGATAGTGGTGACTAACTTTACCAGTTTTTCAGTCATGTGAGGTCGTTTTTTACATTTTAACTTACCTTGCCCAACGACAAATATAGGTAATTCTCAATATATATGAATGCATACGACCTTTGACCTTCTCAAATCCAAACTGAGGCTAAGGCCGCTTCCTTCTTCGTGCATAGCGTAATTGCAGCATTTCGACAGTAAAATTCGAGTATTTTTAATTTCCTTTGGCTAGAGACGAGTATATAAGCATGAATTAAAAAAAACTCAGGCAATTTCAGACATGAAAACATGTCGAGTGATAACAAGGGAAATTCACCTATTGATAGCTTCAAATATTTGTTTATTTATAATGGTATTCGCGGTAAATTCAAAGATATTTAACGGGAGTTTTGCATTCGCATTTCACAATTCGATATAGAGAATTTAACTCAGATTAGTGCAGGTAGTCATCAGAGAATGAGAAATCAAAATCTAAAAATTAAGGACAGAGGGTGAAATTACTAAATTAGATGAAAACAATAGCGAGGTTAACGAGTTGAATACGGGAAAGAACGTTGAAGGGAATAATGTAATTGAATTCTATGATATAACGCCAGATTGTGAGAAGGTTTAAAATATAAACAGGATGAATTAGTTTCAGTAGAAGATTTGAGGGTGAGATTACAATCTGAGAATAATGAAAGCGAAAAGGATAATGAAAATGATGAGAAAGAGGATATTTTAATTAATATGGTTGAGGAGTTTCCAAAATGTAGAAGGAGCACAGGCAGTGGAATTAAAGAAGTTCTAATGTCTGCATGTATAGTTTATTTGGAAAGTACAGATCACATATGTCCAGAGATTTTTTTACAGATGACAATTACATAGCACACGGGGATGGCGTGACTTTGTAGTGACATACGGAATTAGGAATTATTTTGGTCAGGATGGTTTAATATAAATTATTGACACAGTTGTTCCGGGGCGTATCAATGGATCGGAAAGTTTGTGTAATAGACTAGAAAAGATTGAATATGATTTATGCAGCCATCATGATGAGTTACAGGGAGACAGAACACAGAGGAGACACACTGAGACCGCACGACGACCCACGGTGGGGCAAATACAACTTCAGCACCAATATCAAAAGATGAATAAGAACAGAAATCAGGAGACGGATGCTGGTTACGGGATACTTGTTCAGAGAAACTCAGGGAATATTGCCAGGTTAATGTGAATTCACGGAGTTTTTTCAAGTGCGACATGGGTGAGTTTAAATCATTTCACAATCTTGTGTGTCTTGCATATAATGTTATCAATTATGGGAAATTGATCATTTTGTAAATAGTCCACCAGCCAGGCAAGGAAAATAGAAAATATGCTCACCCCAAAAGCTAGAAAATATATAAGTGGATAAAATGCTTCTCTTTACACTCAGGTATATGATTAAAATGGATGTCAAGTTTGGAAGTGGTGCATAATTATTTTTTTTACCCTTAAAGTTTTATGTGTGAAGTCCTCACACCATACTGAGATATGTAATTAGTTGTGTGGAAGCATCTACCACTTGAGTTATCTCCCTTATTTGATTTTGACCTTTGTTTACAAGATGGCGGTTTGCCTAGCCCCAGGACTAATGTTTATTTAGCTTCAGTGCACATTTGGGTGTGTTGGAAATGAACATAGATGAAACAATTCACTCCAGTCAAGATCAGCAATTGCAAAGGTGAGTAACTGCTTTGTTTTTTTCAGCTAAATATCATTGAAAAAAGGTTTTGACATTTCCACTGGTTGAGTCAATAGGATTATAAGATTGACTAGATCTGTCATATGTTAGAGATATATGTCTACATTTCCTATGTTAAAAGAAAAAAATATACATGATACACAGGGTTTAACTGAACTCTAAACGCAAATTTTTATGTCTTCTCACAAAAGCAAAATTGTTTTGACTTGTTTGAGACACACCAGGGGCCCTTTATGGGATGGGTATTTTGAAAATGTATTGTGTTTATTGTAAGCGTAAGTAGTTAAACTTTTTTTCACATTTTTGTTAATGATACTAATGTAACTCCGTGTAATATTCATATAAGGATTCCAATGGTTAGAATGTTTATAAAAATTAATAGCCTTGTATTAATTACACCTTAAATGGGCCCCACCATTACATTCCAAAGACTATAGGCACATGCTACTTCAAAACAACAAGTTATACTAGCTGAACTCATGAGGTGAACAACACACACTAACTAATGTGTTAGAATCAATAAGTAAATAATATTTGTTCATGTTAATTTTTAGTGTTCATAATCAATAGTATTAATTTATAAATCATTTATCTAATATATCATTCAGTGAATTTTTCAGATGTATAATTAGATGAATAAAATGGTTTAGAATTGATATCATGATTATTATGTTATTTATTATAATAATTAATTTTATAACTGGACCAACTGGTATATTATCATTTATGTTGTTTTTGCTGATAATGGTATTTTTCAATAGTTTTGTTTTGAACATGTAATTTAATAAGATATTCTTTCTGTATAAAGGTTTATCTAAAATGATTCTTATACACAATGATTACCTGTGTAATATCTTGTGTTAAATAATTATTTGACCATGATAATTTTTTATTAATTAAATTTTGGAAATGATTTTTATACAAAGATATTTATAATTATTACAATGAAGATATGTTTGAAAATACTAATAGCATTAAAATTAGGCTTGTAACATGACCCTCCCGGTACGATACCGTTCACGATATTAGGGTGACGATACTATACATATCAAAATACATATCTTTCATTTAAATTGCGGAAGAGACTGTGGTTGCAGGTTAAACTGTGAACGACAAGTAAATTATAATAAGTTTTAATTCAGAAGTGATCAATATTGAAAAATAAATGTATCGAAACTGTTCATGTAAAAAGTATCGTGTATAGTATCGGCGCTGAAAATGTATCAATCCATCGATACATTTGTGTATCATGACACCCTTAATTAAAATGTTACAAACCTAAACAGAAAGGTACGTTCCTGAAGAAAACTTCTTTCTCGTCAATAAAGAAATAAAATAAAAGTTATTTTAGATGAAATAGATGAATCGAATGGGATATTGTCACATGTGAACATCAAAAAGATTAAAATCTCACTTGAACAATACCAAAAGAAGTTTTAATTCAGAAGTGATCAATATTGAAAAATAAATGTATCGAAACTGTTCATGTAAAAAGTTTTCATACACTCAGACTCGTATCGTGTATATATAGTATCGGCGCTGAAAATGTATCAATCCATCGATACATTTGTGTATCATGACACCCTTAATTAAAATGTTACAAACCTAAACAGTTTGTGTGTACTTTATCAGGTATTAGAAAATTAATAATGAGAATACCTATGAAATTAACACTGTTGTAATGAGTATGACTAATTATATGAACAATATTCACTCTAAAATATTCATAATTTTTGTCATTCAATTTCAGATGAATTTAACTCAACTAGACCCCATAGAACTACAGAAAACCCATCATCGAATCTTAACTACTGTTAACTATGTCAAACTGAAAAACAAGAAGGTCAAAGAATTCCTTATGGCAAAGGTAAAATATCATTTCAAAGAGCGCTAAAGGAGCAAAATCATGCTTACAATCAACAACTGTTGTCAACTTGCATTTTAACAATTGATGGAAACACTATTACCTGATCTTACACAAGGGAGTGCCTTTGACATGAACGAAATTCTTGAACGAAATCAAACATTTCTAATCAAACATCTTCCAGAAGATACAGTATCTATCATTCTCAAAACATAAACTGAAGGCAAAGATTGAAGCTCAGTGTGGGGATTTGATCGTTTTTATATGGATTTCTACAACAAGACCCGAGCTTGTAATAAGTCATACAGTGTTGATACAAGATACAATCAACAGATTTGCCAGCTCTCATGAGTCTCCACTGGACACCCCAAATGAAAAGGCCAAGCAAACTTTCAATCCAAGCTCAATACTTCTTGACGCTGCAAATTACCTACGATTCTACAGACATTCCATCAGCTATAATAAAGTTCCAAGATTTGATGCCAAGTGAGCAGACATCTTGTTTGATCAGGAGGTCACAGTACCATCAAACTTCAACACTTCAACATAGTCAGTCATGAATGCTAAACACCATGATGTTGTAAAAATGGTACCGTACTAGACAGCAACACTTGATTCAGGCACCTTTAGCAGTTTTGTCAGCCAATGGAAGAATACAATGTCCAGCTGAAATATAACTTGAATGTCCACCTATGGCAGGGAAAAGGCCAGGAGTACAACATCTAACTTGGGAAAGTTGATATATCCTAGTTCACAACATGAGAGCTATAGATGATGCCCTATTTCTTATCAAAGGCTTTCCATTCAGGATTTGTCATGCTGAATTCACTCCTCTGAAGAATTCGAAGAAACCATCTTGGACTGTATATCATGCGACAATGACAACCAACACCAACATCCAGCAGACTAACATTGGATACTGTCCCATGATTCCTTCCTCTGTAGTAGATTTCAATACAGTCTATACTATGAGGAAAACATTTCAGCGCATGTTCCTTGCTCTTAAACAAGAGTGGACAATGGTAACATATGATGTGGCCATTTACAGTAAAGCACAGATAATAAAGTGAAAGTCTTCGCAGGAATTTCAGGAGGATGAGTTAGATATGGGAGGTTTTCATAGAGCAATGAACTTCATTGGCAATATTGGGCATATCATGAAAGCTAGTGGATTTTAAGATATTCTTCTGGAGTCAAACCTTTATGCACCTGCAGTTGTAAATCAACTCATGAAATGAAACGCCTACAACCGAGATGTAAGAGTTTACAAAATAAGTAATAAATTGAGAATTTGCCTTTGTGAAGTCATTAGTTTAATTTGTTTTTATTTAATTCCTTGTTTAATTTTACATAGGATCATGTCAGTATTAAATATCAACAGCATGAAAATGCTAGATCATATATACAGAAATCCACGGTCTGAATGATGAACAAGCCTCCCTCGAAGCCAAATTACAATTGTAATGTAAGTTATATAACTAAATCATGTCAATAATGTAAAGAATCCACTAATGAAAACATATTCTCTTATCTGTGGTATCACTGAGTGTAAAAAGTTCCTCTGAAAACATTAAAATACTTTTTTCAGAAAAAATACAGTTTTCTTTATATTTTTTTAGGTTTTTACCCAAAATACACTATTTATGGGGTGAACAAATAAAATTATTTACTTTCAGAATATACACTCATGTATACTGTATAGTTCAATATGCTAAAACAATCAATTCTAGAATCATAATCAAATTTATAAAATAAAACACTCTTTTCCTGGATTTTTCGAGTTTTTGGCAAAAAAAGCCTTTTTTTTAGAAAATTGCACCACTCCAAAACTTGACATCCCCCTGGATTATGAAATAGAGGTATAATGAAGGCTAAAAATGCATAAATAGTTTTTCTAGCCGATGGGGTGAGCAAACTCCTTAATTAGAGCCCTTTTTTAGTTTGGCTGGTGGACTATTAGTAATTTTCTTCTTTTACACATGTAGACAATTCTCTTTAACTTCACTACACTGGCCAATATACACAATACATGTGAACTTTAGGCTATTGCATGCTTTCTATACATAATGTTTATATCGTTGTACAAATCTAAAGTATCTCCCTATAGATGGAAAGGTTTTCCCCGGTTTTTATATTGCATGTGTACAGCTACATGTCGATAGTGCAAAGATAGAATAATGCACGAAGCAATCATAAAATAACCGTGAATAGGAAATCTTATACTAATCGAAAGGTTAATTGTATTTAAGTCCACGCATTTTCTATGAATATCTCTAAAAAGTAGTAAATCTGTCTTGAATACTTTTTAATGCATAGAAACGCTACCCGTAATGCCAGTTCCAGATGCCGGTGATCACGTCCAGATCATTCCAGGACTGCGTCTCCACGTTAGCAGGGGATTTAACAATGACGATCCGTTCTGACACAAACGATCACCCAATACCATCGTATCCGAGACAATTCAGTATTCCATTAATAAGCAAACAATCCCAGTCGTTCATTTACATGTCAAACATTGAAACAAATAGGTTTTCTTTATGGTTGAAATGAAATATATTTTATTTGGAAGTTCTAGAAAAATGCTAACATCCAAGATTACAAAAAAATTATAAAGACTGTAGTGTTTGGTACTACAAAATATGTCAACAACACTAACGCAGAAGGTCTTGGTCTCTGATCTGTAAGATAGGATTAATTTTATGCTGCACACTCCATTAGTAATCAAGATGTTTAATGTGACGCTCAAAGATTTTAGGTGTATATATATTAAAAGAATATTTTATTTTGATTTTAACAGGATATCCCTATTTGATGTTTTTTTAAAAATTAAAATTACATATAACACGATGAACATTTGTATGTTCCATAAAGGAAGGTTAATATGACTTATACGACAAATGTGAACCTCCACTCCTAGGCAGCGTCAGGGACCACACCATTATAGCTGACGAAGACATATATGTTTCTTCTTTTACTGCTTGATAATTTGTATAAGATTGTTACTGAGATAGAGAGAATCATTAAAAAGATGAGACACACGAGATTAACACACTGTCTCTGAAATGTTAATTCTTTAAAATGATTACTGAATTATTCTTTCAAAATCTAAACTTGCTTATCCACAGGTAGAGCTTTGGACTTTGGTTTCCACTAAAAGAAAGCATATGCTAAACTCTATGTTTGGGATGAATAAATTCGTTTTCACATTTGGCTCGTTCTCTTCATAGGTGTAATACAAGTTAGTAATACTAATGGTAGTAATAATTATCATAGACTGAGTGTGCGCGTCCCCATATGCCCCCCCCCCCCCCCCCCCCCCCCCCCCCCATGCGCACAATGACCTAATTTATTCTAGTAACCGGTATCTGCTAAGTATAAGCTGTATGAGAAGGACACATTATTTATTAGCTGATGTTATTTCTAACAGGAAGTTCATATGCCTTGCATTCATGAATAACAAGCTATATGAATGTCAATAACAGCTACATGTAAGTAGGCATGAAACGTGTGTTGCATAACCAAAAAAAGCCATATATTCTATCAGCTCTGTCTTCGTAATTGTGCACGGTAAGTTAAAGAGTGATAGACAACCTCACGTGACTGCAGATTAAACTTGTAAAGTTAGTCATCGCTTTCTATTTATGTACCTTACGTTTACGGCACAGATAATTCTATGCATCAGATTTCATATATCTTATTTCCAAATTTGTGATAGATGCTAATATATTTGGTGTTGATTCAACATTACTCACTTATCGTTGGCAGTCTGATGAATTTTATCTCCAGTCGAAAATCAAAGGCATTCTATATATTACATAATCTAAGTATTTTTCATGATGAACGTTCTAGAGCTGTCAGAAAACGACACGTATACGAGCAGCTGAAACTCTTGGATTTTCCGATGTTGAGCTGCATGATACAACGCATGGATTTTCCAGACTATTTATAGAGCGGTGACGTGGAAGGTTGACCCTATATAAGCGCTAGCGGGGCATTCTCCCGCGCTCTAACAGGCTCCCACTCACAGCATACACACTCTATAGATTCAACTGAAGACTTTGAAAATGTCAAGCGTTGGAGATTTCGACATATATGATGAATTAGGAAGTGGAGCATTTGGCACAGTGTTCAAAGTGAAACGAAACGGTACCGGCATATATTTGGCGATGAAGCGGATCCCGCTCACGAGGGGCAGTAACGTTGAGCGTGAACTTGACTCTCAGGAATCCATCCCCACTTGTAGATTCGTCGTTTCACTGGTGGATTACTTCTTCACGCGGAATAATATGTACCTGGTACTAGACTACTGCAATACGGGAACTCTGAACGACTACATCCTTGACAACAGGGTACACATTCGACGTCTCCACGCCTTCATGAGAGACATGCTCAGCGGGCTCGTCCATCTTCACGACAACGACATCGTACACAGAGACCTCAAGCCAGATAACATCATGCTCCACACGTCCACACGTGGAAGGAGACCGATTTGCAAACTCTCCGATTTCGGTTTAGCCCGATTCTCAGGCAATTCCTTATCTGCGTCGTATTACGACCAAGAGTACTACCTCCAGTCAGCCGTGGGAACAAGATTCTTTATCGCGCCCGAGGTCCTGACAGAGCATTATACAGACTCGTGTGATGTGTTCTCTCTCGGTGTTGTCTTCCTGGCTATTCTGGCTAATCCACACGAGGAGTATGGAGACTCACTTGTAGCCACTGTTGACGGTAGAACACCATGCTACCTTGCATCAAACAAGCAAATCAGGCGAAAAGTTGACTCCGATGTAGGTAATATGGCAGTAGCGGACTGTATCAAGTCTATGTTACAGAAGGATTACAAAAGGAGGATTGAGCTTGATGAACTCGAGTTGAACTTTAGGATGGCAACCCTGTGAAGAAACTTCATCTTCATGAGATCCTGGTTATATAACTTTGTTCATATTCAATAACTCCATGTGTTGTCATCGATTAAACGACATATATGTCATGATTATCATAAAAGTGTATTATTATCATATTCAATAACGTTGTAAACCAAAAGTTATTATTTGTTCTATTATGTTAAGGTTAAGAGAATGCATTCATTGACATTGACGAGAATATCCATACAACGATATGTATTGAATTTTAAATGGTTGTTTTATTGTATATTTTGATAATATTTGTAAATATGTAATGACTTGTTAATTACGTTATGTCCTTACAAGTTCATGCGAGGACAGCCAGTGTTGACAAACGTTGACGTCTTTTTATACTTGTCATGTTGCCAGGAAGCCGAAAAGCTTCAATGGATTTGCAAATGACTTCCTTATAATGTTTATTTTTGTATAAATAAATCTTCTATTTTATAAATGATTATTATTACTTGTGTTAAAACAGTACAAACTGTAAAACCAGACTTTAAGAAATACTGTTAAACTTTGACTTTTAAAATACTTATAATTTTGGCTAGGTAACGATACGACTAAAGGTAAACATTTGTTGAAAATTGGTATTGATGAAAATGATAGTTGATGTGATCAGAGGAAAACTTCATCTATAGCGTTTATGTTGATGGTGTTGATTTCTTGACGAAAAGCTCATTCGAACATCGTATACAAAATTCGAAAGTCATTATTAGTGTTATATGAAAGTAAACAATTAAACATGCATAACATGTTTGGAAAGATAACTCCTAACCATTACCTAACCTAACCATGCATATCTCCACAGTTGTGATTTATCAGTCGTCATGACATTGTGTATACTTACGTTCACAAGAAATATCACAATATTTTGAACAGTCAAATCATAACACTTCTTCCACATAATTTTGAACCTGAACGTATAAATTAAGATAAAGGTAATGGTGGACACACAAAATATCAGTAAAAAGGCTATGTTCCTTTCAATTCCAGCACATAAAGGGTGCTGGTATCGCTTTTTTCATTTGGGTTTTTTTAAGAAAATGTTTACCAAATAAATCATTTCACTTTAATTTGTAGAGTGATCATTGATATTGGATCATATCGGTATATATAGACATGCACAAATCCCATATGTCACTCTCCTATCTCGCCTTCCCGAGGAGATAACAATACATCAATATGTGCAGATTCCCCACGTTTGCTGTCTTCTAGTGACATTGTGTGATAATGTAATAGTAGTATATATCACTTGTGGGTTTGGTTAGATTTACTTACAGCCTACAGTGGATATTAGATACGGGAGTAAATGCTACACAATGTGTTGCGACAGTGATACGCTTGCCTGCATACAAGATCCCATTAGCTAACATGCATTTTAACTTGTAAATTTTTTTTCTCGTGAATTTTTTAGAGTTGGAACATAGTAGGTATTCACACCTTGTCACTAAAACTAACATACTACACAACGTTCCACAAGTGGTATCGTAACAGAAGTAAAATATGAATATAGATATATTCATTCTTTAAATACCTCCTCATTAGCATCGTTTACTTAAAGAGCCACTCCGTGATTTTCATAACATATCATTTACCTTTGATACAAGCCTAAATGTCATATGTGGTGAAATAAAATCAAAACATCTTAACTTTTCATGTCCACAAGACATATATATGACAAATACTGGTTTTCCATGAAAATCTAAAAACAGCCTTAAAAATGCACAGAGGTGTAGATATCACGTCCAGTATACAGGGATACTAGTAATATAACCTAACAAACGCTATCAACTCCTAACTGCCCTCTTTGCTGTTTTAGGTAAGTCTCCAAAATTACATTTGACTATTTGACGCGCCCCACTGTCCGGTTTTCGATCATAATTGCGACGTTTCACCTTCATATTGTCACTGTAAAAAACCCAATAAGCTTTAAAATGTGTCTTTTTGGCAACAGTCGATACTTCGCGATCAAATAACACAATTGATTAAGTTTGGCATATATGACTCCAACAACTCACGGAGTGGCTCTTTAACAATTCATGGATTTCTTTTTCAATTCATATTTCATATTATAATTAATAAATTGGTACATCTAGATAAATATTGGTTCTTCTGGCGAGTTCTTATAAATGCTACACAGGATTACAGAATTACTCGATATAATATATACCGGACAAATAAATAAAGGAACGATATTATCAATTTTGTGATTAATATTTCATTTTGTGCTCAATTTATAGATATGTCAATATCAATAATTTCAGAATTGTCAAATATCCCTTGTTATTTTTGTCCAGTATATAAGCGAATCAAAGCTCTTTAGATTGTTAATTTGTAACAACTACATTATATTAAGGAGGACAAATACACTCAGCTGGTTGGACGAACAACAAGCTAGAGAGCTCATCAACTGTGTCTCGAGGTACTACGTACGACTCTGGTTTAAGTAGAGATAAGCACAACAGGAGAGGGGGCTGATTGAAACATTTCTTTGAGACTTTTACGAAGTTGCAGAAAATATGGGCTGCGTACCCCCGATTGTGCGACAGTGGACAAGTGTATTCAGAGTCTACAAAAAGATGGGATGGATGTAGACAGTCTATGTTTAAACGTGTTTAAATGGGCGAATACAAAAGCTTAACGGAACCGCCAAAACTGGAATATCCGTGTACATAAGAAATTACAATCTCTTAAATTAGAACATTTTATCCTTATTGAAAACCCAATTCATTTTAATCATATCACATCTGAAATAACAGGCATGTTACTGAAACGTTTTAAAGAAGAACGATAGGCATCGGCGGAGAGGCCTAACAGTAAACGAGGTGACGGAGGCAACAAACTACGAATCTAAAACGCTTTCAAACATCAGTATGGAGTAGAGCCCTATCTCCAGAGTTCCCTCCCCTTTACGTATCAACGTGCCCTAGTCCAGTCTAGATGGGGTGTTGCCCCTCTACATGCCGAGACTAGGAGATGTACCGCTAGCAAAACGAGTTTGTTTTATCTGTGATCAGAGCGTTGAGGATGAATGTCATGTGATACTTCGTTGCCCTATGTATAATGATCTTAGAGAGGTTATTTTAGCCAAATGTAATAGTATCTGTGATAATTTTGACTCTTATAGCGCATGTATATATATAGGTAAAAAGGTGAAAGGTCGCACGTGAAAAAATGAAATATTTCAGACGACACTTGCTGTAGATATGCTGTAGAAAAGACTTTAAAACAAGTTGAAATGCGACGCATCCAGTCATAATTAAAATGATATCTACAGCAAGTGTCGTCTGAAGTATTTAATTTTTTTTTCAAATATATATATCAAGCTATAGCTTGGAACAATTAAAAGTTGAATTGATTCAAGGGTAAGGTCACATATAGATTAAACATACTTCACATAGTCGTTTGCAGAAACATTTTAATCCGATACTAGTATTTCGTCAATAGTAATGACTCATCAGGAATAAAACGATAAATCGCTAACAATAAACAATGAGATGATTAACCTTAAATCAGTAACTTATAACTCTAACTACAATTTAGCTATTTAAAACAAAAGAGATTATGTCACATTAACATATTGCTCAAGGGGTGAACTCATAAGAGAGTGATTGTGACAGTCAGAAGACCAACAAGGAAGGTGTGGGTGTGTGTGTGTGTGTGGGTGTGTGTGTGTGTGTGTGTGTGTGTGGGTGAGAGAGAGAGAGAGAGAGAGAGAGAGAGAGAGAGAGAGAGAGAGAGAGAGAGAGAGAGAGAGAGAGAGAGAGAGAGAGAGAGAGAGAGAGAGAGAGAGAGAGAGAGAGAGAGAGAGAGAGAGAGAGAGAGAGAGAGAGAGCAGTACATGCGACGATAACATTCTTTTGTAGAGCGGCAACAGTCTCTCTAGGTCGGTGATAAGAGCAGGCTAAAACATCGAAATATCCTACCCGACGTTTCAGTGTGTTGTAAAAATGCACAATTTACGACTTGTTTGCCTCTTACTCACAACTATACTATCCCAAAAAAAGTTACGCATAGGTGATTTTTCATAACTGAAATCGAAATAATTTTATTTGTATTATTTTTATTGTCCAAAAAACTAATGATATTGATGATACTGACAAGTTGCTTTCGTTTTCTTTTCCAAAAATGGATCTTGGAACTTTGGTGAACATTTTAAGGATAAATAAAAAACGTTTCGCCACAACGCAACACGTGCAATTACGCACGTGAAACTTTTGTGGAAAATGCACGCAGTTTGTGGCTAGTAAAAGGGATACCCATTTGGATTTGCCACTTGTTTTGAGATTGATTATAAGACAATCCATAGTGCCACGTCTTGACGCTGCTACAAGAAACATCACCATCGCAAGACTTCAAGCTGAAGAGTCTCAATATTCGGTGGCAAGACGTCTCATTCTTAGCAAGAGCACCATTTCAAGACTTTTCGCCAGGTTCGTCCTGACCAAAACGACAAATGACCGTCCTCGTTCAGGCAGGCCACGTGTCACCACACCAGCTCAAGATTGCTACATCCGGGGCATCCATTTGCGTTATCGCACAACTACTGCCGAGAGTACTGCAGGAAACAAACCAGGACTGAGAAGAATTTCAAGCCAGACTTTACGGAACAGGTTGAGGGAGCATGGATTGATAGCCAGGTGACCCTACGTTGGCAACGTTCTACGTCGTCAACACCGTGTCAATCGACTTTGTTGGTGTAACAAAGTGGGTGGAATCTTCGCAACTAGCGCCGAGTTTGGTTCGGTGATGAATCCAGGTTCCTATTGCGGAGGCGAGATGGTAGAAACCGTGTTTACTGACGTCGAAACGAACGTTTTGCCCCTTTCTGTGTTCTTGAGGTGGACAGATTTGGTGGAAGCAGCGTTATGATGTGAGCAGCGATATCCTACACTGGTCGCACCAGTATAATCCACGTTCAGGGAAGTTTGACGGCCGTACGCTACAGAGACAACATCTTGCAGCCACACCTCCTGCCCGTTACTGACGTCCAACGTGAACTGTTCCAGGAGGACAACGCCAGGCTAGATACTGCACGAGTCACTAGGGATTTCCTCGCCAGAAACAACATTAATCAGTTCCAATGGCCGTCTCGTTACCACGATTTGAACCCAATTGAGCATCTTTGGGATGAATTTGATAGACGTCTTCGTCAGCGTCAACAACAGCCACAAACTCTACAAGAACTGGCTCTATTTGTTCAGCAAGAATGGCAGACGATTCCAAAACCAACCATATAGCATCTAATCCAGTCGATGCCAAGGCGGGTGAGAACTGTCATCAACGCACAAATTGGCCACAACAGATACTGACTTTAAGCGGACGTCTGTGAAATATTGTGAAAGCCATTTATATGTTTTTACGTAATTTTGTTACTTGATATCACCTCAAATCTTATGTAAAAATTCACACTTTTAAGTTCATTCCCTTTGAATTTATATGCGTTTGAAAATACGACAATTTCTCTTAACAAATCTGGCTATGCGTTTCTTTTTTTGGATAGTATACATCCATAGTGACAGGTCTGTATCGGTTTTATGTATTCTGTGTCTATACTCTTTCATCAATCATAATGTGTATGTGAAAGTGACAAACATGTAAATGTGGGCTTATGAATCATATGCCACAAATAAATGTACACTGTGTTGACTGTGTTAAAATTCTGTTTTCTGTATATTACCAGTAATATTACATTTCCTCCACTTCGACTATCCAAGTGTTAAATCGATATTGCTTCAGTAAACGCACATACAGGTAATGAATAAATTATAACAGCAATATCACACAGCTGAAACTTTTGTGTTGAATCATAATGTGATTTCAACATAAAGGCATGAAATGTGATGAAAGGACATTTTTAAAAGCATCGGCCTACATGTATATAGTGAAATAAGCCTTTTTATGTTTGTACATGTATTGACTAGAAAATGTCACTTCGACATTTGAGCAATTCTCGCCCACTGTAGCATATTGCTACGCCTGCTGACCATGTTAAGTCATGAAAACTAGGTTAAAGCTCTGGAACCACGATAATAATTGAAAAAAACCCATACAAACAATCACGAGACTGCAGTAAGAGTTTCTTTTTCTACACAGGAAGTGGGTGCACTGTGTCGACCCTGACTGCGTATGACAGCCCTCGAACTTTTCTTCAACTTGGTATCCAATTAAATTCCCTCCGTGAGTAGTTTGATAGTCCTGTTTCATGACTGTGTATATAAAGGAGCCTTTAATACAGTCTAGTTCCTCATACAGCAAGTCTAGATTGACTGAATACACATATGAAATAAGGAGCCCAAAAAATAGATTATGGATGAAGGAACATCTAATTATTAAAAGTTTTCAAAGACTAAAATTTAGGCTAGTAGTTTGAACATCGGTACTTTTACTATAGTCTGATTGAAATGTGCCTAAGCCTTATCTAAAGGTCAAGCCAATACACATATACCTTTCAACAGATCCGTTATTCATATGATGATCATATATGCGTACTGTCGAAATGGAACATGTTACCATAACAGTTACATAAATATTAAGTGTCTATTAATTGAAAATTAGGCATTCCTGTAAAAAATCAAGGACAGAGAGACTAGTAAATTATTTTCTAAAATAGGCATTCATCAATCCTAAACAACATGATGTATGCGAAAAGTAAATTATAACATTTATACTGTTTAGTTTTGAAAACATCCTGCCACGTCTGTATATTTGAATCCGCAGAGCCCCTTCAGTACCCCAGTGTAGCCATGGATCGGATACCTTATATTGCGATTTATATAACCTGCCAATGAAATTACGCGTTTCTGGCAATAGACACATTACCGGAATGAAAACTCAAAACTCAGTAAACTAAAAACAAAACCTTTGCAGTAAAAAAGAGTTATGGTTTATCACTATGGGACAAAATAAACCACATATTGTTTATAAAATAATTCTAAGAGATAAACAGAGTTTCATTTTATTTAGAAAATCATTTCATAGACATGTTTCCTCTACAATAGTTTTCAAAGAAGAATTTTGATAAAAGCTATCAGAATTCGAATAAATATACACAATTTGGTAGGGAAGGTAGGAAGATGTGATTTATGACAAATGAACAACAAATTGCACTGGCTCAACGCATAATATGAAACAAATAAACTCTAACATGATAACACATTATCAAAAGGGACTAAAATCAGTTTGAATGATCCACCTTTCAAATATTGAAAAGGCATCAAACTTTAAAAGGCAATCTTTTGCTACTTATTAGTGACACCATTTACTTATCATTTTTAAGATTTTAGCGTTATTTGTCGTCTATCTATACATTTCTGTAAGGACGGTCGTGTAGGTAATAATGATATTTACAGTTTTTTTCAAATAAAATTTTACCTGATTAAATTGACAAGGAACTGTGCCAGATCCTCAACAAGACTTTCCATAAATAGAATTATTTATTTAGATACATTTGATAATAAATAATACATTCAGTCAATGTGTTTTCATCATTGCAGCTGGTGTATCTAACAAAACTCTGCGGGGGAGCGACCGATCTTTTACCAGAGCAGTGCAAATGTTCTCATTGTTGATTTCCATACACATGACTTACTATTCACGAGAGGTTTCAAATTCAACTTTTATCAAGTAACAGGTGAGTTTTTAACGAAGGCTTGTGCAGCATACCTTTTCTAAATATGAATTGCTTACCCCCGAAGTCCTAACAGATGAGCATTATAATAATTATAGTCAAGTGTTACCCGGTTTATTAAGCTGTTGTAGTTTCTTTTGAACATATGTTGTGCTGTAAGTTATATCATGCATTATGTTACATAGTTACTTTAACCAATTAACCATTTAACCATTTGTATCTAGATGCATTTGACGTTTGACACCGATCTGCAGTTAATCTTTTGTAATCTTTAGTCACTTACAATATTATGTTTAAATGCTAAGTTGTTTCTAATATGTTAAGATCGTTACACGATGATATGTAATAATTTCCATCACTGTCTTATTTAAAGCCATGCTGCAAACCTGTCATAATTTGTGTTTTGAGTACAGCGCCCTCTTCGGCGAAACGTTTTCACATGAATTCTCATTTGTATATCCCGATCCGTTGCAGTAGTTTGGACGACACGCACAGTATGGGAAATGGCATATCTTAGCAAGTCAGTGCGGCTAAATTCTTATTAGATATTTTCTTTTTTTTCTTGTTTTTTACTTTATCATTATACCCTTATTATTCAAAAGTTTTAATTCTTTCCCATAATTTTATTAACATATCCCTTTGGTTAGGTTAATAATTTTATAAATTGTATCAACCCCAACTATTATAATAAGTAGCATAGCAACGTCATCAAAATCACCAAAAGGTGGAGGCAGACGTTAACACCATCTAACAAGAAAAATGTTTCTCATTAACCATGGCATAAACCAATACACAACCCACTCATGCATGGATTTGTTTTGATAGCAGTGTAGGCAAACTGGGCTGTAGGCAAATTGGGAACATACCTATCCAATACCAAGAAAATCGAATACCTCACATCTCAGAAAGGAGGAAAGGTGTTTTGTTTTCATTGTATGCACAGGTGGAACAATCCACTTTGCTAATAGGGTGAAGGTTGTTTAAGTTAAAGCCACTGGTGCAAGAACATGTTTTGATAAGACTGTAGGTATTCCTCCACGTAGGTATTAGTGGAGATTCATTCAGGACCATATGAAACTTGAAAGCTCTACTTTACATTTTAAGAGAGTCCACAGGATTGGGCAGAGGCAGTACACTCCCAAGGGAGCTGAGCAGGCGAGACCCAGACCACTCATCGCCAAGTTTCTTTACACCAGGGAGCGTGAAGTTATAGTTACCAACCGAGTTGGAGGTGTGCATGAATTGGAACACCTAGGCACGTGCGAACTGTTTTCCCGAGACGCAGAGCGTCGAGGGATTACATCGCACGTGCCTAGATGTTTCAATTCATGCACGCCGACAACGAGGTTGGTAACTGACTTACCATTCAACCATTAAAATCCATTTCAAACAACGACAAAAACGTTTATATTTATCAAACACACGTTAGAATAATAGAGGTACTTTCGTTAATATCATTGCTACGATATTAATGACGCTTCCAGATAAGAAAACGGTACCAAATACGGTATGCGTTAGAAACTTGAGAAAATCACGCCGCACGTGCAGCATGCTGAAATATACTTGCCTCCTAACAGAAAGTATAACCAGGGTAAACATCACCCGAGTAACCACAAAAGACTCAATCTCAAATTGTAAATGAGATTTTTACCACCGTAGACGTTTAAGATTTACAAAATTAACCATGTACAACTCATTCCTATCACTTTAAATGATATAAATCATTTGGTCATTAAAATGACTTCTTCATGTCAGCTGGATTCGATTGTCCAGTGGTTAGCTCAATGGATAATCGTGAGATTGATACGGTTTCGATCCCCGGTTTCGGCAAAACAAATTGTCAGTTCTCCTGAACCAGATTACAAGTTATTTTACGAATAATCTTCACTATGATAAACAACTATTTAAAACTTTCAACTTGTTGACAGGTGAGTTAGTTAGTTGAACACAAGTGTTCATTGAACTTACCACCTGAGCACGAGCAAAACACGGTGTTCATCTTAGTTACCGACCTGAAGAGAACAATAGAGTTGAATGGTAAATACGTTGGTAAGCAACTTAAGGGTAAACCATATGGTGTAGTGGAACAATTTCCACCAGAGATAGCCCAGTATAGGCGCGATGTCCTTATACCCAAGCTTAAAGCAGCTAAGACGGACGGTAAGAGAGCTAACATAGTGGTGGACAAGCTCTATGTTGAGGGCCGGCCGGCAGATGCCCCTCAACCACCCTACAGGACCCCCAAACCAGCAGTGAGTAGAGGCAGAGGAGGCCCCAGGTAGGGATACACAGGTGGTCAGGGGCATGTATATGTGAACTCCCCACAGTGTGTGACTCCCCCTAGCTCCTCAAGTGAGGAGAGTGACAGTGAACTTACTTCCAAGGCAGTAGACAATCCTAGTATACACAATCTCAATAATCAAAATGAGAGTCTTAACGCTAAACCAAACATAAATTTAAATACTAATAACAAAGCTTATAAACTTAAAGATGATATTTATGTAACAAACATTCTTAAAGACTTTGCAGCAAATCAAAACAGATTATCTGTTAAATACTGAACTTATAATTGGATATCCTACCAATATATCTCATTTCAATCATGTTAAGCCTGATACCCAAAATGAAGAACTTTTAAATATCATTGTACATAATGCTTTCCTTTCTAGTGAAAATTGTGGTGAAACAACTATTGCAAATACTGACAATAAAGCTATTGATGATGAAAATGGTGAAACCTTGATTGTGGGTCATGCTAATCATGATAATGGAAAAGGTGATGATAATGTGGCTGTCGATAATTGCAATGTTATTGTTGGAAATGATGATGTTATTTATAGCAGCAGTGTAAAACATGTAAATGATTATTGTGTAACCAAAAAAGGTAATGGTAGTGATGAAAATGATGATGGTGTTGATGAAAATGTTATTAATGTTGATGATAATGATGATGCGGTTACAAATGGTATAGCTTTTATTGGAAATGATAATGTTGTTAATGCTGATAATGATGATGCTGATAATGATTATGATGATGTTGATGATGATGGTGATGATGATGATGATGATGATGATGATGCTGATGCTGATGCTGATGCTGATGATGATGATGATGGAATTATTGATGGAAGTACTTTGAAATTTCTTTCTTTAAATGTATGTGGTTAGAAACGCTTAGATTATGCAGAACTGGAGGAAATGATGTCAAATAATGACATAATTGGATAAAACTGATTCTTTAGACAATATTGATATACCAGGTTACAAATTATTTCTCCAACATAGAACTAATTCATTAAGAAGATCTGGTGGCATTGGTGTTGCTGTCAGACTGAGGTATGAAAAATACATAACAATCATTAGGGAAGAATTTTGTGAATCAATATTATGGATAAAAATATGTAAATCCTTATTTGATATCCCAGATGATGTTTTCTTAGGTATTGTCTATATACCCCCTGAAAATTCCAAATATTTTTCAAATGAGACATTTAATGATTTTGAACAATCCTTACTTTCTTTTATTTCAAAGAGTGAAAATATCATACTGATGGGTGACTTCAACGCAAGAACAAAACATCTTTGTGATTATATTTTGTTTAATGAACAAATCCTAAAAATATGGATATGGATATTAGTGATATTGATAATAATTTTCAACCTGAAGCACTACTAAATAGTCTTTACCATTAATAAGAGCCAGTGAAGATACAGCTAGATCAAATAACTCAGGGAATAAACTGATTGAGATATGCAGAAATCTTAACTTATTCATATGTAATGGTAGAATTTGGTAGAAAAACATGTAAAGATGCAAGTGTCATTGACTACATTATATGTTCACCTTCATGCTTACCTTTAATGACTGACTTGAATATACTTGACTATTCAAGTTTATATTCAGATGCTCATTGCCCTGTAACCTTCAATATGTCCAGTAAAATTCCCCAAATAGAAACAGAAGTAATCCAAAACAATAGTAACAAGACACAGATTCCCACAAGAAAACCAAGACGATATGACAGCAGTAAATCCAAAGAATTCATTGATAAACTAGACACAACTAGGATAAATAATCTAAGCCAGAGGGCCCATGTAGCCAGGCTTGAACAATGTGACCCAGTCCTGGTTAATGACATCACTGTCGAGGTCGCGCATGTACTGACAGAGGCTGCATGTGCAACGTTTGGAGTGCGAAGTCAGAGACGAAGTGGGAAAGCTTTTGTTAAGAAATCGAAACCATGGTTTAATTTAGAGTGTCATAACGCCAGAAAAAGATTTAATAAAGCTAAACGTCGTTTTAAAAAAACTAAAAACTGTTTATAGTAAACGTGTCTGTAGATTGGAATCTAAGAATTACAAGATATGTATGGACAAAAATATCAGACTATACAAAGATGAATTTGAGAAAAAGCTTAGGGTAAAACAGAAATATGACCCGAAAGAATTTTGGAAAATCATTAATGGGGAAAATAAAGACGATCACGACAATTATTTAAATACCGACGTATTCTACGAATACTACAAATCACTGAATGAATCCGACCCGACAGATCAACGAGACATTGACAATACGGATAACATTGAAAGTACTACACAGGTTTCATGCGACGTTTTAAATCGAGTCATCTCAAAGGATGAAGTCACATCTGCAATTAAGGAACTTAAGAAGGCTAAGGCATCAGGCATAGACTTTATCGAAAATGAATATTTTATAGATAGTGTTGACATTCTGCTCCCATTACTTGTTGAATTATTTAACCTTATATTTGAGAAAGGTGTTTTACCAGAATCATGGTTGACTGGAGTAATAAAACCAATTTATAAGAAAAAGAGAGATAAATCTGATCCTAACTCATATAGACCAATAACTGTGCTTAGTTGTTTCGGAAAATTGTTCACGAAGATACTTAACACCCGGCTCTCAGAATTCCTAGACGCTAATAACATACTAACACCGGCTCAAGCCGGATTCAGGAAGTCATTTTCAACTACCGACAATATATTTATACTTTATAATCTAATGCAAATACTGAAAGATAGGAAACAAAAACTTCATTGTGCGTTTATAGATTTTACCAAAGCTTTTGATACTGTTTGGAGGGTGGGGTTATGGAAAAAAATGCAAAAGATTGGCATTGAAGGTAAATTTATGACTCTTGTTAAATCAATGTACAGCAACATCAAATCACTTGTACAATGCAATAATGATGTTTCAGACTTCTTTCTTTGCAAAAAGGGTGTAAGACAGGGAGAGAACATGTCGCCTTTGCTATTTTCTATTTTCGTAAATGATGTCGAATCTCATTTACTGACTTCAAACTGCAACGGGGTAAATCTCAGCTATATCGAAGATGAAAGCTTAATTATATATTTAAAATTGTTAGTTTTATTATATGCAGATGATGCAGTATTGTTTGATGAGTCACCGAAAGGATTACAAGATGCTTTAGATTCATTCAAGGACTATTGTGATTCTTGGAAGTTAAATGTGAATATGAACAAAACGAAAATTGTAATATTTGGGGGAGGACCAGCAAAAAGTACAAAACTAAAATTCTATTTAGATGGCCATAAACTGGATATAGTTGATGATTATTCTTATCTTGGTATAACGCCGCATAGAAATAGAAAATTTGTATCAAGCATTAAGAATGTTTGTAATAGTGCTTCTAAAGCAATGTATAATTTATTGATAAAATCGAGAAAGTTAAACTTACCATTGGACTGCCTATTATTAGTTTTTGACTCAATGGTTACGCCAATCTTAGCATATGGTGCAGAAATCTGGTGCTTTGAAAATCTTGAAATTATTGAGAAAATACATTTAAAATTCTTAAGACTGATTACTGGCTTAAGAAATTCAACCCCTCGTTTTATGTTGTACGGAGAATTTGGTAGATACCCCATCAGAATTACATTATATACACGGCTGATAAAGTTTTGGCATAGTTTAACTTACCAAAATGGGCCGTTTAAGTTAACAAACTTAATTTATACATATTTGTCACGCGAAAGAACAACTGACAACCCATGGCTTTCGCACGTAAAATATGTCCTTAACAATACTGGACTTTCTTATATATTTGAAAATCCCTCTATTTGTACAACCCAATGGCTCGTTTCGAAAGTTGAACTTACCCTAAAAAATCAATTTATCCAAAACTGGCACAGTATTATTTGCTCAAGCCCAAAGGGAACCTACTATCAAGAATTAAAATTTTTTTCCCAAATTTGATGCATATCTTCTCCTACCAAAATATGTTTCAATACCAATTCTTAGATTTAGGACAAGTAACCACAGTTTACCTATCGAAACGGGCCGCTGGTATAATATTCCGAGAGATGAAAGAACGTGTAAATTATGTAACTCCATAACCATTGCAGACGAATTTCATTACATTTTCCACTGTAAAGCGCTCCAGGAATCAATATTTACCTAACTCTCTAACGAACTTTCCAAATATATCAAACTTCAGAAAAATCATATCTACAAATAAATCCAAAGACTTAATAAATTTATCAAAATTTATCAAACATCTTTCATCTCTTGTGAGAAAATAATAAATGCCTTTTAGACTTTGTGAGTCTATCTTCCATCTTGAATTACATATATATTTATTTCTATTTATTATATTTTGTGAAAATGCTCTTGTACCACCAAGGTGGTTTTACGAGAATAAAGAATTGAAAAGAATTGAATTAGTGAACGCCACCAAATACATAGCTGTTATCACGTGTGGACGAGTCGTCTCAAATTATCGGATGAGTTAAATAGTCATTTGATAGTAAAGTTCTGTGAATTATTACTCGGGAAATGTATTTATTTCAAAACAAAACTCGCAATTATCAAGAGACAATTCTTCAAAGTTAAGATGATCTCTTTTGTATCTCTGTGTTCATTTCTAGCTGGTGCTCCCTGCTCTCGCGAGATTGAGGCTAGTTTCACGCGGAACGACACGATTCTCCTGGATACCCCCATGGATACTTTAAGTAACTGAATTATAAACAAAATATTAGCAACTGTTTATGTTTTATTTATCATCACATCATATACATTAGAAATAACCAGATTAATGTCAGTTTAAAGAATTGATGCCATTATTCAGTGTTATTTGTGCCTCTGTCTTTTTATCTCATTTCGATAATTAATTTTGATATCAATATGTAATAATCTACATCGAGAATTATTGTTTGACTTCTGGTTGTAGAATATTATTATTAAAGAAATTGCAAAACATAATTGTGTAAAAAAGAACAAGAAATATACACTATCTTGAATTAAACAACACCGTGTACCATGTTTTTGAGATGTTGCGTTAAAAGCACTAGTGCACGCTTGTCACGGTGTAACGATATCTAAACTCAGGTGAGACAAGTTATCCGACAGAAAGATAAAAAAAAAATAACCAAGCCATTAAATAACTAGAGAGAAGCCAATCCGTGAATCAAGTGATTTATTTGTCAACACAAGACGATAACCGGTTATCCACTCAACAGGAGTTAACAACTAATTAAGGAAGTCCACAACCCGTGAATAAACAAATAGACAAACTGTAGGGAATCACTCTAGCATACCCCCAGACGTTGTAACAACAAGATAAGCTAATGGCCGTCTTAACGAGATAGAATACATAAGACAAATCAACACTTTGGCAAATATACAAGGGTAGTTACGGGGCACGGGTGGACTAAAATAGGGATGAATAAACAACAAGCACACAGTACTTAGATGATCCCTAATCACTACTTGAGTGAGTAAATGAACAAGAACACTAGCTTAGATATAGTAGAACTTATCAAATAGTGGGAGGGAAGGTAAGGTTAAAACTGTTAGTTCTTAAAGGAAGTGATCACATACTCCAGAAAGGTACAGAGAAAAATAAAGGAATATCAACCTCACCAATTCACTTCCAACGTCCCAGGTCCACCCATGACCTCTCCCAGCAAGGGTCAAGTCAAAACTACTGGTACCAGAGCTTAGCTCGCTACTTATTGGCTCCGTGCGGACGTCAGAGTAAACTAGGCCTTACTCCAAAGAAGATGGTAGCCAAACGTAAGGATATCGCAAAGCTGTGTTTTTTTGCGAAACTAAATTATCCCTCGCGCCATAAATATTTAAGGTATGGAGCCCTACAATGGCTTATCGCAAATGGGCGCAAACTCCTCTACAAGTAGATATAAATATATATATCATGAGTATTGGCATATTAATGCTTAATGTATAAAGGCTGATAAATGGAGCATAAAAAGGACATTTGAACATATAAAAATAGCCACAGTCGGCGAATAAAGACATGAATGATAAAAATAGATACATGAATATAAAGTACATAATATGTACTTTCGATATATACAATAATTGATGATATTTTATGAAAGTACATTAGAGGAGAGGCGAGAAATAGGTCGCACGCTCGAACTGCGTGACAACGCTTTTACGGTAAATTGGCTATTTTAAGGTTTTAGAGGACTTATGCATTTACTTAAGCTTTCTATCGATGCAATGAAATACTTATAATTCTTTACAATTTGCCTGCATCAACATATAGTCCAGTATAAGATAAAGGAATGTTAACTTTCCTGAGTTTGTAGCCATTAACAGTTTTAGTCAATCCTGGGATTCTGGAAGAATTTCTGCTGCTTTCAAATACCTGTCGAGGCATTCAACTGGACACAACTTAGTTTTTGTCCGACTAATGACAAGCCATGCCCCGTCTCTATATACATCAGTCTTTGACTTCTCAATAAAAACAGTCATATGAGAATGGAAAAACACGATGTCAGATCTTGTTATGTTTAAAAGTTCTGAAGATCTCAAGAAACCAGAATAAGCTAAAAAACATACAGATAATATCCTCAAATCAGCCAATGTAGCATTTTCAATCCTGGAATCATATAACTTGTACAGGATATCACCACTAACGGGCTCCTTCTTTATGACAGACTTAGCTAAATTTCCGTTCAGCTGCCTCAAGAACATTCTTTACCAAACCATTGTCAGTAGGACTATCTATACCCATGCTATAATGAGCATACCTCAAACTATAAAAAGCAGTCATAACAGGCGATATAGACTCACCCTGCTGGACAACAGACTGAAGATATAAAGCACAGTGTAGATTAGACACTGGTAGCCGACAAGGCATATCATTCAATTGAGCCCAACTTGTCCACGCAGCAAAACCATTCTGGTACTTCCTGTTAGTGGAATCAGCCCTGGCATGCAACATCAGGTCTGGTAAATCTCCGGCAAACCCTCGAACTCTTTCTGGCAAGACATCCAAATCATCCTTATACAAGGATTGGAACACATCTGTAAAACATACAAAACAAATCAGGAAAAATCAACTAATAAGGCCAGCATATTAAAATGTAGATCACATTCACCAAACATCCCGCCTGGTATTCTACTTGGAACATAGCATTGTTTAGATGTTGGTATATACATAAGGGCCTTAATTTGAGGAGCAGACACAGAATTTCAACATATGAGAGGCCAAAAACATGCTGAATGCCACTCGGGCACTATTAGTGTTCCTTTAGCTTTGCACAAAGACATATGGTTAACTGCTCTAGGAATAAGTAGAAAAGGGTGGACAACCCAGTTGATAGTCCCACTTCAAACGACGCTAAAGGTGTCCAATGCTGCAGAACCGGGATTACTGAACAGCGAGTTGAAAATCTCAGTCTTTGCATTGTAATACGAAGCAAACCGATCCACTTCATGAGGCCCCCACTTCCTGTCAACACAGTTAAAGGTTCCCTTAGAAATGCCCCAGTCATCGTAGTCCATGACACGACTCAGAAAATTAGCTTCTTGATTCACACTTCTTGGAATCCATTGAACATGAAGATCGATACAGTGCTGTGTGCAGAACTCAAAAATCTCAAGAGCTAATAACTGCAAGCGAACTTTCATACTTCCTTTCTCAATAATAGTTGCTACATTCTGATTGTCAGTGAACCACTTAACAATCTGTTTAGTTAGTTGAAACACAAAACTTGAGAGCACCATTTGGACAGCTTTTAGTTCTCTCCACGTAGAGCTTTGACTAGCCTCCAAACTTGACCACTGACCATGAGAATATAAACCTGCTATCTCCACACAATAGCCACCGAACCCCGTGCTACTAGCGTCAGTATAAACTAGTTTCCTGATGACTGTAGCAGGTATCAACTCTCTTCTTTGATATCTCTGTATATTTTCTGCCCAAAACATCAGTTGTTTCACACTTCCTGCAGAAATATGAATATGACTGTTCCAAGAAGCAGCAGCAACAACGTCTATACGAAGTGATCTAGTCATAAGCTGCGAGACCGGTCCGATGATAAGCTTCATAGATACTATTTGACCAACTATAGAAGCAACAGACTTTACTGGAGTCTGAGACTTAACACCAACCGTATTACTGACAAAACTTTCTCAATCTTCCTATCAGGAATAGATAAAACCATGGAATCCGTATCAATATGGAAACCGAGCCACTCTAACGATTGTGACGGACACCAGAGAGATTTCTCAACCTTAGGGACAAACCCTGAACGTATCAACTTTACTGCTGATCCAAACAAACTTGTTTCGGATTCAGAAGACCCAGAAAGAATGCCATCATCTAAAAACGTCACTATTCTCTTACCCTTCCTCACTTACATTTCCTCACCAACTGTGTGGTGACCTTGGTAAAAACATAAGGAGCAGAAGTAAGACCAAATGGCAACACCAAAAATTTGTAATAATGCATCTCTCCAAATTTGTCTTCCCATGAAAAACCCAAGAAACGAGTATGTGGCGGGAAGATATCAATGTGATGGTAAGCGGAGTGAATGTCAAATTTAATCAACCAATCATCTTTGTTGATATAATTAAAAGCACATTTCCAATCTTCGTATTTCACACTTAGTTTATTCACGTAAGAGTTAATTCTATGAAGATCCAAAATCAGTCTTTTCTTCCCAGAGGATTGTACTGACACCGTTAGGGGGCTGACCACATATGGCGGGGTTTCACATGCACAAATAAGATTCTTCTTCAAAAGATCGCCAATTGCCTCAGTAACAAAATCGCTATGTTTAAAGGCAGACTGGTTGTTAGCTATTATCATTGGAGGAGGAAGATTGACAAAAGCAATCTTAAAACCATAATGGATAATGTCAATAACGAATTGGGATGACTTGATATCAATCCAAAATTGAATATTGCTTTTGAGACGGTCCCTTACAACTATCTCAGACGAACCCTGTTCATATTCATAATAATCATGAGTGAGCGTTTTTGAACATCCATCATCAACAATACCATCATGAGAAAAATACTCAACTGACAAGGCTTGTCCCCCACTACTGACTTCCCTGGGACGTTGATGGTCCGGCTGACACACTTGAACTATAGGGGCACTCTCTCCTAAAATGGCCGAAGACTCCGCACGTGAAGCATGATCCAGGCTTTCCACTTTTCCCACGAAAAAGATGATTGCTGCTAGGCTGATGATACCCCTGAGTCGCTTGTGGGAGGACGCTCTGCACAGGCTGTGACATCGGTGTCTGTCTTCGGCTTGACCTACTCGGGTAATGTGCAACTCTTCCAAGCTTCTCATGTAATTTGCGCACTGCGTTGTTTTCTGCCCTCGTAATCTTCCGGTCATCATCGGAATTGTCAGCCAATTCGTTGGAAACGTAGTTTCTGACGGTCTCCCACCCACCTTCTGATGAATCAGCAATCTTGATAAGCTTATTCCTTTGCTGAATCCTCTCGAGCTCTGACTTTAGCAACGATTCGCCATCATCAAATCGTTTACTTTGAATAGCAGACAAAACTTCTTTCAATGCACCAGCGGTCTCTTCATTAAAACTAAGCTGAATTTTGTTTCCTTCTCGTCGCCAAGTGTAATCTCTCTCGGCTTTCAACCTCTTGATTTCTTTTGATGTTGTGACAAACTCTTCTCTTAAAGATCCAATTCTGTCGTCAAGGGCGGTTTCAAAATTAGTCTTGTTTGACTCGAGTTGTGACAAAATGGCGTCCAATTTCTCGTCAGTACTCATCGAGAATGCCAAATTCAAACATTTACACCCTTATATACCCCGTTAACAGTCCACCTGGCGGGCAGATAACTCATTAGAACGCTTCATACCGCTAGGAGAAAATAATTTCTTTCTTATTCATTCTTCAACCGATAGAAATAATATGAGTCTTATTTGGGGCCGACTCAGGATGTTTGATGAGGCAACAGGTTACTAGGGAAGACCACTAAACTCCTGCAAAACCCTTAGTATCGACGGAAAGCACTGAGCAGGATACAGGGTGAGACAACCTATCAAGCGGCCCAAAATGTCTCCAGCTCACCAAACAGCACGCCCATGGACAGTTATCAAGGTGTACGTTGGAGACAAACTTTCCACTCATGGCAATAACTCGCCAGTCTCCACACCGGCTAATACCTTGCTGCCAGGCGCTAAATTGCGTGGTTTGAGCGCAGCGCCCTCTTCGGCAAAATTTCAATTCTCATTGGATTATCGAGTTCGGGCGCAGCAGTCTCGCACAGCGGGTATATGCTGCAAGGCTTGAATTAGCCAGCCATTCTGGTTGGTACAATTGTATGCCATGCTAGGGAAGAATGTTGAAACAATGCATCGTGGAGGAGGGTTCACGTTTCTGTCGACGGTTGGTTTTAGTTACATACATATGGTTCACGGTCGTACACGTACGTGGAGGCAGTGACATATAGTAATTGTTGATTTTGATAACCATCGCCTTGCCACAAGACCCATCTTAATGATGACGATGAGAGGCTACAGAGAGCCCGTACAAATACCATCCAATTCTTGCAACAAATTGCGGTTGAGATGGTCGCATGGCAAATCCGATTCTCAATCCGATAGAAGATTTGTTGGACATTTGGACATGTAGGCGCTCCATGTGAGACAGAGAGACACACATGTCCATACTCGCAGCGATTTAACTGCCGCACTTCCTGAACAGGATTCTTCACTATCAAACACGGAGACTGGTCCAAGGAAAGGGTAACACACAACATTGAAGGAAAGTACACATTCTGACTTGAAGGACGTTATTTCTTGTCTTCCTCGCAGCAGATGAATTTGCCTTGGTACAAAAGGGTTCTCAAAGACTATTGCCACATCCGGGACATCCTCAACCCTATTCTTGCACTTCATCTTTACAATCATGCATAAGCAGGTAGTCCTCATGAAAATCAGTATTCATAAAACAAATAAATGGACGAGTAGGCGAATTCTTTGACAGTGGCAACAGTTAACCTGTGCACAAATTATTGCTGTTAAGGTATGTAACCACAGAATAGTCGTTTGTTCCTATAGTCTTATAGTCAAATCTTTTAGGATAACACATATTTAGAGAAATTGATTGCAACAATGACAGCATCATAGGGTCCTGACGTTGAACTTGATTGAAACCTGCAAGCGAGACAATATATATGTACATGTAAGCATGTTTTGTTAACTTTCGCTATTTGTCAGCAAGCACACGTGTTATCTGGTACATTGCTGACGTCACTTACACTGATATACATACAACAACAACGTGGTGCAGATAAAAGCGAGCCCTACTTTGTGGCCATCTACCGGCACGATGTGACACGTGGATTACCGGCCACACGTGACTTTGCCGGTAAATTCTGTTGAATGTTCACAAAACAAGTTCCTTTCCTCATACATAAGACAGAGGCGATGATACAAACGTTGTTAAACAGTTGGGATTATTGTTTCTACCTTCATGTCATGTTACCTTTCACATCTGGCATATATGACAAAGCATATAACTAAGCATGTCTATGAATAATCAATGTATAAACATAGAGTAAATCAATACGTTATGATTTGAAATATATTTCTTTCGTATCTTAATTCAATAATTATCTATAGTGGAGATATAAATATGTACTGAATAACCCTGGTTATTTTATTGTAAACATAGGCTGACTTTTGTTCCATTGGAGTCTAACCCATTTAATATACAGAATTTCTTGAATAACCGTTTAAGATGAATAAACAAAAACACTTGTAAAAAATAGAATAATCGTCATTTGTCAATTTACGATAGTTTTAAATTACTTCGGCTAAAATACACAACGTGCGAAACCTGATAATCTTTAATAAAAAAAAACAGTTTGTGAAATGATAATAATTCAATTAATTAAAGCTACACTGAAAGTTAATTTGAAAGATTTGAAGTTACTTGGTCCCTTGTCGCCCTTGCAATCTGGAGAGATGTAATTAAATCTTATTTAAAACATAACCGATCATTTCTAAGCAATAATTTGTGTTTTGGTCTACAGAGATGTAACCATACCATTTTCTTACGTGGCATAAACAACAGCTGCATTCAAAGGTACAAGAAAGAGTATGTCTCTTTTAAATTCATTTAGTTCTGATGCTCTCTTCCCCCAGACCCTTTTAAGGATAATTAACATCAGCCCTATTGGTGGAAATCGCTATACCAACATCTGACACTGGACATCAAAATAGATATTCTACGGTTTAGATTTTTAATGATTACAAAGTTAGCTTACACATTTAATACACGATTCGAAGTATGAGGTCGAAAATCCTAATGATAGCAAAATAATGACGTCATATATACGTATTCTTTTACGACAGGTTATCAAGTGTAGCGGTATGCGCTTTCAATATGATACCCATGTCGGGATTACCTTCCTTTGTTGTAAGTTAGACGTTCTAAAATATTGATCGCCTCTCGTCTACTTTCACCCTCACTCAACTTCAATATACGTTTGAAGACGTAACATGGTGTCAGAATACGGACCAACTACCCTTATTTTGTTGACAAGTGTTATAATTCAATGACATTTACTTGTAAACATTATATTTCAAGTTTTCCATGCCGATATGATATAGCGGTGTGCGGTCAGACCCTCCATTTTCGCGCAGTGGTTTGTTCGTAAAAATGCATTCAGAAGACAAAATTTACATGTCTTATGTATGATTTCAATATGAGTGAGAGACATTTTAGAAATATGAGATGAATGTTACTTCGTCCATTTCAAATAAACATTCAATGATCAAAATATGACATTCTATCTTGTGTAGCAGACAGCACGTGTTTTGATCTAGACTTTTTTAAGAAAAAATCTAAATCGAGTATGGCAGAGAGTGGCGATCCACAAGTTATACAACAAAATAAATATAAGCCATCTGCAATCCCTTTACCTCCTAAACTTGAACTTAAAGGCAATGTTGCACAAAATTGGAGAAGATTTAAAAGAAATCGGGACAATTATATCATAGCTGCAAGATTATTCGATGAAGAAGCTAGTTTCAAGACATCTACATTGTTGAGTGCCATAGGTTGTGATGCATTAGACATTTTTGACGGGTTTCATTTTGCTCGTGAGCAAGACAAAACAGACATAGCAATAGTTCTTGAAACATTTGAAAAATATTGTGTTGGTGCCACAAATGAAACTTATGAAAGATATCTCTTCAACAAAAGAGATCAGGAAAATTGAGAAACATTTGATCACTACATAACAGCCCTGAGAACTTTAGTGAAATCATGTAACTATGGTGCTTTAGTTGACTCTCTTGTACGTGACAGAATTGTTATTGGTATTTTGGACAATGCCACAAGGAAGAAATTATTACAGTGTGAAGCGCTTACTCTTGAAAACTGTATTTCAATCTGTCGAGCTTGTGAAACTACAAACATTCAGATTAAAGAAATGAAAAGTGAACAGGTTTCAGCTATTTCAAACAAGGTTGGAAAGCCTAAATCACGTTTAGATCTGAAAAAAACAACCCCTAAACAATCAAATCACAAGTTTGTTCAAAATTGTCGCTTCTGTGGACAGTCACATGACTATGACAGGTATAAATGTCCAGCTTTTGGAGCCACTTGTAATATCTGCAAGAGAGACAACCATTTTGCTTCTAAGTGTAAAGAAAAGTTTAAATCAAAACCTAAAAAAATCAAGGGGAACAAGTCTAGAGTGAATCTTGTTGAGACAGATCAAATTGATTCAGATGATGCTGATCCTGCGTATGTTCTATCAGTTGGTGAAAACAGACAAAAAGAGATTGAATTTCCAAAAAAGCTTTTTGCTAGAATGCAGATTGAAGACAAATCAGTTAACTTTCAATTAGACTGTGGTGCTACTGTTAATGTCTTACCTAAACAATTGTTTGACCTTGTCTTTGACGGAAAAGGGTGTTTTCCTGAATCTAAAACAAGTTTAACCATGTATGACAATACACTACTTGAAGCTGTTGGGAAATTCAGAGTTCGAGTTAAAAATCCCAAGAACAGTGATGTGAAAGAGCTGCAATTTGTTATCGTCAACGATGATGTGAAACCTATCCTTGGTTCCCAGGCCATACAAGCTCTTCAGCTGATCACAGTGAACTATGGAAACATAATGACTTCGTTGTGACTGATGATGTCATAGAAGAGTATGCTGATGTTTTCAAGGGTGAAGGAAAACTCGAAGGAAGCTTGCATTTAGAGATTGACAAGACTTTCGAACCTGTAAAGTTACCCTTAAGGAAAGTTCCCTTAGCTTTAAAACCCAAATTGAAGTCTGAACTCAAGCGACTCGAGGGTATGGGAATAATTGAACAGGTGTGTGTCCCAACAGATTGGATTTCAGCAATGGTTATTGTGACAAAAGCTAGTTGTCTGGACCCTAAATCCCTGAACAAAGCAGTGAAGCGGAACCATTACCTAACACCAACCATAGATGATTTGTTACCTGACTTGTCACGTGCCAAAGTGTTCACAGTTGTCGATGCTAAGAATGGGTTTTGGCATGTGAATTTGGTTGACGAGAGCAGCATGTTGACTACCTTCGACACACCATGGGGTCGGTATCGTTGGAAATGAATGCCGTTCGGGATAGCTCCAGCCCCAGAGGAGTTTCAGAGACGTCTAGATTGTGCTCTGGAAGGGTTAGAAGGTACAAAAGCGGTACATGATGACATACTGGTTTTTGGAGTTGGTGATACATTTGAAGAAGCTCTCAAAAATCATGATAGGAAATTGAAATCTCTTCTTGAACGATGTCGAAAGAAAGGTATCAAGTTGAACAAGGACAAAATCAAGTTGAGAAAAACGGAAGTGTCCTATTTGGGTCATATTATTTCAGCTGAAGGATTGAAAATTGATCCAGGCAAGGTAGAGGCAATTATCAACATGCCAAATCCAGTTGACAAATCAGGAATTCAGAGATTGTTAGGTATGACTAACTTCATCCAGAAGTTTGCCCCTCAGTTGTCTGAAGTTACAGCTCCCTTACGAGAATTGTTGAAAGCTGATGTTAAATTCCGCTGGGATCAAGCAATTCATGGAAAAGCTCTGACTGAAGTGAAATAGATCATATCTTCACCTCCTGTGCTCAGGTATTTCTCAAATGAGTGTGAAACAGTATTGCAGTGTGATGCATCTGATAAGGGTCTAGGTGCATTTTTGATGCAGAATGGACAGCCCATCGCATATGCCTCTCGTGCGTTAACACAAACAGAAGTAAATTACGCACAAATTGAAAAGGAGTTATTATCAATTGTGTTTGGTCTTGAGAAGTTTAATGTGTATGTTTATGGCTGCAGTGTTAAAATTGAGACAGACCATAAGCCACTCGAGACTATATTGAAGAAGTGTATCCTCAGTGATCAAAAACGTCTACAGCGCATGATGCTCAGATTGCAGAGATATGACATTCAGGTGGAGTACAAGAAAGGTACAGAAATGTTCATGGCGGATACACTGAACCGTGCTTATCTCGCCAAGACAACCACTTCAAATGAAGGTTCTAAGTTGGGTGATCTTCAGAAAGATGTCCAACACATCAATATGGTTGACTTTGTACCAATCTCTTCTACTACTTTTGAGAAGATTCAAACAGCAATGAAGGATGACCATGATCTACAAGTTCTCGCCAGAATAATCAGAGATTGCTTGCCTGAAGACAGTTCTAAAGTACCAGTGTCTATTGGGATGTATTTTGCATTCAGAGATGAACTATCTGTGCAAAGTGACTTGATTTTCAAAGGTGAGCGACTCATTTTGCCAATATCTGTCCGTGACAAAATTCTTGAAAGAGTGCACGCTAGTCATGTTGGAATTCAGGGATCTCTGAGGAGAGCCAGAGAAGTAGTTTACTGGCCAAACATGAACAAGGACATTACTGATTACTTAAGCAAGTGTGACACATGTAACTTGTTTGCTCAAAATCAAGCCCCTGAACCACTCACTACACAGTCACTCTCTACCTTCTCATCCATGGCAGAAAGGTGGTTCAGATCTCTTTGAACTAGAAGGAAGAGACTACCTCATAACTGTTGACTATTATTTTGATTTCTTTGAAATCGATAGACCCTATGATAAAACAGCAAGTGAAGTCATCTCAAAGTTAAAGCAGAACTTTGCTCGCCATGGAATTCCTGGAGAATTAATGACAGATAATGCTCCACCTTTCTCATCGAAAGCTTTTAGGAGTTTTTCTGAAAGTTATGAGTTTACCCATGTGACCAGCTCACCCCATATCCCCCAGTCTAATGGGAAAGACAAAAGTGCTGTCAAAACAGCGAAAACCTAATGAAGAAAGCAGTTGTGTCAAAATCAGACCCATATCTTGCTCTTTTAGATTGGAGAAACACACCATCTGAAAGTATGGGGACCTCATCAGTGCACAGACTGTTTGGTAGAAGGACTAGAACTATTTTTAATTTGAATCAGAAGAAGTTGACTCCAAAGATCTACAAAAATGTGAAAAGAAAACTGAAATTAAAGAAGAAGAAGCAAGAACATTATTTTAATAGAAAGGCTCAACCTCTCAAACCTTTAGACAAAGGTGTCACAGTGCTCTTAAAACCGTTTGGTAAGGATAAACACTGGAGAAAAGGTGAAGTCCAAGAGCAGGTCAATATCAGGTCCTATAATGTGATGATTGAAGAAGGTACCACCTATAGGAGAAACAGGAAACATATCCGTGGTCCAAGATCAGTCCAGTTCGATTTGCAAACTGACATTCCAAGTGCAATTGAACCCAGTACTCTCAGTACACCTGAAGTTCAGTCTGACAGTACACCAACCACACCAGTTAATGGGACAGTACACACTAACCAACCTGAAGTGCTACCACCACCGATTCAGACTGAGAGACACACCAGAAGTGGACGTGTAATCAAACCTCCTCTGAAACTGAGAGACTATATCACATCTTAATTTGTTTTGCATGCATTGTGTATTTGAATTGTTTATTTCAGCAAGTGACAATTAACAATAACATGAAATGAACATTTGATTTATCTCAAGAAGTACAGAGATCTTTAAAGACTTTAACTTTATTTTATTTTAAATTGCTAGAGCTCAAAGTTAACATTGCAGCTAATGTTTAGTTTTTTTTTATTTCATTCTGGATGTTAACATTGATCTGAAGGAGAGGGATGTAGCGGTATGCGCTTTCAATATGATACCCATGTCGGGATTACCTCCCTTTCTTGTAAGTTAGACGTTTTAAAAATAAAGAAGTATCTTGATCGCCTCTCGTCTACTTTCACCCTCACTCAACTTCAATATACGTTTGAAGACGTAACAGTCAAGAAACCATCACACAGTCCCAGGTATTTCTGTATGTGACAAGATATGTGAAGACTTATTTTGAATAATTATATAAACTTTCTTCGTATTTCTGAAATAAAACATATTGCAATTCATATATTTATTTGATATCTTCTCTTTCAATGATTGTTACACTACTTGCAGGAGTTCCCTATTACAGAGATGTGCTCTTATTGTAGAAAACCACAGTGTAGAAAACAGCCAGAGTCGATTCCAGCTAGGTCAATGTCAATGTTTGTCATATTATAACTACAATATAGCATGACCTATAATAATCTGGTCTACCAATAGAGTATATATAATATTAATTAGCTGAGTAGCAGGGGAAACTTCTGCGAATTTTTAAAGTATTTTTTCAGCGTCCATAGTTTGCTCGGCATATATAAGCGATATGGCACAACAGCCTGTGTAGCGAACTATATTTCCATTTCTAAAAGTATGGACGAACAGGTCCGGTCCGAATTTTTTTGACTGAAAAATGCATAAGCACATTACTTGAAGGGTAAACGTGTTTGGAGGTGAGGTGAGGTGAGGTGAGGTGAGGTGAGTTGGTATTTAACGCCGCTTTCAAGATTATTTCACTTATATCGCGAATGCTAATATTATTTCGGGGAGAAAGCCCGCAACACCATTGAGGCTAAGCATTGCGGTGAAACCTGCGAGCTTCGGCTTGAACTAGCAAACCATTGGTGGTACTGCACTGAATTCCAGTGTAGCATTGCATCAAAACTTTACTGCTTGTAGAACAGTTCTCTACTGCAGACAAAGTTGCTGAGCCCCTTGCGGGATTCGAACACGTGTTGGGAGTCTTATGGTGAAGACTTGTCTTAATAGAAAATTAATTTGGAAAAGCTTTCTTATGCATGATTTAAATGGGGGTAATGAGGGACATGCTATCCCAAATTACCTTCAGTGTGGGGCAATATGGGATAGTTCCTATTTAAATCATATCTGTCGATGATTCAAGTAAATAATTAAGTCGCATTTGTTATTAATGTCTGCACTTTTTGTAAGGGTATTTATGCAATCGATTCCTATTGACAAGCTTGATGCAGTGACATATGTTATATGCGGTCACAGATGAAGGTGTACGTTTTATGTTTGGATGTTTACAAATTTATAAAGTAGCTACTATATGATATACCAGACTATTCAAAGTCTAGAAAATTTGCAATCTTACGGTGAACATATAAATTCCGCTTTCCGTCAAATGCAACAAATGTCAGTGTGGTCATTACCTTGCACTCCATCGGAGACGTGACTCACAACGCGTGTCAGGACATTTGCGAGAAAAGTTATAACTGCAAAATCTGCAATTACACGACATATTCTGCCACACTTGTGGGCGCAGCCATATTGATGGGAAATATTTTAGTTTCGATGACCTTTCGTATGGTTGCTTTTCTTTCTAGTGGACTACCGCCCTCGGTAAAACTAAGAATGACTTCTACCAGTTTCATAGAACATTCGTGATTTATAAATAACGCCCCACATAAGACATGTGTCGCTTACCGATTTGATACGCAATTGAATTTACACACGATGTTCCAATTTTTATGACACAGTGATTGCAGAAGTGATCATGTACGAGGGGATAATGATATAAGTTAGCAACACTGAAAACATCAATTTGACCTACATATGCAGACACGTTGCATAAATCTTTATTACATGAAAAAGTTCACTAATCGGGCGGTATTCATGTATTGATAGTTTAGTTTACTTGTTGAAGAATAAATGGATGTTGTTTCATTATCAAGGATGGCATATCAAAGTTCTAGGAAACACAAAGAAATGTGGCAAAAACAAGAAAAGCCTTTAAAAAGGCAAAGTTGAAGGCACGCTTATTAAGCTAGGAAATGCTGCGAAATAATAGGGTACAAATAGGATAGGATTTGAATGGCGGCAAATGAGTAGATTAAGGCCAACAAAAGAACAAAAGACCTACATGCTATCCTCTATTTAGAAAAGGTTTTATAATCATTTGTTCATTGCATCAAATTAAATAGAATAGTGAGGCAAATATGCTAAATATTTATATATATACAGTTCATTTTTAAACAACACTCAACAGTCGGTCAGGCACCGATTTATCACTTGGAGAAAGACAATAGGGATCTATTTTTAGGATATAGGTCACAATTGATAGCGTTCAGCACCGCTCAAGATGTTCGATGGTTTTGGAAATTAATATGTCCACATGCATCAGTTATAAATTAATTGTTTCTAAACTCTCAAGGATTGCCAGGACAAGATATATTGAAGTATTGTCTGAAGCGTATTTCACTACCTTTATCTCTGTCACTTAGTGATATCACACTAGTTGACTCGCCTTTTCACATTCTCTACTTATCGACTTGTAGCTGCTTGTTTCTCGCATGTACCGTTGTAAAGGAAGGGTTTTTACTAATATGGAATAGATGTTTCTGACCTTTCATGAGAAATCTATGTGTCTAATTTAGTTCACGTGCATTCATGGAAAATTGTACTGGCGTTCTGACTCTTAAACACCACTGATTGCTCTTCACGTTGAGATTTGCATAAACAATCGTTTTTCGTATTAAAGGTTGCCAATTATTTCGGAATACCCACATGGTCACGTGGTTCTAAATTCAATACAGATGTCTTCATTGGTTTTGGATATTGCCGAAATACAAAGAGGCTAAGTATGATTGGTTGAAAGTTCCTTTGAAAATTCCAAGTGTAATATAGAGAGACATATCAGCTGTTAAGATGGTTGAGCCTTTGGGCCTTCAACCAATAAGCGAACAACCTTTACCCTCGTGACGCAGCGCGTAAGCCAATCAAAAGCAGGAGGTGAAAATACAAAACCGGTGCAGTTTAAACACGTGGCTGTTTATGTTTTCTATTCATAGAGCGGTGACGTGATAGATTCAGTTGACCCTATATAAACGCGAGCGGGGCATTCTCCTGCACTCTCATCACAGGCTACCACTCACTGCAAGTACCTTCTCAAGCTTTGAAAATGTCGAAAATGTCGAGAGTTGGCGATTTTGAAGTATATGAGGAATTGGGTAGTGGAGCATTTGGCACAGTGTTCAAAGTGAAACGAAACGGGACCGGAAAATACTTGGCGATGAAGCGAATCCCGCGCACGAAGAGCAGCAACGTTCGGCGTGAACTTTTATCTCAGGAATCCATCCCAAAATGCAAGTTCGTTGTTTCCCTGGTGGATTACTTCTTCACGCGGAATGACATGTACCTGGTACTGGACTACTGCAATACGGGAACTCTGAACGACTACATCATCCACAAATCGGTTAAAACAAGTCGTCTCCACGATTTCATGAGAGACATGCTCAGCGGGCTCGTCCATCTTCACGACAACAACATCGTCCACAGAGACATCAAGCCAGATAACATCATGCTTCACAAGTCCAGCCGTGAACAGAGACCGATTTGTAAACTCTCCGATTTCGGTTTGGCCCGATTCTCATGCAATTCCTCGCCTGGGTCGTTTTATTACGACCAAGACTACTACCTGCATTCAGCTGTGGGAACAAGATTCTTTATCGCGCCCGAGGTCCTGACAGAGCATTATACAGACTCGTGTGATGTGTTCTCTCTAGGTGTTGTCTTCCTGGCTATTCTGGCTAATCCACACGAGGAGTATGGAGACTCACTTGTAGCCACTGTTGACGGTAGAACACCATGCTACCTTACATCAAACAAGCAAATCAGGCGAAAAGTTGACTCAGATATAGGTAATAAGGCAGTAGCGGACTGTATCAAGTCTATGTTACAGAAGGATTACAAAAAGAGGATTGAGCTTGATGAACTCGAGTTTAACTTTAGGATGGTAACCCCGTGAAGAAACTTCATCTCTATGAGATCCTGGTTATCTAACTGTGTTCATCTTCAATAACTCCATGTGTTGCCATCGATTAAACGACATACATGATTGTCATAAAAGTGTATGTATTATAATATTCAATAACGTTGTATACCAAAAGTTATTATTTGTTCATTTATGTTAAAGGTTAAGAGAATGCATTTATTGACATTGATGAGGATATCCATAACGATATATATCGAATTTCAAATTGTTGTTTTATTGTATATTTTGATAATATTTGTAAAAATGTAATGATTTGTTAATTACGTTATGTCCTTACAAGTTAAAGCGAGGACAGCCAGTGTTGACAAACGTTGACGTCTTTTTATACGTGTCATGTTGCCTTGAAGCCGAAACGCTTCAATGGATTTGCAAATGACTTCCTTATAATGTTTATTTTTTTATGAATAAATCTTCTATTTTATAAATGATTATTGTTACTTGTGTTAAAACAGTACAAACTGTAAAAACAGACTTTAAGAAATACTTTTTCAACTTTGACGTTTTAAATACTTATAATTTTGGCTAGGTATCGATGCGACTAAAGGTAAACATTTGTTGAAAATTGGTATTGATGAAAATGATAGTTGATGTGAGCAGAGGAAAACTTCATATATAGCGCTTATGTTGATGGTGTTGATTTCTTGAAAGCTCATTCGAACATGGTATAAAAGATTCGAAAGGTATTATGAGTATTATATGAAAGTAAACAATTCAACATGCATAACATGTTTGGAAAGATAACTCCTAACCATTACTTATCCAATGCGTTGATCACATGTTGAACCATGCATATCTCCACAGTTGTAATTTATCAGTTGGCATGACATTGTGTATACTTACGTTCAAAAGAAATATCACAATATTTTGAACAGTCAAATCATAACACTTCTTCCACATTATTTTGAACCTGGACGTGTGAACTAAGATTAAGCCCAACTCACACTACGCACGATTACTCTACTGTAACATTACGATTTGATCGTACTGGTATCGTATTGTGGTATTTACGATCTGTTATGTGTACGATTTCTGTGCGTGAGGTACACGATGTGAGTAGAACCAATTGCAATGCACGAAAGGTCACAATTCTAACACGGTCAGAACACAATCAACACAAACTTGACACAACGCTTTCACGATGCAATCACGAATGGTGTAAGAATAATGCACGATTTTAAATATTTTGTGCAAAGGCAAACAATGTTAACCAATGCTTTTTATGATCAATGTAGAATTGTTATTCATCCTGTGATGCATTGCAGCTATGAAATACAATGTCATCGCGATAAAGAGAGGAGGGCATTTTCCCCTCGTCATCTGGCTTTATGCAAATAATTTCCGATGTTGTTTCACAGGCATTCCTTCTGATTCAAAGCAGTTGAATTTTATTTTAAGGAACATGTTGATCATCACATTCCCTTGATCTGTATGAATATTGAGCGCCAAAATTACCATTTTGAAATTCTAGGTCATTATTTGTTATCATTCCAAAAACCTGAGTCTGAGGTAAAAACTTTACAATTGGCCTGAGAGAGCAATGTCGCGTGAGTCCAGCGCAATATAAGTATTTCAATTGTTATCAATATTACCTGCTTCAAATGTTCAAAATGATTCAGTTTAATTTCTAATTGATAACAAGTACATATGTGATCCATTCTTACAGAGATCAAACCAAGCATAGATAATTTCCACTTACCACTTCATCTTTATCTAATGTGTTCGGGAGTTGATTTCTATTTACTAATTTGAATTTTTTGAAAATTATATATAAATTTGAAAAGTATGCACATAACTTTCTAAGAACAGCATGAAGATCTTAAACACTCATTTTTCTGATATGCGATTTTTGCAGTATAAAGTTTATAGGTCTACCATACCGTTGATGGTATTTTTTATCACACATTGAATCAAAATCTTGTAGCAGTAATTCGTAACCTTTTTCTTCCCTATCATTTAAAGGTATACTTTCATGTCGAAAATTCATTGTTAGTTTTCACAAATATTGCCCATATATGCATCTTTAAACTTTGTATTCTGCACAAAATATAATTTCAAATATCTAATAAACTAAAAAGTACACAAATATATCATATAGAATATGCAATTTTCACTTTGAGTCTTCTTTACACAGCAATACATCTTTGCATAGGCTTGTGTGACGACAAATATGCTATCCATGCATGCAGCGTTTCAATTGGCCGAAATTTTTCAGGGGAACCTGCTGGAAGCCTGTTAAGGGCTTGTATTAGAACATTGGTTGTGTCGGAATTAATCACGGAGCTACAACTGTCAACTTAACAAAACAGTCGGTATGCACGGGAAGTGAATTGTCGGATGTAACGCTCTACTAACGCTCGTCTCCCTCGCTTACCATCAATACCTTACCATCGTTTATGCTGACATGTTGACTAAAAGTAATACATGCGAAGCACACGTGATGAAAACGTTTTAATGGGAAACGCTCTTATTGGTGCAAGTTCAATCCAATATCCTGTAACTATAGTATCGTGATCATACAGGAATCGTGTGACTCCGTGTTCTGTACGAGCTGTCGTCGTGGTCCTAACGTTTAGCACGGGGTAAGGGTTAATTTAACATGAGTACGATAATAGTACGATTGCAAGAGGGGCAATTTATCGATCGTGTTGTGGTTGTGTTGTGGTCGTGCTGTTATCGTGTCCTAAGGTTGAAGCACGATCAACACAATCACGACACATACACTACACAATCACCATTCAATCACTACACGATCGACACGCCCACAACACGATTTTCTGAAATCAGGAACATGTTTGCGATTTGAACCAATCGTGTTGGAAAAATAGCCCGATCAGTTTAATCACTGTACGATAACCACACAATAACAGCACAATAACCACACAATAACAGCACAATAACCACACAACAACAACACATGACTACACGACACTTTCGCACAGCGATCGTGATCGATCGTACGTAGTGTGAGTTGGGCTTAAGGTAATAGTGTACACACAAAATATCAATAAAAAGGCTATGTTCCTTTCAATTCCAGCACATAAAGGGTGCTAGTATCGCTTTTTTCATTTGTTTTTTTAACAAAATGTTTACCAAATTAATCCTATCACTTTGATTTGTAGAGTGATCATTGATATAGTATCCTATCGATATATAGAGACATGCACAAAGCCATCCTCCACGCAGTCGGTCTGCGCAGCTCGGAATTCCGCCTTCGTAGTGCTTACAGACCCCTGCCAGTATCCGGCATAAATGCACTACTCAAAGCGAGCAGTCCGATATATAGAGACATGCACAAAGCCCCTATGTCACTCTCCTATCTCGCCTTCCCGTAGAGATAATAAGACATTAATATGTGCAGATTCCCCACGTAGTGCTCCTTGCTTACGCCTACAGTGAATATTAGATACGGGAGTAAATGCTACACAATGTGTTGTGACAGTGATACGCTTGCCTGCATACAAGATCCCATTAGCTAACATGCATTTTAACTTGTACATTTTATTAGTGGGTTTTCACACCTTGTCACTAAAAATAACATACTACACAACGTCCCACAAGTGGTATCGTTACAGAAGTAAAATATGAATAAAGATAGATTCATTCTTTAAATACCTTCTCATTAGCATCGTTTACTCAACAATTCATGGATTTCCTTTACAATTCATATTATCGTGGTTGATCTAGATAAATATTGGTTCTTCTGGCGAGTTCTTAATAATGCTACACAGGATTACAGGATTACTCGATATAAAATATACCGGACAAACATGTACAGGACCGATATTATCAATTTTGTGATTAATATTTCATTTTGTGCTCAATTTATAAATATGTCAATATTAATAATTTCAGAATTGTCAAATATCCCTTGTTATTTTTGTCCAGTATATAAGCGAATCAAAGCTCTTTAGATTGTTAATTTGTAACAACTACATTATATTAAGGAGGACAAATACACTCAGCTGGTTGGACGAACAACAAGCTAAATATATAGAGAGCTCATCAGCTGTGTTTCGAGGTACTATGTCACTGGTTTAAGTAGAGATAAGCAGAACAGGAGAGTAAGCTGATTGCACAATGCATTATGAGACTTTTACGAAGTTATATGACTCCATGGTGTGGTCAACAATTGGTTATGGTGCATCTATATGGGGGACTTACACGATTCCAGCGGTAAATACTGTGCACAATCGGGCGTTGAAATTCTTTATGGGAGTGAGGAAGTACACACCCACAAGTGGAGTGGCAGGAGACATGGACTAGGTACCCCCGATTGTACGACAGTGGAACAGAGTGTATGCAGAGTTTACAAAAAGATAGGATGCATCAAGACAGGCTATGTTTTAAAGTGTTTAAATGGACGAATACAAAAGCCGAACAGAACCGCAAAAACTGGAATCTCCGTGTACATAAGAAATTACAATCTCTTACGTTAAAACATTTTATCCCTATTGAAAACCCCTTTCATTTTAATCATATCATATCTGAAGTAGCAGGCATGTTACTGAAACGTTTTAAAGAAGAATGGAAAGCATCGATGGAGAGGCCTAACAGAAAACGAGGTGACGGAGGCAACAAACTACGAATCTACAACACTTTCAAACATTCGAATGGAGTAGAGCCCTATCTCCAGAGTTCCCTCCCCTTTCCGTATCGACGTCCCCTAGCCCAGTTTAGATGCAGTGTTGCCCCTCTACATGCCGAGTATGGGAGATATACAAATGTACCGCTAGCAAATAGAGTGTGTTTTAACTGTGATCAGAGCGTTGAGGATGAATGCCATGTGCTACTTCATTGCCCTATTTATAATGATCTTAGAGAGGTTCTTTTAGCCAAATGTAATAGTATCTGTGATAGTTTTGACTCTTTTAGCGCATGTATATATATAGGTAAAAGGTGAAAGGTCGCACGTGAAGTAAATGTATATTTGAAAAAATGAAATACTTCAGACGACACTTGCTTTAGATATGATGTAGAAAAGACTTTAAAACAAGTCGAAATGCGACGCATCCAGTCATCATTAAAATAATATATACAGCACGTGTCGTCTGAAGTATTTCATTTTTTCAAATATATATATCAAGCTATAGCTTGAACCAATTCAAATTTTCATATATACAAGGTCACATATAGAATAAATATAACATACTTCACATAGTCGTTTGCAGAATCATTTTAATCCGATACTAGTATTTCGTCAATAGTATTGAATCACCAGGGATGAAACGATATGATCGTTAACAATAAACAATGAGATGATTAACCTCAAATCACTGACATATAACTCTAACTACAATTTAGCTATTCAAAACAAAAGAGATTATGTCACATTAACATTTTGCTCAATGGGTAAACTCATAAGAGAGTGATTGTGTCAATCAGAAATCGACAAGGAAGAACCATGATTAGCATAATTTACAATATAACCTTGTACAATGTACGTATATTTTTTTATGAAAACGCTTGTAAAGAGATGTTAAATGTGTGTGTGTGTGGGGGGGGGGGGGGGGGGGGGGTGTGCGGGTGTGTGTGTGTGTGAATTAAAATCTTTATATCATATACAATACATATGCATTTAAATCTCTATAGCATAACCGTTATCGCTTACCGTGAATTTACGCAGTAAATACACGTCATGTAGACTTATTTTCAGTCTCTTAGAAATATTTCTCCAAGAAGATTATTTCTTGAATATAGGAAAGGAGCCTCAGACACGTTTCTGTTTTTGAATTTGAATTCAAATCTAGACTTTCTTTTCAAGAGGTTGTTCAGGTTAAAATACCACGGACTATAGTCGGTGTGTTAGACATCAAGTCCCGAGCAGCCGGTCACAGAAGAGATCAGTAAGGGTGTTATGCAATATCCGAGGAGATACCGACAACTTATTCTGTCTGTGTATGGCAGATTTACTCTACGTATGCCAAACAGGAAACATGAGGGATTTGAAAACATTTGCATTATTCAATCACAAGGGGAGTGATATTATCTTTGGTATTTTTGAAGGATTATTTTTAGACACTTTTCCTCTTGTATCTTTTCTAACATATGTAGCCTTCTTGAACATGAACCAAATCAATAGGAAGTAATTAAGGATTCAGCAATTTTGCTGAATTCTTATTGTTATTGGCGTGTTTATTTATTATTGATATTATTTTTCACCGATTTATTGGACACGATTTAGCCAAAACAACTATATAGCTATAACAGCCAAACTTGGCAGTCGGATAGAAAAAGCTCCAATAAGCTTTTTAGCCTAATCGAATAACGCGTTAAAGGCACAGTACTACTAAAAATGCACTTAGACACCTGGGCCTAGATTTTCGAAGCGCTTATAGTGCTAAGATAGTCGTAAGCCAATGTTTATGTATGGTACTTACGACTATCTTAGTGCTAAGAGAGCTTCGAAAATCTATGCCCTGTAACGTATTTCTGAACGATGGGAAACAGCAATGTAAGCCAAAAAGTAAATCACGGCAAATTCGTAACATGTTTAGTTTTGCCGAAATATTGTTTTTTTTTTACTTTTTCGAAATTGAAGTGCTCCATGCACCTTTGAAAAACCTGTATTCTGAAGATACTTGCATCCCAGAGCTGAAACTCTCTAATGACGATGATCTGGACTTTCTAGAAAGTCCAATATGCTTTCCTCAGCAAGCCTTCAAAGTCGAGTGACGTTGCTCATGTAGCATAATCAAAGGGAGGCCACAAATGAAATTCATTTTCGTTGACAATAAACGCTCAAAATCGAGAAAAAGAAATTTGAAAAAATTAACATGGGTTAATTTTCCGAAATGCACTTAGAGACGTGAATTATTTTGAAAGATGCGTAATAATAATACAAATCCTTTTGTCGTCGCCTGCGACCATATTTATCTAAGAAACTTGTTGTCTGTTGTCTGAGTTTAGCGACAATAAGCAGATTAAAGTTTGTGATCGAAAACCGGACTTTGACTCAACCGTTATTCTGGAAACTTAATTACAGCAGACACGCCGACAGAAACAGGTCGGTTGTGCTTAGTAGGTCATTAAACTGATGTATAGGTAAAGAAGACTTTTTAAAATGTATATATACCTTGTTTTTAATGTACAATAGAAAACAAGAAAATGACATAAATATGACATTCAGGACATATAATAAACTACTTTTCAAAGGCGATTTTAATGTTACTCCGGTCATATGATATTTTGGACCTTATTTAAACAACATACAAAAAATTATGAAACACACACTACTCTATTCTATGTCACTTTACGTTCGATAAACGTCAACGGAAAAGGTTTAATGAAGCGCTCGACAGAGAAGCGCACGTATAATAACAATGTTGATGACACGCAGCATAATGATTTGCTCTTAATCTTGTTTAAGTCCAAATCCGTCACCGCGCCAGACTCTTGCCAAACTAGTCTTTCTGCATGCATGGTTGGACAGTAACATTAATAATGTTCTCATTCAATCATTCGTCCCAACACAGTGATGTACTTATTTGAAGATAGGAATACATATCATGCTCACAGAGACTGCGTGAGAGACTCTTATATCTTATTAGTCAATACAAAATACGTGAGATAGCGAATGAACATCTTATCACGTGTTTGTTTCGCGATTAAGCTGGTTTCCTTCCATTATTGAAGCTTTGCCTTCTATTAGGCACTGTTTTCCTTCAAATTTGATGCATTTCCTTCAATTACTTGTCTTATGATTTCATTATATAATGTATTCCGTTGTTAATTATTAGCAGATGGTGGTCAGCTGTTTGCGTGGCATTCTAGAGTTTTTCAGTATGAGGAAAACAAGGATTTTTATGGATTATCAACTTCTTTATTGTGCTGATAGCGACGTTTCCGTGCTTGAAAACGGTATACGAAGCTATACCAAAACGTCGCTATCAGCACAATAAAAAAGTTGCTAATCCATAAAATTCCTTGTCTTCCTTAGATGGTAGTCAGTATGAAACTTTACCAACATAGTTCAGTAAACATAGCACCAATAATAATCGCTACACTCCCACGTCGACAGTGTAGAGTGTATTATTGAGACTAGCTTTACTCAGATATTTAGTAACGGTTTTCTTCTCCAGCCAGACACATACATACATAGCGAAGGTGTTCAAGATGTTGAAATACCAAACAAACCGGTTGTCAGTGCACACTCCCTTCCTAAACACGTAACTTAAAATCGACCGATTATCATTGCGTAAACTATTTCGAAATCCACATTCAATCTATAGTTTCCACATTTAACTAAATAAAGGACAAGTGGTACCCAGCGCTGTAACACAGCCTTATTGACTCAGGACAGTGAAGCCCGACCAGGTTGTGTGGTGTGCCGATAATCACATGCGACGAGAACATTCTTTTGTAGAGCGGCAACAGTCTCTGTAGGTCAGTGATAAGAGCAGGCTAAAACACAGAAATATTCTACCCGACGTTTCAGTGTGTTTGAAAATGCACGATTTACGATTTATTTGCCTCTTACTCGCGACTACATTCATAGTAACAGGTCTGTATCGGTTTTATGTATTCTGTGTCTATTCTCTTTCATTAAGCATAATGTGTATATGATAGTGACAAACATGTAATTGTGGGCATATGTATCATGTACCACAAATAAATGTACACGTTTGTTGACTGTGTTAAAATTCTGTTTTCTGTATAATACCAGTAATATTACATCTGCTCCACTTCGACTATCCAAGTGTTAAATCGATATTGCTAAAGTAAACGCACATACAGGTAAGGAATCAATTATAACAGCCATATCAAACAGCTGAAAATTTTGTGGTGAATCATAATGTGATTTCAACATAAAGGCATGAAATGTGATGAAAAGACATTTTTAAAAGCATCGGCTTACATGTATATAGTGAAATCAGCCTTTTTATGTTTGTACATGTATTGACTAGAAAAATTAATGTCACTTCGACATTTGAGCAATTCTCGCCCACTCTATCATATTGCTATGCCTGCTGACCATGTCAAGTCAAGAAAACTAGGTTAAAGTACTGGAACCACGGTCATTATTGAAAAAAACATACAAACAATCACGAGACTGCATTAAGAGGGTCTTTTTCTACACAGGAAGTGGGTGCACTGTGTCGACCCTGACTGCGTATGACAGTCCCTCGAGCTTCTCTTCAACTGGGTATCCAATCAAATTCCCTCCGTGAGTAGTTTGAACATTGGTCCTTTCTCAACATTTTGGTTTGAAATGTGCCTAAGGCTTATCCAAAGGTCAAACCAATGCACAGATACCTTTCCGTTATTTACATGGTGATCATATAAGCCTATTGTCGAAATGGAACATGTTACCATAACAGTTACATAAATATTAAGTGTCTATTAATTGAAAATTAGGAATTGCAGGGACAGAGAGACTGGTAAATTATTTTCTGAAATAGGCATACATCAATCATAAACAACATGATTTATCACATCTCTTTCATTTCGGTATGCGAAAACTAAATTATAACAATTTTATAATTTTTAGATTTGAAATCATCCTGACACGTCTGTATATTTGAATCCGCAGAGCTTCTTCGGTACCTTAGTGTGGCCATGGATCGGATACCTTGTATAGCGATTTATATAACCTGCTAAAGAAATTGCTCGTTTCTGGCAATAGACACATTGCCAGAATGAAAAATCAGTTGAGTTCAAGATATTTGCCTTTTGGCTTAAAAATTACTCTATAAACAAAGTCATGATTAAACAGCCGTCAGCATTATCGGGCATTTGACCTGCTTTATATCAGGGTACTGAAAGACCTCTGTGGATTTATACACCGATGTAGACGGATGTTTGAAAATGGAATGTTCTTGTCTTTTCCAGGTCAATGTGTCAAAAATGGACAATAAAGACACTGGATAGCGAGAAGAGACTAATTCTGGAAACCGTCGACTTCAAGCTCCCACCTGACAACGTCACTCAAGTCAATGTTATCGACCGTAAGTCATTTGTCTTCTTGATATATATTGTCTGCTGTCTTATAGATATCGTGTTTAAGAATTAAACATTTTCTCGTAAGCTTCATATAAAGACTAAAAAAAGCAAAAAGCTTGTTTTATCATGTTGAGTTGTACCAGAATGATGCCTTTTTAATTGGAATGATTTTGTAATTTATGTTGCATTTATGAAAAATAAACGATAATATTGTAACGATTTCGATGCTGTTGAAATATTGGAAAACGCTAGAGTTGTAGGGACATCCAATCTTCAAAAGTACTTGTTGTAATGAGAAAATGTTCAGATTTATTTTCTTTCGGTCACTTTTTGGACTTTGTGTCTGTTGTAGCAATTATAAATGATGGCGTGCTGACTCAACTAAAAGCAAAACCATTGCAATAAAAAGAGTTATGGTTTATCACTATGAGACAAAATAAACCACAAAATGTTCATAAAATAATTTCAAGAGCTGAACAAAGTTTCATTTTATTTAGAAAATCATTTCACATACATCTTTCCTCTACAATAGTTTTCAAAGAAGAATTTTGAATAAATATACACATTTTGGTATGAAAGGTAGGAAGATGTGATTTTTGAGAAATGAACAACAAATTCCGATAGCTCAACGCATAAATGAAACAAATAAACTCTAACATGATAACAAATTATCAAAAGGGACTTAAATCAGTTTGAATGACCCACCTTCCAAATATTAAAAAGACATCAAACTTTAAAAGGCAATGTCATTTTAAAAAATCGTTTGCTACTAATTAGTGACACCATCTAATTATCATGTTTAAGATTTTAGCGTTATTTGTCGCCTACCTATACATTTCTATTAGGACGGTAATTGTAGGTAATAATGATATCTACAGTTTTTTTTCAAATCATAATTTACCTCATTAAATTGACATGGAACTGTGCCAGCTCCTCAACAATACTTTCCATAATTGAAATTATTTATTGAGAGACAGTTAATAATAATACATTCAGTCAATGTGTTTCATCATTGCAGCTGGTGTATCTAACAAAACTCTACGAGGGAGCGACCGGATATTTTACCAGAGCAGTTCAAATGTTCTCATTGTTGATTTCCATACACATGACTTACTATTCACGAGAGGTTTCAAATTCAACTTTTATCAAGTAACAGGTGAGTTCACAACGAAGGCTTGTGCAGCATACCTTTTCCAAATATGAAGTGCTTAGTCCTAACCGACGAGCATTATATAGTTAAGTGTTACCCGGTTTATTTAGCTGTTGTAGTTCCTTTTGAACATATGTTGTGCTGTGTGTTATTTCCTGCATTATGTTACATAGTTACTTTAAACAATTTGTAGCTAGATGCATTGGACTACTTGACACCGATTTGCAGTTAATTATTTGTAATCTTTATATATATTATATTGTTATGTTTATATGCTAGGATGTTTCTAATATGTTGAGATCGTTACATGATGATTGTTATCTAACCCCGAATGGCTTGAAATTGCACCAATTTCTATCACTGTCTTATTTAAAGCCATGCTGTAAACCTGTCATAATTTGTGTTTTGAGTACAGCGCCTTCTTCGGCGAAACGTTTTTACATGAATTCTCACTTGACTATCCCGATCCCTTGTTAAAGCCACTGGTGGATGAAAATGTATTGATAAGACTGTAGGCATTCCAAATAGATAGCAGTTATCAAGTGTGGTCGAGTCGAGTGTATTTTTTGGGAGAATTAAATAATCATTTAATAGTAAAGTTCTGTGATGTATTACTGAGGAAATGTATTTATGTATTTATTTCTAACAAAACTCGCAAATATCAAGAGACAATTTTTTCAAAGTTAAGGCGATATCCTTTGACACCCTTTGTTCCTTTCTAGCTGGTGCTCCTTGCTCTCGCGAGATTGAGGCTTCTTTCACGCAGAACGACCTGTATTCTCCAGGATACCCCCATGGATACTTCAAGTAACTGAATTATAACCAAAATATTAGCAACTGTTTATGTTTTATTTATCATCACAACATATACATTAGAAATAACCAGATCAATTTCAATTGAAAGAAATGAAGCCATTATTCAGTGTTAGTTGTGCCTCTGTTTTTTTGTCTCGTTTTGATAATCAATTTTGATAATGGACAAACGATTTTAAGTTATCGGGAAATATTGTTTGACATCGGGTTGTAGAATCTTATTATTAAAGAAATTGCGAAACATAATTGTGTAAAATAGAACAAGAAATAGACAATATCGTAAATTAAGCAATACTGTTTACCACATATTTGAGTTGTTGCGTTAACCTATCATTAATCCACACCACACCTAGGAATAGTTCCATCTTGACCAGACTCTCACAATAGAATTTATAGGATTCGGTACGATGCACAGAGATTTTATCTTTCTCTTTCTGTAAAATCACCAACCAGGTCAAGGAATAATGGAGCCTTTCATAGAAATATGCAACAATTGATTATATTATTAAAGATTTCAAATATAATGGTGTTAGAATAAAACCAATATTATATGGGACAGAAGTATGAGTTTTGCTAAATACGTATAAAATTTAAAAGGTCAATAAAAGATTAAAGTGATTTATACAATTATGCCATAAGGCTTCCTGTTTTTGAGTTCTACCATTGTGACGTCATCTTCAACGAAACATTATATGACTGTTGAATTATTAACTTTGTGACGTCATATCATGGTCTGCTGTGTTCTCATTGATGGTAAAGCAATTTAAGACCACTATCGGATAATGCAAAACTTCAATGATGATTTGTTTCTGATTGTTTCTCTATGTGTTTAATGAGAGTTGCCGGAAGGGTTACCTTTGATCTCTTATGCATGCTCTTGCAGCAACCTACAGTGCAACTACACAATACGCTCCAGGTACCCCGGTTACAGACTCGGGATCGTTTCCTGGGAGTCTGAGATAGAGGATTCCTACACCTGCCAGTATGACCGTCTTACCTTTATAGACTTTAGTAAGTTTAATGAATGACTTATATCTGAGTGTTTTTCTGTGTTACATTTAGATGTAAGTAAGTTGATGATAACTGTAAATATGATGTCCCTTTAACATGATGTATGTAACATGTATATGTTATAACCTGAACAGATTCAAATTTTAAATGTGGTGTTACCTTATATATCTAAATTGTTTTATTTTGAGCTTATTTATCTTAAATCAAGCATATTTTATGGATCACCTTGAAGGATGGCTGTAAGTGTTCCTTTTAAGTTAATAATAATCTGTGAGTAAAGGTTGTTTCCTGTCAGTTCCTTTGTGGATATCAGTGAAATCATTTTCTTAACTTTATAGACCTTTCTCATTGAATGAATTGTGGTCAGATATTTAAGTAGGTAAACGGCAGATATACCATGCTTGTTATTTCAACAGTGACAGATTTAGGTGACGGGGGAAACTCCATCCCCCCTTTTGAAAGGTGAACCCCCGAACCCTGAAACCTTATGTTTTTGTATCTCGGCGAGGAATTTTATTTATTGTAGTAGAGTCTTTGACAGTTTTTCTTCTAATGTGTTTATTATCATTTAATGTTATTGTTTCCAGTAAACAACGGTTCAAGTGAGTATGTTGTGGGTACGAATTGCGGAGATGAACGTCCTTCCTTTCAAAGCAGCGGGTCAGTCTTCAAGATAATGTTCAGCACAAATCAACACAAGACGAATAAAGGTTTTCGAATTCGATACAGAGCGATTACAGGTGAATACTGAACACGGATGTTAGGCTTTAGAATAACATTGTCAATCTTGAATGAGATCCATCCAACTCATGTCTGTCATATCATGTCTGACAGGGTCGAGGGTCGATTGGACTGATCTTTATTAGAGTCTTTACTCATGTGTTACTTCCAATGTTCAAAAGCACTAACGTACCTGAGTATTGAAAGTAGATGTGTATAATCGTATAGACAGGGTAGAGAGTTCATGATTACGATTTATATCTGAACTTATACAAGAACAAATTGTTTGTTTGAATATAATCACATCAAGTAATTGAAGGTAAGGATCTCTCTCAACAAAAGTAATGTAAAGTAACGTGCTTACATGTATATGTTAAGTAATCAAAAATGGTTTCGTATGATTGTCTCCTTCCCACGTCGATGGTTAAAATAACCATAGGTAGATTAAACAGGTAGATATTACTAGATAGATTGTCGTTATATAGCTCCTTGTTTTTACATCCATTATCTGATTTGGCTTGGACAAGTTGACAATGAACTAATAAAATCTGCTTTTTTAACATTTCTACAATATTACGTTTATATTGTTAAGGTTGAAACATTGTTCCGAATATAATTCTGATATCAAATCTGTTGCAGACGACCGGAACTATGTTAGAACGCAAGCTTCACGTTTGGACTCGTATCTGATATCGCCTGGATACCCTCATAGCGGTTTTAGGTAAACCAGTTAACGTCATACTGTTTCTATTATATGGTGAAGTAAGGTGAACCAGTTAACATAAAACAGGTTCTATTACATAATGGTGTCAGGTATATCAGTTAGTATCATACTAGTTCTGTTTTATAGTTGTGTTAGGTACACCAGTCAACGTCATACTGATCCTATCAAATAGTGATTTTAGGTACATCAGTTAGTATCATATTAATTCAAGATGAACGCGAACTAACTTCTGAAAATAGTACAGTACAAAGTCCAATATGCTCGAGACATCAATATCCTGTTATAAATCATGTACATGGATGTTCAATAAAGTATACTTTGTATATATACACGATTACTTTGTCGATAAAAGAATATATTAAGAAAAGAATGCTATCAATTTGTTATTTTGAAAAAATATGACATGACGATTAAGTAACACTGTACTCATTTACAATGACAAGTTGTTGACCAACTCCCCATGCAAGGCTAATCTCGCATCAGCTTTAACCTGTGCATTTTTAAACAGTTCAGTGCTAGCTCTTCAGCTCACGGCGCTTGAACATGGTATCAATCTGAAATCTCCTGAATCCTGTTAATCGCTGCTAGGGGCGTCAATACCGAAACTAAGAGAATTGCAGAGAGTCAGGGATGTTAACTGGCGAGAATTGTGTCATGCGTTGAAAGTTGTTTGTTGACCTGATTCTGAGTTTTTTGGGTAATTATGGACTGATGATAATTTTTCTAATTAAAGGAATATTTCCATGGACTGGTATATCAGATCGTATCATAAGACAGTCGAACTGACCACTGTAGACTGCGACCTTCCTGCCAGCGAGCCGAAATGTATTGGACACAGAGTAGAGGTATCGGGAGGTGAGATACCAACGAACATTCTCATTTTCACGAAATTAAGTTCAATTTTTTATTCTCAAGTCCGATTTTTGCGATAGTTTCGACAACGTTGTTTTCACAAAGAGGAAGGACTTTAGAACAGATTTATTCACGACAAGACAATTGTTTGTTGTAATTAAGGCATCTTGTCTTTGTAAAAGACAGTTACAGTTTAAGTTACTGTTAAAATTACAGGAATACACATTACAGATTGAGGAACTGTCGGTGCTCTTTGCTGAGGGCAAGTGCACGTTTAGCAAAGAGAACTAGATCACGTAGTGTAGGCATTTTCAGTTGATATCGCGCTAAATGTGATGACATTCATTCATACTTCTTTTGGTGTACCTTTATTCCTAAATAGTTTTCCTTTCAGCGTATACTTACAGGAAATATATAATGTATTTACTGTGTATCAGAAGGCCTTGTTCGTAATGTTATATTACCTAATTTCCAGGTCATCTCAAGCGTTGTTTGGTTTGATGTTATTCAATCAACTTCGAAGTAGCCACATAAAATCGTAATTTGAAGTAATTTATATTCTTTCCTTGAACGTTAGATAATCGTGTACATCTTTAACATTGTATTGTAGTATCGCCGATGTCAATTAATGGATCCCAAATTCTAAACGAAACGAGCCGAAAGTTTGACGACATGTTTTGTGGAAACAGCACCCCTTCCTTTGCTTCTGAGAAGACGACCATGATAACATTAGAGTCTATTGTCTCACTATCAGACAGCCGGGGTCTTGTGATGAAACATCGCCTCAAAGAAGGTACAGTTATGATTTACCGATTTAAAAAGATATCATTTCAAATTTAAGACTAAAAACGTATCTGGTGAAGTCACCATGTCCAGCTTTCAAAACGATACCGTCGCTTATTCGACTGATCAAGAATTGTATATATTTTGTATATAGATAAATACAAAATGAAAAAGTATTGATAGATATAGTAAACAGAAAAATCGAAAGGGCTTGTAAAGAAAGAAGTACTGAATTAAGTGTTATTTGGTCAATTTTACGATACATGTTTTGAACCTGATACAACATGAGATATTGAAATATAAATACAACTTGATTACAAATGATTTAGAACCTTTGGAGACGGTGCAGTGCGGTGGAAACCTAATCGCCTCTAACATAACAAAGAACCTGCAGTCTCCGGGCTATCCTCGTGCGTCTTTACAGTGAGTCCACATCCTCTCACACAAAAGTCAGCGAATTATGTGCAGTCAAATCCTGCATTCTTATGCAAGTCATTTCTAAATTCCCTTTAAGAACTTGGATTTAAAGGGACATTCTTTGATTTACATTACGTATCATTTGGCTTGGAAATGTACCTAAAGTTAATATGTGGTAAAATAAAATCAAAATATGTATATAATATATCATATTTATCCGCCGATTGAAGGGCCTTAATTGCGCGGAAGCCATAAATGCACGTCAAATTAATATATATACCAGTGCTGTAAATAGACACATCCAAATTCAATTTGAACTTCTGTCTGCCTTAATAACTTGCCAAAATACGGTTGACTTCTGACTTTATACATGCATATTGTCAGTATACATGTATCATACCAATTATAATTAAAGTGATACTTTTAATCTACAGTCGAATCCCCTCATAACATGACACAATTTTGATTCCAGCAACTCTCAGTGTGTCTCTTTAAAAATTGTATATCACATATAGCCCAAGTATCACCCATATCACGGATACGAAGAACATGAATAAACAGATCAATAAAAGAACGCTACAGTCTGCAGCTGATTTCGTAGTTCAAAATTGATGGCACTAGCATTTTAATTCGATTGGACAGCGTTGATATTCTTACAAACAAATCAAAAGAAACTTCCCGGTTGTTAAAAACATTGGTTCATTCCTAACATAAAGCCATTTGAGATTGATGTCTTTTTATGTTAATCTTGGTTTTCAGGAACCAGACATGTACTTGGAAACTATCAGCGACTGAAGCAACTGTCGTGATTGTTTTGCAACTAATTGACCTTGATATTGATATAACCGAGGACAGCTTCAAAGTATACGATGGTAGGTAAACAAGATTAGGTGATGGATAAAGCATGGTTCAAGGCATTATCAAGGTGTCGGCCGCTTGTAGGACCTTGGTTTCTTTTGTCAAGGCGAAATGGGCGATTTGGTTAGCTACTGGCATGGTAAATGCTTGCGATGTTTGGTGATGGCACGAATCCCGAAACTGATTCGACTTGACAGAAAACAAAGAATTTGCACTATTGCAGATATTCTGATTCCAAATATACCACTTTCCAAACTAATTTGGAATTAAAAGAATCTTTGCAAACATTCTTATTCGTATTTCTTAGCAATACCCACAGATCATTTGTTATCTATCTTACAAACCGTCACCTTATTTTACTTATTTGATTTGACTGATTACGCGAAAGAACAGAATTGTTATAGAAAAACAGTAGCATTCCACAACTCATTTAATGGTGAGAAAGGCTATGGTAATACCTCTTTTAGCTTAGTTACTATGATACAGTGATTAGATCAACAGGTTAATCGTGTGGCAGTATAAAATATACGGATCGGAGAGTGCAAAACCTTTGCACATTGCAAATTTGGTTTTTTTTAAAGTAACTAAAACCAATAATCTTATCGTTGAAATATACTTTCTTGAAAAATAATTGGTCAACATAATCTCTTGCCGCGCGTAAGTATTTTGAAGATAAAAAAACCCGCAGTCGAGGCAAGTGACATTACTTTGACAATTCCCATGTTCTGAAAGCAAAATGCATAACCTCCTCAAAGAACAAAAGAGTCACGCCAATAAAGAATTTGTAGACATGAATAGGCTTTCATCAATTCTGTCATAATGGTATTTTATCTGTAGGTGTCATCCCTGAAGAATTTAACCTGCTAGAGAACTGGCAGGGCCAGAGAGCCGGGGAGTATGTCATCAGTTCAGGGACGTCCCTCACTGTGGTTTACACACTCGACGACTCGGACAATGGACGGGGCGTCTCCTTCAACTATACAGTTGTTAACGGTGAGCATTCTCCTGTATATCGTTTGCTTTCACTTCCTTGATATTCCATCTTAGAGGTTGACAGCACACATTTCTAGACATGGAATGAAAAAAGAGAATGATTGATACAGTAATATTGATAACTTAAAAGCCATAGGTTTCTTTTTAGGCTTTTATTTGGGGCCATAGCTGTGAAGTCGTATTATTTGTATTAGAGGTTATGAGTATGTAGTATGGTTCAAGAAAGTGAACAACGACAGAAGTGTTTAGCACTAATTCAAAATTGCATAAAGACAGTGTAATCGAATAATCAATTTGGGTAAATCTGCAGCCTTATTACTTAATATTCGATTTTATAGTTTAAAAACACTTTAAATCCTTTAATAGAATTTTACTTAGAATTTGTTAGAATTATGTCATCAGTGAGGCATGGACATTTGTTTTTGATCGTAACCGTATGTGTAGTAGCAGTGTATCATCCTGAAAAATATCTCTCCTATAAGATTTATTTTATTCCTCGAATGTAAAGAGGAACAGGTGCAAACACATGTCATGTCTATATATTGAACAATGTCTTTTAATTACGCTCTATCATATAACAGGTGGGAAATTATCACAAATGCCACAAATAGTGTTCACAGTGAAAGCAAAGACGAGCAATTCTTACCTGAATTCACCTGGGTTCATGGTCTACTTTCGCAGGTACGTCAGATACATCTAATAGTCTAATCTAATTCATAAAACGGTTGTCCGTAAGATAATCTTAATACGGTGTTCGAATAATATCAACAAACGTGAAATGTATAATTCGGATAACCTTTCGTTTTACGATAAATGAAGGTGATTGTCTTTTTGATGAAACTCATTGATGCTCTAAGAAATTATATTTTCAATAAAGTGTTTCGACAAAGGAGCATTGCCTATCTTCTTGCAACATCTTAACTTGAAATTTCTTTTCTCTTTTAGTTCACACAAACACAAATATTTATTTAAAGAAGTGAAAAATGAATTGTACCTTAATATTACAGAGAAGATATTTGTTAAACTAATGCTGTAGTTACTTGATATCTGAATGACGGGTGTCCTACCTCTTTAACGTACTGTCTTTGTATATTTTCATGATTCCAGGAACATGACTTTATACATAACTATCAAAGCTGACGAGGACCTAAATATCCGTGTTGAGTTCCTGAAGTCCAATGTGCCTGGTTCTGTATCGCCCTCAGGAAATTGCAGCGAGGGCAGTGTCACCGTCTACGATGGTAACACGCAGTAGAAGTTCTCAAGAAGAATGCTCGATTGAATATTTCAAATAGATGTATAAAATTTGGTTACAGGAGCATTTCAACCGTACCACATTTACTGCCATTTTGAAATATGTTCTGTCTGTTTATGCATAGCTACAGCTGAATCGCATAGCCACAAGATAAACATGATAAGAGCTGTCGGCACAGTATAGACACAAATATTTTACTGTGAACATGTGCATCAGCTGTTTTCAAGAAACCCTTTGCATTACTACTTTACCTTAAACAGTCTTTCTTTGAATCGCTTTCAGATCTTTTAGGAAACGTAAGTTGGTGTGCTTTCATGCAAACAATCTGTCGTTTCGACAGACAACTACCATAAACAGAAAGATCAACTAATGTGATCAAAAGTACAAAGCACCAAATTACACATCTATATACAAATATAGTATATATAAAATATAATATAAAAATTAATGCTGTTAGTATTGACCATGATAAACGATGGTAAAGTTAACCTACGATGTGTATGACATGGGTTTAGTCTGTTTTATGAACAGGGTCGTCCTTTGTCTCGCCGATGTTGAGTAGTGTGAACACGGATAGTGCGACCATGTGCGGAGAACAGGAACCAGTCTTTATAAGCAGCGGTTCATCTCTCTTTCTGGTCTACAAGACCGGTTACAGTGGAAACAAGGAGCAGGGCTTCCTCATCAAGTACCGGGAAGACCTTCCATCGGGTAAAATGTACAATTTAGCTAGGAAAGTTAGATAGTGAAAAATAGAGGTCCTTAAACATCATGGGTTATGAAGTTATGTACGGCTTTGCCCCACTTGTGCTTAAACTTGGATAGTCGTTATCAAACTGTACTTTATTGCGAGCCATGTAGCATGTGAGCCTCCTATATTCTTTCATAAGTTAATCCTTTATATTCATTGTTTCAATGTAAGTAAGAGACAGTGAGAAGAGATAACCATAGAGTAGAAGACATTAGTAATACCGATCAAGTGAAATAACAACATACAATTAAAAGCACTACAGTTGTATAGCACGCTTTTCGGTTTAAAATGGCGAGTTCAAGGCATTTGAGGGTAGAGGTTCACTTTAGCTTTTTACCGATACAATGCGTCTTATCCTTTACAATTGACCTGTATCAATTATAAAAAAGTTCAGAATTCCGAAGTCGGCCAAGGATACAAATATTTATAGTAAGATGTGTACAAAATGGGGAAAAAATGGTCAGTTAAAACAGCTGAGGTAGTTCAGCTTTATAATTTGCCTTAAACTCTGAGTATAGGATTAAGGATGAAATCTTGTTTATTAAAGCAATCTTTTAATTTAGCTGATATAAAAAATGTAATATTAACATTGTTTGTGGATTAAGATAACGGCTGCCCTTTTCGCTCCTCTCTCTGTATAATAATATAGGAAAATATGATTATTTCCGATGCCGTAGTTCATGCCGATTTATTGCAACGTTGCATTGAATACTTCCGGTCTTCCGAGAGATGTGCATAACCTGTGCATTCGCTTTTTACCACAAGCAAAGCAAATCCTGTGAGAACAATTGACGAGATATTGAGCTGCGACATCAGTTTGGTGTATGAGTTGGAGTTTGTTATAATTAGATCAATGTGCATTCTTCAATTTATGAATTATAAAGGAAAACATATGAGAGAGTTATACAGCAAATCAGAATGGGTTTGATTTTCTAAATGAATCAAGCTACGTTTGAATTATTCAACACGACCCGGGGCCATTTCTATGTATACGAAGTTTGCCTCCTTCTCAAATATATTTATCAATTTTCACAAGTGAAAAACATCATATCCACAATTGGTAGTTTATAACCTGGTGACTTTCTCCTGTGTTCTTCTTCTAGAGTTCAACAATGAAAGGAGATGTGGTGCGAATATTGTGGCTATTAGACAACATGCTAATTTCACCTCCCCTAGGTACCCTCTACACTATATCAAGTAAGTGAAATGATCTACTTGTCGATATGTGTAAATGTCCATATTAAATGTTAAATTAATTTCATACATAATTTCATAAATTGAGTTTAATAAAATAAAAATCTGTTTGTGTTGAAATTATTCAGTGCTATTTTTGTGCTTAATCAATTTCCCGCAATGGCCTTTTTCTTTTGAATCAAATCTATACAGTGAAATATTTGTTGTTAATATATTTCATACATTAACATCTTTTTTTGTTGAATAATTTTCCCGACAATTGTTTATGTTAACACCATTTAATACAATGGGATTCGTGTACTTAGGGGTGCAAATTTAAATGAAGGCTGCAGCTTTACCAATAGAAGAAGAATCCTGTAGCATTTATAGATAGTATGTTCCAATCCCTCAGGAAGTTGTTGACCACAAATATGTAAAATAGTATTCATGACATATTTCTAAATTTGCCACATTTTTACACTGTACAAATTATCTGTTATGAAGGAGATGGTCTAGTATGTAACTAACTTTACATGATCAATTTGACATTTCAATCACTTAGATATATCAGAACTTATTATCTGCTTTTACCAGTGGAGAGTCTTGCCTGTGGACGATCAGCCCGGCTGACAATACTTCTTTTGTACGCCTCGTGCCAACCGACATCCATATTGAAACCTCTGCAAATAACAAGTGTGATTACGATTCACTCACTGTGTTTGACGGTGAGTGTACTCTATAACTTACATGTATGTATATTAATCATCTTGCTAACTGACCTCAGGTTATGATCCAACCCGATATTGCATATATTCATGGTGTAGATTAGGTTATCAATGATATGTTCGGTCAGTAGAACTTCTGTAAGACACCGGCGGAAAGTTATGTCCACATTATTTCATTCTCTGTATGCATATTATGGTTAATACAAGTTTTAAGTAAGCAATTGCTATTATAGTTTCAAAACATTAACATTATGTACAGCAAATAGTAAAGTCTTCGGGATATTCAGAGGGATAGCCAAATGTCAAAAATGCAAAATGATAGCCAAAAGACATATGTCACAAATAAAATTCAATTCCATACTTATGACTCGAATACTTATTGGTTTCCTTTTAAAAACCATAGCTTTCAATTCTCAATATATAACGTTTTATGTACATATGATTTGGGATCACAGCGCATATTTTTCCAGGTCAGGTTCTTTAACTATGTTAACATGTTTTGTCAGAGAAAATAACCATCTTTTTTTCAGGCGAACATGCATGTTTTTTTATTCGAAATTACTTGTTCAGAAGTTCTTGTGTAAAATAAATGTTTAGAAGAATATTAGAGCTCAGCTCAAGCACGGGTTGATAATTTATATCTTTACAGCTCGAAGACTAGGCATTTTCTGTGAAATTTCTCTAACAATTGGTGTTCATTTTCCAGGTGCGGTAGGCTCTGGATCAGTGATCCTGGCTACAATGTGTGGAAACAAGGGCAAGATAGTGCAAAGTAGTGTGCCTGGTGGACCTTTGAGTGTCGTCTTTAAATCCGATGCTTCCAATACGGACAGGGGATTTCTTCTTGAATACTTTGAGACTAACGGTAGGTTCAGCGACTAGGTTGTATAAAGAACGTAATATATTTGGAACCAAGCGTGACCATTATGTGAAAAGGTAATAAAATCATTCAACGTATATCTTCCTCAAATCCTGGGAGAGAGGTATTGAGGTTAAAAATCATTTAAATAAACTTTGAATAGACTTCAGCAAACTTATTTTAAGGTCACAATTTCTGAGTAAATCTATCAAATACATGATAACTGGTGAGGTGGTCAGGATGGTGGCCTCTCACATCAACGGCCCCGGTAACATTTACCTCAATTCATCAAGCTGGAAGTACAAATTGGTACCTGGAAAACAGGAAAGGTACGGATGTCGGCAATATCAAAATAACAATTTCCTTCCGGACAGTCATAAATTTTGTTCTGCTAGAGCATGTATTGAGCATTGATAATACGCAATATGAATTTACTTTTATCATAATTTTTAATTTTTTTTGGTTTAGTTATTGTCATATTATAATCATCGCCATCATCATCATAATTGATCATATAAATATGAAAACAACAATAAACTAAATTTGCATTATGTCTATATCGCCTCATGGATTGATGTTCTTAATGTATAATATAACTTAACTTCATATGGATATGCACTGAATATCAAGAGAGAAACGAAAGGTCTATGTGATAATTGTGATCTTAATTTACGATAAGTAACTCTATATCATAAAAACATCCGTGTATATTTGTATCAGGACAGTCGTGGCAATTTGTGCCTCAACATCCATTACATGTACATGGTAGATTTAGTCAGACAATAAATTAATGAAAATGTCGGTACTATCTACGCTTTTGACACAGTTTTGTATTGCAGAGCCGCCGCCATGTGTCGGTGAATCAAAGGTATCTTACACACCTTATTACTACGAGTCTCCGGGCTATGCTCACAACACGATTCCCGCGTAAGTATCACAGTTTTGCTAAACCGTCAGGGAAGAAATTTCGAGGTTTATTCAAATCGAAAAGACAAAGATAATATTCAATATTTATCCTGTAACCTGAGATGGAATATAGGTTCATCCCTGGGCAAAATGTTATATCAGACTTCGACAGTGTAACCAATTCACAAACGTTACAAGTGCACTGGTATTATTTTGTTTACTTGTTATATTAAACGTAACTTTCTCAGTAGTATTTAACAAACCCTGGACTAATGATTGTTGATATTTCAATATTGAGGAACATTGAAATGTCAGCTTTATTGTCTTGTTCTTGTTTAGGAACACCTCGTGTACCTGGCTGCTGTACCAAGAAAGCACCATCATGCACATCAAACTTGACATAAAATCAAACGACGTCATGACAGATGTTATCAACGTCACGTGTTCTTCCTACTTCCTGGATATATATGATGGTAAATGATTTTGATTGGAAAAAATTACTAACTGTCGCTGTCCAAATTTAATACTGGTTACATAATTACTATTCAAGGAGAGAACTTTGATCGAAAACCGGACAATGCACCTCTGTCTGCGAGAATCAATCAGTAAAACAAAGTCTTGTAAACTTATCCATCGTAGAACAACTTTGATTGGAAGTTTTGATACAATTCAAGAAAGATCAAGGTATATGTTGAACAGAGGATATAAAAGCCTTATTGTTCCAAAGAGATAAATTATTTTTTAAAACCATAGAACTATTTTCATAAGAATTAAAGCAGGTATTTTACCTCCACTAGAAAATAAGAAATACTAAAAGCTTGAAATCTGCTAGGAATCAACTAAAATCAACATATAAGTCTTCTGTGTAAAAAAAATTATGATGAGTTTTATTTTATTTTATCATATGTAATATCATGTTACGATAACTTCAGAATACATTACCACATTTATAGTATGAACGATTTATTAATTTAATGAATTAACATCTATATCTGCGTACATACTACACTATATCTATATAAATATCATGTCTGGGTTAAGAGTGAAGAAATGAAGAAATTACCTGCAATAGTAAGCCTTGTGAGGGAATGTGTTATTTCGGCACGAGTGTGTTAAACTGTTGCTCTATCGTCAACAAGTGAATATGTGACGATCATTTAGATATAGTGGCTGGTCTATTGAGAGGATTTGTACATTACATATGGTATTTTGGCATGTATTAGATCCAAACAAAATGTTTTGAAACACACTCTATGTTACTTTAAGTAACAGACATAATATATTTCATTTCATATTGAAGCATCCACTCTGGATGAAATGTAAGAATATGTAATTATTGCTTGTATAACGCTCAGTTACTCATGAAAGTGAATACATTTGCACAATGCGCACTGAAATGTTAATTTCATTATCCAAAAACAAATTGAAATGCTACATGATTGAGCAATATCACGTATCACGTATTGCTATCCCATTAAAAGTTGATTTAGGTTACGTGTATTTGCTTATGCATTGTCCCTTTCCTCTAAATCCTGGCCCGTTAACTTTAGGAGAGTCAGCGAGCAGCTTGAGAATAGACCGGGTGTGCGGCAAGATAGACAAATCTTATATAGGGTCCGGCAAGAAGATGTTGATCAAACTGGTCACTGGGAATCAGCCTGTGCATGGAGGGTATACAATTACTTTTAAAGGAAGTAAGTTATTTTATTGATATGTAAAATACTCAAGTTCAGAGGATTATCATATATCTCAATTATTTGTAATTTTTACCTCAAATACTGAAATTTATTTCAAACCTTTAATGAAAGATTAATTATCAGACTTGCATATCAATGTTCTTATTAAGCAATTCTCACATAAGTACTCATTGCATTGAATAATAAATTGCATTGAATAAAAAATCATTCTTTTTGTGGAATTGTTCAAATGTAGTATAGTGATATTTAATGTAAAATGTCTCACTAAACAGCATTCTTGCCAATGTGATTAATGAATGTTGAATGCTTGATTTGTTTTAACAATTCAGCCAGTACAGACATCTGTGGTAGCAGCTATCTGACTTCATACGCATCACCGAGTGTGCTCACTTCACCCTACTATCCCAGCTCGTACCCAAGGTGGGTGTACCCCATCCATAACTATTCTGCGTATTTGGAAACGTATTCTAGACCGTTGGTATAACAAAACTTTCAAAGCCTCATCTAAAAAGGCATTTATTTCCCTTTTGTGTAAAGTACTTAAATGTAATATTTGCACGGCAGGTTAAAGTAGAGAAATAACGCTGCTGGCATGACGTCACAGTACATGTAGTGTGTAGTAATGACGTCACAATGTTAGCACCGAAATCTTAATGGCAGCCAGATCGCGGAATGGTTAGCGTCAGCACACACACACGGCAATAGGACTGATTTATGTTGGCAAGTAATGAACATGATTCTTATCTTTCCAATTTTAGTATTATTTCATTTAAACTCCTGAATCATTTGGAATCAAAATCGTTGTCGCTCGTTTTAAAACAATTACCGCTTTTGATACAAAAAAGAAATAACTAAACGGGAGATCGTTTAGTAGCCTCTTTTTATCCAGTGAACGTGTTCTCCTCCAGCAACATGGAGTGTGTATGGCATATCAGCGCGACTGGCCTATACAACCAGGTGGTGATGGAAGTCGTGGCCATGGACATTGATGGCACGGAAGGGTGTGGAGAAGATTACCTTATCGCATATGATAGTAAGTAGACGTCACTTATATTACGCAATGATTTATCATTGTAATGAGTAATTGACTATCAAACTAAAATCTTTTGGACATATTAAGTGGACCGTAAGGATCGGAAACTTGACCGATACGGGAACCTGGGTCAATATAGAAAAAGCACGACTAATCCAAAAGCCTGCGCAAAGCCATAGCTTCGAAATTGACAACATATCCATCATGTCCCAAAAGTGAGCTATTATTTTGTCTCTGATTCAACCTAACTCTTTTCTATTGTACATCTAAGATGGGAAGATGTTTATAATTCTCACTGAAGTGCCACCAACACATTTTTCATCTTGCTTTACAGGTTACACCACATACAGCCCTTTCGACAGGTGGTGCGGGAAAAAGATGCCAAAATATCAATCCACTGACGGATCAATCACAATCAAGTTTCACAGTAGCAACGCCATATCAACACCAAAAACAGGATTCAAACTCAAGTACTGGACAAAAAATGTTCCATACGAACCAGGTATTCCATGCACGTCTTGCACCGATACTGCAAGTATTTTTGTATTAGTTTTGTTCGAGGATTGTGGTTCTGTCCGATTATTGTCAGGTTTACCTTGATAAATACAAAGTTTGTCATTATGTATGCATGAAATTGCTTGGGATTTACAGTATCTGCATTGATCAATTGAGAAAATGTATTAAGCATTGTGGATTCATGAGGGTATGGTTTCATCATGGGTGGTAGTGTATCGAATTATCACTATGAGCTTGAAAAGGGGTGTTCAGTACAAGTATTGAGAAGTATATTGTGTATAGTTACCATAATTTTAGACATTTATCCGTAAAATTTATGTCATTACTCTGATTATGTAATATTGTCTATTTTTCAGATTATATCAATGTTGGCCCTATAATAGGAGGAGTAATTGGAGGAATTGCCTTTATTGCCCTCATCTTTGTGATTGTATTTTGTGTCACTCAAAAACCCTTTTCCCCAAAACCGATCCTGAGGACAACAGGACCGTCCTATCCGCAAGCTCTATATCAACCAGGACAACAAAACATCGGCTATTATCAGCCAGAAGTGGTACTGGAGGCTCATTCCAATCCAAGTTATGCATCAAGTGATAATTTATCCGGAAGTAGCTCCACGCCCGTGAATCACAATCAAGGGGTAACTCCTCAACCTGGTGAACAATCTGAACCCACGTTCACAAAATTTTGAGTCATTGCATTTTGATACATGTTCCATATGGCTGTGATATCTTACCATATAATAATAGGACGCAACATTCTATTAGGATTTATACTTTATTTATTATTAAATTTTACTTTACTAAATTTCTTGTTTTGGTGTGATGTTGTTCTGTAAATGATAGCATAATTCTTTATCAAATCGGTTTGCCTTGAATTTTTAGTGGATGGCCGTGGCCAGTTCATAACCACTCGATGTGTCCTTAATCAGCAGTAGTTTATATCAGATATATTAAAACGTTATGATGCTTGTATGTCAATAATTAGCAATCGGTAGAATACTTTATATTACATATTAATGTCACTGGAAGTGCGATGTTTATTTGTTAAAACCAACTAGATTATAATGCATTGAAAGTTAGTCAGTTAATTATATAAATAATATTTTAACATAACTTTGTGTTTTACGTGTATTTCTACAAATATTTTATTTAATATTTTTCAATCTATACAAGTTGTTTTACACTACATCATCGTCGGATGTATCTAATAAACGAAATAACAATCATCAATTTGTTCCTTTCATATCACGGTATTGAAAATATTTTTCTAAATGTTGTTCTAAGAGTATATAGTAATATGTAAGATCATCAAACTTTACACATACACTTACACGAAACCTCTATTATGTAAAATCCACAGTAAGGAAATGCATGTATTTTTAGCTCATACACCTCATCAGCGCAGATCAGGTTATTGAAAGGCCCGTCGTCCGTCGGACGTTGTCTGTAAACATTTCACATTTTCGACTTCTCTTGAACTGATGCATCCTTAATGCCGAAATTTTGTGAGGTGATCCGTATTTATACCTGTGGGACTGTCCCTCACCCCTCAACTATACAGCTGCATAACGGAAGTTTGATTTAGTTTTGACGTCAATGAAATAATTTTAGGAGAACTGACAAAGGAACACCAATTACTCATGTATAAGAAAATCAAGGTATTTAGGGTTTGTCTCGTCTCTCGTGCCAAAAATTTAATATGATGAAAAAGACAGGAGGGGCAAACTTTGGAGTTACGGTTTCCTCAAAGTTAGACTAAAATATTCCGTATTGACATATGGAACAAATTGAGAAGAATATAAAATAGTATTTTCGAAATTTTGACTGGTTACGGATAGCTAATGGGTATGATATACGATTGCATTAAGGTACATGTACAATGGATATTCACTTTTGTATTGAAAATTAAACACTATCCGTTTCTGTTTTCGCAGTGCTACGTTTTCTCAAAGACATTCCAAATTACATGATATCTGAACCAGGATACGAATTATGAACAAAATTTCGATATGCAACTGTAGGCGGGTAGGCACATTTCCTAAAACTTATTCCTCTGATACAAATTTGAAAATAGGCATTTTGAAAGCAACAATTTTGAGATATGGATACTAAAATGTGTTTCATTAATGGTGATACCTCGTCAAATATTGGCTTGACAGTGTGTCCGCCCTCAAACTTTCTCTCGTCTTTACTGCGGAAACGATTTAATATAGGAATCCCATATTTGAGTAAGATTTGTGAAATGTTCAAATCCAAATTATGAGGGGGCTATAGCGTGAGGATGATTATCCCTAACCAAAACCAGCTGGTTGAGGAAGCTCAACTTTTTATAACAATATGGACAAGTGTAGATTCATGTTTGTAGGTTTCATCATACATGGGCGTGACATGATGTCCACCCTCAAAATCCTCTTCCGTCCTTGTCCAGATCAAAGGGATCTCAACTTTTGATAGAATCGTCTTTGCTAGATTGAAACTATGACGTGATATTTCATTTGCTTCCAACTGAATATATAGGGATTGAGTGGTGCAAATTTCACGTGGTAAAAATGTATTACCACCTTTAATTGATATAAGCAAATATGTATTCATGAGCGTCAACACGTGTCAAAATATAATTACACCAGCTAGATGAGAATTATTATGATGTATGGAATATGATACGGTTACATCGATTTTTTAATTCAATGTTCATTAATCTTAGTCTTATGCACTGACAATGGACACTTTTGCTGATTTTATATTTCACCAACATCAAACAATACAAATGATGGTGAGCAACAGTGTCCTTGCTCTATTTTTTCCAGTTTCCACGAATGTGTTCCAGCAAAAAGTTTTAACAGGTTTTTTTTCGACTTGCAAAAGAGACTATACTAAACTAATTTGATTTCGTAACAAGGATTTACATTCCTATGTAACATTCATATCATACCTGAAGTATGTTTGAAATAAAAGGCGTGCACACCTACATACCCCAAGAACTTCCACCGACGCCACAGTGAATCACTATACAAACCTGATTGAAGAAATGTAGCCAAATCTATCAAACTACTCAATAGTTATTAATAGAAATCAATGAAATACAAAAAGAATTTGACAGGTGCAGCATTATATATTATATATATTATAGTCATCTAAAATACATTCCACATAATCCTGTGATTTCTAAATGATATTTTTCTTCACGTGTTCACACTCTACCAGCCCACACTACGTCTACAATTAAGAGCTCAATTTCTCTCTGTGTCATCCAACAATGCCAAGACACTTTAGAGATGTACCTTCTTTTTGGAAGATTCTGCCAATTAACCTATGGTCGATATCTTAACTGTTATAATTTATATCGCACCTAAGGGCTCTTTCTTAAACATCATACATCATCAATATAACAAGAGTCTACAGTCAGAAACCAGAATGCACAAGTTCTACAAGTGTTGAAATAGATTGAAATGCATGAAATACAGAAGGAATTACAGTTTTAAACACAAATAGGGAAATACAATAAATTTCGAGAAAAATATCAAATAATCTGTACATGTAAGTAAAGTAGACGTACCGATTATTCAAGGTCATTCAAATTCAATGTATTAAACCTTTATCCATTTGGTTGCTACTGTAACTTTCATGTTCGGTCTTCATAGGACAACCCTGTATCCTGGACGCTACAATTAGGATCTCTTCTCTGGTGTATCCTATGTATGTATGTATGTATGTATGTATGTATGTATGTATGTGTGTATGTATGTATGTATGTATGTATCTATCTATCCATCTATCTATCTATCTATCTGTACAAGGGCTTTTAAGCGCCCATTACAATCATGGAACTACTCATAAGCACTTAACGAGCTAAACGATATAGCTGGGTTTGACAGACTGATAGTTCTTGGTGACATCTCAGTTGAAGTGATAAACTGTTGTCAAACTGAGATGGTCAAGGGATCTTCTAATCAAGCTTATTGCGGACCGGCAGTTAAAAGTCGTTGTGCAATCAGACTCCAACCCTTTGCATTGTCCTATTAATCAATAGTCTATGATTATATTTCTAGCCAAGTGGTTCAGTCGATTCGTCGTCTTGAATCCCAGCAGTTATATGGAGGCTGAAGCGTGATGTTGTTATGTATATATTCGTCGATTTCTTTCATAACTATTAAACATGTTGTCATGATAAAAGGTTTGTATTAAAAATCTCATTGTAGTTAATAAAAGGTGCTGACAATTAAGTACAAATTCCTATTCCTCCTGACAAGTGAGTGACTCCGACAATTCTTCGATGAATATAAAACAGGTTGTAGATGTAATCTAGGAATAACCCAGGTAGCAACAGAGACAAGTTAAAGCCCCCCACCCTCCGCCCCACCATTTGTAGACTTCGGATGGAACACCGGTAATTAGTCTCAGGTTGATCAGGATGTGTTCCCAGTTTGCATGATGGTGCGCAGAAATACATCGCATTTTAAAACACATGCATGTCGCAGTAATAATTGCGGATCGTTTCTGGTGTATAGCCCTTAACAACTTGAAGTTGAAATGAAATGAAGCAATAACAGTTGTTTTACACTTTGACGACCTGCTATGGCGTCTCTTGACACTACAACAGATGGTAAACTGGTGCGTTTAGTGGTTGTCTATTTCCCGATATGTTCCCAACCTCCCTTAACTTATTCATGAGCATACGACTGAACACAACCGTGTGTCTCTCTCGAATTACTATACACACATAACTGAGCTAAACTTCGAGGCCCCTAAAAGGCGCCAAGTGACAAATATTAGATTAACAAGTATATAGCGACAAACTTTAAACGCCATTGTCACATGCACACACTTTAATGTTACGAAATTAACAATGAAAACCCGACAATATTGCGAAATCTCGCTCTACCACTTCAGGTGTATAAGTAGGTCAGCGTGACAGTGTCGTTATGTTTACTTTTTAGCCATCCTGATTTGGTCGCACGGTAGGTCAATAGTCAACACACACTGCAGAACCGATCGGTATATACACGGGTAGATGGTGCCTGGTAGAGAAGCTGGTCTATATTGTGGTCAACATGAGGATCTTGCTTGTTTTTGGAATATACCTGGTACACCTAGCTAGATCACAGAGTACAGGTGAGAATGAAGATATCATTAAATGCCACTTTGCAAAATAGAATCTAATATGAATATGGAAGCTGCGGAGTCTATTTGAAATACATGTATACTAGCATGTTGTATGCCTGAGCTGTGAATACAGCTGATCTTCTTACTTGTATCAATTAGATTAGACATGTCTTACACCATACAGTGCCAATTTCGTCTGTAGCGATTTCGTCCACATGTTGAATCCATTAGAGAGACAATATTCTGCTATTAAAGTAGTCTACAAGCCTTTATGAATAATTATATAAATAAGGAAAATAGATCATTTAAATTAGATGTCTTTAAATTGCACAGTCCGCATTTATTAAGATGATTGTTAAAAGAAAAACAACGCGGATTTCATTTAACCAGTTGCAACTTTATCCTCAGAGAGGTTTACACGAAAGTGATATCGAGGTTGTTATTCTTAAACAATCATTTGAATTTAGAGCTATACAGCTAAAAGCTAGTTCATATAAGTTATAAATTACTAGTTTCAATAAGTGATTGTGTTTACGTGCAAGAAAACGTGATCTATCCTATCCCTATTGTAAATATTCCCCGAATACTAAATATGTCATGCTTGTATTGGTTGTATCAGGGACTCCGTGCAGCAGCACAATCACTCTGGATGACTACAACAACCCGACTATCATAACGTCTCCTGGATACCCTGTCAAGTACCCAAGGTGTGTATAATGGTATACCGAATGATGTATATAATATTTGGGATAATAAAGTTTATATTGATCCAGAGAAACACACCTAGCCAAATTTTAGCTCAATGAAAACTCGAGACACTAATTAGTACGTTCTCTGTGAAATATTTACAATTCAAAGTGCAAATCAAAACGCCTAAAACACTGTCGAATAAACATGCAGATATTGAAAAGAACGTTTATGGTTTAAATGTAGAACGTCAAAACATCTTAATTCAAATCTGAAACCTTTACGTAGAAAATGACCTCAGAGAAAGGATACTAAATTCAGCTTATAATTTAGATAAATATTAAACAGAAAACAAACTCTAAAACTACAATTATACATAAAAAGACGATATGATACCTGAACTGTTTTGCCACGTGGCTGAACTTTGCCCTTCACCAACATAAATTATTCAATTTGAAAGTTACAAAGGATAATTTTTAGAATAATGAACTATGGGAATATTTCTTCTATTGCACAACAAGGGGGATTTTACATGATGTGAATACATAAGAATAATAAAGCTTCTCAGAATTTCAGCAAAATCTTCACTACGATTTTCAGAGAGACTCGTAGATTTGAAAGAACAATGGATACGTTTGTGAATGCCTATTAGTAATCTATTGAGAAAAATAAAGATTGTTAAGGACTTTTGGGGAAATAAGAATACATGATCAGACATTTTTACAATACAATTAAAAGGTGCAGACAAGGCTGTGTATTGAGCCCTTCTTTCTTATCCAATATCGTAAATTAATTCCACTCAGATTAAAAATAATTCATACACAGCATTCTTCCAAGTAATTCTTTTATATTTTGCCGAGTCTTGTTTACAAAAAATAAACTTATGAAATGGACACTGAATAGAGATTGAAAATAATATGGATAGAACAAAAGCGTTTATTATTAACAGAGTTGGAAATTAGCAGAAAATGAATTTCGATCAAGATATAAAACAATTAGAAAAAAATTTAAACTGCATGTACTAACTCTTACATGTACAATTATCTTGACTTTTATATCACAAAGCAATTATCTCTGTCAGGGCATGCTCAAATTGTGCTGGCGAATAAAGTGTTACCTTGAATTCCAAAGCTAATACATATTCGTGTTTTTATGTAATAGTTGATGTAAAATTGTCGCATTCAATGTAGGGCTGATATTAAGGAATAAGATACAATTGAAAACTAGATTTTGTTTGTATGTTTTGTGTATGTAAGATTTTCGGTATCGAAAACAACACTCAAATTTCATGATTTATGGAGCAACTTGACTTGACTCTACATATTTTTTATAAGAGATACTAGAGAATGTGTAAAATATGTCTTTCCAAATAAAGATGCATTTTAGCAACTTTTAAGTATGTCAATACTTTAAGAAATTAAAAACCTATTTATTTATGTTTTTAAAAGTATCATTTAATGAGTAAATGATGATAAACACATGGTTATCAAGTATTTTCGTTATTGGGAATATTGAGTACCTGACTAAAGATAGATTGTATTCCTTAAATTATTTTTAAATTTGAGATATATGAAGTGTCTAGATTCTATATATAATGTCAAAAGTATATTTTGTTTATAAAAGTTCATTTAAGAAATTTGTGAAATAACAACATCTTTTTAAATAGATGCTACATTTAACCTTTCATCCGAATGTTACCACACGGGATTCAGTCAAAGATTCGCGTGTTTCCACTGACTAGAAATGAACTATTATTTCACAAATCTTCATTCATCCAAAACTGATGCTATGAATGTAAACATTAACAGCTGTACTTGGGGACTACAACTGCAAAGCTTTTGGTCATATTTGGCAGTAAAGTAAAAATCATATTGAACATTCTATCTACAATTCTTAAAAAGCCTTAAAAGTTTTATTTAAACAAATATGGTTTGCGAACATTTTGTCGGGGAAATAAACGGGGACAGTCTGACAGTCACTGATACGTGCAAGCTTTCTACGCATTAGTAGGGACTGTTTGCTCACCTATCATTATCAGAGTTATTTTCATTGTGTTCTTTAAATAGTGCTGCACATAAAGGTTGTTTATTCAACTGCCTTTTGTGTGCAAATATCATTTGTCATGTTATTAATGTAGACTAGAGTACATTCTTGAAATTGGTTGAATGGTGGTTTATAATGTTAGTTACTGAAAAAGTGCGATTTGCTTGTGAATTACGAACGTGAGTTCACTAAGTCAAAGCAATCATTGAAACAATCCGATCTCAATTAAGGAGGAGTTTTTTTTATAAGTAGTTCAATCATTTTCAAGCAGATACGTAGTGGCTGTACCGATTTATTGAAAAATCTTATTCATATTTTGTAACATGTTAAACATTATTGCATTGAGAGTTTTTCATGTTATCAGCACAGTCAACATTTGTTCTATAATTACATACATGTTTTAGTTAATACAAAATCTTTTTACAGGGTGTAACCATGGAAAAATAAGTGTACTTTAAGATATACAATATGATTTAGTAGTTGTTTTGATTTGATTTTCAGCTTTTTTAAATATCAGCCATTTAATATACTGTAGAAACTTTAGTGAAATCTTAGCATATTTCATTGATAAAACAATCTATGTTTATTGCAAGATTATCTTTGACACGTCTGTTATTGTGTCATATAATATATATATATATATATATATATATATATATATATATATATTGAAAGGAAGAAGATGAAGTTGACATATATAACTAATAACTGCTTTTAATATTATCTTCTTTTTATATAATTCAAACACCTTCTAATTCAATGTGTGTGCAGAAGGTTTTGTAACTGTTCTACATGTGTCATATCCTTATTGAATCAGTCGAAATAATAGATTTAAAATGATTAATTGCGTTTTGTACAGTTACACGGATTGCTGGTGGCGACTGAAGGCCAGAGACGAAACGAAGATTGTTGTCATAGAGACAATAGATTCTATGATCCATTTCTCGAAGGATTGCCGTGAAGATTACGTCATGAATTATGACAGTGAGTGTTGTTTGAAAACATGATACTGAGCTGTCATGTGTTCCTCCCTTAATATGATTTCATCAAACATTGCACAGTGAAGGAGATGCATATTTGAATGTATTTCAAATAATATATATATAATAGTGTATATCGTATTGATTATTATTACCTGTATTTTGATAAATGTATTTTAAAAAGTATGTTGATAAAGTTCAGATACTGTCATTAATACCTACATTGTGGTATGAAGAGTTTTTTTAAAGTCGTGTATTGGGTGGATATAGTTTGGTAACTTTATGTAGCGGTAGACATTACATGTAAAGCAATGTTTGTTGATAGGATAAGGAATGTGCGCTATTCAAAATTTCATCTTATGACATATATGAGATAACAGTAAAAAATAACCCAGCTCGCTTTAATGAATGTCATAATGTTTTCATTGTGAAATGCTTTAAAAGAACAGATGTGAATGCAGTGACTGTCTCTAATTCATTCGAGTTTAAGGAGTCATACCTTTTCACTTATTTAGTTCATTAAATGCTATATGTGTTTTCTAATGTATCTAATGACAAATATAGAAATGGTAAATATAAATGTTTATGCGGACACATCGATAAAAGTTATAACAAAGGGGATCTAAATCAAAGGGAGACATATATATTATATGGATTTTCCAATTTCGACTGGTGATTGTTCGACTGTTTGTAAAGCATTTACCCTACATATTTCATGAGCGACACTCAAACTGATTTATACACTACTTTGAATAATTGAGTGGTAACATGTAAAACAACACCTCCTAAATATTGAATGGTTTCACAAAATCCGACATGTATCGAAGCCCTAGTTTTCATTTTTGTTTAAAGGAGGATATATATTTGGAGACTTTGATCACAAATGGTGTGGCAATAGAAGAACATTTGAGAAATCTACAGGTCGGTACATGATGCTAGTGTTGAAGAGCGACTACAGAGATGAGACGAGAGGCTTCCAGATGAAGGCCTACCAAGCAAACTGTAATTACCTCATCTCTATATTTACATAAGCAATATAATTCGCTTTGTTGTTTTTTGAAATCAATGATGAAAACTCCAAGTTTTCTATGTATGAATTTTTGTCCTGGATGATATATAATAACTTCAGAAATCTCATATCTTTGTATCATCAAAATTTTAATTGTTTATGTGCTGTGCTGTGCTGTACTTTTGGCAACAATCAAACTTTTATTTCGTACTGAAAGGCCCAGGCCTATATTACATAAACAACATAAAGTAACTTCCGAAATTTCATATTTTTGTATCATCAAAATTTAAATTGTTTATGTGCTGTGCTGTACTTTTCGGTAACAATCAATATTTTATTTCATACTGAAAGGCACCGGCCTATATTGCAAATATAGATTATAGTTATATACATAAGTTCTTTTCATTAATTGGTCTTTTTGGCACTTTAAAACTAAGTTTTATGGTATTATCAAACTTGTATATACATTTCCGTTTCAGAAGCTTAACATTTCATGGAATATTGTTTAAAATCAATTTGTACAAAGTGAAAATACGTTTTTTCTTGTAATTATCATTATATCTTGTATACGTTATAACGAATTACAACGATGACTTACCATTCCAGCCTCTGGCCCATGTAATCAAGAGTTACTGGCGGGAGCTTCTGAGCAGTTCTTTGAATCTCCCGGCTACTCGTTGGGATATTATTCGTACGTTGTTACTCATTCAGAAGTGCGTTCCTTCTGCTTTCCAAATATTAAAGCCTTATTGTAGATAAATGGTACATGTAGCATGTGAATTTTAAAAAATACACGCTGTGATCATTTATCTGATAGAGACGTTGGCTAGGGAATGCTGGAGATGAATGTTAGAGTTAGTAAGCAATGAATATAGTGATTATAAATATTGATTACTAAACCAAAACCATGTCCTAATATACATATAGTAACTAGTTTAACAATATGACTTCTAGTAAAAAACAATCCAGCAATCAAGCATATGATGAAGATGAATCAAATAAAGACATTTAGATTAACTCAGAGCGCGTATATGTTTCAGCAACCTGCAGTGTGTGTACGAGATCCAGGCACCGGAAGGAGAGCGGATTGAGATTCAGTTTGAAGACACGGACATTGAAGCGTCACCTGGTTGTGTGAATGATAACATACGTGTTGCTGATTATTGTAAGTAGTTTTTAAGAAACATTTACTTTCAAAAACATTAAGATTATTCTACGATAAGAATAATTTAATTCCTTTTTTCCATAGTTATCGAGAATGCAATGATGTCATGGAAATATATATTCCTTGTCGTTATAAAGTTTTGAACATAACCTGTTCTTTGTAAGGTTTGTTACAAACATTTTTAGTTTTCCCAATAATGGTTTAATTGAATTTCATATCATCTTCACTCTTGTTCTGCCATCTTAATATTTGGATTTCCGAAAGCTTTACAAGTTAGGTAATGTTACATCAATAAACGTCATATTTTGAATTCGCTTTTCAGATTCCAACAATGAAATGATTCAAACGAGCTTTTGTGGAACACAGAACCCAACATTTCAGAGTTCACAGAGGACAATGAGGATAACCTTAACTACAAATGAAGTGAAAGAAGGGAAAGGATTCAGACTGAAGTATAAAACTATTCCACGTAAGTGATTGTACTTATAATGTATTGGAACGAGCTCTACGTACATAATGCAACAATTACGACACGATTTTGAGTTACAAATCTGTCGATTCAAAGCCAGGTAGATCATAATTTCTTTACAATAAATTCAAACAATGATAGTCCCCCGACAAATCCACAAGGATTGCGTGTCGTTGTCGTTATCTCCATCTTAAAGTATCTTTCAGAGACTAAAGGTAAGAATACCTACATTTCAGGGGTTATCAGCTGTACAAAAGGTGCTTTTATGTTTCTACGTGTTAAAGGTCACATGCATTTGATTATCCTGACACCATCTGTTTAGCCGATAAAGTTTCTTACAGCTTCTTTAGTATCTTAATTCAAAATTCAGTGTCTCAAGTAAAACCATTCAATTTGAATACATTTAGACCAACAGTTTCTATTTATTAGCTTACACTGATGTATAATAGAGAACAATCGATCTCAATTTTTGAAGCCTCTTCATTTTATTGAAATTGGAATTCCGACTTCTTTACTGCGATAATATCTGCTTCTTGTGTGTATCGATATTATTTACTGTGGGTTTGTATAGAGCCCGAGAACCTTTCCTTATGATTCATCACGGAAAACTGTTCAACAGGAGATATCGACTGTGGGAGATAATTTGATATCAAAAGACACCTGGGTGATATTACCTATATAATAACATTCCATCAACGTATTACAGGTGAGCAATGTACCCTGGCCCTGACAGCCTCTGAGGAGTATTCCTACCTGATGTCACCTGGCTACTCGTCTGGCTACTACAGGTAAATACAGGTGTACATCAATATGTAGTTTTCCTGCATCTTTAATCAACAGATAGAGAGAGATTAAAATAAATCATTCCTGCGTTAGGTGTAGTGCCAGGAACCTTAGTATTGGTCTTCTTTGTATTTTCCAGTACTGAAATGATTTCAAATTATTAGACATCACATATCTGATTGAAAAATTAAACATTAAACTTTAAAAATGCTCGACATAACATAATAAATATTATGTAAAAAACAGCCAATGACAATAAATGACATTAAGACTTTCAAACTGTCATTCAAAATAAGTGAGAAGTCATAATTCAAATCCGAATTTTGAAAAGTTATATGAGTCCAAAATTGTTACATATATTTGCGATGTTTTGTAATTTCCAACAGCAACCTAAACTGTGAATGGACATTGCTTCCCCCAACATCCGACCCCACACGACTTATAGAACTCAGCACCGAGTCTATGGATGTACAAGGCACATACCCGCAGTGTTCCACAGATACGGTCACTGTAGCGGATTGTCAGTATATTTTTAGCACATTAGAACATACTTTTATCATATGCTTCAAACATTCAAACATTAATTTTATTTTAAAACTGCAGGTACCCAAAACTTGTGTTTTCAGAGTAGGTGTAAACGAGTCATAGATGCCATACATCGACCCAAACGTAGGATAAATTAGCTTGTTAATTCATATTAACATTTCATGATAATTCTCCATAAGGAATATGTGACCATTCAAACGAACTATAAACTACGTATTTGAAATCATACGTACTTATAACTACATCACATGTTGTTTAGCATTCGATTCACGTCAGCCATTCTGAGCAAGTACTTAGTTACTAGATTTACAGCTGCATATCAAAAGTTTATTCACATACGTGCATAACGTAGTGCAAATATCATATAATTTGGTATGTCTTTGAGGCATCGTAGCATTGCGAAAAAGAAATCGATAATTTTGAATTTTCAATACAGAAGAGAAGATCAGTTTCACCTTTAAGCAATCGAATGCCATATACAATAGTTAATCGTGATAGTTTTTGGCAGGTCACTGAAGTGACAAGGGGTCAAATTTTGAAAACAGTAATTCTTATTTCTGTCTACAAAACCCTGAATTAGTGATCAATAGCTTAAAACACAAGTCAAGTTTCTTCGTTTGCATTATGTCAGTATGCTGATTTTGTTCTCAGAGAGTCGAGACGGAATATTTTAATCGAAATTTTAGGAAATCATAAATTTGAAAATATGACCCCTTCTGTCTATGTAATCAAGAACAAGTCAAGAGACAAGAACATAAATAATTTAAAAATGGCTATTTTACACATTGACGATTGGAGATCCTTTGTAAGTTCTTCTGCAGTTAATTTATTGACGTTCAAACAAAACCCAAATTACATGATATTTACACTAAGATACAGTAGTAAGTGTTATGCAGCTGTAGTTGTGTCATCTTCGAATCCGTATGGTTCATACGTTCAATCTTGAATCGATGAAAATATTGAAGAAAGAGATAAATTTTCATCGAAAATATAACAACTGCATGCTATCCACCTGATTTGATAATACGATTCTGTTTTAGAGAAAATATATAGATAAAACGGTAACATGTTATTAACGAAAAATCTATCGTAACAACAGATAACGGCACGGCTCTTGGCACTATTTGCGGAAATCAACAACCTAACTACAATAGTACAGGGCCATCAATGACTGTCACCTTCACGACTGACGCAAGCATAGAGAATACGGGCTTTAGACTACGCTACCGTCTTGTACCAGGTATCCATCTGACCCCTCAGCTCATTACCATATGCTCTATGAAGAAAACAACAATTCACGTGTTGAAATTGTGGAAGAATTTTTATAAACATAAAAAAACATGTTTGATAAACTGTAGAATATGGTTCTTGTTTACTCGTGATTGAATTTTTATCAAACTTGTTTCAGATAATAGTACTAGCATTTTCTGCTTTGTAGTATCTTCAAATTGATTAAGAGAACTGGAAATTGAATACTCAGTAGATATTCAATAAGGATTAAAACTTTCAGAGACAAAAGCAGCGATATCCTGCGGAGGTACCATAACTGCAAGCTCAGCCAATCAGACTCTTCAGTCTCCCAACTACCCTGTAGCTCCATTGGAGTAAGTATCCCTCTGGTAAATATTTTATAATAAGTTATCGACAAACATATCAAATTCTGAAAGGTCTTATACAATTTGAAGATACCATTACCTACTATAAATATAATGTCGTGATGGCAAAGTCGTTAAATGTAACGTTCTGAGTAGCTCGAGTGTGGCATACTTAGATTACAGAAACGTCTCTGTAGTCGGACATGTTAAATACGGGTCAAATCGAAAGCAGCTTAAAGGTGAAACTCGTCGGGGATATGCACACCGCTTCAAAAATACCTTCATTGTTTCTGCAATTGTGGTTGAGGTTTCATATTTAGGGTCTTTCGGTTGCATTGAACCTAAAATACTTGATATCATTTTACAAATAAATACCATTTATATTTAGTATTTACATTAAAGGCATTAAAGGAAATTAATCTTTTGGTGACATTTTCTGGGACAACAGTCATGGGTAATCAATATCCTTTTTCGATCCAGAAACATAACATGTGTATGGACTATCGCTGCCGAGTCTGAAGATAGTCGGGTGCTGCTGTCCCTCACCGATATGAGTATAGAGATGGAGTCACAGTGTAGATATGACAGTCTCAAGATATACAACGGTCTGTATAAAACAAAATCTTACTAACCACTAACCAATTTTTGACAACATTTGTTTCTATCTCAATTTAGATCACAAAACCTTATTGAGGAGGCTTTGTGAAAATATGACATACCTTATTTTAAAAGACATTTGATAGCATAGCAGTTTTCTTTATCTATTTTCTTTTTATTTAATTATTGAAGTGTGAAATATATTATATTTTGTTGATTTTAACCAGAATTCGTTTGCATAGTTTACCTCACTTGCTTGCATTTGTGTATAAGGAAACGCAACGGACCTGACAAGCATGATGGCCACCTGGTGTGGGCAATCCAGTGGAACATATTTACAGAGCACTGGCCATGAAATGACCGTTGTTTTCAAAACCGACGACTCCAAGAACTTAAGAGGCTTCACTGCACGAGTTTCAAGCATTAAAGGTGATACTTCATTAAATGTGATACTTCATTAAAGGTGATACTTCATTAAAGGTGATACTTCATTAAAGGTGACCCTTCATTAAAGGAGATACTTCAGTTACAACATGTACTAAAGAGCTATAAAGCTATAAATGTGAAGGGTGAACCCGTTTACCATTCAGATCGTGTTTCATGACAAATTACAAGGCAATCCGCAAATGTATCGTTTGACTAATTCAGAGAATTGTTTTTTGCATTTTTGCCACATAGAGAATTACTTAAAGGACTCGAGGAAGTATTGAAAACTATTATCATTCTAACCCATATTCAGAAACCAAAATTTAAGCACTTTTGGCGTTATTCTTTAAACTACCAAAAACAATCAAAATATTTTCACTAACTGTATGACATCGGTGCAATTTGCTTTTACAATATTCCCCATTATTTCATATCGTGGATGAAGGTGGTACTTACTATAATGGTAAATGTATTGAGACATGCCATACTGAATGAATTCGACGTGTTGGGGCTGATACTAAGAGACTAAGATAGTAATAGGAATTTTCTCTCAAGCTTGATACAAGTATATTTGTTACTGTCTGCGCACACACATTACATTTTCCAATAAAGAAGACTATGTATAATTAAAATGATATCAAGGATAACTCATCTGCATGTCCAACTAAGTTAAGGATATGATCCTATTGGTTGTATCTCACTCCCTAATCCTGATAATGAAAGAATAATGAAGAAAGAGATTTGATAATGTTCACTGGCTAATACACTGTTTGAAGAGTGTAATTTAAATTGGTATATGCCGGAGGGTTTATCGAAATGTATACAGGTCACATGACCGTGTTGAGTCCAATCAGAAGGGAGCATATCGCTAAAAAGCGAGACAGCATCAACAGTTGAAATGAGACTCATCGATATCTATCTGTGCTTATTAACCTTTCTGCTAGCCACGAGCCACGCTACTGCAACTAAGTGGCTCGAGACGATTTCGACGAGTCTTATTTTTATTATGGTCACGCTTTAAATTTCAAAGGCTGAATTTTTTAAAACCAAATTTTAAGGTACTATATAAGTCAAAACATCATTTTCGATAAAACGAAATGTATTTTTATATCAACAGTGGCTTTACCGTCCTGTGATTACACGTTACCAGCCAGATCAACTCCATCGCAACTGTCCACCCCTCGTTCACCCTATAGCTACCCGCTGTGAGTACAGGTACTGTTTCTGAAATACTTGATACCACCATCTTCTTCTGTACTTTTTGAAAGCATGTTCGAAATCATTTCAATCAAGAGCACATCAACATCAAGAACGTGGGCTTAACTACTAATATAAAATGGTAAAATACATAGTTTATGTACATTGTTCCAAACAGTCTTATGAAATATCAGCTTTGGTTAATATAATTTGATACATGTATAGTCATCAGTTATACCGGTTTAAGAGTCATCACCATATTTACAAAGAAGATATAGCAGTAGATGCATCACATACAAAATGTATACAAATATGATAAGCGTCTAACATTATAAATATCATTTATGGCTTATATAAATACAAACGGTGTATCGATTAAATTTCGCTGATCCAAATTGTAGTTCTTCTGCGGATTATTGATTCTATTGGTCCATGTGCTTATATTCAAGTGAAAGTACTAAACTGAATATCAGTGAAGAGATGCATGTATTCCCAATATTTCTTTCAGTAACATAACTTGCCACTACCTGATCGTGGCGGACGACCCTGGCCATCAGATTCGAGTGGATGCTCTATTCTCAAACATGCCTCAACGGACAGGAGCCTGTACACAAGATTATGTTATGGTTTACGACGGTGAGCAATGGTTATTGATAAAGCCTTTCAACCTGTTTGTATCTACTGTCTGATAACAGTCTATTCAGTCATGGCTGCCTTTCGGTGAATAGAATGATTTTTCGGTTAGTCACGAATAAATCTGCAGTACATCTAATACACGCACCTGTTTCTTTCCTCTTTTGAAATGATTATACGAATTCATACTTTACAACCGAAATATCAAACTATTTATGTCAATGGATCAAAACACAACTCACCTACCCATAAATTTTAACGTCAAAGTCCTTGAAACCATCTTCAATAATGCATTCGAACAGTCCAATTCAAATTGAAACACAAGACTGACTTTTATTTTCAGGTAAAACTATAAAAAGTCCAGATCTTCCGTCAATAAACACAAAGAACATCCCATGGTGTGGTGACGACCTGCCCACCTTCATCAGCGGCGGACAATACATGCTGCTTGTCTTCCGCTCTGACAACCTTCAGTCCATCTTCAGAAACGGATTTACACTCCTCTACACACAGGGCAACTACACCTGTAAGTTTTGTTGAAAAAGAGTTAAACTCAAAATACGCGGAAGATCCAAACTTGGACCTAACAAGATGCAATCATATTTAATTAAGCACTACATCGCTCATCTGTGTTACCCATATTATTGCTACATGTATGCGTAGAGGAGCGATTCAAATTTAAACTGTAACAAGAAGTGTCTTTGAATAAGATGTTAAAATAAATTAGGAGAATTGATTTCTCACGTGTCGGAAGCTTGTATATAAGAACTCTTACATGAAGCAAGGTTTTATTTAAGAAATCTCACGATTCACTGACCGATACACTAGTCGAAATGAATTCATCGTATTGTATTAAAGGAGACTGATCCAGTCAGATCCATCCGATGTTTTACTCTTTCTTATATGTATATAATATCTTATTTAGTTAGTTAACATCTATTGTAGGGTAACCAATAAAAGACTATGTATATGTAAGAGAACATTTTTATATAGGTGAAACTTGAACTTTGGACTGCCAAATCTTAATAAGCAAAATACTTTTCATTGTAGCAATATACCAGCCAGGATGTGGAGGAGATATTTATGCCACAGACACACATATGTATATCACACATCCAACTACGCATTTTGACGAGTAAGTTTATCATCCTTTATCGTTGATAAAGTTACACATTTGTATTAATGTCAAATTATAGAGAATATTTTACATTTATCGAGGAAAGCAGACATACATATTTTCACGACTGACGCATCAGGAGATGAAATGAACGTGATAGTATTTGTCGGTACGTCAAATAATCTATTTATCATATTACCATAAAGGCGGAGGCGCTTCGCTGATTAATGTTATTTCATGACATTAACTATGACGTCGTATGATTCTATATGTAAGTTAAAGAGAAGAATCGCATGTGATTTTACTCAGTAAAATATAGGATTATATATCATCCAATAAAAGTCATTTCCACATTGAAAATATAATAAAATTTTACAACAGTAGCGTAAGTGCAAAATCATCGCAATGTTAAAAAAATTAGCCTTTCAGGGATGTCCTAGAAGCTAACTATATTCTCTAGATCTTATATTTATCCCTCTAGTCACTATATTTGCTACATTTAGCATTTTAATAGAGAAGCGATAGATTGTATCATGGTTTGCCTGAATTTGTTCATGTCGAATACAATGGTGAATTGGAGACTTTGTTTCCAGAGATATGGTGTGTAAGTGGAGAATACATGCAAACACGAGTGGTCATATGGTCAGGGTTATTGTAACTGCAAACCTGCAGCAACCAAACTCACATCAGATTTGTAACAGGGACTCATTGGCAGTATACGAAGGTTAGTTGTCATTTATCTATACTAAATCGCCAATCATAGATACAAATATCAAAAAAAGTATCTTGAATATTAAGTCTAAATATATTTGTTCCCTTATATGATTGATGATTTCCTACACATTTCATTCTCTTTTTAATGATATAAAAAGAGGAATTTGAATCATTCGAATACTTGTGTATGCAGGCGACAAACGGGATGTTTCCATGACGATTACGAATATGTGTGGCGAGATGAGCCAATATATGCAGAGTTCAAGCGATGTGGTCACTGTGACCTTTTTCACAGACTACTCAAAGAGCGACGCGAACTTTACTTTGAAATACTTTGAAACCACAGGTATGCACTTGTTGATGTTATGGCTAGTTTTAATGGGTTAGAACGGATGAAAATATAGAATATATATCGTTACAATAGTTATTTGAAGCTAATGATCGTTGAGTTTTACTGAGCTCTCAGGTCACAAGTACACAATTGATGTTCATATGAACAAAACAGAATTAGTAAAGAATATCAAATCTAATTGAAATCAGGCGAAACTTGTCTCTCGTACCTCGTTGAAAAAACGCAGCGAGGCACGAGATACACTTATATTTCGATTGATTATAATAAGTTAAGAAGTGGGGAGAAAATTAATTTTGTTCTTGTATTTCATGTTTTGAAGAAGCAAAACAGCACTAAATTATGTGTTTGTTAATGTCTTTTATTTTTGTGCAACTTTAAAGCCATTTTTAACAAATCATAAAACTTAAAGTTGCGCCACTGTACCATAATTACTCACGATCAATGAGATATGTTTTTCATTTCAGTTGCGATTTAGTCGGAGAAAAATGACATCGAAGTAAATATTTTCCCACTAAAATCTTTTCACTTAATACATGTTGTGAGACTGTCATATTCATAAGACAAATCTAATTGATTCAAAGAATAATTGTCCTTGTACTACACAGAGCGTCTCCCTTGTGAATTCGAGTTCCCTGTAAAATGGACACACACTACAACGTTGGAGTCTCAGGCAGATTACCAACCGTAGGTACAAAAGTCCCCTAATAAACTTCATATACACGTTATAATAAGTATCCGTTATCCATCATATTTTCGCCTATGCAAACGTGTATGAGTGGAAGTAATGTCCCGCTTGGTTGGCTTATTAACGTTAAATATGAATGCAATCCTTACCTAAACACCACAAACATAGTCAATGAGTAATTAGTATTTAGGACAAAAAGTCAAAATGGACTTTCGTTTCTTGTAAAACTATGTTATTATTATGCATGTTTTCACGTCATCATTGTGATATTAAGAAATTCCTCAGATTTTTTTCCAATATTAGCGTAGACAATAACTGTCTGAAATGGAGAGTGGGACGGTTCAATATATTCCGAAATACACACAACCTCAAATCTTGCAAATCCTTTTCATAGGAACATTGAGTGTACATGGCTCTTACGTCGTGGTTCCGACAAAGTGCAACTGATTTTATCAGAACATAGCAACCAGTACCAACAGTGGAACTGTACACAACAATACGTCAACGTATACGATGGTAAGATGTATGAATTACAATAAAAATTCATATACACATGTCAAGTATAGGATAGTTTTGTGCATCGTTGACATGTTCTATTTTTCCTCAGATTATTACTATTTAAAAGGATATCACCTTTCGAAAAGTTGTAGAGCTACGTCCCCCATGGCCAAAAGCAAACCTTAAACGTAGTTCTTGCGCAGAATCCAATGTCATTGCATTTAATATCGAGCATTTCCATGTTTACTTGTGGGATTGAGTAAGACTACTAAGTTTTACGCTGATATCAGTTTACCCTTGTAAACTACGACATGATGTCTCTTGCCTATTACAAATATTGATGATTTCTTAATTAACCATATTCAGGGTGGCATATCGACACTGAAAAATTACTTTCTCATATCGTTATAGATAAATGTATTTTTATTTAAACTTTAGAAGTGAAAACATTGTTTTCAAATTTTCAAACATAAAGAAAATCACTCCAAAAATTTCCTTTCTTATAATATTTTGAAAACAATTAAGTTATTCAAGAAATACTAATATTAAATATTGCTTTACAAAGTTACCGTTATGTTGACAGGTAATACGGAGGCGGCGCCTCAGATTGGTCAGTATTGCGGAGACAAGCCCATTACTGTGACAGGGTCTGCAGATTACGTCTTGGTTAAGTTAATGACGGGACCAGCCCCTGTCGGCAAACCATTCAAGCTCGAATACTATACGGGTATTTATCGCAGGACCTTATTTGAAACAGTAATTACCATAAATTCGAATAAATGAAAACGAACGGGCAAAACAAACGATACCACGTTATATTTGTCCTAAAATGGCAAACACTAAACGATACATAAATTTTCTTATTTCATTATTTTCTTCTGGAAACAGATTAACATTTTATGGAACAATCAAATGTTGATCTCTTTACAAACAGTGGGTTAACAATTATAAATCCTAAAAATGCACTCGTGCATTTGGCCAAAATTCTATCAGCATTTAAAAGAACAACAGTCACATCAACAAATCTGTCAGTATCTTGTATGGCCGCCAAGGGTATCTATACATACCATGCATAACTCGACGTCGAGCTTAGAACATATGACGCAAGATGACACGGTTTGGTATTCTGTGCCATTTATCTACGGGCGTGGGCAAGTTCTTGGAAGTTTCTTGGAACAACAGCTCTTGACCGGACATGACGACCGAAGACCCAAATGATCTAATAAATCTTCGATAGGTGATACATAAGTGATTTGGTAGGCCATGGCAGCACGTTAGTGTCGTTTCTTTGCTAAAAGTCCCCGACAATAGGGATGTATATTGCCGGCTTTATCCTGCTGACAGAGCGTTCTATTGTCGTGCTGGTGCATTAACGGTAGGAGACCTGGGCATTGAATCTGATGGATTTACCACGCTGCGCTGAAATCCCCATCCACCGAAAGATAAACAGATGACGTGACAATCTTATGACATCATCGCATTCGTAGTCTAAGGGTTATGCAGTGAATAGACCATTATTGTCGATAATGAATATAATCTCACCCTCATCTCTTCTCATATCACATATATTAACACTCGATGATACAACAATTATCCTCTGTGAGCCTCGGATATTTTGAATTTTTATCAGGTCTTTTTGATATATTAGATATCAGAAGAAGCTTTAGTGTTATCAATTTTATCTTAAACGATATATGTTGATACATTTCATATTCAGATTGCTGATTATATTTGGGTTACTTCTCGAAAAATAAAAATATTTGGATATATTTCTCGAGGCGTGATATGCTCTTCCTTCCAGTTACGACACCTTGTTCCAATGAGCAGCTGTACCCTGCAATGACACCGCGGTATTTGACGTCACCAAACTACCCATTCAATTATATCAAGTGAGTGTTGCTTTCAAAATGTCCTTGGTTATAACAATGACGGACGTTTTGAAAATGATCTCTACGATATTATCGTTTTATTAAATTCTTTTTTATATTTTTACCGCAGGTCCGTTGAATCTGTCATCCCGCAATCTGTATTGACTCACTACTTTGAATATGTTATTGTTTATGTACTTACACATAAGAGAATTGAGACCTGCCCTTGTTAGTTTCCGTTCCACAGAGTTTCTTGTTTCTAATGATTTTCTAGAAGTCCATCATGTTATCACCGATGATACCACTGTATGCTTAAAATGATGTTACTCGCTCATATAATCTGTTGGCAGCTGGTGTATTGTGTTATCATTGATAATGCCGCTGTATGTTTCAGTAACGTTACTCGCTCATAGAACCTGTTGGTAGCTGGTGTATTGTGTTATCATTGATAATGCCGCTGTATGTTTCAGTAACGTTACTCGCTCATAGAACCTGTTGGTAGCTGGTGAATTGTGTTATCATTGATAATGCCGCTGTATGTTTCGGTAACGTTACTTGCTCATGGAACCTGTTGGTAGATGGTGAATCGTAATGTATTACTCTCGTATTGTAGATACCGCCATGTAATATATTTACACTTTTATTTCACATCGTGCCATAACATCATTAAGCACGACGGCACGATGTTAGCGGTTCGGGACCAATGGTTTTCAAGCTTCTCTGACATATTAATAAATACATATAAATTACTAAACTTAGTCCCTATTGATTACATGGTTTTAAAAGTCGTGAATGGTACGGGTAACTTACTCGCTTTCGGTCGTTAAATATCAAGCCACTTACTCGTTTCATGAAAATATTATTAAACGGGACACCGTTAAGTATCATCTATATCACCTATGATACCATGTATATTTCAGTGACGTGATCTGCTCCTGGAATATAGTGGTAGATAGGGGGCCACATCTCGTGGTGGAGATACACGTGTTGTTTGCTGACTTGCAGTATTCACCGGAGTGCATCATGGATTATGTTGAACTCTACAATGGTATCTCTTTCATGATATCTTGACAACTCAATGTTTTTGTTTATCAAATTTTGATAAAACTTTAATTATCAGGTTTAAAGTTTAACGTAATTCAAGGATGCATGAATCATAAAAAGAATCAAGATCTAACGGTTAATGCGTACAAAAGTAAAATAAGAAGACAGATGTGTATATTTAATTCATTATCAGTTGAGTTCGGTTTAATAATGCACGTAGGCCATAGGCCCACATACAAAATACATAGACAAAAACAATATGTATAATATATACAAAATGCTTAAATTGAATCTCTTCTTGAAAAGATAGCATAGAATATACAAAAGAGCTATCTTGGCTTATAAGTAGAGTCGACTTGGTTGATAGCACTGAATATAAGTTTCTGATTTCATTATGTGACTGCAGCCATAGTATAAGGTACAACTGCCTTAATCATTTATGCAAAGGATAAATTAAAAAATAACTAAAAACTTTAATTCAAAACAGTAATATCAGATGTCATATCTGACATTTATTGCCGTCACCACTTTATAATTTGTCATATGACGTTAAATGATCATGATCTTAATAAATAATAATTATTAAAAACATGAGCAAATAAGGCAATTAATTGGAATTCTTTTACCAGACCTCTGGCAGAACAAGGTTCAAATGGGACTGTTTTGTGGGAACGAGACGAGTGTATATGTTTCCACTAAGGACCGTGTCAATATCCGGTTTCACACCGATGAACGAGAGGTTGGGAGGGGTTTTCGGCTCTCATATAAGGCCGTCCCAGCTCCAACAAGTGAGTCTTATACCTTTCCTTCAAAATGGCGCAATCATCAATTTTCGGCGATTTCCTCGATTTTATGTTAAATGTATTCTTTATTCCGTAATTGACAAAAAGGTTCACAGCAGTTGTGATCGTGACATGCGTGTCGAGTAAGATTTTCTATAAGTATAAGTAAGAACACATTATTATTTAGTTCATCATCTTTGGATGTTCATTATCATTTTATTTGATCTTGAATTTACAGTTGCATTATGTTAACTCAAGTATGTATGTGTGTATATATATATATATATATATATATATATATATATATATATATATATAAAATATGTTTACCTGCCTGTCCTACAGCACAACCAACTGCCAGTGAGAGCTCGAGTTCCTTCAACTCTGCAGTGATCGGTGCCATTGTGGGAGGAGTGCTTGGTGTCCTCGCCTTGATCGTCTTGATCATCGTTATCGTCGTATGTGTCGTGAGACAATATACCTCCCCTATACCTAAACTAGCCGGCACTCCTCAAATAGTATACAGCACAGAGCAGAGTTCTGCGTCAGTACAGTGCCAAAGTCAGCGCCCATACCCTACCCAGAGCCTGCCTCGACCGAGACAAGAATACAATAAAGCTTACGATGGTACCGTATCAGCCTCTGCCTCAGCTTCAGCCTACTCTGAGTATGCAAATATCAGCTCATCTCAAGGAAACGCACAGGAAAGTCCAGATTCACAATATAATGACCAATCCAGTAGCAGCGGCAATCATTATGGCTATGCTGGACACGGTCGACAATATGAATCTGAGAATTCAACACGAAATCGTGGCGAAGCGTCTCAAGGTCAGCAAGAAAGAAGGGGCATGCCACCTCCGCCATCTTATGAAAGCGTCACGGGCGAGGGAGGGGGCAGCTTTGTACAGGGGAACACCTTCTACTTGGCCAAACCTGAGTACATCTGAACGGCACGTCATCACTGTCTAAAGCTCTTGTACAGCTCAGCTCATAATTCATGTACAGTTGATGTACTGGTTTAATCTTTAGCAGTTTAATATTTCTGTTTGAAACTTTGATTTACGTCAACTACACCAAAGATCTAGATATAATGGTTTTTACAATGTTATGGCAAACGGGCTCGAAATGAACGAGCATGGAGCTGCCTCGAAAAATTCGATTTACGTGAAGTCTTTAGGACTGGCCAGTTGGAAAGACGATTGTTGAATTATTGTAAATATGTTCATATATACAGTTTCATATTTTAAGTCGCATTATTATCACAATAAAAAAACACTTTGAGATTAGATATGTAAGTTAAATCGGAATTCCTATAATTGAGATTTCTTCAGTATGAATTTTAAAAATTACACTTTTGGTCAGTATCTAAATTCGACTAGAATCTAACGAGGGGTGTCCACAACGTCTTAAGCTTGACCATAAAAAACCCCTTTACAATACATTTTATTGTTTGAGACATACTTTTGGACATAAGGACCTATAAAGTTTGGTGATTTTATATACAGCACAGCTGAAAACAACCATTAAATCTCCTCTACTGCCACAAAGGCGTTCTCGACGGTTTCTGTTGTATGTCAACGGACTCTGCGTCAGTCGCGAGAAAGGAAAAAGTCTGAGGGGGTTAGATCTTGAGGATGGGCAGGGTAGGGAAGACCCCCCAGTTCACCCTTTCGTATATCTTTGATCTTTTCCCGTAATTGCACCAATTAAATATGTAAGATATGTCATTCACTTTAGAATAAACAATCATTAATGCACTATGCGAGTACGAAGAATCGGATGCCAGGACCACTGAAGGACCATGCATGTGTTGCATTTTTGTGAGGGTGGATGACATAACGTGTTTCCATTGCAAGCTTTGGCTTGTTCTCGCTGGGTGGAAATGGTGAACAAGGTTTCATGCTGAGACAGGTCATTAGCCAAACCTGGTTCTGGTTCTATGCCAGTAAGAAGTTGCTTACTAACCAGGACACAATCCTGCTTTTTGTCTGCAGTAAACCCAACGTGCCGATACCTCATTCATACGTAAATGCTCATTTATAATTCTTTAACCTAACTATTTACTGTAAACCACCATCCAATTCGCGCCGACAGACAAAACACAACGTTATATATGTGTATTACTTTTAAGGAAAATATCTTCAAAGATTGTCATTTTCACAACGGGGTTGGAATGGTAGACATTTGAAAGAAAAGAGAAAATCATATGATGAATGCTTTTATTTAAAGTTTGATAATATGAATTGCACAACAATGGATAGGTCTATTGTCATTTTCATCGGTGTCAGCTAAACCTGGAATTGCAGCCTTGTTTAATTGTAATTGATTGACGTCATAAACAGAATCATTGCCTCGTGATCTATACATCTATTGTAACAATATCACAGAAAATAACCAATAATTAACGACTTTCAGAGAATGTTTTCCACTCAGTCAGATAAATCATTTTACGGTCTAACACTATTAAGCGTTTTGTGTATAAAAGGTATCCACATAAATGGTAATTAAACAATTATTTGAGGCTGTATTTCAGTTGAAATAATGATGCACCACTCTGTACAGTCTGTTTATTACGTCACACCCGCGCGACTTTTATGGCCCGTAGCCCAGATGGGTTTTTCACAGCCTATAATTACGCTGTCTTAATGAAAAGTTTATTAAAGCTGTTTATTTGACAAATTATAAAAAAATCAAGCCCAGTTCTTATTTTGTTGAACAGTCTTTGAACGAAAGTCGAGAAGTGATAAAGTCGAGGTTACCAGTTGTTTAATGCAAACGGATGCCATACCCAACAGTTAACCGTATTAGTTTTTGGCAGGTCACTGAAGTGACCAGGGGTCAAATTTTGTTAGTTTGCTTCAAGTTGATATGAAATTGCTGATATTTTTCTCAGAAAGTCAAAATTGAATATTTTAATCGAAATTTAAGGAAATCGGAAAAAAATAAAAATGGCTATTTTACACATTGACACTTGGAGATCTCATGTCGGTTCTTTTATTGACGTTCAAACCAAACCTAAATTAATTACCTGATATTTGCACTAAGATACAGTAGTAAGTGAACAAACTTTTGATATGCAGCTGTACTAAGTCTATGTCATTCGTATAACTTCGACCTTTCTAATGTGGATGTCGTATTAACCTCGTATTGGCTGTAACAGAGGTATAAAAGTTGTCTTAACCTTCATATAAAAGTTTATTATTGTCTCGATGTTATCCTCATTTCATTCTGATATATACATGCGAGGTACATTGAAATAAATTCATTCTTTAAAACATCCATTTGACTCGATCTTTAAGGCTCGTAAACATTTTATAACTTATCATATTAGTATGATAACCTTAACAAACGAAATACATGCAAACCAATTATCTATACGGTTAACCTTATGCTGTTGCACTTGTTGCAAGAACAAAAATTAAATTGGTGAATAAAACAATCAGTCACTTTGGAATGCAACATTTTCCGCTCCTCTACTTATTGGACTCGATCCCTCATTGATTCTTATGATATGAGAGTTTTGATTGGCAGACTGTGCCATGTTATCATTTATGGCCTGAAAATAAGATGGCGGTTCATTCTTGATGACGTCATCATACGCAGGAGGAAGGTCCTCTCTAACTGGAGTTGTGCCCTGTGTGTTCTGCAGTGATTCCTGCGAAGAAAGCGACAACGACACAGAGCCTGATCTATGTCTTGTACTTGATGAACTACTGTACACATTAGAACACGAGCTTGGTGATGACCCTGTTCCGTAATGTCGCTCTGGTGAACGTTTGAACATACATTTCCCCTTGTAGCAATAATAGCCGCATATTACCAGTGCGATAAGCACCATTCCTGCTGCGACCATTCCCCCAACTATAAACCCAACATGGGTGCTTTGAAGTCCATCTGTAGTAAAGAAGATAGTGACATAAAACAAACCTAAAAATTATTGTTTAAAGTTGTACAGTTTATATTCAAATCACGAACTGCTTATATGATTTGATATTTTATTGTGTTAAATACATTTTAGGATTTTGATACGCCCCCTTAACACGTCTAAGCAACATAGAGCTGTCTCCCTTCCCTTGTATAAACGCTAAACCGTTTGCCAGAGCGTCTTTACCTGGGATGCTTTAACAGAGAGTGCTTCTGATTCTTTAGATGCTAGAGCACGTGATAAAGACAATATAAGCATTGAACAGTGGGGCTGTGCAAACAATAGCATAATTTCACATTTATTTCTTATAAGAGATTTTCAAATATCAGTATTGTAAGTCGTGAATATTTCTTGTAATCAAAGACTTATATTTATTATCTATTCATATTCCAATCAACGCTTAACCGAATACATTAAAATTATATTATGAATCATTGTCATAATCATTATTTTATTAGCGATTTATGAAGACTTCGATAACGTCAAAAATAAGAACTAAAAAAAAAATACTTCAAAATTAATAGCATTTACAAACACGGTGATAAAGAACTAGAAACAAACTATCATTCAGTAAATAATCACAAAACCACAATTTTATAATTTCTGAGAAGACTATTGCTATGATAAGATATTCAGTGGAAAAATGATTAATTAGAAAAAAGCACCTTTGCAGTCCTGGTATATAAGTCAATACATCGATGTTACAAGTTCATGTATACACAGACTGGATTCGTTGCTGAATTCCATTGGGTTGATATTAATCGATAAAGAAAGAAATTATTTTTTCATTCTCAAACAGAAATATTTAGCAGGACAGATCCATGTTAAGAAAATAAGCACTGATGTTTAGTTGAGACTGAATTCCTACCTGTTGTAGTACTGTAGGCAATTTTGAAGCCCTTTTTCTCTGTAAAAGCATCGGTTTTAAACTCGATATACATATAGCGACCTGAAGACAACTTGGTGGGTTTGTCCTCTCCGCACCACCTCCCCAGTGACTTGGCGGAGCTACTGGAACCTAAGAAAACAACATGCATAGGTATGAAAACTCGTGACGTAGAACTTGCATATAACGGCCACTCAGGAGACCAACCTAAATGATATTGCAATACACATTGTCGATACGTGCAGGTCAGTGAAGAATGTGAATCATTTGAATAATCATCCTAACTTTTTTGTAGTTATACAACATCAGGTACGGTATTTACACAAAGGTTAAGAATTATGTTGAATAAGAAGCACATTTCAAATGACATAAACGAATACATTTCTCATTCTACATAAGCGATTCACGTGAAAAACTATTGATTATGCTCTTGGATACATTTTGCTTATGATTTGAAAGAAAAATACATAGATCTGAGGCCATGTATTTGTACACACCATCGTACGCTTCAACATAATCTGCGGAGCATAAGTTTCCTTCGATTTCTGAATCTCTGACCTCAAGTTTGATCTGTTTGTGTTTACTGTCAGAGTCTATAAGCCATTTGCAGTTGATATTCCTGAAAAGAGTGACAAAATCAATCTAAGAAAGCACTTGGTTTAACATCTGTGGTCGTTTCGTATATTTGAAGAGACGACATTCAGAAAACAGTAAATAACACAAAACCTGTGATAATGCTAAAAACAGATTTTCTAGATTAAAGATAAACATACCAACACAATTGCAATGCAAAAGAATCATATCTGTTGGGAAATTGTATACGATTTCATAAACACGACAGGCCACAGATAAAGTTACATCTTTTTTTGTTTTAGGGTAAAATTCCATTGTTATCCCTCATATATTTTCTGGTTACCATAGGTTACATAACTTTAAAGTATTGATTGCACAATAAACGTGCAAATATGTACTTGGGATAATCCCGTGGGTAGTTTGGCGAAATGATCGTCTGCTCCGAAGAGTCAGCTAGGCGATATCCAGCATTGCAAACTGAAAAAAAATAACCCGAGATTTGTCATCTTCATCAAATCAATTACAGAAAATTAAAGTATAATATAACAATTATCTACAATTACTCTTAAATGAGAAAGAGATATATAAATATTCATGTTGATTTAAAATGTTCGGAAAGAAGTAAGAGACATGTTTTCAAAAACATGTATATGTCTTTTAAGTACATTGAGAAGTGGCATGCATGAGCAGGATATTTTCTTTGTTGTGAAAAACAGATGAGGTTTGCGAGTAGATGCATTCTCATTCACCAGGTTACACTTCCCCTGATGAAGGAGTTAGCATATACTCCGAAACGTCATTTGTTTAAAAATTCAAACAGAAAATGGAACACAGTGGGGTATTGGTTAGCGTGCTGGGCTCTTACGACAAAGTCCCTGGTTTGAAACCCGTAGGAGACACAACAAATGTGTGACCTGGGTTTCATGCTGTCACAGGGCAAGGCACTTCATCCACATTGTACTCAGTCCACTTAACTGTTTCAAGGGGTATCTGAATACAGGATGTTAGGACCCAATTTGTCGCGCTTGCTGGCTGGTTTGAAAGTACAAATCCTTTAGGGTAATGATGTAGGTAGCGCTTTGAGCAGGGACAAGTACCTGGATATATAGCGTCACCATTATTACTTTTTAGAACAATTTCAAGAAAGTTGTTGTTTATCTCTTAATGTAAGTACAGTTCGTTATACAGTTCGTTATAGGCTTGTCTCACCTGAGGAGTCGTACACGGTGTATTTTATTCTGAATCTATCCTTTCTGTAGCTGGCTGATGCATGGTATATCAGGTGTATATAGTGTCCTTTCACAGGTATAGTTCGTTTGGTCTGATCGCAGATATCACTTATATGGCCCCCGAAAAACGTCCCTGTTGAGAAATATTGAAATGTGATTAAATTATTTTGAACATTTGAACCTGTTGACAATGTCACAGTCATTGATTTATTTTTAATTCTTCGCATTTATGCATACGCTATATCTTCCTTTTAAGTTTAGAACTTTATCGGTACGTTTCTTTTCCTTAAGAAAAATAGTAATTGCATGTACAGAGAGTGACAAATGTACACCTTCAAGAATGAGACAATGGTAGGCATTGTAGACTAAGATAATAAACAAAAAGTCTAAAATATGTTCTTTTAGCTAGTTCTTTAATAAAACTCTCTATGCACTTATAATTTATTTATATATATAAGTTAATTTTGATGAGAACTAATGTTGAAATCACAAAGGTAGGATATATAAAGCAAAGAGTTCACCATCTTGAATCTCCACTCTCGATCCTGAGCAGTCCTCTTCTGTGAACGTAGTCGACAACACCATGAGGTTTATACCATTCGAGTCTGGGGAGTGAAGTGTCCATACACAACTGAAATATAGTGTATCGTGCACAACTGAAATTTAGTGTATCGTACACAATTGAAATGTAGTGTATCGTTCACAAGTGTCATAAATTGTATAATTCACAACTAAGTTATAGTGTAATATTTACAAATGAAATACAGTGTATAGTACACAACTGAAATAAATTGTATTGTGCACGACACAATAAATTGTATTATATTAATGCACACGAACTGAAATGAAATCATGTATAAGAAACATATATAGACATATTCACAAATGATAGTTTAGATAGATTATTGTTTGACATATTAAATTTCTATATCGTCTTATGCTGTAAGCATGTAATCACAGAGAAAGAAGTAAATCATTGGCAATGTAATTGGTACAATGTATAATTCTTAACTTACCCATTCTTTTCGAGTCCATTGAAAACGATGACACCAGGGACCAAAGCAACTCTAACCGAATGGTAACATCTACAGGAGCTACCTGTGAAACACAATATAGCTTACAAAACAAATGAAAACGATGAGTCCATAAAGAAGCTATAATCATTCTTTATTGTGATGAATGATAAATGAATTGAAATGAAAGATGTAAAAAGTCATTATACATATGCAATAGCAGTGTACAAGTAATTCCATGCACCAAAAAACTAACACCTATATATTTGTACTTGTCATACATCTTTAGCGTCATCAATCTGAGAGCAATGTATCTATCAGGAAACATATACTTGTATGCATAAGGCAATGTGGACGTATTCAAGGCGTATAGCTGATTCGTTTATATATTGTTATTTAAACCTACATACGAGTATCAGCGCTAAGCGTACCTCGGACGCAAGGGATTGGAGTTCAAACAACGAAGAAATTGAAAGTGTAAAATGTCAATCTAGGTCAATAGAGATAACATGTATTTTTAAAAAACTGCGTTTATATGACGTGATATTGTATTCAAAATAACTTGAATGAATAAACTGTTTTATCGCAAAGTGTAAATGGCTTCGACAACAAGTAATTGCATAACTGATAATGTTCTACAAAATATTTCTTTTTAGATATATATTCCAACATATAAATTAGTGAATTACAATTGTATCATTAAAAGCACACCCATATAATCGATATTGTATTATAAAATGACTTATTAGTAATTAAAAACAGAATATGAATATTTATTTAGCGAAAACGTCAGTTGTTCAGCCCACATAAAGCATTTATCAACGTAATCACGTCCTGCACTGTGGTACAAGAGTGAACAGCGCCAGTCGATGTTTTACACTTTTAAAAGAAATAAAATATGAAATAGTAACGCAAACCTGGAAAGCTTAATAAAATAATTATAGTCCTGGATACGGCATGACTTAAAACCAAGGGAAACTTCATATTCCGTAGAATGATTGTTGTCGGCTAAAAGGACGCCATGTTTGATCGAGCCAGTGTCACTATGTAAACAAGAAACGACTGATTGTACGAGTACAGAGCTTATCAGGGACTTCCTCGCTTGTAATTTACCGAAAAACCTCTAAAACGATACTCCTGGATGCTTGACGATTTATAAATATTGTAGTGTGTTGTATATACTAAAAGGAAATGATAGGATCATATGCAAGTTGCTTTAACTATAGATTTCTAGATGCACAGTATAATTTATCGTAAAAATACCAACAAAGGGTAGGGTAAAAGGCATTGAAATTACACGTATCTAATAATAGAAGTGTTTGCAGTTGTTATTCAATTACCTTTGAAAGAAGACTCATTATGAATTCAACAACTTTTATATTACTTTTGACCCGTAAAACATTTAGAAAACAACCAGCAAGGTTGGGGAGTTACATATCCTAATTTATTCAGCCAAGTCGAATGAAATTGAACAATATCAAGAATGATACCAACGAAATTCTTGAGTTCAAATAGATTAAAACAAGTTGATTACATTGAGGGTTATCTCCCTTGTCCCACTGTTAGGTAAACAAAGGCTACGTTACGCTTGTTTGTTGAACCCTACCTTTACGCGCTCAGTCTATTTTCCGACTAATTAAAGTAATTTCTGGACTTTTTTCTTTATTCAAGTTCGTTTATCCTAATTTCCGTCTAGTACCGTGCGGCGGTATTAGACTATGCTTTTTGTTCCCTAAATGGTAATATAAAAATCATATACATGTATGTAAATTCAAAAATAACAGAATTACATTGACAAGATCAGCCGCCATTTTGACCCATCCAATCTTTCAAGCCATATTTAAAGCATACAATAAGGGTCCAAGTCGAGATAAATACGTTACCCTGTGTCCGTGAGTTTGAAATGGAGATATATTATATGTTCGAGTGAAATATTAAACTCGAACTTACTTCTCGTTTGATATTTAACTCGAACACATGATATATATTCATATCGAACTCGCGGACACATGGTAACTTATAATGTTCAAGGGGCAGGAATACATTATTGAAATAACTTTTTAAAAGCTGTAAAACAAACGTGAGAAATAAACGATCCTCTCACCTTACTGTCAGTTTCAGGACAGGCATGCACGTAAGACCTATTATAAGGGATTTATATTCTCTCAGGTGTGGATGATCTAATGGTTATTGTGCTTGTAATTTAACAAAGCCTTATGACCTCTTTAAAAATGTCGTTTCCTGGTCTGTAAAAATGATGAATATGTGTGAGCTTTTTCATTTAATTTTGCAGAAAGTATGAATAATGCACTGTTGTTAACTGTTTGAAATTTATTTGGTTTTGGTTTTGAGTTTTATATTTGTTCCCCTTGTTTTTTTGTATAGCCAGCATTAAATGCAGACAAATGCACCATCATATTTATGTACTTGAGGAAAATAAGAAGGGATAAGTATATATGTACATTTTGAAGTTTTGATCTTTATTGACACATTGGCAGAATATAAATCTTAAACTGTCAGATAGCCCCTACTTCATTGTCTAGTAATCTAAGAAGCGGTTTACTTCCAATAAACGTGCATATTCGAGCATAGGAAGTATGACATCTTCCATCGCATCACCTATTCTTACGTCAGCCACAACGACTTGCTAAGATATGCCTTGACGCATTTCCTGTACTTTCCTGTGCTTGTCGCGATAGTCTAATTAGAAATCATATAAGAGTTGCAACTTTTTGCCGCTGAGGACGCTGCACTGAAACCACGAAGTGTGACTTGTTGGCAGCTAGGTTTAAATTAACCAGTGATACTGCTGCAATAAAAGCAATGCGGGGGATATTGATTTTTTAGCTATGAATAATTGTATTAAAAAATTCTAGTTTTATGAAATAAGCACTTGTCATGTAGTCCATGGCTTGTAAATAGAAACTGAACAAATAATGGGTAATGACTGGTAGTCTGAAGAACTTGTTGAAATAAGATGATATAATCATAAAGATGCATTAAGCTAGCTGGAATTTGTTTCGACTGGTTATTTCAGATATGCAAAAGTCTGAACTCTACACAATTATGGTCAGTGAATGTAAGAACATTTGACAATTCAACATTTAGGAAAAGGCCTGTTAATTTATAACACAAGTTACTAAAAGTTATTTTATATTTATTCTATGAGCATTTGTAATTTTGTTCTTTTTTATTTTGAGATGTAGTAAAGGTCCAAAAGCTGTTAAAGTTTATATAACCACAAACCTATTTCACTATTTTCCTTGGAATATATGAATGTCTGATTACGATATTGTATAGTGGGTCAAAGATCGCTGCTCAAATATGTTCAGTTTGGTAATGAAAGCTGTTATTGAATGCCGCTTTTGATGATCTATCTGGCCACAAACCGGTGAATGCATGACTGGTCACACGCCCTTTTTGTGACGTCTTTAACAGAATCATTGCATTGTGATCTATACATCTATCGTAACAATATCACAGAAAAACCCAATAATTCAGAGAATGTTGTCCACTCAGTTAGATAAATCAGTTGACGATGTAACACTATTAAGCGTGTGGTGTTTAAAAGGTATCCACATCAATGGTAATTAAACAATTATTTAAGGCGGTTTTTCAGTTGAAATAATGATGCGCTACTCTGTACCGTCTGTTTACCTATATATATTGTACCAACCTATTTTTGTTCATTATCCACCTGATGAAGGGGCAAGAAGTAGCCCAGAAACGTTGTGGGGAAAAAAGATAAATAAAGAAGGTGTCATCCATAACATCGCCTTGTGTCACTACACCAACTTATAAATGCCTTTGAAGAAGTTTGATAATTATGCTGTCTTAATGAAAGGCTAATTAAAGGTGTTTATTGGACAATTTAACAAAAATCAAGCCCAGTTCTTATTTTGTTAAAAAAATCTTTGAACGAAAATCGAGAAGTGATAAAGTTGAGGTTACCGGTTGTTTGATTGTCCTTAAAGGTATCCAAACTTTATATTTTTATTGATGATTGTATTGTATAGTTACTCAAATTAGTAAATGAAGATATCATGATATTTGAACATGAAAGTTGTCTCTGTTGTCTTTTTCTGGTGCCATTTAATACGTGATAAGTTATGCCTTGACTTCAACTTTGGGATGGGACACAGTCAACAGCCGTCCAATTGACAGCATGCCCCACCTCAATATACACTAACCATAGTCAGACACCCACATCACAACAGTAATATGACAAGTACTTCACTTCTTCTTAACAATGAAAATGCCATGGCATTTTTTCTGTGGCTATTAGGAATGCCATGGCATTTTCTATGGCATTGAATAATGCCATGGCAACATGATGTTGCCATGGCATTTTTTTTTTAAATATTGGAGTTTGATGAATTTTTTTTATCAAATATTTATCTTTATACTTCATATTCTACAAAAATGTAATTTGATGGCAATATTACTTTTCGGGAAGCGATGAAATTTGGGCGGTCAACTTAGGACTTCCCGTACCAGTCCTAACTTGTACCGAACAACATTTGATGTATCACATCTAAGTACATGTATATGTTAGAGAGAATCTGTGAAGTCACCAAATACGTATGTTAGGTAACATATGTACATCCGTATGTAACCTGAATCCATTAGAATAAGGTGTTCTTACTCGACGCTGTAACAATGGTTTAACCTAGTGACGTGACGAGTCCAAAGATGGCCGTGTATTGGGTTTATCCATCACGTCCATTGCTTGTATCAATAGATCATCAAAACATAAGTCCATGTCTTAATATAACCACTCAAAGAATTCATTATGTAAACACATTCGTTCAAACTTCAATTTATGTATTTTTATTATTATCTTTTTTATTTTCAAAATTGTATTTACATAATATACATTTATATATTTTTTCACGCTCAATGAGAAAGATTTGTTTGGAGAAAATCTTATTCATGAAGGATCTTATACAAACGGCATTGTTAATACATAATTATAAATGTCTTTGGCAGGTATATCACATGAGGGCAATTTTAACACCTTTCCATTTCGTCATGATTTAGACAAAGTAGAACTGTCATTTGGACTAGGTGATCCATCAAACGTTGTCCAATCAACGGCAATCTCAGTGTAAGGCGGTGGCAAGTCGTCCACTTGTTTGGAAACTTCCTCGTAATCCGGAGGTGTAACGATGGTGTTAGCTCGGTATGAAGGAGGTCTAATCAATACAGTTCTGTTGTCCTCACAAACTGGCAACACCTGAGGCGGATTCCTTTCATCTATCCGTGTCTTCAGGTAGATGCATACGCACGTTGCAATGGTTAACAACAACATAGCACCTGCTGCGAGTCCCGCAGCTATTAAGCCGTACTGACCATACGCCATTGTTTCCTGGGAATAGAGACAATAACACCGTCCATGTGAATTTGTATCACATAAGAATAGACAATGAAACGTATATGTGTATAAGTATTATACAAAAAGAGACAATAATACCGTACATCGGTATACATATCATACATATCATTATAGCACCTTTAAGGTATAAATTATTTAAACTTATCAAAGTAAATGAAGCAATCACGTCTTGTAACCGAAACAAGATTCATTTGAATTTTTGACCTCAAGTCTATATTGTAAATGCATTACTGAATTAAAAAATTGGCATTATCGAAGGTTATATATCATAATTTGAAAGGTCTTCTTATATCAATATGCGAAAGGAAGTATTTGATGCATTTTTGACGATCTTCATCCTCTACCACTATCGGAATAGATGTTAGTAAACGCTTTTACGATCTTATTCATTCCGATAGTTTATTTATCAACATAATTTCATTTTCATTCAAGATGACGGATGGAAATTCAGTGGTTAATCTTCAATGGTACATGCGATAAGTTGGTAGTCACAGAAAGAGGACATGTACGAAAATAGAGTATACGGTCTAGCATGAACGTAGGGAGTGATCGATTAGTAACTTAGAAGAGCTTTGTACACACGGCTCCATGCGATAACTCATTTATAGAAGATAGCGTCAAACATTTTGTGACGTAGATAAGTCGTCTACGGGCATATCTCTATATCATTCTAATCATGTAAACACACTTTTAGGACACCTGTTAATCGTGTGCGCCAAATGATCCTAATGTGAAGGGTAAAAACAAAATGCAAATACCCAATACCCAATACGCTTGAACGGTCATGTGAAGTATGTTACATAAGGAGGACTGTATACTTTTGTAGATGATTTAATTAACGAAGCTTTGTAAAAAATAAATTAGTCTTGGTAAACATTTAGACGGAAACCATGGAAATAACATCGTTCCAGGAATATATTTTTATCGTAACAGAAAGGTAGCAGCTATTCAATTCATGATTAAGACCTCTATTAGTAGTTATGTGAACTATCAACACGCGAATCAAACTAAGATATCAAAGTGCAAAAGGTCAAACAACAGTTATCTTGAAATCGTGCAAACTATTTTAACATGGTATTTCTTAAATTTCTAGTCGAACAATTGGTTCTAAATATTCAAAATTCTTATTTCAAGGGATGTCTTATTAACTTGTCAACTCAAAATGTGTACACAAAGAGTTTCTCGGTAAACATTTACTGTGTACAATAATGTGATACTATTTTAACAAAAACATTCGTACTTACATATTGTACCAAAGGACTCTGAATAAAACAGTTTGTTACGTTATTGAGAACGTCATCGTTGCAATTACTTCATGTCATCAACTAAGTTTTGTTCATGGAGTAGTTGGTGTGACCTAGTTTACCTGGCCTCCAGGTATGACATACCTGTACTTACTACCTGTACTACCTGAGGCCCGCTTCAGGTGGACGCGATGTTATCACAGGGTCAAATCTCGTCAGAGCCCCACAACACCCGATCTTGAATAACGGATTACATTTCATCCTCACAAGGTCATGACGAAAACATCACTGGAGCCATTTAGTCTTCCGAACAGTGAAGAAAGTGTCGCGTTTGAATTTTAATGTTTTTACCTTTTTTCCATTTCCATTGTGTAAATATAAATAAATTTGTATTAATAAAGTTTTTTATGAAGATGTCTTTGTCGTAAAAAAAATTTTTCTTGGTTTAAGTGAAATAAATTCGAGAAAACAACAACAATCTAATTATTGACCTTCATATATATTCAATACCAAGTGATTTGACAACAATGATATCTACATTGTAATATATATATATGTATGTATGTGTATATATATATATATATATATATATATATATATATATAATTATATACATATACATACATATATATACATATATATATATATATATATATATATATATATATATATATTCATACGAACGTTTGTATTGATAACAAGTAGAGTTGTCGTTTGATTTTAAGAATTGTATTCGCAACTAAATTACATTGCGGAAAAATACAGAACGTATTGCATATGTATGAATTTCACTTCTCTTTCCTGTCTAATTTACAGATTACCTGGTCCATTTTGAAATGTGCTATGAAATACTCGAACGAATGACATGTAAACTTAAAACAGAGCACATGGTAATAATTGTGGGGCTTTATTGGTGAAAACAGATTCCAATAAGATCAAGCTATTTGGCAGTTTAATTAACTTAACGGATATATTATAAGTTTTTCAATTGAAAGTTTTAACTTTAGCTAACATTTACATTAGATAGCAAGACTTAACTTAAAGCCCAGAGGCTGATGCACGGGTTCTCCAGACACCTATTCTACTCTGAGGTATTGTAGTGTTACTTGTCTAAGAAATAAAAGAATGCCTGTATACTGTAGCTACTCTAAGAATTAACAGGATTTTCAAATATCAAAGGAAGTTAGTCCCACGCATATATACAAGGTATTTTGCTGGGATTCATCTTTAAATGTGTTATAGTGTCTTAATCGGGTGATTGATGTCCTTAGTGTTAGGGTAAGTCGAACAGGCTCTGTATTCTTCCCCCGGGGCTACAGGAGTAGACAGAAAACTGTAAAATAAAAGACACACATGAATATATTTTCTCGTCAATAATATAAACATTTCAGAGGACACAAGCTAATGAACAGTAATACATTCGAACATCATAGATCTTGAACAAATGGACAAAACATTTTTACGTACCTTTTAAATTCTATTGATTATTAGTAGTTATTGTACTAAGTCAAGATAATTGAATAATGGTAAATGTTAAAGAGCCACTCCGTTATTTTCATAACATATTATTTGCCTTTGATACGAACCTTAATGTCATTAGTGGTGATATGAAATCAAAAATTCTTAACTTTTCATGTCCAAAAGACATAATAATATGACAAATACTGGTTTTCCATGAAACTCTAAAAACAGCCTTATAAATGCACAGAAGTGTAGATACCACGGCCAATGTACATGGATACTAGTTATATAACATAACAAACAACTCCTAACTGCCCTCTTGGCTGTTTAAGATATGTCTCCAAAATTACGTTTGACTATTTGACGCGCGTCGCTGTCCAGTTTTCGATCATAACTGCGACGTTCTACCTTGATATTGTCACTGTACAAAACAAATTTACTTTAAAATGTGTCTTTTGGGTAACAGTCGATACTTGGCGATGAAATGACACCATTGATTAAGTTTGGCATATATGACTCCCACAACTCACGGAGTGGCTCTTTAAGCCGGCTTATATCGATGTCTTTTCGGAACGTAAACTCACAGATTGCAACACTCCGGAGTTGAAAGGTTCGCTGGTATCTGCTATTTGAAAGCCACACTGCATCACATCAAGACTGGGTGCTGAAACAATTAAGACAATGATATCATGACTTGTTCAATGTAACACACACTGTGTAAAACAAATTCTAAAAACAATTGCTCGACAAATTAATCATCCAAAACTGGCTCTCGAATTAGATATCGCTTATGTGAGATTGAAAAGGGATATCTAAAATCAAATAGTCATATGCAATTACATATTCAGTAAATGATATCACAAGGGTTTGGCATCACTCACTCTGACATTACTATGACGTCAAGAGAATACATATGATGTCATAATGAACAATGCTGTGACCTCACAGATCAGTGCTTAAGAAGCATTATGACAGTTTTGAGTTCAGAGATGTTCAGTCTTTATATGATAACAATTGGAAAATGATTATGATAATAAATATAACCTCACACTCGTGTCTTCTGATATCAAATATATCAACACTTGTTAAGTAACATAAAACCTGTAATAAAGTCATGATGATATATGTGATATCAGAAGACACTTTGGTGAGATCATATAGATATAAGAGGTAAGTCTGATTATTGATTAGTACCCTTAGGCAACCTAGGCGACTAAATGTCTGTGTTCTGATCTTCCATTCACCATCCACATTGATAGCTCAGGTTGTCCCCAAGGCTACGTAAATGTAACTGAATAGTATCATTATGGGTCCCGCGTCTACAATGAGGTTTTGTTCGAGTTTTTCTTGAATCATGTAAGAATTAAGTCTTTACTTAAGTAGGGCTGACCAAAAGTAACGCTTACTGTCATATTTGCACTAGTACTTTCTGGGGTCTTTTGTTCTCTTAAGGAAAACATTATCTTTTTCTCTGCATAATATCTCTATATACACTGAATCATGAATTGTAACTTGTCAAATGAACAAATTAATCTTTATAAAAAGTCTCATATAAATTGTCATTTTATACGCACAAAAGACAAATATTTCGCTACAATAATAGATGTATATCACTTTTACTCCTCAAAACATTTCTTCCGGAGATATTCAACCGAAAAAAGACTTAATCGCACTGTTATAGATATTAGAATGACATTTACAAATTTTATGTTTCCTTGTGTCAACTTACTCTCTGTTTTCTTGACATAATGTAGTCCACTGGATTTGATAGCTGCAAGCAGTTCCTTTCCACTGTATAACACTACAACGTCGACCCACGTGTTTACAGAGAACCCCTAAAAAATACATCAAGCGAAATATTGTTTTACATTGTCATGAAATCTATAAATATGAGTTTATAAGTTAAGAATTGGTAAGAAAAAATCAGATATGATTTTTTGAGAGATGAGAGATTGACTTTCATATATATATATGGCAGTTATTTATGTTTCACTGAACATGAAATACATATTATATATCATTGTCCAATGTATCAAACTCTTCGTGATGATGAACCGTTATTATTCAGTCACAAGAAAATTATAAATACATGTAAGTATAAATAAGTTTTAAGTATTTAATGGAACCTAATGATATTATTTTCCTGATGGGAAAATTCTTATATAACGTGTTTCGTGTACGAGGAGAAATCCTTTAATGCACATGTGTATGAATGTTCATGTGTGACATATATCTTATGTATTGTATTATGGGTCAAATGGCCTTGAAACATTAAAAAAACATTGATTGATTACTTACATTGGTCGACAATGATATTGTCGCCTCATTTTTATCATAAGCAGTGATGGTCACTTCAAAACTGTCGCCGACAAGTCGTAAGTCTAATTGACTGCATCTTTTACAGTCTCTGCCGGTCATCAAGAGTCGTCGGGAGTTTGGTTGAGCCGCAGAGAGTTCCTTGTATCGAAGTCTTATCACCAGTGGTTGCTCCACTGAAGGTTTAGGGACCCTTACGTTTCCTTCCATTTGACTGTTAAACTGGAATCTCGCTTCCCCGCTCTGATATATAACATTGCTATCGCTAAACCAGTCTGCCCTGGCTGCAATGACGTCGTTAAAGTTTGAGAACTGCAAAGCATACTGTGTTTGACATTCTGAAATACACAGAGAAAAAACCCCTGATAATGTGATTGGTGGGGAAACACATTTTATATACCACAGAGATAGTCAGTGGTTAAAACATAAACAAATGTCGGTATATTCCCCAATCGAACTATTGATGAAAAGGAATACTAACTTATTAATAAAGATGGAGCAGCGAGAAAAAAACGTTGCATCAAAATAAATCCAAGAAATTAATCTGAACGTCAAAGGATTAACTTGTGTAAACATCGGCCATAACTGAACAATTATCTTTGCTAACAAGGACTCGTTTCGTAACGATTCTTGCAAATGTGCGTAGGCATGCGTTAAATAAACGATCATTATGGGTCACAGGGTTATTTACTTTTCGCCTTTGTTGACACACAGCCACATTCCATGACGTCATAATGATTGTTTGGCGGACATACTCGCTCCATGGTCTGTGCGTCGTCTTCGTGGTGATGGTAGTAGAAGTCCGGTCTGCTCCAGTGAGGGTAAGACTGGCACTTCTCTGGTCAACAAATGATTTGATATTAACTCAAAAAAATTCGAAATCTTGGCGATAACGAATGCCTTTATAAAGATCGGGAACAAAACTTATAGCAAGCATCCAGCTCCAGTTTCCTCATAACTTTAAGGCATTACAAGAGAAAAGCAATATTGACAAAAAAATCCCTATTTTAATTGAATATAGCACTTTTTACAATGTCGATTACGAGATTGGTTAACATGATGTTGTGAATGTTTATGTCAACAAACATATTAATTATATATTTCAGACAAAACGATTTGAGTTGCTAATGTTAAACATGTCAAATTAAAATCAAACATGTAAACGGGACGTGTACATGTAATTTCGGATTTGGTTTCCATTTTCATTGAAAATATTTTTGTACGGGTGTACACGCTACTTTAGTGAGATAAATTAAAATAAAAAATAAAGTATTAAGTATAAATAAGTAATTAGCACATATCATATTTTTTCACGTACTAAACCTAACACAATTCCATGAATCATGCTCTGTCACTTTAACTAATCGTGCAGAAGCCGACATTGCAGTACACTTCCTACCAGTCACACCGCAGGGTCCAGGACAGGGGTCTCGGCAAGTGAAGTCTGGATAACAACCGACATTATCAATATATCTGTGTCCCATCTTACAGCAGTTAGGCCTCAGGATGAAGTTGGTACATTCCCAGTAGGCACGGCAACCATTTCCTTCCATTCGTTTAGTTGCAGGACAACCACCTGGAAAGAAATTGTATATGATAATGCCACGTCCCTCTCAGAAGTTTTAACGACCAACCAGGAATGGAGTCATTCTGCCATTGCCTTCGAGAAAAAAGTGTCTCGCATGACAGAATAAAGTACGGTTTGTTTTACAGTTAATAATGCAACTTGGTATTCCTTATGTCGACGTGTTATTAGTGGAAACGATCTTGCAGGATGGCGATCAAATCAGAAAACTGCTAAAGATATATTTGGACTTAATTACAGCGTTATTTCTACGTAATGATATTGTAGCGAGAAGGAATGATAAATAAATCCTAATACCTTTGATAACGAATGTATCTATCACCGTGAAATGTTCATTTTGTAATGTTCATTTTGATATGGAGTGGAATTCTGTGTTATCTATTCTCACAAGAAAACCAAGCCTACCTAAAGAGCATACATTAAGAGCACTGTCTTCACATCTGTTAGTCCCATCGTTCCAGTGTTGCCCATAGGGACAGAACATATAGACGGCCAGAGTTGTCTGTCCTTGTGGTTGGAGGTGGCACTGTATGTACTGGTTGCAGTCAGTGGGATGGGGTCTGTAGCTCAGGTTGGCTGTTGGGTCTACTCCCTCACACAGACCTCGAACTGAAATATGCACGTTGTACAGGGTAAGACGTGTACATGTAAGTGACTTGTAATGAAAATCACTCAATATTTAAACAGTTTATTGGTTGAAAATCAGTACATTATGTGAGATGGGATTATGGAAGATTTACCGTGGTACAAAGAAGCAATTGTGCTGAATTAGCGTACTAATTCTCTGTGTTCTCTTACCTGGACACGGCTGTAAGTTACAGTTAGCGCTACCTCGGGTCTGCACCAACTGTTCTGTACAATCCCTCCCGCCGTTCCGGGGTGGCGGGCTGTCACACTGTCTAACCCTCCGCTGGAAGCCAGGTGTGGTACCACATGTGCCTGAACACTCGTCCGTCCACTCAGCCCACTCTCCCACACCCCCGTCTACCACTTCTGGTAAGTGAGAGATTATCTAATTATATTCGAAACTGATATCGTTCTACTTGATCATAATGAAATTGTTTCTTCTTCCACGTTGATAGTGTTTCTCATGTAACCAAAGTCTAGAGTTCTAAAGGGACACTATTTCATTCAACAGGGATATGGTTGAGATGAACTTAACTCTATTGGGATACTATTTCTCATTTTTTGGCAATGGTTTAAATTCTAAAAGGATTTCAGTGCTCTGTAAGGCATATATTTTTTAGGAAACGATTTCTAATGACACTGCATTTCTGCTGAATAAAAATCAAGTAATCGTTTAGGACTTTGTGACCTGGGAGAAATTTGATAAGATGAATTATGTTTAGAATAAATAGCCAACTAGTTGTTGTTTCAGCATCGTACTAGTTTTGGTGAATTATGCTTGCTGAAGGCCAAATGTGAGAAGGGAAGGGAGAACGGTACAGACTTACTGAGCCATTTCGAGTCAGTTCTATAGATTTTAAAATGCGTTAGAGTTTATTTACTGATATTGATAGAAAAAACAATCTCACCAGAGCAGGAGAAGCCCAGGTTACACGGATCTGTACGGCGCTGTGTGTCCACGTTTCCACTGCAGGACCCACCAATACACGATCTCGACCTCACTGCAGTCTTTGTGGCTGACCGTCCACACGTGACCGGACAAGGAGGTCTTGACCACTGACTCCACTCACCGTACACCGGAGCGTTAGTATTTACTGCATCCAAATGATTGTAAATGACTAATGTATAGTTCAAAGAATAGGAGAAACAAGAACGACATATTGCAAAGGACACATGTTTTGAAAATTTAACGCTCTCAAGGTTGTATGTAAAGAAGAAACGTTCAATAAAGTTTCTTTGTAATGCCACAAGGTGTTAAAGTATTTATTCTGTACTAGTTTTTCTATACTACCATTACAATTTTTCTACGTTAAAACTCTTGACAATTGTGGACAGATATGTTCTATGGGACATATTGCTTCCACCAATTACAAATGCTCCGAAAGCTTGAACATTTAAAAATGGCGGGTTTAATCTCTTTGCTGTGAGACGTACTAAGACATTCATCTCCCGTCCATCCGGGGGGACAGTTACACAGGCAAGGGACGGAGTTCTGGGTGCCACCGTTGTAACAATTCTTGAAACACGCTGTCAACAAAAAACCCCCATATAAATTGCTTTATTTCATTCACGGATAAATTAACTGTAAGACGGCTGACTTCAAATTTATAATCTTACCATAAAAATGTCATCTTTAACAAACAGTAATCTAAATTCAAATCACTCAAATTAAAAAGTGTGAATTAAGATTCTTGCGAAACATTTGTATTCAAAAGATTATGAGTGATATAGATGGCTAAATTTTGCTTCAGAATATGTTTAGGTCATGACAACCCTGGACGATCAAGGAGGAAAATCTCACATTTGTCAGTCACGTATCTAATGCCATGTCCATGTTATAGATATAAATTTTAAAACACACTAGCATCAAAATAGTACAGGTTTAGATTAACTATGGGTGTACATATAATGGCTTGTCATTATTTGTTTAACTACGAAGGAACCGATTGTATCACAGAAAGAAAACTCACTATTCGGGCAGAAGCCGCACTTTGCCGGGCAGAGGTAGGGTACGTTTCCCCCTGCATTACACGGTATGCTGGTACAGAAAGGCGGCGGTTGAGGTGCGCAGTCAACTATAAACACACGACAAACGCGGTATTTAATGTACATGTAATATTCAAATGTCATATTGAAGTGACAAAGACTTTGGCAAACCAAACGCTTGTAAATAAAGCCCTTTTAAGCATTACAAACAATATTCATTTCAGTTCCTGTTTTAGTTCAATGGGGAAAGTGGTTTCGCCAAATGGTAACATACAAGTACTACAAGTGGAATAGGCATTTTTAATGTTTACTTACGTAAATCAAGATTTGGGTAGTATAAACTCCTGTTTACAACTAATAGAATATATTTATATATCTCATTATAAAGATCATAGACAAATAAACTCTTTCGTACCAAAGAAGACGTAGTTCGTGAATGCTGACAATACACTTTACCTCTCTCACACGAGGCTCCGATGAAGTGAGCACTGGGACAGCTGCATTGGCAAGTCTTGAAGTCCATCACTCCAATGTTCATACACGTTCTCCCCTCACAATCTGCAGCAAGGAATAAATGTATAAAACTCATCTTGATTAATTTTTTTGCAACTCCTGCTTATACGATGAATGCCAATTCGTGAATGAGTTATATTCGATTTATATGGATCAGATCAACATAAATTCTTATAGGCCTGTTATATCCAATATATATATATATATATATATATATATATATATATATATATATATATATATATATATGTTAGCCATTCTGTGTCTATTGAGTGGTGAACATCAGCAGAAATTAGTATTTGTTTTTGTGTTGCAATAAATGAAGTTAAAGATATCAAGTTGAAGTAATATGAGTTTTTCCGTTTTTCTGACACAACGGATATAATCAATTATAATATTTCAGTCTTTGACGGAACAATGGTAAATCGCATTTGCATATCTTTTTTAATATGACTCATATATAATTGACCAAAAAACCTTTTTTAGTTTTTTGTGTTTGTTTTTGGGTGTTTTTCGTTTATCAACTTGTATATGGTTTTTTTGCACGAATTCAAAGACTATCAAATATCAAGAAATGTTAAATTAACACAAGAAATGTTTAAACAAAGTAACTGCTTCTAAAAATGGCAATCTGGATTTATCCCGTCCACTAAAGCATTACGTTGTGATGTACGTATGTTTTTAAAGTACTTTGCTATTGTTCAAATTCATATTTGATGTCGAGTGGCAAATCAAAATATGACTCATCGAGCATGATAATGCGTATGATGCCAGATATTTTCAAATTTTTTAAACTTGTAAAGAGATTTCACATAATATCAAACTATTGAAAAAAGTAATAGGGTGCAATGATGACTTATGGCATATCCACAATAAGGAATTCTTTATTCATGTACATATACACAGTATATGTAAGTAAATAGTAATACCATTGTTCTGATGCTAAAATGTAACATTGCTATGTTCGTTGAACATTAGAATAATCTAGATCTCATGCCAATATCACTGCAATACGTTTTCTTTGTATGTTAGAGCAAAGTATAGAAAGGTTGCATATGAAAGTCACATTCTATACATACCACACAAGCCGTCACGAGTGTTTAGACAAGTGCAGTCTGATGTGTTGCAGTATGGTTCCATCATCTCGCTTCCTAGCTGTCTGTAAACAGGTAATGTCGTGAACCTTCATTCATACAGGTAAGAAGATGACTTATGTGAGCGCCTTGGAAATGTAGCTTTTTACAATTAATATTTGAATTTAGATACTTGTTTTGAAATATTCCCAATGCACCAATCACGTTTAATCACGATATTACGCCTATGCTAACATATTCAATATGCTAAAATATTTTGAAAAATTTATTTCATGTAAATCTTCATTGAACCATCCACGTCAAGAAGAGTTGGCTTTCAGTTTCACAGTTGTTCATTACAAAATGGTTTGCGACTTCGTTATCCGATGAAATATGCTGAAATAGTGTATAACAAAATTGGAAGAATGCACAACGGATTTGAAACAAAATTAATCGAGAAAAATCCAAATGATTACGTGTTTAGAAGCGTTATAGTTAAGATTACATGAAACATGTAACATGATTCATTGTCAACTCAATTCGCTCAATTTACCAACATTTTTTAATTCTTCACATACACGTACACGCTTCCTTCATCTTTGCCTTCAGACAATAAAAAAAATCCTCATGTTGTCTCCATTATACACTAAGAAACTTACCAAACGATGTTGAAACAAAAAGTTGAGAAAAGTTAAAATACTTACCCTCTAGCATAATTGCACACAAAGTAGTTCCTGTTGTTGCTCCCACACCTAGCCTGACCACATCCTATTCTGGTGACGAACTGACTTACAATCTGGCAAGTGGACATATAATGTATATCAGTAACATCCACATCATTGTGACATAAAAAGACCCAGCTAAATTCTTATTAAATGAATACGGTTTATCATAAGCATTTATCAATGAAAACTATCCAATATGAAGATGACATACCTGCGTATAGTGAGCGACATCTAACATGTTTCCAGTTCTGGATCCGACCCCGAACGTGAAGTTTAGATTCTCATTATGCCAGCGAGTGATCGCGGCGTCGAAGTCGTCACCCCCAACAGCAACGTTCTGCCCAGTTGTTACGCCAGGCAGAGCTGTCAGGAACCAATCCCGTAATGATATATTGCTTTAGATATCAAATATTGTTATCTGAACAACAAATGTAGCCTTTATGAACACATTGAAATACTGCAACCAGGTCTGGGAATCGCTTCCCACCTTTGACAGATATTTGGTATCGTTATGTATCGATACGTTTACATCTCATCTCTTTTGGATATATCCAATATGATGGCAATTGACTTCGGGAAACATTATAAGGATTGAGAATCTAAGTCTCAACTAGGCCTGAGATTTGCAAGAATAAGCTAATGAACTAAGTGCCACAAATTCATCTCCTTTGTTTAACCATTGAATATCTCTCATATATAGCTCTTCGTCTTCTTCTATACTTAAAACTAAGTTAATGACGTGCTTCTAGATAAGGGTTGGGGGGGGGGGGGGGGGGGGGGGCAATGGACTCACATGGAACATCTCTCATAGAATTCTCGAGTTCGTGTCCATTTGAACATTGTCTGGACCATTTCGCAGCCACAACAGCAATGTTTTCGTCCCATTCCTTCAAACAAAACGGGAGTTGGTAAGATATGTCCATATATGAATATTCTTTTAAGGTCCTTCTAAGGTAATCCTTTCTTAGTGACTTACATGATTATATAGATAAGATAATGTATGAGCATAAACAGAAATTCGAGAAATTAAATGGCATTTTAGTTCGTAAAAATCTCTTTTCTAATTGATTCAAAGTCGTAATTGTAATTAAGAGTGAATTATTTCAAAATTAAAATAGGAGGAGCTTAGATATATCCATTAAAGCTATGATTTCACTTCTCTGATGAACCAAGAAGCATAGATGTGCCGAAATGTTAAATTTGATATATGTTGAGAAGCATACAAATTTGGGTGTAATGTAATTTTTATGATTGTTTGATAATAAAGGTACTACGAAGGCCTCTTATTAAGAGGTAAAGCTGCGTAAAGCTTACATACTTGAAACAACAGTGGAAAATAGAATAGGTATACAGCTGCAAAAGATCTAGAATGCGTAAAAATAAAGTTGTTTCTTATAGGATAATGTAGTTGAGGGCTATGGAGAAGTACAAATTGTTGAAGTAGGAGCATCAGAAGGTCTAGTTAAAGAGTAGCAGTTAAAACAGTCGTTGAAAGAGTAGAAGTAGTGATTAAAACATCGTTGTCGTTGTTAAAGTTGTTGTAGTAGTACAGTAGTTGTAGTGGATAGTAGTGGCAGAAGTGGTTGTAGTCGCGGTAGTAGAAGTGGTAGCAATAGTAGTAGTTATACTGGCTTTTGTAGACTAAGTTTATTTGTCGTGGAAGTGTTAGCGTTAGTGTCATAAGTGTTACATACCACACGCGGCATGCCATAAGGCCGTGGATTTGCTGTTGCTCTGAGGACGTTGTGTCTGTTAACTATGAAACTCTTCGTTTCCTCGGTCAGAGTGACCTCAGTTGCCTGGGGATTGTCAGCCTGACACATGGTGTGGTCCGCGCGCAGTCTCTCATACTCAGGAGGACATCCCTGCTGACGGTAATAAACTTGTGATCGAGAAGTGTAATAAAATTGAAAAATGTAAATTACAAATCCATAATCATGTTATATTTAAAAGTGCTGCTTCATATTCGAACACAAATCGCCAGCACAGATTTGTATTTTTCAATAACTTGACACTTGAGTCATCAGGACCAAGTATGCACATTTAATTTGAAGTTTTTTAATTAATGTTTTGCTAAACAGTATCGTAACTTGTATCAATAGACAACTTTGTCTCTGCAGTATTTTCCGCTAAAAATATTGAAAAAAGTTTAACTTACAGTTTGCCGTTTTACCCGTGGGTGATTGATCGCTGAATAAAAAGAAGATAAACAGAATCAGAAAAGTTTCCATTCAGAAAGGTTTTGAGAATGCGATGAATCTACTTTCATCTGTTTTCATTGACATTTCTTTGCTTTAGTTCACAAATTAACTAATTTAGCTTAACAACCGATGGTATCGTTAATAATGTTATTAATGTCCAAGGTAATTTGTATGTGCAGTTGTAATCTACATATAAGCTTCAAAATATATCACATATTTGGTAACCGATGTGTACTGGCTTTATTTCGGTGCTGTAACCAACCAAATGCACAGCACAACTTTGCAAAATTTACTGTATCCGATTAAGGCCAAAATGTTTACAATATTCATTCAATAAAACACCTCCCCTCTATTGAACGTATTCAGCATGTCAAGTCAACACTTAAAGTATCCTCACACAGTCCAAATAATAGGTCACTTCACTATTCGTCAAATGAGTTCATTCCTGCGTTATTTGCAAACATGTATTTGCCGGTAAAACGTTAAGAGTTATTTAGGTTTTTCATGCAGTCCTGTCAGTGTGAAGAGATTCTCATTGTCAATGTAAAGCAGAAGCTGTTCCGTAGATATTAATGTCACGCTTCACAACGAAAATATAACTATATTAATGAAAACTGCTTACAACGAAAACGTCGTATTTCTTAAAGGTAGCTTGCAAACAATTGAGAATGGGTTGTCTCTATTCAACAGCGTCAGCAAAACGCCTTGAAGTTTTAATACCAAAGCAAGAAAAGTTAAAATAATTTTTTAAAACATTTTTGTCAAGGTCGAAAAAATCACTTTAGGTAAGCCAAAAAGGTCGAAATATGCTTGCTATTACACGTGTAAGGTTCATGAAGGGTATGGAAAAGGGCAAGTGCGTTTGTTTACTTTCCCCAGTGGACTCATACAAATATGTTTTCAGATCAACGTATACGTAGGCGTGAGAAACGGGTCACAACTAACGGTTTCCGTTGTACATAGACTGGAATGTTGCAAATCCGTTTCGCATGTCATATGATGCCGTCAATAAAAAAGATAAATACACAGTTTTCTATAGTGTGGACAATTTATTCAAAGACTTTGTAAATAAAGAAGTCATAGAATTATAAGAAGAGAATAATTAATATGTTCCGATTCTGTGATATATTTTGCAGGAGTACTTTTGAGGTAAATATGGGACATCTGAACCTTGGTGTACTCATACACGTAGACGTTTGGGCTTCCCTCCATTTGAGCATCTGGTTGACTCACCAAGCAAGACCATAATGATTCTGAGTTAAAAGAGCGTGGAAACGAAATAGGGGCGACATTAGTATTTGACACAGCCTCAGTCTATCAATACATTTTTATTTGGCAAATATTTGAAGCAAGTTACTGACTGTTATGTTTGTATTGTTTAAGATGTAACAATCTAACGAAGAATAGCGGGTATTTACTCTTAACGAAAGATTGAACCGAATCACCGTACACGGTCTTGCTATGGTAATATATTACTTTGGTGAATAATCTTATCGTTAATTCATAAATTTGTTGAAATTCTATTATAACATTCATTTCACCCTTATATTTGTTGTAGAAATAGAAAAAAGTGATAAATGTTGGGAAATACGAAAATAACAAATAAAATCTTTCTGTTTGTTAGTATGAAGAAACAACGCATTATTAATTCGGTTAAACAAGTGATGTCGTTAACAAAACATGTTACCTTCTGTATGTCGACTATTTACACCTGCCACTAATGACAGCAGCAGAACCACAGGTAGACCAGGTGTATACTTCATCCTCTCCCAACTAACTGACTGGGTGCTTGCATGCAGCTGACGAACACAAACATTACACCGGGCACACTGTGTTCTGACTTCATAAATCCTCTTCTCATATGCATAGGTCAACTTTCAATAGAACCCGATCAAATAGGCTCGCGGCCTTACAGCAACCAATATTCAACCAGTAACCAAAGAACATTCCAAAGCCAATAGCACAGGATCGTGGCTATTGAACCCTTCCATATACAAATGAACAGTTCGCAGTGATACAAGTTCTCAAGGCATTGATAAGAAGGTGTGTCAGTTTAGCAATAAAGTATTAACAACAGTTATTGGAGTCCAGGGTACAGGGCAATCTTTTCACCAGATGCGATTTTCTGGTTTGAACCAGGATACGCCATTTTACTTCTACTGAATGGATTACTAAATGGTCGCGATTTTTTACAAATACTTGTTTATTCTAATGTTGCAGTTTGACTATTATACTAACATACTAAGGACAATAAAGGCATTTTTATGGAAGCAGTATTTATATAATGGACGAAAGTGGCGGTACAGAACTCTATACCGACACCTCAATTTTGTGAAATAAAGGAGTTGTTCATCTGTATATATCTTTGACTTCCTTTCATAAAAAAATTGGCCTAGATGTTTGACCAGGTATCGCAGCCTAATTTGGAGTTTAGTAAGCCTTTTGAATTCGGGGGAATATGAATTTGCAAAATCTCTATTCTTATACGACAGATTAAGTAAAATTTTAACTGCATTATGTTCAATTCTAACTCATGACTTTTTAATTAATCAAACATTTCAATACAAATATGTCACTGAAATACAAAAATATGTAATGACGTGTCATTATTAACTATTTAGAAAATATAAGTTTTAGGATTTCAGTGTCACATGTTTCATAGGTTTGAAAATATTAAAAATTAAATTTTGCTGTTTGTTTTGTTTAAAACTGGTGACTGCAAGACAACCATATCAGGTCCTTTCTGGCTCATAAATTCTCAACTAACCATTGGATTTTAATCGAATTTAGGTATTAGATTTTAATCGAATTTGGTATTAGATACATGACTGCAACGAAATTTCGTTATGCAAGGAGCTTGACATTACTATCTTGAACTCAACGGATTTTTTCATGCCGATTTTGCTGGATACGAGTTGTGTAGATAGCTAGCGATACGAGGTTTTTGGCTTGAAAGCGATCAAGGTTTAAGAAAGGAGATGAACGGATTTATATACGCTGATTTAGCAGGAAGTAATACTAACAGCCGTGATATAAGGGCACCGATGTTGAAGGCGGTGGTTAAATCCCAATCAACTCAACCCAACTCTCCTTTTGCTCGTTAACAAATAAATTGATCACAGATAGCCATAAATACATGATGGTCGACTTTTGAGATTTTAATTTTTGAGGCCTTGAACAAAATATGTGTATCATGATAACAAACATTAAATATTTTCCTAAAACGATTTTGTGAGTTTGCGCAAGGTTGATTTACTTCTGGTTTTTTTGCCCCTTCTTTTATTCTTAACAACATTGCAAGTTACATACAATTCAACACAATAATATGAAGCCCGCAAGAAAGCTGTAAATCTTTTGAATAGACTTCAATAGCCCTTTAGAAATGCTGCAATTGCTGCGTTCAGGTATTTGTGAGTGTAAATAGACCTGAAAATACACACTGTCTGCACTGATTCTGAGAGCACACGAGACTACCAGAGTGCAAATGCATGAGGCAAATATGAATTCATATTTTTACTTCTGCAAAAAAAAATTCAAAATATTTAAAGTCGTACTGGGGCGAGTTAAGGAAATGTTGTTTTCAAATTCTTTTCGCCGAAAAGGGGTAATGTTTTTTTTCTAGCCCAAGGAAAGAAGTAACGGAGATTTATGCCATGTTTGTTAACCCGTATCACACGTGACGGTATGGATCTGAAGTATTTGTCACGATATCAGACTCAGTGGTAGTTATTCAATCCAAACTACCCGTCTTACATTTGCGGACAGTTATTTTCAGCAACGTCTTGTAACGAAGTACAACTTTGCAACTGCATACTCTTCAACATACCTGATTATACAGTGTGCTGATTTGGAATATCTTTAACACAGGTGGATGGTTCAACTCTCAGTAACCCGATATTGTCAGTAAAACGTTACCGTAGGTACAACGCAGATGAAAACACCTACATGTATACCCTCGATACAGTCATATTCTAAGTAAAACGTAGGTAAAACGCAGATGTTCAACAAACTTCACCCTCTATACATTTGAGGGTAAAGGTTTTTTCATCTGGGTTTCACCAACGTTTCACTGACAATATCGAGTTTTACATAGAGGATGTAGTTTTTTGTCCGCTTCATTTTAATTACGTTTTACCTACGTTATCGAATTCTGTACGAGAATGTCGGTTTTTAAAAATCTGTGTTTGCCTACGTTTTACTTACAGTATGGGGTTCCTGTGGCTTAACTGGTTGCCACAGTCTTCCTGTGGTCCTTCAAGATTTGTCTTGTTATCAGACGTGAGTTTTTATATTTGTCAGACGACGGTAACTGTGGAAAGAGTTTGTAAACCAAATTCAGTCAATAAATCTGCAACTATTGAGTATTAATTAAAAAAACCCTTTTAATTTCAGTTGAGAGGATTTCAGATAGAAATGTTTTAAAGAGTGTTTTAAATTCTTGAGTTAAGATTTAACTGGCTTTAGTGAATCAATGCTCAATGCCTTTTCGTTGTGTGGTGGTTTGCGTGATTTGGAGACCCCGAGAGCTATGCCAGCTGGAGCTTACATGCTCCTGACCGGGCAACCCAAGTTGGACAGGTCGACGGGTAGAAGCCAGACCAAATATGAGTTGCTCCTAAAATCTGCTGTCTACATGTATCTCTCACTTTGCCTTTATAACTTTTCCCTCATCCTTTCGATCCTTTTTGACTAATCTGTCCACTCTCTTTAGAATATTTATTAATATATTAATATATATTATCACTTTAAATGTGAAGCCTAAATCATAATCTCTGTTGATTTTGTCATCAGTGTCATATTAGCTGGTTTCCTAGGTGCAGTGCCTACATGTACGTGCTACTTTAGGATTCCAACGGAATTCAACTCACATTCGATCTACATGCGTGTAATAACTTGAACCATGAACAATCAGTAGCAGCTGCAGGTTGATCATTTTTACATCAGATATTGGACTGTGTATAGCTCCATAAAATCAGAACTATTACGGTAATACTATGAAATACAGCATTCATTCAATACAATCTATACATAATTATACTTATATTAACGACATGAGAAGTTAAAGTATGTAAAATAGAGATAGAATTCATACTGCGTCTGTTAAATTTCTTATAAACTCTTTGAAGGGTAAAAAATTAACTCGTATAAATGCCGGAGCTTGTCGACTGTCGCGCTTTGGCTCCGCCCAAAAGAGTGTTGAATTCAATACGAATTACATAACAAATATGTGTCTTAATGACACTTTGAAAAGTGCTTACATACTTTTTCTTTCATTGTCAAAAAAACTCAAAATCTTCTGCCGAATTTTGCTGAATTTAATTCAGAAAACATATATTAATTTGACACAATCAACTCAACATCTGAATACTATTTACAATAATCTTTGTACATTTCTATCGAAAATAATTTGTCATTTACATATGTCAGCATGATACATACATTCAATACATTCAGTATGTACATTTAATTACATTTAATGCATTCAGTAAGTAACAACATTGATAACAGAAGTATTTGACATTTTTTCTAATATATAGTGTTAATATTACAGCCTTGAAAAACATTAGTATGCAGAGCTCCTTATTGAAGTATAGGCACAAAGATCTTGAAGCATAATGCAAAAAAGTTAAGTTAATATATTCATGGACCATTCAATATAATTAGCTATAGTTCCAGTGATCATAATTACATATTTGGTAAATCTAAATAAAGTAACACTACAAAAAGTTTTAAAGTGAAAAATATTTCGTATTGCTTTTGCAATTTAAACATTATTTCATATGGAAAATCAAAATTGAGATTTAAGAATAATGGCAAAGCAAATCCATTGCTTCAAAAAACAAAATCTATTAAATCAACCCATGCTTCATCATGGTACACCTACCGTTGATTATTATTGATATAAACTCAAAAGAAATTACTTGTTTCTTATTTGGTTTAGATATGATAAGTCAATCTTGGTTCGTATATAATCAGCAAATGCGGAAATTAAGGAAGTATAATCATCAACAAATTTTGATATAACATGCTCAATGTTCGTAATCTCTGAAACGCTCCATTTCCTAGGCAATGAATAAATAAGCGAGGGATCCCTTAATCGAATCTCCATAAAAAGTATTCACTATAAGGTTACAGTGTATTTATTTACTAAGCCTTCATCATGAAAGACCCACCGGGCGGCTCGTAAGCTACTCAAACAAATTGATGCAATGCTTGGTTCAGGAGTTGTTCTTGTAATGGAGCGCAACCTCAGAGTAAGGGGGAGGGTCATTGTTGGCACTGTCCTCTGCAGTAGCCACTGAGTAAGACGGGGGCGGCATGAATGTGGCAGGGACTTGTTCTTCCAGCGCTCTGGAGCTTATGGTGTACATGTTGTTCTGCTGAACTGTCCTCAATGTTGGACCCTGATTCCGTTTTGAAGCTATACTGCCGATGATGACAACTATGATGAAAATGATGGCAACCCCACCGATGATTCCTCCGATGATTGGGCCAACATTTGTGGAACTGTAGTCGTCGCTTGCTGGTAATAAAAAGTTGTGACTATTAAGAACATCAATCTTTGACAATGGCGCAAAGAAATTCAGAAAAAATTAACAACATTATACAACTAATACAGTGATATTTTCATATGTTTTCACTGGCCAGCGAAGCTTGAGCAAAATTTCCCTACCCTATGTTACGTTTCCACCGTGGTGTGATACGTTTAAAGATGTATATATGACAAATTTGAACAAAATTCAGCATATATGGTACTATGACACGTATCGAAGCAAAATGAAAAGTAATTTAAAAAAAACGTTCGTACCAAAATGGTACTCCTTGGAGTAAGTGAGCTTGAAGCCGGGACCAGAAGAAGACCCAGATTTGAACTTGAGGAACATGTATCTGCCTGAGCTGGTCTTGGTAGATGTGTCATCGTGACAGAACTTTCCAAGAGATGAGGCACTGTCTGAATACCCTGTGGTGAGAGAAGATACAGTATCAGAGAGAATTTGGTACGTTTTCATTAAAGGCACCGTTCTTTTCAAAACAAATCTAAACGTGATTCCATGTTACAACAAACTTATTTATACCACAGTTAAAGCATAACCTTTATTACTAGTATAACATGAACGATTTTATAACTTCTGCCATTTACCATCAAAGGCCTCCACGTAGTTGCTGCTGCAAGACGTTGAGTAGTCCACGCTGATAGCGTCGAAGCTGACGGTAACCCGGTAGTTCTTGTCATTTGTGTCGATCTTCCACGTCATTTGGGCGTTGCTGACATAGAAAAGACAGCACCAAACAATAATCGAATGAAGTGGGGGTTCTCATGTCATTGTTTCCCCTATACGTCTATCATACTGGATTCACCAATCTTTATTACTGAATTGTTTTTATACGCAGCACACTTTATCAAGAAATCTAGTATAATTTTTGGAACTTTGCTTTAAAGATTCATCTCGTCCAATTTTGCAAAAAAAGAACATCAGTTATTGCCAAATGGTTTATCTTCGGAGGGTCAAAACATCTCGTTAATCAGCCACAACATCAGTAGTTACAGAGGAAATAATCAACCATAAACCATTTGAGGTTGGGAAATTGATTCGCTTAGCTTAACCGGGCAGTCTTGCAAGTTAAAAATACATTTTCATTAACGTGAGATCACTGGTATGTATCTAATCAAAAGTGCTACTTCCATGTATATACCATGAAACAAAAAGATCTGACTGAGATTTTTGCGAATGATAACTTTCGAAACGACGCAGATGGTTTCACAATTAATTTTGTTTGCATTTAATCAGGCGCATCAAATTCTTGCCAATAAAGTACTCGTAATTAAAACAGTAATTTACATTTGAGCTCCCTCTATTGGGATAGAATGGGGTATTGTGGGAACTCTACAGATACAACTATGCTGATATATCATTAGCTTGATAATTCATCGATATTAACAATCCATTTTATTGATCATTTGATGGCCACTTTGAGGTCTTTCCTTTCTATTATCAAAGTCTATGTTTCTATGCAAACTGACTATTTATTCAAACCGTAAAGATGCTCACTTACTAAAAGGCAAACGGACCCATCTCTCATTCAAAATTACAATGTTCGAGGTACATGTCCATTCCAAAAATGAAAAAATAACCGGGATGCATGGATAGAGGGATCTAACTGCCATGTCTTATTCTCTACCCACCTCCACCTTTCAAACTCCTTGTGTTATAAATACATACAATTAAGACGGTGAACAAATCTAATATTCACATTTACCATGACACTGTCTCTAACAGGAAACATTGTCATGCGTTTTTCGGTCGAGTCCCTTGCGGGATTTCTGACTACAATATTAAGAAGTAGTTGCAATCCAGAACAGGGAAACGCCTCAATTGAATAGTTCGATCATTTTGTTGTTACAGGGAATAATAAAATTATATAAAGGTATAGATTAATGCTTTGTTATCATGCTTCATAAGTTTCAGTATTTGAGAATGTCAAATCATTTTAACATTTGAAAGTTTTAGAATTTTTCTTTTTTCTAAATCTGTTACTGTCCTCGTATTTCTCATTTCCTATAAACCTGCGCCTCGATCTTTGAACATAATACTTCCTCAAAGGAAGGGACAGCTACTCAGACTTCAACTTTAATAATTTGAGCCACTATGTGTATGGACATTTGATTATTTGATTTGATTTGATTACTTACGTTGGATAATGAAACGGATAATTAGGCGAGGCTATATCTCTCTCTATATAACTTGCATATAAGTCTTGTGTCACGGTACTGTATGCTGCAAGAGAAAGTTTTTTGTTCATGTTATTGGTTTTATTTCACTCAATTATGATTTCACATAATGCATAAATGAAAGATAAAGTTCATTATCTTTCAAGATTTAAGTATCTTACAATAAAAACAATAATACTTATAACAACAATGATAACGATATTGATAAATATTTATAATGATGATGATAATAATAATGGTGATTATGATAATATAAAATAATGATGCTGAAATTAATATAAATATTTACTAACTAACAGAAGTAACTAGAATGAACATACAAAACATGAAATCCAGTCAATAATTATTATAAATCACGTAACATGATTTCAGCATATCATATTACTGACACTAACATAACAGTTGAAACAATCCGTTGATGTTGTCAAATGAGCAAATCGTCTTAATTGATATATATAAATATCCATTGCCTTATCAATATTTTAGGCCATTTTTTTGTGCTTTAGAAATACACAAGAGATCCAACGTCCAACATCTAATGTTAAATGAATATTACAGTGAACAGTATACAAACATGAAAAGTGTCCAGCTCTAACTCTGTACTTGAAGCCCATTCTTGTTCGCGAGTTGTCGCTATGGAAGATGATAGTCAGCGAGTTGCCGGAGCTCACATAGTTGTAAGTGTCACTTCCACACAGCTTGGTTGTATAAGGAGGGATTGAGCTTAGCCCTGGAATATAGAGGATGCTTAGAACCCCGTCCCGAACTGACGTATTGGACAAGAATAATGGTATCAGTAGAATGTCCTAAATTTAATATGCGTGTTTTTCGCGTGTGTAATTGGTATTGCTTTGATAAAAACATTCACCTAACCAATGCTATGGGTAGAATAATAGATGTCGTTTCAACAATGATACGTCCAAAACTGACTCTGAAATTAAATATTGAGAGATATTGACAGTGGTAAATTATTTTGATATTGAGACATCCAAAATGACTCTGTCACATCCGTTAATGACTCTGAGAAAGTTTTTAATATTGAGACATCCATGAATGACTAAAAATGACTCGTCCATATCATACATGTAGATCATGTTGGTCTTACCGTCGTATATTTCAACATAATCGTAGGCGCAGTTGGACGTTTCTTCCACGCTGAATACTTCGGCTGACAAGTTGATATTGGTGTTTTGCGGCCCTTGTACTGTCCAACGGCAGTTCTGATTGCTAGAAGCAGTAACCAAACCATAATAGAAATATTCAATTAAAAGACATGAATCTAGAAAAACACGGATTATAAACCAGATATTAACTGATTTATAAGAATGTGGAAATTATTTATACCCCAAATTTTATTTCAATTGATATGCACTGAACGATGAGTAAGTATAGATTGTTTTTTTTTTATAATTCTTAGTTTTATTCTAAAAGTACAAACAGCTATAGATATATTATCAAATAAACATAAGAAGAGCAGAATTTATAAAAAGGATAAATTCTTTGAGATTTGTGCTGCACATTTAGTAAAATCGTAGTAAAGAGATTGTAGCTATCAATATTTGGAAGTTTAAATTTGCAGTCGTTTCCGGTAAGTTCAACGATAATTTGTTTGAAAGATCAAGATACAAGAAGTAAATTACCGTGAGACCTTTATTATTTTCTGAAAAATTCCTAATTTATTAAAAACGCCCTTACTTCGGGTAGTTCCCAGGCCAGTTTGGTGATGTGATCCACTTCATTCCACTGTCAGCGTGCACATGTCTCCCACAAAGATATGTTTCTGTTGAAGGAGGGTAAAGCATTCTAAATCAACTCAAAATGTTCTGGTCAAATACCAGTATTTAAAGAATATTTGTTAAGAACTACATTATATCCGATGATTTATGATAAAACTCTAACTGATGGTATCAGATTTCTTAGTGAATCTATATGTCTCAATTTCCGTTTAACACCTTAAATGAAAATGGATATGCGTTTACAAATATACATTGAAATCGTTGTAAACTCCACTGTATATATAATCATCACTTATGATAACTGATCAGACATTTCTGAACACGTGTCAAATGGTTTTAGGAAGTTTAATATTAGCTTTAAAAGCTATTGACCAGCTTACTAAATATCAAATGCTTATACACGAACCATTGGTTTCGAAATATTTCAATTTAAATCCTCTTTTTGTACTTGAGTCGTCCGCCTTGAACACCAGCTGTATGTCAGAGCCTCTACTCTGGGCCACTGGTTTAGAGACTCCACACACTGTCATGAAGAGTGTGCTTGCTGCAATATAGCCTGCAAAATAGTTTAAAAAGCATAAAAAGTTCCTGCTGATTCTTATGGTTAATGCAGTCATTTCAACATTTAATAAATCAAGACAAATGATAAAACTATATAAGATATAACGAAACGATGTAACGATATTAGAGTCATGTAGAAAAACGATTTAATTCATCAAATCTGATGATCTGAAAAAAAATTAACGTTGAAGGAAGATCGACATTCATTAAAAAAAGTCACTTCTGCAAAACCTCGTTAAAACATATTTTTACCGTCAAATGCTTTGAGATAGTCGTAGATACAGTTATCATAATTCAAACCGGAGGATTCAATGTCAGTATCTTCGAGGACAAGTCTGATCTTCATTCCTGGATGGGCTGCTGTGATATTCCAGGTACACTGGTCGTTACTGTCAGAGAGAGGCAGTAGTTACACTGAGAGTAGGGTGCTTCGTGTATTTGTAGGTTAGAGCTAACATAACGTTCAAGCTATCCCACTGGTTATTGACCTTGAGATATCATGATTTAATCAGTTCTTCTGTCACAAAAGCACAACTTAGGTGATTATTAGTAGTATGCGAAGGTAATATACATTAGGATTATGAGAGAAATGTGGAAGATTGTTTATGTCGGTAGTATATGAAATGAGACGATAATTTTCGCCTCTATGCCTTCCAAGTATGTGTGAATAGATAATTGGGTATTGAATATCTTTAATCAATGAGAAAATATATACTTCGTATATTTGATAGTTAACCAATAGACTCTATAAACGTATCTTGATAAACTGATGTGTGTTATGACTGACTTACTTCTCATAATGCCTCGGGTAGTTTGGAGAGGTGAGGTACTGCGGTACGGACGTTGCAATAAGGGATGTGTTCCCACAATTCGTCACATGTGGAACTGCAGGTGGAATAAACGCGTTTAGCTGAATTAGTACTTATTCCTCCTTGTCAGTTATTGATAATTATTTCATAGTGTTTACTGTGGTGTATGAATCATCGACTAGGTCTAGTACTGATTAATTTGGTTTTCCACCGAAACATATCCATTGAATAGAAAAGCATGTGGAACAAATTGTTCAATCTTAAATTACTCTTTCCTAACTTTACATTGACAATTGTAATTCAAAGATCAATACTTTCAAAATAGTGATGGTATTTCAATTCAACTACATGTATCTCTGCAACAATGTGGCCTCACCTTGTAAGACTGACGTTACCATTATACGGTAGCCCTGTTTGACCGTATGGCTATCAGTAAGAAAGTGCATGGCCATCGTGTTACTAGTACTGTATACAACACGAGGGGAAGGGTTACCGCACAGGGTAAGCTGTTTCTCCTTTAAAGACTCGTCTGAAACCAGAGTATTAATATATATAGATAAAATGTGACACTGTTCACCCTTCCAGGCTTCACTTCTGAAAGTCATGTTTCCTGCAGCTATACATTTTGTATGTATCTTTCTGAATTGCTAAGTGTATGAAACAATCAAATGTCTATATGGGGACACAATGCATTTCTTATTTCAGGTATTGCTTTGCATTTTGTAATATTGTCTTGAGCGTTCATTGATGGAAAAAGCGTTCAGAATAAACTATCATTTCAACAATATCTCATCTTGAACTTAAAACGTATCGACGCATTTTTGACACGATTCCAATAGCTTTTTAATATCATTGATACACTAAAAATATAATGCATTATGTATAATTTCATATATTGTGAAAATAACCCAAATATCTAATCAACAATGTTTTAATTTCTTCTACTGTCAATATTTAACACATCAGAAAAAAATCTAGGGTCGTTTTTGTAGATTTTTGTATTCTTGAACCATTGATGATATTACTCTTCATTTCAAGAGACAATATCGCCATGACATATTATGTTAAAATTCCTTAAAGATACTATAGAAGGCATAACACGTTCAGTTTGGCTATGTTAGAGCTTATGAGGACACTTGTACTCGTTTTAGCTTTCCAATGATACAATAAAATCCTAGTTATAATTTGAAACTAACTTGTATTCAATAACGTTAAGGTTATGAGGGCCTTTATAAAGGAATCTCAAAAGTTGAAAGTGTGGATTGTGCAGAAATCTGAATGAATAATTGTTAAACACGGTTGAACTATTGCTATGATCCATGTCCAAGAGGATTTATGTTTAGCTTATCGGGAAACAATCGCCACCAAACCCAATCTGCTGTTTGAAGAACTTCATATGTCTTACATGTACCACTTACCGTTGTAGAATGTTAACGAATCGGTGTTACATTGAGGAGAAGAGCCTTCGATATCGACCGATTGTATTTAAATGCGAATATAATTCAGAACAGATGTAATCTTTATGGTGCAGTTGAGGTTACTGAAAACGAAAAACAGCATGAATTATAGAAAATACAATTGAATGACGTTGTTAATGATCGCAACATAGAAATGTATTATTAAATACATTTTATTTTTAAAAATGTCGAATTGATCAAATTGAAAAATAACGGATTAAATACATCTGCAGCTGCATCCCGACATTTCGTTCATACAATTGTGTATTATAAGTGCATGTAAAACTCTTATCATTTCTATTGCCTTTGGGATATCTTAGCTAGGAGAATATATTGTACACCTCACATGTAATCTTAACAGCTTTGGCAGCTCCGTGAAGTGACTGGGGGTCACTAATTTCAAAACTCGCTTTTAAAATGTTTTTAAAATCTCTGAAAAGAGATCAAAGATAGAAATAAGTCCTTAGATGTACGAGAAGAGGAGAAACATGTTACGGTAGCATCAAACACTATAGTACACCTCATACATGAATACTTACTTGTAGTAGGCGTCTGGGTAGCCGGGTGACATGAGGAACTGGTGAGAGGAAGTCGCCACAATATTCCTGCTACAGTTGGTCACTGAAAACCAGCGACTATTGCACACTTACATGTTCTTACCCAAGCGGGCATAAATATGCCGGGTATTAAAGTTTTCATAATTGTCTCGGGAATTACAGTTTTTCTAAAAATAATTCGAGATCTGATTGGCTGAGAAAACTATTTCTATTCATTCGTTCAGTGATTTCAGCGTACCCGTGTCAAAGAAACTTCAAAACGAACATTCTTTCTAATTCGTTTGGAATAATATGAAACATAAAATGTTTTATATGTGGTTTGTTTACTATTTCGTTCATTTAGGGTTGTCTTGCTTAATGTATGAACCATAAACATGTAATGAAGTGCAGAGACTTGACATAATCATTGTTCGTCGCGCATGAATGCAATGACCGGGTTTACTTGCATCACGCCTTCGCGAAGGTATTTTCCAAAAGTACCGTATTACTAAATATTCATAGATTTGACTTCGGTAAGGAAATGAGTAACCAGCTCGAAGCTCGGAATTACAGTTTATGTGTCCCTCGCTAAAGCTCGGAATTTATAACAATAATCCACTCAGGACAGATAAACCGTAATTCTTCGCATCTTGTTGATTATACTTATAATGTTGTGAAGTCCTGAACAATTGTATGACAAGATAAACAATGTAATCACGTCATGTCTCGCCTTTTAATTTGCATTTTAAATGCAGCGAGGGCGGAGATCAGGCCTCGGTTTTAAGAGAAGTTGATATGAAAATACACAGATTATATGTCCGTGTCTAAAATTATAAAATACACTTTATCCATATGTCGTTCATTCTATCTTGAATATAGGCGCTCGTGTCGCTGAGGTAGTTTGGCATGATCATTCTTTAAAAAATCAGCTGTACGTACCTGGTACTGATCTGTAGGTCAGTTCAAATCCTGAATAGTAATAGCCACTAGTGTGATATACGATAGTCATCATATTCCGGGAGCTCCTTATGAATGAAGCAGCGTTCTCTTGACAAACTTCACTGATGATATCAGACACTAGAAAAACATTATCAGACATTAAAAGTTGACTCTTCGATTTGAAAAAATGTTAATGATAATTCTGTAAGCGAATTATACATGTGAACAATATGTAGATATGCTATTACGTACGTAACTGGTTTCTTCCAAGATCTTATGTACCAAGAAATGAGTTCAAAAACTAAAAACAAAACACGTTCAGTTAATATTCTTTTTAAGAAATGGAGTGAAGAAGAGTTACTTACTTTCGGCTTTGGCCCAGTTAGAAACTGACAATAACCAACAACAATATATCAAAAGAAGTTGGCTGACGATTTCGTCCTTTATGATTTGTATAAATTGACATTGTTGTTAAATCGCTTTGCTTATTTTGTTTTGTTTCAAATGAATGCAAAATATGCACTCAACAACGTTGAATATATAGAGGACACTAAACGACCTTCCATTTAATACTCTTTTTATTAAACGAGTTAATGATTAAGTATAAAACGAGCGAAAGCGAGTTTGATACCAAATCATTAACGAGTTTAATAAAAATAGTATTAAATGGAAGGAAGTTTGGTATTCTGTTTATTACTTGACCTCAATAACAAGCTTTATTACCGAAAGTGTACTGAACGAAGCATTTCCGCGACTAAGCCGCCATTGAGACGTCGGTGCCAAGATTGTGACGTCACAACCACACAATATTATGACGTCATACGGGGAGCGGTATTACACTAGTTTAATATCGCCGTATAAATATTACACTGCGGTATCTTACACGGGCGAGTAATAAAAACTTTTATAGCGTGGGATAATGATATGATAATAAATGACTACACTTGATACATATGAATTTTCCTAGTTTCTAAGGTTGACTGGTTTCTTTAAATCATAAATACATTAGTAACCACCTACTTACCACCAGTCGTATTTCCGTTGTAAAATTTGATGTCCCCTGTTCGGCAAAAAGGAAACGTATTCACAACGTTGTAACCGGAATGAATTGTGATATCGACGGTGCTTTTCTCGTTTTCAGCAGTTACTGTCCATTTACATGTCTTTTCCCTGAAAGTATATATAGACTACCTGATTAAACATTATCGGTGTCATCTTAAGTTTAATTTTTTTTATAATAAGAAAGCCGAAAATTGCACGTTTCCACACTCAGCTAAATGTTTACGCAATGGAGTTGTACGCTGTTTTGGATGATTAATCTGAGATCTGTGTAAATTCATGAGTAATCTTAACTTCATTATAGTTTTTTCAATGCAATGTTCATTGTAATCAGAGCATGTGATGAATAAACAACATTTGTACTATTACAATTCAGACTTTTATTACAGAAAATATTTGTCTCATTTATATGTACAGAAGATCCGACTATGATAACTTTTTAAGACAGCGTGAATCGCGGCACTTTGATAGGGTTGCGAAGATTTCAGAAGATTTTTAAGCTGTTTAAGACTGTTCACAATTTTAGTTACACAAACATTGTTTTCATTTATTTCTTTGATGTTACATATTTACAAGTTTTTCTCAACTATTGCACCAGCATTCCGATGGTTGGGTTTAGAGGTGGAAACCAACGGGACAATATCTGATCACACTGTTTTTTTAGATTTAGGATCTCTGATGCGACTTTGATCTAATGCAGCGGCTTTCTCTACACTGTCCCGCACTAGAATGTCAGGGTAGTTTTCTATCAGTGAAAAGTCTTTGAGTTCCCTCTTTTGAGTAAAACCTGTTACACCTGCACAAATTCTTCTAGCGAGACAGTACGGGATGTTCCGCATAGTAAGACTTGGATGTATAATTGAAAGTCCTAATATCGTTGTGTGTCGGTAGGTTTCTAGATATCTCTCTCTCTCTCTCTTCCACATTCACAGTTACATCGAAAAAATTAATATTAGAATCACTTGTTTCTATAGTGAATTTTTTAAAGATGAATATGAAGAGTTCATGATATAATGCAATTAACACGGTTACTTTTTGTTCCTATAAATGGCATCAGGCAGTCATCTGCGAATCTTTTCCAGTGCTGCTCGTAATGCAGAGCCATTGTCCAGCTTTCTTATTGAGGAAAGTTTCAGATATTCTGTAATAGCTAGGGTTGCATATTCTGGAGCAATTTTAGTACCCAAAGCAACTCATTTAATGTATGTGTAGAATGCATAGGGTATATCTAAATGAAGATGTTTTACTAACGTTTGTACCTGCTTCTTTGGGCCGTAATGCAGTAAGTGACACTAACTACAGGGCCATATGACCTCACATGACGGAACCTGAGACGTGATATTGCACTTAACCAAAATAGATTGTATCTATGAAAACAAAAACATGTTTTGCCATTTCATTTTGGCACATATGTATGAATGAAATATGATTCTTTCAAAAGTATCATAAGGGAAAACTTCAAACTTGCCATTTCTACATTTATCTAAAAGTTCACTAAAAAGAATAGTTCGATTTCTAGGCTGATCGGTGTGTGATGTTGGTTCATTCTCCTCTTATTTTTTTTTCTGTATTCTCGATATATATCTCATAACAATCAGAAAGTGGTACTAAATAAATGACATCTTTGGTGTCACAATTCATTCAAAACAACAAATGTATAATTTGGTGAAATCTCAGCAGATCCTTCTCTAATAATACTTTCACACGTGTGGCAACGTGAACTAAACCCTTTTAAGACTTTTGGAATAGCTCGAATGAGTGGAATCTCCAACCAGGCAAAAATTGGCGTAAATTTTTGTGTTGTTTACGGCTGATTTTGAATTTGCATATATTGACAATATTTTTCATATAATAACTAATAGCAGAAAGCTAGCGTACCTGATGATAACGCTAATAACAAATAATTCCTCTTCATTTTTCTTTTTATATATGTTACCATAGAGTTTAGAAATTCTTAATAGATACATAAATTCATATATAAAAATATCTATATATAGGGTTTAGTGTGTGCGTGCGTGCTTGTGTGTGTGCGCGCGCGCATGTGAGTGTGTACCTTTTGAAGGGAAGGTGTAACAGTAATGCTATGACGTTACCCTTTACTTGCTAAAATTGTGTCGGGGTACTTACCAACGGAAAAATGAGAAGTATTTCGGCAGTTCGAGAGGTTGTTTGTGTGATGTTGCTGTAAGGTTGCCACCACACTCTGCATCCTCTGAAAAAAAGAAATTTGCAATGAAAACATGTTCATCGCCACTAACGACAGAAAAGTGCAAGAATGTAGAATGCGTTGCAACATGTATAAGGGCTAAAGTGACTACGCAAAATGCGTGACAATGAATATTGAAAAACAGGTGTAAAAAAATATATTATGATATATTTCATTTATATAATGAGTATTTTTTTAAAGTGTATAGTACAGCTTGGTTGGTAAAAAAACGTATGGAAACAATGACTGTAAATGCATCGACAATGACGAAGAAGAAAAGTAAAAATATCTTACCTTGATTTCGAAACTCATGATTTAATGTTCGAAAAGCATCAAATGCTGACATACACAACGTTTTCGGAATTACAACTTCTATATACACGAGTCAATGCTTCCTTTTCATCAAATTCTCCTTATTGCACTTGGCAAGCATGTGAAGGAGAAAGCATCTACTTCGACATTTTGTTTATTTTTACTACACGTATAATGTAATAACTTATGAGACATATTGCTTTTCTAATGATAAATTTGTTCTCTTTTTTTGTAGATCAGTTATCTGAAGTTACAACTTACTGTCGAATTCAACTATTTTGAGGGCGAAACCTTTTCCAACAAACGAGCTGTCAGTATTGAAGGTTATATACAAGACATCGCTGCTGCTGACAACATTTGTTTGTGCTCCATCACCACAATTTCTGCTCAACACAGGGGCAGACGCATTCCACCCTACAGAATAATAATTTTAAACCATTTGTAGAACAGTTCTTATCGTCAATGGTGAATGGAAATTCTTTGTTTCTAACGTAGAGAAAATACAGAAAACCGAGCTGTACATATGGAATTTTAATTGAAATATATTTAACATAACTATAAATTATTCTGTAATGTTTTCGGCAAATACACTTACTACGTAATTTAGCATTGTTTCGGCAAATATCAATATATAAATATATATCCATATAGTGCGATTTTAAGATACGTCACGAAACAATGGTCTATGGCGTGAATTACTATACTTGTAGTATTAAGACGTAGCTTTTTATAACCTTTCTGATACAGTTTCTAACGCTAAGCATGTAATAATTATAAGGTCTTAAAACATTTCTGATGATTAGATAAAGTCTAACTTTATACATTATGATATTATCATAAATATACCATGCGTTGATTATTGTAAACATTGTTAGTTTCATTGAAACTATGAAATAATCAAAATGTAGAAATAATGTCAACCTACCGTCGTAAAAGGTCACTCTATCGTTTATGCACGATCTCGGCGATTCAATGTCTATGACAGCAATGTGGACGCCTATCACCTTATTAGGTGAACTAGATTTTATTTTCCACCAACAGTTTTCATTGCTGAGCAACATAAAACAAAATCAAAACTCGCATTTTGATAAACTATAAACCGTCTATAGCTGTCATTACATATCGAAATGGCAATAAATCAAGCGCCAACCGAATTTTTCAACTGGCTATAAGTTCATAAAGAATGAATTTTACACAACTCGGTCACGACAGCTATACATAAAAAGGAATACACAACGATGATCATAGCTGATAACATTTTAACATCTTTTTTAGACATGTGATTTATAATGGTGAATTTCATCGAAATCTATCAACCATACACATCTGTAATCAAGGCAGGTTAGGGTGTGACAGCATTGTTCTGAACATATTCCAAGTCGAGTTGTCCAGGATGTTGCGATAGAAATTAAACATTTCCTCGTACCATATCAAGATCTATCTTACCAAATCATAAATGAAATCAAACGACTTCAACCCGGAAGTTTCTGTACACATTTAGTGTTGATTGGTCTCCTACAAATGCTGACATTCATCTGTCTCAAAGGATATCAGCCCTGGTCCGACAAACGGACCTTCATGAGGTCGAATTTCACTGATGTCGGGCCAAACAACGACGGGCTTTTAGAAATGCTTGCCGATTCATACAGATAATTGTTGAAAAAAGTATGAAGCATCGTTCTCATTTTGTATATTTATTTATAATTTTTATTCTATATTTCATATCGTCACAACCAACTAAAAGTGCCTTTTGAGGTTCTCATTGATATTTTGCATTCCATGAATTTCTTGTTGTTTTCGCGCTAAGGGTGCAACTTGCAACTTACATTCAATTTAGTTAAAAACAAAGTACGATGTATACACCACAACATCAAATTACTAACAGGGCAGTTAAATATATCCAAATGTCGGTCATGAACATCAATGTGTACATGTTGACATGACTTCTTAGGAACACTATAAATCATGTAAATTACTTATTAACATTATGGAAGCAGTACAACTAAAACGTTCAGAGCAATATCAGGAAGGCAATGTATTCAAAGCTTCGGGTAGATCATGGTCAACCTAACACATGACGTTGCAACATCCGAGATTGATGAGGGTTGTGTCAGTAAAAACGGCCGGAAAATGTGGAATTTAAGAAGAGAAGGATATAGTAATGAAATATCCAATCAATGAAGACAATGTGAGAAGTATTTACTTCTGATAGACCGCTGGGTAGCCGGGGGAGGTCAGGTTCATCTCTGTTTCATTGAGCACTATAGTTTTGTTGCAAGCATCTGAAGATTAAGCAAAGGCAAAAGAAAGTCAGTGAGAAAATTTGACATATTTCTGAATTAGACGCCAAGGTTTGCCAATTTTAGTGTGCACTTATTGTTATTTGAACTTGAATATTGATATGATTTGTAATTATCCTATCTAATAGTGATTCGATAGCAAACGTCATCATCATGATATCAACCAATCAACTAGGACAAGCTGATATGATTGCGTCCTCATGCTTCGCAATATTCAAAGATTTGTTTGATGTGTATAAGAAAATGAATTGGAAATCCTATCTCGTTATCCAACGAATATATAATAATTCTAATAATATATGATAATAAAATGTATTGAAAGGAACATTTATAATATTTAGTAAAACGTGATACCAAAATAATTTTGTAAATAGACATTTGACTGGAGACTAATATGAAAATCGACAAGTACCTTGAATTGAGTTAATGAATATTATATTCGTTAATGGCTGACATATCAAAGGATTGAAAGTTTGAAGAGTGTTATCAGTTTTGACAAACACGACCAAGGTAAGGACATGTCTCCGAAAGAATGTAGGTCAACTGATTTTATAACTCACCTGTAAACGTCGTATAACAAAATAAAAGTAAAATCCAAAATGTTGATTTCATTGTTATATCTTAAGGATGTAGGTACTCTCAAAATGTAGATCAAAATAATCTAAGGATTTGTTTCGTCGTTGCAGACTTTATATTAACTACGATGGTATGTTATCACAATGACTGGGTCGTTATCTAGAAGAGACGTATGGTGTTGCGTTTTGGAGGATAAACACGCCTAGTACGGAAACACAAAGTAACCTTTGATTAGTCTACATGTAACACAAACTTAAGTGGTGTGGGCCCTCATCAAAGAGAACATGTTTTCAACGTTCGTTTACGATCGGTTGAACGAAACAGTTATCGCGACCTTTTATTTGTAAAGGCGGTTTTAATTTACAATTTTTCCGTAAGGTAACAAACACTACACGTATGAGTGCACATTCATTGCGTAATACTGATGATTTGGTGATGAATAAGAGCAAATCATAATATGGGCACTTATTCATTCAGAGCCCCATCGATTGTATTTGTCTCAAGACTAACACAACTGAAAAGTTGTGTTCTCATCGTTTACTGAAATATGCTTTCTCTCATCTCTTCATCTGTCCCTCTCTCTCTCACATACAAACATACGCATATACATTTACGTTCACGTTCTCCACACTCCGAGACACAAAAAAAGCATGAAATTTTATTTTTAAAAATAGTTATACAATTATTTGTTCATTGAATCAAATGATAGAAAAGCAAGGAAAACTAAAATTATTACTAAACTAATAGTGTCTTCAAAACTTTACAGTAACACGAGTAATGTATTTAAAACTATCTCTTATCTACACCTTGTCAGTGATTATGATTTCTAGACAAATAATATCTGTTGGTTTACTATTATACTCACTTCCGGTCCCGTGGCCTTACATTTCAAGACAGAAAAGTGTAGGTGTATTCCTGACAGACCTACAGTTTTCTTTTTAACAGTAGGTGTATTTCTGATACACCTACACTTTTGAAGAAGGGGATCTGCTGGACAATATAAGTTAGGGACATTTGATTTTTCAAGATTGACATTTTATCCGATGAAAATGAATAAATACATCATTAATAATAATTTCGAAATGAGCAAATATCACTAACATTTTCTTCCAGTAGAAATAACACAGACCATACTTTAATGCTTTATTTTTCTTTGTTTACAAACAAATTTCGTCAGAATCTCAATTAGTGCATGTCAGAGTTATCCTTCGTTTACGCTGTGGCGAGTCGTGCGAGTCGGGTATCTTTGGTTGTTTCTCTCCCTCATGTGGCTGGTGGCTGAAACATATCAGACACTTGTGTCGCTTTATAAATAAAGTGAGACATCTCAGATGTGTGTACATGTGGATAGTCAAGCATTTCAGGATTGGAAGAATGGCCACGTCTGACAGCCGATCGACTCTTGAATGTTGAACGAATTTCAAAATAATGACGAACTTTACCAAAAATAACACTTTGCTTTTGTAACAGTAGGAAATGAGGGAGACATTTACTTGCCTTTTCTGAAAGTCTAGTGTGATTCTTCTCCAACCCAGCAGACTCGCACAATGTCTTTAACAACCTCTCAAACATATGGATGCCAACTTTCTACTTTGAATAACGGAGTTCTTCATCGCCACTAGAAGCCAATGATCGACGGTAGAATGGCCCCTCCTCCGGTATGCAAGACTGATATTTTCTTTAAATATATATAAGTATAAGTATAAGGATATAAGTAAGTATGATGAACAAGGCATTGTGTTATTCCTAGGAGATGTTTACAGCAGAACAGGATATAGGTGGGATTATGAGGAGAACGACAAGTGCGACCTTGACATTGACTATATAACGGACGAGCAGACTCCACGTGCTTCGAAGGACAAAACTGTAAACTCGCACGGATTGCGACTGCTGACGTTGTGTAAGGCTACGAGCATGCGTATCGCTTACGGTAGATTGCACAGCGACGCCGACATAGGGGAATATGCCTGCGACCATTTCAACGGTTCAAGTGTTGTCGATTACTGTTTAATCAAATCAGAATACTTCCATCTTTTTAATTCCTTTTCAATAGGAGACATTACCGAATTCTCTGATCATGGACCTATGATGCTTCGTCGCAGAATAAACAACTGTCCCAGCCACTTTGAACAGAGTAAAATCAACAATTTCACTTACTGTAGGTAAAGCCAAGAAAAAAGAGGTGTGTTTAGAGAAGCGTTAATGAACGATTACACCAAACTCAAAGAATGTTTAAACAATAGTGATTCAACAGATAAAGTAGTCAAACGTTTAAAATGCTTTACATCTGAAGTTGTGAAAATGGCTGACAATTTCTTCAAACATACTGTGAAACAATACCACGGTCAATTTCAAAAAACGGATTTCAATAAATGGTGTGACAACGAATGTTACAAATCAAGACAAATCTTTAAACTTGCTAACACATTCTACAAATAGTCTCCCGGTACACCACAAAGGCAACATGTTCTTCACTGCAGAAAAGTGTATAAGCAGAATGTTCGGAAAAAGAAAATGGCGTTTAGACAAAGGTCAGCACATGAACTTTAGGACTTAAAGAAGAAATCACCAAAGGACTTCTGGAAAAGGTTTAACAGAAATAAAAGCAATACTGTGACTGACGATTTAGATTTAAATGATTTCTTTAATCATTTTAAAAATATTCATACGGATATTGATTTCATAAACCATAATGTCGAAGATGAACTTGCAAACATCCAAAACAGGGATAGCAGTAAATATGATGTTCTCAATAAACCTTTCTCACAAAAAGAAATCATTGATGCATTTAAGAATATGAAAAGAGGTAAAACCGCTGGAGAGGACGGTGTGTTGGTGGAATACCTACAGGAGATAATGGATATTTTAAGTCAAAATACTACTACATCATTTCACGAGATTATTGATTCCGGGTGTTTTCCCAAAGTGTGGATAGTCGGACAAATAATATCTATTCATAAGAAAGGAAGTATATTTTGTGCAGATAACTACCGAAAGATAACACTTCTCAGTAACTTTGGAAAACCTTTTACCAAGATCTTAAATACAAGGTTGAACCAAGTCACCATGAAAAATAATCTCATTTCAGATTCCCAATTTGGATTCAAAAGGAAATATAGCACCATAGATCCAATATTCATTCTACAAGCTTTAATAGAAAAAGGTCTGAAAGAAAAAGGAAAGCTCTTCTGTGCTTTTATAGATTACAAAACATTCGATAGTGTGTATAGAAATGGTCTATGGTTGAAACTATACAAGCTCGGAATCGATGGAAAAATTATAAGATTATTTCGCTCCATGTACGAGAATGTCAAATCCTGTGTTATTGAGATAAAAGGCAAAACAAGTCCAACATTTAATTTCAACCTAGGACTGAGACAAGGTGAAATCTTATCTCCACTACTCTTCTCATTTTTTATCGAAGATCTTGAACATCATTTACAAGAGGAGAACAATGCCGAATCTTAAGCTATATGTACTGTTATTCGCGGACGATATGGGTAAACTCAGCGAAGCCAACGATGGTCTACAGAGCTGTTTGAACAATCTAGCTTCATATTGCGAATATTGGGGACTCACAGTTAATATCAATAAGACCAAAATAGTGATCTTTCGAAATTCTACTTAACCAATCAACTTACATTATAACTACGGAGGGCAGCAACTGGAAATCGTGAGCGAATTCAATTATCTCGGACTGCTCCTATCCTCCAACAGATAACATGATAACAAGGCAATTAATGTTCTCGCAGATAAAGGTTCCAAAACAGCAAACAATATCAAAGTCTATGGAACAAACTTCACCAAAGTGGATTCATGAAATAATAGGTCTTCTCGAGACAAACGGATTCGGTTACATATGGGTGAATCCGTTCCTAACTACCCCAAATGAGTTCATCCCAGTATTTAAATGGCGGTTAGAAGATATGTACATCTCACACTGGCGGTCACTCTTAAATAACTCTTCACCACTCTACCTATACAAAGGATACAAGGCAAATTTTAAAATGGAGGTCTACATGAAGAAACTCTCAAACGACAACCACAGAAAAGCTCTCTGTATCATCCCATTTGCTGCACATAGAAACCGGTTGACACGGAAGTAATCGAGTTCCTCGCAATGAACGCCATTGTACGTTCTGTAATCTCATGTAAGTGGAGGATGAATTCCATTTTATACTTATTTGCCCAAAATACGCTAATAAAAGTATCTGTCTGTCTGTCTTTAAAGCTAAAGGTAGCATTCCGGATTATCTGGTTGTCCATTCTGGCTAACTTCACTGAAACATTCATAATATAGAGAAAAGTAAATCAACAACTGATAAACTTGAAAAATGCAAGTTATTTGAAGCAATTACTATAAAAATGAAATTCTTGAAATTAAAGAATTGTGGTTCGCGTACCGGAAAGGCACTCTACCTCCGTGTTTAACAGGTTGGGGATACCCCCAATGTGGAATGTAAAGACTCAACTTAGATGCTACACCCCAAGTGGATTAATAAAAGAGCCCTAACCAGCCTATTTCCCAACCTACGGCGCTTTCTCTGAACGTCGCAGGATGGTAAGCTTACTTCTGGACGGCACTGTGTTATGTCAACACATAGCCTGCACTGCTAGCGAAACATCTGTACATCTTTAGGCCTTAAGGATCCATTTGTTATATAGTTTTCATATTTTACAACCAATGATAAGCTTTTTGAAAGGCACATCAATTTGACAACATAAGATGCAAATATGTATGAAAATTATTGAAGACTTCTCACAAAAAACTTACAACTGTTACAGCAGAAATTGCTTGGATATAATAATTGTACATTTGCTATTATAACAAGCAGACAGAGTCAGCTATATCCCCCGCCAAAGGGAAAGGGTAGTTAAGGATACTAGTTGTGGAATATTGAACAGTGATCATGTTGTTTTTCTACAAACAACCTTTAAGAAATCATGATGTTGTAGTGACTTGTTATTACCAATTTTAAATATTGGTGATGCATTTTTGTGATACATTTAACCCGACTGTCCTGCATATTATTGTATTTGAACAGTCACAAGTATCTTAGAAAAATAAATACAAGAAGTTGAAAACCCCAAAAGGCACATCTCCGTATGATGCCCGTTGCACATACCAAGTTTCGTCGAGCTAGGTCTCACCGTTTTGGAGTTGTGCTCCGGAAACATTAACGGGTAAAAATAATAATGCAAAGAAGGTGAAAACCCCAAAAGGCACATCTCCGCATGATGCATGTTGCACATACCAAGTTTTGTCGAGCTAGGTCTCACAGTTTTGGAGTTGTGGTCCGGAAACAAAATCCTATGTTACGTTTCCATGGAAACGGGTAAAAATAAAAATGCAAAGAAGTTGAAAACCCCAAAAGGCACATCTCCGCATGATGCCCGTTGCACATACCAAGTTTCGTCGAGATAGGTCTCACAGTTTTGGAGTTGTGCTCCGGAAACGAAGTCCTATGTTACGTTTCCATGGAAACGGGTAAAAATATAAATGCAAAGAAGTTGAAAACCCCAAAAAGCACATCTCCGCATGATGCCCGTTGCACATACCAAGTTTCGTCGAGATAGGTCTCACAGTTTTGGAGTTGTGGTCCGGAAACGAAGTCCTATGTTACGTTTCCATGGAAACGAGTAAAAATAAAAATGCAAAGAAGTTGAAAACCCCAAAAGGCACATCTCCGCATGATGCCCGTTGCACATACCAAGTTTCGTCGAGCTAGGTCTCACAGTTTTGGAGTTATGGTCCGGAAACGAAATCCTATGTTACGTTTCCATGGAAACGGGTAAAAATAAGGATGCAAAGAAGTTGAAAACCCCAAAAGGCACATCTCTGCATGATGCCCGTTGCACATACCAAGTTTCGTCGAGCTAGGTCGCACAGTTTTGGAGTTATGGTCCGGAAACGAAATCCTATGTTACGTTTCCATGGAAACGGGTAAAAATAAGGATGCAAAGAAGTCGAAAACCCCAAAAGGCACATCTCTGCATGATGCCCGTTGCACATACCAAGTTTTGTCGAGCTAGGTCTCACAGTTTTGGAGTTGTGCTATGGAAACATTATCGGGACGGACGGACGGACGGACGGACGGACGGAGACCATTTCAATATTCCCCGCCAACTACGTTGGGCGGGGGATGATAAATTATGCCAATCGGTTTAGGACGAGCTTATATTGTATTCCAGTATTTTTAAATGTCACAGTTTTTATGCAACAATCCTTGTTACCTTTTTACTGTTCCCAAATACTACGTAACATTCATAGTGAAGCCAATATATCAATTTCTGATATAAATTTTAAGTTGGAAATAAAAATGACCTTTCTCGCCATTTTGCATCATTTCCCCCTCCAATTCAACATCAACATAAATCAATAGTAACTTAACTTACCACACTTGTCAAACGACGTCTCCTCTCTTCGTTTTCACCGGAAGCTTTGATGGGGTCGCCCTCTAACTTCCAGGAAGGGAGTTAACTTCTGGCAGGGGTGTGGAATTGTCACTAAACAATGGAGGCCTGTACTCACTTTAATCGTACGTCTATATGTCGCAAAAAACAGCCTGACACTTTCGTTTTAAGGTGCCCAAAGTACAACTTATTAACAAGATCTCTATATTTTAATGTAGAACACAACATAATAACAAATATTTTATTAAATTGTTGGTTTCAACGGAGTACAACGTATCTTCATCCCTTCAATTTCAGCATAAAAATGCCACGCAAATGCAGTTGCTCCTCCCATGATCTCTTCAGTAACGATAAAGACTTCAGTGCATATCGGATATCTTCCAGGAAACATTCAAAGCTAATTCATGACACTTTCCTTAGATTAGGTTATCTTCAGCCCAAATCTACCTTCGTTTGTACTGCCTGTATTGACTATTGTCGTGACAACTTGGTATCGCAAACTTCGCCTCAGGATCAACTTGTAGACAATCTCATCTTGACAAAGGCACTTTTTCAGACGACCAAATTTTAACCTTATGCGAGGTACTCGGGTAACTGTGTAGGGAGGGATTGCTTGAAGATGCAACTATAATTTCCAAACACTACAGTCAGGAGGGTTCTTATGACCAATTGAATTTGAACATCTGGCTCTCTAATCGTCATCCTCCTTAGAGATAGAAGACCTGAATGAACTCCTAGACTCGAGTATTGTGCAGTTTAGTTGAACATTTGTACTTCTTGCGATCTCCAAATATTGTGAAGCCATTGGCATTTGTTACCAATCTCACAGCGTATCTCTTGTCTGGAAGCAAAACTTCACATAATTTACATGCTAGCATATCACCCTGTGGTTCATATACGACCCTCCAAAAGTCCCAATGCAATATCATGACAAATTGTATGGCCATCCATAACCCAATAAACAATATACAGCAGGCAGTGAATCTGTCACCTTTTCATTGGCTTAAGCCCATTGATGCTGAGTTTGAACACAGGCTACAACAGTTTTCAGCTCAGTGTGAAGTCCTATTGAAACCACATCAGGAATTCTTTATCCAATCTCAAATTGCTACAGTGCAGAACTCCCTGATTTACACCGATAAGCACATACAGGACACACTGAGTTCGGGGGAAATTGAGGTAGATGGACATAAGGGGTTTAAAACTGACAAGGATCCGTATGACTTAGTTGAATCACACCATGCAACCGTCCCTCCACAAGTCATATTAGCTGATCCAATAATGCTCAATCCATCTGCCTACGACAATCTGCATACACTCATCACCTCTTACAAGATCAGTCTTCGGTTGGTAGGGACAGCAATGGATAGTTGTCGGATGTGACGGTTCCCCATACAACCTGGCTGCTCGAATGATTGATGATTGGTTCCTCTGTCCTTCATGTAATTTCCTTATCAAGAATAGTCAGACTGGTTTTGATAAACACATGTGTAACACCCATGGTATAAATGACAAGGATACCAATAACTGTAAACTTTTCAAGCACGTGGTTTTAGTTCCTGGTTCGGGCCATATTGAGATGAACCTTTAGAAATGTACTTTCAAGCTACTTTAGGAACCATTTCTTATGTACGTCGCCCTATTGTCAGGATTCCGGACTCCGCATGCCCTCGCTTTCGCTGTCTTGTTCCAATCACGACAAGTCGTGGCAGATGTTTCTTGTTCTACTCTTCTCTACACTGAGAGAGATAGTGTACAAGTTCTTCATCCAGAATCCCCAACAAGCAACGGTTACTCCCAAAGAAATTGATTTGTGGATTTCATTGCTCAAGTGTCCAAATTACAAGTTCTTGTGGAAGTTTCTCCTTAATTGGCTCGTATCGTTGTTTCTCTATCGATGTGTAGTACGTCGCAACAATCCACGTGTAATGCTTGCTGCGAGAGACTCTGTTTCCACCATATTCTATGGCTGCAACTTAACCTCCTATATGGAACTAATGTACAGAGATGAAAAGATACGTCTGCAAGCCCCAAGGAGGTTATAAACACGGTGTTTATTACAATTCACTCTGATTACAGTTTTTGCAATAGTACATACTGGGGAAAATTCTAAAGTCCATAGGGGCGCTGTCTTGAGGCGTTTCAAAGACCAGATAACAGCGCACTCCCGTTTGCATATAAAGTTTAAAAGATTATTTGTTCATATTGTATTTTTATTGTATCTAAAATCATAATTCCAATGTTTCAGATTAAGGACACACTCCTACGGGAGTTTGAAATGGAGCCTGACGCTTCCTTTTATACGACAGACGAGAAGAAATAAGTGGTTTTCGAAAGTTGATCCGTCAAAGTGATTACCTCTCCAGCCCGGCTACCTGCAAGCTCCTTACAGGCCTGTACCAGGTGGCACTGGACCCTAAGATGGAGAGGGGGCCAGCTGCAGCTTACTGTCGGGTGAGTTAGTTGGGGTTTAACGTGCTTTGAACAATATTTCAGTTAATAAGCACGAGGATGACAAGCATCCGAAAGAGAGTGGACAGACAAGGGAGAAAGAGATTGAAAGGATCAGAGAAAAGACGGAAAGAAAGGCATAGTGAGAGACAGACAACAGGTTTTAGAAGGACTCAAATTTAGTCTGGCTTCTACCCGTTAACTTGTCCAGCTTGGGTGTCCCTACCAGGAGTATGGAAGCTCCAGCTGGCATAGCTCTCAGAGTCTCTGAAGCACGCAAACCACCACACCAAGTCATGGTATTGAGTCCAGTGGTGGTGCAGCTTACTGTCGTAACCGTGCTACATTTTTGAAAAGCCTGGAAAAAGGACTATTGGTGACAATGGTTTCGGGGGAACTGGCAACAGAGAAGGTATTATTACATCGTTTTAGAATTTAATTCATTGTACCAAACGTAATGTTTCCATTCATATTTTATCTGTAACATGTTAACTATAAGCTAGTAGGGATACAGTTTCATCTCACATATTACTCTAATAAACAATTGAAATCAACGTATTTACATTGGAGGTGAATGTAGATGTAAGAAACCGGTGGCATACCATAGCGAAGAAAGGTAGCAAACCACAAGTCTTGAAGTTTTGGAAGGAGATAAACCACAACGAAGGGTATGTTCATCGTAAATTATACCTTCTTTTCCACGGTCTGGCGTTTCCTTGCATGCTGGTGCTTTTTGGGCTCTTCTTCCATGGGGTTAATACCCCATTTCATACGTGGACGTTTTGTAAGCGGTTCCTGGATGTAGCAATTAGTAAAATAAAACATTAATAAATATCTGAAAAACGTTTAAAACATGTAATCATAAGTGAGTGAGTTAGCTGGGGTTTAATGTGCTTTCAACAATATTTCAGTTATTAAACACGTGGATGACAAGCATCCAAAAGAGGCTGGACAGATCAAGAGAAAGGGGTCGAAAGGATAAGGGAAAAGACGGAAAGAAAGGCATAGTGAGAGATAGAAAGCAGGTTTTAGAAGGACTCCAATTTGTTCTGGCTTCTACCCGTCGAACTGTCCAGCGTGGGTGCCCCTACCAGGAGCATGTTAGCTCCAGCTGGCATAGCTCTCAGTGTCTCTGAAGCACGCTTACAACCACACCAGGATAAGGTATTGAGTCCAGTGGTGGTGGACATGTAATCATATGCATTTGAATAATGTATAAATGTAGGAAAATCTGTAATCCTTGACCATCAAAAGTTTCAGTATTTTATATTTCGCGTTGTTTATTGCAAGTATGTGGTTCCTTAGATTGTGCCGAGCTTGAGGGGGCCTACCCGATTACCTCCATTCCTGGAATATAAAGGGCGACCCCATCAAAGCTTCCAGTGAAAACGAAGAAAGGAGACGTCGTTTGACAAGTGTTAGTTAAGTTACTATTGATTTATGTTAATGATGAATTGGAGGGGGAAATGATGCCAAATGGCGAGGTCATTTTAATTTCGGAGCAGTCGACCAAAATGCGGTTTCGTCCCGTTTATTCATTATCATAAGATGTTGAAGGGTAGACACGTGTTGCAAAATGTGCACATGCCAGACTCGCAAGTGTAGGAATAGAGCGCCAATGTGAAAGATATAGGTATTTATGCTCATAGCAGGCTAGTTTATTATGAAATTTTAGGGATAAAGTCCGGATTGGGCCATTATGTCCCAAACGGGGGTTGTCCCGAACCTGTTGAAAATCCCACGAACTATACGCCAAAGATACACATTCTTTCAAAGTATCAAAAATCTCATCTAGGGTTCATCCAAAAACGGTCACAGAGGCTTTGAAATGAAATGGTGATCTGACCCATGATAGTCATTTTATATGTACTGCTATTGCTCAGTATTTTTCAGATCATTTTATTTTTCGTGAGGAAAATAGATCTTTACAAACAGTGATTAAAGCTATGGGAGATTGAGTGAGTGAAATGTGGGAGCTATTGGGTCATTCATTCAGAGTCAGACGACTCAGTTGTCAGACAAAGGAATTGGGGGTTACAATGGACCAGTCCTAATTAATCCTAATTGATCTCAACTAAGGCATTGTGCCTGCCTTGTAAATTGAACTACTCAGTTGCAAGGAAGTTTTTAAGCGTTTCTTAATTGATATTGTCTTGTAGTCAAATCACTGTAAAAGTACAGAAGTGTTTTAGAAGTGAATTTAAACACGAGAGTGTAAATTTATCAACTCAGTTATAGATAACTTATTCTAGCTATCGTCTCATCTCAGGATGTTTATTCTTCACACTGTATATATGTGTCAAATATTTTCAGTTTGGTACAATCATGGCAGGTTTGCAGAAAGTAAAGTACATCACATCGCAGAGAGTCACAATTCAAGTACTTTTCCAAAGTCACCTCTAGTGCTCTACAATAAGAACACGGCTAGGGCGACTTGCTTACATTGGAGATTCTCTGTCAAAACATGTAATGGAAAGGTGACATCAGTTGGGGATTTTGTTAGAAATTCCACAGAACACAACCACCCTCCGCCAGACACAACTAAACTCAACTTCATCAGCACGATGAGAAAACGCGCCCGAGAGGAGCCAACGAAACCGATGCCAGCTCTCTACCAAGACGAACTACTGAAGTTAAGTGCTGAAGACGTCCCCCTCGTGCCTTCATACTCCACCCTGGATAGCGCCCTGTACGGACACAGATGTAACACCATCCCGAAGCTACCACAGAGTTTGACTCATGAATTTGGACAGAAACACTTGACTCTGAGCGATTTCTGCTGTTCACTGACGGTGATGATGACAAGATTGTCGTCTTTTCTACTGATGCCCAGCTACGAGCCCTGCAGGCAGCTTCTACCATCTACATGGACAAAACGTTCGCTGCGAGCCCTGACCTGTGAAATCAACTGTACATCATACATGCAAGAGTTGGGTCATATTCGTACCCTTTGGTTCATGGCCTCATGCCCCGCCTCCTGAGTCAACTCAAGACACACGTACAGCGCATTCTGAACCAACCTCTCTCGCCATCCCAGATCCAGACTGATTTTGAGAAGGCAGTCATCAGAGCCGTCCAGTTTGAGTTTCCTGCAGCAGAACTCAAGGGTTGTTTTTTCCAATTTGCCCAGGCAGTGTGGCGAAAGGTTCACGCGCTCGGACTCGTTGACAGATACCGTGACGACCCCGACGACTACATGGTTACGACCTGGGTGGATGACGATGCTCTCTTTAAGATGGCAATGTGGAACCATCATGAGACCTTCGGCCCGAGGACCAACAAATGCTTAGAAGGGTTCAACAGCCGCCTGAATGCAAGCCTCTCCAGTCGTCACCCGAATGTCTACAGACTGATTGACAACCTAAAGAAGATTGAGAAAGCAGACAAACTGAAGATCATCCAGCTTGACTTTAGTGCAGCTCCCCCACCGCGAAAGAGGGTGTACAGAGAGATCAACGCCCGACTTGGCCGTTTGAAGGAACACTTGCAGCAATGTGAAAAGACTGATGGAGTATCTGGACGCTGTGGGCAAGCTTGTTAAGCTGGGATAGATTGACTACTTTGTGTGCACAAGCTGATCAAGACTGATCAATATGTTAAATTAACCTGGGATAGATTTGTCTGATCAAGACTAAAAACATACAATGTACCTTGTCATGGTTAAATTATATACAATACTTAAATAAACATTATTATTTATGAACATTATTAAAATTTTAAACATATCTTCTTTTTGTCATTTTAAATCTTTCTTGCCAAGTGGCAACAAAAAGTGGGGTATGAGTTGGGGTCAACTCAAGGAAGAATCCATTTCTGTCGTTATTGGCCCTGCTGTCCAACAAGTGGGGTATTCGTTGGAAGGTTCCATTTTCTGGATGGGTAATAGCCTCTGTAAATCTGTTAAATTAAGTGTCTGACAAGTGAGGTGTCTGACAAATGGGGCGCCCCCTTTGTAACCATGTCATAGATAATGTTAATGACCCACACATCAAGAAAAAGAACATTTTACTGACACGACTGTGTGAATTTGTGTTTCATATCAAATAAATATTTGGGGTTATTTAATGAGATCTGTCGCTGCGGCCACACACCCCGTAAGGTCAAGGTGACGGGCGGCCATTTGTCCCATCAGCATTAAGTTGGGCGTGGAAATCGTCTTTCGGCCGTCCTCATTAAATAACCCCAAAGATTTATTTGTTTAAGCGAGTTGGAGTAGAAAGGCAAATCATTTGACATCATGTCTGCATAGATTTTACATTGATTGCGTGCGTATTTATTGTAGCATTCCGTCAAGAAAGCGGGTGGGGGCGAATGGAGTGTCTGGCCTTTCCATATACTGTTAACAGAGGAACAATTCTATTCAGGGGGTGTTCTCAAAAAAAAATTTAAAATTGTTTTATACTTTCTTTTAATGATCCGAGGGCCTGTGGCGGCAACCTCATTGCGCCTTTTGCATTTACTCTGAACATTTTACAATATTTCCTAACTGGATGTAAGGCTGCCACCACTTTGAACAACCATGTTTCTCCTTCTGGTTCCTATCGCACAAATGAAAACTGGTTGGATAACATCTCGACCCCTAACACATGTCATAAAGAAGTTTCTGTAATGGTATTTTGTGACAATAATTAGAAAGTGGAAAGAAATAGGAATGGTAAACTAAATCCAGTATTACCACCAACATCATTTTCATCCAAAAGACTATTTGCTCCCTACAAACTCAACTGACAGAATCGCCATTCCCATGGCTTAACGACTGTGATATCAAACAGCAACTTTCGCCCCTACTAGACAAACTTTCTGACAAATGCAGTGATAGAACGCAAGATGTGTTTAAACGTCCTTAAAAAAGATTTGATTACATAAAATCTTTCCAAAACACCAATGATGGTATGATGACCGATTCCTTTGACTCTGAGAATCATATGGTATGAAATGTCCCCTATAAATTTATTCATGCGTGCCACACACCTTGCCCACCTGAAGTCACTCTTGATGACCTTATTATGGTAAAGCCCAATGGATACCAAAGCGTTGATCAGGTGATGTAGTCCATTGTCACGCAGACAGGAATGAGTAAGGTCAGGTCTTTTAGCACACTTTGATGTGATGGGTCCCCCTACAACATAGATTGTAACATTATTGAAAATGAGATGATATGCCCTGTTTGTAAATGTGAATTAAGAAGAGGTAGAAATCAGATTGTCAAGCCTGTGAAAACCTGCCATCCAAACACAGCTGTTGACATAAGGGAGTGTGTGTAGTACCTGGACTAGGTTATTTGGAGATGAACATGGTTAAAGCATTATTCAAGCTGCTCGTATGGAAGCCATTCTATTTTGAATTGCTTCCGATCCTCAAATGCCTTAGAATTTGCCCAAGCCTACACTAACAACCGCATGCAGTACCCCAACCACAAATTCTTATGGAATGTTCTAGCCAACTTCATCTTCAGATTAACTGTTCGCAGAAATAACCCTACCCTGATTTTAGCTTCTAAGCCAATTATGTCCGATTTATTTTATCGAATGAATAGCACCACTTATGATACCCCCGGGCGTATCAAGTGAGCAGACCTGGCATCGTAGTTGCCGTAATCTGGAGAGACATGAACAGGAAAATACGTTTCAGAAGGTAAATGTAATCAGTTCTATAAAGTTATTTACGGTAAATGCAAATTGTTATTATTTGATAATATAAACAAACCCAGTTTATCAACGTTGCTTTCCTTTTCTGAAAACTTTTGGCTCGATGGGATGGGTCTGCCACTTAGTCTTGACCCCTGGGGCCAGTGTGATGGACCCCTCTCGTTTCCTTGGCTGGCTTATGTGGAGTATTCGAACCACGGACCTCTTGATTCGAAGCCAATCGCCCTAGCCCAACCCACCTCCCCATACCATACCTTGTACGTAATAGGGAATTATCTCAGTGTTTTTGTCAAAATTCCACCTTTGCCACTTTCAGGGTCTAAACATTCAAGTTCTCAGTTTAGGTTTAAAATGGGTGGTAAAGTTAAAAATTGTAATATCTGGAGTTTTGTCTCGTATACAGAAAATTGATCTGAACTTGAGTTCCCTCTATACCCTATTATGTCCTCTCCCAGTCTTTATTTCTGGGTCCCCTCCAATGAATTAAAATCGGGTTCCCTCCGCTGCTTTGTTTATTTTTTAATTTGATAATAACTAATTAATTACTCAAGCAAATCACTTTCAGTTGCACAAAAAACTTTATTACGACCGATAACAACTGTGTGTGACGATATCTTTAACATTCAAGCTCCTTAAGGGTAGGGAAATATACCTTTAGAATAGTAATCCCCGCTTCGAAAACATTAGTGCGATAAACTTGAACTTTTAATAGCAATTACGCATTTTTTTTAAGTTTCTGCAACCAAAAGCTGCACCAATATATTCCTTATTCATATCCTGATTATTGGCAGTTAAATCTAACCATTTACATCTTGACAATTAGGAGGAACGAGCAATGGAATCAGACACCTATCTCTGCCGTATTGTTTTTGTCGGCATCTCGGAACGTCCCCTCCTTACCGAGTATAAGGCAGTGCACTTGGTGTTTTTCTTAATATTTGCTCGAACTCGACTTTTTCTTAATGAACTCTTGGAATGAAACAGGATCAGCAAATCTTTTTAATTCTTGCTCTTTTGTGAGACGGAAATCTTCTCTGTCCTCTATATCCACGTGTTTAAATCTTGTGTCAGTGGGCTCATGAAACTCCACCCTCCTTTGCTGACGACTCAATGGTGAATTACGATGACGGAAAGGCGAACGCGTGTATGCACAGATACAAAATTCATTAGATTTTGAGCCCCGAACGTGGATAACATACAACGTAGCACGTGCTTCTCGTGCACGGGCATTGTAGACGGAGAGGCCTACTATGGGTTTGTCCGTTTCATACACAAGAACGTTAAGAGCTGTAATATTTTTTAGAATAATAATTGAAATCCATTTCTACTCGGCCGAAACTGGGGCAAAGACATACATACCCATTCTTTTCCTCGTGTATACTTTCGCCTCGGTAGGGCCCCACGAGGACAACTACATGGGTATATCTCTCACTTATAAAGGTATTTACACAATTATATATGTTCATATTACGAACGAGCTACTTTGTATATGCAGTTTTTTTTCAAACAACAGACACCGATTTACTCTAAACTAGTATACACATCTAAGTTTTTGGCTCTTATATATTTATCCATAGGAGAAATGCAAAACTGACCTTGTTAAGATATACAAATGCATCATCTGCTGTTCATTTACAACTGTATGTTAGTGCAAATATCATGTAATTTTGGTTTGGTTTGGACGTCAATAAAATATGTCCAGCAAAACTGACAAAGGATAACCAATTTTCCATATGTTGAATAGCCATTCTTTTACTTATTAAGGGGTCGTTTTTCACTCGTGCAAAAATTAGAATTTTGGCATGGAGAACTAGGCAGAAGGGGGGAATTTTCGAAATTCCGATTTCACCTGACATGTCGATTGAAATGTTGCATATCTACTCTAGCGGAGAACAAAATCAGTAAAATTACATTGACCGAATGTAAAGGAACAAACGTAAATTGCGTTTGTAGTTGTTGATCACTTATAAAGGATTTTGTTGAGAAAAATAAAAATTAATGTTTTTAAAATGTTGTCCCTGACTGCCAAAGCCGTTACATTAACTGTTGGGTATGACATACGATTAATACGAAATACGAATAGAAAAGATAAATAGATTATAGATTATACCATGTTATCACTAAGATTGCGTCTTCTGGCCAGCACATTAGATAATGTTCTCCTAATAGATTATGAATATCACACTTTTGAATTTCAACAAAGCATCTTTTGTAGAGAACTTTCACTAGGAGCAAGTAATACGATGTCATTTGCAAACAGCAGTCATGATAGGTGGAAGTTGGCCTGTATTCCACAATGTAAAGCATAATTATCATCTGTCAATTCATTCACATATAATGAAAACAGTGTTGGAGACAAGGAGCAACCCTGTTTAACACCATTCTTTACCTTGAACGTTGGAGTCATATAATTATTAACTCTCACTGAACACTGAACAGAGCCTTAATCGTTTAATACTCATTCCTGACACCCCAGCCCTGGTGATGTTATACCATAGACAGCCTCTACTGATATTATAAAACGCTTTCTAAAGATCCATGAAGCAGGTGAATGTACTTTGTTTTGACACTTTTCTGTCATCGATAACTGTATAGAGAGTATACATATTTATAGAAATCCATTTTGTTCATCAACTAGCCATTTCTTTTCTTTTATTTTATTATTATTTTATCACAAAATATTTTGCAGGGAACTGAGAGAATTCCTTTTCCTTTATAAGTTGAGGGCACATGAAGATCAGTGCCTCCAGGCTTCAGCCTGATTAAAATCGACCGTGTTCCGAGGAATAAAAGTTTCAAAATATTGACTCTATCGAGATTCGAACTCTATCTGTCTGGGCTATCCTCTCCACTAGGTCTGAAGGCAGCCTACTGTAGCGCACGTTCTTGTAAACTCATCTAACCAATCACAATGCGTGCGGCAAAAGCATTCGGTATCAGTAGCTAGGAGAAAGTAACTCCCATTTACCATTCGTTAACCTTGATCGCCGCTATCTTTATTTTAAACGCGATGATGTGATTGGTTCACTATTGACTAGGTTTTGTCTGCGCTAAACTGGGGTCAGCACGTGCGAGCAGTGAGGCTTCCTTCAGACCTAGTGGATAGCCTAGACAGATAGAGTTCGAATCTCGATAGAGTCAATATTTTGAAACTTTTATCTTCGGAACACGGTCGATTTTAATCAGACTGCTCCAGGCTTCATTGTGGGGGGTAATATCCCTTGTCTCCACGTTGTAGGGGTTAATAATTCTGAAAGCAATAGTTGAATATTTTGTGTAATAATAGAATGCTGTTCTCATTCTTAAGAGATTTTGTTGGTATTTCAACACAGGTTGCCTTGCCTTTCACTTCACATATTGTAATTGGATTTACATAGCAGTGAATCCAAGATCCAGAATAAAATACAAACACTCAATAGGATTATCCTTGCATTGCACCATAATTTGATTGAAAGTAATACACATTTTCAAATAAAATGTTAAAAAGGTGGAAATTCAGATGTCTGTAGAAAGAACTTGCTTACAGAACTGCAACATTTTCTGTGGTTTTCTTTCCATTAGTTCACACGGTTGTGTCAAAGCCACAAAGACAAAACTTTAAATGGCTATCATTTGCATCATAATTTGCTTTAGATCCTTCCGGCAAGGTTTGAATAAGTCGATGACGTAAATTTTACAAAAATTTTCACCACTATTCCTGCAATGCGATGGCAAGTCGTGACAGTCGTGGTGTTAAATAACGTTCTAAAAAAGGTAAATACCTTATGAATCCTTTTTCCATAAATATTTGACATCAGCAGTCGTCCTTTGAGAAACTTGTAGCAATTATCACATATATCACAGATATGACACTTTCTAAACTGACAATTGTAAGCGATGAACTTGAAATAAAATCATGCATAAACAGATTACTGTGTATAAATATTTGCAATACATTTTCATATACACGCGAGTTTTTCATCATCTATAGTAGATCATTTTAAAGCTTTTTATTTGTGACTTATATTTAAGATATTCATAATAAACCTATAAATTATTGACTAATTTTTGTATCGTTCATTGTCAAGTTTATGATATAATGCCTTTAAGATCCTTATTTCCATTATGCTTAACGTTAATATCTATCTAAAAGACCCAGTTGTATTTAAAAGGTCACAAATTCCTAGTCAAACCGTTTCATTAATACTTTTTCTAAATTGAGCACAGTTGACACTTCAGAGTTTTGACATCCCTTCCTGACTTTGGCAGCATCAACTTTTTAAATATTTTTTGCTGTTCATTTGAAACGAATGAGAAGGATCTTATTGCATCGATTGAAAGCTAAAGTGATTGCATATGGCTTCGAATTCCCTAAATTAGCCACTTTGTGGGCACGAGTGCCTTTGTATCTTGTCATGCCTTTACTGGTTATGTCTCAAATGATATCAAAATATCATGAACGAATTAACAAGTTAACGACTATTTTCATCCGGTGTAGAGTCTTAAATGTCTGTGAAACTGTATCTTCCTTAAAACCATTTTTATTGTCCAGAGCATCGTACTTAAAAGGTAATGAACAGTTCATCTTACCAGTAATCTTAAACAGCTTAGCAATTGATAGAGCCTGCATCATCAACCTCTATTAGATGAAAGCCAAACACCATGTAATTAACAGGAAGGCAGATGCACAAGCAGCGATTCTTTCCGGCACGACCAGGTAAGAGCAACCCCCTGCAGAGTTTTAGCAACCAATGGTTTCAACTATCGGTCATTGCAGCCATACCATGTTGCACTGTGTGATTATCATGGCAGGAGACCCGTGTCACCGAGGTGTATAATATCGCTAATTGGTAGAGCAGCACTATATGTACAAGTGATAGCACCATCGTCCACTTATTGCACTGACTAATGGTAAAACATTTCACAACTTCGAAAACCTGAGAAGACTCGTGCTGTTGGAGGAGTGGGAAACAAGATCACTTAAACATCACTGAAGAAGTGGAAGACTCAGTTTTAGAAGTTACAGAATTATGTCGAAGATCATCCTTGTTGCAACAGTTCTTGTCGCGTTGACTTTCTGCACAGAGGCCAGAGGTTAGTGATTAATTTTCATTGAACTATGTCGATATGTTCTATGTTAGGTCATCTAACTAATGAATTCATCAAGTCGAATTCAGGAAAGTCTTTTTAAGCCACTAGTTGCATTTAACGCAAAATATATATAACTGATTGATATGTATTGCATAAAAAGACCTTGGAAGTTGGCTTCATGTTCCTGTATACAGTTGGCTTGTTTCTGCGTTTATAGTAACATGCGGTTATACGTAACCTAACAATATTTAGATGAAACATGATGCGCTGCTTATACACTCGTTAAGAAGACACATTTCACATTTCAAAGAATTTATTGCTTAACCTCGAGATGCAATAGATCATATAATTTAAGGGGTGGGTCGGTGACAATTCACATGTCTATAGACAAATAGTTAACCAAACTTTGTTTGTGGTAGTTTTCAATTGTCCACAAGAGTTTAACGATAGAATAGGTAAGGTAGCTGATCATGACGCATGCTGCAAATGTATAATGCTTGCACAACTCCTTCTGTCGGTCAATAATCCACGTCAATTTACGTCCGAGGACGTTGTTGATGTACCTATTTTTTTGGGGTCAAATTCTTCTAACCCAGTATTTAAAAATGTCATTGAGGAAATACTACTGGCCTTCGCACAACGAGAGTGTCTCAAACAAATCTGTTGACTATTTGAATGATATTTGCGGTATATGTATAGTTTTCCGTAGCTTAACAGTACGGTGACACGTTATTTTCCATCTCGCCTATGTATATTTTGACGATTCTAAAACAGGGATGATAACTAGCATTCTTTATTGAAAAGCCACTTTACGCAAACGATTCCTGCATGTTTGACTGGAATATGTTATCAAAACCTTCAAATGATGTGTTGTCAAGTCTACATGGTTGTAACTAGATTATGATTATTGCATGGTTGACCCAGCGGTTCTGGGCTTGTCTCGTACCTCCAAGATGCATACCTCTCAGGCTCTCTATCGCGGCCACCACTGGACTCAATACCTTATCGTGGTGTGGTGGTTTGCGTGCTTCAGAGACCCCAAGAGCTATGCCAGCTGGAGCTTTCATGCTCCTTGTCGACGGGTAGAAGCCAGACTAAATTTGAGTCCTTCTAAAGCCTGTTGTCTGTCTCTCACTGTGCCTTTCTTTCCGTCTTTTCTCTCGGCCTTTCGATCCCTTTCTCCCTTATCTGTCCACTCTCTTTTGGATGCTTGTCATCCACGTGTTTAATAACTGAAATGTTGTTCAAAGCACGTTAAACCCCAACTCACTCACTCTCTCTTTATCGCGGTATTGGTCAGCAGTAACAACATAAATTACATATGTTGGGCAACTGCAGATTGCTTCTAAATTCAATCTTTTCTATCAATTTCAATTTGACCTAAAATGACGTTTTAACTTTCGCCTCTTTTCCATGCAACAAGAACTAATAAAATGTGAAAAAATATGCCTTTTCTGCCTAAAAGTACCACGTGCTTTTGAGCCTACTCTTATTGGAAAGTTGTTGAATTATTTACTAAACGAGATGTTTGTGAAAGCATCTTTAAATGCTACTTTAAAATCGGAAACATTTAAATTACCCCGTTTTCGCGCTATGGCAGAAACCGAACAATGATGTTATGAAAAGAAATATTATACTCCCAACAGTATTCAAGTCACTTTTGTGTTTCTTTATTTGACGAGAGTATTTATGTCGAACTTGATGTTGACTCGGTATTTAAATTAGTTTTATGAAAATGTCTGGAAAGTTTATACCTTCAGTAGCATAATTAACTTATTGAGCTAGTAGTCCTAAAATGTCATCATGGAAATGTCACCATGATGACATCTTATTGATCATCACCATATCAAAAGAAATGAACATAAAACAGTAAGACAATTGGTATTAATACACATACTACTGATGTCATGGTGTTTCAGGTAGAAGATTATTAATTTACAATGTAACTTTAACTTAGTTATAATTTCTTTCAGATATTTACATGTCGAATGGAAGAGATCAGGACTTTGCCAAGGCCAACCGAGAATTGTGAGTGAGAATTTGATTTAAACAAGAGTAAATCAAGTTGACTCGAGAAATGATTCCAATTTATCGTTAAAACATCACCAATTTCATATCAGTTTTCGTCAACAATGACCAGGTATTCTTTAGTAGATGATTTTAGCAAAAACAACTCAATTATAAACCACGCTAGCTTGAGCGTTTTCTGTACACATTGCGTTTCGCAACTTTTAGGGTCCATATACATGTATATTTGTCAGGTAGAAATATTCACTAAGGTTATATATAAATAATATGTAATAGCATTTGGTATGAATATCCTCTTTATTAACTCAAAGTGTTTATTTGCATAAATCCTAAATGAAAGATTATTTTGTGGCCCGGTTAGTACATCTTGATACATATGATATTTATTATTGTACATAAATGTCTTAAAGGCACAAACGCATACAAATATTTGAAAATAAGTGCCACTCGTAATATCTATATTACTTACAACCCGTACTCAGATACTCCATCGTATAAGTTTATTTTGAAAATATATACGTAACAATGCTATAAAGGGAATTCTAAAAGATCGAAAGTATATGATACAACGTTACATTTAATCCAAATTACAATATCGGATATTTTGAATTTTGGCATGTTCTACGAAAAATGGAAACTGATATTGTTATTACAAATGCAATGTTAATGTGTTGTATATGAAATCGGTGAATTAACATATATTTCTGAATAAAGAATGCTTTCATCCTTTGTTCTCAATTATGAGATATGGATGTTCTCGAAAACTGTACATATCTTATCTTCAGCCGTTTTCAACATTTATCTTTCTAATTTGTGCACAACCAAAAACCAAAGACTTCGACCGCATTATTTTGTTCATAATAGATTGCAGAATATTTGTACAGATTAAAATGTATTATTTTTGGTTAATCGAGAGCTGAAGTGATTGAATATGTCCTCATATGCTTTTAATCGTCCAATTAGAACGTGATAATGCGTGCGAGCTCTTTAAATCTAGGAAAGGGAGCTTTTAAAAATAACCTACATAATTTCAAATAGGTCTCAAGTTTCTATTCTCATGTTTAAACGTTTGTCTACAGGTCAGGTGGAATGAGCCGGAGAGCCGACTGCGGTGACCTCGGAGACGAGTGTGGGTGGATGACTGGCTGTTGCGACTACATGAAGTGTGAATACGACTCTCTGACGAGCGGTCATTGCATGTACCCGCTACCCGGCGATAAATAGACGAACTTTTGGATGTGGACGTTGTCATAATGTGAATGTTGTTGTGTAACTTTGATAATAAATGTGTTCTTATAGGTTATTGTATTGTGATTTGTGTGAACTACAGTGTATTGTGTTATGTGAGACAGATGCAGACATATCATAATCGAAATTGTCACCAGGGTATATCACACATGTGAAACTTATCGGAGTTAATCTACTGACCTATTTAAACACATATGGAAAATAATTAGAATGTCATATGATTACTTCGATCAGCTGGAACATTCCCGCTTGCACAACCGCCTGAGACGGCATGTTTTCAAGTAGAATGGGCAAATTTTTAATGGAACTCTCCGGTGGTCTGGTGGAAAATTCACTCCTATACAATACACTTTTCAGCATAACAATCAGATTGTATTGTCGTTGGTGTAATGTACATGTATTACGATATTGTAAAGAATGACTACAACATTTTCCATCTTAATCCATCCATGACTCCACCACACTATTACGGTTTATATTTTATTAATATTTTTCACATTTGACAAAAGAATAAAGAAATTTCCGATGCTCACTCATAAGATATGGGACACAACCTTAAGACACGTTAAAACGGATTCTTCCATGCTAGTGATTTTGATATTCCTTCATGCAATTTACATCCAATACATCGCATTCCACGTTCTTATATCATGCTATGCATGTTTTCTACGTAAGCTACGTTCCAGGCTTTTTTATCAAATGAAAAATACAGTTTTCCTACTGACAAACTATCTGTCATCATTGGCTTGTCATCCGCAGCCCAGTGTCTGATCTTTATCATAACAGTCGAAGGGTTTCATGCTCAAATCATGTACCACTAATTTTCATAAGTTTATTTTCGTATTTGATATATACATTCTTTACTCATATAAAAATCTGACATCCCCCATGACCGGGAGAGTTAATGAGCAGGGGATTCTGAAAAATTATAAGGCGTAACACAACAGAGTGACGTTATCACCATGGACTAACATAGGTTCGTAAACAGAACATCCAAACTCCCTACACTGCTTGGTATGCCATCTAAAGACATGAAAAGGAGCTTGCTTGAAAACAGCAGGTCTGTGACAAAATTAAACGGGTAATATGTTTCAAAATTCAAGTTCATTCTTCATCAACTTTATCAAAGTTAAAGAATTTTGCAGAATGGTATTTTACACACCTTAATATAACAAAAACTTGACAGTCCTTCGTTGCTTTCATAAGGTTTTATTGTATTTTTAAAAAATTTACTCAAAGAGTTATGATAACAGGTAATATGATACCATTGTAGAATTCAACTAAGGTTTTTGTGAGGATTCACCCGCAATAGTTATCACTGTAGTTAATTACATGTACATTCGAACCATTTAATATCACATGAGAACAAATTTTTATTCTCTCAAAATGTCTGATATGCATGATGATATTAGTTTAGAAATTTAATACCGTATAAAACGTTCTTATTTTGAAATATAGATACGAATAATCAAAATAATATAAACTATAAGAAATTGCAATTTTCATATTTCTGCAAAAAAATATTATTTGGGATCATTTTCGACAACCTTTTTGACAAAATAGAAAACATTGGTTAACAATATGCTTGTTTTGTAATTGTTCAAAAACTCTTTTGAAATGACACAATGAGATAATCAAGAAATTTTAGTTTTTGCATTTTTGACACCAGTTTTGGATAAATTCCTGCGAAATGTGTTCCTAAAGTACTATGCGGTGTATCAATAAGTATGTCGAAGGAATATGTTTTTTCTACTAAAAAACCGTAACGTTTAGATGAATGATGTTTGAATAAGTCGATGTAAAGTGAACACCACTTTACATGATATTTGCATATTATTTGAAAGTAAGGAAACAATATGCATCTATATAAGCTTATTTCAACCATCTTTACTTTCTAATTGTCGATTATTAAACCTTACTGCATGTAGAAACTGCAGACAAAATTGCCGAGTCTCTGGCGGGATTCGAACCCCGGACCTCTTTATTCCAAGCTGAAAGCTCTAACTACTTAGGTATTTGTAAATGAAAATAAGTATTTCATTGCATCGATAGAATAAAGTGAGTGTCTCTGTCATCATATGCTTTAAAATAGCCAAATTGAAGAAAAAGAAAGAATGCCGTAGCACCTTTCAAGTTACCAGCCCGGCTGTCCGCTTGGATTCCTTAGAGTTTTCTACACTGCTTTGATGTCAAGTACAAGCGTATTGAAATATTGTTAATGCTATTAATACAATTCACGTATAAATTAATAATGCTCTCTACAAGTAAATATTTTTTAATCAACTTAAAAAGTTTAAAACAAATTATAATTAACGTTATTTATGATAACGTCAACTGCATTCACAATTGCATCTTCAATCATGTTCCTGACAAAACATGTACATCTCATATGAAAAAAGCTTCAATTGTACAATAAAAACAATTTGAACATACAAAATTAATGACATGAAAAAACTTTTAAGAAATCCTAAAATAATTTCACCAAAGTCAATGCATATGAGTCCGATTGTTCGCCGAATAGTACTAACGAACAGTGCTTGAGTTCTACATGAGCATCAACGACTATACATAAAGAAACTAAGCTCCTACACTTTACGATACGATGTTAAGATGATGGAATATGCCTTCTTCATATGCATCAAGTAAAAATACCTACAGCATATTGACATTCACTTCAATCTGATAATGTGACATGATTATTTAAGATCAGAGGGCTTGTAATTAATGTGACAATTATTTTCAATTATGAGCCTCTGAAATTATTTCTGATATTCATTGCAGATAGACAGAATTATCTCTTATATCCTTTAACATTCTTTAAGGCCATTTAAGCATGCAAATATTGACATTAAATTGCTTCAATGGCATTTTTCAGATAGGTCAAAACGTGAACTTGTGTAACCTTTAACAGAACTTTATCTTATATACAACATATGGAGTGCTGTGGCCCCAGATGTGAGTGGATTTCAGTGTAGAGATGGCCCGGCTGTCTGTCCAGTGTCTTGTCCTGGCGCTTCTAGTCCTGAACGTCACAGGTAAGCAACTGTATATGTCATAGAGTAGGATAAGGTAACTTCCCAGGATGACACTATATCGATAATAGCACATTTTTTTAAAGATTTATTTTTTCAAATTGTCCTCAATAAACATAAGTTTAGGCCAAATGTATTATCTACAGAGGGTTACAAAAATTCAGTTCTATACCATATCGTCCGTAAGCGTAAAGAAGTAATCAAGTATCAAGAACTTTCTGGCGGTAATTTTTGTGCGAATATTTTTTAGTCATTTGAGGTAGGGAAGTGGATTTGTATTGCTTAAACGATCACGGTACCTTCGTTTAAACGCTTCTTCTTTTGATTTATTAATAATGTCTTGCCACGGATATATTCGTTTTAGGTTTCGTCAGATCACTTTATTCATAACAAATGTGCTATTATCCCATTAAGTACTTTCGTATCATTAGAGAAGTTAGAAAATAACTCGTCTCTTTCATCCCATTCAATTTTAAATTAATTTAATGTTATGTTTGAGAACGTAACCCTTAAAGAAAAGATTGACCATGCCCGGATATAGTTAATTCCACATCTGGGCTTGTCAAGTTCACGTTTGATGTACTTATATAAAAGATATGAGTTAGGTTTAATATCTAAACGTGATCAACTAGCACTTTGTCATTAGTTACCTTGTAAGTTACCTTTTTGGTAGTAAAACTGTTGTTATCTTATCGTAAATAAGGCATAACATAATAATTACTCAATAGATAATTCAGATACAATTAGCATAGCATCTTCCCGGGCAGTTTCTTTCACTGCCTAGTTTAAACTTGCTGCAATTCGTGTTTTGAGTGCAGCGCCCACTTCGAGGAAAAACATTCTCATAAGACTATCGCGATCCGTCAGAGCAGCCTTGGCGACAAGCACAGAAAAGTACGGGAAAGGTTGCAATTCTCATATGATTTTTCATTGGACCATCGAGACTCGTCGCAGCGCCTTGACGGCTAACTCAGAAAAGTTTGGAAAATGCTGCACGGCGTATCTTAGCAAGTCATTGGGACTGGCGTACGTTAGGCCATGCGTCGGAAGATGATGGTATCATTTAATTTCCTGACATGTCCAACCTGTCATTTTGACCTGAAATGTTAACCTGTCCCTAAGGGCTCACGATTATAGGACTGGTTTCGAAGTAATGGGTGTTTAGTTAAATGTAGAAAAGAGGAGAACGGGCAGATAATGTCAAGTAAATAGCCATTTCGAACCTCGTTTTCGGAAATTGACATTCTCACTGATAAAATCCATGGGTAGTAATCGTTTGCAGCTTGATCTAATGGCTTCCAATTGATGCATGTTGTTGAAAAAGTCGAAATGGTGTGAACTTCAATTTTGAAATTCAATTACCTTCATGTATGTAACTTTTATTATCTTACTATTCGTTAACAATTTACTTGGTGTTATAAATCCTTTGTATGTTAAATTAGGATTGCCATTCCCAATGAACACAATATCTACATGTAAAATAAGATAAAAGGTATATGTTATTCATTGAAAAATAACGACACACACGATGATTGGTATCAACTAGAAAACTTTATTTTAAAGTAGGATAATACATTTATAACTGTGACTGTATTCTATCTAAACAAATATGATATTCTCCTAAACTGAATAATTTAATCACAATAGATGAATTTTTAAAGACGTGATCACCGTTGCTGCTGTGCATGCTTCAATGTTCTTTATCTTTACCTAATTAATTGCTTGATTTTGTTTATTTCAGCAAATAGAATATCGTTGCAAAGGTCAGCTGACACTATTGAAGATAATGATTCCGTCATGTAAGTGAGTTTTTCTCCATATGAATAAATAATTGTAAATGCATTTTTATAAATTCAAATTGTTTTTCGAAAACAAAATTCAGGACATTTGAAGTTTAATGATAAATTAAATTATCAGAAATAAGTAGACGGGTCGTTTTAATGCTAGATATATAATGGGCTAATATATAGCATACCAGAAACAATTTTGTCATTATGAATGGGAGAAAAGGAATACAATTTATAAAACTTATAATTTCTAATTGCTGCAATAATATACCAATGTTACGCATGTTCGGCAAAAATGATATTTTGGTTCCTGTAATGATTGTAAATGTCAATCTTGTTCAACATGAAAAATTAGAGTCACTGCATGTTTGATAACACTGTTGCATCCAGTAGTGCTTAATGAGTGTGATTTTTAATTAGATGAACACGTTTGTTTTACATCTTCTCAAAAATAAATCGTAAAAAAAACTTAACGAATACGGTATGATATTTGAAATTTCGAAACTAATAAAGTAAAGTCTTGATCACTAGCTGTATAGGTTCGCTGATAATTTCATAGCGCATGCATGAGAGGGTAAACACGTGATAGTTTTTAGAAATTTAAAATCGAAGAAACTAAGAGTTATAAATTACACTTTCTTAACTTCAACAGAGCGAATCGAGAAGTAAGCATGCGCAGCTCAGACGAGTGCTCGGACTTTGGGGACGAATGTGGTTGGTTCACGGGTTGTTGCCAGGATATGACGTGTGACTACGACACGTGGTTCAGTGGACATTGTTGGTACGACTGGTGATAAAGTACATTGACTTTTTGGTCTGGGTATTAAAGTATCCTATTTTATTGAATGAAATACATTTCTAACGCTAATAAATTCTTAAATATAATTGGTGGTTTGTTTTCATTCAGACACATTGACTGTGGTTGTAGGTCATGCTGATTAATGTTGGCATTTGTACATATACTTTATTATTCATTTATTATTTTACACTGAATGATGTTATCAACGTGTTGTTAAGTTCATTGGTCCTAATTGAAAATGATTGTTCTTGATTGCCAGTTTTGAAGTCGCCATTATAAACTGTTATTGACATCATTGAAGGTCAATTGTCATGAAACCGTCGTCCATGCAACTGAAAAGGTTCTTGAAAATAGAATCTATAGAGAACCATATACAGAAATTTACCGTAATTTTTTTAATACGATTGTAAGTGTGTATTTCTTTTAAACTACCATCAAATATAATTTTCTTCGTGGCAACATTTATTATTTGAATGAAAAGTCGAATACATATTAGCAATACTTGACTAACAATTGTTCAACGTAACACCTATATCAAATATGTAATGTATTTCAATAACATTGCCAAATTAATTGCCTGGTTGCAAGGAAGACCTTGTCATAATAAAAATGGGTTGCAATGGGTTTTCTTCCAAAACTATATGCTGTCGAAAAGAAAATTTATGAATACAGATAAGAACATTGACCGAGAAATCTGCTGTTTTGTTGGTGTAATTTAATACTTTGTTTTACTTAATGTAGAAGTTGGTAAGATGAATGAGAAAAAGTTCTCTAGATTTACAACTTCTTTATTGCAAGAGTGCGACGCTTTAGTGTAGATACTTAATCAGATCAACGTGTTCTCTTGATTTACAGTAACTATATCTCACATCAAAAGTCATTATTATGAACATTAAATGTCTATGGTTTTGAATTACTAGGGAAACAGCTAAACACCATAGGTTTACGGCTCATAACGCGTTTACACGGCTTTTATTATCAATATTATAGTTACAATGACACATGAAGCTGTACCTTCCCTAAAACCATTGTGGTACTATTTTCGTTTGTGCTATAGTTTGAAATCTATAGGCACTAAGCAGTTAAATTACCATTTTGCCAGTAATCTTGGGTGAACATTGGTTAGTGCCTGCATCACCGATCTCTATGAGATGAAAGCCAAACACAATTTAATCAACAAGAATACAAATGCACAAGCAGCGATTCTTTCCGGTACGACCAGGTTAGAGCTACTCCCTGCAGAGTTTGGGAAACCAATGGTTTCAACTATCGGTCATTGTAGCCATACCATGTTGCACCATGTGATTATCATGGCGGGAGACCCGTGTCACCGAGGTGTTTAATATCACTAATTGGTAGAAGAGTACTATATGTACAAGTGATAGCACCCTCTCTGCACTCACTAGAATCAAACAGGGAAGATCTTTGGAATCTTTAAGAAGTAGAAGACTCAGTTTGTGAAGTTACAGAACCATGTCGAAGATCATCCTCCTTGTTACTGTTCTTGTCCTGTTGGCAGTCTGCACAGAGTCCAGAGGTTAGTGATATGTTTTCATTTAGCTATGACGCTATAGTTCATGTCAGGTAATCTTGTTGATGCATGTTGTACGTGTTGCAATTTGGATAAATTGTTTTGAAACCCTTACTTATTGCAGTTTCCACTGAACGTAAAGTGATTGCTATGTATTGCAATTTACGGGCAGTTGACCCTTTTAGGGGAATAAAGTGTTCTATATAAGAAGAAAATATGATCAATTGTTAGACAATGCTTTTGTCTCAGAGGAAACAGTTTTTAAACAAACGTACCTTGTACACTCAAGTTATGCAAATCCATTTCCCTAACGCAAAAGATTAAAAGGTGTTCACACTAAAATGGCCGAGGGCGTTTTTTCCTTTATACTAGATTAATTCATCTACCGCTACGATGATTGGGTTGAATAATTAGATGTTTGACCCTCTTGAGATGATATATTTGGTACTAACTGATGTTTACTTGGCAAGAAATAGGATTCTCAAAGAACTTGTTACTAAATGTACCCCTTTAACGACAAGTTTTTGAAATGTAGGTGAAATGAATCTGCGTGTCATATGATAGGGCGCGCTACTAATATTAATTCATGTATTAAAGTTTATATTGATTCAGTATTCAGATTAGTTTTTACGTTTATAAAAGGAAACCTATATATATCAAGTAGAGAGAACTTGATTCATTCTATGGTAAACCCTAAAGTTATTTAGTTTGAAATTTTCATAAAATATTATTGATTATAGACATCATGATATCCGACGAAATTAAAAAGAAATCACTGTTAAGTGTACTACAAACTACTTATAGCATGTAAACGAAAGTAATATTGTATTGAAGACTATTACCTGACTACATTAATGACCTTAAACATTAACGTAGTTACAATTTATTTCAGATACGTACATGTCCAAACGAAGAGAGCAGGACTTTGCTAAAGCCGTCCGAGAATTGTGAGTTCATATTTCTTTGAACAGGAGTAAAACGAGATGGCTTAATATAGAATGTTGTCTTTAACGTTACCAATTTGACTTCAATTTTGTAAAATGTGTTCTTCAGCAAATGATGTAGCAAAATTGGTAAACTACGTAATCTCAAGGATTCTAATTCAAAATTTCTGAAAAAGACTCAAAATTTCTTATACAACCAACCGGTTTGATCGACTTACTAAGTGCCATAAATGAATTTTATATAGACGTCATTTTGTTGGATTAGCTTTTAAGTACATTCTACTCCAGTCTGAATATTGTACTCAAAGTAACAAGTTAACTGACATACAACAAAAGTCAAACGTTTACATCTGGAACTCGGAGCTTTTAAAAATAACCAATATGATTTGAAATAGGTCTCAAGATCATGTTTATACTTGTGTCTACAGGTCGGGGAAACTGAGTCGGAGAGCTGACTGCGGTGATCTCGGAGACGAGTGTGGGTGGATGACTGGCTGTTGTGACTACATGAAGTGTGAATATGACTCTCTGACGAGCGGTCATTGCATGTACCCGCTACCCGGCGATAAATAGACGAGCTGTTGGATGTAGACGTTACCATACTGTGAATGTTGTTGTGTAACTTTGATAATAAATGTGTTCGTATAGGCGATTGTTTTGTGATGTGTGTGAATTATGAAGAATTACGGGTTTTTTGCAGGATGCAAACATATGATTCAGAATCAATAACGTTGCAGCAATGATAAAGACTCTTATTTTCCTCGAAAAATGAGTCCCATTGAACTCCCCATGAAAGAATGGGTGTATATGTTACTCCAAAACATCGGGAGTTTGCTAGTATTTTCTGAAAGAGGCATTTTTGAAGTTGACATGGTAGACATTTTAAATATGAAAAGGATATTTTATTCCAAAGTTGTGCGGTGGTTCGTTAGAGACGGTAAGGAAGTAAGCGATGGAAGGATCGTCTCATATCTTTGTTGCACCATTATGAAAACTGACTGCAAATGTTTTCAGGAAATTGTGCTTAAAACAATCATCGAGATAAACATGTCAACAGCGTAAACACATGGCGTCTTGCGCATGAGAACTTATGACAGGTTTGAACACGTAAGTGAGGTTCCTCATGGAGGTAAATTTAACACATGCGAGATTGTCATCTTATATTTAATCTGATTTAAGCACTCCAAAACACAACAGTAATGTTTTTCTCACAAATACGCAGCATTTCAACAGAGACAGCATTAAAGAAGAGTAATAAAGGGGAACTTGGTGAAACATACACTGCCTTTAAACTTGTGGAATTTCAAAGGACAACATAAACCAATGATATCTTTTTCATTGTTGATTGCAAACGTAATTTTCGTTGAGGTATTTTTAATTTAATGTTTTGCATAATCGATAACTGAATTGTGATAAAAATGGACATTATTATTGTTTTAGGAAAGTGATGTTCCTTTGTGTTTTTAAACTACTTTTTGCTTTAGTTAAACAGAGTTATCAGAACAATTCCATGATATAAATGTCATAAAACAACTTATAGAGATCGTAATTTTGTTAAAGAGTTTGAACATGATCTCATATTCATATCGCTAATAGTTTCAAATTATGACTTTCGCTAATGGTTTCAAATTATGACTTACTGTCTTTGATGTTAATCACTTTGATCTTTGTCAACACTTCTGTTATAATTACCTTTTAATGACGCTTATTAGGAACATACAACGATTAATTGTTAGTGTGTTTATGATAGTAACAACTTGGAATTTTTTTAGTAAATCATGAATTATTGTGAAGTATGAATTTATAAAAACAACAGAAAATCAATATAATGAAAACAGGTCCAATAGTGTAAAAAGCGTTCATAAAATCTGTCATTCTGGCTGCTTTGTTAAAAGATTAATCGTCAGCGCGTTTCTGATAGGCTACGAAATGAGGTAGTCAGTCATTTTGATATAGATTGTTGTGGTCAAATGCGTTAGTGTCACAGAGTTAACTAAATAGTTTGAGATATTCATGCGGATCTTACAGATGAAGAGATTCCAGTCTCCGCCACGGTTACGGCTTTATACCAAATAAATGCGTCGCTGATTGCAATCAGGAATCTGCATTTCTAGACCAGGAAATGTTCCTCTTGTAACAGAGGTAGAGTGAGATAGAAAGGCCCGAGTAATCGCTGTAGCGAGAGAACGACGGTCTAGGGTATGGGCAATATAGACAAAGATAGGCAGTTAGCGTCCTATTTAAATATGTACATATATTCAAAAGATCTAACAAAAACACATGTGATTTTTCACTCTTTGCAATGAGACAAAAATATTTCCAAAAGAGAGGAAAGCACTGCCGTCGAAAGTCACATGAACTTTGGCTTAGATTTAGGTCAGTTAATTTCTTAGTTTGGCCACTTAAATGCTGTTAACCTTGTTTGTATCCAGTGTTTGAGTTGACAGATAGTTTACAAGTGTCTTGCACTCTTGTCTGTGTTATTCTGTTTAACAGGAAAGTTTTTACCACTTGGGTAATAATCTTCCACCTTGATGTCGCCAAGGATGTGTTTCATTGCTTTCTTTATCTTTACTTTCTTGAGAGGTTCTTCTTCATGCCTTACTCCGATTAACGGGTTAGGCGCATTGCGATCTTTTGGATACTTGTACAAGGGAAAATATGAAAAGTATCGCCTGTTGCGGGAATTTTCGATTGCAAAGGGGTCTTTCTTCATTTTCTTTAACCGAGAGTCCGCCAAGGCCAGCATGTAGGCATTACGGTGAATGTTTGGATCAATCCGTGGCAAGGCTGGATTCAACCGATCATCACTCTTTACCTTTTTCTCAATATGTTTTTCATTCAAGGGCTTTTCTTTCAGAATTCCTCTTTTATTTTTCTTTCCCTCCTTTACAAAGGAACCCCCTCCGTGAAACCTGACTCTGTGGTCTCCCTCATTCCGCCTACTCGCACACTCGTCTCTGTTGTGGGAGGTGATGGTTATGTCAGTGCCATTTTTCATGAACGACCGCGAGGGTGACAGAGTAGAGTCCATCTGTCCAGGCCCAAGTCTAGTGTTTCTCTGAACGTTTGTCCTTTTGACAAGTCTACCACATTTCGAGCATGTGCTAGTTTTAGAAACACACCAGTCCTCGTGTCCCCCTGTCATATAGCACTCCCTGCATCTCAAGGTGGTGTAGTCTACGTCCGGACATTCACACCAGCCAGCTGACTTGATACGGGATATAAGGAAGGAGTCCCCACTGGACTCGCTGGAGAGACCAGCTGAAGGAGTCACGCTGAAGGTTCCACGCCTCTTGAACTCGAATGACAGTTCTCTTGATGCGGCCGCATCTTTTCGGAAGTCAGGAATGAAATCTTCTGATTCAGCGAAGGGGTTTGATGGCCCCGCGTATCTAACCCAGTCTTCCTTCTTTCTATGTTTATATTTTAGCTTTCGACTATCTGCCAATTCGTCTTCAGTCCATGGACCGATTCCTGATGAGTTTGTAAATGCTTCTTTTGGTTTTATCCTCCTACTTTTGTCTTTCAGACGTTCTTGGGTTCCCCTCTTGTCGCGATCGGATGTGAGGTCCCCTATACTGTAGGAAGATTTTCGATGTGAATGGCGGCTATTATCAACTGACCTTGACCCTAATCCATCACTTCTTCCGTTTACGTCACGCGATACAAGATTTTTATCTCCATTTCCTAGAGAAGGCAGACTCAGCCTCCCTTCAGGTTTTCGCCTCCTAGGAACATTTACAGTAGGATTAGTTGTGAGGAATGTATTCTCACTAACGTAGGGTAGAAACCTTCCTTCTTGAGAGTCAACCAACTCATCATTGTCAAAAACCGCAGGTAATTTGAACCGCGCCGTGTCAGCTTTTGGGAGGTTATCTTTATTTAGAATGCTTGTATCAAACAGCTTGCTGTCCCCGGACTCTGTGGTAGTCGGTCGGGTGCCATTGAACATTGTAGGGTTGGGGGTCGGGGGGACATGATCACAACGATGCAGGTACCCCCTCCCAAACAGATACTTGTACGGGTTGCCCATGAAGCGACCATCAGGATCCAGGCGGCTGCACACATAACAAAAACTGTGGGGGATGTGGCGGTGCTTCAACTGAAATAGTAAAACCGGGTATAACGTATTGAAATATTTAGAGTATTTCAGATGGTGTTTAAATAATAATTTAAAAAATCAGTTAGAAAGCCTTTAATTAAGTACACTATGTAACAAATACAAACAGTATTTGATAATGATTAAATGTATTACAAAAAGGAAAGTATACACTTGCAACACATAATAACGTAAAATCTCGTATGCTTTCAATTTGAAATTGTTTGGGTTTTTTTATGGTCTTCATCGCGTTAGGCAAGATCAATTCTTTAAATCTTAATCCATGTAATTCATTACAATGAAAGAAAATATTTTGTTATATAGATAATAACTAACGAGTGACGGATGAATGATAGATTATCTTATTGGAGTTATATTCATTTCGTAATTCTCAAGCCTTAGCGAGAGAACTACAAAATAAATGTAACCGTCATAGCAATTCAAAATCGCTAATTTCTATACTTTTGCAAAGTGGCACACTTATTTCACTTTTTGCGGCGGCACATTTGATAAATGTCGAATTGAGTAAATAAACATTAAAATGCAGAATACGGGAAAACAAATAACCAGTCGGAAAAGCACAACTTTCATTTTCATCTGTTAATAACAACCAATCAAATGCAAAGAAAATGTGTGTCTTACACTATATTATGGGTAATATAATTTAGAAATATGCATGGTTCTTAAAGTAGTACGCGCTTTGCAAGATATTTCCATACTCCAAGGTCAGAACACAAACAAACTTTGTAACAACACTGATGAATGGCTTTCACAGTAAGAAGACGGTTGCACGGTTGTCTCTTTCGCAGAAGTGTTAATATGCAAGATATGAACAAAGAAAACAGGATATACTCATAAAACATATATGAAAGATACACAATATGGTGCGGAGTTTGCTTTACATGGGAGTTAGCCCAGAACGATATTGTCGCAAGACAGATTAACGCCTGTCGTAGTTTGTATCGAGTTGCTCGGCTCTCGACATCTAAAGTTTCGGCGATTGTGCACTAGAACAATCTAACTACAGTAAGAGACATTGTACCAATGTATTTCATAGGGATTATAATATAATATGACAAAATTCATTTAGTGACGGTTGTTTCTTTTGTACATGGCCATATCAAATCGTTTTAACGTAACTTGCAAATTCAAACCATACCTTCTCAATTGAACGTATGTACAGAGATATCGGTGGAGAGAGTTTGCATGAATGCGTTTGAATTTTTTTTATTAATGGATTTTCAAAAATGATATCTCCAGCTAATATCTCTCCGGTCAATTAAGAAAAAAAGGAAGAATAGGAATAGTTATAAGAATTTTTAGTTACTCGGTTACAGGTAACAAAATAACTGCAAAATATTGATATAACAGCTTTATAACATATCTAAGTTTTGTAGACCCGCAATGTTATAATTCAAAATTGAACATGAAATATCCATATGACATCCGGCGCAGTTAAAACGTGCATACGTTAAAGTAATGACAGATAAACTAGAATGCCGTTATCGACTTACAAGACTCCCGCCTACCCGTGGGGTGGTGGACTCCTGCAGGAGAGCCCGCACCCTCCTCTGTGTCTTTCTGATGTCCCTCAGGTCAAGGGGTAGGACCGGGCCCGTGGGGTGGCGGGTAGACGTGGGCATCAGAACACTGTGAATATAGATAAAGATCAACCTACCTTCGGGGTAAAATGGTGGTCGAGCAGATGAACCAAGTCGTTGATCCTTACTGATCCCGGGTAGTCGGGGGAGCGAGTCGTCATTATGTAGGAGAGGGGGGTCTTAAGGGCGCCCCCAATGGCGATATGCATAACATCTAATTAATTCCCTTCACAAGTAGGTAAATGTCTTCTTATGTCTGTGTGAGGATTGGTCTAATTAATTCCCTACACAAGTAGGTAAACATCTTCTTATGCCTGTGTTGGGATGGTCTCGTCCATAAATTAAAAACTACATTTATATAGGGTCACTGAATCGCAAATCTGTGTCAGTGGTTCTATAATGTTGGGATATACAGAATCGTGACTTGAAATCCCAGGTAAGTAGTTGTAAGTCAGAACACCTGCTTATTAGGCTGAAAGGGGAATAGACTATTATGAGGCACAACCTTTATAGTCAAGTATATTTCTTATGAATAGATCAATCATCAGTAATGCCAAGTCTTACATTGTTCCCGTTTACACACAACGAAGGACAGTTATACATAGACTGTTTATGTGCGAAAGGATAAAGAAGCGGCTTTATCCCGTGATTTAAAGTTGGCCTGCTGTAATCTCTTCATTACACTGTTACGATCGGGTCTTCAATATCGGATCAATTGCTTACAACACAGACTGTGAGAACATTATTTCTCCACCATTCATACATTTTCACTGTTACCGTCCCCGGTCAATAAGAATACCAGTTCCAGAGGAAAACCGGGGTCACTGAAACACTCAACTAGAGAAGTACACTCAACTATAGAAGACGATATACGCTGAGCTTGATTATGAATTTCTTGCTATCCTGGAATTTCAAAATGCATAATGAAATAATTACAGAGAAGGCTTTGAGCAACAAATATAAAACGGAGGGACTACATTCTGCTCCTCCATGTCAAATAATCCCATATGCGTCTAGACTCCCTCAAATATAGACTACTTGAGTCGATGTATTTAAACTTGATGTTTACTGTTGTCACTCTGCTGGGAGATCAAGCACCACTGGCACGGTGTACCCCTCCTGCCACACTCTCAGAGATTTCCTGGCAACAACTGGTAGGATCACTTCTGTGAACACTCAAGACTCCTTCTAGAGTCAATAGTTTGCAATTTAGAGTTCACTTTGTCATAAGGCTGACATCGTTTATGGTTTGACGTCGTTTCCAGGTAGCCAAACCCTTCACTACGGTTCCAACAAGTGGTCAGAGTCCTCCTGATACACTCAGCCTCCTCTCGGTAACGGCTATATGAAGACTCCTTGGTCTATTTTATATAGGTTTTATCCAGCACGACGCTTAGCTGTTGTCCTGGTTCGATGACGCCTTTTACGTTTTGCTGTGCAGCAAAGTGTTCAAAAGACCCCTTCCGTATCCATAACAGCTGCTAGTGACGAGTTCACATATCCAGTAATCAGTGCTACTGTAAACTTGAGTTTGTAAAATACAATTTGTAATCCTTAAGAATATATTGTGTATACAAAGTAGGACTACACAAGCCACACTTGTTACAAGGTTAAAGAATGATAGTGTTGTTAATCAGACATTGAAGCAAATAACGATAAACGTATCCTGGTTGTCTAAAACTTGAAATATCTTCCCGATCACGGTCTACTGTTAAAACTTAATCAAGTGTGTCACAGTTTAGAGAAATATGAGATTCATACAGTGTCCCGCTGGTTTATGCGCTATGTTGACATAGATAGTCGGGAGATACAATCGGTACCTCTTATCACTTGACTGACGATGTTGTATCAGGCGATCATAACGTGGTAATTGACTGTTCGTCTTGATAATGGTCGCTTCTTGTAGCAGGTTTTCACATTCCTATCAATCAAATTTCAAAAACGTAAACGCAAAAGTTTTCCAGTTTTAGTTTTTTATTCAAAAGAAGTTATTCCCGCAGATGCTTATGCAGATCACAAAAAATAAGTCGATATGAAGAACGAAAAAACATCTGCACTTCTTCCCTGTTCACATTTACTACGACCAAGCTTGTTACAACACCGGTTGGTCTTCAGGTAATTATTCCAACACGACGGAAAAATACATTTCAGATCTAGTTTTCAGTGAACATTGAAAATCATAGATCACAGTTGGTATATGTTGGAGTCAAGTCACAAACTATACAACATGAGAGAGTCCACCTCCCACTTTATAAGGCAGGGCGTGCGTTCACTTATAAATTGTGTTTGTAATGGACTCCCCATCAATCATTTCACCATCGATCCCGTTTCCAATCTGGCCACATGTTCTCTTCACCAAGCCCAAGTACATTTCCTGACTGACTCTGTGTCCGTAAAGATATCATTTGTCATATTTAAATTTTCTCAGTGTCGATAAACCATTAACTTCTTAAACTAAAGTCCTCTAAAATCTGTTAAAAGCCCAGCTTTGTAAACTATGACTGATATATTTGTTTTCGTTGATACCTTTTATCCTCTAAACCAGAGATACAAACGAATTATCGACCAGAGTGTTTGAGAGGAATACCTTCGGACCCCCTGCACCCAGAAAAGGTAGAAGGCCAAGAAATAATCTGTATCGTTTCTTAAAAGCCAACAGAGGTATAGTAGGATAATCCATTAATCCTGATAATCTTATCTGCAGCTGTCAACTCGTCACATGTCAATATCCGTCGGGTCAAACTATCCCCACATATTTTGTTACTGTCCTGGAGGTACTATCATCTTGCATATGCACACGCATACTTTGTTATATTTGAGGTGTACTTAATAAATTATCATAATCGTAACATAAAGCATGCGGAGCTTTCTGACCCGCAATCCAAGTCAAGAGGTTTAGGTCATGCATAACTAAAAATATCAAACGAATTTCGACTTAAGAATCGTGTTTGTCTTCTTACATCGAATCTAGCAACACCTTTCATGAATGTTCAACTTGTCATTGAAATTATTCATTTTTACGAAAACTATTAATAATTGTTGTTGGAACAAAAACGGCTCTTTTAAACATGGCCCATTTGCTGAAGAGAATATTTTAACACAAATAATTTAAAGATGACAATATCACATATAATGGCCATATTGATGGCTAGGAAAGCAATTTTCTTGTTCAAGCATACCTCTGAAACCATCATTATGTTCCTAATAACTTAGAATAGCTTTGTGGCCACCGTGGTTGATCAACACTTTATCAACTTTGACTGAGGGGGTATTCTGTGTCATATAATCTTTGTACAGCTGTAATATAGAAAGTGACAAGCAAACACTGACCAGAAAATCCTGAAATAATGAGGCTTGATTTACTAAATAACCACTGAGTCATGTATACGCCAAATGAAAACTTGAAAAGACAATGGTTTAAATCGATCTTTCGATCCAGTTGTATGTATTGTTGGAATACGTTGAAAAGTTTTTAAATATTTTTTGTGTGGTCACTATTGAAAACGACCAATGAATTTTTAATACACTGTTATATGAACCATTTGAGAGACTTGGTTGGTTTGTAATGACCGACTAACTTAATTTGCGCATAAAATATCATTGACAAGTTATTTAAAGGAGCACAGAGTATTTTGGAGTCAAATATGCCAAACTTCATTAATGGTGTTACTTAATAGACAAGTACTGGTTGTTTCTGAAAATTAACATCTCAATGCTTATAAGTCAGCATAGTGACAATGAACAGGAAAAAGTCAAGATTAATGATCGAAAAACAGGACAATGGCGCGCGTCAATCAGTCAAACGTCATTTTGGAAACTTATTTAAAGAAGGCACAACGTGAAATATAGGTTGGCATTGCTTAGTAGGTTATGCAATTAATATACGTATTAAATGGATGAGGATTTTCGACTTCTTAACATTTTTATAGCCTTTTTAAATGTAGTCGAAAATAAGAATGTCATAATGTTTGCATATAACGGATTAAGATGCAACTCTGGGTAGTGAATTGAACTTAACTTCATGATCAAATGATATTTTAGCTCTATTTAAGCCAAGTACGAAGTTTATGAAACATATTCAGTGACACTTTAAACTTGGTACTTATTTAGATAAAACAATAATTCTTTAAAAAGTGTTAACTACCTTTGATATTCAACATTTCAAAAGACGACTTGGTGAAATCGTAATATGATAATGAAATGGAAAAAATACATGTTGATTATAGGAGTAAACAGATTACATTTCTCAAAGCATAACTGAAATGAAGACACTATTCATCAGGTAGATATCATCAGATTATTTCCGATCGTTCGTCCGATTATCGAGTTGAATCTTCCAAATTGTCTGAATATCTATTGTATATGACACAACAACACGCTAGCTCGCGTGACTTGAGGAGTTTCAGCCTATTGTAACCACTCAACAGTGAAACGTTTTAATAAAGTGCTCAATGTCTCATCCGGTTTCATGATTGGGTGTCTGTATACCATAGATATAGTTTTAAAGATGCACAGATGACCTGGTACACTTTCCAATCTGGTCGATAATCTTGAAATTGCTGCGGGGAGTTAATCAAACGTGCTGACAAGGGGAAACGGGTTGTGGTTAATTCATGCACGTAAAAAGTTACGACCTTTTTCAAGATCATGTTCCATACCATTATGTGTTGATTATATCGTTTGTAAATTACGAATGTCAATTGGCCAATAGCAATGTAACAACTGTTGTTCATTTTCTTTTTTTCAAAAGGGTATATACTATGTCAAGAAAGCAATGATAAAGAATATCAATGGGGAATTATAAAAATATATGAGAGCCCGTTTAAAACAAATGTACCAGTGTATCCCGAAAGTGTATCACTTTTGCTCCCCTACTATCGAATATAATCTAATTAGTAGTGTTACGCTATCAAGGTTTGATAAACGAAAACGATGATGAAGATGTGTCTACACTTTGGAGGTGACCATTGAGTGTTCAAACGACTTAACCCTCGCAAATTGAAGTCCATTCTTTGTTTTTTCTTTGTTGAAATTCAGATAAGTGATCAACAGCGTCTTCAGTCTTTTTTTAAATTTTTACTCAATCAATATAATATAGATAACAGTCCGTAACCTCAAACATAAAAAGACTTAAATTTTGAAACTTTGACCCATTCTGTCTCTATTTATCATGTCAAGGTACAAGGTACATGTATTTGAGGCTGATTATTGTAAACGTGGACAAAAAATTATCCTTCAAAGCAATAGAAGTACGAAATGACATTTTATTAAGGTGCACCAGAAGGGGAACTAATGCAGAGGTATCATACCGCCTAATACAGTGACCGTCGAACTCTATAGTTTTACACGTCAAGATATCATGCATTAATCGGATAATTATTACAACAAAACTACGACTAGGTGTACAAACTAGAAACTTAAAAACACTTAACTGTTAGAAGTGAATCTCATTTATCTAAACTGTAAGGGTTTATTCTGAGACTGAATAAAGGTTTAGACGAATATCAAATTGACAATTGGTGACAAAATCACAGTCAGTCTAGAATTCCATATCATATAGATCATGGTCTTAATGCATACTGGAACTTTAATGTTTGTTTTATTGAAAACCATTGTTTAGATTACTCGGAGTTCATATTTGAGCATTCAATAAACGTCGTTATTACTTTGCACAGTCTCATAAAAGCCACTTATCCTTAATAAAACTTCATTGGCAATAAAACACACATGAGAAAGACATAGCAACGAGCAGTGTGTAAGAACACCTACCTTCACGCAATGTCACCATATAAGACCCTGTTCTTACTCAAAACCAGACAACTTTGGATCCAGTTAGTCCGACTTAAAGACCTTAATGCCCAAGAACTCGGTAATTATTCTGGATGTTACTTCTCCTGTTCCTTTTCAACCATTTCTATATTTCCGGCTCCTGCCATCGGAAGGCATATCCTTTGAAGACACTACTTAATATCACAACACTTTCTGATACATCAAAAGGATTTCTATGCAGTGCATTGTTATATGCACGTCCTGGTGGGATTGTAATGAAATTGATTTATTGATTGGTTTGATATGAATAACGGGTGGTACGGTATTGCCATCGACATTGTGTCAACAATGAAATTAGTAGCTGCCCGGGAGATTAAAATATTGTCATTTAATCTCTCTCAGTTCTATTTGAGATAACAGAATTAGGTTAAGCACGAATCACAACAGCATCATATCCCAAAATACTAGGAACTTGATATAATGATGAGATAATATGTAAATAGACGCGACACCCAGATGTACTTATATCGTTTCTGCAATTAGCACATCATTGTCGTTAGATGTTGGCTTCTAAAACGAAGATCTCATATGAATGTTTCGTTAAAAATGCTTAATATGGTACTCTTGTTAATTTTCTTTTACTTTAACTTTAAACTGCAATATGAATTTTGACGAAGTCGTTTGATAAATGGTTTCTAAGCTTCTAGATCTGAGCATATTTATTGCCAGTCAAGAAGTTGAGGTAATTAGAAATGAGTCGTCGATTGATTAATTTATTACAGTAAATCGTGCCTCTGCTGAATTTAAAAATGTATATAGATCAATATCACACTGTCCCCCTTCTCGATAGCCAAGTTTTCAGATTGAAATCGATCCTGTTCCGAAGAATTCAAGTTTAAAATATTGCCTTATACGGAACACTTGTTGTGTCGTTTACTCTGTACAAGGGGACGGGATAGCGCAGTGGTTAACGCGTCCGTGGTTTCATTGTTCGCTATTTCCAGCCGATGCCAGCCACAATGGTGTTGCGGGTTTCTCCCTGCAATAATACTAGCAGCCGCGATGTAAGTGATATACTATTGAAAGCGGTGTTAAACCCCAAATCAAACCACCTCACCTCTGTACATGTGTGAAGATGAAACTACCGTACGACTTTGTAACCTGTTAGTAGGATTGCAAACAGTTGTACAAGATCGCTAAGAATATCACATATGTATGAACGTAAAAATGTTAGGTATAACACGTATACGAATATATGCTTAAAGGAATTATATATTTAGATTTATAGTCATTAATACTAATATAGGTATGTACTGAAAATGTAAGCGTCGAAGAAAAATCTTCCTGTGAAAGAAACTTTCCTCGAGGTCGAAATTGTTTTACAGTGTCTCAGAACATTTTATGAAAAGCAAACTTCTTTCATGAACGACTACATATTTACATAAAGATAATAAACACTCTAAATGTTTAAATACGATAACGTGTTAAATATTATGCTACACGTATAGATATAAGTCTTACATATGAACACACCTACCTTGTGTCTCGACCAGACTAGCACTAATATCACGTGTTCTATACACGACTGACTCCCTGTATGAGTTTAATGCTCACATAAATCTGTACTGGGTATTGTTAGAAACAATGAGACACGAGCGAGAGACAAACAGGTGGGCCAAGTGAGACAATACACTGCACTGTCTCAACCCTCTTGACTCCACAAGGGGTCGGGCTTAGTATCTCTTTACTTATATAAGGTATTAGTAGAGTTTGCTAGTCTTAAATCCTCATTTGGTTGACGGGTTACCTGTCTGTGTTTTATACATGCGAAAAATTTATGGTTTGGGATCATATACTTTTTGTGCTATTTAAAGCGACAGAAGTTTTATAAATATTAATTTTCTTCAAATTTTCACTAGTAGATATTACCCGATCATTGGTAGTCGTAGAAGAAGTCATCAAAGATCAATCGAAAACAGTTGGCGGCCATTTTAGTGTGAATTCCATTTATGTATCTTTGAATAGCACTTGAGATAGGTAATCGGGTTTGCGTAGCTAAACGAGCAAGTTGAGTTCGTTTAAGAGCTGCAACCTTTGATTAAAAGGTACAGTCTTGCAGTTTGTAACTTATATTTTCGTTACCTAAATAATCGTGCTGCTGTCCCTTTGATATACTCTCTAGGTACACCATTTTGTTCGAATATTGGCTCCCAGGAGTTAGAGTAATCAGCGGTGAAAACGCTAAATATTTTTTAACAAAACTCAAAGTAGAGTACTGTTGTGGATATCCTTCTTTAAATGCACATGTATCAACATTCATTTTGAGAAAGCAATGATTTTCAGTTAGAATGATCCAGAGAGTTCAAATTAGCACTTCTTCATTTCAGCATACAGGGGAGGGGGTTTGGGCACAGGCTCTCGGATCATTAAAAAAATTTATAAATAATTTCTTTTAAATTATTTTTTTTTAGAACACCCCCTGAATAGAATTGTACCTCTGTTAATAATTTAGTACATGGAAAGGTCAGACACTCCATTCGTCCCCACCCACTTTCTTGACCGAATGCTACAATAAATACGCACGCAATCAATATAAAACATATGCAGACATGTTCTCAAATGATTTGCCTTTCTACTCCAACTCACTTAAACAAATAACTCTTTAGGATTATTTAATGAGGACGGCCGAAAGACGATTTCCACACCTAACTTAATGCTGATGGGACAAATGGCCGCCCGTCACCTTGATCCTACGGGGGTGTGGCCGCAGCGAGAGATCTCATTGGTTGCAAGACGGAGAATTAGTGTTACCTGTTCCTAAATTTGCGTCAAACCAATGAGACGAAATAATTTGGTTAAATTACCGGGGAAAACCCTAAACGTACATGTCACTTAAGAAATTATAACCTTAACTTTACTTGACATCATTCTCAAGACAGACTTTCTTACCTATCAATAACACCATGATTCATAATGTGTAACTTTGTCAAGGTCATGTAGATTTACTTTAACTTGCAATGCAATAGCTATAAAGCAATGACTAACAACGTACCTGCCTTTACGGCTCAATGATAACAGCAACACCGAACTTAACATTATGAATTATTGTATTAAAACACTTTGTAAGAGTGACATATTTTAAGTTTTCTTAATATAATATATATCTAGACATACAAGTTTATGTACTAAGCAATAATTATTATTTAGCAACAAAAATAATCATTCGTCTCCTCCGGCCTATTACCAACAGACGCCCTGCGCCCCAGGGTAGTCTGACAAACACGTGAAGGATCCGCAGCATTCGTCGTCATGGTAACACTTGTGGTTTATATTCTTACACGTGGACCGCGACTTCTGTTGATGGGGAGACAACCTGGTGAGTCTATAAGTGAATTATTGAAAGTCATTATAGATACGAGAAACATACTGACAATAGTTATACAAATAGTGGAATTTCCTTCATCGAAAACTGTAGACAAAGTAGAACCTATCACTCATCGTTCATCACATAAATTTAAAAAATGAAATTTTAAATAGTTTAAGTGTTTTAATCATTTTGTAATTTCCCATTTTGCAGAAATTCTGCAAATGACGGTTATGCGTTCATTTTAAACTGTCTGCTGTCCTAAGGCAGATATGTCCAAGGAGTTCTCCCATACGAGAGAAGTCAGGCTCGAATGTTTATAAATTTGATGATAATTTCATATTTACAGTTAATGTTAAAGCGAGACGAGGCATCAACCCTGGCTTTCTGAAATGCTCGGCTACTTAGCCCGGGTCGATTAGTCTCATTTCGCGATCGATTGTGGACGTAGTCTCGCTTTAAGGCTAATGCTAATTAATTTTACTTACAGACATGAGCTTGTCAAGATAATTGTTATGAAAATGGTTAGAGCTTACTGTTGTAATGACCTTTGCAATATCTGTTGTGTGAGAAAACGTTCTGTTCTCCGGTTTCTGTCAATAGCTGAAGAACATAAATGTAACGGGCGATGTACATTTAGGCGGAATATTATGTTGAGCCATTTGCATAACAATTATACACAGACATGCACATATGTTTCTTTCAATGATATGCACATATAGTGTGTGCACGATTTGATTATTGTCTCGGCCAATAACTTTTTTCGTTCAATTAGAGAATAATAAAGATATACTGTTATCATGTATAACACTGAAAGTGTACAAGATGAAAAAAGATGTGAATAGTTTGATTCTCTCTAAATGGAAATACTATTACACGTGATTAACATTTATAAAATATTTGCTCTCAAAGTGAGCGAAACGTTAACACAAACAAGCATTCCTGTTCACAGCTTTACAGTCACATTTGTCGTGTTTAAAACTTTATTTTGTCGGAAACATTTACAACATATCTTTTAAATCACGATAACACTTCATAATATTCAAATGTCAAATAAAAGCGAATTTGATCAATCAACGTTTTGATAGAAGTTGACTGTATAAGAGTAATGTTTTCAACAAAAGATGAATGCAATAATCCATTTAAACTTTTAAGCAAATTTCAAAGCAACGTCTTAATCAATATGCAAGTGTTCATGCAATCAACGACCTACCTGAACTTGCAACAGAAGCAGTGATGATTACAAAACACAAGAGGACAGCTAACCTCGCCATGATGGTTTGATACCGAATAGGAAGCTGCAAGTCCTCCAGCGACCCGGTGACAGGACGGTGAATGGGGCTAACAACAGGATATGTAGGCGAAGAGATCAGCGTGATTTCCTGTGGACCTAATCTGTATATACACTTAATTAGGAGTAATTTTAAAATGCCATGATATAACCTATATCAGTTCGATATGCAATCGGTCCGAGGTCGTATATATTCTGTGCCACTGCCTGCCCTTGTTAAATGTAAGACATACATCTTTACACCTGTATGTTGATATACATGTTATGCAATGTTAAACACGTTGAAAAAAATCAACAAAATGAAACCTGTTTTGGACAAATGTACTGAAATACACCATTAGTTAAAGCGATGTGATAATTTGAAACTGAGCTTGTAAATAACACCAGGATATTATTAAACAAATAAATGCTTATAAATAAAAGGATTCGAAGAAACAGAGCTAGCTTTTAAAACCATCAATAAAACAGTAGTATGGAGAGTGCATAATCAACTAAAATCGAGCTTGGAGGAATTGTTATTTAAGGGAAGAATCCTAAAGATGTAAAATTAATTGTAAAATGGTACCTAGGACATACGATCATGTGGTTTTGTAGCCAGCTGTTAAATGTATGCTGTACAAGTTGGTTTAACATCTACATATCTTAATAGTTTCCAAAAGATAAGAAGCTGTGAACTTTCTATTGGAAACTGTAAAGGCGACGCGAATGCAAAACCCTGGAATAGTTATTATTCAAAGTCACAATGTCAATTTTATATACCAGCTGTTTCTAATATAGTACATATTTTGAATGTTAGTCCTAAGTGTTTCATGAGTGCTTATTTAACTTTCATTACGGCAGTAGGTAACACTTAGTTATCCTCGGCCACGCCCGACTGATTTGTCTAGCATTGGAACGTCTCGTTACGGCACGTTTAAGTTTTGGGAGTAAACTTCCTGACTTCAGTATAAAACTCCTGAATCGGATAAACTTCAGTAATTTTTAGGTGAATGTACAACGTGAATTAACACATCTGTTCAGTACAGATGTTGTATCACCACACACTGAAATAATTATTCTGAAATTTCTTAACAGGGTGAGAAAGGTCACCTTGTTCATTACATAATGTAAGATATTATGAGAACACTGTACAATACAATATCATAAATATGCTACTTAACAATTAAGGACCTCAGTGCATATGTAAAAGGTTTTGTCCTACGAATGTCAAATTAATAAACGTCATTAACACTTCATATCAATTGCACATAATATAGTTTAATTGTAGGTATAGCTGTAGGGGGTAAATCAACATAGTTTCGAAATAAAGACTGACTCACGCAACATTTGGTATATGTTCTTGTAGACGTTATATAACGTGGTTTATTTCCTCAAGAAGCTAACAACCGGTGACGATGAAAGGGCTTGTCATATTTCTGTGTCTCTTTATTGTCAGTACTCGATGTGCTGAGGAGCGGGAGGCAGGTAATTATATGCATTTGCTTATTGTTCATTTAATATTCTAGATTCACAGAACTTTCTGATTGATTTAATGGGAGCATCTACAACAAATATCAGCGAATATGAAAACATTAGTAAACATTATGATAACATTTACAAGAGTATTAACAAAGACACATAAGTACAATACGGTAAGGAAGGTTTTTTACATTCTAATAAGTAAAAAATTGAAATGGGAGGAATCATGTTCTCTTTTGTATCATACACTCGGCAATTATTAAGATCCTTTATTCTAGATATATTTTTTTCAGAACATCACGCCGATAACATGTAAGTTATTCACCATACATCCACTCATCTCTATCATAGCAGACTTGATTTTTTTAAATTTATCATTTGAGATAATTGATTTAAATAAAATCAATATTATGATCCTTAACGTAATTATTTAAACTTTATTGTGCAGAATGAAGTGTTTTAAATCGTTCTTAAAGATCTACATGTTCCGTTTCCTATCATTCTTTTTCTTATCATGCTTATTCCTTTAATCTTTTCATTTCAGCGGTTGTTTCATTGTCGCTCAATATAGCAGATCACAATTATAATTAATCAATTTTATTTCAGCAGTGTTATTAATAAATCTCACAACCAATTTTTAACAGTATCTCTGAAGAAATCTGAAAAGCAAGGTTCCTTGATGACATTTGTTCTATATTGTTGACAACAGCTTTCTGTCATTTAACAATTATGCAGTCAATAATAACAAACATTGCTTCTCTTGAATAGTCCATGTATCAGTGCCTTTCTAAGCCTTAACGAAATACGTGCCTGTACAGGAGGGCTGAGCGAGCAGCATGCGGGAAGTACGGGGACAGCTGCGTGTACGATGAAGACTGTTGTGAGCAGCACGGGTACGAGTGCGACTACTCCAAGGGCGAGGGGCGCTGTCAGAGCTACAAGAAATAGGTCCTGACTCTGGAAGAACTAAAAACTTTATAAGGATTTACGTACACTTGATAATGTATGAGATATGTCAATTTCTTATACAATGAGTATGTACAAAAATGAGTGTTTAATTCGAAAGTATTAAATCATGCAACTATTTCAGGTTTATGGTTTTCTGTAATAAACATATTATGTCATAAAGAAATGTGTCTAAAACATATTAAGGGCAGTAGCACTTTATGTACATAGTGAACCTATTAAAAATTAGTTTACATGCAGTTTAAATGTATTTTGATTTATCGTCAGAGGTCAAAACATCTTATTACTCAACCCGATCTACCGCAGATATAAAGAAAATAAGAATGTTTTTAGCAAAAACTGCTTCTTTGATTAAATGTTTTTCATGTAATTGGAAACTTTTATTTTCGTTTTTGTTTAGATCACTTCATTTATGTAACAACGTGTTATTACCACTTTAAACATTAAAGTACACCTTACACAATATGTTGCACGGTGACTTAGCTACAGTTTAGTCTATACACAAGATTGATGGACTCACCACAAGTACGATGCAAAATACGTAGATCGTACAGACTGTAGATAATATACATTTTAATGGAATACCTTAGAGAGCACTTAAGCGAAAAGTCAAACTCAACTGTCATAGAACCAGAATTTACACAACCCCTTAAGACATTCATCGATCGAGTTCTTGATTAAATCAACTACAGTAAGATACAAGTGGCTGTGTTCGAGATAAAACAAATGACAGAACTTTGTAATGAATACTAAAATATAACAAGTACCTCGTAGCAATTACGTCGCTGCTTTGTATCCTTTCAAGCACAGTCAATACTTTTATGAGCTAGGGCTTAATTGGAGAAAGGAAGAATTACCATATAAATGTGGTATCCGTTTACTTGCTGATGCCGGTCATAACATTTGACCTCTACTGTCAATAACAAAATGAAAGATACAGAAAAGATTGTTTTCGGGGGAATTTATGGAAATGAAAAGAGAAGACGGCACAGTTACTGGAGGATTTCGAGGAAACAAGACCAGTGTAGCGAGTGGAGATGAAGACTATAGTGGTAACCATCATTGGACTCTCTGTCCTCGGCTTCGTCCCGGCTCAGGATACCAGTGGTGAGTAACAGCTCTCCTGCACGTGATGCACATCTCCACCCGCATGCCTTTGAATTGCACCAGTCCCTATCACTGGCTAATTCAAACCTTGCTGCCAACCTGTCGAATTTCGTGTTATGCGTGTAGTGCCCTCTTCGGCGAAAAGTTGCATTTCATATATGATTTCTCATTGGACTATCGCGATCCGTAGCAACAGCCTTTGCGACAAGCATAGAAAGGTACGGGAAATGCGGCATGGCCTGTCTTTGTAAGTCATTGGGGCTGGCGTTAAAATAGGCCATGCGTGGGAAGATGATGTTGTATCTATCGCTGTGATGAATTGTGGCAAATGGATTTTATACTGATACTGATTAGGATTTATTTGTATTTTTTTGTTTCAAGATTAATGTTGTATGGCCTCATTATCTTCGGTCTTCATACGTATGTAGGGGCCTAATGTTGAAACTTTGTTATTGACATAAACTGTGTGAACTGATTCTATTAAGGAAATATTGTACATTAAAATTATCTGACGTTGTAGCTTTCTTGATTAGCGTTCGTTTCATGCAATGTATTATTTATGTTTGTCAAGGTAAAAAACCGACAGGGCATCTTGATCAGATTCATGCACATATAAGGAAGACAAGGATATTTATGGATTATCAACTCTTTATTGTATTGATAGCGTATAGGTTCTTATACCGCTTTCTAGTCATCCCATCAGTTTAGAACCACCTAATCCGCCACTTGACAAACTCTGTCTTCACTCTTTGCTTCCTAATCAGCCTCAGCCCTACTAATTCCCCTCTAATGAATATGTAATCATAGACATCTTTTCATGTTATTTTACTTTTATGTATTATCCTTTCAAGTCATTGTTACCTTATTCTGTCATTTATGTTACCTTGTTGTTCTACCCGTGTGTAATTTGCTTTCCAATGCTGTACATGTATCTCAGCATGTTCCCAATTGCTTGAAAACGGTATAAGAACCTATACTTTAACGTCGGTTTAAGAACGGTATAAGATCCTATATCGAATTGTAGCTATCAGTACAATAAAGAAATTAATAATTCATAATTTCATTGTCTTCCTTAACTGATAACTTTTAGAACGCCATTCAAAAGGTTAGTGTACATATGTTGTTAAGTTGACAGAAAATTCTTAAATCGTGCTTAAATCTTATTTTGTTTGTTGTGAAAAAGTTGTTATACTAAAATTATGGTGCGTATAAGTTTGTTTGTAGACAAACTGTAAATGTTAAGGTCAGTCGATTTAATCGGGTGAATAGTTTCTGAAGAAATGCCTTCTCACATGAACAACGTAGTTCAGAATGTGTTGTTCCTAATCTTACATACAATGTTCTATAGGACATTTTGAACTAAAATTATTTGTAAATAGTTATTTGTTTTAAGTTTGGCAATGTCGGAGTGTAACTCATTCTACAAAGGAGACTTAATGGTGATGGTGATGCTGACGACGATGACGCTTCAAGCTTTAGAGTTTAGATTAGTTCTTAGAAAGATTTTTAATGTACATGCATGTAAGTGAACGCCAAATGAAACACCAAATCTTCAATTTCTTAATTACCATCGGAAATGGTTGTTAAAATGGAAGGCTGCAACAGTCCAATTGTAAATTTCTTTAAATGTTTCAAGTTGACCCTAACCACAATAAGTGTAAGAAAACTGTTGATTAAATAATACATCATGTTTCCTATACCATCTTGATTCACATATATTATGGTGTACAGTATACATAAAAGACAATGTATATTCTTACAACTACATAGGTTTCCAAGAAAACTTGAATAATAGATAATGATTAAACAATATTATCTTAAAACCGTGGAAGGAAAATTATTAGATTAGTTTGAAGAAATTGCGTCGGTTAATATCGATCAGAAATTGAGTCGTTTATCAAAAGGTCGGCTTATCATTTAATGATTTCTGTATTCTTTTTCATTTATGATAACAGTCTGTCCTTATTGTTGTCAGTTGTACTTGTTATGGTTGTATATATTTTTGTTTTGATGCCTAAATGTAATCTCGTTTATTTGCAGGAAAAGCAAGTGAATCTCGTGATGCTTTATTCACGTGAGTAACTCTCTACAGTTCCTCAATATTTGTAAGACTGTCAATCAAAAACTGATGAATGGTATAAATATTAACAATATTGGGGAACGTATTGACCCCTACAATGTCCCTAATTTACCTGAAACAACTTCAATGAGTGCTATGAAGTTAAGAACTCTCATTTTAGTTTTCTCCGCTGTTTGAATAATGCGTTTCAAGTTTACTTTACTGTAGAGCCTCAGTTGTTTTGAACTTACAATTCTAGATTAATCAGAGAAGATGTTTATGTCTTAGTCGAAATGAATACATTTTAAACTTCATTGTTTTAATAAAGTTTTAGCTTATATATATAATATATATATATTTATAGCCATTGTTTATTTCTTTTTCATTTCTTTAAAACCAGATTATAAATCCCCCATTTCTCTTACAGAGTTCTTTATTTCGATAACTTGAAACAAAGAAATTAATTGTCTCTGTCCGTAACATGGATATCGTCATTTGCATTTTCGAACCAATAACAAATGTTATGAGATACAAATCTGAAAAGAATCATCTGGATTTCATCGTAATCTCCTAATGATTGAACTACTTTCTGTTTGTGTGTTTTATACATATGTGTACATATGATTGATATGAAGACAACATAGTACATGTGTAGCAATCAAACTCTAAATAGAAGAAAAGTGCCCTCATTTAAAATTGTCAAGCAAAATAAATATGTATTATTTCCCCTTAACCTTAGAGGGTATCTTTACTAATTCAACGTACAGTGACAATGTCTTCAAACATTTGTATTTTAGATTATACTTTCGGTGTTCTTTATTGAATTCTTGAACCATTGTAAAATATTTCAAATTGTTTTTGCTACTTTTGGTCAACGTACAATCGCAATTTGTCTAATGATCATATTATCACTTTATTATCCAATCATAAGAAGAATATTCAATAAAACCGCAATTTTCAATGGTACGCCATCTTACAGCATTTTGACCTTCAATGTTACTTTTCATTTTACAGGGCCCGATCGGTTCGAGCCAAACTATTCCCGTTCCGTGGATTTTGCGGCAGGTATGGAGACCCTTGCGGGATTCTGATACCGTGCTGTGAGCGCGAGGGATTTGACTGCGACTACTCGGGGGGATTTCACATTGGTAAATGTCTCAAGGATTGGAAGAAGAAATAAAAACTTTGTGCTGCCATTCTACGCGGAAAAAACAGACTCTTAGATTCTTAGAAAATAGACTGTAATTATGTGTTTTCTCGATTCAATTATGGGTTCTGTAGCATTTGCTCATGTAGCTAGGAAATGATTTTGTTGAAGATAAAACTTATACGTTATTTAACTATTTCGAAATACATGGTATTGTCAAAGCCTTGTGGTCGTATCGGTAGGTTGTTGGAACAATCAGTGCTAGCAGTGTTTCCTTTCTCTAAAGGTTTGAGTTCGAATCCAACCGAAAAAGTACAGTCATTTTTGTTTAATTGCAGAAAGTACGATCAAAAGTATATACAATGTTACCTTAGTATTTTTATCGTCATATTCAAACATCCACGCTGAGTTGATTGCCAGTGATGTCCTTGAAAGACTTGTTTTGAAGACATGAGATATGCATGTTTGGTGGATATCTTCCTCATAACTGTCCTCCCAATGGATGTTACCACTTTATTGATATTGTTACACAAACTGTAGAAAAATACTCGCCTGGGCTCTTGAAGGATGCTATACTCTGTTAGCATTTCAGGAGTGACCAATGTCAATCGCTACACAATTGTTCCAACCGACCTTTGCGTGTTATTTCCGCATATTATTTTATTTACAGATTAAAGCATTTGTGTCATATTTCGTTTTCAGCAAGTGTCCCATTGAGTCAATTTTAAGATGCTATGGAACCGTAACATATGATTTTAACTGTCCCGCCACTCGACGTTAACACTAAAATGGCGATGTTTAGCCTGATCATAAATACAAAAACTAAATATTAAAAACAGCAACGGATTGAAACGCAAAGAAACGTATCCGCTGACATAACCCTTCGTAGTGCAGTTTTGAAAATGTTTACATGTGTATAATTTCCTTTGTTCGTCAGTTCACTTCACTTTGACTATACTTTGTTACTATATTTTAATCCAATAGGGTAACATTAGATACCTATTTATAAATTTACATTATCAAATAACAATATTAAATAGAAAAACTGCCTAGCTATCTATATGAACATCACTTTATATTAACGTTTACATTTATGAAAAAAAGACTGATAAATTATTGCTTAAGACCATATACTCTTTAATATTAAAACAGATTAATTTTGATCTACATATGAAAGTGTGAATTGAAATTTGTGTCGAACACTCATTCAATGATGTCTGAGTCACATATGCACACCATGGAACGTACGTGCTTCAAACAATTTCACATAAGGTTTCTCATTTTAACCCTTTTGAAACGTGTCTGTAAGAAGATTGCAACACGTCTGACCTTACATTTAGTCGAAATGTTGATTCCCACACGTCTAGCGCGACATTTGACCACTGAACAATTGCCTAGAGGAATTGGAATGTTGCAAAGAGGGGCGACAAAATATATTAAAACTTACAATAGGTGAAAGACTAGGTGTAAGCTACAGTGTCATGAATAAGGCTTGAACTTGTTTCCAATCTAATTGTACTGTGTCATACAATATGCTTGACAACACAACATGACCATTTTCTTCTACTGCAAGCTATGCGGCACAGCACCAAAAATGCCACCCAGCTGAGATTTCCGTATCACGTGTGCGGTCAACGTTTCCACACAAATTGAGAACTCATGAGAACGGTTTGTCTGCAAGACGACCATGTGTTCGAATCCCTTTAACTCTCGCTCACCGTGGTTCACGTTGAGAGTGAGCTTATGAGCATGTTGATTGGACTGCTCATGACTGGAGGCCTTTGTTATTCACGGATGAGTCTTAACTCTGTCTCGACATTACTGATTGACAGGAGAAGACAGGGGCAACGTCTGGCAAATTATAAAATTGCTGAAAACGACTATTATTCTGAAGGATGTTTAGTTTTGGTATGGGATGGAATCAGCTGGGAAGGAATATTACATATTCTTCAGAATGGCAGCATGACTGGTATTCGTTGCAGGGATGACATCTCGAAATTTCTACGTAACATTTTACGATGGAGCTATCGAGGATACCTTCAACCCTATTGACGAATGCCCGTCCTCACCGAGAAAGGGTGGTGGAACAGTACGTGGTTGAGCCGATGGAAAGGCTGGCTTGTTCACCGGATCCAATAGAACATGTATGAAAACTTCTCTGAGAACATAGCAAGACCGTGTGGTACAATGAAGCACCTTACAGGAACTTCGGAGAACACTCGTGGGGGAATTGAAAAGTCCCAGCAGCAAATTCAGCGCCTCATTTGAGGTTCACATACACTTTATTAACTCGAAAATCTGCTTTTACATCATTCTCTCCCAACAGAGGTAGCTCCGTCATAAATTCCTACACAACCTCTGTCTTAATAGGAAGATTTCTCGGGCACGAAATGTAGAACGCTGATTGGATGCAATCAAAGTTAGTTGTGCAATCAGCGACGCCGTTTCAAACTCTATCATTCAAATCGCCTAAGTTATTTCTGTTAGCTTTCCGAAAGCTAAACTTTATTCAAATATGCACCTTACACTTTGAGTCGTCTTTAAAGAACACATACGCCCCATTTTGCGACTTCATCATTGCATAGGCCTATGTGACAACAACTGTTATTCAATCATTCAATGTTTTCATTGGCTTAAATAATGCCAGGTAGTTTAAGTAGCAATTTTGCCCTGGTAGGGGGAACTGCCGGAAGCCCGAGAAACCTTCGTATTAAGACGGAGGTTTGTTAGGAATTTATGACGGGGCTACCGTTGTTGGGAGAGAATGCTTTTACATTTGTTCTTCAATGGTTTATTCAGGTTTAAGACAGCGAACTTTCTCTGAATAGTGTAATTAATCTTTAATCAGATGTGTTAGATGTTCAAATGAGTCCTGGTCCAAAATGAACAGGTTCTGTACATTACGAACGATAATATAAAGAATACATTGTATGGTCGTTAGCAAAATTCAAACTATATACAAAAACTGTAGTCTTTGACTCAATGAGACGTATTAAGGGATATTTGTGTAAGCGACCGTAGGATGTAATCACCATACCATTAGTGCTGTTAGATTCATAATACGATGTTTAAACTTAACAATGAGGTACAATTAGTGTTGTGGAAATGTCATAGTTATTAAAGGCCGGAAAGAGTGCTTACGGTGTACCATTTTCACTTTCCAATAGTCGCCACCCCGTCATGTTTCAATGATTAACATGGCAATTTCAGTAATTGTAATTTACATTCGTTTCCTTTAAGTACGATTTGGTATATGTAACAAACTCACTTAAAATACAGCGTGTGTTGATATTCAAGCCAATACAAGCATTGCCATGGCTGAACGGATATAGAGATTCCTGACTGAAAAATTCTCATTTGAAGTTTTACAAAACGATTGTGATGGTTATATTTTTTCCAGCGAAAGCGAGTTAAATACACAGAGGTTTGTAAAACTGAATCCTCAGATTCTAATAACTAGAATTCCTTTCAATCAAAATCGTATAAGAATAGTCAGCTAACGTTCAACACTCTTAAACTTTCGACAGTGAACGTTTCATGAGGTCAAAGATGACGTAGTATATGAAGTCGTGATATACGGTACCTGCTAGGCAAAGTAATATGTACATATCTGCACACACGACAATGGTTAGGTATTTTATAAGGCAGCATGCCATCATATTTTCATTGATGGGAGGATGTGAATTAAGCCTTTTAACACTTTCGTTTAATTTCAGTACGTTTAATCGAACATGAAAAACACTTAAAGATAATAAGATGTATGTAGACGTATCATGGAAAGACATACCTAACCAACATCACAACATTCAAACAACAGATTAGAAATGTTTTTACTTGTCCAGCATTATCCAACGAAATCAAGTAAACATTGTTGAGGGTTCTTTTCACATGTTGACAGTGTGCAATATATGTATGTTTAAAATAGAACCTAATAAATATACCAAAACATATGCATAAGCGATGTCCGTTTCGAACATATAACTACTGCTTATAAGTTGAGTAAATGGTCTGAATTATTTTTACGTATAATTGAAGCCAAAACAGGTATATATGGATATTATTTATTGTGAACAAAATCTAAATGATATTTCGAGTTAGAGACTCTATGCGCAGACACCGCTGAAGCTGTAACCCTCCCTGTGGCAGACGTAATCGCCGCAGCAGTGCTTGAAAGGGTGGCATGCTGCATTGACAGGTGCGCAGTCGAAAGCCGATCGCCGCGCAGTGTCGCTCTCGTGTTCATCCTGTCCACCAATGGCTGCGTTGATCCTGCAGACAAAATCAAATGGGTAGTGTCTTATATCGCGGTAATTTTTTGTGGAACCGAAAGTCCAGAGGTTGATGTTGTCTATGAGCCTATTTACATTTCATGTATACATGATAAGTTTACAATCCACCTGATGTTGGTGAAGATAATGATATTTACTCTTTGACAACATCGTCCACCTGTTGCTGTATATCCTGTGCGCCTCGTCTCTGCTTAAGGTTGTTCCTGTTGAATGGGAATCCTCCAAACAGTGCCTCCCCTGCAGATAATAGACTTATTACAGTTAAGATATATTCTCCTGGTATATCCCGATAACAGAAAGAAGGACAAGTCGATCTTACAGGCAAGAAGACCAATTGCAAACTAGCTGCAATGATCTGTCATTACCTCGTGATGTGTGATACAGCTAGTTAAAATGAGATTGTACCAAGGTATGCGTCCTCTTAACTTGAGATCTTTAATTTCCAATTTCAAAGTGCTTAGATTCTCAAGACATTTTAATCTAACCAATTTTGTACTAATCTTTATTGATATATTTCGGACAAATAATTCTTATTTGATAAATGAGAATATGAAACTCGGGAATATGGTAAAGACATCAATGGGGCAAGAAAGTGAAAAAATACCGTTTTTGTACAACTACGGATAAATCAACCACCTTTTATTTTGCACTGTCTATTGAATGTTCAACTATCAATGCACAGTTCCATATGTTGTCCGCGATTTTTAACAATTTGTCGTGCGTAAAGCGATAAGAAAAAATGCCTTGGCATAGAAAGGCTTTCCCCACTCATGGCGATACTGTGTGACTAAACTTCTAAGCTTTTCTTAGCGCTTTTCTTTCTAAAATTCATCAAATAATTCGGTTAATATCTGTTTGATTGTGATACAATCATGCATTGATATTATACATGTGTGTGACATAGTAATGTTTCTAGAATTTCGTTTTCTTAAAAATAATTTACGGGAACCTTCCCTTAAATATGTACTACTGTTTTACGTATTATCAAATTATAATAAAAGAACTTGAAAGGGCAAAGCCAACATTTTGTAATCAATACATGGTAAGTGTGAAAACATATGATTTGCACACAGGAACAATGATTCGGCGTTATTCTAGTTATTGATTGGTGACATAACCAGTTTTCATGACAGTGTAACTAACGTTTTTGGTTTATAGGACCGTTGTTGAAGTTACATTAAAACCGATTGTCATATTTAAGAATTTCGGGATGCAAACCGACACAAAGTTCTGAAGCTATACAGCACATATGGTAGTTTGGCACGTATCAACGCTAGATGCAAATTTATGAAAGACGTGATGTCACTTAAAGGACTCCGCTAGCACCAAGCTGTATCAACTTATAAAACTCAATGAGACCTAGTGATAAGATTATACGTACCAAAACTGGGCACCCCTCTTCGCTTCTTCGCCTCAGTTTGTGCTGCATCTGCTGCAGCTCCTATCCTGCAAACATCAACAATCATAAAGTAGTCACGTGTATGCTACCGTTAAACCTCAGACTTTGTAACACTGTACCACGTTTTCGGGTGTCAAAGTTCTTGAAATTGGACCTTTTTCATAATATTGTACATGCAAAACATATTTTCTTTTGGATAAAATAACTTTTAACTAAACCAATCAGGTGTAGACATAAAACAAGTTGTCTCGTTTATAGAGAAAATTTCGTAATCTAATTAATAGTGAACGCCTTGAAAAAATCGAGTCGCGTAGCTTCAAGCCGAACTTTGTACCTTCCTTCTTGAAATTTTCATTTTAAAGGTTTTTTTTCAATTGATGATTCTCGATCAATTGACTAAAAATACGTTATGACAGTGTCGTTGCGGTAGGAATATTTTATATATACCAAATATCTGCAGCAGGTATAGACAGCTATGCTGGTTATGTGGTTGTGGTATAAATCATAAGCCGTTGCTGCCACTATTCTATATTAGAAATTTCATATGATATCAAAGACTGAATATGTGAGCATATTTATAATACCACCCCGGTACCCATGAATAAGGGTAGCACAAAGACATTTACAAAAGAATTTTGTTCTCTTACTCGTTGACGATGGAGTCCAATTTTTCGTTCAGCGATTTTTCGGCGTCCCTTTTCCTGCTCTCAACTGCCATACGAAATGCCCCGGGGCTGAATATACTCTCCACTGAAGTAGAAGGTAGATAAAGCTTAATGAAAACTTTCTTCACATCATTTGATATAGTCACGTGGCGTATAAGTGTTCGCATCAAGGCACCTCTTTTCAAATTTAACGATGTCATTGAATCATTATCCTACTATAGATACCTAATGAAATTTATCACGCAATAACAGATTTCGACTACCTTATAATCGCTGTTCAAACTTCCAAATAAAAATTGTGATTCAGTGATGTAAAATTTGTAAAATATGCGTTCTGTAATGAGCTGACAATGAGTAAAGTTTTGAATATACATAAATCTTTTACCTTTCAAAACAGGAGAAAAATGTATGATTATCTGTAAATATGTTTTCTCCTCCAAGTTGTGTGCAAATATAGAACAATGCCGACATCGTGGTTCATGAGGATAAGAGGCAACGTTTCATTAATTTATTCAGTCTTTTCAACTTTATTCTGCATTCGAAATGTCTGCAAATATTTAGAAACAATTCATATTGTAACTGTCTTAAAAGTGTAATAATGAAAAGCTGCTATTGAGTTTACACATCTTAAAGGACAGAAGCGTACAGAGGGTGTATAGGTCAATGTAATGTAAACTATACATACTGACTGATGGGACATCTCTCTTCTTCGCTTCCTGATGGGCATGTGATACAACGGCAGCCAGTCTACATACAAACAACACGATGCTTAAAGATGGAATACTTATTTAACATTTAATCAGCTAGTGACAAATTATGCTTAAATTGAATAAACCTACTGTTATGGGTTAACATTTGAAATACATAAAATTATTTAAAACAGAATATAACATTATTGAGACGCCAGAATCATTTCAAAAATCAAACGACATTCTGAATTTAAGCATTTAAGTCCATAACATAGCAAATGTACGTGATATACAGTGCGCAAAGCAAACTCTTCAAGAAGACGCACGCTATCAAATCTAAATAAAGAGATCAACAGTAAATAAATTTTATTTTAACAACGCGTTACTAATTTTCCATGATCGTTGTCTACAAGCGTTTTCGTATGGACTTCAGTCCTAGAGTTGAGCAAGTGTCTCTACAACAATCACGTATGGCTGATTCTTTACTCTTCGCGTTAAATGTGTAGAGCATCGGGACATGCAGCCCTAGATGGCCGAGGATGTTCCGGCAATGACAACTTTATTCCAAGACAACATACGGAGTATACTATCCTACCTGTCCACCATCTTGCTGACTTCTCGTCTCGTAATCTCCTCTGACGCTCTGGCGCGCCTCTCCGTGTCATCCATAGACCGCTTCACTTGCGCTCCGAATATTGAAAAGGCTAAAATTAGATATGACAAATCAACTTATTTTAAGATAAAGTCTAAAAGACTGAAAACTGAAATTATACAATAAACTACATTGTCTCAGCAAGATAAAAAAAACAAATCCTGTCCGAAAATGTGATTTTAAAAAGTTGGAGTGTCGAGTTAGATAAACTGACTTAATTATACCCAAATGAAAGTTGTGCGACTGGTCGTGTTTCAAATCGGATAAATATCATTTCAGGAAACAGTGGCATGTTTTGATACATTATATAATCATCCGGTCATATACAAGAACATAATTTGTTCATAAAACTACGATTTTACAGCATTTGTAATGTTAATTGTATCGTGATTACAATAGGCATGCTCAACATTAATACTCTCTATAACTTTCAATCACGTTCCACTAAACAAAAACCACCCTTTCAGAAAGCTCTCTATCAAATATATGTAATAATTGTTACACGAAAATACGATGAGATTGTCGGAGTTTACGTATAGAACTTTCCCTTTAAAATGGGAAAAAGTTTGACTGGTAACGAATGTAATAATTTTAATTCCGTTTTATTTCTCAAGTGGCTGAAGACAACAAAATTTAGCATACAATGATAATTGCTTGGATTGGTTGTGCAACTTCGAAACGCACAGGTTGCTAAGTTGATGTATTTGCAAAATAACTGATCATGACATTCTTTTTAATAAAGGAAGAACAAAATAATCAGATACCGAAAGTTGAATATTAACACTGAACCTTAACTAAAAACTCATTGTTGAATGTTCAAGGTTATGCAACAAAAGGTTTGAAACTTAAAAAATCAATACGATACCAACATGGTAAATATCTACACACAATCGTAAGTACAGAACTCGTTATTGATTGATTGATTGTTCATAGATGAGTCCTACTCACGCAGGAGGGCCTGTGAGAGGCCAACAGCCAAGATGAGGACCAATGCGGAGAGACAGTTCATGATGCTTGTCTGTCTGTCAACCAGGCTCGAGTGTCACGGTTCTCTACATTCACACAGGATGGGGGACCTTTAGATACGCCTTAGCAAATGGATCCACTTTGCTTGTTATACATGGTAAAATGTCGCTATCAACCAGCAATTTGAACCAATTTGTAGAATTTGAACCCCTCCGCTGACCTTTTGAAGGTTGATTTATTGTTGACCTATAATTGTGTATAATTGTGCTATATGCTGTATGGGAATTATAAATACGTACAAGTTTTTAAGTACACAGCTCATGTATAACCTTGGGATGGTGAAATCCATTTTAAAGAAAATGAAACGTCCATGGAAATGGGGATATGCAAAATTAATATGTTGTCGTGAAAGGTCAGCATTCCAGCTGTTGTTGAACGGTCGCAGATACATAAAAATATATGCCGTTTACGAAATGAAACAATGTAACACTTAACATTTGTGATCGTATTATCGATAATGAGACGAATTCTTGTGCTTGTTCGTTTCGGATTAGGTCGGCTCGTTGTGGGATTCGAACCCACACTTTCATAGTCAAACAACTATCCCCAACATACATGTAATGTCCAAACGCCTTATCCAGCCATCCAATATGCCTTACTACAAGAAATACAGGAATATGCAGATTTGTAGATGCATCTTGTGTGAACCAAAATATAACAATATGACACAACAACGTTGATGTCGAAATGGAAATTAATCCAACTGCAGTGTATGTTTTCACACTGACAATGTGAACTAAGTGCTCGAAGAATTAGAGGGCGAATGAAGTATTTATGTCATTCAGTCAATATTATTCCTCATAATATTGGTTACGGAACTTGATTTATATTTCACTTAATACAAATAATACATTTTTTATACGTATATGAATCCTATACACGAGTATATGTAGACATAATCAAACATATCTTTTTGCTGGGTAAAATGGCAAAATATCACCTATATACAACACATTTCGAATACAGTTCGGGTGATGAATAAAAGTGACCGTTGTGGACGAAGCAATCTTATAACATCTAGGGAGTATTTATAAGGACAGGCTGTTACAACACAACATAAAACTAATTGTCGATCTGAAATTTTTTGTATCATGAGGAAGGATTTGCACGAAGGAAGTATCGGAATTATTTCATTTGATAAAGTAACGTATAAATGCCAAGATATACGAAAAAATTGTTATGAAAAACAAATGATCGTATAGTCCACAGTAATAAATTATTTTAAATTTAAATCCTCCGATTTGAAAATAGATAAGTCGTTATTTGGTATATTCTTACAGACGGAGCAATGTCAGTAACAAACTTATCATCATTATTATTATTATTGTAGAACGAAATAATGAATCGTGATGAAAATAACTATTTACAATTATATCCCGTCGTTTGATATGTTATATATTTATATATACTTTAGTTATTCTTTTTTTTAAAACCGCTATTTGTATATATGTGTTTGGGCATATGGCCTATATTGCGATATAAAGAAGACGGCGAGGATGATAATGAAGTTACAACTTTCAATTAGTGACTAAGAGTTTGAGACTCACAAGTCTTCGACAGTGGAATCCTCAAACCGGGGTTTACAGGGTGTCTATTGCATAAAGATGGATTATATCTTGACGTTTATTTTGAATCATGTTTCATTTTAGAATAAAACGCATTAGACAGTTCAATTGGATGAAACATCGCTTACTTATTTCCTAAACCAATCTGAAACAACGATTATATTCAATAATCTGACATTTCAAAATAAGTTGACACAAATCATGTCATTAAGGAAGAACCGTAGCACATTTACATGTACCACACTGTTGGGTGACCTTTCTGGCCGATTTGGACTCGAAATAGCACAACAACACCAGCATGAAAGTGCAATTGAATTGTTTTCTTTCAAAAAAAACATAATGAAGTAAATAGACAGTGTTACCGTTTTTTGTTTTGTTTTTGAAATTTTAGCTCTTATTATGAATCCAAAAAATATTGTCCATATTCATTTGTAAAGTGCATTTGGTTTCTGAGAGCTATAAGTTAAAGAAAAGATCATGTTGTACTGAAAGGAAACAATGGTAAATGATGAAACGTTGAGAGAAATAACAGAACAATTTAGATAACAAGATTAAAGGATGAACAACTCACTAACAGTACTAGTGTCAATCGTCCCCCATCGAGCGGAACATTTTGGTGAATTGAACTAAACACTGTACTTACGGGATTTGTGTTTTTCTAATCCAAACAGCAATACATTCTTGACCGTTTCTTTGAAATGAAGTTTGATAGTGTGCTTTCAAAATAATTCGTAAGTTTATGTAAAAATTTGAAGTTTATAAGCCATGAGCCTGGGATTTTCAGGTCGCTTCAAACAGTTGAATCATTTCCTTCGTTTATTTAGATCCAAAAAAACGTATGTTGGGTTAAAATCTAGTTATAACTAGCTGTAATATAAAACGTCCCGAAGTCCGTAATGACTGATAATTACATCTAGTTTAAACTAGGTTGGTTGGGTTAAAACTAGAAGCTTTTTCAGTTATAGATAAACCATCGCCATAATTATTGTTGTTAGCGCGAGAATGGAGGCGCGTCATGTTTTGTATTCGTTCATGACTGTGGTCATCATAGTCAATGCATGCAGAGGTCATTATTCATTATGTATGTTATCTCTCCCCATTATACAGAATTTCACATTTTATAGGTGACTAGTTCAGGGTAAAATGAACTTCACTTACCAGAGAGATAACGCAACATTTGTAGTTTTACTTTTATCATGTACTGTTTGTCGATAACAATAACAAACTCCTGCGAAATTGGTCACAGGCGCAAAGTCTATCCATAGCACGTTGCAGTTCTTCAGTTAGAAACAACGATTTAGGGAAATTATTCGTTTTCTAACTTTTTCAATTTTGCATTCAGTTAAAAAGAAGACGCATTTATTCACATCTTTCTTAGTGTCACGTGAATTTGTACATTTCATCGACAGCAATGGCATGATTTGAGCGTGATTTTGGAAATTGAATTAATGAAATTAAACCCCCATCAATATAAAGTACCTTTACCTTTTATCTGACAATATTTATCCTTCTCAGTTTTGATAATTCAAAATCAAAATGTTATATATTGCTGATGAGGAACACCTTTTTCGAGGATAAGTCGTGTTTCGACCTCTGGGACTATTTTCTTGTTAAGGTATCCTTCTATTGGGGTTGAGGGAAGAACTCTTTATGAAATGTATAACCAAGAGCTAACAACGTGATAAGGTATCATTTGTTTTTAATTCAAAGCCTATAGGATACTTTTAAATAACATCCACTGAAAAGGTTTTTAAGATTTGTATTTATTTGATAATTTAGAAAATACTTTGACAATGCATTTATTGTGCTGTTTTACATACAGCGGCCGCCAGTTTTGGAGAGTCGATGATACCACTTCTTGTACTTGCAGACCCAGGGGTCGCAGCAGTGGGTGGTCAGCCCCCGGCACTTCTCGTTATACCACGCGCACCTCCCCCCTATACCGAGCACCTGTCCACCCCGCTTCATGACAACGGCACTACCTCCGCTGACGTCATCGCTCTCCGGTCTGAGGAAAAGACATTGGGAATCACCATAACTAACATTTTCACTCTGTCCAATATATAATCGTAGACGCTTTATTTATCTTAACCTTTGGAAAGAAAAGTGCGAAGTGGTGCGATACAGGTTTCTTATTTTCACATTCTGTTTCTCCGGACTACATTCTCTCTAATCTATAAAGTCATTGCATTTATTTAAATTTGAAATAATTCAACCTCAGGAATTTGGAAATCCCTTGGATAATGGGAAACACGCCTTCATATCCCTCTTTATTTAAATTACACCCAAGAGCTAAAAGCGTTAAAAGGTATGATCATATTTTGTAATTCTAAGCATATTGTTTACTTGTTAAATAGCACACCACTAAAAACGTATTTAACATTTGTATTTATGTCCAGAATACAACGTGTCTAAAAATCACCATTTCTAAACTATAGACGACTTTATTATTATAGCGTAGGGATAAAATTCTATTTGGGTTGGATACATCAAAGGTTCTTTCAATACATATCCACAACCAGTTTCTAGTTTCTCTTCATACGTTCTGTGAGTCTAACATAGACGTGTCAATGAAACTTTAAGTTTTAAACAAACATTTTTTTTCATTTTGTATGAATAACATATAATAACAGATTGTCTTGTTTAATATTTGATCCATAAACATATTATGAACTGTTTGGACTACATTTAACTTCGCAAATTAAAACCATGACATAATATTTGTTCATCGCGCGTGAAAAGGATGACCAATTTATCTTGCAACTCGCCTACAGAGTAGCGTAAATATTCTTAGATTTGATTTCTCTTAAGCTCGGAAATTATCACAATAATCCACTCAAGCCAGATGAACCGTAATTCCTCGTATCTAATTGATTAATGATCTATTTTGAAAACTTACCTTGCAATCTCTGGATGTAGATTGCTTCGAACTTGGTCGAATTTGTTGGTGTCTCCATCTTTCAAATCCGCATCAAGCTTAAGGTCTGAAGGTTAAGTGATTTTTCTTGTGATCAATCGTATGAAATATCATCTTATGGACTTGTTCTCACATGTTCAAAAAGCACACGTAAAATATTCTATAAATCGGTTCTCGCAGGCACTTCACGGAAAGAGTTGAGTATGCTATGTGTACATATATGATGCATGCTGAACAGACAGGCGAATGCATATTTCAGTCTCACAGCATATTAAACACATGATGAAGCATACATTATAAATTATCACATAGATAATGTGAAAGTGGACCACTTCTTAAGGGTAAAGATAGACTATTATTAAATAAACAACTGCAATAGCTACTGAGCACATAGACAAATACACATAAAAGTAAGTAAACGAAGTCATGCAAAACTCTATCCTTATGAAACATACTCTTTCTTATTAACATATTAAATGAAGTTTGGCGGTAAAATAATTTTGATGTTTACAAAGCAAAACTTATTTGTGAAAAATGGGCTTTTTGTTTTGGTCAATTACGTAGGTTCGTGTTTTTAAAAAAACCTGACATGTAGATTTTGTCTCGTCATTCTGTATACACGACATTTCATGACTGTATCAGGACAATATATAAAAAACAAAGTTCAGGTTTACAAATAGATGAATATTGGAGATTATTGACTTGTTCCATCGTACGGTCCGCACTCAGGTTATCCACCAGTAGCATAAGCACATATGAACTGTCCACGTTCTAGGTTGGTTTAAAAAGACTGGAAGTATACAATGCAACGTTGTAATAAATCCGCATTAACTACGACATCGTACGTAAGTGTTAGAAATTTGCCTACAGCCAGAAAAACGAAAAAGGCAGTCACTATGTTCAATCCAGCAGGAATGCTGATGCTATCTTCATGAAATGTGTTAAGTTTCAAGAATGCTTTAATATATAATAGTCCATCTATTGTTGTCAGGCAAGAATTTGTGCAAATTCAAAAAGCTGCGCACATTACTAGTCCAGCCTTTTGCAACTATTCATGACTTTTTCATTTTGTGAACGGCTGACCATTATTTTTTCTCTAGGCCAACGTCGGCCTTCTTTAAATGGCATTGTTCATTAGGCCTGAGGGTCAATTTTTAAGAAATCTAAAATGAGTGCCAATGTACTCGTCTGCATACATGTATGCCTTGAAAAGCCAATTTGTACCGTCGTGGAGTGCCATATAGAAATAGCAATAATTACACGTAGGGTTACACCTTATCTATTATCAAAATAATTTCAAATGTTCTTACCTTCAGCAAAAACGTAACAAGCGATCAACGCAGAGAAGAGAACAAGGGAGATAAGTTTCGCCATTTTGATACTCTAGTTTTTAGAAAATGAGTTCAACGTTCACAATTTATAGCCAGCAATACGACACTGCTCGACCTTTTCATTTTGCAACACGTTGATGTCCAAATATGTTCCACTTCTAGTCTAAACGTGTTATTTCCGTTTTCAAATTGACAGAAAAGGTGCGGAACCAATTAGATGTGCTGACTCATCACATATTATCTTCACGTTGTTATTTGCTTTGTATCTGACAACTAATTAAACTATATTTATATTGACAAATGACATGGCACTTAAAGAGAGTAATTATGATTGGCGTTACAGACATCAGTAGTCGACAAAGGAACGCCTGAGTAAATTGTCATAATGAGTTTACTTACACTAGATATATTCGATTTGGTGGAAATTCCAAAACAATAATCATAGTCGAAATAAGCTAAAGGTACTGATGGTAAATGAAACAATTTGATAAGTGACGTTTTAAAGAGTGATATCGATATCAAGAAGAACGCAGTCAATTGTAAATGATAAGATAGTTTTATATGAATAAACTCTTTAACATTGAGTAAAATGCTTTTAATTGTCTTTAAAAACTCTCACATTGGGAGGTCCAGGCAACAAGAATAACGATTTCACACAATGACGGGAGACATCGACATAGGTCATATGTATTAACAAGGCTATTCACGAAGGCATTTTAAGCTCCGATATATATGATGTTATAAAATACTCATAAAGTGACATCGGTAAGTATCACTTGCAAGTGCATTGGATCAACTCTTCAAGATTTGAAATCATGAGTGCACATAAGAAGGATTGCACTGTACAAAATTTAGTTTGGGAAAGAGAAAGTCAGAAACTTATAGTTAGTGATTATAATTGGTTCCTTTCCGTGATCGAAAACGTCGGAGGCTTTATATGACTTTTCGTAAAATCAAAATAAGCGAATTCATCTTATGATGTCCTCTTCAAGAGTTTTCAGACATTTGACAAATCTTGAAAACACGTTAACATCCCCATGTACATTTATATATCAGGAAATTTATCAAATAATTTTAATGCATTTCGGTATCAAAGAATACATGTATATGCATTCATATCTCTTAAACGCTGAAGTATGTACATTGAAGCCTCTCCTAAACCAATAAGCATCCTCACTATGAAAACACTTTGCAGTTCAATTTACAATTTGAAACAAAATGTCATTGGATTCAGTTTCGTTCTTAATAAGTAATTTATAAAATAAAGAAGTGTTTATTTTGACCCGCAGGCTGACAAGCACCATTAAAGTACGTGCTTCTACGCAATCTTCAAAACTTCATATATCATCACAGGAAGTGTGCAGCGCCTGATCTTTGAGGACTCATAAATCGTAACTTTCAAATTATATCTACATGTGTCATTTGTACTTATATCATTTTGTATTTATTCTAAATACCATTAATTGTTAATTTTACAAAAAGAGATTTTTTTAATTACGTGAGGAAGAAGAAAATAGGGAGTAATCAATAGTGGAACAAGTTTTGAAGGGGCGGGTGGAGGGGGTCACCTTTTGATTGGGAGGCGGGGGCAGCCTTGTTTTGCGTTGCATTTTTTAAATAAAACATAAAAAAATCCACTGAGGATAACAGCAGAGAACAAAGGTAAATATATATATCTAATTATTCTGATAACAATATCAAGTTGGGAAGGGAGCGGCACCAGTTCAGGCATTAGCGTGGTTCATTGCCCGTGTACGCAAAACAAAATGTAACTAACCCATATTATGCCCAAAATTTGTATCGAGTCACATTTGTATCAACATAATCTGGTCTTTTGCTATCATTTTGACATTTAAACGAGAATATTATTAATAGTCACGTCCCATTAATGGGACAGTTGGTTCATAATATAGGACAAGGAAATGTATAAACTTTATGAAGAGTTGAATTTTTAAGCTGCACTGGCCTGTACATGTGTAGAGTATCAACTTTGCACCATCCTTTGAACTTGCTAGTGGACGAAACAAAGTCATAATTTAATGAAAAATAGGCCTTTTTTCTCTTGACATGAAACCCAATTATCACAATTGTGTCGTTGTGTTGAACTGTAAAGAGCACCTGTCATTGAGACCTTTTATGCATTTGGTGCAACGATGTCTGGCCTTTATTCGACATGATATATACATGAATTGACATAACTGACAAGGGGTATACTATATCTACAACGACCAGGACTAGTAAGTGTAGACTGAGCATACAAGATACAACCTGAAAGCTTCACGACGGATGGCATCAGCTTCTTGCAGGAATAGATCGTTAATGTTATGATTACAAATCAAAACAGTATGCACAGATTGGCCACAATTGTAAAATTGTACGACAGTGGAGTTTACTTAGAAGAGGTAGAAACTGTCACCAACACATGGAGTTAGCCGCCCGAGGAGCAGAATTTTGTATTTACATGTTAAACCCCCTTCATCAGACTTGGTGGAGTTAACTGGATTTTGCTTCAGACAAAAAGACTTTCATACAGTCACTGATTTAGTCATGTTTCAATGAAAAAGTTTTTAAAAAATCATTTGTCGGCCTACGCACCCCTAAAAGGACATCTCAGGGTCATGGCTGATATGTGTATCAAGTTTAGAGAAGCTAATATTTTATAGTTTTGGAGATATCCTTTGGATAATTGACTCCATGAAATCTCTGTTAAAGTGATGTTTCTCAAAATTCATTTGTAGTTTTTACCTTCAAAGGATATCTAGGAATAATGGTTGATATATGTAATAAATTTGGTGAAGCTAGCATTAAGTGATATACTCCACACAAATGACTTTGGCATAAGAGTAACTTTTGTACATGTTTCCAAGAAAATCAGAAACAAAAATAGAGCCATGGGCACTGTAGCTCATCAGACTTTTGATAGAAATAGGTGTTTGGGTTTAGACCATGGGGTCATGGGCAGTGTAGGAAAGATAGCCTGTCCCAACGTCCGAGACGGGTAACTTTGGTTGAGGACGGGCTGTAAAATTATTTAGTCCGTCCTTGTGTCGGGCCAATTTTGTCTAGGAAAGAAAACAACAATGTATTTCTTAAAAGTTATTCACAATCAAATAAAAAAGGCCCATTGCCCATTTGGGGTCAAGGGGTCACCGAACCTACAATTCAGAATCCCCATTGTCCAAGGAGTCTACACACAACTATTAAGCTATCAAGACCTTTAGGAACTGGAGAAGAAGATGAAAGTAGGATTTTAAGGTTTTGACCCCTGTGACCCCATTTGGGGTCAAGTGGTCACCAAACCTACAATTTAGAATCCCCAGTGTCCAAGGAGTCTTCACACAATTTTTCAGCTCTCTAGACCTTTTGGAACTAGGGAAAAAGATGAAAGTAGGATTTTAAGGTTTTGACCCCTGTGACCCCATTTGGGGTCATGGGGTCACCAAACCTACAATTTAGAATACCCATTGGCCAAGGAGTCTACACACACCTTTTCAGCTCTCTAGACCTTTTGGAACTAGGGAAAAAGATGAAATTAGGTTTTTTAGGTTTTGACCCCTGTGACCCCATTTGGGGTCATGGGGTCACCAAACCTACAATTTAGAATCCCCGTTGGCCAAGGAGTCTACACACACCTTTTCAGCTCTCTAGACCTTTTGGAACTAGGGAAAAAGATGAAATTAGGTTTTTTAGGTGTTGACCCCTGTGACCCCATTTGGGGTCATGGGGTCACCAAACCTAAAATTTAGAATCCCCGTTGGCCAAGGAGTCTACACACACCTTTTCAGCTCTCTAGACCTTTTGGAACTAGGGAAAAAGATGAAATTAGGTTTTTTAGGTTTTGACCCCTGTAAACCCATTTGGGGTCATGGGGTCACCAAACCTACAATTTAGAATCCCCGTTGGCCAAGGAGTCTACACACACCTTTTCAGCTCTCTAGACCTTTTGGAACTGGAGAAGAAGATGAAAATAGGTTTTTCAGGTTTTGACCCCTGTGACCCCATTTGGGGTCATGGGGTCACCAAATCTACAATTTAGAATCTCCATTGGCCAAGAAGTCTACACACAACTTTTCAGCTCTCTGGACCTTTTGGAACTGGAGAAGAAGATTAAAATAGATTTTTGAGGTTTTGACCCTTGTGACCCCATTTGGGGTCATGGGGTCACGAAATCTACAATTTAGAATCCCCATTTGCCAAGGAGTATGCACATAAAATTTCAGCTCTCTAGAGTCATTGGTTCTGGAGAAGAAGTCGAAAAAGTGAAAAGTTTACGGATGGACGGATGGACGGACGGACGGATGGACGGACGCCATGCCATGCCATAAGCCCATCGGGTCTTTCAGACCTGATGAGCTAATAAAATTCATTTGCAGGTCTTACACTGAAAAGGCACATCTAGGTATCATTACTGATACATTGTAACAAGTTTAACAAAGCACTCCCGTTTTATTTGCCTCGTTAAACAAAGACTTAAAGATATATTCCTACAAAACTAGTCAGCTAGTCTGTCACTATCTAACAAATGTTTCTACTACAAAATGATTAAAGATTCTATCTATTCAGAACATTACCTTTCGGTCTTAACGATAAGAAAATACAAATCTTCACTAGCAAGATTACGCTGCTCTTCTCATGATTTATATATTGAAACTGGGAGATACCAAGGAATCTTAAGAGAAAACAGAATATGCCAACTGTGTGATCTAAATAAAGTCGAGGATGAATATCATTTTTTATGTGTTTGCCCAGCACACAATTCTTTAAGAATTATGTACATAAAGAAATATTTTTATAAGCACCCTGATATTAATAAGTTTATATCTCTTATGAATAACCAAAGTAAATCACATTTAGAAAATTTGTCAATTTATATACACAAAGCGTTTATGTTTAGAAAGAATGTGTTACTACCTGTAAATGTATAACTATGTACTATGTACTACAGGCCTGTGGCCTCTCAGTATGGAAATAAAGTTATAGAACAAAGCTAGCATGTAAAATTTTGGAGATATACCCTGGAAAAATGACTCTGTAGTAGAGTCACTACATGTATATTAGTCATTTTTCATTGGTAACCACCAAAAAATGTATTGGCAGGTTTAATTTTCAAAGGGCACATCTAAAGGATCATTGCTGATATGTCTTTGAAGTTTGGTGAAGCTAGCATGTATGGTTTAGAAGCTATGCTCTGGACAACGTTCTGGGATGGACGGACAGAGGAACAGGCAATCTACAGAGTGACAGAATGAACACTGAATAACCCCGCTTACGCTTAAGTTTGAGCAAAACAAAGTATAGAGAATATATAAGCTTGGTGGAGTCCAGAATATATATTTTTTTTAATGAGATCAGATCCGCGATTGGAACCTCTTTTCTTTCATAGCATTCATTTTACCCCAGGCTCATAACCTTGGCTGCCATTTCACCAAAGTGTCTTCGATTCTCTATCAACACCAGTGACTAAAGTTACAATCTGAGGTATGCTGTGTGTTTAAAAATCAGTAGATAAAAGCTTTTATTGACCATGAAACGTTTATTCCCTGTACATAAAAAAAATCTTGTAATACTGTACCACTTGGTTGATATGGCAGTCAGAAGTGAAACATACAAATGTACATGGCCTGTTCCATGAACTACACTGCTGAGATCATACCATTTAAAATTTCATTTTATTCAATATGACAGCTTAAGATTACAGTTAACCCAGTTGTGTTTAATTTGTAATAATTGTAAATATTTATGTAGCATTTGTACAATATTTCATAAGAACAACTCACTTATCCACAAAAATTCAAAATGCACACAATTTCAGGTTATTTACTTTCATCATGTTTGTGCACTATTGACATGAGTTATAAATTCAGTATAACATTTTCAAGGTACTCATAATGTGTACAAAATATGCATGATATGATGTATGGATTTACAAGAGAACTAAACCATTTGTGTATCAAGGAAAACACATACGGTACTATATATCCACATGCCATTTAAGGGATGAAAATATGCATGCTGTATAAAATTTAATTTTTAACATAGTGGATTTGCAAGTTTGATTTTGAACTTAAATCCAGCTTTAAAATAGTTACATTTGTACAATAGTCATAAATGATACATTTGCTCACTGTCTTAATGACATTTATTTCTAATTGAGCATTTAAGTCAGATGCACAACTTATTTATGTGAGAACTAAACACATTAAACTCAAATCTAATATTGTTCTAAATGTATAAATTCTAATTTTGCACTTGTTCTTAATGCATAAATGAATGTCTTAATAGCCATTCTATATCAGAGCTTTCAACTACAAATTAATCTCTTCACAAATGTTAAAAGCTTAACACTCTCTTAGCTGAAGGGTAAGAATGTTGCCTCCTCTGTGAGTCTCTGTGTCCATGAGTTTGGAGGGTTAACTCATTCAATGAATACTAGAGATGGCTCGCCAATTTACTTCATCAGAATCGTTTTAGAATTTCTATGAATATTCAGCATTGGCTACTTTTATTGAGACAACATCAGAAGTGCGGACAACAGCTTCAGGAATTGTGCCCATGGGAGTATTTAGATCTGTAACTTGAATGTTCTCAAACTCAATGTCAGCGGGACCTAGAGTAGCAGATACTGTTGTCCTTTCAACTAGAGTTATATCTGCTCTCCTTCCCTGGAGGGCTCCTAACATTCTAAGAAACCGCTCACGTAAAAAAGTTCTTTGTTCTTGTTTTTCAGGCTCTGTGTCCATTTTCATCTTTCAGCAACGATGCCTGAGCCTGAAAAATGGAAAACAATATAATATAATCATGCCTTAGGACTTAACATCCAGCACTAGCCTATGATCATACCACAAATCAACTTCAAGAACTCTAACCATCATTATGATAGAATTAGACAAATTTCTATAAAAGAAGGCCACTAACACATCATTAATCAATATTTTCATAATCAAACAAGTATCTTCTCTTGTAACAATCAGAAAATTTTTAAAATAATATATATATCCGTGTCTAGATGTGCGGAGATGCTTGTGACAACTGTATATAAAGGTGTAGATATAAATTTAAGATTTGAATCTCATTTAAAACAACGATATAAGGTGAAGTATTCAAAACACAGGTAACAGTCATGAATACAAATCCGTGTTTTTTGTGCTGAGGAAATGATTATGAATATTATTTAAAAACATGACACAAGAATTCCTAAAAATCAATATGAATTAATTCATTTTCTTCTTTGTGATTTCAACTTTTAAATTAGTACAATATTAAAAAAAACTGTTTGGGAGCTATAACTAAGTATAAATGAGGTTTCTGCACCAACAGAGACCAAAGGGAATTTTTCATTTCATTTCACTGAATCATATTAGAATCCTAAAATCAAAGCTGTACAAATGACTATTGAAGGAGTTCGATATCAACTTAACAATCATATGCGTTAGCATCATTTATGGGATGAAATTAAGAAACTTCCCAGTATAAAACATCATCCATTAACAAATATGGTGATAAGATTTATGAGTATCTGATATGAGTATAGGTAAGTTTTTAACTGACAAGTACCCTTTGTTGCTCGATTTCAGAACAACTAATGATGACCAACTTCACAGCTCTGGAAAAATAATTGAAAATGATTGTGAAGGAATAACAGTTGCAACAACCAAAGAAGGAGAAACCGAATATTGAATTGAATTTGATAGTGGGCGCAAGGTTTGAATCAATTGCCTTTCAGTGTTTTTTGATGGGGAGAAAATGAAGTAGGTATAAATGGGGAGGTTTAGATCAGCGGTAAGTGAAGCTTTTTTTCATTACAGACAAAGTAAATGAAAAAAACCCACCATTTGGTCTCAAATGGTCCAGAGCCCAATTTCTACCTACTTTGTAAATGAATTTAATATCAATTATCATTCAATCCAAATAGATTTAAAGAAGGAAGATTAAAGAAGGTGCCATTTTCTAACTTTCCAATTAAAGTTTAAATGATACATCGTATATGATTAAAATGAACAGTTCTAGAAGTAGTAGCCAAAGGGTAACAAAAGTTCATGTCTCTACATCGATGGAAATACTCAACATCCGAACATTGGCTCTGCTAACAGCCCAGAAGCATTTATCACTCAGTCTGGGATATGAGCGTCTCTATTCGTGTTTGTGTTGATATATACACTCGACAATATGAGGTATGACAATAATATCAATGACATAATCATTGAGACATTAGACTAAATATATAACCTTAACTACTCTCATCAAAAAGCATATCCATAATCGTCAGTAACGTGAAGCATGCGTTTGAGGGTAAACATATTAGAGTTACCTCCCTTCGAACACCTGTCGCCTGCAGCCTATAGTTTATTTCAATTTATCAAATCCGATGTTACCATGTTGAATGTTTTTTTATACACAGGCAAGCAAAATGTAGTCATTAACAATCATTAGTGAACGTGGCAAAATGAATAGTGAATACGAGCTAGTTAAGGGGTTTTAAAAGAGTTCTATTTCTTCAGTTAATTTTTCACAAAAAGAACTTTTGTTACTTTTGAATTGAGGACAGGAAATTATTGTCCAAAGACAAACCAGCAAATTATGGCAGACAATTGAATATAATCATAACAATTTAATTAATGATAAACACAGATTTTAAAGTTATAATTTTGACGCATACACATAGAAAATATAAATTCAAATGAGTCACAATAACAAAAACAAGTTTATATTCACAAAAGCGCTTTGTCAAACAGCAGTAGTAAAGAGGGTCTTGTCTTTATGAAACCAGGTACATAGGAGAAGCTGAATGTATGAGAGTAGATTCCTGAGCCAGCCATATGATACCGGTTTTTTCAGATTCAAGAAACTGTCTTCCCTAGAGGCTTCCACAAGTGGACCCGTTTGAGATACCCTGGAAATTCACAGAAATTTCTAGAACTATGCTAAATAGCCACAACAAACGCGTGTTGCCCATTGAAAGTACATGTACAGGAATGTAAGACAATTTTAAACATGTAAACAGTCAAATTTGTGTAACATTTCAAACAAAAATAGCAAATTCCTGAGGGGTTGGAAAAGGCCTCTTAAATGGGGATAAAGGAACTAGGACTTAAATAGCCAGAAAAAGATATGTTATTTAAGGGTTTGTCTCTTTAAAGAAGACTGCTATAAGTTCCGCTATTCAGTTATATAACGAGCTTTGTTTTATCAATTGTTATGTCTTATTGATGGAAAATTCAATCTCGTCCCTTTTCAATCCGACTAAGCTTCAAATGATGTAAATTTTGCACATACAACGAAGTAAAATGACTACTACTACTACTACTACTACTACTACTACTACTACTACTACTACTACTACTACTACTAAGTGATAAAATAACGGTATCCTATTGTACTTAAACGAAGAAACGATCAATTCAATCTGAACCTGCTTTTATCCCCGAAAATGTAGAATCACATGTTGTTTTTCTGTTTTGTCTTTCTTTCCCTTTGTTTTTTTTTCGACCGCCCGTTTTGGGAAAGGGGAACACAAACTGCGGATGGTCTTTGGTGATTGTCGGCAAGTGTCTGACTTGACAGACAATAAATTTTGAAAAAGACTATATGACAGATCAAACTGAGGCTGTTGAATTCAAAACAATATGGCGGACACCAGGGAAACTTGAGAGCTGTCAACGCGTACAAAATAGAACGCTGTTTCCTGATTTTTACAGCCACGTGAGCTACGAGGAAACAAGATGGCACAGGCAAACGACATACAAGACATGAATGCGAAGGAAGGGGAAGATTCGATTCTTTCAGATGACGCCGAAATGGCTCTCACCGGAATAAACATGCTCCTCAACAACGGATTCGACGAAGCTTTTGCTCTTTTCGAAAAATACAAGTAAGATCAAAATATTTTATTGACAGTTGGTTTATGAAATTTCAAAGCATTTTTTCATGAAACTCATAGTTACACGTTTATATGTAATTTATCCGACACCCATTTATCCAATCATGTTTGTCATGCCGGTCTGGCTGTGATTGTGTCACGTGCACTTGTGCGGAATAGCCACGCCTCCTTTTACAGATAAAAATATAGCTCTTCTTATGTAATTCTAAATTTCTATATATATTTTGTATTTTTTCACCTAGATATTTTGATTAACATTTTCTCTTACTCTCCAAAAGGACTAGTAAACTCAATAGCTGATAACCTGCAGAATAAGATTTGTTTCTATATTTTTCAGTGTTCATGAAAGAGCCACTCCTTGAGTTGGAGTCATATTTGCCTAACTTATTCAATGGTGTTATTTGATTAAGGAGTATCGACTGTCACCAAAAAGACACATTTTACAGCATATTGTTTTTTTACAGTGACAATATGAAGGTAGAACGTCGCAATTATTATCGAAAACTGGACAGTCAAATAGTCAAACGTAATTTTGGTAGACTTATCTAAAACAGCCAGGAGATGATAGTGTTTGTAAGGTTAATATAATTTGTATCCATGCATATTGGACGTGATATCTTCACCTCTGTGCATTTATAAGGCCAAACTTTTTAGATTTTCATGGAAAACCAGCATTTGTCTTTTGGACATGAAAAGTTAAGAAGTTTTGATTTTATATCACCACATATGACATTTAGGTTTGAATCATAAGTAAATAATATGTTATGAAAATCATGAAGTGGCTCTTTCACGTCATATGTTCATAACTATGGTTATTTATACATAATGTATGTAAGTTTACGAAAAAGTCTTTTGAGAAAGTTTGAGGATTGAATTCCATCACAAGATAGTTTCTCAAGAAGCAAGGAATGTGTTGACATTGAGAAAAATTTAAACATTCATAGACAACATAAATGCTAAAATATAAATATTATATTTTGTTTTTATTCTTTTGATTTGATTCTATCAAATATCAATAGAATTTTATGATTAGTTCAACTTTTCGATCAAGTCAGTAAGGTTTATCTGCAGTGCTACACTGAATTTCAGCGCACTACCACTCATATGGTTTGCTGGTTCCAGTCGACGCTTGCAGGTTTCACTGCCATGCATAGCAACAATGGTGTTGCAGGCTTTCTCCCTGTAATAAAGCGGCGTGATATAATTGTTTAACAAAATTTATTTCCAGTTTCCAGTTTCCAGTATCTCTCATTCAAACAACTCTTCTCAGTTCTTCATCTAATAATTTGATTAAATCAAAATTCTGGTGATTAAGCAAGATAGTTTATATCATGTATGAAAATCAATCTTATAAAATACATTAATATATGAATACATATCAAATTATAACAAAGTATTTTCTGAACAAAACATTGAAGTATTAAGCCAGATCATATGCAAATTAATCTCGACAGAATTTTCCCTACAAAATATGTTTCATTTCTCCTAGAAAATATTAATTTGTACATAAATGTCATGAAATTCATCACATCAATATTTATCCTGAAAAAGCAAAAATCTAACAGTTTTTTCATTAATACTTTTATGGATGTAACAATCTGATTAAAATCAGATGAAGTATCGCGCGCTTAACATTTGTCCATCATCAATATGGGAATATAGCTTGTTAAACTGAAACGAAACGAAACGGAAATAAAACGAAACGAAATTAAACAAGCGGAATTCCATCTGATTTTAATCAGATTGACGGATGTAAATGAGAATTTCATTGGACCAGCATTCAAACTTGTTTAGTGAAATATTGTCATTACCACTTATTGCATTCAAATAAAATTTTACTGGATAAATATTCTTGATTGGTTAGAGTTGAATATCAAAAAAGGGAAATACTGTATTACTCCCTGATCATAATATATATTCATGTAACTGAAACAAGCGGTAGTGGCAGATAATGCCAGTATTGACGAACAAAGAGACAGGCAAGCTAGAGACATGTTTGTGTGTCACCCTGTCACACTGCCTTGTGTAATCAGAGGCCCTGTCACAGGAAGTTCATTTCCTGATGCATTACTTGACTCAGCAAGATTATTTGGTAACATAAGTTTAAACTAAATTTAATTCTAAGACTTGGATGTGTAACAAATTAATCAGTATCATGCAGTTTTGTTATTCTCAAGTCAAAAATATAAACAGAAGAAAAATATGGAGGCTGTACATATTTAAGACCAATCCTTGTTGAGCTCGTTGCAAATATGAATGGTGCTCATGTTTGATCTGCCTTATATGGGTCAATTTCAAAAGATGTCTCCGTTTGTCGTTCTGAATATAAAAAATAATAATTCCATAAAAGACTAAATTTTTTATTTGAACATGAACAGCAAACATCAACAATAACAGTGATAAAATTTGCAAGCTTAATCACCAATACGTAATTAACAAATGCCTGTTAATTAGTGAACATTGAAAAATGTGTCCTTACCGTTACCAAAATTATAAATGTTACTTGTTTCAATATTGATATATCAAAATGATATTTAATGATGTTAGGTATTAATCTTATATAGTGTTAGCATACCCTGAGAGAAATTCAATTATTTGTAAAGCAGAAAGTTAAGTTTTCAGCTTTTCAATTCTACCGTTCAGAAAATTCAGCTCAAGATGTCTTTTCAACTTACAAAATAACCGTACCAGAAGAAATTGTGTGTTTATGGCTTATTCCTCATTTAGATAAAACAGAAAGTAGTATGTACATCAAGTTTGGTTCACAAAGGTTCATAATTGATGGAAGTAATTACCAATTAGTCAGTGGTATTGGTATGGACATGTCTAGTAATGGTACTGACATTGACGGTAACGGTAAGGACATATTTTTAAAAAGTACAAATATTAAAAGAAAATATCACTTAAAACCATTCAGCTTATATTCACCTTTCCTTTTTGTAACTGCACAAACAAAACTCCTTCACAAATTCTTAAAATACAAAACATATTTGCCAACAGTTTAATTTCTGATATTGGTATGGACATATCTAGTAACGGCACTGACATGGATGGTAACGGTGAGGATATACATGTGAAATTTTGGAAATTATTGAATTTATTGTACCTAAAGATTACTTTTTAGGAACATATTGCCATTTGGATTATTTTGCAAAAATATCTAATACACAAAGTTAATGAGCTATTTTCAGTTTATCACTTTTGACAAAAGGTATCGGCATGGACATGTTTGTAATTATCATATGAGAAATTAAATGTTTCAAGCATGTTGGTATTATTAACACTAATGCCAAAAAAATAATCCATCTAAAAACTTAACTCACATTGCAAGAGTTCATCATTTAATGCCAAACATTTTTTGAAACATACTATTCTTGTACATGCTTCACTTGTATTCTCAGGCGTCAACATCTGTATTAATAAATTGCCTTTTTTACATTTATCAAAAACCCACAAACATGAGATGAAATGCAATAACAAGAAATATCTAAAGGAAAGTTTACAAATGACCTATCCCTCATATGATACAAGCACCTAGTAGGAACAGGTGGTGTGTTTGAGGAGGCAGTTCTGAGTGACTGAGCTGTTTTTTCTGGGGGGTTTTGGGTAATAATTGTTGCTTTGCTAGAGACTTCTGTGTGCACTTGTGCTGATGTTTCTTGTGAAGAACCAGTAGAAGTTTCATCAGTTGGAACCTTTGGTCTCTCTATTGTCATAACTGGTACAAAGTGATTTGGTACCCAGTGGATCGGTTTCATATCACGGGTTCTGGTACTCGTCCACATCATATGTATCATCTCATCACTTCTTCCTGAGCCCCGCGGCACGATCATTCTGTGTAAATCACTGCGTACACTGCTGTTTCCAAGATTTGGGTAAACTGAGAAGATTGTGATACCAAGAACACTTGCAAGTGCAAAAACTTGCCATATCCCCATATAGCTTCGTTGAGTAAAGAGTGACAGAACTTCTTTTTCATAGATGTCACCTACTATTCCATCTGTCAGGACAGTGTTTGTCACAAACTGTTCAGAATATTGTACTCTGTGATGATATACAAGTGTATCAGATTAATCAACTAACTGCATTTGCTTAAAAGTTTATAATATCAAGGCTAAGAATGAAGCGTCTGTATCCATACTGTGTCAGGGTCCAAACCAAAACCATTTTTTGTTCAAACCGTTACTGAATAACACTTTAGGTTTAGAGTATCAAATTTTGAAAAATGATTTATCATTTACGCCACTGATATAAAGAATTACACCGTGAGAGTCTTAAGTGATTATTTATCATAAGCTGCATTTGTTAAAAATATATATAAATGCAAAGAATTTGAACAAATTGTCCATGCCATTACTGTTACAGTGTCCATACCAAAACTGCCTTTGTCAAAACCGTTACTAAACAACACCTCCATCTTGGATATTTAAAAAAATATCATACTAATGTTTCAACAAAATATGTCAAAGTTTTGAAAACATGGCAACACAATGCTGATCTATGTTCCATTCTTTTTGGATTAAAACAATTTCTCACTTTTCTCCTTTTTCTAAAAATTGTCCTAACCGTTATCAATAATTATCAGTGCCGTTACCAAAAATTGGAAAATTTTAATTTAGGATATTTTAAAAAGTTTTTAAAAAATTAACGATATGAGTCATTTTCATGGAACAATTGTGATACAAATATCAATACCAGAAAATTTAACAACCTAAGATATTGTCAGTTTTGTATATGATAATGAATTATTCCTAACCGTTATCATTTTCTGTCCTAACCATTACCAAATTGTGATAAATCAAAGATAAAGTAATAAAAAATAAAAATAAAACTTGAAAGAAAGGGTAAAATGATGATCCATCACAATATACTTTTTATTGAATAGTAGATTGTATTGAATGTAAGGTTTTACAAACATAATTTTGAATTTTGCAAGAGTTGTCTGAACTGAAACCACATTGTGTCCTTGCCGAAACCGCTTATTGATGTAACGGCAGGGACAGTAACGGTAAGGACCAAAATTTCTAATTTCTAAACTTAAACAATAATATCTCCCTGCAGGTTTGGAACCACATGGTATTTAGTGAATTACATGGAAATGAATATTTTGTACTAATTAGTCAAATTTTCAAAAAACATTTCATGTCATTATATGCAGTAACGGTTAGGACACATGAGCATAACGCTATGACATGTACACTCACATTGACATGCAGAAAATCTTAATTCGAAAGGGGCGGTTATCAAACTTCTGCTGATTTGTTTCACAAGAAGTAGAACTACAAGAAAAGGAAGTAGAGTAACAGCAAACTCTGGGGAGAAATTATTTTTCAGATTTTTTTCATGTTTGGTAACGGCAAGGACATCAAAATATGAGACAGAGGCATTTGACCCAAAAAAATTCACTTAATCTATTTTTATGAATCATATAACCTTAACAAGGTGATTTCCATCCTTTAATGAAATAAACAGACCACTTAACAAATGTTAAAAGAATAAATTTTACTTACTTTGCTGTTGTGAAACAGGACCAGGGTACCTCCCGGACAGCACGATTTTGCTAAATTTGACGACTTTAGTTATCTATTTAACATATTTCCTGCACACTGAGATGTGAAAAGTGTTATTACTGTGGAGGGCATGGTTTGTGTCATTTCTTAATGGCATAAAACTTTAAATGCACTGTGTTGATTAATCGTAAATGAACTTGGACAAGAAAGGAGACAAATTCTGAAATTGACCCATATATGCATGGATAATTACAATATTTCTACGTATATAGATTAAAAGCAGTGAGTGACAGATATGCATTGTTAACCAGAATACGTGTCTGATTATGTTCATGTTGTAATGTTAAATGTCAAAATAAAGTTTCTAAACTTGATGGCCACAAGATCACTAAGATGAACTCAGTATATTTGCAGTATTGTATGTATGCATGGATAATGAAATTACAAAAACTGAATAAATATATTTTCATAGAGTTAAAAGAACTAAAATGGTTACAAAAAGTTGCTATTTTGTTTCGCTGATCTGAAAACATAAACCTTGAAACACAGGGACTGATCTTATTGATAATAATATGTTCAAGGTAAAAAATATTTTTACCTACAGTATATTAATATTTTTAAATTTTTTTTTAATGAATACTAATGTTTTTGTTCATTTGGTAATTTCATTCCTCCCACAACTGCTATTGACTAAATATTTGCATATTAAAACTCAGTATAATCATATGTAACTCAAATTCAATTTTGAAATATTGGCATTATCAGTTTAGAAGGCTGCAATAATAAATGAAATAATTCTGTTATTTATTGAAGTTAAATGAAATTATGTGTCACTTATCATGTCGTGATGTAATTACCAACTGCAGTGTGTCTATAGTTGAATAGTTCCAGGGTGATTAAAACAGTTCATGGCAACTGGTATTGTGCAATGTTATCATGTGTAGTGGGAAGTAACATGACAGTCTTAACATTAGTGATAGTCACACTACACTGGCACTCAGTGTTCAACATTATGGCTCAGGATGTTTAAAACTAGAGCTGTATTCAGAATTTCCATCAAATCTTAAATGTTTCTGACGACGATGATAGGGACACCTCTTCAAATATATTGCATTGACAATAAATTTTCATCATGTCTAAAATATATTCTCACCTGATAGAATTTGATTTTCATATATGTTTTATTAAGATAATAATGCACTTATTAAAAAAAATCAACACTGTTTTAAATTGTATTAATATTGATGAAATTATACATGTACATGTTTAATGAGAAGATCCATGATAATAGGGACCTTCTTTATACATAATTCATTAATTAAACATATTGTCAAGAAGATAGCACTAATATGCCCGTATTTTTACTTTATTTAATTTATGTGTTTGGCCCGGTTAACGAGAATCTATTTTCCGGCCTTTTTTGTACCAATTGCCTTGTGGGTAATAAATAGAAAATGGCTGACCACGTGTTTTGATTTGCCTATTAGTTATGAAGATTAACGGTTGGATATTGAAGTGCCCTGACATATTTTTTCATGGTCCCGCGAAGCGGATGATAGGCCTAGCCTACAGTTACTATTGACGATGAACGCTGCCAGTGTTGATAGGGGTGAGAATGATGACATTCGTCTGCCTGCCGAGAGAGGTGTTCGGTTTTCGTCTCGCGAGAGGCAACGACCAGCATATCTATCCGATTATGTTTTGGATAGATACATGACAGATTCTGCAGTAGAAGACCCTGAACTGATCACTACGTCTCATGTATCAGGTGCGTCAGAGAATACTCGCCTCAGTCGTGTATCAAGACAATCATCTATTCGGTCACGGATGAGTGATCGGCAGCTCGCCGAAGTTGAAAGACTTAAACGTCAGGCCGAGTTAGACGAAATGCGTCTTAAATCGGAGGAAGAAAGGATTATTGATCATGAAATTAGGAAACTTGAAGATGTAGCGTTTGACGCTCGACTACAACTGGATAAAGAATCAGAAATACTTAGAAGAAAAACAGAGAAGGTAGAGAGAGAAGTTGCTCAACGTCGTGAGCAGCAGTTAAGAGACATGGAAAGAAAAAGGAAGATCCGTGAGGCCGAGAGGAAACTTCTGGAAGCAGAATTAATTTCGAACATTGTTAAAGATGAAAACCCCTGGGAATTAACCCCATTAGTGCCTAAACACAAAAGTGTTGCCTTCTCCCCGACTAGGGACAGTGTGCATGTTAAAACTGAGGAGAATAGTAAGCATGATGTTGAGACCCCTGTTACTGTTAATAGTAAACATACTATGCCTTCCCAATCTACTATGCCTTCCCAACCTACCTCCCCATCCAAGCATGCCATGCCTGCCAAACCTACTGTGTCTTCCCAAGATGCCATGCCATTGAATCAGACTGATTATTTGCCTAACACATCCAACCACATGCCTTCCTCCACTATGCCTCTTTATTCTTCAATGCCAAGTCCATATACTATGCCATATACTCCATGTCAGGTGCCAAATCTCACTGATAGGGTTTCATCAAACACTATGTCATATACCATGCCAAGTACTGTGCCACCTACTGTGCCAAATACCATGTATGCCCCTTATGCTACCCAACCACCATTTGTACCTCAGGTTCAGCCACCCATGCCAAATATGACAGAATTGTTAATCTCTTCATCCTATGGTATCCCTAAACCATCTTTGCCTACCTTTGTCAATGGACGTGAGCGTGATTTTGCCCTATTGAAGATGGCGTTACAGCACCTAGTCAACATCCACCCCCATCTGGATGAAAGATACAAGTACCAGGTGTTAATGGGTCAATTAGGAGGAAAGGCAAAGACGTTAGCCGAATCATACATGTATGAAACCTGCCCTTACACTATGGCATTACAAGCGTTACAGGAGAAGTATGGCCAACCCCGACAACTCATACAGAGCGAACTTGGTTCAATCCTGGCCTTGCCAGCCATTCGTCCAGGTGACAGTGACGGATTTGACAACTTAGCATTAGCGGTCCAGTCGCTTGTGGGAATGCTAAGATCACTTGAAGGTGAAGGTGGATCAGAGCTGAACTGTGGCTCACACGTTGACAGGTTGCTAATCAAGTTAGCACCTGGCATGAGGGACGGTTTTATTGAGCATTGTCTGAAGCTTGACATTCATGAATCCTACAATTTGATTAACTTCAACGATTGGTTACAACTCAAGAGTCGAGCGAAAAGAATGGCAAACAATGCTGTCAGTTCTTATGAGAAACAAGACAAGATGAAACCTCATTACAGTAAACGATCACATGCTCCCACAGCAGCATTTTTTGGGAAATCTAAACCTCTTCCCTCGGAACCCAAGAAATCTCTAAAGAAAGACATACCTGAAACAGCCTCAAAAGGATATTGTCCGAAGTGTGAATCATCGGATCACTACCTTAGCTCATGCCAAGAGATCAAGAAAATGAATCTTGATGCCATCTTGAAATGGTTGAATGGGAGATGCAGAAAGTGTGGTCGCAAACATAAGATGGAAGACTGTAATTTGAAGAAACCATGTCATGCTTGTAATGAACTTCATCTTACCATTCTTCATGACGCCAACAGCCATACAGAACAGAAAGTTTTCTGTACGAAGTTGGAACAATCTCCTGCTTACATTGATCAACCCTCAAGACCATACTTGACGATGCTGAAGATTGTAGAAGTTACACTTCATGGACCCAATGACAGTTGTATGGACGCTCATGCTATTCTAGATGATGGATCTCAAAGGACCATGCTAATGGCTCCAATTGTCAAGCAATTAAGACTCAACAAAAGAAGGGATAAGATCTTGTTGACTACAATCAGACGAGAACCATTCATGTGTGAAGGATTAAGTGTCGACCTTGAAATTTCTCCCAGAAATAACCCGAATTCAAGATTCACGGTCAGAGGAGCATTTGCTTCTGACACGTTGGCCTTGTCCGAATATTCGTACCCTACTGAGGAGCTCAAGGACAAATGGCCACACCTTCGTCACCCATCCTTGCCAGTGATTGACAAAGTGAAGCCTGTGATTCTGATAGGATCAGACTGTACTGAATTGATTGTGCCAGATAAACCAATCATCTTTGGACCACCTTCAACACCAGTAGCAGTGCACACCAAACTTGGATGGTCTCTACAAGGTCCAGCTCACACAGCCTGTCAGATGGAAGAACAACATAGCTTCTTCATTAACCAGGTACCCAGTTTCAGTGACTTTCACCAGGATGTAGAAAGGCTATGGCAAATGGATGTCTTGCCTTACAGTACTAAGGACTTCACCAGATCTAAACAGGATGAACATGCTTTACAAACCCTGGAATCAGAAACTAAACGGATCAATGTGGATGGAGTGATGAGATATGCTACACCTCTGCTTCGGACGAAAGATGGTGCACAGTTTCACGCAACTGCTGAATCAATGCTGCCAAACTTGAGAAGGACTGAGAAACGTTTGAGAAATCAACCGGAATTAGCTGAAGTTCACAATCAACTTATCCACAATTTAGTTGAAGCAGGATCAGTGAAGGTGATTTCCAATGATGAAGCAGAAAACAGCGCAGAGTCCTGGTACATCCCACACCACCTTGTTCATCACAATGACAAACACAGGCTTGTGTTCCACTGTTCATACGAAGTCAATGGACAGAACCTGAACAAAAAACTCCTGCCAGGTCCCCAGCTTGGATCATCCCTACTGGGTGTACTATTGAGGTTTCGACAGAACCCCGTGGCTATCTCAGGAGACATTAAAGGTATGTTTCACCAAGTGAGACTGCTGGACAAGGACAAGCCTTTGCTGCGGTTCTTATGGCGAGACCTAGAGGATGACCGAGATCCTGATATATACCAGTGGGAAGTTCTTCCCTTTGGAACGACATGTAGTCCATGTTGTGCCACTTTTGCACTCAGAAAACATGTGAATGATCATAGGAATGGAAATGAGAACGTCTACCAATCAGTCACCAATGCCTATTATGTTGACAACTGCCTCCAGAGTGTGCCTACCATAGCCGAAGCCAAAGCTCTTGTACACCAGATGAGTACCTTGCTTGATGAAGGAGGATTCCATCTTCGACAATGGGCAAGTAATGTGCCAGATGTGGTATCAGGAGTGAATCCTGAAGATAGATCCTCGGATTGTGAATTATGGTTAACACTTGACAATTGTCAGCCATCAGAAGGTGCCCTCGGAATGAGATGGCATTGTGACGCAGATGACCTTAGCTTCAAGTGCAAAGAGATACCATATGAATGTCTGACAATGAGAGTTATCTACCGCATTCTGGCCAGCCAATATGACCCGCTTGGGTATATTGCACCATACACTGCACGAGCTAAGTGTATCGTTCAGGAACTTTGGAACAAGAAAAGGGACTGGAGTGCACCGCTAGAAGCAGGAACCCTACGTGACCTTTGGACAGCTTGGGAAAATGAACTGAAGGATATCGTGCACATCCGACTACCTAGGTGCTACACACCATGGCATGTTGACCCACAAGGTGCAACCAGAGAACTCCATGTATTCTGCGATGCTTCTGAGAGGTTGTATGGCTCAGTTGCCTACCTGAGAACTGAGACTGCAGGTGGACAAATATATGTGAGTTTCGTTCAATCCCGATCCAGAGTAGCACCAAAACAACAACAATCAATTCCAAGACTTGAACTATGTGCGGCTTTGACAGGTGCGCAACTCGCCAATGTGCTTCAGAAAGAAATTACCCTTCCAATTGCCAATGTGTTTCTCTGGAGCGACTCCACCACAGTGTTGACATGGCTGCACTCAGAGTCGTGTAGATACAAGGTCTTTGTCGGAACTAGGATATCAGAGATTCAAACCCTGACTAACGTGACACAGTGGCACTATGTGGACACTAAGGACAACCCCGCAGATGACGTCACTCGAGGGAAAACACTCTCTGAACTCAGCAAGGACACACGTTGGAAACTAGGTCCAACCTTCTTGTCATTGCCACATCAGCAGTGGCCCAAAAAGGAGAGTCCGTACACAAGTAATGACAGCACTGAACTAAGATCAACGTTCTGTGCTACTGTAATGGTATCAAACCTGAAGATTGTTGATCCAGCTGAATGTGCAACCTGGGACGAACTTGTGACCAAAACCATGGAGGGTTCTGACGGGGCGGCCGAGACTGCTGAAAATCGGAAAAGAGTGGAAATGCAGTTATTGCGTGAAGTTCAGTTGCAATGTTTTCCTGATGACTTTGCATCCCATGTGAAAGGTGACAGATTGCCTTCTAAAAGCCGACTACTACAGCTTGACCCTATGCTTGACAAGGTAGACCAACTTATCCGCGTTGGAGGACGTCTACGCCGCTCTGAAGAACTTCCAGATGACACCAAGCACCCCATTGTTCTTGAACCCAAACACCCGATAACCCGCCTGCTCATCAGCAAATATGACCATGACTTGTTACACAGTGGAGCAGAGCGTGTGTTTGCCGAAATTCGCCACAGTTACTGGATCTTGCGAGGACGAGAAGCAGTTCGGTCCCATCAGAGAAAATGCCCAGTATGTAGGAAATGGCGAGCAAATCCACAAGTCCCGAAGATGGCAGATTTGCCCCCTTCACGATTGAGACTCTTCAAACCGCCATTTTATTCCACAGGAACAGATTGCTTTGGACCAATGCATGTGAAAGTTGGACGGCGCTCGGAGAAAAGGTGGGGTATCATATTCAAGTGCATGACTACTAGGGCAGTTCACTTTGATCTGCTTGACAAAATGGACACCGATGCCTACTTGATGTCACTACGACGTTTCATAGCACGTCGTGGGAAACCATTTGAGATTTGGTCCGACAATGGGACCAACTTCAAAGGAGGGATGAAGGAACTTAGTGAGGCATGGGAAGTGATGGTGCCCTCACTGACAACACAACTTGCCAAACAGAAGATCAACTTCAAGTTCAATCCTCCAAGTGCTCCACACTTTGGAGGTGTATGGGAGAGAGAAATAAAATCAGTGAAGTATGGATTGAAAGTTGCCCTCGGACAACAAAATGTCACAGAACCTGTACTCCAGACGGTACTGGCTGAAGTTGAAGGAATTTTGAACTCAAAGCCCTTGAGTTATGTATCCTCGGATGTGAGTGACATTGACCCAGTGACTCCAAATGTACTCCTGAACGGTCGAAGAGACAGTTCTATGCCACAGGTTGTGTATCCGGAAGACGAGATACTCAGTCGCCGCAGGTGGCGTCACAGTCAAGTCCTTGCAGATCACTTTTGGAAACATTTCATTCGTGACTACCTACCAAAGCTCCAATTGAGGCAGAAATGGCAGAATGACCGGAAGGACCATAAGGACATTGGATGTGGTGATGTGGTTATGATCTTGGATCCACAGAGTGTTAGGTCGGCATGGCAAGTTGGCAGGGTTAGTGAAATTTTCCCAGGGGTTGATGGTAGGGTTAGAGCGGCCACTGTAAAGGTCGGTGAGCAGCGGATTCTCAGGCCTGTTTGTAGACTTATCCGGCTCCCTGAGTGCCCTGATGACTAAGTAACATAGACTTGTCCAGCGCAGATGACCGCCTAATATGTGACAGAACTATGCAGTTGAAAATGATTTAATGCAAAGACTTTATTGTATTTCATGCTGATGACCATTTACTGAGGACTTTTATATTTCAAATTTGTGCCAAATTTGGGGGCGGCTGTCAAGAAGATAGCACTAATATGCCCGTATTTTTACTTTATTTAATTTATGTGTTTGGCCCGGTTAACGAGAATCTATTTTCCGGCCTTTTTTGTACCAATTGCCTTGTGGGTAATAAATAGAAAATGGCTGACCACGTGTTTTGATTTGCCTATTAGTTATGAAGATTAACGGTTGGATATTGAAGTGCCCTGACATATTTTTTCACATATGACATTAAAAAAAAGTAAGGTGTCAGAAGATTGTAAGATATTCATATAAACTGTCAAAAATCTTCCATATTTTGTACACTAAAGAGACATCAGTACTACAAATAGGTCATCTGATGGGTATGATTGGTGATCATAGATACTGGAAAAATATCATGAATAATCTTTTGATTGTGTTATCTTCACTGTTAAACCTGCGAGACCTGATAGACAGAATTGTTTGGTTGCACACCTCTAACCCTAGAAACCCATTTGTTATCTGATCTGTGCTGATACCCTCACTTCACTCTACTGTTATCTATGATATACTTTAAACAACTGACATAGTGCATTTTATTACTTTGAACAGTTAGTTGTGTTACATAAATGAAAAACAGTGTTTTATTTTTGTCAATTATAAATTTTATTGAATTTGGTTTACGTTACAATTTTTCAACTCATTTCTTTTTAATGTGCTTTATAATCCCTCGTCTCTCTCAAACATTGTGATATGCTTAGTCACTGAAGTTGAAATACTGACAGCACTTGGTTGATATATATATATATATAAATATTAAGACTTAGTACTGTCAAACCTTTTCATGAGAGATGAAAACAACATATATATTTATATATTTGTGTGTTTTACTATAAAGTTCAAGTGGAATGAAATGGACCTGTTTTCTTTAGTTGAACATTAAATATTGGTGTTATATTCCAATAAATGTTAAATCTAAATATGTATATTACTGGTAGATTGTGGAATTGGTAAATAAAGAGGAATAATACAAAGAGATATCAAACCACATGTCTTATTTTTTATCCATTATTATTATTATTATTATTATTATTATTATTATTATTATTATTATTATTATTATTATTATTATTATTATTATTATTATTATTATTATTATTATTCACAAGGGTTAAATAATATCTTACCTCACCCCTGTGTTATTTTCAAGGTTTGGAATTTGATTGAGAAAATACACAGGAATAACATGAGTGCCAATGACATATTTTTTCTTCTACAACAAATGACTAAATATTAGTATTTCCCAAGGGAAATCGATTGATATTCTAATATTTTGGCACAAGTCTGTAAACATAGTATGTCTTGGGCATGTATATAATATTCTGTTTATTACCAATGTCAACATAATGGGGGTAAAAAATCTTCCTATGCATAGTGAGATTATCTACCGTCAGCTCACTTTCAAATCAATGTCATGGGTGAACTGTGATATGAGTGCATTCTCTATGAAGTGATGTCATAATGTATAAGATATATATTTTTTCCCAAGGGCATCGTATGATAAAAATGAACCCCAATATGATTGCCCTAGTAGGTAATCAGTCTGATTAAAATCGACCATGTTTCGAACAATAAAAGTTTCAAAATATTGACTCTACCGAGATTCGAACTCTATTTGTGTAGGCTATCTTCTCCACTAGGTCTGACCGCACCCTACTGTAGCGCACGTTCTTACGTAAACACAGCTAACCAATCACAATGCGTGCAGCAAAAGCATTCGGTATCAGTAGCTAGGGGCAAGTAACTCTCATTCACCATTCGTTAACATTGACTGCTGCTATCCTTATTTTAAACGCGATGATGCGATTGGTTCGCTAATGACTAGGTTTTGTATGCGCTAAACTGGTGTCAGCACGTGCGCTACAGTAGGGTGCTGTCAGACCTAGTGGAGAAGATAGCCTACACAAATAGAGTTCGAATCTCGGTAGAGTCAATATTTTGAAACTTTTATTCTTCGGAACATGGTCGATTTTAATCAGACTGGTAGGTAATTAGATATATTATAAATTAAAACAGTTCGAACTTATTTCTCCAGTCAGAAATCTTATCTCTGATTCAAACCACATAGTTGGGTGCAGTAGGTTTATAAATGATACTCAGTGAGAGAGACTAGTACAATATGTCCCAATACTATGAACATAATTTGTTTCAAAATAAAACTATATAAGCTGACAAAGTTTTCATTCTGTTTTACAATTAACAGTTATGAGACAAACAGAAAGTATATAATATTTCTGATATTTTAACCACAATTTAATTTCTACATGGTGTTGTGATGGTAATCGTCTCGCAGGTTCCTTGGCAACACTTCCATTCTACATCGTCTCGCCTAATAAAACTGAAAATGGGATTTATTGTCTCGGTATTAAGGACATAGGTCTTATGTTTATACTGGGAAAAATTTATGGTGTAAGTGATTGAATATTTCACATGATTATACTTTGTTTCAGAAATGATAGTGCATTGATGCAGGCCGGATACAGCTTTGTGTTCTTTATGGTAAGTCCCCGAGAAATAATTATTTCTGCAGGATATTTTAGATTTGATTCTTTAAAGAAAGTTACTGATTATGTTTTTTCTTGTATTTATTTTTGACAAAAAGGAATGTAAATAGCTATTTAGAAAAAAGTTTTCTTGTTTATGAAATACGTGTTTATAAAGAAAGGCTGTGAACATGAACCCTGTCTTAAGTAATAGTAATTGTGTATCTCTCTCCAGCAAGCTCTCATGTCGTTTGAAGATGAGAAACTTGGAGAAGCATTGAAGGTTTTACAACAGACCGAGAAGAAATGTGAAATGGGCGATGGATTTCTTCGTAGCATGAAGAAGAAACTTTCTAAGAAGAAAAAACAACAGGTTTGTGATTGACTCTCTCTCTGACATACCTCAACTCTCATGCTTTTAGTCAGTAGCAATACCTTGGAACTACTCTGTACCATGAAACATACTTGCTTCTACATTTGTTAGGACACTGTTAAAGAAAAACCGATCCAAATCAAATATGAAGTAAGAGAATCGATATAGATTATGATCATCCTAGAATCCAAAACAGAAAAGTTGGCAAAGTAGAACAAAGAAAGAAAAACATAAACTCAAGATAATGATGACCTTTATGAATTATATTTTATTCTACCATTGCTTAAATAATATGTTTCATAGACTTACGATAAGATAGGGATTCAATGAACATTTAATCACAGTTTTAAGAGCATATAAAAATCCCACGCCATCAAGGTATATTTATCTGTAGGCTGCTACAATATTGGGATTACAAACTGAGCAATATTGGTAGTGTCGTCATTAGTACCAATTAGTGTGTGCATTCTTAATATTCTATCCTCTATGAGCAATCAATTGGAGATACCCGAATGGATTATGATGCAGAAAAGGTACACCTAACCTGACCTGCATCTTTCTGCTTCATCAGCGTATTTGTGTCTGTGAAGTTCCTACAAACCCTGATACCTATGATGCCATGATGCTCTATAGAATAAGTCAAAGGCTTTTGGCACATTGACATTTCATTGGATGAAAATTACATGCGGTAAACATAGAGCATGAATGTGAATTGTGTTGATATATATATGTTGATGTAGAATTGTTGACCCACATGACCCTTCTTTTTTCTCCTCAGAGAGAAGGCGAGGTGAGTATGGAGGACCGAATACAGCGCCAGGTGATCGTGGCGGACTCGCTGCTCTACCAGTCTATCCTCGTGTTTACTAACCAGGACATCCCCAGCTACGTGAAGGGCGGCTGGCTGCTGCGGAGAGCCTGGAAGCTCTATGAGAAGCTACACAAGGAAATGCTTGATCTATGTGATAAACAAGCTCGTTCTAAGATTGAAAAAATGACCAAGCAAATGTCTAAAATTCCAAATTCCAATGAGAACAATTCATATTCTGACGGCGCAACTGATGACAATGACAATGAGTTGACGGAAGAGGTTATCTCTCGTCTCCTCGGTGCCGTTAACTTTGGGTACGGTACATTCCAGTTGTGTATATCCATGGTGCCTCCCAAAATTCTTAAATTGATAGAGTTTCTAGGATTTGAAGGAGATCGGGACGCAGGTCTCGGAGCGCTAGAGTACACAAGTCACAGCAAGGATATGAAGGCTCCACTCGCTACCCTGGGGCTGCTGTGGTATCATACTGTTCTCAGACCGTTCTTCGCACTGGATGGGGCCAACAGGTATAATGCAGGTGAGTGGACCAAATCATCTTGTATCAATACCACCATCAATTCCTGCTTACAGAAATCACAAATAAAGATAGTCAATCCAGGATTGTTCCTTGATCTGCAGAGAACACATTAATGTGAAGGAAACGTGAAATAGTGTCAGAGGATTTGTTGTTGTAATTACAGACTTTATTTTCTCTCTTTGATGATGAGGTAATTTATGCTTAATTGTCCTATGTAGAACAATAAAATCCTGAAATTGAACTTGTTGCCATTTGACTGGCCAGAAAAGATATATTGGAATATTCCTGCACCTGCCATTCTCAGCGACCAAGGGCTGAATGTTCCGATACTTTACATCTTATCACCCCTGTCACTTTCCATATGGAATATATATATAGATACTATTTGATTGTTTTCCTTAAATATCATTTCTGTCAAGTCAAATGGAGTGGGAAAGTGATATTCATCTTATCACCCCTGTCACTTTCCATATGGAATATATATATAGATACTATCTGATTGTTTTCCTTAAATATCATTTCTGTCAAGTCAAATGGAGTGGGAAAGTGATATTTTCACAAGTGACGCAGCACACTTTCTCGCTTCACTTCCCTCACTGTTGCATGGTTAATCCAACCAATAGGCACACAAGTGATGTTACCATTACATAAGGTAACCGATGTACATCCGTTACAAGGCCTATAGCTTTTTCAGATAAAGCTGCATTTATCATAAGTCAGTATGACAGTTTATTAAATGTTGACGCCCATTTTTCTTGGTCCCAGGGACGGGAGAGGCAGAGAAGATCATCACCGAGAAGGAAGGCGACTTTCCCAACTCTTCTCTCTTCCTCTTCTTCCGTGGCAGGATACACAGATTGAGGGTAGGAACTGCAAATTTACTTCATCTTTGAAATATCACATCACTGTTTGGTGCTAAGTGCAATTGCACTTGATGATTTTAATAAACATATCTCAACCATAGATGTTTAGTTTTGAACTATGTTGTTTTTATTGTGGAACTAACATTTAACCTCAATTGATTTGTATTGATTTGCCGAGTGGACCCAATTAAAAATAATTTGGTCAAAGGATTCCGTATTCTTTTGAGAATGTTTCAAAGACTTTGTGGTTATTTCTAGTGTACAAAGATTTTGAAGGACAACAAGGAATTTTATGGATAATCAACTTCTTTATTGTACTGGTAGCTACCAGTACAATAAAGAAGTTGATTATCCTTAAAATTCCTGCTACCAGTACAATAAAGAAGTTGATTATCCTTAAAATTCCTTGTTGTCCTTATACCCACATCTTCTAGAATGCCACTCAAACAGCTTAAAGATTTTGAAGTCTTTCAGTTTGTGTATTCCGCTGATCATAAAGAATATTATGTGTGTGACAGAGAGAAAACGACCGGTCCCTGGAGATGTACCAGAAAGCACTGCAGGAGGCAAAGGGACAGAGGGAGATCGAACTCATGTGTCTCTATGAAATAAGTAAGTTGTTTCTCTCTGGTACAGTGTTGTTTCCAAGAAGGGGGGGGGGGGGGGGGTCCTTTTGGAATTGTCCCACCTAGGTCTGGTGTTCCATATAATTTTAGAAGTAGGATTCTATCTAACCGCTAGCTGACCATCTTACAACTGAGCCGAGGAAAAAATATTAAGTTTGACAATCCCTAACTTTTTATTAATTTCTATAAGAGTAATTTTAGCATTTTGAATGATTCTGTACAAGTACTTATATTTAAGTCAGTTGTTCAAGTTACACTATTTTCCATTCTAAACTGTATCTCGCAGTTATTGTTGTCTGTAACTGTTTGACAGAGTAGTATTTCATGAAGTTATCTCCCTTGATACAATTATGTGTGACCCTATTATTCAGGTTGGTGCAATCTGCTAAAGTTGAAGTGGCCGGACACACTGGAAGGCTTTTCCAGGTGAGATATTTACAAGTGTAGTGTTTTTCTTCATATTAATCAGTGAGACATCATGAGAGATGATAAGATATGCAGATGAAATCAGTTTTGATAACGATAAGTCACCTAGCTATGTTTATAACCTTATTCATTCTTGTTTTTTTGTCCCTGGTTTGCTAAAAATATCACTAGAGCAGTCACTATATGTTGTAGTATCGAGAATTTAATCCAATAATGTATCATCATCATATAGAATGTATCATAGTCTCTGTAATATGTTTACTTTTTCCTCAAAATCAATGTGTTTATCAAAAGTTTATCTTTCTTTTTATAAATTGTTTTTGTCACATATTGTAATGAATCGTATTGAATGAGATATCATGATATCGTAACTCTTTATTTGTATAATATCAAAATTTTCTAGCTCTCCTCCAGCTTCATGTTTTATTTTCATTTACCTACAGATTAAAGACTGAATCTAAGTGGTCCAAAGCTTACTATTCATACCTTATGGCAGGTAAGGCTTTTTAATTTAGTGCTGCTATCAAATGACAGAAATGTTGCCAGAACGGCTTTATGCAAAAACTTCTTTCTTTACTACCTGACTAGGTGATATATGTTCTATACAAGCATGTTTCAGGCTGTTTAGAACTACAAATTTACAATGTATCTGCATTACTCACTAGTTGTCAATAATTCAAACCTATCACAGGCTCATTGTCTTAAAGTTTATGGACTTGTTGCTGTGTTACTGGCTGAAATGTTGTCCAACAATTACTCACCTGTCCTATCACAGAAATGATATATAAAAAATTGATGAAAATTTTCTCTCTATTCTTGATGCTTGTGTGAAAATGAAAAGCTGAACACAAAATTACTCCTATTATGACCTATATCCGATCTGTGCAGTGTGTATGGGCGCCCAGGGTGAGATAGAGAAAGCCCATGAGGTGATGAGGGAAGTACCAGGGCTCGTCAAGAAGAAGAACAATCAGATAGAGGCGTTTGTCGGGCGCAGGGTAGGTGGTGTTTTATTATACATGAAGGGGCTTTAGTAATTATCAGTTCACAATTAAGTGCAATTAGAAATGGATTTTTGATTAAGTCTTTACAGAAACAAGTGAATAAATATGTATGTCTTAAGTATACGAGTTCAGAAATACAAACAGCTTATCAATTTAAACACCAAGGTAGGGTACTCATTCTCAAAGCGTAGAAGAAATTTCACTCCTTTTTTGATTTTGTGGTTCGAAATGAAACAATGTTATAAAGCAAAGAATTAGATAAGGAGTTACATGCTGAGATGTGAAGGTAGTAAAGATAAAGTTCATGATAATAAAAAAAAGATGAACTTTTTGAGGCGGAGAAGTTCAAGAAGGTGGCGCCGACCCAGGAACACTTCCGTCTGCTGACCCTGGAGCTGGTCTTCCTGTGGCATGCCCTGCCCACCTGCACCGAGGATGAACTCAGACCCATGCTTACAGGTATGTAGTATTTGCTTTGTAAATCTTGATCATTTTAGTCTGATGCATGCTCATAGGTGTGTACTGCAGACACTTTTATGTTTATCTGCTGCAGATTTACTGACTGTCAATTTTTTTGGAAATGTTTCTTTTGTTTATAGAAGGGAAATGACAGAGCATGTAGCTAAACTTGTCTTGTAGGAGAATTGAAGGACTTCTAGATCATATTTTCTGAATTTTCAAACCATTGCCAAAGTGATCCTTCATGAATGACCTTTACCTCTTAACTTCCTATTTAGAGTATCGATTTGCATTTCTCTACTGACTATCATGTGAGACTTTATGGCTGCCTCCTGTTGCAGTGTGTGACATGCAGACAGACCACAAGGTGTACCACCTCAAGTGTCTCATCGAGGGTTCCATCTACAAGGAGCTGGGCGAGGAGGAGATGGCAACACAGGTGAGATACACAGGATATTGTTGGAGTTCTTGTGTCATACAATCTTTACACCAAAAGGGTCTAAATGTAGATATTGGTGATGAAAAAAGGTTTTTAAAGAAGAGTGCAAAAGGAATAATATGTTGTTAGATGTATTACTAAGATATTTTAGTTTGTGGACCTGCACCAAAATTTATTATCAAACGTTGTAACAGTCCAAGTGTTGCCACATAGTAAGACGCAATTTCTTGAAGAAATGTGGTTTCATTGTATTGATCAGAAAACCAAATCAACATGATAAAGTAATATATTTTTCCCGAGATAATTATATCGATAATATTTTTGCCCTTGTCTGTAATGACCACTTAAGCCACATGTGGCAATTTTTTGTTTCTTTACTGTACATCGTTTTCTTTTCTTAACTTTTTCTAGCATTTCAATCATTAACAGTTTTATCTGAATATCTTGTCACAGTGCCATTGCATAAATGAGATTATGATAAAAAGTGATTGAGGGCTGGATGTCCCTACTGTTACAGTGTCTGAAGGAGTGTCTCGCAAGACATCAGGGGCTAAAAGAGGACATGCACATCCCTGCCTTCGCTCACTTCGAGCTTGCCTCCATCTACATGAAGAATCCAGAGGTCAGAGGTCGTCTGTATTGATTTGAAACCTGCAGACGCTTCTTAAAATATTTAGAATCTTACAAGCAACTTTGTTGAAATTCTTGTAGGACTGATTTGGTTTGACAGCCTAGAAAGCTTTTATTTATACTTAAGTCACAAGTATCGTTGTGAGTAGGACGCAAGAATGGCTTCACTAACCTTAAACTATTAGGGCCCTATTCTGGCTAACATTTTTTTAAAAGATTCTTCATTTTATTAAAAACTTATGGGTTAATTCAGTTTTCTTTTCTAAGTTTTGATATTGGTAGATAAGTGTATTTGATATTCATGTATGGTTGCCTTGTATTTCAGACTGTTAACGATGCGAAGGCCTGTCTACAGAAAATTAAGGTAATTCAAACCAGCAATTAAAACTCGGATGCATGCAAATAATTTATAAAACTTTTCCTTCCTTTAGGGAAATAATAGTTTCTCACATAGAAGACATTTTCAGTTATTGCTATAAGGTAAATTCTGCTTGTACAGATGACAGGGAATATTGGAAGATTTACTTGAGATGAATTGGTAACTGATAGTGTTTTATTCACCAGTTTCATAATGCTATAAGAGCTGTAGAAGTAAGAAGACAACATATAGGTCTGAATGTCTCAACTTGTGTCTAATCGTCCAGAAATATTATTCAAGGTGATTGATTTCATTTAACAATTTCAAAGTATTTCAAATGTTAAGTAAAGTTTATTTTATGTAGAATGCAAAATTCTAGTTCTGACATTTATAAGTGACTGAATTTGGAATCATTTTTTATTTGCAGGATAATTTCAAGGATTATGACTTTGAGAACCGGTTGAGCGTACGAGTAAACAATGCACTAAAGATGCTGAAACAGCGGTCACAGACATCGGGTCTGAACAAGAGTAGCAAAAGTTAACCAGTAAAAGATCATACAATCAACATATCCATGGCTGCTGGGTTACCTCCCTTTATCTGGACAACTGATAAAGCAACATATCGAACAGAGGGACCAATACCTTTCATTTTTATATATTTTGTGTGTGCATTTTGATCCGTTTGGATTTCATATAGATATTCCTCAGGGAATGAGTGAATCAAAGGGTTTGTTTGAGACAGATGTTGTAAACTGATCATTTTTTAAGAGGCACTGTCAGATTTTATTTAGGTTTTATTTGGCATTGACAACTGCTATAATACTCAGTGATGATTTAAATTCAGAAGATCTCTCTTGGATTAGAAATTCATCCCAAAATGTCCCAAAAATGATGATTGTTATGTATAAATATGTAAATTCGAAAACATTATCTCATGCATGTGTAGAAGATAGAAAATGCATCCAATTTACATATATACATGTATAGAGCAAACTGACCGAGGTTCTGACAGTGTATTTATTCTAATGTTTTTAGTAACTGTATTATTTGTTACGATTGGATGAAAGTAATTATCAGCAAACAAAATGTCAAAACTATCTCGTTATGCACAATTGTTCCAATAAAAAACAAAAATAACAGTTTTGTTTGCATATATTAATGCCCTAACTTGGTGAGTTCACCCTTATCTTCTTGCATGCATCCCTGTTTTAAATATTAATCAAAATGATTTCAGACATCCTGAAACACACAGTGAGTAGTCAATGTACATTGTACAATAATATCAAAGTTTTTAGACAAAAAATAATTTACAGAGCATGCCTTCCGATATTAAATTCTCCAACACTGCCGCATGCATTGCAATGCATCACAATCACATTTATTGATGTTTTACGCAAAAGTGCCATTAGCGCTTCACCATATAATTTCAAAATTGCTCATTTTGTCATATATTTAAATCATATGTTTTTTCAAATTTTCTGGACTTCTGTTGGTTTTGATAAAGAAAATATAAGAAGTGATGTTAAAAATGTCTGGACCAAGGTCATTTTGACATATTGTCGAGGGCTCAATATTAACTTAAATATTCACTTTAAATGTACAAATATTCAGAAAGAATTGTCTATGCTTCTCGATGTTTATGAAAACGTTTTGAGATATTTTGGTGCTCCATACATTTTATGACCTGAGAATCAACATTCTCATTGAAACAAATATTTTGCCAATTTCTTCCTTGAATCTTTAAATTGTATCTCCCAGTATTATTCAATTAGAAATGTTACCGACATTTGAATGTATAAATATATAAAACAACATCATGAAAAGAAAGATTAAGATTAAGACAGATTAAAAGATTTTATTTATCACAATAATTGTGTCGGCTCCTAGCCCAGCAACCTCAGGTGGTGTCCAAACCTAGGTCAGTTTGCCCTACAAGTTCTTTTACCTGTTATTATCATTGGCAACTAAAATTTGGTTGCTATGGTTACAAAAAACATTGTCCAAATTTTGTTTGAGAACAAATGTTTTACACTATCATATCTTCATGATAGATGAATACCTTTCATAATGTTTGTGATAAGACATGTAACCCATACAAATTTGACAGTGCCACTTTTAAAGTAATAATGGCAGTTGTAACCTGTTTAGGTAAGTTGAAAAATTATCAGTCCTATTTAGTATTTTAGAATTATATTTACCACTTGCATATTTTGTCTAAAAATAATGTCAGCTTCTAATCAAAGGGAGATAACTCATGCAGTTTTAACAAACTCAAACCAATTGTCTTCCTTTTAGGTAAACCCTTAAATACAATGAATGCTGTTAGTCAAATGGACTATTTTGTTATCTATATTTACTGGTTGTTGTGATGTTTGCACTACAGAAATATAAGGAGTGATGTGTTTTTGTTTGCTCTACTGTGATAATGCGATGTTAACCAATATTTATTGAAGTGGAAAATCAAAGTAAGCTAGTTTTGTTCATCTTTATATATAAATAAATATCTGTATTTCTTGGCATTTTTGATAGTTTCAATGCAAACCACCCATGAATATTAAAAGGCACGTTTTGGCTTTTCAACCAAATATTTTATCTAAGTATTAACAAAAAACTTGTCAGATTGAAACCAAATATTCAGCAAATCCTGAATTACATTCAGCAATGTTTGTCCCGACAATTTAGCAATCAGTTCGTATTGACAGCAAACCATTTTCTTTTAAAATGTTTGGATGCTATCAAAAGTGCAATTGTGCTGGCAAGTTTATTAAAACAAAATTGAAGTAACATGGAATAAAGTTGAAAGATACAAACCTCAGTAGGTTCCACACGTCTATAAAGTTGGCATTATTTATTTTAAATATAATGTCACATTCGCAGTAGATATTTTAGATTTGTATACACAGGAATATGAGCATCATAAAGACGAGACTGTTAAGCTGATACATGTTACATATCATGATTGAGAGCTTTTTGATATCCACCAAATATCAAAGATGTTTTTCAGGCAAATTTGTAAATTTCTGATTAAATATTATTTTATAAAATTTATCAAAATTTTTGCTTAATTTGATAATGAAGAAACATATATTTCTTTCCAATTTTGTAATGTATTGATATATGGTAAGTAAGATATATTTTGAAACCTTTTCTTGTTTCTTCAATCTTTTGATCATGAATAAACGGATGTTGTCAACAAAATACAATACAATAACAATGTGTTAATTGATTTATAATTGTAATTAGTCTGACAAGATTGATTATGTATAGTCTTAAAGTTAGGTATGAAGTTAGGTATGAAGTTAGGTATGAAGTTAGGTATGAAGTTAGGTATGAAGTTAGGTATGAAGTTAGGTATGCACAAGTTTATCACATTTATCTCTTATCTTTTTATGAAGATTATCTACTGTCTAAATGAACGTTTTGTCAAAGGTTCAATTTACAGATGTTTTTGGTGGTATAATTTTATTCATTTGATAAATTGTGACTTATAGCTACTGATATGGTATGAAAACATTTATAGTTTGTGACATTAATAGGTCACATAGGTGCTGTGTTTCAGTGGTTTAGATAGATTGGGAACAGGTTGATTTTCAGCAACTGTTATGTTGTATTTTTCAATTAATTTCATACCAAAGACTGAGTTTTTGCTTTACTTAACATGATCTTTAGTCAATAGTAGGATAGAAAACCATCTCACTATCGCCTTCGACTAATTAGAGGAAAATGTTGTTGCTAAGAAGGTCAGTCTCTTCTCCTATGTCTCTTGTGTTGAATGTATTTTCTTCCTATTAATTTCCATTATTGTTGGTTGTTCTGTTATGACAAGTTGCAACTATTTATTGCTAAAAATGAGAAAAAATAAATAAGAAGTCTACTTTAGAGTGATTTTGAATTGTTCCTTATTTGTTACAAATATTCTTTATAAAAATGATTATGTTGCTTTACAGTCAAACAGCATGGTGAAGTTTTTGTGAAGCTATTTATATCAAAATGTCTTACAATGATCAGTAGGTGAATAAACATTTGATTACAGTATCCACTGCTCCCCATGACACTTTTTTCTCAAAGATGAGAACCTCTTGAGAGTTTTGAATGTCTCTTCGACTTGTCTAAGCTGCTTGTTCTTTTCTTTCTATCTCTGTGTCCTTTATATACCATGCTTTCTGATTCATAGTCATGGATGTGTGGTTTGTGGTTAGTTCCTTGATTGGAATAATACATATCTCTAAGCACATCCTTTCATATTTTTTACCTTTCCAATTTTAATTCTTATACTGTGTTGTAAATTTTGTCCATTCTACCATTCCCATTCTGGACAAGGTGTAATAAGTGGTTGATGATTAACTTTTTATTCTTTGACCTAAATTACTAATATGTTATTTTCGATTTGTCATTGGCTCACTCATTGCGTGATGTAGGATGCTTCTTGTCATACATTATGACGATCTGCTTCTTGTGATGTAGGATGCTCCAAGTCATACATGTATGACGATCTGCTTCTTGTGATGTAGGATGCTTCAAGTCATACATTATGACGATCTGCTTCTTGTGATGTAGGATGCTTCAAGTCATACAATTATGAGGATCTGCTTCTTGTGATGTAGGATGCTTCAAGTCATGTGTGTATGATGGTGGCGATGGATGCAGAAAGAAATATTCTGCCCTATAGTTTGACTGATCAGTTATGTTCAAGGACATTTACAATGTATTCACTTCATTATCAGCATAGTATTCTAAAATGTGTCATGTTATTCTAAGGGTTCAGTTCGGTTATACTGTGGTGTTCAACATGATATTGCCATGGTGTTCATAATAGTATTTCTATGATGTTCCGCATAGTAATCTTCTGGTGTTCACGATAGTCATCCGATTGTGTTCATGATAGTAATCCTCTGGTGTTCTTGATAGTAATCCTATGGTGTTCAACATGTTCTTGTGTACCGTTGATGTGTCAGTTGGTATTGTGTGAAAGATCTGGTTGTTATTGCTCAAGGGTGGTCTGTGATTACGTTCATATCCATCTCCATGATTGTATGTTAAGTAAGGTAACTATACACTTCTATCCTCTGTCCGTTTTTGTACTGTCACTTTTTCTGTGACCTCCATGTTTCAAACTGAAAATTCTTATTTCTGAAGAAGATGATTTCCATTTTTTCCATCAGTAATCAAATGCATGTCTTTGTGTTGTATACAAACTGAAAATTTATGCCTATTTCAGTGAATAGATAACTTTCTCTATTACATGTGTTCTATTTATTCCATAAGATTGTTCATTAAGATATGATTATTATTATTTTGAATTATTGCTTCTTATATAGTCCTTGCCTTTTTATTATCATTTTTGGTATTGATTTGAAGTGATTGTGTTGTGAAACTTTTTCTTTCTTTCGTGTTCTTGTGCGGAGCTGTGTTTCACCTTGGACTAACCTTCAACAAGCGGAGACAGGTGCCCGGTGTTCTTACGTAGTTGATGAGCTAAGATTTCCGATAAGTGAAAAAGCAATAGTTCTAGAAGCATATATTGAACCTTTGCAGGAGATAAGACGATGCCTTTACATTGTGTCATGTAAACCATTTTTGACAGTGCTATTATGTAAGTGTTTCCTACCATTAGAAATGAGTCTTATGTACTTTATAAAATAAAACATTGAAACTCTCATTCTCAACACTCTCATCACTTGCCCCTCTGCTAGTAAGCCAAGCAGGCATCGGCTTCTTTTCCAACAGTCACATTATGCACTTGTGTTTTTAAGATGCACCCTGGATGCAGAGGTTGTTTTGAAAAACTATTGAACATTTTGTATCGAAAAAAAAGAATACTATTGGGTCATTTCTATGTACATTTTGTTCCATTTATCCTGGTTTCTTTATGAATCATGGTGTATGGAGGAACACAACATAGCGCCCCTAGATACGGCAATATTCCAGACTTGAACGGGGGTAAAGTACAGAGAAGTCACAACACAAGAGATTATCAAGCCTGGTCTAATCGATTAATCGATCGTCTTATCCTAATCCTCCAGTTGGATGCGTGGGCTATGAAAAAGTCAATCAGATAAGCCTCTCTAAGCGTTATATGACCATGATTAAGATAAAAACATATCTGACTTGTGATTAAACAGAACTTTTCTCAAGGAATTAGACACTTGCTTTCCTTGTCATATATTCTCGCCCGATAAATGAAATAGGATTCCTATTTTGAAGGTATTGAGAATTTTGACAGAGGGTATGGTTCAATATTTTCATGTGGTTTGTATAAAAGCCAGAATATGTAATGACCAAAGTTCAAATCGTCGAAATTCAGTGTCTAATAAGTTAAATGACCTACTAACTATCAATTTATGTTTGTCTTTGTGCCTGCTGTAAATAGAATTTCAAACTTACGCCAGAGTCATTGGCGAGCGCCACTGTCCGTTTTTTGATATAAAAACATATATCAACTTTAATCCGTTTTGGCCACAAGACTTAACTAATGAGCATCAGCAGTTTGATTTTCTGAAGCAAAAGATAACTGCTTGATAAAGCAATAGCATATTTGATGCTCGACATAGTTGACTCCAACAACATACTCTGCGCCCCTTCAAAACAAAATCCTTACCCCGTTGCCAGTAATATGTTTTGTGTGAAAGTTACATAAAAGCAGCTCAATAAGTCAAAACTGACTGTCCATTGATTTTATTTAGGTCACGAATTAATATCGTTTCATTATTCTTTTTTTTCACTCTTGCAATTCAGCTCTTCTTTAAAGCCATACCCGCTATGAACAAAACTTTATCAATTTTTAACCATGTTTCTTAAAACGAGACTTGAAATCTATTTTGCATTGCTGCTACGCCATACCACACGTGGTCTGAAATATGAAATAGCGGTGTTATATTACTCGATATCCGTTCATGCTCGACTTCCACAATTTGCTATTTGCATTTATTTTGCTGGACAGTAGCTATGTGCATGTGGATATTCAATTTAGGACTTGGCATTGTATTCAGATTATAAACAAGTAATTTGAATTTAGCTTTGGCAGAAAAGAAAGGTGTATATGATAAGTCGTTTTAGCATAGCAACACTGACCTGTATCGATTCCAGTTCTAAACCTAAATGAATATATCATGGTCCTTATGAAGGTTTGCTTTAGATATTTATCTAATTTAATCTTTCAACAAATTGAATCAACATTACGTGGTTTAGGTTCATATATGTAATAAATTTCAGGTCGATCGTAACGATTTATTTATTCTATGTAAGACGTGTCTTTAGAAGGCCTAGAAAAAAAATACTAGATTGGATTTTTCTATCATAAGTAATTAATATTTTTATATATTTGTCAATATATATTGAAATCCTATGTAAAAGACAAATTGTTCCTGATAGCATTTTGTTTAATATGAGCGTTTACTCTTGGCCATATAATATTCAATCAGATGTCATATGTCATCCTTAAGTGTCATAACCATTTCTATCACTATCTTCCCCTCACAGTCTATCCTTTATAATAGGCTCCAAAATAAGTAAAGGTTTATACATTAGATATACGCTATTAATCTATATGGTAATATTACCAATGGTTAGTTCAGCGTGTTGGCAAGGGCACTATCATATAAATAGACGTGACTACAAGCCAGACTTACCAATGAGTATATGGAAATTAAACTGCAAAAGGCTGCTGACAAAGCCCAATGAATATTAAGGCCCAGTATTATAATATTACGTGTCTTATGACCTCAAATTTACTTGAAGACTTCGTACATGTAAGGTAGAGGTGCACAAGTCAAATAAACAATGCACAGGTATATCCAGTCGCCAGTCAGCGGGTCAGTAGCACGAGCAGTCGATTAGTCAGCTCCTTACACTGCAGATCGATATCTGATATACAATCGATCAATACTCACAACAAAGCACAGCTGAATAGTGCAGTGATCGATAAGGTTCAAGGTGTAAAGTTGTTTTTGCAAAATCTCGAATTATCATTTCCATAAGGTTCTGATCAATTCAACCGGTTGGAACGAAATTGTATTACCAAACATCATGTGGAAATTAAGAAGGCGTCGATAGCGCTACCTTTATTTGAAGTTATTGAACTGCAGAGTATGGTCTAACATTTAATTGACACCTTTCTATACTAGGTACATAGAGGTTTATTTTCCCTTTCCGTGCAGTAATAGAAAAGCTTGAAAGTCACAGCGATAGATATCTGCCACTTCTGTCTGCTAAATGAACAACAGGCATGTACAGGTGCATGCTTTACTAATAGACGAGATCTGACAGTACATGTGACTTCAGACGGATAGATTTTCAAAGTGCATTGTCCCTTACAAGGTTTTTCAATTTTGAAATAAATAAATCTGATTTCACTCGATTACTGACATTCTATAGTCTCCCTCGGTTATAAAACAATATATTCGATCACATTTTAAAATAGTTTTCCTCTACAGAAAACACAAACCATGTCATGTTACACAAAAAGAATTTTAATTAATTTTGAATACCTCTTCAAGAAACATGCTTCTCCCACAACGATAATGTACGATTTATCATACGTTCATGTGTGGGGGCGGGATAGCGCAGTGGTTAGCGCGTTCGGCTTCGGATCAAACGCGGTCAGGTTTGGGTGCAATGCTACACTGAATTTCAGCGCAATAACACCCATGGTTCGCTAGTTCCAGCCGATGCTCGCACGTTTCACCGCAATGCATAGCCACAATGGTGTTCGAACGTTAAAGAGGCGATAAATACCAACTCACCCCACCTCACCCAAGTATGCTGTGGTCCGAATAACTTTGTCCAAAATGTAATCTATAACATTCATAATTTGATAAATTGACTATCCAAAATAATGGCAAAAAATAATGGCAAGTATGTTTACAGAGGACATAATTAGCAGACTCGTCAATGAGCCACTTGATTATATCATCGACCACCATTGATGGGACATTATAAGCAAGTAAGTTAACATAAGTTAACAGTCAGGACCTCTGATAGTGTGATAAAAAAAACCCATAGAGAGTTCGCTGCTTCTGACTGAGATATTGCTCAAGTGGTTTAAAACAATTGCAATACTCACTAACTCGTAGAAAGAATTTTTCATATTTTCTTCGCTTTTGATTCTTCGATTATAGTTTTGAGATATACGGTATGATGCAGTTTTCTTAACGTTAGTTCAATAAAAAAAGGTAGTATATTAAATGGTTTATTCAAAATTATTAACAAATAGTCAGCGTTGTTAAGTACAAGAATACAAGTGATAAAGGTCGATTTTTCTTTTGAACTTGGCATCACTTGAGCTGACATTTCGATTAACGTACATGTTTTTTCAGATCCGAAACTTAAATAATAGTTCTCTTTTTAGAATTCGATAAGAAATACCTGATACATTTGTCTTTTTAAGAAAATATACAAAATAAATATTTATGTATTATATATAATGAGCATTGAAATACTGGCATTTATCAGACAGACAGACAGATTCTTTATTAAAGTCTCACCTCGCATTTATAAAATACAAATATACAAACAAATACATATTTTTAAAGTGCTTTCGGGTGGTTAATATAGATTTGCAGGCATTGGCACTGATAAAAGACACTTCAGGTGAGGAGAGAATAAAAGTATTTATCAGTCTATCAAGGATCAGTAACGATGTCATATATTTTCACTGTATCCAGTGACGATACGATAAATTGTCACTTCAGTTCCGGAGCTTCTTTCAAATATGTAAGCAAATGAGAGTTACTATACTTCTTTGAAGTTATCTAAATATAAAATTATGGTAAGAATTATATACAAAAGGAAATACCTGATTTTATTTATTTTGTCTAAATCCAAATCTATTTCATCTCGTGATATCGGTCAAGTTGACACGTCACTACTTGTTACGCTGCTGTGAAATATCATCCTTGCTCATGTCACAGGGTGAAATAAATCTGATAATTTTACAAAATAATTAAAAGTTAGTTCCTTATATAGGACCTATGTTGTAAATTTTAGAATATTTTTACGAATCACGATCATGTATATTACTAACGTGTCAATATGCATTCTCCACGTCGAAATTATATTTTCTCGGATAGAATGATGTATCATAAACAAAATATGATTGTTATCGTCACTACTCATACATTATGTACATACTCTATATATGTTGTCACTTGAATGAGGCGCGGGCGTTGTAGTTATTAGCACCACAGAGTAGATGTTTTGTTTGTTTTTATTTGTACCATCTTTTGATAATCTACACCATCCTTTGAGTAGATGGAATGTAGGCTTGGTGCTAGGCGACAATCGGGTAAGCATCTACCCTCCTCACAATTCGGACCGGACCTTCTTTTGTTGAGAACTTTACCTGCAGGTTTTCTGTCATCTAAGCAATAATTATTTGAAATCTGATTCCTTATTCGCATTATGCTAGAGTATATACTGAAAATTGGTTATTGGCAGTTCTGGTTCGGTTAGCACATCAATGGATGTTAACGACGTCATATTGTAATTACAATAGTATCGTATGATCTGATCACATGGACAAGTATGTTTGTCATGCTATCAGTTCGTGTTCATAGCGTGTTATTATCTTATTTCTGAAATTTTATTATGTGTTACCTGCCTTTAAACTGGAAACATTTCAAGAAGTCAAAAAGTCAAAGTTCTTTCGAGAAACACATCAAAACGTTCCTTGATCACAAAATTACATGCTTTATTATAAGACAGCGATATTTCATTGAATATTTGACAATCAAATCATATGTGCTTTGTAAATCTTATGATTTGCCATGTTTGACGTGTAAACAGTGCAGCAAAAGTATTCCCCCCATCTCAATACAAAGGGTTCTGTAAATACAATAAGTAGTTCCACTCTCTCATTCATTCTTATTGCGCTGTTCTTTGGGTCTTACTCCCACAACTAAATGTATTAATGTACCTTACAACGAATTTCTATGACACTCAAACTATGCATATAACTAATGGTAAGTACTTTCACCTCCGCACATTTATGTTTGAACCTTTTAAGTTAAAACCTCACCTACAAGCAGTTAATCACGTTTGATTTTGTTCACTTATTTATTTTGCGAGGGAGGGTCACATTTAAGAGTGAACGCTTATAGAATATGATTTGTTCATCATGAAGTTAAATTCTTTAACAAATTTATGTCTCAGTGAATAAACGCTCTAGTCAAATAGAAACAGGTGGATAATTATGATTGCAAACATCGGTGACATACACATATTGAAATTATATCTTGTTCATTTGGCAACCACTTTGTAAATCCTTTCATGTGTTGGCAAACATGCGCACTTCCCTTTCAATAAAATCTTCAATACTTTAATAATTTAAAGAAGTAATTTTCTTGCTAAACTGCAGATAGTCTCAATTCTTCGAAGGGAAGTTTTTCTTGAAAAAACGGTACAAATATGTTTACTAACGAAACGTCGCAGTTATGAAAATAAAGATGTACATCAATGAAAATGTTTTTGTCCTCAATAAAGATGTTTTTATCCGGAAAATGGTGTTTTTCTTATGAAGTTATGTATTTGATATGGTGTGTGGATATTCGTAGATCATTTAATGTAATATTCAAATTGAACTGACATGTGCATATGTGGATGTGTGGACTGACACATTTCATCTACTGCAGCCAGTTACGTTATTGGTTTCCTGTCGTCCAAGAATAAGGTAAGGTGTTCAATATCTCATTGCTGGAAACATTTTCATACATTAATGGAGAAATTGACGAAATATTGATAACTAGTACAGGAACAATTCAAATGTTCTACACCTAAACAATTAACTATAGGACAGATATCGTCACCATTTTTGCAAGCAGCTATAACTTAGCGATTTTTTCTCGCAACCACCAGGTTTGATAACAACAAGCATATATCGAAATATCTGATCCTGACACAGCAAACCTGAACTAAAACGAAATCACATAGGTATTACAATCTATTGTACTTTGCAAACATTTGAATTACATACCGGATAGTTATTCATGTACAAATGATGGAATAAAAAATTCAGTATTCATATATAATAAGTTATAAAATTCTTTCCTTGAAACCATATCTCTCCATGTTTACATGGTGTGTGTACTATGGATAAAAAGACTTACGTACTTAACTCTAGATTACTTCTATGAATAACAATAACATGAAGCATAAACAAATATAAAGAAGCTTACCCATGGTTTGTGTATACATTCATGAGGAGAATATGTTATTGAAATCGACCTTACATAAAGTGTTCCGCCTTTTACCCCTCGCAGAGTTTTTAATACGAGAGATTATAAAGAAACGTAACCCCTATTTGTAGTAAGGCCCTTACAACCAACAAACTATACAAAGCTATGTATACACCGAGTTTACAAACACTACATTCTCTGGACAAGTTTTATACATAATATACAACTCGATCCTTTCATAGCGGATATATAGTATCACAATTCAGTGCCGTGCATTTTATATACAGGGTTAGGGATGCCATGGCATGTGGCGATTGGCTGTGAAAGATGTCACTTTTGGAAGATGCCACTGGTTACTATGTAATGTTGAGGTCATGTATGATGATGTGTTGGGGGCGTTTGGAATGAATTCTAGAGTGTGAAGACTTCTAAAGCTTTCGAACTTAAGAACGTCATGTGAGGGCAGTATGTCGTCTTCATAACGTGTTCACTTGGTAATAAAATTGATCTTACTTTTAAAACATTTTTATTTTCTACAAAGATCCACACAATACAATGAAAGATTTTAACACGTTAATTAACATATCTTACTTGTATATAGTTATTGCACAACGTTGTGATTACTTCTGCATCAAAATGATGAAACAATTATAAAAAACGTATTTTGATTTCCTTATGTGTGCCACTTCAAAATGCCCTAAATGCCCTACAAAGATATCACTAATGACAGACATTCGTGTATTTTGATCACTCTAATTTTCCAGCGAACTACTTCAGAATTATGATAGAACTAATTTATCCGGTATAACTGTTCCCTTTACCCAACTGTTCCGATGAATACATATGAAAAGTTGCTTCACAGAGCGTATCAATGAAGTATTACATGGTGGAAGCTGCACCCGCATACTAGACTTAGAACACATAAGTTCATTGCCCTCTGCTCGACAGTGTGTACCCTTGTCTGATAGACCTGATATATATGACAAATCTACGTGAGGTACACACAACACTACCCCAATGATACCCATGAGACAATGTATCTAATCAGCTATGACACCAAGGTCATAAACTCTTAAGGTCACAGGTTATTGAACCAATATCTTGGAAAACAGCGACGTCTTGCGACTGTTTTGAAGAACCCTTGGTATGTTTATGACGTCACGCAAGGTTGTTATCCGTATACATTGAATGGAATCGCTAGTCCACGGCTGTTGACCGGTTCCGGGGATATTTGTGTCAATGAGGCAATAACATAACTTGAATAGATATGCGACACCACGCGAGGTATTAATGACCCCTACTATTCATCGATCAATTGACGGCTGTCTTTAATGGCATATGTGTGCAGAATAACGCGTATATCGCTTAAACAGTTCCATGCACTTTCTGTACTCTGAATATTCCCTGGGAGAAAATATCATCACGCGAATAAATGTTTCTGCTTGCATAATAGATCCGTGATGAAGCATCGTGTACAAATCCGTTTTCAAGGACACAATCTTCAACAATGTTTTCGTGTAAAGCTCTACAAGAGGCTACCAATGTAGCGGTGCAAACCTAGGAAACACTAGGTGTTTCCATAATATCATATGGGTGTGTTCATGTGTGTTCATTGTTAATCCTACGTTTGTTTCAACCGAGGACCAGTAGAAATCCTAAGGTTAAAGTTATTTAACATTAGAATCGCTCGCTGACACATGGTGTAGCATGAAAAACCTCTTGGTATACAATATAATTATTATTGATCAGAACCTCACACAGACTACAATAGCTATTTAATTTAGAAACTTTGGAGATTAATAATACACCGAAATGTGATTCGATGCAAGTTGGTGAAAACAGGAGAAAATTGTCAGGATATTGATGTACTATTAATGTTAATACTGTTTAATGACTATTATATAATTATTTCATGAACTGGTGAGTAAAATGTTTGTATAATAACACATTGATTTATGATGTTGTCGGAACAAAGGTCAGGGCCGCTATGTTTCATAAGCGTGATAAACCATTATGGAGCAAAACCCGTAACATCAAGTAGTGTATTCCGCCATCAAATCGTTGTATAAATTAAAAACGGAAATAAACAAAGCATGCCATTTGACTTCTACTTTCATTCAACTAATTGTTTTCTCTTTAAAAATTTTTCTATCCGCTATATCTCATTATTACCTTGAAACCTTCTTCGAAAAGAGTTTACGGACTACATTGTATTTACCGAAGAATTCACATATTTCAAAAAGGAAATCGTGTAAGATTGATATTACACTTCAAATTTGGAAATACTTGAAGATTAAACATCATTAACATGAGTTCAGCAATATGTAAGAATTCAAATGTCATACATTCAAGTTTAGTACAACTATGTCTACTTTTAACCACCTTTGGATAAACATCATGTCAAAATGTTTATTCCTATAAATCAATCAGCAATTGTCCTCTTCCAAACTCTTTGCACTAAGTTAAAATCACGTTTGTTTCCTCACTGAAGATTTATAACTTATTGTATCTCCTACTTCTCTTAACTACTTTTAAGGGGAAAATAACTCGCCATTTCCATTAGTTTTCATTGAAGGGCTTATGCAAGGGATTATGCTATCTGAGTGACGTGTTTGCCCTGAGAGCATTGTTTATGGAACTTCCTCGTCAGTGAGTAAAGTTGATCCTAAACGTCGCCTCTAGTGGCGTGAACGACCTCGTCCACAAAACAATGGGGTCAAGGGTCACTCCTTGTGTTAGTACCGGTTTCAGGACTTTTCTATTGTGTAAATAGCTAGTTTATAAATTGATTTAGATTTTTAAAAATCTATTGCTGTGTTTTAATGAAAGTTTCAATATGCTTTTATTTTGTTTACTGATAAGCTGTAAGTTCACACGTTTGAAGTTTTGTTAGAATGAACACAACATTGTATATGAATTGTGGCGTTCCTTTTGTGATAACATTTTGCTTTCGGGACACCTTATCACACTGAATGTCTCTTAAGTCTTTGATCTGACAAAAAGAGCAATGATTTGTGACGGATGATGAAAACCTTCAAGTTTACACGCATTTAACTTCTCTGAGGAAAGTTTTCATAACCATGCGCGCGTCGATTAAAATCACTGAGTATTCATATGTGGCAAAATCGGTCATTTAAAAAGACAAAAACGAAACTGAGAGGATTATATCACTATGATAATTTTATTGCAAATCACAGATTGTTGAAATTACAGATTGCTATAATATACTCTGAATGAGTCATATAATCCCAGGAATAAAAGGCTATCAAATATGAAATCAACACTTTATCTCCTTTAAGTAGAACAATTTATTCGACAACAAATGATTTATTTTAGTGATTGCTTAGTCATCTTATTCTGTGAAACAAAGTATTTAAGACTGCAAAATGGGTTCTTTACATTACAGAATACGGAAATAGTGGGAAATGTTTCCATTGTTTTATGGAGGTGTGCTTTCAATCATTCTGTGTTTCTTTTGCTCATGATATGAATCTGCTTTAATTTTTTTTCAATAATTACTAAATTGTAATTGTATATTGTCTACACGTCACACATATGCATGCTGTGTAGCATATAGAGAGGCCAATATAGATTTCACATAACACGAAATCAGTTGTTTCTGAAAGTAATCAATAAGAACAAGTGTGTCTTTACTTCGACTACGGTCCTCGTGAATACAATATCATCTTGCACAATGTACTAGACGAAGGCCAATGCCCTGTCTCGACTAATTTGCCTGATCGATTGTACGGATGACTGCTCTCTGATCAGATTGCAACTTACGAAGAGCATTTCAGCAGTGAGGGTAACGTCCTGAGGATCCCGTGTCCTCTTCCAAGTCACCCGTGGGTATGACTCCCACCCCACGGACAGCGCAGTGGTGGTAATGCCAGGAAGACGTGCGACTTTACACACTTCTTGTAATAAGATACGTGCTATGGACATGTGAACACATTTTCTGGATCAAGCCTCGCCTTTACATATCTTTACATGGTTCAGAAAATGTTTATTTCCCCTTGGGCTGTTCGAAATTGGGTATACTCATACTCAGATGTTTAAAAAAATGTTTGAACGATGTTATATTTAGCAAATGTGACATGCAGACACACAGAGTAGGAATTAATTTCAGGCGAAGTTTGACTTGACATAGACTTGTCACTAGATATGTGCAACATGATTAAAGACAAAAAAAAGATTTACTATCCATGAATAATCTGATATATCATTAGTGTGAAATACAGACACAATGATATGTTATTAATGTAAGGTGAAATTAGATGTTCACCACATGGGGTCATATGTGAAATTAAGTAAAACGCAGTTCAAGTGAATGCGAACTGATCTCAATTTGCAAACTTCGGATGTAAATTGCGTTAATGTTGTAGAGTCTTTGTGGATCATTGAAAAAAGCATGCTTGCATTTTACAAATTTTCATTTTCTGGCAGAATCTGTTGTTTTGATGTAAAAATATATGTTTCCAAAGTCAAAACTACCTAATGTAAAATCAACAGTTAGTTGGTATATCATTAGAAGATAGTCTCATTATGTATTTCAGGAAACATTAAATACTTAGCTGCTGCTCATCACATAAGTAAAACACCAGCTAAAATAATTATACATGAGCATTTACGTATAAATGAGGTATCGGCATGTTGGGTCCCCAGGATGTTATCTGAAGACGAAGAACAAAAACATGTCATGGTTAGTCAGCAACTTCTTGAAAGAATACCGCGCAGACCCAGAATCATCGTGGCACATTTCGTAACTTATGGTGATCATTTTGAAAGAGACAAAAAGCCAAAGTTTCAGTTGAAACTAAATGGTTAATGTGCGTAAAGGTATGTGGTTGTTTCAGGATAATATTTCTGTGCACCCTGCCCTGGTATAAGTCAATGTAGCCCCAGACGGTGGGTTCAGAAGTCTTCTCCATCCTACCTTCTAGTTTGCCTCAAAATTATAGCTACGGAGTTCTGATCTCAGACGAGGATACAGAAACTGTTGAGGCATCGCTAGTCTTTGCTTTGGCTGATCCATTTTCATAAACATAAAACTAAAAACAATCTCAATTTTTTAATTGGTATGACCTATTCCTCTCCAATGAAATGATCCATCGATCTTCTGCTTTTTTCATAAACTTTTTTCAAAAATCAAAGCATATTGTCATGCCTTTAAATATTCGACATGGAATTTGAATAATGCCTGTTTACGAAATCATTTAATACTTCTAAGAACCTCTTTTCATGCACAGCCAGCATGAGTGTAACAAACTATTTAACCTGCATGGGAAGGGAAATGAACCTTTGGTGTTGATAAAACGTCAACAGAACGTAGCAATTGTTTATGAGAAGACCTTCAATGTTTACATGTATAAAAAAACCCACGTAGTTACAGAGTTAATTTGATCGTTATTATCACTTCGGTTTCATGGTATGTTGAATGCAATAACAGTTCATAGGCTATGGTATTCTGTAAATAAGCACATATGTTGTGGTTATTGCTGTTTACAGCTTTCTCCCCTCTCCCTGTGTAGCGAATTTGATAAACAAGTTCATTAATACCATATTTAATAAAAACATCGATGTATACAGTTTTTGCTTTACTTTAGATGAAAAAAGAAGTAAGCACGAAGGTAACTTGAAAACATGTATATATAAATACATATTTATATAAATGGTGTACAATAAAACCCATACAGAAGAGTTTATGAGGAAATAGCTGAAGAAACACCTTTATTAAACGGACATGTTATTGTTATGTCAATCTACTCTGATAAGAGGATTATATTCTGCAGTGCCAGTACAAATGTTATCATTATGCCAACGCCAAGAAGGAGAAGCTCCCGCCTTCAACCTATCAAGTATGAACGTGTACACCAGAGTATGGTTCCAAGAACGGAAATGTACGCTTCCCAATACCGTCGAATTTCCTATTTGTCAACCAGTGTTACGTTACAGATGTTTATAGATTATATAAGCTAAAACCTTTTCATACTGAAAAATGGCAGATATAAAAATTATTCATACCAGAATGCAGATTGTTTAATGCCCTGGTTATTTGGTTATTATTATTTGGACTATCCATGATGTTTTTGCCGGTTAGTACAACAGTCACTCCCAATGTTGTGCCCGTGCATTATAATCAAACTTCATTTAGTGTTAACTGTATTAATGAAAGTATCTGTAAAATTTGAAATCAATGCGTCCCTGGACTGTGAATAAAACGATTTGCTTTCATCGCTACACATGGTCTGCAGCTGCCAGCTTCCAGTTCTACACATTTTGCTGTGTTTTGGAAGTGTACACTGATTTCATGACAGTGCGATCCTTAAACGAGAATTGCTGAACGGTGAATGGTCAACGGTGAAGTCTTTCTATTCAGCCTGATCACTAATAGGGTGCATGGACAAGTATTGCAGAGTTTTAAAACATTTTGATGAGCATGTGTTATGAGCTAGAATAGAATACCAATTTATATATTATATTATATATATATTTAACAGAGACTAAAGCCCGCAGGTCCTATCGACTTATCAGTGTCATTGACTTACTTATTCAAGGGCGGGTAATTTGAGTGCAGATTTGTCTGATGGAAAGTGATAAAGTGATGGGTGATAAAGTGAGTCCTAGCTAACCGAGGATGAACTACCCTTGGATTGACTCTTATTAAGATGTCACATGCACTTCATATCCTGAGTATTTACTCTTACCTATAGACGTAGTTGTGTGTTGATACTTACAGTATTAACCACTTGACATCAAAGGGACCACAACTAAAACAACTTAAACAACTAGGACAATGTACAGCCCATAATAGAGAGAAGAAAAAGCATATGTCTAAATTTTCTATGTGTTCTCTGACATACTTAAATGAGATTTTTTTCAATTGAGATAACACAATTAAGCAATTTATTATTAAATAGTTTTTTGTAAAACGTCCTAACCACTTTGGTGCTTCGGAATCATATAAGAATTGTTTAGGAAATTAATTGTAGCTATTTAGAGATCTTAAATTGCCATACGGTGTTTTCAAGAACGAGGTATATTGTAAGCATATCAATCACTCTCCGTATAACATTGTTACAACGCCCAAATATCAAACTTCTCATCGACTGCATGAAGTAAGGGCCTCTTTCACGTCACCCTTCATTGTCGCTGAGACTGCGGGCGGTTGCTGTGCTAATCGACTGCAAACAATAACATTGATTTGTCCCACTGACTTCGGTATTTAAGACCAGCGATAAGACCGGCCTATATTTGTGTGATGGAGTCGGGATGCAATAGCAAAAGCGAATCAACAATCAAACAAGTGGTCTTACAAATCAATTAAGTGAGATTACCGAAAGTAAATGGCGAACAGAGATCGTTAATGATTTGGGATTTGCGGTTTCATGAAACTTGCTAGGTTTGGTAAAATGTTTTGAGGAAACGACGGGCTGAGAGTTAAGTATTAGGATAGCAGTCAACATGCTGTCTAGGATTTGCATAACATTGAAATTGATGGAATACATGTTTGTATTCCTGTATTCCTCCGTGGTAGAATGTTTTGCACAGCAATTAGCTTAATACAATCAAACGAAAAGAAGAAATCTTTTTTCAATAAAAAAATATTACATTGAAGATAGTTTCGCATTTTCTTATTATAAGCATCATTAGATTCTTCAACTGCACTTGCAGCAAAGACACGCAGCTGTATCGCAGATTTTACAGAGTAGTAGACTACTGACACTGCAAAGGTCTGGAATGTCAGCGTGACAATATTGTCAGGTGCGAACCCTCATATATATGACTGTATGTGTTGTGTGACGATACACTGTCATGACCAAGGAGCGTGATCAACACACAGACAGGTTGACACAGCGCCAGATCCGCGGACACACTACCTGGTAACAGTAGAGAGTCCAGGGCTTGTATTGGAGCAGTCTGCTCACACCATTGAGCAGCTGTAGGTTAGTGGGACCTGGGGGACGATACCTGACCGAACTGAGTTAGGGTGTGGACTAAGAGTTAGACATCCCTATTTGGCCGCCGGGTGGACATGGGGATATTGTGGGATGGGGATAAGGATTGGGCACATTTTGTTGGCCTCTAGTGTTGACACTTGACTTTTGACATATACCTTAAAATAAAAGTTGGGAATTTATTCTGAAAATTAAGATTGGTGATTAGTTTGTGAAAGTTTATCGTGAACGCATTAGTTGAATGTTTCAGTAAGCGATTATTTAAAATTATATAGTGTTGGCTATGATTAGAATCTTCATTACGGAATGTTTTGTTTGTTTATTGACATATGTCGTCTCTTTAGCATATTTTAACCACGTTGTGTGAGGCTGACAGCATTGGTTACACCAGTTCAATGCCAGGCCCGGTACAACTATATGACACCATAGTAACTACTGTACCTCGAGAGTAAGGGTAAAAGCAGTATCAGCTATACAGCTAGTCAATCAAGAGTTCGATAATATTACACAGGTCGATACCAGTACATTTAATCTAGGTTTATATATGTTAATACTCGTTAGGGGCAAATACTCTAAACAAGGGGGCCCTGATTAACGATAGTAGGACATAAGAGTCTTTGATCAGTGATACATTAAAGGAATTTTCCATTACTAATCTTGACGTTGTTAGACGAAGTATGTATCTATCAGACTAGTTGAAAATAATTGGACTTGAGAATCTATTCGATGTCTATAGAAAGTCGATAAGATAGCCTCAGGCTGGCCACTTCTCCATATCTTCACAGTGCACAGGGAATTCTTCAAAATTGGCTTCTTATTTATCAAGGTATTGACGCATCAAATGTTCAGTGGAACGTCTACATATATATAGTTCTATCAATGACAACGATAATTGTATTAACACAGAGGGAAAGAAGCAGTTTCTTTACTCGTTTCTATCATCAACGATTAGTGTGTCATCACTTCAGAGTATCAGGCAACATGCTTTAACAGAATCAGAAACAGAATCAGTGGAAATGCTTACGAAAAAAAGTGATTTAAATGAATAATTCAGTTTGATTCTCCCGAGAAAGTAATGATACAAAATTTGACAAAGTACGTTAAAATTTTACATATGGGTAGAATAAGAACTCAGGTTTGTGAAAGCTAATGTAGATAACGTACATATGGAAGCATGGAACAAGATAATCTGCTGTACTCTTAGATGATTTCGATTGAAAGCAAAACGAAATAAAGAACATTCGAATGATTTTATTAAAACATGTTTAATAAATAAATCCCGATCAATAGACAGTTTTTATGTGACGTGTAAAATGGTGAACAATAAATAGGTATATGAAACACATTCACATTCTTTGCAACACATATTGCTCAATTTATCACAACCACTCATGACTAGATATATAGGTATCGGTATGAAATGACCAACTAGACAAAAACTAACACCGATTCATGTTTCATCCTTAAAATAAGTTCATAGTAGTTCAAGAATGAGTATTGACATTAAACTAAAATAAGTTGATTTTTTTCCATTTCCAAACATATAGGCAACCGGGTTTCATTATTGCAGGAGTTCATAGAATAAGGCGTTGGAATGGGTCGACTACGGGGTTGTGTTTTCAGTCCTGTTTTATCTGTGTGATCATTCAACACTTAGACCCAGAAATGTGATAGCCCCATTAGATATGAGTTCCACACAAACTTGGGACTTTCTCAAGTGTTTGATGGCAGCCCACTCAAAATCACGATTTCTCATTGGGACTACATTTGTTAGGTAGGTAATAGCAAGAGGGTTTGTTCTTGTTTATTTTCCATGGTCCCTAGTATCAATAAACGATCCACCCCTTTCCCTATTAAACCCACCTCCGCGATACTTTTATGACGTTTTTGACGTCACGCGTCGTTAAGATATCTAAAAGCCCTAGTTAGTTAATCATCTCTTGAAATATATCAAATCAAACCAACATTTACAACAAACGAAAGGAAGATTCTTTTGACTGACCATCTATTTTGCAATTTAAATGCAACATTCTTTGTCATCCCGTTTGACGATTCACCTTTCTAACACAATATATGTGTATATTTTCTTTCACGCCATGAACGATTCGCTCCTTCTCTCACACAGCATACTTATTCTCTTTATTCTCTGTCACACAAACACTTTTCTCGCATCTGTCAGTATGATATCATTCCATGATATCGTCTCATTAGCATTCTATCCGTCTCTATAACGTCACAGCACTGTCCCTGTCATAATGTCTCTTTAAAACCGCTTGTAAGAATATATCATCAAACCTGCGACTCTATTGGTATGTGTAAGATTTATAAGATCAATGTAGTCATAAATAAGGCAACCTCTCGAAGTATAACAAATAATGTTTTTAGAAAAATTTGGTTTGTTCCAGTGAATTTGGAAACAGTTATTGAGATGAACCTTACATCACGTTAAGATATGCCTCAAGTCAATTGAGACGAACGGATGAGAGTCACAATCACATAACCGGGAAGAGATGAGGAAATGTCTCACTTTAACCTAGCTGATATCTTCCTCTCTGAACAATCGTTCAGCGTCAGTTGAATATTGTCATAGTATCACATTGCGTACCATACCTTCATACGTGTCCATAATGTGAGGATTCACAAGTCATAAATTACTATGTTTCACTCAGTTACCTCCCTCGTACACAATATGCACTGCAGTGTCGGTCTGAGGGGGTTCATCAGCGTAGTCTATAACCTGCTCTGGGGGTGCTTCCGGGTGGTATTCCTCCACGTCCCTCAACCAGTGCAGAATCCTCACATCTCTCTCCGCCTCATTCTCAGAATCATTCCCATTCTGCAAGTCTTTTGTCTTAAGTTTCTCCTCTGCCTCCCTGTCCGGGAAACCGAATGATGTGTAAGTCCTATTTATAGTTGGAGTAGAATTATATCTCTTCAGTTTGGACACAAAATTGTATCCATTTCTGTTCTTTGTTTTTGTCAGTTCATCCATTTTACTGATTGAGAGTGAATTGTTGTTGTTTTGAGAGTTTCTTTTCTTCTTGAGAATGTCAGTAAGCTGATTCTCTGACTGATTTCTGCGTAGTACACGACTGTTCTCCACTTGTTCAATAGTCACCACCTCCTCGTTGTTATTGTTCAGTTCACTTTCAAATTTAGAATTACTCTTTGACAGTCCTCTGTCAGTTGAGATGGATCTATACCCGGACCCACTGTCCCTTGTGGGTGATCCGACCCCGGGTTTCCTCTCGAACAAGGTACCCAGTTTGGTGGTTGATCCTGTACTCTTCTCCGTGTCACAATGAGAACGGGTCTTAGCAGACAAGAAGCCGGGAGTTCCGGGTGGGATAGAGTTCAGTGAAGATGATGACTGACTAATGGGAGAGCGAGCTAGATTACCTTTGATGGAACCGTCACTGTGATTCCTTGGTAAACGACCGGTTTTAAGTCTCTGATAAAATCCGTTCCTCTCCTTGCCCGAGCCTGATGATGTCCGAGTTTTAGAATCTGATCTATCAGCAATAGGTGGCAGTTCAGGAGCACTCATTCTGCGGTATCCACAATATCGGCGAATATTTTTCTCCTCTTCCTCGTCAGAATCATCGGGAAGGTCGAAGGTAACAGCACTACCTCTCCGTCGGTTTCTGGGAAATATGGACGGAGCGAAGCCTCCTGATCCGCGCGTGTTTACTAGACTTCCTCGTCTGGGAGTCCTCTCTCCTACACTGTCACCCGTCAACTGCTCGCTGTCGTCTGCTCGCATCGTGCGCATGCGCATTGTGCCCCGAGAGGCTTTAAATGGACCGATGAATTCTATTGAGAGGAGATACGTTCGGTTAAGCCGTCACACGCTGTGAGTCGATTTGGCGCTATTCTGTTCCGAAGTCCCCTCTCGTGGTGTAACAATTAACAATTTGATCAGGATGTATCACCCAGATTCCCTGCAATTGAATATGATTTATTAGGCAACATTTCCGATATTGTTTGCTGTGCACGATAACCGTAATACGCTTATTACATGTATAATTACTGCTGCTCTCAATGGCATACATCTGGCTCTCTACACACAGGCAGATTAGCGATTAGTGAACTTACAGTGAAAAGAGGGCCAGTTCTCTTCGCAATTCATACAAATTGCCATTCCTAGATCTAATCCCCTTTCTCTTTGTAGAGGGTCATATTTCGTCACAAGTCCTATTAAGTTAGAGTTTTGATCCAATTATGATTATTTAATCAGATAACATAATAACGATTAATTATTTTTCTAAATGACTAATCAAGGTGTGGACTATCGATCTCAAGGATAAAATACCGGCAATTCATAAACTTTAAGTGCGCCAGACAAATATGAGCCATAAGTGAATGTAGGCCACAATGTCACTGTGACCGGGTGGTTTACCTGCCATAATATTTTGTAATTGGAGTACGTTTTGTTTAGAACTGTGATTGCTTATGACGATAGACTGTTTGTAAATATGATGATATTAAAGTTCCGATTACCGAAAATGTGCCGTGTTAATGACAAATTGTGCTTTCGTTATATGCTAAACATATATAACATATATGAAGTAAATAATAGATAAATAAAGATATAAGATAATCATACATTGACGCTATGAATGAATATGAAAAATCAAGACTCAAATTAAATATTTGCAACTTATCTAATACCGTAAATTATTATTCAATCTTCTTACTTTCGTGATGTTTCTCTTTGATCCCACAATTCAGAATACTTACATATAACTAATCATAATCTGTAAGGCATCAGGGAATATGATGGTAGATCTGAAAAATAAAAACAAGAGGTTATAAATTTGAGGAATTTTCATGTCCTTGTCCTTTAAAAGTTTATTTTATCTGCATCTGAACAATGTAGATATGGCCAAATATATATATATATATATATATATATATATATATATATATATATATATATATATATATATATATATATATATATACACACCAATTCAACTTTTCATATATACACGGATTATCGGTGGCCGGATTATCGGGGTCTGACTGTATACATAAAAAGAAGAAGATGAAGTTGAATTACATTTGGCAAACGTTTTCATCTTCTTCTTTTTGATATATATTACCATAGAGTTTGAACATTCTTTTTACTATTTTAATATATATATATAAATAGTAAAAAGAATGTTCAAACTCTATGGTAATATATATTAAAAAGAAGAAGATGAAGTACCTTTATATATATCTATGTTTATATATGATATATTTGGTGGTTTATGTTAGATTAATAGATTCTTATGTTGCATCGAATTTTTATGGGCAATTTAGAAGGTGAGATGACGAGGGATTATGAAGGCGATTTTATGAATATAAATTTCTGTATTCTGGGTAGACGACGTTCCCTTAAAACATTAACGTCGCATACTTTAAAGCGACACAAATATTTGCCTTTTCCAGTCCCAATTAGATTGTGTTTCGTTTAAAGTGGTTCTGACATGTAAATAAACGACTAAGACCGGTGAACGGCATATTTATTAGTATTTGCAGAATTACTGCACCCTTAGTAAAAGTAAAATAGGATTAGTGCTATATAAGCACGTTGTTAGGAATTTCACGGTTGAGGGTGTAGTTAGATATAACGGGTACTCGTTCTATAACCAATGATACACAAGTAGATAGTCTATTAGTACACTTATATTTAAACTACGACACAGTCACATCTATCATTTAAGAACTGGCTTTGCTGATATGCGACGCACTCATTTTGTTGTCATTGACAATAACATACTTTATTCAGTACGCAAGATCAGATTTCACCAACAAAGGTTGTAAAAGCAAACACGGCTAATTGAGGTACAGGAGCCTCAAAATCAAAAGGTTTAAAAACGTCCAATTTGCTCAAGCATGATTCGTGTGAACAAATCTGATCACTATGGTAAGCAAAAGTGTTAGCTGAACAGAAAGATTTGCAGTTCGTATGATTGTAGTATCTTTAGAATTAGTTGTTGAAAAAAGACTTCCTTCACTTTTGTTTTAATAATTGTTATCGAATTGTAAACAAGATACATTTTATTTAGGTGCTTTTCGTAGTCTAATTAATATTATAGCACATCCCCAATAAAATTCAACAATGACAATGGATCGTTACAACTGTATCTCCATATCCCCATTACTACCCTTTTCGTGTAACAGAAGAATATAAGTCATTTAGATGTATTGTGTATCATTATGTATCATTTATGGATTGAAAATCATCACGCTCTAGCCAATGGTAGCATTGGTCACTTGCCCTGACCATGATTGGGGTCAGTCGTATCAGTTGATCGCCCTTGTTCAAACCATGGTATTTACGGCGCTTCTTTATATAACTTTGTGGTCACTCGTGGTCATTTAGGAGGTCTGTGGGTCAGTTTATGGTTGACACAATGACGAATACCTTATAAAGGAATGTCTCAGGGGGGTCCAACTGACAAGTTCTGACAATATATTACAGTTAGCTTGTAAAGAAAATTTGATTGTTTGAGACGTTGGAACGCATGAACTGGTCACTACAGTTCATAAATAGGTCTGTTGTATTTAGGTTTCATGATTTATATACCAGTTTATATAGACTTAAATGGTTATTGCTTTTAACAACAGGTCATTTAGTTATCTCTATAATCATGATAGTCTGGTAATATATGATTATTTTTCCAAACTCATTGACGTTAATACAATATAATTTACCCACGATAACACAGGTATTTAAATTATGACAATATTTTAAGAGACGGCTATAACTAACTTAATTTAATTAGCGGCTCACATCAATGAAACAATTTGTTAGCTGAAATGCCCGTATGTCCTACCATACCGCCAGTTTTACATTGCAATACACCTTGATTATGTAATCCTTTGCAATGTGTTTAACTTCAGTAGCACATTAAGAAAGAGAAAGTTCATATTTCATACTGTTTTCATATTTTATAGTCTTTTATATCGTCTGATATCAAGTATATGAACACGAATTGGTAATTTATTTGAGCCACCACTTATAAGTGATAAGCGACTTTGTTAATTCTTACTTCTTCTCCTACTTTACTTAACATAAAGGTCGATTCAGTTAAATTCTTTTCATGTCGATCTCTAGGTTTATTGTACAAAATATATTGTAAAAACACTTTAAGTAATAAAATATAAATTTCCACGTTCATAATCAGATTACCATCATTCTTCATCAAAGATTTGAAATAAAGGACAATTGTTTAATTAAAATGTCAAGATCATAATTTCTATAAGATAGGAAAAATTCAAATCTTTTAAATTATCACAAAATCCTTGTAAACTAGCAACGATACCATTTTAAATAGCTCAACATTATCATACTGCATGAATTCCTTATAATCTATAATACAATGCTACTGTAAATCACAGTATTCTGTCTGTGAAATTCAAATACATTCACTTCTCAGCATTTATCTCATGACAAGTTGAGATTAGTTTTTAGATTTATGAGCGTCTATGAGTTTATGGTAAATCAATGGAAAGACAATTCATATTATATTGACACTTTCATATGCGATTATCTTAACATGGCTTTTTACTAGTTTAACATGGTTCCATATTTTACATTATGCCAAATAAAATGCAAAATTATTAAAGTTTAGTTTAACCTAGAATCTACGATCATATTGTTTTAAAACATTTAAAAGATAAAAGGGTATGGTATCCGATTTCCCTCCTGGAAATTTTATAATTTGAATTGTGAAATTCTGTGATGTCAGTTATAAAGATTAATTGTTATCATGATAAAGTATATTCCTAAATATCTAGATTGAGTTTATGTTTTAATACATCTGATGTGAACTGAAATAAAATGGAGCTTTTGACAATTTTTAATAACAGAAATAATTAAAACCAAACAATCTTTGTAAAGGAGGTTGTTCATATTGTCGGTCACGTGCCTAGATGATAGACAATGATTCTGTATGGTTGTGACATGAATGTGAGGTACGGGTGCCGTAAAACAATTTAATATTTATTCAGCTACAAGCGATCGACAGATTGCTGAAATAGCAAACGACACCTCTGTACCAAAGCTTCGGGAAACCACATTTGCTCAGAGTTAAAAGCGTTGTATCCGAGCTTCACAAGGTGAAAGTATCAACGGTGTTGCCCCTCAATAAACCGCATTCCTCGTTAATTGTTGACTGTATACTCTACTGGCCGATGACCGATGTTACTAAATCAAACCTTATCTTGGTCAGGTTGACTTGGAACGCGATATGGACAAACACTTTCACGTCTATTCATAGTCACTAAGTACCGGTAAAGGTCAACCTTATATAACTATTTATTTTTCACTTAGTAGATTGTATTGAGAAATCTTAAGGTAGATACACATATTCAGAATGATATGTGTGAGCGAGTTTTAGAATATAGTTCATGTTTGTTCGAAAATGAATTAAAAGCACCTTGTTGCTTTTAGACGATTGTCAATCACATATGCGAATACAATTAAAACTTTCTTTTTTTACATCAGCATAAAAGGTATCCTGTAAATTTTGGACGGATTTGTTGAATTTGATTTTCTCTCCCTATTTCTGCCCTTGCTATATAAGTAGATGCCTCTAAATACATGTCTGAATTCAAATAAAAAAGACATGCTAGCAAAATATTTCATAGCAACTGTATACCGAAGTTTAAACAAACCATGGTACTGTGAGGACATTTATTGGAAATCCAGTAAAAAGAAACTATATAAAACTATACACATGCTTAGATTAATAATTAAACAGAAAAGACACTTACAGGCCTTCAGATCTTCGTATGTTCTGCTATATATGTTCCCTCCCTGAATATTTCAGACACTGAAGGTCATTTCAGGTACATATTCAGGTAAACGCCCCTTCACGGATACGCTTAATTGTTTTTTTTTATCTCATGTTACAAACATTTATCTATATATGTTACCTGTCTGTCCTTAATTTAAAGCAGTACATTAATAATTTTATTCATGAGATTATTTCAATGATTAATCTAACTGAAACCCATATAGCGATAAGTTATCAAACGTTATCTGCCATAACACCATACCGATTATCTGTATGTCAATATCATATGAGCTTTGATAAAAAAGACTTGAAAAAAAAGGAAAATCAATAGTTGCTAAGGACCTCTTATTTGCCTAGCAATGTAGACGGTTTTCAATACCCTTCTCTAATGATATTCACCCTGCTGGTTACATCTAATTTGACTTGAGGAATATCTTTGTTGTTACTCATTTACCAATTTCGAGTTGATATATCACTTTCTGTCGTACGTTAGGCGACACAACATGTTCAGTGGAACAATGAAATGTATCACGTAAAACAATTATCAAATCAATTGATTTGTACATCATTAACATATAAAAAACACTGATACTTTTATTTGAGTTATATTTCTTAAAGTTTTTAGGATATTTGCCTTTATGCAAATATACTATCTATATATATTTGATAACTGCATTATTTTATTATTTATGATAATTGAAATGACGTGTAACTGGATCGATGGATAGAAACTAATTATACCATGTTACATTCGAAATTCATCAGGTATTCAAAAGGAAAATGGTCCAAGTAGTTGTCTTGAATTACCTTATTTAGAAAATAATTAAGATTATGTTTGCTTTGAAACCATTTAAAATAATTGTAGAAATATATAGTACACATATGAAGTTTATAAACGATAGTTGTTTCAACTTAGATTACAACTTCGATCATCTCCCGTTTTTATTATCACAATAACGACACGCAGCAAACTTATAAACGATGTAGCCCTTGCACCGTACAACTGTTAAACTTTAATGCATGAAGGGTTACGAATACCTTCCATTGGATATAAACAGCTCGTATCTTGTAAGTCAAAGAGAATCAGTCAAATGATGTCTACAATTATAGACTATTCAGCAATGGGATTCATTCTTGTGTTACATTGATGATATGTAAGGCTTATTTCTTTGTAAATACCGAAAACAAACAAATAAATCCATGTGTAAAACATATCTTATCTTGATTATGACTAATAAATGTTGTTTGAAGGCTAATGTTTATGTAATAAGAATAGATTACAGTCATTTACTTACGAAATTTATTAGTACACATTATCTACCAAATTTAGATACCTTAGAAACGTTTTGTAATAAATTATTAACATTGTCACTGTTTGACTAAACTGGACATCATAGCCCCTTAATTAAAAGAGAATTTTAACAAACTCTCAATATAGCAATCAAGTGCAATCTTAGTGGATTACTTACGAAACTTGAATGTTGAGAGGGTGTCATTTATAACCATCCAGTATCGGCGATGATAGACTAACGAGATAACTGTAACTTTCCAAGAGCTTAAGCAGGATTAGAATTGTCTGCTTTAGCACGTTTCACAACGTCATCTTCAGAAGTTCCGTGAACGTTACCCGATCTGAGCTACTTGGCAGTCTCTGGGCAAATGAAGGTCCTGACTAGGGTTAGGGGGAGGGAGATACAGGGGCCTGCCTTTCAGGAGGGGGGGGTTAACAGAGGTCTGTAGAGAATAAGGGGGAGTTCTCCTACGGGGGAGGTGAAGGGAGGTCAGTATGCAGGGATATTTATCACTGTAGCTCCACCTCAGTGCCGAAACTCTCTTGGTAACTTGCAGACGTCCTAGGATATTTATCACTCTGTAGGAACCCTGGAGACGCCTATCAATCACCGAGCGTTACACAACCTACCTGTGGCTTTACGGATCTAGATAAAATGGTTGCGTTGATTCTTAACGACATGCTGGGGTGATATTAGACACCACTGATTTTATTGGTGATTTGAGAATTAGATTTGAATTTCGTTCACTCCAGGCTGGCAATTGTTGCCGATCTTGTCCTTCCTAAATTCACCTAGATATCAATAAGCACGTCGGATATTACACACCCGTGACACTGTAATCCCTTATTCGTCGATGATCAAAGTTCAAAAAGTGTGATTAAAAATGTGTCATTGAATATACAATTAATTGTTTATTCGTCTATGTTTACATAACATTTTGAAAAGTAGTATTTGCATGTATAGAGATATATCGTATTTGCTATTAATGTAATGTCTGCCCTTAAACGAAATGGTGCACATTTCATCATGAATCTAACCTGATACTGGTGAGCGATACACAGTATACTTCAAACGTGCTAACAACGTTAAAACAATCAGATCTGTTCAAGTGGCTTGTTTATATTACGTCAATATATTGGTATAGGAAACATAAATCATTAGGTTTGATAAATTAGAATAAGACTTTTCCTTCAATCTTTAAAAGTCATGAAAAGGATATGATTTTAGTTGCAATCTTTTTGTCAGAATGTAAATAAGTTCAACTATATAAGTATTTATTTTCTAAACAACTTGTTTGATAAAAATAATTTTCGGTTTAAACACGTAGCCCTAAGCTGTACGTATTTCAATTATTAATAATCGATATACTATTTCTTGTTGACATCTCACTTGGATGAAGATTTATGATACATACCCATAAATGCCTCTCCGTTTCTTCCCCACGGTCTGTACATGGTACCCATTTATGACGTCTCTCAAAGGGTGACATCTGGTACACTCATAAATCATATTTCCAATAGAACAACAAGTAACCAGTGACTGTGGATGTTCAAATGCGACTTGTCTTGTGTACACTGTGAAGTACCAGTTTGTATTCTGCCACCGTAAAACTTCATTCAAGCAGCAGGACTCTCACCCTAAGTGTCTGATATTTTGTGATAGTCCATAAAAGCTAAATCAGTCGTACTTCTGACGATATTGTACGTTGTGAATAAGGCATTTACGGGAAAGGTGGCAATATAGATTGAATAAAGCGAGTAATGTGTTCATGAATGATGAAATCGAATGGAAGTTGGGGCTGTGAAGACAATAACCTTTTAGTCGTCAAAAACATACATACATAGAACGTTCGCTTTCGTCTATGGATTTTTTCCTCATGTCAAATGGATGAACCCTGGTCAAATATTGAGATCCAATTACTAATTGCTGCATAACTTTTAGAATCATAGAATCATATATGAACATTTATTTTGGTATTGAGATGTTCAGATAACTGTAAAGAAATGTTAACGTTCGATCGCTCGTAACATACACCCAAACACGTACAAAAGCTAAAGGTCGTAATTAGTTTTCATTATTTAAGAAAAGGGCACGCGTTTCCCAAACGGCCCAAGCAGAGAAACCTTAAAGGCGATCACACACCAAGTGTGGGGTATTGATAAAACACATTTTTCAAGCCATTAATTAGATGCATGGTATTTGTGAAGCGTTAATCTGACCGGGAGTGGACACACACGGAGGCATCGAACTGACGATAACGATAATCGTTCAAACACCTTTAAATACCCTCACTCATTGGCCTTCTATCCAGTGAGTCAAGTGCGTGTTTTAGGGGGTCATATGCTATATCTTTTGAAGTCATATATCTTGTTCATATTTGAGTGGTTTTATCTTCATAGTCACATCAATGGTCTAACTACCAGATGTTAACGATATTTCTTATGTCATAAACAATCTAAAGATTTCCGACAGGTAGATATCTGGATAGTTTGTTTTATTTCCTTTTCGTTTTTTGGGTTATATTTTTCATTATATTATGACAACGTACATCGTTAGTTGGTGGTAATAGACCATTAGTAAATATACTAATACTAATATCTACAATGAAAGTCCAAGTCTTAACATACATTTGTTGGTATTTTTCCCCTTTTTTATTCACTTCAACAAAAAATCGCACAGAGAGTTTATTTTTTAACTTGATTTGATTTATCAGCGATTCGGAACCTTCTTTTAATTCTTTCCATAAGTGCATCTTATCGTTAAAAAACAGATAGAGCACCATGCTCATCTTCTCCAGAGACGCTTTAAATTGCACCAGTCTCTATCACTGGTGAATTTAATCCTTGCTGCAGACCAGTAAAAAATTCGTGTTTTGAGTGCAACGCTCTCTTTGACTAAAATTTGCTTTTCTTATATGATTTCTCGTTGGACTATCGCGATTCGTCACAGCAGCCTTGGCGACAAGCACAGAAAAAGTGGGAGGACACAACTGGCTTTGATCCATTGCATGTCTGCATGTCTGGTAGAATAAGCTTAATGATCACAGATGTTGACGCCAGCAAAGACAGCAGAAGATTGTATTCTTGCAAACTGAGGTATGCATAACATTAACAAAAATGGTCTCAGCTACTTCATACGATTAATCGTTATTATTTGTTGTTGTGTATGATTTCCTTGGAAATTGATCGACGTATGGTATCAATGAAAGTAAAGCTGATATTTTGCATGATAGACTGAATCGACTGAGCACGAATTTTGGTATCGTTAAAGTTGGTAAGTGACAAGAAATGAGACAAGGGCATAACATCACGTTCTGTAGTAAAGACTCCGATTTTAGAAGTGATACCACCCTATTTTTGCTCCACTCAGATCTGGTAAAGTCAATGAAGACATTTTGATCTGACATTTTGCCCTGAGATGCAAAGTGCATGTTCTTCATTAATACAGGGAGATTCAAAAGACTAACTACTTATATCGATCACTTCACAAGAAAACGTGCGTCGTGGTACATTGTAGGTTCGAAAACTGATTTTAGATGAAAATATCTGTTATCAAGAAAACAGTTTCCGGTAAATATACCTGAGCGTGAGTCAGAGAACTTATCCAATGTCCAGTCTCGACCTTAAGTGACCAAAGTTATTTCATTAATTTTTTTCAAAGCTAGTATATTGTTACCATGTGAATAATGAGTAACTGAACGACATGTTTTCGACACTGGTTCCAGACAATTACACACTTTAAAACCATATGAAAAGTATAAAATCAATGATGATCGTGCAAAAAAGATAAAAAATCTGATCAAAGAGGGCGGTATCTTTATTGAGCCTGTGACTCAGTAAAATACATTCGAACGTTATGAGTCTTGCCTATTTTAAATGTAACTGTGGCTATCAGGTTGGCTGCTATCCAAATCTTTTAAAATTTAAAACATATATATTCAAGTTGTTATGTACGGTCAGGGACACGTGTAAGCAGTTACTTATCAATTACTTTCATGAATGTGCGGTAGGGATTTTTTTTGCAGTTTTAGAAAATGGTTACTGTTGCTTATGGTTGTTCGGCAAGGAGAAAGAAGAACACAACTTTACTAAGGGAACCGATGTAGGCCAGTGCGCATGTCACCTGGCGATGGTACTAGCTTACGACTTATTATACAATCACTGCAGTAGCGGGTCAATTTGTGAATAAATGGGTAATTAGACATTATTTTTTTCTTATGATGATACATTATATTTTGAAACGTCTTTCGACATCATTTCTACAGATAGAAAATACAATGTAGTAGGTGACAGATGTTTACACAAACAAGAGGATATAACTATTTTTTATTGACAAAGATATTAGAATCTATGTCGAAACGTCAAAAAGAAGTTGCTTATCCCTAAGATTGTCCTTATTGTTATGCCTATCAAAGAAACTATAACACATGTAAGTGGTCACATTCAATTGTACTCTAGCCACATGGCCGAAATACTGAATAAACTCATTTGAAACTATAACACCCCACTATCGCCTGTCTGTAATTCTTGAAATCAAAACATCAGTATTCTGATATATCATCAAGTAGTAAATGCAATTTATGATTAACAAAAACACATTCATTTCTGGTATGTATCTGAAAGGATCACCGAATGTGTATAAATAATCTGAATAGCATAGCACACGCACACTCGGACGCATACGTCTATTTGTTCAGTGCAAAACACTTATATGCAATTGGCAATCCAGAATAGAGACCAATAAATCTTTTCCTGTTGACGTTCTGTCAGCCTACAAGAATATGTACATCTAAAAGATAGGTTAATGAACTTTATAGTGCTGTCAAGATCCCTGTCTAAGTGTGTTATTCCTAACTACAAAATTTATTTTCTGAATACATTGTTACATTATGTAATGTAAGTAAGACTTAAGTTAATCATTAAATGTTTATTCAAACTTTCTTATTACACTATATTCACAGGTTGACCTGAGAAAACAAAGCTTAATCAGTAAAGATAAATAGAATCAACTTATTACATATTTATTGTCCACTCTTTTAAGCTCACATTCACCAAGGCAACACACACTCCTACTAGAGATAAACCAAATTGCGGTTCATATTCTTCATTCGGTGTCCTTGGGTAAAATATAACCGTGACGTTATAGGATTATCAATGAAGTTTTGTCTATGACGTTGTGTTCTAAATACGGCTACGGCGGGTATCCATCAGATGTTTGAAAGTCGATATCATGTCTTCGGTAATAGAAAGAGGATTACATGATTTATATTTACCATTATGATATATGATTCATACGATACCCTCTATTTAGTTGTTAGTATAGTTCTGCAAGCTACTCTGATGACCAAACGTATTAATGATAGCAGCACTATCCATTCCCTTGAGTAATGACATAATGCTATACAGAACGATAAAAAAGTCAAAATTATCCACTAATTTCAACTTGATATTAACAATAACAGCCAACATATTAGTTTTTAATTATTTGAAGACATTTTGTGTTAACGTGTGTCAATCGTTAGTTAAAGAGTCATGTTAATGTGTGTTTGCTTTATCATGTTCATTGGGAACGCAAGGAACTCAAACGATCGGTATTTATCAATAGAAAAGCTGTTTCTCTGGATATTGATAACGAGAGATATCATGAGAAAAGAATAAATGTGTATGTCATGTGACTGTATGCATAGTACAATATAATATTCAATTTATGGAATATCATATACTCAACCTAACACTTTTCCAGTATCTATGATGCAACCCTCATGTTCAGTGATATATCGTTATATGTAACAGTTATTGACTATAACGGTTACTAACACCTTCAACATCGATTTAATGATTTTACGACATGACTTGCATTAATCAGAATCCATTATCTGACGTCGCCTGGATTCAAGACAGATACACACACGACTACGGGGACTAAGCTACGTTACAACGGTATGCAACTCTGTCCACGTCATGCCGTCTTTACGATAAGCCTAATCCCTTTACCTACGTCACAGCGAGAACACTTTGACATTAGGATCAATCGGATCAAGTGTATGTTGTATTTTGTAAACCCATTATCAATACTGACTTTGTCATATCAACTAATATTATGATAATGTTAAAGGTGTGAGGGATATTCTGATGCAAAACTGCGATTAACGCAAGAAACCGGTTCTTATGTAAAACTGAAATCAACGCAAGAGATAGGTTCTCATGCAAAACTGCAATCAACGCAAGAGACCGGTTCTGATGCAAAACTGCGATTAACGTAAGAGATAGGTTCTGATGCAAAACTGAAATCAACGCAAGAGATAGGTTCTGATGCAAAACTGCGATCAACGCAATCCGTCCCCTCTGGGCGCCAGTTCATGAACCCAAGCAAACGCGTGCATATGGTGTGGTCTTCACAAAATCCTCGATTGCAATCAATTTTTGTCCAAGCAATAGCACATTGACATTGACTTGAAATGATAAGGTGTAGTTATTTCTAAAACACTGTCAATACTTCTTTAGTCAAATCATATTTATAAAATAATTATACATACATATAAACTGATATAAATTACGATCAACACAATCTACTCTCGGGGTTGCAACCTACTAAAACCGTGATAATGTTCCTCATTTCGACGGTAACCGGTCTAAATTAGTCCAAAGTTTTAGGGTACTTTTCATCAGTTCATTTTCAAACAGATATACTAGTTACCTAATGATCTCTAACAATAGTTTATCGTTTAACAAAATATAGATTACTTGATGTGACCAACCAAAAGGATTGTCTGTGGAAAAAGAGACTGTATTAAGAAACCTTTTGAGAGCAGTAGTATGTGCCTTTAAAAAGTGACACAGAGCCAAATGCCATTGATATGTCCTCAGTTGGGTTCAAATCAAATCCTACACTTGCTTCTTTATCTCTAAAGTGCCAAAATTATGATACATTTTGTTGTCAATGATGATAGAAGTACAGCCATTAGAAGTAAGGAAGTCGAAATTCTGCTTCCGATTTACATTAATATTAGTTATTTGAACTACACAACACTACCAACCCATACTTGTCGTAGTGTCTGCTGGAAATAGGTTTCCAAAAAAACGTCTGAGTCATTGGCGCGTGCTATTTTCCAATTTTCGATCACAATTATCGGCTTTAACTGTTTATTGTTACTATACTGAACTGATAAGCATTAAGATTCTTATTTTCACAAACAACCCCTTCTTTCCGATCACATGTCCATTTGACCAAACGACGTGCTCTGTGCGCCTTTAACAATATAACTGTAAGTAATCTATTGCCGCAAATATTGAATCATACAAACAGTGAAGAAAAAAAGAACATTTGTAACTACTCATATTGGACATTGTTTGTATCTATGTTGACAACAATCGACCTTGTTGTCGGGCTTATCGAAATGTTTATTTTGGGTGGACTAATGGATTCTCCACGCTGTAAATGGTATGACAAAATTAGCACGGGGTTAATAATTTCTGACCCCGTTTTCTAACACCCTTAGCAACAAGTCATCGAGGAGAGGGAGAAGACTATAGTAAATAGTAACACAGCAGGATACAGCTGGGATTGGACTGAAGGATGATAAATACGCTTCATTGTTTGTATACTTTCCACTAACCTTCTGTGGCATATGAACATGTAAGGAACCTAGTTCAACTTAAACCACCCAATACGTCCTTGTGTTATTTTCTGTTGTTGTCAGTAATGCTTGTAAATATGTCAAAATGGGTCTCCATATTAGTGATTTGATTGATAGTTATGATGTAAACAGTAAAACCTTGCTGCTGTCAGACATTAGTTATAGATAAAATGATGACCCTTTTAGTGTTTATTGAAAATTTTATCGTCATAATTATGTGCTAGCGTTTTGTGTTTATTGATATGTGTGTGGATGTATACATGTATTTAGGCATGCTAGTATGTTGTATATGTAGTATAGGTCTCTGTTTTCTTTCTTCGCTTAGAAACATTATAATTGCATGAAATGAAAAATAACTTTATATATAATAATTTCATTATCGAAATAATAGTAGATTTGACAATTTTATAAATTTGAAAATGACGTAACAGAAAAAGGAAAATGATCAAAAGTTATTCAGATTGAGGATTGACTAAGTATGTCTCAGATTTTAGGTAGAACACCTTCAGTTTATTAGAAATATAACGACCCTAGAATGGACACCACTTTCTTTTATACAAACCTGTATTTGTATGAAGCATCTGCCTCGCTTACTATAGTCCCCAGTCACAATTGTACTATAACACAGATTAAGGCAGTGTGCATAAAGTTGCATTATAATGCCTGAATAATCTCCTATGAGAGGAAAGGACCGTCACCTGTTACAGACAGATGGAATGTACCCTGACTTGAGTTGGTCACAAGTAATCTTAAAGTCAGGGTGTAATTCGGCAAACTCCTGTTTTTGGGGCTCATATTGTACATTATTCCCAATGCTTGAACCGGAATTCGCTAACAATAGTTTAGGAAAATTGAAACGTTGATAGCGTGAACGTGTCCACATCTTCACTTTCCATTTTACTGAGATGGTTTCTCATACAGTGACACTAAGTGGTCTGATACTTTAATTATAGAGAGTAGTTTAACAAATGCATGTCAATAGTTGTTAATGAAAAATAAATTCGCTTGTAAAACAAAGTAAGTGTTCCTTTTATTTATTTTATTGAATAACTTGTGCACATCTACATGTCAATCAGACGACAAGCATGAATATCAGATAATTGGATAATGGGTAAAAACACGTTGGACAGATTCCTTTCATTTTTTATCTACATGTTTATAAATATATTTGATGTAGTTTATTTGCACACTTATCCAGTTTGAAGAATTTGTTGGTGAGCAATTTACTATAGAGTTTTTACTTTTCATCTTACGGGTGATTCATTATCATGCGAGTTACTATCAATACTAGTCTTTATTTGTTTACAAAACACGAACTCTGTCCACTTAATTTTCAAAAGTCAGACCAAAGTCTAAATCCGTCAGTCAGACATGCATGATTGAAGAGCAGTCATGTGAACAAGTTGATGGATTTGTGTACTCGAGCCCGGCATGTTCATATCAGCTTATCAGCGTTTAACATCTGGAGAGTTTTGCTAAATCTTCACAGAGTATCACCCGGGCTATATCTTTGTATAAGCAGCTTTTCACAACCCAATCTTGTCTGAGTCACATGTCAGAAATATTGGGGTTGGATCTTTATTGGGCGTTTCTTATGTTAACTGCAACTTTAAGATATTGATCGGACTTAGGCTCTTGTTTTCGTTTCAGAAATAAACATAGATATTGAAGAGATGACTGAGTCAATTCTATCATAATCTTATCCACTATTCTAATTCAAAGTTATGTTACCAAGAAAATAACAATTTAATTTGTACCGAGTCGTACTGAGAGCCTTATTGAGAACAAAATCAAACTTGTTTTGTTTAGATTTGGCCGTATCATAGTTCAATCATAGTTCTTTGTTAGAATTCTCGAGATGTATAATAAATTGATAAACCAATGATATGATCTACAATCCTCCCAAGCCGTGTACACTACTTCCTGCACCTTAATTGATAAATACAGAAAAGGGATCAACAATAGGACACAAACACCCTTGAAATAGATTTACAAGCAAGATATAGCATGTTCTTCTTGTGTTGTTGGGGTATCCTGGTTCCTGTGGTGTTAAACCAATATTTCCCGAAAGATATCAATGATACTATTATTCACCCTCACAAAGAAGGGGAAACACCTAAATTGAAGCATTCACAAGTTCATTTTACACGATTTTTATACCTTTTCTAGGATTCGAAGGGGGGATGCGTAAACATACCAAACTACTTCGATTCGGTTCATTCGCTCGAAGTCGAAAATTTTCGGCGTGTATAAACATGGAGCGAATTTCGTTTTCGTCTTCGAGCGAACGGTAGCTCCCTCCCAATCTACTCCAATCTACATTAAACAATAGGCGCTTGTCAAAACAACTCCGATCTTCGACACACAAATCGAACGGTGGTTCCCCCGACCTAGTGACCACATAAAAAAAACTTTACATAATCACAATTATTATTTTATTTCTTTCATATTGGTCAGACATTTTTGTACATAAATACAAATATATAGCACAGTAATACAAAATAATAAAATACATAGACTGGACATAATACTTTTAATCATTATCTTAATTTAATGTACTAACCTCAAAATGTTATTTATAATGGACAATGTTTCAGGAAATTAAGCTAGCTTGAGAAGATGGGAAGCTCTGGCAGCGTAGTCGAACACGGCGATGTGTCCGGAGTCAAGTCTTGATTTCAGGTCGCTCAGCTTCCTCTGCAGGTCCTCATACTTCTTCTTCTTTGGCGGGAGGCGTTGTCCTGCAGCATATTGCACCGTTTTTATTTCTGTTGTCTTCTGCTCAGTTAACAAGAAACGAATTAGTTCAAAAATGTTTGGATGAGCCTTCCCAACCAGTTTCTTCAGGCGTCCGTGCCATCCCTCCAGGTTGTTGTTGGTCCTGGGTCCAGTGGTGAGGTAGTGGTTCCATGAAGCAATCGGCAGACTACCCTCTATCCAGTTGCTGGTGATGTAGTCTGCTAGTTGTATGCATCGGTTGTCATCTGGCATCTCAGCCAGTGTCTGCAGCCACACTTCCTCAACCTTAAACATAAATAGAATGGAATTATTGATTTTTTTCTTATGATTATGATAATTTATTAAAGAGACAAGAATTACAGGTTACTATATTATTTAGTTTTATTATCGAAAATACTTACATCAGCCACTGGCACTAGAGGCAATACAGCACAGAGCCTGACGAAGTGGTTGACGTCTGGGTTCTCACTGTAGTCGATCTGCAGTCCAACTTGTTGTGTCTTTCGCCAGACACACTGTGTAAAATGGAAAAAACACCCTTTCCATTCCACTCCAGGGAAGACGACTTTCACGGCGTTCCTTGCTGCTACTTCAAAGTCCATCTGTAACAGAAATACATTTACATAAGTAAGACTAATACTACAATTGACCAAACAAAGAACAGTGTTTATGCTTTAAACTAAAACTATAAAACTATAGGAAGCTAAATATAAGAAACTTACCTGGACACAATCTGGTTGTAGACGAAGACCCCTTGCTTCTGCAGCTTCTTTGACAAGTCTAAAAGCTCTGTCGTAGGTGGTCTGTTTCTTGTCGGGCAGCAGCAGGTAAACCAATGGCATCGTTCTGTCAGCGACGACGGCGTGGAGCGTGTATAGTTGACAGAATATGGCTGGGACTACGTAGAAGGTTCCATCTCCAAATATGGTATCAGCAGCACAGAGATGTTCTAAGTTACGAGCGGAAGAAAATCCCAGGATCTTGTTGTCGTCTCCATCGTCGATGATGAGGAACTGGTCACCGGCGTCGGTTGTTCTGTATTGCTCGGGGACGATAAGGTCTCTTCGATGAGTTGGCAGTGGAGGAAATGTGGACAGACGAGCTCGATATAGGGCATCTTTCATAGTGTGGAATGTTGGTATTGCTTCCACGAGGGTACGGTTGGCATCGGTCCAGGGTCCATCTCGGAGAGCACGGATCTCCTCCTCGTACAGGCCTTGCATGGGCGCCAAGGACGTCTTCGCCTTCGTCTTCAGAGAGTGCAAAGTCTCGTGCAACTGAAACAAAAATTAAAAATTTATATAGGAGACAGTTAGTAAAATCTTATCTTATCTTATCTTATCTTATCTTATCTTATCTTATCTTATCTTATCTTATCTTATCTTATCTTATCTTATCTTATCTTATCTTATCTTATCTTATCTTATCTTATCTTATCTTATCTTATCTTATCTTATCTTATCTTACCTTGATGTCCTTCCGAACTGGTGGGTGGTTGTGGGTCGAATCGCCACGTAGCGGTATATCCTGTCTTGTGGTTATCTTTCCTGGGCAATTCTTAGTGGAACATTTCCAATAGTCGACGTCATTTGCCCCTCGCTTGCTAATTCGATACATGAAATTTCCAACACAAAGATATCTACCACCTCTGGAAGTGGGAACATACTTGTACTCTACTTGTGCGTTAGCCATGGTGCAATACCGATAGTGATTGCAATTTGGAGAAGAAACTAATTTATAGGTACCATAATTGTTTTTTTTAATTGATTGAAATCAACTCATAATTTTGACAGTGTGAAAAATCATGTCAACGTGAGAACAGTTCACATCTTGCTCACCACGCGGAAGGCGATAATCCGTCCTTAATCCTTTATCAAAACTTTACTAAAACAACACCAATCATCAAAGAGCACCGCTTTTCGTCTTCGAGCGAATACCTGAAACTATATTTTCGACTTCGAGCGAATACCCCTTCGATTCCTGATAAAGTTAATGTCGAGATTAGTGTTCGCATTTTACCCTCTCAGTCTTCTCAAATAAGCTAATTATCTTGTGAACACACATACGTTTATCCGAAGTTATCATTTCAATCGTCGGACCGGCTCTGTTTCAGGCAGTGTTTCAACAGGAGGTGCTGCAACACAGGATGAACATGATGGCATTGAATCTATAGCTGAAGTTAATACCTTTTCTTAAAACACTGATAGCTTCTCCAAGTGCAGAAAAATAATGGAACTTGCTTGACAATGACATTAGTATCTGTGTCAAATCGTCACTAATACAGAATAAAGAAGTTGTTCATCCATAAAAAAGCATCATTTTTCGTCATCACTCAAGTAAGAGTGAAAGAAGTATTCGTATCATGTATTGTTGTTATGTGCTCAACAGTTTAGACTTTCTGAACGTCTTATCCCGAATATATGAGCTCCTTTTATTGATTGACCTCTTGTGGTAGCCCGAGACAAACGCAGGACTTTCAAAGATTTTTATAAACCAATGTTTGTCAAAGGTAATTTAAACATTTATCGATAAGAGTCATATAGTTTTAAAACTTACTTCAATTCAAATTAAAAAATGCTTTCCCCGAATCATTTGACTCTTTAATATAAATAGTTCACTGTCATATCAATTACTTGCAATATCAGTAATTGGTGGTTACAAAATACGACCTCTGTACACTTTACTCTGAGTGATTAGATTACAATCTAGGATACACGCATGGTTGAAGGGCAATCATGTGAATACGTTGATGAGTGGGTCTTCTCTAGTATGTTAAGATCGACTCATTGGACTGGACACCTGTGGTATATTCTCACTGTGTACGCAGGTATCCTTACCAGGTAAATAGTATACGTGTACATCTAGCTTTTCATAACCCACTGTCATATGATTCATCTATCAAAAATATCAGGATCGAGGGATTAAGATGCCTTTATTTAGGCGTATAATAAATATAATGTAATGGTCAGAACCAGGCAGTAACAGCGCCGTTAGTTTTCGGACAAACAAAGATATTTTGATGATGATAGACTTCCTTTTTCGAGAACCTCCTTAGATTGTTTAGAAATAGAAGAACTGGTGCAAAATGATACTAACATCAATATTCCCTTCCATGACGTTTCCTGGTTACATCCTGCACCTGAAGCAGGTAAATACAGAAAAATATCAACAAATAGCACACAGATAATCATGAAATATTTTTACACGCATGTCAGAGCATTTATTAGGTCCCCCCATTGTGTGAGTATCCTTGTTCATTAAGATAAACCAAAAAACGGAACACTAATGAGATTCAACTCAACATCCCATGAGCATGTTAACAAAAAGTGTTTAAGTTCTACAAAAGTACATATACAGTCTAATAAACCCTGATATTTTGTTAATAAATATTACCAGTTCTACGTTTAAAGCTTTTAACAACATTTCATATTTTATGTCAAAATCGTTAACTTTTAAAAAGAACACAACCGGTTTGGAATACGAATACACCAATATTGTAATCAAAGCAAAATGATTTATTGTAGTTTTCTTCTATACGTTGTATATGCACCAAGCGCCTGTCTCTCAAAGCTTTAGTCCTCAGTCTACAAGAATTGTATTGACAAGGCAAGGTGACGAGAAAGAATACTTACAATTCTATGCTTATTTTGATCAGAAAGGATTGTCTGATATGGGCATTTTTTGAAGGTATTCTCAAATAATCCTATTGTTAAGGTGTAATCAGACAGAAGGGGTACAAGTGCCAAATTGGATGCCTCATATTTGCACGCTTTCTATATGAATGACTTCAGCTTAGGTAACAGTGGTGTTCAAGTGGAAATATTGACAGCGAGAATCTTCTCACAACATTTTTCCTTTTTATTCACAGGAAATTCATTTTGATTTTATTAGATATTGTGACTGAAAGGTGACTGATACTTTTGTTAAGTAAATAAGTTGTGTTATATTTTATCATGTCACGTACTCAATTGACATTACAGGACCAACAATTTAGACATCTCAAATTACTCATCAATAATAATAGACAAGTACTTGAAGTTGACTATCGAGACGGAAGTATTGCTGTACATAAACCCATGTTTTCTAAAATTGGATTTTTGTCAAGGAAAATGGTCGATATTAATTCAACGCAGTTTATCTTCTACTCTTGATTATTCAATGGTTTACTTTCATATCAGTAACTAACAACATTACTTGTTATTTGTTTACGACTACTGGGCTATTTCCGTGATTTTCAAAACACTCAGACGAAAGTCTAAAGTCCGACGTGAAGACAAGCAATATTGAGGGCAACTGTGTGAACAAGTTGATGGATGGGTGTTCTCTGTCCTGGTATGTTAATATCCTAGGCTATATCCTCGATAAATCTTACCCGGTGTATGTAATATATTGCTATCCTTATATGGCAAATATATTAGGAAGCCCAGTATTGTAACAGAAATGATCTGATATAATGGTTAAAATGTCCATATTGAATGTTCTTTATAATAAATGTTAGCTATTGGTCAGATTTTGGCTTGCATTCTATAAGATTCTGCCAAAAAAACATAGACGTTGTCATAAAAATTTCGTTTGATATGTATTGTGAAATATCACCAACATAATTTCACATTTTTCATCATTTAGCAATTCCAAGGACCAAAGTAATACAAAGTCTCATAATAGTTAATGTATACGCATATCTCTTGACGTGTCAGGGGTTCTTTTCCTTGCTTCAGAGACGTTTGCGTAACACATACATCATACGAATACAGCCAATCATGAAGGAAACATTAAGCATGTAAGGTCAAGTGTTTCCTGGTGGTTTGTGTATCCGGGTGTCTGGAACTATTAAGCACTATTTCTCGGGAATATTTATCATTCCAGGATAAGGTAGGGGAAACACCTATATCTAAGCAGCCATGCGAACATTTACTACTACTCTTTTTTTATAAAAAAGAATATAGTAATTTCAACCATCAAAGATACACTCGTAGTAGCAGATATTTATATACAAGTTTATTTGTCTTCACTAATTATTGACCAGATATATTTTCATTTATCTGTTATAAACATGTCATACTTAGCATACTCCCAAATTAGGTTTAAGATATTTGAAAAAGTACACAAGGTATTGAAGAAAAGGTTAATTGTCCAAAATATCAGAGGGGAAAATTTCCGGTTGTATTTGAAGTTCATAAGTCTTAACATAAAAGTACTTAACTACTTCTAGTGCCTTATCTAAGCCTTATATAATTCTAAACAGTTATTTAAGTTTACTCTCACTTAAACATTTACGGAAAACCGACAGACATCGAATGGCTAATATTTTTCTAAAGATAATGATTGCCCAAAGACCAAAACTCTCAAGATTTAAGCATTGGTTCTGTGATCAAACATATAAGAAAAAAGTGTTCGTTCCATTCTATACTCTAAAATGGAAATCACCAAATTGAAAGAAAGTTCGTATATCGTCACAGTTCATTTGAATGATTATGGTTAATGTGTTAAAATTTTGCAAATTAGCCATGGATAGGTATATAATCTACAGGTTTGACGTCACCAATGTGATAATGATACGCTGACGACTTCGAGGGGGTGGCGGGGTTTTAACCTTTACATTAGTGACAATGGTACAACGTCATTGAAATAGTTATATTTTATGTGGGGTTGAAAAACTACTCACTAGCGTGCGGGGGCAGGGGTGATTGTATAAATTAAGGGTGTTTGAAAGAAATATTATGATTTCTAAAATGCTTCAATAATCCTTGGACTAATGGAATAAATAATCATTGAAGAGTGTTCTTTGGGAACCCAACTTCACAACTATTATGTTTTAGAGTTTTTCAAATTGATTGTCATTATGATTATATCGTGTTATCAGTCCTCTAAATCATGTGCTTACTGTCTGCTAATTGTTGAAGGGAATGAGATTGATGTTGTTGCTAGATTTTTGTATTGAAGAAGTCGTCATCGCTATTGTTTTGTTCCTCAGGCATTGCCGTTTTCTTTGAATATATCTTTTAATGTTACAGCTTCTTAAGTTCACGATCGAAGTGACTTCGATGTAAAAAATGATTAAATAAACATCAGAGAGTCTCAATGCTAGTCTATAATAATTACAGTGAACGTTTTAACTATTTGTATCTATCATACTTGTTATGCGATGTTTGGTATCCTTTCTGGTGGTTCTCTGGTCCGACACGATTCCAGTTCCTACTTGGTCAGTGCACTGTCAATGCCAACTATTGAGATTATGTGCTGTTAACGACCAAAGGGAACAGTCTAAATAGTTTATAACAAATCCACTGTAACCAAGAGATGAATATCGGGTTCCGAAAGTAGTTCTACACTTTAACTACCCTTGAATATTAGGGTCCAGGATTCTGATGGTTTATACATAGTTTGGCTGTGCGAATGTTTATCAACCCACAAGTTAAGCGCATGCTTCATACATGGACCATGCAAGGGAACAGTTACTATCTGTTTGACTAGAAATCCATTAAGCCTAGTGATAAATGACAAGCACACATCCATCAAGAATTATTTAGGATGCAACTTGTGATATACCTTTTGAGATGCTGGTAGGAGACAGATCAACGTAGTATTTTCATTGCCTCTCTCGAATCGAAAGTTGCGTTCGAATGTGCCTCACAGGGTTGATATTATGTGTAGGATCGGAACCATAAACCCCGTGTGGCTGAATATATATATATATATATGTTGAGGATAAATGGTTGATTCCCTTGGTCTTTATTCTTCAAGTTCAAATGTGTTCGTTTGTCACGAGAGTAATGTAGTTTAATTTTTGAAAGGGAGAAATACGTTCTCAGTAATCCCAGGGTTGACTTGTGATTGACAAAGATATTAAGTGAATTGTTGAAGTGTGATATTAGATGTCATATTTCATATAAGGGAAAATTATATATGAGTTCAGAAAACACAGAATATGCAATTTCACAAATATTCTGCTTTCAAATAATACATAATCCTTACATAACAACTACCTCTCTACTTTCCTTCATGTCGACATTCCTACGTAAGGTTTTTGTACAAAACCTTTATTTACAAACTTTGTTCGTTGCTAAAACTGTCTAAGTAATATTCTATTATCCTGTTCTCATATATTTTGACAACAGCTATTTATTGCTATAGACCATCCTTTGTTAGTCTACATCGTGTAAAAACTTGCGAAAACCCATAGTTATGAAAGTCATTAGATATATGAATACTACAACCACTCCCGTTTTACAATAATTCGCTAGTTCTCAAATATTCATTCACCATACCGGATATATAACATTCAACCAACACATGACTCTTGGGTTACCCATTAAGGGGTTACAGTCTTATCAGCGTAAACATGTGCCCGTACACCTTTGAATACACTTATTTGCTATTTTCGTTCTGGGTGATTACTTTCTTTTCACTTACTCTCGATATTATTAGACTATGTGAGACATTTCTATAGCACAGTCACTGTTTACTTATCTTTACATACAGCCATTGGCCAAGCCCTAATGTAAGATAACCATATAACATTGCGAAAGAAGTCTTTGGCTTTGGGCTTTGGGCTTTTTAGCTGAACATAGATATTAGAAATCAAATTGTTGAATGAAATTGAATGTATGCTGTTTCTAAAGGTACATGAAAAATAGTTTATGGTTTAAATTTCCTTTGAATTAGGAATTTTTACGTTAATGTTAATATATTTCAATATCTTAGAATATCAATACATCTAGCGACAATTTTGTTCTAGCAGTTATACTTCTTCGTTCAAAAAAACATCTTCGAATAAAAAACAATATGTGAAACTAAAAAGAACTGCCTTAAAGCGACGAGAATACAATTACAAATGTGTACGATTGAAATGTGTGTGCACGTTTTGCATCAATTTAGTGCATGTGGCTAACTTGGGTAAGTTTAACAAAGAAGTACTTTGTCGTCACGCTAATGAAACCGTCTAAAGTAACCATGTTTAATGGAGTTGTTGATAAAACCCACATCTAAATGATTGTATTGTTTATGCTTATGCTTATATTAATCAAGGCAACATAAAAGGTCTTTGATATATTTCTATGTCTTCCGTTTTTATCGAGTCAAAGCTGCCGATTATTGCAATGATTCCCCAATTTACATAATATTTCTATTTTGTCCAAATTATTATGACAGTCACCTAATCATTGAAAAGACGGGAAGATACATAGATACACTTGCACTGCCATTGCAATCTGCACTTACCAACCAGCGTTTTGAATTAAACATTAAAGAACACAAGAACCCTCTTGAAGAGTCTTAACGCTGAAAACAATTTCATTTCAATATCTTTTGTACTATAACATCAGATCAGTTTCTTTCATTTTTTAAGACATAACCTGTAAACTATTAATTATATTAAATATCATTTCATATTCCTTATCGATTATTGAGTTGAATATATTCCATTATGTACAACTTTAACATTTCACATAATTGTTGATTTCCTTCTTGCAAAAGTCCGCTTTTTATTAACTTCTCTTCAAACAGCAATGTTTGTTAAGTTCAAAGGGAGAATGTATTTAAAATGACAATAAACCTGTTAATATGTACAATAATTATCCGATGTTTACAATTAAATTCCATACAGTAGAAATAGTGAGAGGAAAGGCTTCTCAATTTCAAATCGTTGCATAATTAAAAACACTCATGATTGACTTATCGATCAGATCCTGTGATTAATTCTGGAGACTGTATTGTATAACAACCGAGTCAGGGTCTACCGGCGTGCAAATCACGTGACCATATTCTTTACTTCTTTAATGAGAACATGGCGATTGCTCGATTGCATATCACCGGACTTATCAGATCGAGGCTCGGAGTCAAGATTGGGTCAAGGACGTTCACCAAAAGAAGTTTCGCTGCACGTTGACAATGGTGTTTGATTCCTGAAAGCAGACTTTCATTGGTAGCGAATCATATCAAGTAACGAGCTTGAAGTAAGGGGAATGCCAGCGTTCAAAATAAATATCAATCAAATATTTTCATTTGTATTAGTGGACCCATGGCCACTCTCGACATAGATCTGTCTAAAGTAAGGAGAATAATGTGCCCAAAGACTGATTCTGATATCTACCTTTTAAGTGAAACAGTGTATGTTTCATGAATTTTCTATATGGCTTAAATATAGCCAAAATACCGTATGATCTGAGTTAAGTTCAAATCGCCTATCTAAGTTGCATCTTCATCTCTTAAATGCCAAAACTACATTTTCATTTTGATTTTAATTAAAAACGGCCATAAAAATGGGTCGATATTAAATGACCCAGTAAGCTATATAAACCTATATTTCTCGTTGAGTATGCTACAAATCAGTTTCAGAAATTACGTTTGAGTCATTGGCACGCCATTGTCCGGTTTTCGATCACATATATCGACTATTTTTCTGTTTATCGTCACTATGCTAACTGATAGGCATTAAGATTTTAGAAAGAACCACTACTTGTTGTTAGAATAACATCATTAATGAAGTTTGGCATATTTAACTCCAACAACATACTCTGTGCCCCTTTAATTAGCTGGTCACAAGGATATCTTGGAAATCTTTAATAACTCCGCAACTTCTAAAATTCTAGACATCTTTAAAGAGGCTGACGTATCGGCTACGGTCCACCATGTGGTTTTGAGGAAATATAAACCGCTCAAGTTTTACTAATTTTACAACATTAAAAAATAAAGTACATGTATTGATAGAATATCCACCCAAATAATTTATGATAACACTTATCAACAATACCTTGTTAAGCCGTAGAAAGGCTTTTCACGCTCGTAGCGCCGATGAATGGCTTCACCTTTCATTTTTGTTTTATGTTACCGACCATACGCTCTCAACTAAATAGTTATAAAATCTAAAGCAACAATAATGTTACCATCAGTAACATGTCTCAACTGGGTAATGTTACAGTCGTTCACTAATAACATACTCAAATATTGGAATGTCCCCTTGAATTTCGTTTCCACAAAAATACCCCTATAGGACTGTCCATTTAACCAACTTGTATGTTGCTGATATGAAGTATAAAAAGTGATTTGTTTTTTAACAAGTTACTTAAAGGCAGTGAAATACAATAAAATTATACATATATATATATTATACAAAGCCCTTCATACTCTTTATACGTCGTTGATACTGTTGAAAATGCAATATACATAACATAGCTACATATATAAGGACAGGCCATGCTAGATAAAACAGAAGTTTGTTTATATATAGATTTACCTGTTAAGTATTCAACAATTGAAACTTAAATGGTATATAAAACTATTTGCTTTCAAAGTATTAGAAAATCAGAAGATATCCATACATATAGTAGTAATCGTATTTTTGCAATGGGTGCCAACTGTCGGTGTATATACTGACACCGTTATCAAGAAAGTGGTATTCTGTCACCTCTTTATAAATTTTTGTAATGCCACTGAAAATATGAATGAATATATGAATATACATAAAACTTGATGATACCACTGTCAGAGAATGAAGTTTCTCAACGTTACCAAGTTACATGGATTTCCGCGTTTATCAAATCCAGGACAACGCGAGACTTAGCAATGAAAGTATTTCCCAGCTCGTGACTGAGAGATCCATTGATACACGTCATTAAATGATTTACTATAACAGCTTCCCTGTTTCACCCCTGCATGTCTTCTGTGCTGATAAATCAGGGCTTTTTCAACATGTTACCGCTTTTTTAGCTTTATCATAATAACTTAGGGATATGAAAGTTATTCTTGATTTCGGCAACAAAAGTATTAGGATTACATTTTATATAAACACCTCGCTTACCTACAAGTTGTGTTACTTTCCAAGTTCTTTTTAATTTTTCATAGATAAGGCCTTTATGATCAATGTACGCATTTATTGCTTACAGAAGTTTGTTGTCCCTTTGACGACCATTTTTTATGTCAGTATGGTACGTAATACGACATGTACAAAATTACAATAATTTTATTGCTAAAGACTCATTAAATATTCGATGGAAGGCCTTTTAAGTTTAATCAAATTTTTTCAAAAAACAAGATCTGTTATTTTGAATGTAATCATAGAGTTTGATTTAATGATTTTTTATTCTTCGGATGAGGAAGTACAAGGACAACAGCAATGAGGCACGTTCTGTTGCAATCTTGCTCGTCAAGTTGACATTAGCGAGGTTAAAGGTACCCACGATCACTACTTCTTACAGTATACAAAGCACGAAATGTAGAGATAAACATTACTGACTGGTGTCAGGCGAGGTCGGAGTTAACACAGCAATAACGAGAACGAGAATTGACTGATAAAGGTCATGTATTGTCCACTAAATTACCCCTATACAGCAGAAGAGCTGTTGAATGTTTACTAACAAGCTACTTTTCCTCCTGTGTGTAAAGGTGAAATTACCAAGATTGTACCTGTAATTGCCACTACTAATAACAGAAGAAAGTTGTTCACACAGATTGGAACTTGACGCAGGTCGACTCAAAATAGGAGCTGCGTAAGCAAGAACACTGAGCTGTATGACGATTCTCCGTTTATGACAACCCTTAAAGTAGTGACATATGTAAATGCGTGGGATCCTAACCTTTTGTTTACTAGTTTTGGTTCGATAGATGACAGAACAAGATTATTTACTTAAAACAGTTCAATACTGAAATTCATAACTTGTCCATTAAATATTATTTAGTTAGATATTAAGGCACATACTGCAATATTAAGATAGTATCATGCTGTTGCAAAATACTGTACATGTACTTGTGACGTCACGTTAGGCAAGATAATACCTTCAATATATGCGGAAGGTTAATTCTCCACTCTCTTGATCAAAAGTGACAAATACTGAACAGAATTTTAAAACATCCTTTAATATAATACAATTCGTCACTCAAGTGTGAATTTTGTATTCTTTTTGTTGTTATAAATATGATATATTTCAGGATAAGTGTCCCCTATCGATTAAATTGCTTCGAAGAACTTGTCCCTCAACTTCCAAATGAAATCTTTCGCAACGCATTGAAGTCTTACACGTGTAAGTGCTTTTACCATTGAATAGAAATGAGCCAGTTCACTGAAAAACCTTATATATTTTACAGCGATGGTAAGCAAGACAAATAACTAAATATATTGTAATGAATAGAAATAACGTTACATGAGTTCATATTATTAGCTTGGTGCGTTATATATTTTAGGCACGCACGGTGCACTGACTGACATCGTGTTTTATTTGCTTAATGTTTATTGTATTAGCTGCACAAGCCTTCAAAACTTATGAATTACGTAACGCAAACTGACATTTTCCGTATCAAGAGTTGAAGAACGACTCGACTGTAGTGTTTATCGAACTACCTGAGGGACGTTAATAGATACATGTTAAACTAAGCATTACTGAATGGAATTTACTTCAAATTCTTCATTTGATGTATGCATGATCTTGTTAGAACAATGAAGCGTTTTGTTAGGTGTATTTGACCAATTGAACTTGTTTACCTACTTCCATCTTTTCCCATGATCAAGTGAATGTGAAATACCCGCGGTGCTGTCACCCTTTATACAGACTATTGACAATATTCACGTTAGACAGATTTATGTCGTTTTGTCTTTTCACTACTTTATTGTTTACGTCTTCTTGGTGTTATTTACAACCCAATTGCGAGTTCAATAAACTGTTTGACAAAATGGAATTATACTTGAGCAAACAAAGTGAAGATTTTGCGTGCTTGTTTACTCTTGTCATGAATAGTGGCGATACATTATATATATATACATTACATATTTACATTTCAAATTTTATCAGCAATGCATTCAACATCTATAAACATCTCATAAAGTGAAAATAAGTTTTTTGATTCCAAATGTCCAACACGTAATGATTGACTGAAAAGGGTATTTCGTATTATTTTGCTGTGAGAAATCTTTTTAAAATGCGACTTTAGATCTGATGTTTAGCCAAAGAAAATAACTTCCGACGGTCTGTTTTCCAAAACGATTGTATATATACTACTCAAAAAAATTTTAAGGGTCAACCAATTATTTTTGTGTGACATTTTATTAAACACAGGGAACATGTCAATCAAAACGTTTATGCACACTTTTGGTCAGAATGAGCTCAATATGTCTCAAAAAACGTCGAAAAAACATCTGGGGAAAGGCCTGCCACTCTGCCTGAAGGAATTGCACCAATTCCTGAAGATTATCGGGTTGCCTATGATTGTCTCTCACACGTCTGCCAAACTCATCCCATGGATGCTCTTTTGAGTAGTATATTATATGTTATAGTTCCCCTGCGAGTTCAAACCAGTTTGTTACCCAGTTGAGAATAACTTACTTTCATAACATTTCACTAGACCATGGACATCGAAGTTTCTTTTCCAAATATTTGGGCATGATAGGTTACTGTAGTTTGTGACATTATGCATTCTTGAAGCGCCATAAAATCAACAAAGCTGTGTAACATAACGCCACACCTTGGCACCCGGTGAGTCTTCTTATAGATGCATGTATCAGGTTATATTGGTGTTTCAATAGGACTATAGAGTGTTCCACACACGTTTGACAACCCTTCAAGTACCAAATGTCACCCACTCAAGAGTTACACTTTCCTGGACGTCCAGCGTTGACCAACGGAGAGCACAGCGTGACTGGCAAACACCTGTCTCTGATAACACCTGTCATGGGTGACGTTTATTCCTTGCTTTCTTCTTCATGGGTGCTTTAAACGTCAGAGAATTTACGAAAATGGCGAAATGTTATTTATGCAAATAATGGATACACACAGCCACCATGCCCTCCATATAAAAGTTCTATTTACACTTATCGATAATATGAAATTGAGACATTTTCAGCTCCGTTTTATGACCGAAAATGGTTCAAGTGGTTCCCTTACTCTGTTACAATATTATGATATGTGAAGACTGATCATAGTGCTATTTCCGGTCATAAAGCAGACCCGAACATTTCTCACCCTGTCACATAGATATGTCGAAATATATAAACATACTCATGTATATTAAAAATCTATAATTAGGGACGGACCACTCTGATGTCTGATGCTTGAACGCTTTTCTGAAGTATAGTTTACTCCCTTCTCGCCGACTAATGGGAACTCAAAATCAGTGACATTTTCACTGGCCGATCTTTTAACATGACCTACAATGATCGCAAGAAGATTTCCTGGATGGTTTAAAAGAATATCATAATTTAGCAACTATAGTTTTGTTTAAAACGACGCTTACCTATATTGATTTAAGGGTTTTTATGATTTTCTGTAATTAGGTCACATTTGGTTGAGAGATTTTTCTTGATCCCATAATCTCAGTTAGAATTTAAAGTTCACATGCATACTTTTGTATATAAGTATGATTAAAGTACGCACATGGAAGTTCCTTGTTGAATATAAGGTTGATGCAATTAGATCCTCGAGCGTTTATTTCCAAAATGTATTGCCTGCTTGTTATATAGGTTATAAGTCGGGAATTGTACAATAGGGTTTAAGTTTAAGAATTCACAATTGCGATTTTCGGAATTTATCAAAACCGAATATAATTTTATGTGCTAATAAATCATCCACATGATGTACATTTAAGTCGAAATAGACACATTCACTTCATATTACCATCGACATTAATTTACGACGTACTTAAATTGTCAAATAAGCCCTATTTTACTTGCAAAGTTATTAATGCTCAAGAGTGCACATTGCCTTCCCCAGATAGATCGATTTGAAATGAAGCACACGTAAAATATTCTCTCTGTGTCTGTCTCAATCTCTCTGTTTGTGTCTGTCTTCTGTCTGTCTCCCTCTCTCTTTCCCAATCACTCTATTTCTAACCCTCTTTTTCTCTTTCTCCCTCTCTCTTTATGACAAGTTAATGTCATGCGTTATGATAGTAAGCAAAAGAGACCAACATATGCATTGAATGATTTTAACACGTCTTTGAATTCTTGTGAAGTTCAAATAGTTCTTTTATAATGATATCGCTTCATTTCAATAAATGTCATCTAAAGTACAATAATAAAAAAGCACAGCGAGTGAAATATACACATTAAAAAGTTTTAGGGTAAAATAGGCATTTTGAAAAGGAGTATGAATTTAGATTGACGTAAATACAAATCACTTTTGATAACCGATTGTGATGTTGTTCCCATTGCATGTCATCTAAAGTAGTTAGTCTCTTATCTTTATTTACTATCAATTACTTTTAATATTTTCTTTTCCGATCACTTCTCGATGATCTAATATAATCTCAATCCTTCGTGCAGACGCTAACATACTCAATGACGGATTACCTCTGTCGGGCCCCTAATCATATTATCTTAATCTAAAGAACGTTTGGCTAACTGCATGTAGGTACTTGAGGGGAAAAGTACTAAAGTCGGATCAAACTGAATAGGACATTCTTGGACCGCACTCGAGGAGGTATGGAACGAATAAATCCTAAATGACCTAATCCGCAAACTTATACCCAGATCCTTTGAAATAGCCTCGGGGCAGCATTGTTTTGGGATTAAACGTAGAAATGCTAACAACGAATGGTCTAAAACATTCTCCCTCGGACTAGCATGTTACACATCTTGACGAAAACATGTTCAAGAACTCTGTAAATATTTGCAGCATTCTAATCATTTCAATAGGTAAGTGATTTTGTTTTACTTATCACTTTGTTCACATGTTTTCATACAATGTACAAGTAGACGTCTGTCAACAGGTTCCTTACTTACATAATATATACTTAGAAAAATAACGAAAATGAGGGTACTCTTTTCGTTTATTGGTTATATAACCATAATGTTATCAATAGTTGTAATATTCGAAAATGGCTTTGGTTATGTCAAAACAGAAGTGATCGTGATTTATGGATTTTTTTTCAATACAAACATAGTCAAATTTTGATATATGGATAGAAATGAATCAGTGACAAGCACGTTATTCATGTTATTAAATGTCTTAAATCTTGTAACTAATAGTTTCACCTGGTTCCAAAGAAGGCGAATTAGAATATTATTGAAAGGAAAAACAAACGTTGTAAATTGACATTTGATACATATATTTTTCTTCTACACACATTTGGCTGTATTTCAGCATTGCAGTGCGAGTCCCTCACACAGCTAACTGCAACCACAACCCCAGGGTACTTCTTCTCGCCAATCTTCCCAGAACAGTATGTACAGCCCTTCACTATTGAAACTTCAATTCATATCTAACATATTGTATTGAATATTCGTATTGTTTTATTTTTGTTCCTATTCCTCTCTGATATGGTTTATCAATTATAAACGCACTACTTAGCAACCGTGGTTTTACAAATAGAAACATCTGGTAAACATTGGCTGATAGTATAATATTCATATTTATTCGATATTCATTAACTAGAACTTGAGATGATATGAATAATAATACAACTCTATGCTTAACTTTGAATAAAAGTTCAAATGATGGATATCATAATACGCAGATAAACCTGGTTTGTATAGTAAAACTACATGTCACAATGTTGATGCATGAACATTTGAAGATGACCCCAACATATTGTTACAATATTTTTAACGATATTCGCATTATCTGATATCATTCATTATCATATTCCAAATCAAAGCAACATTCAACAAAGTTGGCGCCTGAAAGCAGCTGACCCCCGTCACCTGGTCCACCTAGAGATAGTTGACAGCGAGATCGACTCCAGCACAGCCTGTCTGTATGACTTCCTGCAGGTTCATGACGGTAGGACTTGATGGTTGATAATACAACGTGGTTATAGGTCACAAAGGCCATTGTAAAGCTCTTCAACTGATATCTTGCATAAATCAAAGTAGAAAATTATGAAATTGCATTATCAATATCCATGCAAGGTTTCTACATACACAAAACAATAAAATCCAAAATGGTTATTGTTATTTTACACTTTCACGATTCCTTAATTGAACATTACCATCTTTGTTTTGGAAAAGTGGGAATAACACGTAACGTCAATTGGTAGGCAATGATGATGATGATACACATTGTATAACGATTTTGACGTTGTATATAGATATATATGTTTTCGATACTTCTGTAAGTGTAGTCCTTCCTAAATTAAATGCAAACAATATTTAAGAATATATTGTTTCTAACTAATTATGCCTCAAATTATCGGCTCTGAAACTTATTTCAATTTAACATCTCTTCCAGGCCCGGGTACTAGTGACCCTGTCATTGGGAAGGTCTGCACAAAGGATGCGCCGACATACGTCACGACTGCTGGATCCATGTTTGTGCTGTTTACTCCTGACAATTCCGGTCGTTACCTTGGCTTTTATATAAAGTTCTACAGTAAGCTGACTTCATTGATTTTCTCCGAAATACAAGTATGTCGGGCGAATTGGTGTAATGTGGGCGTTTCATAAGTTCAACATTACAATCACACTCAACATATTTCGCACGAGATGAAAACATTTCAAATATATATAGACTGGTGATTACTAATCAATACTTTGAACTTTAGGTTTGCAATATCAAGTTTCCTCACTGACAGGTTACGAGTTATACTATAATTTCAGCAATTTATTGTTCAGGATTATTCGTTTTTCAGGTTCTGGACCAGCGGTTCCAAGTCAACCGACAGTTGAAATTCAAGCTACCACATTCCGATCAACGACATCTGTCTCTCCTGTAACAGAAAGCAACCCCACTGGACAGTCTAACGCAGCAGCATCTACACTGACCGCCACCTCCCTCATTGGGATCCTCATTGCTGTTGCTTTCTGCCTTACTGTCGTTGTTGTCATCATTGCTTCAATCTGCATCCACAACTCAAATAAAATTGATGTGCAGCCAAAACGGACACCGGACGAAGAGGGTATATGGCAGAGGGTCTCTTCTCTGCCTAAAAACCGGAAACCAGTAACGGGTTCTCCTGAACCAGATCATAGCAGTAGCTCAACAACATCGACATTCTATCTCAATACCAGCAGCACTTCTGGGTTGTCATCCGGGGCACCGTGTTCACCTTCCTCTTTGTATCCGGTGATTGCTGAAGGTCATCCAGAAGACCACCAGTATCACACGCTGTCTCCTGTACCGGAGGTGATAAGGTCCAACCACATTGAAGATGATCATAAAAGGCATCAGGAAAGTTCTCCAAGACAGTATGCACATGCCGATATGATGGAGTTATCCCCACGTCGGCTTCTACCTATCAGGGTGGCCCCTGTTAAGGCACCGATTGTTAAACTTCCTAAAGGTGGTCCTCTGCCAGACAGTGCGTCATTTTATGACGAAATAAACGGACAGGATGTAACGAGTACCCCTCGCTCTCAAGTCTCTTCCCAGGGACTTCCAAATTCGTTACAGCGAGCTCGTGAGGCCCGCCGTGTGCGGTTCAAAGAGAGTAAAAAGAATGGTGAGGACTTTGAGAGAGGACACACCCACATGAAGAATAGCCTCATCAATAGGATAGACCTGGTGAGGTGTGGAGTGTTGACAGGTCAAAGGTCAAGTGTACCCAGAGTGGAGGAGGGGAATATGTACAGGGAACGTATGACACATGACAGTTGAACTGTTCCATTTGTGTTTTTGTTATTGTTAACGCTAAAAGCTGTGATATGTAAATGATCTTTAAGTTTATTACTCTGTATCAAAACGATTATATCATTCTCAATGAATGTTTGATACAAATAGTTATTTATATGGAATAAGTCCATAAACATACTTCTTGAGATATAATTTACAGATAATCTGTGTCGTAAGTTTATTCATTTCAACACCAATGTTCATAAATATTTTATGTAGCCATCATTATTTCTTATGATGTTTTGAGGATAACATCATGTCATATGGCTCTGAAATCGTATAAAGCAAAATCCCTGTTGACAAGCTTTTGTTTTGAATCTTTATCATGATGTTATCGTCTAATGTCATTCAAAACCCGTCATTTGCATTGGACCAAAATAACATTGTTGAACTTTTGCTTAATAAAACATGCATTAAACCATATGTTTCATTATTTTGACAATTTGTCTTTATGTTTAATAAAATACCTCATTGAATTGGTCCGAGGGTTAAATTAGACAATTTTCATTTCGTAGGGTAATACAAGATTTCTATAATTTAATAAAACATTTTACCGAAAATATAAATTTTTGCATTTAACTGTAAATATGCAAAATATAATGGTTTACATTTCCTCTTCATCACACATCACAACTAGTTTGTATTAGTCCGTATATTGCTAAACAAACATCAACAGGAATAGATTTACGAACCGGAAAACCAAAATAGAGATTGTTCAACAGTGTGAGCAGAACGGTTAGGTTTAATAATGCCTACAAGGAAAAACGCCTACAAGGAAGAATGCCTACAGTGATTGTTGTGACAGCGACACGCTGACCTACACACAAGTGAACTGTTCCAATTAGTTTGGAATAATGACTACAATAGAGCATTATCTGACAATGCACTTAACAGGTACATCAATTACTCATACTATCGAGAGGGAATTGCTCAAGTGAATCAAAACAATCCTTATAATCTAAATCTAAGTAAAATCTTAAAAGTTCTCAAGTCACCTTAATAAGCAGGAACTATCAGTTTTGTAAGCAGTACTCTTCGTGCGAGGGAACTGTAGTAGTTTATAATGTGTGTTAACAAAATGTTTCTTATTAACCATGTCAAATCCAAAGAAAACAAAACTATATGTGCTAACAATTATTCCGAAAAAAAGGACACTTTACTATACTAACTTAACAATTCCAGACAGACAACAAAGTCCAACACATCTAAATTAACAACTGTAGCCATCTACTTTACCAAATGGAACTTTGCTATCTGCCCATGATGTTTCAACAAAAAGTGTTAGCCAGGTATTTTTGCTGTTAAGCTCAGCAACCCACCCCTCCCACCCCCACCCCAGAACAGAAAGAAGAGAACAGAATCTTAAAATTCAGATAAAACGTGCACTGCATTGAGAATGACACGAAGCACTAATGACATGTAAATCGTTTATGTTTTAAAAGATCATCATAACATGTTTTCCATCAATTGAGAAAGATTACATGAAAGATACATTGAAGGTAATTAGGAAATACTTTTTTCAATTTAAGGATTGTAAAATGGTAAATTTGATGAAATAATTGTTTTTTTATATATCTGATAAAGAGGGATACTCCCAAAATTGCGAATCCCTCCCTTTGACTATATTACGTAAATTATAAACGTTTTCTCATTTCACTACAACTACCAGATATATGAAATATGAAATCATCTATATGTTCAGTTTCAATTTACATCTTGAAGTGCATTTCTTTAAATCTAATTATGAAATTATAAAGATAAGATAAGATTATAAAAAGCGCAGATAATTAAAATTTGGCGATTCGAAGCAGTATAGTTGTTTATAGGGTAAATACACGGTTTTATACAAAAAGAATATTTTTAACTTAGATAAATATTAAGCCAAGAGGTAACATTGTTATGTTAAGGAACACATTTTCTGCACTCGAACGGATTCTTGTATGTTTTTGGCTTAAGACCCTTGTTGGATCTGAACCAAAATCTCCGATCCAGGCATATATGCTAGCACTAACCGTCAGACCAACTCGCACAGAAGCCAATCTACCTGGCCACCATGTCGAGGCCTGTGTGCTGATCATGATTCTGAAAGTCTGGGCTCCATTCGTCCAAAAGTACAAGAATCACTGTTAAGTTTGGTCTCAAACAATGTCATATTTGATCACTATCTAAATGTGTTAATGGCGCGTATTTCGTATATCCCGGGAGGTTATTTTCAAAGTTTAGCCCTTCAGTAGGGCGCGATCATATTCATATTCATACATAGAGTCTACTTATGATGGCAAAATGTTGCCCTTGAGCATTACGAGACAGGGGATTATCCAGGTGGCTTACAGTAATACTCAGCATTGGTCAGTTGACCATCCAGCACATACCAAATCCTATTTGTTCTGATTCACTGGTCACTTTCTAAAACGCCATGGTCACTTCTGGGATCTCAGTGGTCACCTTGGTTGCCGTTGACATCGGCCATTGATTGTTGTGATTGTCGATCTGCATGGGTAATATTTCTAATGTGTCCAACACATTGTTGACTGTCCTATTTTGATCAACGATTGCAACTTTTGTTGCCTCTCCTTTAACCTTTTTGCACCATGATATTGTAGACAAGTGTTACGTGTACTTAGAAGGAGGTAGGTAACAGTGGTTGTGTTCTACATATGATGGTCAGCATTACTCTTTTTAAAATCATTTCTTTATTGTCCGGTTTCCGAAAACATAGGATCACTGATGAACGTAACAAATAACTATCCCTCAATTATAATCTTCGTCATTTGGATTAACCTACCATTCTTCCAACATTAATGCATACACCCTTAACCTAGTTTTTATAGTTATGTCCGCACAGGTTATAGGTTATTCTAATTATTTGTCTTTGTAAATAGTGATCTTTCTAATAGGTTATTTACTTTTATATGCAGAATGGATTCGAACATGCCGAATACTGTAGCTGAATGGGTGTGTTTGAAGGTGATCGTTCTTACCTCAGTTTTTGGTAAGAGCAACTTTCATCGTTTATCATAAAACGATCTTGTGATGCGATTAGTATTTGTATAATGTAGATATAGCCTTATTTCTGTCAAACTTTTGACTATTTTCATGATATGCATACACGAAAATGTTTGTTTGAATGATATGATAATGTAAGTCGTGTTTGAATTATGTACAGAGAGCATAATTTCTGCATAACTTTAAACTATTTTCGCAACATGTATATACTCGAATGTTTGTTTGAATGATATGATAATGTAAGTAGTTATTTTAATAATGTACAGAGAGCATGATTTCTGTATAACATTTAACTATTTTCATAACATGTAAATACTCAAATGTTTGTCGGAATACGATTAGTAAATCATGTCGTCACATTGTTACTATTTTCAGTATTTTCGAATGGTCTGAACATTCTAAATGCCACGGAGAGCATACAGTACTTCACATCTCCTGACTACCCAAGCAATTACCCCAGGTGTGTAGCAAGATACTCATGAGCTGTTTGATAAGAACATCATATGCTATAAGATCCCCGATCAGGAAGACCGACAGCAGAAAAACACTGTTACTGTTGATTTTATGGATACATCATTTTCGATCGACTAAATTTACAGTCAGAATTTCACTCAGTAACTTTCATTTTGTTTTAACTATTAACGGAATACTGTTTTTGAAATATTTAGATTTTATAAACAATCCACAGTCACGCTTTTGTTCAATTTTATAAAAAATGGTATCAACGATATAACATGAGGAAGTCCTTTTTTGATACTATCGAATTGAATATATCATGAATTACTATCTAATATTTGCAGCAACACAGAGGTTGATTGGCTGATGACAACACGTGACCTGGACAGTTCCCTGGGGAGCTGGATCATCAACCTGGAGCTGCTGGACTTCACCATGGAGGCGCATAGTTCTTGTGTATACGACTCTCTCCAGATATTTGATGGTATTGTGCCCTCCTATTTTCAAACATTTTTGCAGACACTCAATATAGCTATTACACTTCCATGGACAGCGTGATGATACATACTCACCTAAAGGATGTCTTCATACTGCACCCATAAAAAGCATGCTAACTTGTAAAAGGGAAAATAAAGTCGCTATAGGATTCGGTCTATATATAAGTTTAAGTGCCAATATTTAGCGATTTTAGTATGATTTAGAGTAAAAAGTACCTTAGGCTACGTAGTTTATGGACGATTGGACAGAAAAAGTGGAAAAATGTTCTTGCTCGAATTTACAATGGCAAAATCTAAAGAATGTCTCATATATTTATATACAGGTGTATGCATTAATCTTATGTTTGACGGTCGATACCATTGCATTTGATAGTGAATCGATTAGTTATTTCAACACAGAATGTTGTTATTAACTTCAGATACTCTCTAATTATTAATATGTCATCACAATCTCAAATCACATTTTGATGTTTGTTGCATGTTTTATTGTCTTTCCCTAGTGCCTTTAAGCCTATAAGAATTCAACCATTGCAGGATCCTCAAGCACGTCCCCAGAACTTGGCAAATTCTGTGGAACTGTAGAGGCGCTCGCCTTCTCCTCCAGTGGACCCGACTTCTTCTTCCGCATGTACAGTGACTACAGCATCACAGACACCGGCTTCAAGATCAAGTACTGGGGTAGGTGAACAATTGATACTATTTTTGTTAATACAATTCATGATCAAACACAGCGGAAGGTAGGAAATATTTTTGTGAATACTATCCAGTATCAACTACTGGGGTAGGAGAACAATTAATACCATTGTTTGTAAATATCATTCGATATCAAATACATGGATAAGATAACATGATAATATTCTTTTGTCAACATTATTCAGAAGCTACACGTTTTTTAAAAGAAAAAGGGATACTATTGCCTTTCAAAATTATATCCATATATACCGCATTAAAGACAAGAACACAAACATACACGTTTTAAAGGGGTAGTTTTGTACATGAAAGTAATGTTTTCAGTATCGTGACAATGTTTTAAAAGAAGAGAAGAAGTTTTAAAATGAACGTAGCATGATTGTCAAAGCTAGAGCTATACTTCATATGACTAAATGGTGTACATACAACTTTTTTTTTTTGCTTAGGGCCGAAAGTGGTTTGAAGTGGTCTGACATCTGAGAAGATGAAAGCTTCTGATATCAGTTCGTAATTCAAAGGGCGTTACATTCTTCGTCTAATCTATAACTCAGAATACTTCAGAGGTTGTTTTTTTCACTTTGACTTATCGAATATGAGCATTAATATCTTCACAAAATTGTCTTTAATTAAATCTACTTAAATATCAATCTTTTTGCAGCGACCTATACTGCCTTTGCCATAGTTACAGAAGCCCCTCCCCCAATCGTCGTAGAACAGAGAGACACCTCCTACAAAATCATAGGGGGCGTGGTCGGTGGAATTCTTGGCTTGACGCTAATCGGTCTGATTATCTATTGTGTCTGCTGGAGGAGGTACAAGAAGAAACAGAGACCGAACAAGGTGTCAAAGAAGCATTTCTCACTTGACCTCAAAGGAAAAGGAAGTCACAAAATCAAAACGAGAATTGTCCCTAGTCGTTATTCTGACAATGCTAAGAATAAATACCTATGTAACTCAGTATTCGAAAGCTCCGTCTCCCTGAAAGAGTCCACGCCCTATGCAGCCAGAATGCCTCGCCCAGTCAGCACTGTTCCAATCAGCTACAGTTACTGGGGTAACGTGCCCCCGCCCTATGTGTATATTGAACCCGCCTACCCTGCTGGCCACTGTGGGACTCCCTACTGATTACCGGAAATTCAGACCAGGAATTACGTTTTGAGAGCAAACTTTTAAAATGTGTGAACGACAGTCATAAATTCATAAAAGAAACGCATACGAAGCGACCACAATGACAACGATGACACACCAAATTCAAATGATATCATTTTCGAAATTTCCTCCGACACATCTACACGCATTTTTATCCAAACAATGCCAGGTAGAATATTCTTCATAATCTTTGATAACCTGCTACTTACATATCCATCCATTAGACTTTCTACTTATAAAGAAGTATCTATTACCTAATTTGATAAAAGAAAAAGCTGCAGCTATACAAGTGTTTATCTCTGCACGTGTTAACATATCGCTTTGGCCTGAAATGGATTGTTTGAGGACGAGCTACCGTATTCTGTAGTGTTTGACGTCTTAAACAATTTTGTCGTTGCATTCTTGTACATGTTGTTAGGGAAGCATGTTGTTTCCGTGTTGTTTTTAGACGACTCTATTGGAAATAGAACGAGTAATAAAGACATTTTTCGGTAGGATTTGTTTCATATGAATGTTACCATATATATCACTATCACAAAACAGCACAGTCGTGTGCAAGAAATCAAAGAGTTGTAACATTTATTGTGTTTTCATAACTATCTGAATAATTGATGAAACGTTTCGTTAAAGCGTTCTTGTTCTGCACGCTATTATGTGTTTTTACCAACGAAATGTACACTGTAAAAAAATTAGGAGATATTCACACCATCGGTGAGTCAAGGGGGAAATAGCGTTTCTCCTGGTGAGAGCATTATAACAATAACATGACGTTTATGTCGAATGTGTTATAACTTAATGTTCTTTAGTTTCATAAAGGTCTTCAAGAGAGGCTACAATTACCAATAATTCGTACATTACAACAACTATACAGATAATTAAAAGCTCTCTATCTTTCTAACGGCCGGCACTCAGGAATTCTACCTAGTTAGTTAAAAGGTAAATATGTACGTATACAGATTATAAGGTCAGTTATAAAAGACCTGAACAGTTTTTAATGTAATTTTGCAGTGAATCCATATGAACTATGATATTAGAGATTTTCAAAATTTGCTCAAAAGGGCAATATCCAAGAGCACTGCTTATACTGTGTTTATACATATCTAATCCTTTCTTGCACTGCTATCGTCAAAAGTTTTTCACTACTGATTGCACGTCAATTGTAAAGAATAATACATATATTTCGATGCATTGATAGAAAGTGAGTGTCTCTGTCCCAGTATGTCATAAATTGATTTGAGCGCGAAAATGCGTACTATGGTGCCTTTAAAATCTTACATGTGATACTTTTTTCCTTTAAATAGCCATTCCTTTTGTAACAGAAAACAAGCAAATGCCAAAATGAATTTTGTTGAATAAGGTTTTCTTTGTATTTCTTGCCAACATTGATAGAACGATCGTCTGTGTGCTACACCTCTTTTAAGTTTATATACACCATTTACTCAATCACATTCAAGTGTTTCAAATGATCGAGTTGAATAGAAGATTGTATGTAAAGAGGATGTGAATTGAAAATTGGTGAGTTGAGGAGAGGTGATATGGAGCTTAACGCCTCTTTCAAAAGTTTGTCACTTACCGCACGGCTGCTAGTATTATTGCAGGAAGAAAGCCCGCAACGCTACTTTGGCTATGCATTACTGTGAAACCTGCTAGCATCGGCTGGAACTAGCGAACCATTGGTGGTACTGAGCTGAAATTCAGTATACATTGCATCCAAACCTTACCGCGTGTAGAACAGACCTCAACTGCAAACAAAGTTGCCAAGTCCCTGGCGGGAATCTGAAAATTGGTATTCTTGTAGTTTTATACTTAAGTATAAAAGTACTCCCAAACAAACCGTAGACTATTCTTCATTTTCGATTGTTCTTAGCGATGTTGTGAGTTTAAAAGTTGTAAAGTGGAATGTTACTTGCAGCACTGGGTAACAGCAAACGTAAAATCAAAACTAAAAGAAGCACCCATAAAATAGTTTGTATGGTATACAGTTGGACAGGGATAAAATTTCCAGTGTACCGATGTTGATGTTTCCTGTATATAGAACAGAACTTATGATACTTACTAATTCATTTGTACCGAAAAATTCTCAGAGTGATGAACAATTATTACTATTCAAATGCAAAAGTAACACTGGCGAAGTTGTATGTCTCTCTCTTCTGTATTTTTTCCCCTACTTAACATCTTACATAAACAATTTCAATAAATAATTAGGTGGAAATGATTAACGATGTTTATCGCCCGAACCGTTTCATAATGCTTCAATATATGTTTAAGGTTATTGAAAAATGACTGTCGCTGTCATCAGTATGTTGCGTATGTCCGTCTTTACTAATACCTGTACTTGTATCTGGTGCCACAATAAGGAAAGTATCATATATTTTATTATGAGTCGTTGAACATACGAATATACAAACTTCTGATTTACATGCGATGCAAATCACGTGACTCTTTCACTGAAATGTCTATTGTTTTGGACTGATTTTCTCGAGCTTCTTTTGAAATAACAATAAGAAAGTTTTGATTACTTTCACGACGTGTGCGCGAGAACCTTCCACGCCTACCGAAATGTGGTTAGAAAATGTGAGTTAATTACCCGAAAATAATTTTAAAAAGTTTCGAAAGAAAAGCTCGTTGTCTTGAAAAATCCCTTAAGATTTGTGGGGGTCACATGTGCTAAACTTTATTAATCGCGTCATGTTATCAAGAAGTAGTTATTTTAATTGAAACATATAATTTTAATGCTAGTCGCCTTTGCAGAGTTACAATATAAAGGTATTGAAATAATTAAACACCGAACATGACGTCCAACGTTTTTAGAATAAATATTTTACATGTAAGGTTGAAGATGGAAGTTCATTTGAATGTGTATGGAAGAATATTTACCTTTCATACAGTTTATACAGATTGAATATCATCAGAATTGCTGTTTTGACACACATGAAAGCAAACTTAGTTACAGTGAAAGCAGTGTCTCTTTAACGGCAGATTTACAGTCCCGTATATAGCGCCCGTGACATGTGTTACCTTGCACGTAACTGTCTCTATAGGAGGTCCATGTAGTTTATGCAGCGTCATTTAGTCGAGAAGTATATGTACATGTATGACTCAGCTAAGGTCATGGACTAGAGAAAAAATGTCCTATATATGTTTCAATAACACGTTCCCGGCCGAAATCCTTGACATTATTCACAGACAAGTTATTTCATAGTGTGAGCTTATTAAGGGCACGATGTCAAATGTAGTTTTGGCATACATACATACCGAATGATTTGAATAACTAGCTCATATGAATAGATTTATGCCCTTATATTAGCAATAACTATTTATTCAATATCATACGCTCTCTGATAATAAATTGACGGAATGAATTCCTTTGATTAATTTCTATTTCCATATAAATTACCCTGTAGATTTACTTTTTGCCCTGTGGCTTTACTATTGCTGTGTCAAGCTAAGGTATATGAGAAAACTATATAATTGTCGGAAAATATATTATACAAGGCCTACTTAAAGAATAATTAAGCATAGTTTTCGACAACATTTGTGTTCATTGTCTTTCATGTACTGAAAGTGATAGTATTTTGATTTTGGCAGAGTTCAAAGGAGATCATTACCAAAAACATATATATACCCTTGGACATGCACATGTACATTCAAAATACATTAATGATCAACAGCCGAAAGATATTCATTGAATGTACTCAACTTGTGTGAGACAAGGAATAAATCTGTCACCAAGCTGTATTAGTGAAATGAAGATTCGTCACTGCCTAATTTCAGCTGGTAATCTGAGCTGAGCAAATGATCGCTGAGTTATCGGAGACATCGGGAAAAGAACACTAAAAGAAGCTAATTTTTATTGAAAATGTTAATATATGATCCGCAAGTACATTCTCATTATACAATGGTTTCTGCTGTGATCGGGGAAAGAACATCAGTCACAATGGATCCATAATTTTCCATAAAGACGTCATAACAACCCCATCACAGAAGAAATCATCTGATATTCTTGATAAAATTATTCCAATGCAATTTCCGATAAATTGATAATAATTTTAATTACCATTCCTATAAATATTATCAATTTATTAATTTATTATGTAATACTGATAATATAAGAATCTTTTCAAACTTGACATTTCATCTTACATTAGTTTGTTCTGATTAACAAATTCCAAGTTAAAGTATTCGACTCACTTAAAACTAGTATCGTTGTCCATCATATCATAAACTTTTTCTTTCTTATATCCAATCGGTCCACCCCAGCCTTCATAAACTACCACTCCATACCCCTTGCTTGCTTCATCTACATGACATCTACAACGACTTCACACTTAGTTTGGTCAGCCAAAACTGTTACATGTTTCATCATGCTATCCTGTAATTGCCTCTTTATCCTCTTTATCATCAGTCTTTATTAGTAGAATCCCCCCCCCCTCCCCAAATAAATAACAGGCTTACTTAGCGGGAAATTAATTCATAAAAAGAGGTAATTTATTTAGTTAAGACTGATATTAATTTAGATAGAAACAATGCTGAATCATTGATTTGTATCAGCTCTTAGTCATTGACTATAGTTATTCAAGCCAGCTTCTCAGCAGAGTCAACCAGCCAATCATTCACCTCCTCAGGACGATACCCCTGTGGTCCCCGCTCACCTTCGTACACTACCACTCCTTTCTGAACGATGTACAAACGCTCATACAGACCACCGTACATCCTGTTTGCTTCCCCGCTCATGGTATCTACAACGATTTCACAGTTACACTTCTCACCCAGATATTTGGCAGCATTTATTCTATCTGTAATTGTCTTGTGCTGTTTGATATCCACATTATTTCGGAAGTACCAGCCATCTGAGGCGTGAGCTTCTTCAATGTAGACAATCAAAAAGTCAGCAATATCAGCAAAGTTGTCCATGATTTCTTCAAACCTGGCCAACTTCGCCATGAACGGAGGTCAGGTACAGCTTCCGAAGTTGAGAATCAGAGGTCGATCCTTTTTCTGGAAGTCCAGCAGCCTCTTTGTGGTTTTCTCATTAAGCGTGACAACCTCCGGGTTTGGAGCCTTGCCATGCAGCCATGCTTCCTTGAGGATATCCAAGTAGCGGCCACGGAAGAATGATTTGATATACTGGGTGCTATGTAAAGTGACGGAGTAATCTTTCCTCGAGATTCCAGTCCCGTCCATAACAGAGCCAATAATATCTATCATCTCCTTTTTAACAGAGGGGAAGACTCGTGCAAGAATTTGCTGTTTGAAAGTGAACAGCAGAGTGGCGTAAATAAGCCATGCAAACCGGTAAATAGTTGTTAAAGCCCCCATAGTTATTCCTGCAGAGAGAAATATTACTGAAATAGCATCCGTTAACAATTGCATAATATCATGATATAACGATGTTTATAGTTCTTATGTCATTGAAAACGTTTCACCGTTCCCATTCTACACTATTGCCAAATCTTGAATTCTTCATGATATGGGCTTACTTTGCAGATGGCTTGTTTTTCACTTTCTTAAGAACAGCAATGATACAATAAAACTAAATTCCATGATGGAAACCAGTCTTTCGTTTTCTTACTACCGACGTGCGCAAAAGTGTCAAAAAAACATTCTCAACGTAAGCTGCCTTTCCACCTGATGTTGAAGGCTCTATTTTGTTAAATGAAACCTTCTAATTACATTGAATGTAACTACAATATGTAATGAGATAACAAGGACACGTCATACACTATCAACCAATTGCGTCACTGCTGCTAACTGTTATGCAAGTGTAGGAACTGAGCAAAGAATTAAAACATTGTGGAGAACTTAACAAGATGCGCTTCAAAGAAGTCCACAGATGCCAAAATTCCATTTAGGACCTGCTAACATCATTGTGCACGTCTTGCATAGGCGCAGCGCCATCATCATTTTCGACTACGAAATTGGCGCACGTCATTTCCCTAAGTAGAATAGCCTATGGCCGGTATCGGTTTACGCAGGAGGTGGGATTGCCTACTCACGATCCATAAATAACTTCCAATGGACAAGCTGGGGACCTGATATAACCAACGGTGCCATTTGACTTTATCATAACCCTTACTGTAACACTGCTTGAACTATCAAGCGGTCTCGGAAATGGATTGAACAATATAGTTGTTGCTAATGTAACATCAGTTATATTAAGTTAACCTGTACATGTGTAGTCTCAGTCCAAGCAGGTTATTCTATAAAACAGGAGAACAGTAGCATGACTCATCGTGCCCTAACATAAGCATTTAATTATCAATGCATTCCTGTTTGGGCTTTCTACATGGAACTCTAATGTCATCGTGTTTTAGGCAAAGTTTGGTCTAAACTAAACTCAGACTATCCTTGCTGAATATTTTTTATTTTGACTGATGCATGAGAGAGCTTAGTCAGATATTGGCGTAATGTTGACGTATTATCATCATCTTTTGAATTCAAACAACTCAAATTAATAACCAAGCTTTATTCGGTTATGAGTATGTGGCTTTGCAATATTAAACTTAATAAAATATAAGATAATGTATCAGTTTGAGGACAGGGAGTGGTTAACGGATACGGGTTGGGATTGGAGTTCTTGTATATTTTAAGTAGGGCTAAGTGCGACAGAATCCAAATGCAAAATTAATCCATGTCAACGAATAATGCAGAACCAATAAGATAAACTGCATTTATAGAATAAATATAGATTTATTAAAGATCAAATGTCTTTTTGTAATACAATGGTAAGCAATAACAAACTGTGTACAACTTAGTGGATATGACATTTAGCTGGTTAGGCATAGGCATAAGCTCAACGCCACTACTATAATAAAGCTGCTTGAATATTGCATTAGCTTACATTTAAATCTAACAAGTCAACTCTACGACGATTATGATATTAAGTCTTAACCTTGTTTTATACAATATTAACATCTTTTCATGAAATATCTATCCATACTGAACATACTGAACAATAAGAACATACCCGTAAACTCAGCATGTCTCTTCGTCCACCGATCAAGATAACGTGACGTGACTCTGTCATTCAAACTGCGGGATTTACGTGGCAGTTAAAGAGGTTATCTGGGCTAATAAATACATGCACAATGGGATAATTTGTGTCACTAGTTTTAGTAGAGAGTTTTCCAGGAAATAAAAATATCGACTGTGCTAATATTTTGACAAATTTGCTATTGCGAATCAGTCGTTCCATGTATGCAGTATTGGCTTATAATTACACTGACGCAATATTGTTTAAAGGCACTAGTGGACAGCAATATTTCGTATAAACAACAAATGCGCAGATAACGCATATCTCTTGATATCACCAACTATCTTTACTCTGGTCAACTATATCCTAACTTATTTTGCAATTATGTACATATTCAGTAGATTCCAAAGACCGGAAGTATTTAATGTCAAAAGAAAATCTTGCAACGTATTACCATAAGATCGACCATGCTTATAATGAATAAATCTTAACCTGATGTATATTATGAGTGTTTAAGTAGGTCGCTGGGTACATAAGCTGACTTCGGTGTCAATCTGTAGGGACAAGTAGGCTAACCCCCGTTATCAATCTATCACTTTATCTACATTCACATTCCGTTCTTGGAATTTCAACCTTTGCATTCACATTTATTTTTGGGGAATTTCTCTCAGAAACATGTTTTGTTTCCATCTGCCTTCTTCTACAAGCTTTTCATGTAATTTCTAAACTTTCACGGCCACGTTTACAGGACCACAGTTTGGCAACAAAGCGGGCACGTTACAAACACTATACAAAGTGACTCAGATATTTCTGATTTTGAGGTAGACAGGTAAAAATACATGTGGCGAAAAAAGCTCATTTGACAATATGGCACCAGTCCGAGATTTATGCGATAGGTTTGGCAGCTTCGAAAGTTCTGCGTTCCCGTATCTGATATAACTGTTGATGAGCAGCATGTTCCATTCCGTCATAAATGACCATTTTGACAATCTCTTCCTGCCAAACCAAACATGGTATTAAGATATGGACTGGTATGCTACTTCGTCATATCTTTTACCAAGAAGGCAAAGAAGTCATTGTGATATGTTCAATGCACCATGATGATGATCTAGTTCAGGTTGTAGAAATCCACAAGCAAGATATGATAAGGCCCTATGATAAATCAACAAGTCGAGTGGACAACGTGGATAACCTTGCCCAAATATTTTGACATGGTGACATAATTTTTACAGATGGCCTATGAATATGTTTATTATCGCTGCGTTTGTTGTTTGGCTCGGCGATAACAGTGCAATCATTACGAAACCAAAACCATCGCCGTTCGTTTATGAAGGAACTTGACAATTTGCTGGTGCTTCCACTGATCCTGAAGAAGGTTAAAAATCATACAATCATCCGGCAAAAGTAAAAAATGCCCTTCAAAACATGGTTTGATGGTGGATATAAAGACACCAGTACAACGACTATGGGATGCTCTCAAGGGTCGATGTTTCGTATATGTCCTAGACTATTTGATCGAAAAGGGAGGAAATCTCGTAACCATTGCCATAGATTGGTGTCACAATATCACAATGAAAGTTCTATCACCAGGAGTGTATCTGACTGTGGTATATGACCAGAACGAGAGGAGGAGACAGTTTGTGCCACCCTTGTTTAAAGGATTGCAGACATACTCCAGCAAATACACCCCAGCATATTTATATTTGAATTATCATGTTCAATCTTTTAGAAAAAAACCCATTGTTATTCTTTTATCTGTTGTGAATATTTTTTATCTTTAGTCTTAAATGCAGAGGTTGATTTCCTAATGAAAAAATACAAAAGTTTTGTTAAGAAGTAAAAAGAGTTTAATTTTTGGGGTTTCATTTTCACAAGTTTTCCCATAGCTCTTTCAAAGGAAAGCATATTGATATCTTAAATGTTTAAATTTCTGAAAGTCATTGTCATTTCAAAGCAAACGATTCATTCTAATGAAACTATAACTGTTTATTATAGATAATATTTCATAATATGGCTTGAGTACACCCTCTAAAAGTCTTAATTAAGTCATTTTATGAAGGGAGAGGATGTGAGTTAAACGCGATGATGTGATTGGTCCAATAAAGACTTGGGTGTGTCTCCGCTACACTGGTGTTAGAACGTGGAGGCTGCTTTGAGAAGAGGAAAACCGTTGATAGTAGCGTTCGAATGTCCAAAGCAAATTTTAAAAAAGATAATTTGCATGACCCAAATCAAAAAAGTTTTTGGTCATGTGATCAATTGCTTTGTTACGTGTTAACTAATATTTGGTCGAGACTAATGGACCTTTCTACAAAATGACCTTGCTTACTTTACTTTTGCCTTTTATAACCACACTTTCCAGTAATTTTAGAAGTGTAAGTGGAAAATCAACAGTGGAAATAATTGTCAAATAATATTCTTTTTATTGAAAATTCGATGACACGCTTGTTTATCTTTATTATTCTAACTGTTTTCAAAAAAGATTTTTATTTGTTGACTCAATCAAGATTTAACAATATAACTATTTCATGGATATTTAGTCAGTGATAGATAGAAAAGCAAACAGCGATGAGGTTGGTTTCACGTCATTGTTTATTACATGTCCCATCATGCTATGCAGTAATTGGCTCTATATCGATCAGTCTTTAAGGGTAGAACATTTCCCACAAAGGCTTCATTTACGAGAAATTACTTCATAAAACGAGGTAACGTATTCGGATATTGAATATTGAAGATTAAAATTAATAATAGTTATTAAGGTAAATATTAGTCTAGATAGATAAAATGCCTTTTTGTATGACCTCGTTGTCATTTACTATAGCCAATCATCTTAGGCCCGTTTCTCAGCATAGTCAACCAGCCAATCATTCACCTCCTCAGGACGATACCCCTGTGGTCCCCGCTCACCTTCGTACACTACCACTCCTTTCTGAACGATGTACAAACGCTCATACAGACCACCGTACATCCTGTTTGCTTCCCCGCTCATGGTATCTACAACAATTTCACACTTACACTTTGCTTCTAAATATTTGGCAGCATTTATTCTATCTGTAATTGTCTTGTGCTGTTTGATATCCACATTATTTCGGAAGTACCAGCCATCTGAGGCGTGAGCTTCTTCAATGTAGACAATCAAAAAGTCAGCAATATCAGCAAAGTTGTCCATGATTTCTTCAAACCTGGCCAACTTCGCCATGAACGGAGGTCAAGTACAGCTTCCGAAGTTGAGAATCAGAGGTCGATCCTTCTTCTGGAAGTCCAGCAGCCTCTTTGTGGTTTTCTCATTAAGCGTGACAACCTCCGGGTTTGGAGCCTTGTCATGCAGCCATGCTTCCTTGAGGATATCCAAGTAGCGGCCACGAAAGAATGATTTGATATACTGGGTGCTATGTAAAGTAACGGAGTAATCTTCCCTTGACATCCCAGTTTCCGCCATCGTCGATCCAAAACCATCCAACATCTCCTTTTTAACAGAGGGGAACAATCGTGCAAGAATCTGTTGTTTGAAGATAAACATCAGAGTTACGTAGAGGAGCCATGCAAACCGGTAAAAAGTTGTCAGAGTACCCATTGTTTTACCTAAGGAAGGAAAATATTTCGGGTTCAAAGGAAAATCCACACAATTTGTTGATATTAAACTTAATGTATGTCACATGAAAAGTTTAAGCATTAACATTGTCATGAACTATCATTCAATAAACATGTTCGCTTTATGCTCAGAACAAAATTTCGTCCCACGAGAACCACGTTGCTATCTCCGCTTTTGGTGAAATTGAGTCAGGAGCTTTTGAGTCGTTTAGAGGGTTTATTTTCAAGTGACTGTATAGGGTAGAAAACATTGTTCGAGTTATTTCAGTGGTCACTCCTCCAAATAGCTTAGAAAATAGTTTTATCTTTTATCTTTAATCCATTACATTATATTATTAGAATAATTATAGACAAATAACTACTTACTAATAGTAGGCAATCAACAAAATACAATATTCAATCCATTTACACGTATTGTATAACTAACAAGAAAATAAATAAGATATGTATCTCCACTAACATTATCAATACCGAAAAAAGTTCAAAGGTTCATGTTTAAATATATACTACTGAGAACAGTTCTGTCACCTTTTGCACATTGCACTATGTCCAAACAAAAATATATACTTCTTAAAAAATATATTAAGTTGAAATAATGCGAAAAGCATTAACGCACATGCCTGACGAAATTGTTTGAAATAAGCAAAAAACCTGTTTGTGGTGGATAAAATGACGACAAAAAAACCAAATAACTATAAATGAAAAGTCGAGACATGCAAGAACCTTGTGGTAGACCATCTCTCGTTCCATAATGATATGCATATAGTTAATTAGAATATACAAATTTAACCCCACATGTCGCTGTTGTAAAGCGCTGAATAACAGATAGGAGGTAGAACTAATGCTTTGTCATTTAAATATGATAGTTGTTTATTTTCATTGAGCCCTAACGGTTTACTTACTGTTGTGAATATATTCACAGAGCTATTTAAAAAGTCCAGCCATCTCATAAAGAATCAAAGATTATATCACGCTGTTTAAAAATTGCCCGTCAATCTAAAGAAACTCTGATACCTTGGCCTCGAAATACTTTGCTCGGAAAACTTGCCCAGTCACGTAACACTTCAAAACATGAATATATTTACTTATACTTATCTCGGTTACTTCTGTTTTAACCCTGCAGTACTGTGACCTAGTTCATACTACTGTAAATCCATTTTGGTGTTTTATAGGACAACGTCATAAAGTACACTGAATGGCCATTGGAAATAATCTTTCAAGGACTATTTGCTTTACAACATAAAGAATTTATATTTTCTTTCAAACATTATCCTTGAGTAAAGCCCAACTCACACTACGTACGATCGATCACGATCGCTGTACGAAAGTTTCGTGTAGTCATCGTTTTGTTGTTGTGTGGTTATTGTGCTGTTATTGTGTGGTTATCGTACAGTGATTGGGCTGATCGTGCTATTTTCCCAACACGATTGGTTCAAATCGCAAACATGTTCCTGATTTCAGAAAATCGTGTTGCGGGCGTGTCGATTGTGTAGTGATTGTGTGGTGATTGTGCATGGATAACATATTTGTCGTCACACAAGCCTATGCAGAGATGCTTTGCTGTGTAAAGAAGACTCAAAGTGCAAAGTGCATATTAGATATGATACATTTGTGTACCTTTGAATTTATAAGATATTTGAAATCATATTTTGTGCAGAATACAAAGTTTAAAGATGCATAAATGGGCAATATTTGGGAAAACTAAAAATGAATTTTCGACATGAAATTATACCTTTAAATGATAGGGAAGAAAAAGGTTACGAATTACTGCTGCAAGATTTTGATTCAAGGTACGATAAAAAAATACCATCAAAGGTATGGTAGACCTATAAACTGTATATTGCAAAAATTGCATATCAGAAAAATGAGTGTTTAAGATCTTCATGCTGTTCTGAAAGTTATGTGCATAGGACTTTTCAAATTTATGTATAATTTTCATACGCAATCGTACGACAATTCAAATAGTTAAATAGAAATCAAATCCCGAACACATTAGATAAAGAAATAGTGATTTCACTGGTAAATGAAAATTATTTTTGCTTGGTTTGATCTCTGTTAAATGAATCACATATGTACTTGTTATCAATTAGAAATTAAACTGAATCATTTTGAACAAAGCAGGTAATATTGATGACAATTGTAATACTTATATTGCGCTGGACTCACGCGACATTGTTCTCTCAGGCAAATTGTAAAGTTTTTACCACAGACTCACGTTTTTGGAATGATAATAATGATGACCTAGAATTCGAAATGGCAATTTAGCGCTCAATATTCATTTAGATCAAGGGAATATGATGATCACCATGTAGAAATGCGGATGTTTCATAATGTGGTAGGAAGCGAATTATAATGTCATCAATTATCGATCAACTTGAAAAGTTTCTCGATGTCAAAATTTAAACTTCCTTATGTGGTCTGAAAATTCAAATGCTTTGAATCGGATGAATGCCTGTGAAACAACATTGGTAGTTATTTGTATGTAGCCAGAAGATGAGAGAAAAATGTTAGAATTACTATCATATGCCCTTCTGTCTTTATCGCGATGACATTGTATTTCATAGCTGCAATGCATCAAAGGATGAATAACAATTCTACATTGATCATAAAAAGCTATGGTTAACATTGTTTTGCCTTTGCACAAAATATTGAAAATCGTGCATTATTCTTACACCATTCGTGATTGTATCGTGAAAGCGTTGTGTCAAGTTTGTGTTGATTGTGTTCTGACCGTCTTAGAATCGCGACCGTTCGTGCATTGGTTGTACTCACATCGTGTACCTCACGCACACAAATCGTGATCACATAACAGATCGTAAAAACCACAATACGATACCAGTACGATCAAATCGTAATGTTACCGTAGTGCAATCGTGCGTAGTGTGAGTTGGGCTTAAACATATCTTCATAGGAATTACGTACACATCTCTTAATACACAATCCATGACTTACTTGTCGAATGACATAAACCCCTGTAGGTAAAATATCTCCATAATCAATTGCTCAAGGAAAGATATTCAAATCATCAATACTTCACTTCTGTTATAGAAACAATTATTACTCCTGAAAATGCCCCGCTTGATTCAAAGTTTCACTTACTTTTTTATCAAATTATTTAATAAAAATAGGGAATACTCTGACATGTGATTGAACTATATGTATTTCATTCTCTCTTATATAAATATAAGTACAGAAATAAATTGGTAAATGAGACGTGCTTAGAATATATAATCTTTGGAAGGTTATCGGGGACTTTTCAATAAGCATGGAATACTGATGATTCAATCTTTCTATCACAACAAACAAAAATGTTGTTGGAAGATGAAAGTATCTCATCGAAACATCCTTCACACGTCAAGTTCCTTGTCACTTTCATAACTCCGGATGTCATGAAGAAATTGGACTGGTTACCTCCTTTAAGGAGCGGTTCTTCATCTATATTTACAAATTGTTTACAAGGTAGCAACTTGTAAATTGAATTCTTGCATTCAAATAGCTATATACTGCTGATTTATTGATTCTTTTAATGAATTTATGATCAGGAGCAAAGACGAGATGAACAGTTTGCATGCTCTGTGCAGGAACTAAGTGAAATAAAACAGACAACCGATATGACGTAAGACATTTATTACTATTTCAACTTGCAAAAGTTCATTTATTATGTTCCCTTCTGTGATTGTGAATTAACTTCAGTCTCAATGGATCAAATTTTTGCCATCAAAACGTCACACGATTCGTATAATCACAAATGAGAACGATAGTAAACAAACGGGATGATGAGCAAGAGGTGAATATTCATGTTTCTACTCGAAACATTGCTGTCGACTATCAGATGATGGTATATCAATCATAATGTGATCTCATTAGACGATGAGCTTTATGTTCTGCTTTTATCATTCGATTTTATCTGGACAGCAAATTATCCAGAAGCCACTACCAACGCATTAGCGGCCCGTCAAATAGTGTAGTGTTAGTAAGCAAAATGCATGTAATAATATTAGATTGATTAGAAAGAGCGTCATACGCTGTGTGCATTTTACGATCTATAGGTCGTAAGCCAGTCGGCGACTTCAGATGGTCTGTACTTATGTGGGCCGAGCCCTCCCTCGTAAACTACAATGTTATTCTGTATAATGTAAAGACGTTCATAGAGGCCTCCATATTGTTTATTAGCATTGTCGTCCATGGTGTCAGACACGATTTGGCAGTTTGTGAATGATGAAAGGTGCAGTGCTGCCTCTACCCTGTCACTTATATTACGATGAGAGTATATATCTATATTGTTACGGAAATACCATCCATCCGTCGGATGTGATTCCTCTATATAGACAATCAGAAAGTCTGCAATATCAGCGAATTCGACGAGGATGTTCTCGAACTCAGCCAGGTTCTTTATGAAAGGGGGTCAGGTACAGCTTCCAAAGTTCAAAACCAAAGGTCGGTTCCCCTTCTGAAAGTCAAGTAGCCTCCTTCTGGTTTTACCATCAAGCATCATCACTTCTGGATTTGGTGCTCTGCAGTGCAGAAACGCGTCTTTGAAAAGGTCCTGATATTTCGCTTTAGCTAGAGTTTTAAAGTAGTAAAGGCTGTGTACGGAAATAGCGTAGTCGTCCCTGCTGTAGCCCGTGCCCTGCATTAAGCGTTCAGTCTCGTCCAGCATCCTTTCCTTCACAGACGGGACGAGCCGGGCCAAAACCTGCTGTTTCAGAAGGAACACCAGCATCCGCCAGCATAGGTGGAGAAAACCAAGAGCCAACACACATCTCTTCTTAAAATCTGAAAGAGAAAGATTTGCCTTAGATTTTGTTACATTTATTCTTTAAAATTTCTGAATCTAAAAAAAATAAATGAAATAATATCAATAATGAATTTATATATCTATTACATACCGTACGAGAGTGGACATGCGTGTGGTCCATCTGTCCGTGATTGACTTTAGTAGTCTGTGCAATAATATTCTCCTGAGCTTAACTACGTATGTCTATGTTGTTCCATTTTCCGTTTCTCCTTTGCTTACCGTTTCATAAAATACCACATCTAAATAATCCTTTTCACACCGCTTGTTTGATAATATAACCCTTACAAAGACGTCGCAGCACTCTAATACTAAACACTGATGCTGTTGACGTCGACACGTCGCCATGCATTCAGGCCTTGACAGGCCGTTGTTACACAACCGTCCATGCTGAACTTATCTAGACGCTTGTTTCTTATTGTTAAACTTGTTCCTCAATTTAAATGTCATGGTGATACGTTAGAGATTTTGAATTGCCTCTAAATTGTTTTTAAACCTTAATGTAGTTCCTCCTTCATAACTGACTTCGTGTAGCTAATTTCACTTGTGCCCCTATCCTACCACATTTTGTGAGATTAAGACGAATTGATAGTCGTTCACAATCTAGGAATGGACCTTTATACTTTCAAAGTTGAATATAAGGACACCCAAAAAGCCCTTCACAATCTAGGAATCAACTCTTAAACTTGCTTAGTTTATCATAAGGTGAGCTAAGAGTCCCTCACAATCTAGGAATCGACACTTTTACCCCTCAGATTAACATTCCGACAACCCCACACTCTAGGAATTGACCTTTACTTGGTAAATTTATCATAACGAAAATGACAAGACCCGTTACAAGCTAGGAATCGGCCCTCGTCCTCCTTCAGCGAGACATAGAGGCGAGCTACGGGCTCTTCACTATGTGGGAATTGACCCCTATATTCCTAAGTTAGAAACAATGTATCGATTCATACATTCTAAATTGAAATTAACAACAGGCACAAAGTCGGTGAGACATAGAAACGAGCTAAAAAGCAAGCCTTCACAATCTTGACACAAATTTAACAAAACGCACAAAGCCATCCACAATCTAGGAATTTGAGCATACAGACGAGACGAAAGTCATTGACAATATAGTAAGAGACACTTTTATCAGATCGCCACAATAACAAGCTGAGAGCCCTGCAAAATATTGTAATGCCCCCTTTCCTTGCTAAATCAAACATAAAGACGAGCACATTTAGCCCTTCAAAGATCTAGGAATCCATCCCTATACCCGTTATACTGAACATAAAGACAAGTACAAAGCACTTCCCAATCTAGGAATCGGTCTTTGAACTCCCTCACTTGGCATAAAGACGAGCTGAGACAATATAAGAATTGACTGTTATAATTGCTCAATCTAATATGACGGCAAGTACAAAGCCCGTCGCAAACTAAGAATCGGCCTCTACGTATATACAATCCCTTAGCTAGACATAAAGACAAAAATAGAGCCATCGACAATCTAAAAAAGACCCTTTACTTTACCAGTTTATCACAGATATAAAGCCTTGATAAGCTTGAGACAAACAAATCCCTAGATTGTGATCATTGTTAAGACCTCACAATCAGTTGTTTTTTAAACAATCAAGGAAAAGTGGAACATTCCTTAGTTGTGTGCATACAATCTGAAGATTGTTCGAACAATCTGCAGATTTTGATATACCCCAGTAACATTTACGAAACACGGTTTTCACATAACAAATGATATATAGGTATTCAGAACTCACAAGTAATAAACAAGGATCTCAATCATCACTTTAACTAATTAGATAAGTTGTCATTTTTCAATAACATTCTTCCGCACTCATTTCAAACATTTCAAAAAAGGCCTGAAACGTTCATCTTATTAACTAAAACAAAATCAAAAGACCAAAACGGGTTAGCTACATTATTGTAAAACAGCTGCAAATAAATAATGGAATACTTCTTTGATAGTGCTTTAGACACGATGTATACGGAGATTTCTATATTGTATATTGATATGTTATTGTAGGTTTGGTGTCTACAGCTGCATACCGAAAGTTTGTTCACCTACCACTGAATCGTAGGGCAAATATCATGAAATTTGGGTTTCGTTTCAACGTCAATAGAATAACTTCAGCAAAACTAACAATGGATCAACCACTGTACATGTGTGGAATTGCCATTCTTGAAATCATTTTGGGATCGTGCAAAAATTCGAATTTTGGCATATCGATATACACAGAATGGGTCATATTTGCGAAATTTCGATTACGTTAAATGTTACAATTTAGTGTTTCCGAAATTTTGACCCCTGGTCACTTCAATGACCTGCCAAAACTGTTACGGGTAATTGTGGGGTACGATAAACATTTGCCTTAAAGAAGAATGGATCTGCGTATCTGCATTGAAAATTCAATATCATACGTTTCTTTTTCGTAACGCTACGATACATCAAAGGCATCTCAAATTACATGATATTTGCACTATTATATTCAGGTATGTGAACAAACTTTTGGCATGCAGCTGAATATGAATTATTGATTTAATAAACGAGAATAAAGATAAGTGGCGATCATAGTTTTGAATTTCTTATTCATTATTGTGACTAAAATTCAAAGTAAAAGTCAAGAAAGAAAGGCATTGGAAAAGAACACAACTCACCTTGCATGTTACACCAGTTGGAGAATGAAGGTGTTACCATAAATATGATGAAAGTTTCTTCAACCGCTGTTATCCATCGTCTCATATGAAATCCCGTTCTCTATAGTATTTCCTTTTTATGATAACTTAATGTTATGCTTAATGTTCACTAACTGCTTTTTTATATCGCGAATAGTATCAGCCCCTGTTGTTGTGACTATAGGGACTGTCTATCAATATGATATGGTCTGTTACATTTGAAAAGAAGGTTAAATATAGTCGCAAGCGACGACAACAGGATTCAGCGCTGTAAAAGCACATTCAGTACAAACATAGTCATGTTAGCAATCAACCCTGAAAGTTTCATGAAGATTGGCTCACTCATTAGTCCACAGCAGCATGTTTTATGTGACCAAGTCTCCTACCCAAACTGCGATTATTGCAAAGAAGTTGATAATGCGAAAACGTCATGATTTACTTTTTTGTTTGTAGTGTTATAACGCTTCTTTCAAAACAAGATGCAAGTCTTTTAGTACATTTTGAAAAATTAGCCCATGTTAATTTTGAAAAAGGTATTTTTCCCGAATTTGATCGATTATTGTGAACGGAAATGACTGTTCGCGACCAATGTTTTTATTGATTTGTAAAGTGCCCATAGTGGTTTCACATTCCTGAGAAAATGGTGCAGTTGTGAGTCTAACTTTTTGAGTTATCGCCCCTTGAACATGCTCACATGTGCTAAGTCGCCCGACTTCGAAGGGTTGCTGAGTAAAAAGTATTAAAGTTTGAGCAAAAATTTCACTAACTTTTTCTCCTCAGTACTTCAGCTACAACATATGTAACTTTCAGCTCTGAGATGCTAGTATCTTCGAAGGAGAAGATTCTCAAAGGTGCGTGGGGTCCGGAAATTTCAGTCAAAAAAGTCAAAAAAAGTAATATGGCGGCGTAAGTATGCATGCTACGAAGTCGCCATGGTTTACTCTTTTGCTCCAAATGTAATTGCCTATCGTTTAAAAAAAGTTTCAGGTCTCTAAGTGCATTTTGAAAAAAAATCCCATGTTAATTTTTGAAAATTTGAGTGGTACTGTGCCTTTAACGCTTAATCCGATTAAGCCCAAAAGCTTATAGAACCCCTTCTCATGAAGTTCTACAAGTTTGGCTGTTGTAGCTTTAGCGGTTTGGGCTAAATCGTGTCCACAAAATCGGTGGAAAAAATAATAAAACACGCCAATAACAACAAGGATTCAGCAAAATTGCTGAATCCTTAAATATACATGTACGACCTTGGTACATGGGCCTATCTACTGTGGAGCCATTACAATGACGTACATGAGATGCATCTCATTTAACAAAATAATTCCCCTTACATATTCTAAAGTTAACGTGATCAGAAACTCACTCATTCGTTACAAATTCCTCATCCGGTATTTTTAAAATTTGTTGATGTCACTTAAAGGAACAGTCGTATCGAGGTTATTTTTTGTGGAAACCAAATTCGGGGAAACATTCCACTTTATACATGTATGTTATTACTACATGATCATAACTAACCTAATCCCGACGAAACATATTGCTGTGGGTAAGTTTTTGGTGGATTCAGGTTGGACAACTAGATAAATGAGAGTGCACTGTTGAGAAGTGAAACTATTCAACAGCGCTACGAGTGTGAAAAGCTTTGCTACGGTATTACAATGAATTGTTGATTAGTCTTATCATACATAGAGACATACACTCTTCATGACATTTTCATTATTACTCTTTAAGGTGGACATAATCGTAGTTAGACATTAACTGAAGTGGTTTGATAGGTACTTATTTCTTATGATACTTTACAGTCACCGTAACATAGAGGCAAGGTGATATCATAAATTAATGTCTTACATCTCACACAGAATAAAATCTTTCTTCAGGTTAACAGTCTCGGAAACTTCTCCTTTCTTTTCAAAAGGTTATCTTCCGTGATAAGGATTAATCTAAATTGTAAATTCGCAATTTATGTAGTTAACAGTAAATGCTGCTTGATTGCTAATTCTATATGACAAATATATCAAAGAATGACATTATTTTGTCATCTCCATAAGTACAACCACCTTGAGAGTATCTGTCAATTAACGATGACCCTTTTAATTGACGTTTTGACGTTTTACTAACATGAAATAAAGGTTTCCTATGATACAACATGTCTTGAGTGTATATGATATGCATCTTATAGCAATAAGAGCTGTGCGTCATTTTCGTCTATAGAATATAACGCACATTGATATCATCATAAAATAACCACACGTACATGATCTGATTGTAATGATTCTTTACAATATATATTCTCCATTATAAGTTCACAAAAAGTCAATCATATTTTGTGAAAGATAACGTCAATACTAGTCATAGAGTAACTCGTACCAAACGACCATATAGTCAGCAAGGGAGGTTACGGTCGACATGATCTAGAAACCCGGTTTAAAATGTTATCATTGACATTACTACAATAAAAAGAAGTAACTTGCGATACGACGTGTCAAATGAAACGTTTTCACTCTTACACTGTTTCTATAAAAATTCACTGCATCCTAAAGTAAAGTAAAATACTAAGTCTATACCATAACGTCGCTTACATAAATTCAGTGCTTTCACTTTAAACCGACATCAAAATTAATGTGGCCTTGTACTAATATTGGTTTAGTTGTACGATGTCCACAAGTATTACATTGCTCAATGAAAGCATACACGTATCAATGCTTAGACAGGAGAAGGGTTTCTAATAGTATAGACACGTTTCACTTTTGGCTGCACATTTTCCCCCTAGTACAAGGATAACTATACTTAAAGGAAGACACAGTTTTCTGCATTTGTTCTAACTCATTCATGTTGATTTTATAAGTGTCTGCATATACGTTCTTAACTAATCTGTCAATATAGACTTTCTTGAAATATGCATGCTTCATCTGCATGTCTGCGCATGCTTTAGAGCTGGAACTAAAAACGTTAAGGATATTTAAAGTGAAACATTTTGTATATGCATTATGCATTTTGCACAACATTCAATTATTTATTGAAAAGCTGATAGCAGGTAAGTAATAGTTAATGCTAGATTTTTACTCCCTAATATACGATGATTGCTCTATAGCCGAGACCTAATTATTACCTCTAACAGAATTACAGTGTCGGTTCAAAGAAAGTAAATTTACACTGAAAACATAATGCTACTGTGTATACGATTTTCGTACTATGCAAGGGAAGCAACTCTTATATCCCTTGTGTTTAGAAGAAAGGTCTTTTTCACAATAATGACACTTCAGTTTCTCTTTACAGGCGCCCAATTTTCGAGGTTTAAGGATTCTTATATTTTTGTTATTTTACACAGGAACAATTATAACAACGGATTAAAAGAAGTTGAAACATATACGTTGAGTACAAAAATTTCATTGCCTACCTGTTTATCAGAGATTTTGCTTTCTGTCAAGTGTTTCAATACAATGCTTATTATCTTACTGCTATTAAACTTTTCTCCTATGTATATAAATGTATAACTTTGCTTCTATGTGTTCAAATATCTTATATAAAAAAGTGCAAATGATTCAAGTTGAAAATACAAAGTCAAATATGACTAAAAATAATCATCAAATTGATTTAATTCAAATATATTGACCATGACCCTTCAGTGTTAAAGTGACCGTTTTACTATACTCTCGTGATTCCCGATGCATCGAAAGGTAATCAAATATCAGGAACTAATGAATGGCTTAGTTCGGGTTTCACGGCGTGCTCTTGCATAATTCTTTCAAGCTGGGCGATTTACGGGTTTCAGTGGCGTACCCAGCTCGATGAATCTCTTCCCGGGCAATACAATTACTGTAAAATACTCAGACGAAGGAACAGGTAAAGCCGCTATGTCGTGATTAAAACTACTGATTTCAATGGCACGGAATTAAGCATCGATAAATTTCAACACTGAGAGTCATTCAGTAGTAGTATCTGAGTCCAGTTCCAATCTACCTTTAAAAACGTTAATAATTATTGATACAATAACATCTTGGCCCATATTTGATAATAATATGTAGAAATGGAGTCATGTAACGGATAATAAATTGATATAATAATTTCTATGTATATAATAACTCTGTCCTGAATTGATTTGCATATTTTGCAGTTGTTATTGATATTGCTGTTAAGGTAAAATCCGAGAATAAAGTTTTGGTATTTTCATGCTTTCATATTTGACGATTAGTTTTTCCTTTTTTATAACATATATCTTTGGCTAACGTCACAATTCCGCAACTGTTCGCTGAAAAATCATTTAAGGACAGATATGGATTCACTTTATCTAGAAAAAATACAAAAAGGAACTTTTTTCTAAACGCAGAATGTAATTTGTCTTTCCATGACATAAATCAGTAAAAAGAAATTATTTTTTCAAAATAATTGGACATATTTCAACACTTGAAATAAAAAGAGGCATTGCTTTTGTCTAAGAAAATCGATCACAAGTGGTGTTTTCAGGCATCACTTGACTTCAACCACCTTAGACAGCTCGTAAAAAAGTATTTTTTCTGCCAACAACTGACTGGTTTCTTTAAAGAAAATATTGATCTGGGGTGTATGCCATCACTTAACTCTATAAGATTCAAGAAAATCTCTGAAAACCAAGGCAATGAGGGAATGATTGCTTTTTAAACTCATCAATATTGTACCACGGGACGATTAGAAACTATTAGATTTATTGTCCTCGTGTTTTTATCTTCACTCATCAGATGGATTGATCATCAATATCATGAAAATTGGTATGATACTTACAGTGACGTGTGTTAAAGCAGGCAATTTAAGGGTCATTGCAAACCTTATTCAATCTAGGCACCTCCCAAGCACCAGGCTAAACATGTTACTTCTTCATGTTCATTTCGATATTAACAATAAAACGTACATGTGTGTTGTTCTCATTTTGGTTCATATTCGAATATTACTTTAAACAAATTTGAATAAATTCGTATAACATTATGGTAATAGCATCATAATTATGTGCCAACATGTTGGAGTTTTATAATTTAATCCACCCTACTGATATTTATTGTTAGTTTTCATTTCCAAATGTTAAATTGATTTTTTTTTTCATTTTTAATATAATTTGATATAAAATAAACATGTGTACGTGGTTACAAGAGTTATCGTTTGAAATAACTGTCCTGCATGTGTATCACCATGTTACAAGCGAACATGATACTCCTTTTACAACATTTATTCCTGTGAAGCATTGAAATAACACAATCGCATTTGACCAGTATTCTTCTCTACTAGACGTTTGTATATGAGAAACGAGGATGTTCACTCACACATACACGGTTTATAAATAAATATCTTATAAAATGATAATGTTTGCGGCAGCATAAAACCAACTGATGTTTAGAAGTTATACACACATAGGGATGTAAAATATGTTCATTTCAGACACAAATTTCATTTCACGAAAAATTGACAAAAGTACACAATATTATACATGTAAATGATATAATATGTACAATGTATGTATGTATATAAGTATGTGTGTATGTAGATATCTACTGTCTATGTATGTGTTTGTGTGTGTTTATATGTGTGTCTGTATGTTTGCTGTAAATGTATTTAGATGTGGGAGTGAGAGTATGTATATTGGTACTAGTGTATTATGTTGGAATTAATGTACTTATAGTGTATGTATGTTTGAATGGTAGGTTTCGGGGAGGTTGTGTGTATTTTTATATATCTCTATTGGATGATTAAACACAGACCACAATAATATCATCGGGAAAGTATTCGTGATATGTATGTTAAATATATTAATTCATATGTGTATGTGAATCTTTACTTTATAACGCTTGTTCCTATGTATGACATATATTGACAAGACCGCGCATGTTTGATAATATTATCCCCGCATTCTTTGTAGGAATGTTTTAACTGTCTCTTATGTATAAATACACATACACGTTTTAATAGTATATCTAACATACACATCACAAATAATTTCCGAGGCTGTAATTGTGGTCTGTGTTTAATCATCATAATGTAAGGTATCAAATGAATACACACAACCTCCCACAATTCTACCATTCTTACATACATAAAATATCAAAAATGTTAATTCCAACATAATATTGTATATATAAGAACGTTCTTATTCAAACAACTAATGTCCAATAAGAATACCAAAAAATTGAAAAAACTATCGAAATTTATAAAGATCATCTTAATTAAATCCTGATTTACATTACATGTACAATACCTGTGACCATGACTGTTTTATTTAATGCTTATACCCATCTTAAGTCTCTTGTTACTCGTTAAATGAAAATTTCACCTGTTCATCTTGGAAACTATGTATATTTCTTTGTTATTTATTTCTATGCTCATGTACCACCGTCGGTGGCGTTTTTGAGAATAAATGAATTTGACTTAACTACACCACTCCCACATCTATATACATCTACATGCATACAAATACATACACACGCACATACATACATACATTCATACATAAATAAATAGATACATACATACATACATACATAAATACATACATATACATATACACATACATACATACATACATACATACATACACACATATATGTACATGATATACTGTTGATATAAATTTCAACTTACAAATTTGAAAAATAATTCTAATAATTGCCCGATTTGGTTTCCGTATTCAAAAGAAGTTCGGACCATTATCTCTATATTTCATGTTTCAAATGTATTTGGATCAGTTTATTATCAACTGGTTAAGTTTGTATATGCCACCGTAGAAACGTGTTCAGTTGTGTCGCAAAATGTATGATCAAGCAGTGGAAAACACCCCCGTTGCGGTTTGATATTGACACCTAAAAAGCCATTCTATTATATATACCCGAGACAATTTTAGTCAAATATTCTTTCACTTTATATCAATTCAATGTATCTTACGCGTGGCTTGTATCAAGGGGGTTGGACAACCAACAAACATTATTTTACTTTCACAATTGTCATCGTTCCTTTTCCGCAAGCTTCGTTTTGCAATCGAGCTAAAGGATTGCAACTCTCGACATGAAGTGAGATTGGCATGCCCACTTGATTTAACAGCAATTAAAGGACGCGATTCAATAAATTCTAACTTGAATATAACACAAATACGCATAAGCTATTTTTTTACATTTTTCAATATAATAATCCTTCATCTCAATACACTTATTCCACTTCTCTTTAAGGCTTTGAAGGCATTTTTGTAGAAGTCTTCGGTCTATCTGTGGCCTTGACGTCTTAGTAATCTCGGAAGTGACTTCAACGTAGGGCGGATTTCAGGTTTCAAAACAGGAAGTAGTCGCTGGGTGCTGGGTCTTGGCTGTAGGGTGGATGATTCAGCTGTTCGAATCCAAATTCACATTAAGCGGCCTGTACAACTCTTGACTTCTAAACTGCAACATTGTCATGCTAAAGCAGAACACCACGTGACAGCATTCCATGGCTTTTCTGTCGAATTGTTTTTCGCGATTGTTGCATTAGGTTGCCATGATAATGATCATTCCTTGTAGTTTAGGGTTGCATTAAATCATTTATTGCCTTTTGCAACCCAAATGAACGTGGCCATAACCTTGCACGCTGATGGTTGACATACCAGGATGATCATGAATGATTTTTGCAATACTTCCAACTCATATCTGGAATTCCTAAAGACAATGAAGAAACTTTCACATGGCGGTCATCTAAAAATCTTCTTTCGATGGTGACTACCGAAGACCTGCTTCACCGTGGCCTTTGGTCATAGTCTTAGGACTACCTGCCCCTTTTAAACTAAAAAGACCAGCGACAAATTATTGAACAGTCAGGAGCATCCTTACCCATCACATTACTCATGCGATTATGTATTTCTGTAGCTTTGCATCCCACATTGTTAAGGAGCTTAATCACAGCGCGTTGTTCATGTTTGAAAGAATCCATTTTCAAGGAGACACCTAGTTCAATTCAGCTATTATATCTAAATAACTATTGTGTCTAGAAATTGTTTTTGACATGGTTCAACTTTACATTTTGGCTAGTGTCACACCTGATATAAGCTGACACTTTATAAGTAAACATAAAAATGCCCAGCTTTCAAAACTTATTGAAACCACCTTGTACTTAAAGAGGATACATATTGTATAAAAAAACACATTTGACAGTGATTTATGCAAAAGAAGGGTTCAAAATGTAGAGGACCTCAAATTAATCGATAATCTTAAGAAATTGTCATTTCAAAACCTTTTTGTTCAAGAAATATAATAATATTTACCCACCCTGGCTATTTTGACCAACATAAACGAAATCATGTTCAAATAATGAATTTAATTCATTGCAGAAATAAGACAAATTTCCTTTTACCTGAAAAATATTCTGAATTGTTACATAGAATGATTTATATGTGCTCATGAACAGATTTATGCTTGTAAATATTGTATCCATTAATGTATAATGCATATAATCGTAAAATGTAATTTTGTAATCATCGGTTATTGCTGGAGGAAATCAAGAATCTCTCGCCTTTATTATTATATTAACGCCTATATCTTTAATGAAGCTGATAAACTTGACAATTTTAATGATGAAAATACTTTACATGAATCTTATAAAATAAATCTAATATAAACAAATAGGAGAAAATTTACGCAGATCTAGCTACAAAATGTTCTAAATTGACATTCATGCAGAGTAGCTTCAAGGTTTTGTTATCAGGTTAGGGGAATATTAACACCAACAAAGTGTTTTGTCTCGCGGGAAAGTGTTGGTGTTTCGTCCAATACTTTATCTGACAAGTCCACATCTGAATTAGGAAGCCTTATAACTTGTCTAATAAAACCATTTCTCTCGGGCTACTTTATAATTGCATTTATTGATTAGATTATTAAAGGCGCCTTAATGGTTAAACATTACAGTTCTTAACTCAAAACCTATTCATGAACCTGCAGGGTATATATATTTTTGAACCTCTCTCAAAAATCGATTTTGGCATCATCAATAAGAGCTGTCGATAGGTTGAATGCAGATACAATTATCTAGATTGTTGATCGTTGTTGATAGCAAATATAATTTCGATGAACAAATGTAACATCTTTGTCAGTGTCAGTATATATACATAATAGATAAAGTAAGACTTAAAATATAGACTTTTATATATTTACTTCACCTTTGTTCATCAAACCAATACACATTGTAAAAACTTTTTAGTAAAGATTCAAAGGGTATTTATAAAAGTTTTTGTAAAAGTCAATAGAAGTAGGGGGAATGTTGATTCAACTTAAATTGTATCTCGAGTTTTTTCTTGGTGTTTTAGGAAAATTTCTTGAAAGAAACGGCTGTGGTGCGTGGTTCGTCTCAGGGGTAAGGTTACATTAAATTGTTTACTTCCGTTGGCGTGCTGCAATGTTTCATATGTAGACACCTTCAGTAACTTTATCTCTAAATTCAATTACAGATTGGAGCCCATGGGATTCGTCTCTATTATCAAGACTTGTTATTTCAGATGATAACCTGACAGAGGAGATACAAAGTGAAATAAGAACGCTGTCACTGTCTAATAGCTTCCGTAATTGCATATCTTAAAATATTCTTTTCCTTTCAATTTGCTTTTAGTCCTAATGTAGGATATAATCATTTGGAAAGATATACATAAATGATTGCATTCGCATGGCGTTACACGTTTAACGTTATGTCGTGATAAGAATTTCGACATTGCACCATATCAGTAATGCATTGGAAGATGATTTGAACATGTATTGGACAATTTCGATAGTAAACTGAAACTGATACTGTCTCCAATAACGTTTACTTCAGGTACTGAATAAGGGAATTTGTATCTAACATTTCTGACAGACAGAGCACTAAGTATAGGGTGTGATGGTTATTGGATCATCCCATCAATTCACGTCAATATACTGAGAAGAAAAACAGATGCCTTCAGTTTGTATCCATCCTTGTAATTTCTGCGTCGGACGCGTTTCCTTTGTTGATCACGTTGAGTGCAGTAAAGTGTTATAATGTGATGTGAATGCTTTTTTCAAATCTGTTTATCGGCCTTGGTTTAGGGTATGTGATCAGATATACCGAGTTTTAGAATTAAAACTGATCCCCTGACAAGTAATGTTAACCAGTAGGTCTAGAGTAGGTCAGTTGAACTTTACAGATACTAACTGAATACATATGTATAAAAGATTTGCCCAACAAATACATGTATATGTTGGCGCTGAAATGGGGAACTCATTCAAGGAAATACTGCCACACAGTCTAGTGTGCAATACATACCAGATCACCACGTCAATCTCACGTTAAAGTAAAGAGAAAAATACGGGGTCTTTTGCTGCTTCACTGGATTCTATCAAACCTCGCAGATTTTGTGCTGGGCGCAGTTCCCCTGTTGATTAAATTGAATGCAGTGTAAACTTTACTGATGCGATGGTTACATGTTGCTTTTTTAAATGATCAGTTTATTTAATGTCATGACAGATTTTCTTATTATTCGCATTTCGATATAACACGATATTACAGTAAAAAAATTAAAACTTACAATTCAACAATTAATACTGGTAAGTTGGTACATCATCGAAAGCAATATAGAACGAAATCAAGTTCAGGAATTGTGCAACTCTCAAATGACATTGAAAAACTACTTCACAATCTTTTTGTACCAACTTCAATCATTCCTTCAACATAATGTTGCGTTTATCAGTATTTTAATGCATTATTCTTTCTATTAAATCAAACTTAATCTTGATACAATGAATGAAATCAAATATTATCTAAGCTTACATGACAAAGGGTTTGACTTAATAATTACTAAAATTAAAACTGCATCCATTCAGATAGAATATTATGTATAATTCTAAACGTGAACTATCTCAGTTTAGAAGCTTATAATATTTCTTAAATGGTGTATAAAAGTTTTATCCAAATCTAATTCAGCAAGCATACATTCCACAGACAATACAGTGCGTCATTCTGTGTCACTTGAATTAATAATTTCCAATTGTTGAAATGATTTTGGAAAGCATTGTATGTTACACCGCGCATTGTTTCATGTCGTCTTTAGAAAGCTACGTGATTATTGCAATCGATTAATGGAGACTCCTGTTCTTAAATAGAAAAATGTCTAAGAAAAAAAATCCGACCTAAGGGAATATTATCATAGAATTTTCCCATCTAAAGACACAAAATTCTAAGTTCTCTAAATATTTGAATAACAAGAAGTTTGATGTTACAAAAGTCTTTAAATGGGTGGTATCTAAACAGGTGAAACGGATTGTCTCTAAAGAGTTTGTACGTTTGCAGGGAATAACATGTGAGACATATATCATGTACGCGTCATTGTTCCATTATAACGGACATTTAAGTGAACATGGAGTACATGTATGTTAGAATGTCATTTATCACATGTTCTTCAATCCTTTTATTGATCTATTACTTTGAATATAAGGCTACATGTTACATGGGCGGGATAGCGCAGTGGCTAGCGCGTTCGGCTTCGGATGAAGATGTCAGTGGTTCGAATCCCGCCAAGCAACTTTGTCTGCAATGGAGAACTGTTCAACACGCAGTCAGGTTTGGGTGCAATGCTACACTGAAATGGTCCCATGGTTCGCTTTTTCCAGCCGATGTGTGCAGATTGCACCGCAATGCAGGTCTTGCGGGCTTTCTCCCTGCAATAAAACCAGCAGCCGCGATATAAGTAAAATACTCTTGAAAGCGGCGTTAAACTCCATGTCACCTCACCACCTAAACTACATGTTACACGATTGACTCGAAAATGGAATATTAATTTACAATTATTTAAAAATAGACTAAGTTCATGTGATACGACTCTTAACTCGTTCAAGTTAAAGTTGATATCTTCATTCAAATTGTTTCGATGCACGTCCATATTTGAACAACAATAACAGAAAAGTATGTATTCTTCAGAGGAAAAATAAGACAACTTTAGATTCAAAGTCTTTATTTGACATTATCATAAATGTACATTATTCAATCTAAAATATGTTTTAAAACATTAACAGTAAGTACCAATTCCGTGCGATATGCTGTGGTATTCTCAGAGACATTGATTCTATGAAACAGTCAGTGAGCTTTTAAGAGATAACTTGGTCCCATTTCATGCATCACTTGTTTCAATTCTACGATATCCTTTAGTTATTACTTTCCAATTTAAACATTGTGTTTCGTTTAAATATTTAATTGTGTCCAGGTCTTGTTCAACGACTGTTCATTTTCAAGAATCCATGATTTTGAGTAGATCGTACAAATACAGAATTGTTTTGATCTTACATTGTCTCAGATTTGTTGAATATTTCAATTCCTCAGCATTTCACATGAAAACCAGTATTTTTTTAAATCAAAGCGTCCTGTACTTTACACGAGTGGTGATGACTCAAATTTCAAAATTTCACTTTCATCTTTTCAGACAACACAAACTCAGACCTCGTCTTGAGGAAAACAATTGCCTGCCTCTTGGAATCTAACAAAACGTTTGTTATTTTACTAAACGAATTTGGTTTGAACATTATACCACCTTGCTACAAGCGTTATCATTTGCCACAACCTAAAGATAAGGTGCAAAAGGTCATTCCTAAAGGCGGTTGTGCAATAATTAGTAGACCTAATCTGGTCTGTTCGTAATCAGTGAGCTGTTACCCGTATACTTCTCTGAAGCAACAACTTTTTTATAACGCTTTTCATTGCTTCATTTTCAATAGTAACATGGCTCTCACTTAGCTGTTTTTCTGTTAAACGATTTACTTAATAGGGAGGTTTTAAATAGCAATAAATTTCAAATAACCTGTATTTATTTATAATTTTTCTTCCTTGAGGAACAATATTACAATGATAGATTTGCATTAAAAATATCTCTGGGCCAGGAAATTATTCGTAATGCTTAAATGTTTGTGCTCTCTAGTGAGTGATTACGAAAATACGGAAAACGTGTTCGGCAGTCCGCACATATGATTTAAGAATGAAACTGAAAAACATTTTAAAGTATACATGCTCTCTACGTACTGAGTTGATCTACTTATAGCTGTATATGTCATCATGGAACATCACTGACTATATGTGGTATAGTTTAATTTCAGGTTAAGTTTCTCGTACCAAATAGCCCAATTAGGTATTGAAGAAACCTTTGAAGACAAGCTTTTGGCTAGAGTCCAAGAGTAAAAGATCTCCATTTGTAGGTCAATGCTTGTGATTGTAGGTGCACTAACTGAAGACAGTACAGCAGCCCAAGATTTTCGGCTTTTTTTCGACACTTTTGTCTCACATCGAGACATCGAGTATTGCGGACACGGAAACATATTCTGTAAGAAAAGGTCAGATGATAAAAGTGTAGTCAATGAAAGTTTGCTTGAATAAATAGAGGATATGATATGAGGGTCAATGACGTACTATGTTTACGACATGAGTGCTTAATATTAGTATTTCCCAGGCGAGAGCGAGGAGTATACTGATATTAAGGCACGAATTAGATATTCTGTTTATTACCGAAGTCGAGAAATCAAAGAAACTAATCAAAGTCAGCAATTCAATAGATCAAAAGATTTGCTAGCTATTCATGTTGGTACATATGCCTACTCAAAAACTCAAAAAATCCGACCGAGTTATGTACTAGATTATTATTCTTTAATACTATCTGCAGAAGGTCTTCTCTTCAATTTTGGAAAATGGTTACTCTACCGCTGATTGTAAAAACACTTCCACTTTTCATTGATTCTCAAAAGATGAAAAAAGATCATAGATATAATTAAGAAGTTGAAAATGAGTTCACTTTTTATTACTGAGGAAGCATAAATCTAAAGGTCATTTAGCAACTGGAACACAATAAGAAACTATAGAATTTACCACATATCAACGACAATGTTTAACCGTAATCGACCACAACACAAGGACACAGGTCGTGGTGAGTTTAAATCAGACACCATTATATAAAGCAGTATTCACAGCAGCATATCATCACAGTTATCATTGACACCAGTCACTTACCTAGGTCATGGGGTAACATATATGCCGTGGTTACTTCATCAACTTAGATTCAATTTGGTATTTAAACCATGAATTATTCGAGGGTGAATGGTTCTTAACTATAATTAACTCCCACCACTGAATTCAAAACGTAAAATAGCCTAATAAACACAAGATAAACTTACTATATTAGAGTAGAGTAGACAGAAACTATACCATTGCAGTATAATATCATGTCCTGGATATTAATTTACTCGTCAGCAAATAATGTTTCCATAGAAGTAAAATAAATGTAGTAGATGACTTATTGGGCAAAACATTCGGTCCTATCTAGGTTAATGGTCAATTATATATCAACCTGAAGCAGTTTCACACAGAGATTAATCCTTTTACATCTGGAGGTTTGCATGACTGCTAGATATATTGCTTCACCTAGAAAAAACAGCCCTTTGCACACATATAATTAAGAAACAATGCTTAGATTCTTTAACATGTCTGTACAACAACAGCAAATGTACTTTTCTGTGTATGTTTCCTACAAGGTGAAGCAAAATAATATTGTTCCATAATATACTTTTCGTTATATAATTGTTTATGAGCATCAATCGTTGTAGGTGATCCTGTCCAAATATAAAGTTAAATGAAACAATTCAAAGCCATTTAATTGATAATCGACAAATGTAAAAATTAAAAAACTGTTAATAACACGTTTAAATCAAGCATGCATATGAAAAAACAGAATTATTGATAAGCTAAGCTTAAGGGTACAAGATAAAGGTAATCTTTTCGTAAAGTATTTTCGTCAATGGAGACTCAGTGAATCATTGCTTACTCACAAGTTCATTGCTGTTCTTTTTTCTTAGACTGACAGAATATTCCTATTAACCTGATGCTATTTGACGTTACAAAATTTAAATCTATTGTCACTTACTTTGCATCTTGCAGCTTAATAAGCGCATCTGATCGTTGAAAACAACAGACTCAGAAATATCCTACGACTTCATGGTTGCAATTTTAATGGCCGACATATCTAACCCACTCATGAAACCGATACCATAAACAGGAATGGACCATTAGTGTCGTTACAAGTATGTTATATTCATAAATATTGCTAGTGTATACTGTATAAATTGGCTTAATTTTTGGAAGTTGAAGCTACATAACGTTTGGTAGTACAAACATTAGACAACATTTAAGCAAATGCAGTTGATATATCTCTTGCAGAATCAAGGCAAAACACGTCAATATTATTTTTCCTGGAATGATAAAACGCTGTCCATTCATGACCTCTTATATTCAGAGGTATCAAAATCTCGTTTTAATTACATTTTAAGGACATTTGATGAGTGAGAACGAAATGTCAATAAAAGCCAGTTTTATGGATATAAGACAGAGCATGCCGTCAGTTAGTTGAAGTGCTACTGACTAAGAGAGGGTTTAAGTCTCCAGCAGTCTTCACAAATAGGATTTCCTACAACCATCCTAATAACGATTGCTAAAAAACCTCTTTTCGCCATTCATGTTGCAAGTTTTTCCTGGACTATTAGAAGATTTTTTTAGACATATTTAACATTATTCATACAAAATTTATTCAATCTTTCATAACAAATCATACCAGGTATAGAAATGTATTGTACTGTAAAATCAATATTTGTTGATTTTGAAAAGTTATTTACGCTAATAAAAATTTTTGATTTAAAAAAAAAATCATTCAATTTTTCATTTCATTGAAGCTTACTTCAAATACTTAATGAAGAAAAATCTGAGAAAATTAGCCACTGTTAGCTAACATTTAGCGATGAATCCAGACTATAGAAATGTTTCTCCCCTCTCTAAGATGGCATCAAAGAGTCGATGCTATCCTCTCATCCAAGATCAGAGTGCACTGGCAGCTGCCTAATTTTCTAACCATGCTATGATTGAAACCTGATAACCTTATTTCTCTGGCGAGCTTAACCATTATTTTCTGTTTGGGTAAATGGAAATTCAATAATGTTTTGACATTACAAGTCACATACAAATCAAATCACATTCTCATGCAAGAGTTACGTATCTGTTTGAATATTCGGGAATATTAACATGTTAACTACCCTGTCATGTTCATTTAAAACAAAATGAATGTATCTTAAAATCAAAATCATAATCTTACTGTCCGGATGAATAATTACTGCAGGACAACATATCTACACTGGGTTTCTATGATTTTTCATAATCAAATATGTCATAAGTAATCTTAGAAATGTTTATTGCAAGTGCAATTTCTTATCGTAACTTATTGGAACAAGTATGAACTTTACTGAGGTCTTTCAATGTAATCACCGTCTCCCTAATTTTGAAAGTTCAATGTTTAATATTCAACGTGATGAAAAAACAACGTTTGCCTTTTATTATCCCCCGCCCCAACGTAGTTGGCGGGGGATATTGAAATGGTCTCCGTCCGTCCGTTCGTCCGTTCGTCCCGATAATGTTTCCGGAGCACAACTCCAAAACGGTGAGACCTATCTCGACGAAACTTGGTATGTGCAACGGGCATCATGCGGAGATGTGCCTTTTGGGGTTTTCAACTTCTTTGCATTTTTATTTTTACCCGTTTCCATGGAAACGTAACATAGGATTTTGTTTCCGGAGCACAACTCCAAAACGGTGAGACCTATCTCGACGAAACTTGGTATGTGCAACGGGCATCATGCAGAGATGTGCCTTTTGGGGTTTTCAACTTCTTTGCATTTTTATTTTTACCCGTTTCCATGGAAACGTAACATAGGATTTTGTTTCCGGAGCACAACTCCAAAACGGTGAGACCTATCTCGACGAAACTTGGTATGTGTAACCGGCATCATGCGGAGATGTGCCTTTTGGGGTTTTCAACTTCTTTGCATTTTTATTTTTACCCGTTTCCATGGAAACGTAACATAGGATTTTGTTTCCGGAGCACAACTCCAAAATGGTGAGACCTATCTCGACGAAACTTGGTATGTGCAACGGGCATCATGCAGAGATGTGCCTTTTGGGGTTTTCAACTTCTTTGCATTTTTATTTTTACCCGTTAATGTTTCCAGAGCACAACTCCAAAACGGTGAGACCTAGCGAATATTCCACAACTAGTATCCTTAACTACCCTTTCCCTTTGGCGGGGGATCTAGCTGACTCTGTCTGCTTGTTGTTATTGTTACCACATGCTTTGTCAAGATGCTTTTCTGTCAAATGTTATGGTGGCAACTCGATCAGTGGGTTTACTTGAAAAATAAGGTCACATAATGAAAAGTCGTTATAGCATAATATACGTAATCTACCTTCTCTTTTCATAGTTGAAAATCTGCTCTTTTTAATCTTTATGATTTGGATTGCAAGTGGTCCGAAACTGATTAATAATATTATTTTGTGTTTCGGGAAAGTATGGTAAGTCAGTTTTGATTAATCAAATAGTCCAATTAATCTTAAACCTTGTCGGAAACTAAACATTATATCTATACCACGTGTTGTTGAATCCTGTTAGAATAGCATCCTTATATGTGTTGTCCAATTCTTTGAACCATTTCGGTATTGGATATCGTAATTCCATAGCATTGTTTGGATAAACGGTAAGGGTGCATGGTTGATGGTCACAGCCAGTAGTTTATTTTTTCCACTTTTTAGTCTGTAAACAGGTGAAAGAAATTAATAGCATTTACAGCAGTAAAAACGGATGGAGAGTATATGTTTCTTCCGTTTGCTGAATGACACTAAGAACTACATCAGGGAAAGGACGTTTACCCTCTTTTTATATAGCTTGTGAAGCATGTGATGTAACTAAATAATTTCGAAGATGTCAAGACTGAGACATAAGGAGTCGCTAGATATGGACAAAAACAAAACAATACTAGATTTTGGTATCAGATTATTTTGTAAGGATGTACTCAAGGGAATTGTTTGCAATGATGTACAAATACGGCTTTGGACTGTTAAGTTATCGATAGGTTTTATGAAATTATGTTTATTTGTATGTGTATATATATATATATATAAGTATCTTCTATTCTAAAGTATTTCATAACAGACACTCATAAATAGTCACAGTCAGTCGCTGAATAAGGAAAATAACTTACAGTTAAAAACATTATTTCATTCATGAAACGACAAGATCTCCCTGATATTTCAGACTATCCAACATTCAAATAATAACTTGATGGAATGGAATTCCTCATATATTCTTTTCAATGAACTTCATCAAAACAATAACAGAGTAGTAAATGACATTGTACTCTTTCTTACTAAAGAAACTCCCTCTATAGGACCTATCATCTGAACACATTTGAGTACAATGCATACGTGAAAGATGCTTGACAATACTTGCGCATGTTACGCATGTCCCAATGTTACTCTCTTGTTCCATTTGTTTTGATTGGGATTTCTTTATGATAAATAGGTGACTTATCCAGCTCAAGTAATCACGAATTATACAACTCCAATTTGATCATAAAAGGTCAGATTGTAAAATCTACATTTTGTAACATTTTCTCATTACTCTCTTTCTGATCCTTCATTTGTATCAAGTGCCTAAAAAATAACCGAATTCGTCGGATGCATCTGAAAAACTCTAGTTGGATTCGTGTTGTAAACTCTTCAATTATCACTTTTTGTGAAATAACAATTATTTAATCCGAATACCAAAGAAAGGCACACAAACCAAGAATTCAAATTTTCAGAATTGGTGCATTTTGAACTTCAGCGACATTCGACTATCAAACACAATATGTTACCAATGTGAATTTGTATCATATCGGTTTTTGTAAGTGATATGTAGTTACCTTGCACTTTGACAAACGCATAGGCATTTTCTATTTACTCTTATTACCTTTACATTGTCCTCAGTATAAGTACATTATTGTATTTCCGTTGTTCACAACGAACCTGACGGGCACAGTGCAGCGCCAGTTCAAACATTGTTATGTCCTAATAATACGAGGATTAAGCATGGAACTCTCACCTTTTAATGTAAAAACAAGAAACCCTTTAATTATCCTTTCATATGGCTAACCTTTTCTAAAGGGGATCGCATGACAACTTTCAACAATAGCTGCTTCATCCATTTAATTTCCATTAATTTTTAAAAAGTGAAAAAAAAACCCAAATAAAATGTATTGTTTGAGTAAAAACCTTTACGGATGAAACCTCCCGTTGGCCATCTTATGTTAACGGTATTGTTTTTTAAAATTGTTTTCGAACAAGTTTGGATTAACCACCAACGTTTTAATGTCTAACAGTTAAAAGTTGGGATCAACAGTTGACAAAATCCGATCATTACCGATGTATCACAGTGAAATGTGCTGATAAATATGATGTTAGCATAAATTCTGTGCAAATATTATTGACGGATTATTTGTTTGCTTTTAATTTATTCATTTGTGCAAAAGAAAATTAACAAATTAGGTCAGACAACCATAACAAAGTTTTTAACGATAAATATAGACAAACGTAGGGTGAACGACAGCATGTTAATGCCACATTAAATAAATTAAAAGCAAACAAATAATCCGTCAATAATATATATTGTTTTATTTTTTGCTTTTTAATTTATAGCTGCTTGTGTCTATGGCGTCTTTGTTTTATTGAAATCAATCGTTTTTCAACTGCGATGGAAAGAATATGGGGTATAAAATTTACCCAGTGTGGAAAAGTAAGATGAGTGAAGTATCCCTGACACAAACCTTTGCCTGTATTCATCCAATGGGCATTCATTGAAAATGGTACATAGGGACTTAAGAAAATATTAGACATGTCGATCGTGCCATAATGACAGTAATTTAACAATCGTATTACTGTTGATCTACTTTTCATTGCGGTGGAATGTCTTTTGTGAAAGTTTAAAGATTTCAAGAAGTTCACAGATATTCCGTAAATATATAGAACGTCATACTAGTGCATTTTGATGTTTTGTATTGAACTCGAAGATGTCATGGGAGTAGACAAACAACGAGTTCGAAGCTGCTCCCATGACATCTTCGAGTTCAATACAAAACATCAAAATGCACTAGTACGACGTTCTATATTTATTATGTACCCGATCTTAATTTACAAAACAAATCATTTTGTGATTTATACAAATAAAAGGTTGCGTAGTGATACGCATTTTCACGCCATACATACTTCCGCGTTGAGGTTACCTTGACATTGGTATTAGTACGCCAAAGACCGAATAACGCAATTGACCTGAATCCCACATTCCTCTGCATGACGTCAAGTATAGCAAGTCCGACTTCCACATCTTACAATAACAACAAATAGATAAAAAAAAACCACCACAATATTGTGATCAAATTTAAGAATTGATTTGATATGATAAAGCAATAATCAAACAATGATCAAGCTATTTTGTTTATAAACAATCGTGTAGAAATCAGTAACTTTCAAAGGTAAAGGTCATTTTCAAAATTTTCAAATACGTTGTCGTCATTGGCTCGAGCCGTCAGTTAGTCGGAGTCACTGTCGAAGATAACACGTCTACGCTTTCGCTGTTGAATTTCAAGGTTCATGGAATTTTTTTATAATTGTAATCAAATCATTTGGAAATGACAATCATGTTTTATAAGAGCTTTTGTGCAACTCTCGCGAAATGGGAATCCCAATGCCCTAAACTTATATCTATGAATAGCTGCTTCGGGAAATCCGGGAAGTCCCAAGGTTAAAAAAAGTAGAACCGGCAGGCGTGCAATACGGATTCTAGAGTGCAATACGGAATTTGAAGACGTTTGATCGATCATCCTATATGCAGGCTTTTCCATCGTAATGCATTGATGCAGTGAAGCTGACATAATTACTAAAATCATAAATTCCATGGCTGATGTAATGATATATCATCCATTGGTTATTTAAATCAATGGTAGCGTTAAACAAAATCTCTGAAGACAATAATCTGAAGTATATTTTGTAACAATGCAGGGAGAATTTCTCTCCATTGTTATCAATAATTAGTTAAATAATGCTTTTATAATTCAGGTGATTCAGCAATCATTCGTAGTGAATTAACAGCAATTTCAAGTATATGGTTCCTGTGTTTAATTGATATATAATCATTTATCAATAATGCATATATCAATAATCAATAAAAAAAGCCATGATTATCAAAGCTTAAAGATCATATAGGAATATTAGGTTTAGATCAACCCGACCTCAGAATCGGTTGAAAGGAATTAATCTATTACACTCTGTCAGCATGTTAGTGATAATAATCGATTACTCAGCAAATATTGTTTGCATAAGGGTCTCATGGGTCGTTAGTATATTAGACAATAATTTCCTGTCCTATTTAGGTTATTATTTTCCTTATTGATTGACGTCAAGCCCTTTCACAACATTGACTTTGTGTGCATACACTACATGTATATACAAGTTCGCCAAGGGACCAGTCTTCTCATCCATATGCACTTCAAAATAAACACAACTCTTTGATTTCAAATCATAGTTATACATGTCATATCACCAAATAATCAAAGTTTTCCAAACGTTGGGTTTAAAGTGACACAGAGTATGTTTATGATTTTCCCTATCACTTAAATACGAGTCAAAATACCATATATCATAAGTTACGCTCAAATTACCTTTTCAAAATTACATCTTTATCTCTGAACTGCCCAAATTATGAAATTTTCAATGATAATCGGAAAACAGTCGCAGTAATGTTACGAAATAGAATTTCTTGCGTCCCATTGACATTTATCCTACTTAAATGACCTACTTAACACTACCAATCAAGGTTTGTGTTAGCGCCTCCTCTAAATAAGTTACAAAGTTACGTTTCAGTCATGGCGCGCGCCACTGTCCGGTTTTCGATCACGAAACACGACGCAAACCTGTTTATTGTCCATATATATAAGCTTTATGGTACTGATTTTCAGAGACAGCTCCTCGATACTATAACACAAATTTTAAAAGTTGACATGTTGGACCCCAACGACATACTCTGTGCCTCTTGAAGCATCCGACTATAGAGCTACAATGCACAATGTCTTAAATTCAGGACAAGTGTTTCCTTAAAACAACATTTCAGGGAATGATCGTACAATATTTTATCATCGTACCATGATGTCATTGTCATTATCGTTCATATTTCATCTTTTGCTGGTCACCGTTGTGAACGTCCTTCTACATCCTACTCAATAGAATCCAAGGAACAGTGCCAGTGCTAGTGGTCAGAACATCTGAGTCAATATGCTTGCAAAATTTTATGGATTGATTGCAAAGTTATGATTTAATGGTGACGTTCAGGGATATTTGCAATATCAAATGCACTGGCATGTTTTGCTCTATTTTCCCGAGCTAATTATATACGGAAAAATGTCAAATGTCCAACGTCAAACCCTCCACTATTCTATTGTATTATTGCCTTAATATAACGTGGCCTTTAAACCATTACCAGATGTCGATCACATGACACCATAAGTTTTCACATAATCCGTATTAATTTGCAAGCATATCAACTAAATAATTTTGACCTCAAATTACCACTGTTCTTTGAATTATTTTGAGTAGTATACTATGTACAGTGTCTTGCAAATGCTGCAAAATTAACATTTCCTTTTGCTAATAAAATGTTTTAAGGCGGGTACCAAGAAAAACCCTATTGCTATCAAACCAAATGCAAACCAATGCAGTAAAAGACAGAAAAAGAAATTAGGGTTTCAACTAATTCATTGTCTACCCAAATATTTTCTCAATACTTTTTTTTTTTTTTTTTTTTTTTTTTTTTTTTTTTTTTTTTGCCTTTATTACAAGAGAATGGTACAAACAAATTGTATGATTTCAACATATGAAAGTTAAATTGTTGATAAATTGTTAAGACTGAGATAGAGATAGAGATAGAGAGGAGATAGTGGACAGTTACAGAGGGCAAGAGTAAAAGAAACTCACGGTGCAATGTTCAAAAAATACATGACCATTTTTGTTTAAATTTGGGGTCTCCCTCCGTATATATGTACTTTTCTAAGTGATAGTGATATTTTATGCATTGCATCAGATTGTTGAAGTTTAAAGCGTTGGAAGTAAATCTAGTTTTATTGATATATTCTTTAGTAATAATGTAAATGTGATTTATTAATACATTTGCCTTTGGGTCCCCGAGTAGAAATTTTGTAATATCAATATGAAGGCTGGTTGTGATTTTCTCAATACTTATTAGGTAATGATCGTATATCTTAAAGAGAACAGTATCAAACAACAATGTATAGAACCTGGCGTGCTACTGACAAAAGAGGTTTGCTAAATGTGCAACTGAACAAACCTATGCATGGAAACAGAAAAGTATGAAGGACTTCAATTCAATTTTTTTTATTCCGTGAAATATTACATTTCATTGGATTATTATAATACAATAGTATATAACTGGATGGTTTTGTGGTATTTAATTTAACAATTTGCAAGTATTCACAAACACATTATGGAAGGAGAATGTACATAGTAATCTATAACAGATAAGTTACATATTTCTTATTCTCATGGCGTTGGCGAGAAATTTACCTAAGTTACATAGTAGGGTAGTTTTTTTCAATGTAAATAATTGTAACAATTTATAAACAGAAGGGTTTTTCCAATAATAATGTTTTATGTATTTATGTCTTATTTCCTTATATTTTGAACATTGAAGGATAAAATGAAATTCGTCTTCAATCTCCGTAACACAAAACTTACAAAACCTTTCGTTAACATTTATCCTATTATACCTGCCTGTTTCTATCATTAAACTATGTGATGATAATCTAAATTTAGTTATATGACTCTTATAAATAAAAGGTATACACTTGCGAAGATAGAATTGTAGAGTATTGCTATCTATTAAATTAACATACAAGTTACATTTAGTTGATGAAGATAATTGGCCTCTAAGGAACTGACAAGCGTTATCAAACATGCGTTGCTTAATAACCAATAAGTAACTGGGATGAAGTTCCTGAGAATACCATATATTTCCAAACCCTATACTTGTAAGAATATACTTGACTTGATATGCCCAATTCTGCACATTAAACTTTTCAACATTATCATAAAAATATTCATAGCAACCACGCAGAATGCAGTTATCTGTAACCAGCAACATACTCCAATATTTTATAATATTAAACATTCTTATAAATCTTAATGGGATCCGACCAAGCTCAGAGTAGACCATAGCATTACACGTGCTTTTCTTAACTGACAACAAACGTTTACAATACTTTAACTCAAGATTAGAGAACCGTGTTCTTTCAAATAGTGCTTTTGACCTGAAAACCAACAGTAGATCCTCCTCTGATTATGCATTGATTCAAAATTGTTTTTTTTTGGGGTGATATGAAAAAGAAACGTATAGCTTTAAATATTGATGTTTATTGATATTTCTATTAACGTTAATGTTATTGTTAAAAATAGAATTTACTTGTATCAACTTAAAGATGAAAATAGTCTTATATGTATTTCTTGTTGTTTAAAATCTTTAGAAAGGTTAATGTTCGCCATCACTAAAGTCGGATCAAATCTTATGAATAAAAAGGTCAAATCTGTACTTTTTTGTCGCAAATACGTAGCAATTGACAACGCTGCATCAAAAAGTTTATTGGAAAGAATCATATCGTAAGTGAAATGGTATTGATTACTAAAAGAGTTTTGTAGACGTACTCAGGACTTCACGCTGGTCCCTGGATAATGACGCTTATACTTCATAATACTTACCTCCTTTGTACACTATCGTTCATGGGTACCTAGCCCATTCTATTCATCCATACCTGCAATCGTTATGAAATAACTGATACGGTTGCTACCTACCTTGCAAAATAACATTAATGGGATGATTGAATAGAAGCTTTTACGAGTACATCTTTCAAGAATTTTTCTTTGTCGACACCATGCTATATATCAGTGTAAGGAATGTGTTACGTTGTGGGCTGAACCATATCAATCATAGGTTAATCGAAGTGTGTTGAAAAGGCAGTTTCAATTTTCGAACTTCATTGGATTCAAACACCACCGTAGTTTTTAGTGAAGGGCTCATTTCCTGAGATGATCACATTAAGTGCAGTAAACTGTTCTGGCAGGGATGCCAAAACATATCTTCCCGAGACATATTGATCACTGGGGTTTGAGTTACATGATAAGGCTACTAAATGTTATTTTGAAAAGAGTATTGAATTATAAAGAAGGCAATTTTAGAATGATAAAGAAAAAATGATTTATAATCGTTTTGAGGATTTTTGTTTCATTAATTTTGAATAACATGTCTCTAAATACTTGACTGAGATAGAAGAAAGAACATTGCCAAAGACGTAAAGCAATACAACAACAAGAAATATAACTTTTGCATTTTAGATCTATTGCTTCCACATTGTATAACATTGTTCCATTGTTATAATGGTTCACTGACTTGCCTTTAGATGTCTAACCTGGTTAAGTCTAGAACATTCAGTAAAGAATTCCATGTGTGATAATAATAATAATAATAATAATAATAATAATAATAATAATAATAATAATAATATTTATATTGCGCCTTTTCCATGTACAAATACATGCTCAAAGCACTACCGACATCATTACCTTGAGGGAAGTGCACTCTGAAAGCAGCTACTTAGCGCTAAGCGCGAGTGTGTAGGCCAATACGTCCCAGTTTTCAGGTACCCATTTTAAATCTGGATGGACTGAGCTCCATTCGGATGACGTTTTTTGCCTGCGGAAACAACACAGTTTGGTACAGGTCACAAGATTCAGCCCAATTCGTAGGCGTTAGAGTAAAGCACGCTAATCACTACACCACCATATGCATGGTTTGAAAGCTCGAAACAGGTAGGACTTCTTTGAGTCCTGTCTTAAGTTTTCTGGAATCTAAAATAACTATAAAGATTGATTGAGTAAACTTAGTACATACGCGCGGATTCCTCATTCTTACAATTGACACTTCGATGATTCGGCTCCGTCATTGTTCTCGACCCTCTTGAATATCATTAAGCGGTATTCATCTCTATTATTAAGACTGCATCTAACCAACTGCTGCGTAATTCATGATATTTGGTGAATATATCTGGTTAGTTTACTGTGACTCAATCAATATTGTAATTTGTTCTAGCTTCATATTGTTAACTTAAACTCTTTATTGTCCGAATCAATTTGTTATAATTCTTCAAATGATTGTCTTACATTTGTATTTTAGTTGTTGGATGGGGGATTTTCTTATTCCAAATTTTTACGTAACAATTGATCGATTCAAAGTAATTGAAAATGGATAAATCATGGACATTGTGATATTTATTAATGTGAATTTATCATCTTTCATCTTCGAGATGAACGAAAGTGTGCATAATAAGAACTCAATTTTGAAATTTTATATGATGTTTGCCATAATTGTACTGTGCACTATCAAGCAACCTCTACCTTTATATGAATAATGTATCAATACTAAATATACAAAAGGGAAGCATTCCGTTCTCTGAAGAATTATTGAAAATTAATCGCTTCTCGTTAAATAAATTATAGATCATTTCTAATTTTGAAATCTGTAATCTAGAAATCGATTTGAATTATTCAACATCTACTTCAAGATCAGCTTCATCTTTCAATGTCTAGATCTGTCAAACAATTTAAACGTTATTAAGTGGCGACATAAGAGTTGCAGTCAAGTAATTAGCACGTAAGCCCCATCGTATCCCTTTTTGATCAGAAACAAAAGCAAAAGAATGTCTAACGGAAGTCTGTTGCTTGTGTCATCATCATGTCATTTACGTTTCCCCATATGTATTCAACGTTACCAACATAAAACCAAGTGTCAAGTCAATTCTGTAAAACATGTGAGAATGTGATATAAGATGGAGCACCACATCAATATTGCATTCATAAAAGGATATTTACTATTTGTGACCACTCCATATTCCTATCTTTGAATTCAATTCACTTAATTTGGAAATAGTAACATACGTTACCAGAACATTCACCATGTGTGTCATTGACTCAATAAATGTTTTTCAATCAGCTAATCATTATTCAACATCAATCGACACATAAAGTCTCACACAGTTATGGAATTAGTTGATATGTAGAGAAATATGCTGATTTAAAAATATGTACTATTTGGTCATTACATGTAATCGCGTTGCCAAAAATCCTTTCTACAGTTAGTTCAGCTTTAGGATTTCTGTTACTAGAATATATATCTAAAAGTTGTTAAGAGTGAAGAATTATATCTTTAAGACGTTCAAACACTTTACCGGCAATGTTTCTGGACTCCAGGCCTCATCGAAAGTAACTGAAATGCGTTCTCAATCCACTCCATGCACAGATTGGAACAGGTCAGGAAGCACTTGGTATGGAATTATTTAAAAATGTAACAGGATCAATTTGTTCAAATTATGAAAGGGTAAGAATTCCATCAACGACAATTATGCATACCACATTAAATATATTATATGAATATATTTAATATCATTACTTTTGTGGTAATGTCGATTACTAAACGTAAATTACACCAAATTTAAAGTTTTAAAAGACCAATGTTGCTATAATCATTGAAATTGAAGTGAAAGTTAAATCAATGTTAGGCTTTTCTTATACTACTTCGTTACAACATGTGGTAAGAGATGTTCAAACGTTGATAAAATCTAAGAAATAATGGTATTTGAGGTTACATTCTTAAGACTACTATTAAATTATTACTTTGAAAAGCCATGTAAAGGCCACGTGAGTCTAGTAATGAAAGTTTGGAGAGTTTTATCAAGTTATTTCACATAAATCTGTAAAATGCATATATTGATAATTTGTTCTAAGGATTAAATGTAAATGAAGACATTTTTGACGTTTAAAGAACTAATTATGTATAAGAAACGAAATGTACACACGTCACACGTTTTTTCCTTCGGAAAACAGGTTTAATTTGCAAATATGCCTTTCAAAAGATTATCTTTGTTCTAAATCTTCAAGGGGACACAGAGTATGTTGTTGGGATCAATAACGTCACTATTCATTAATGGTATCATTGGTCGAGTAGTAGTGGTTGTTTCTGAAAATTAACAGCTCAATACTGATCAGTTCAGTACAGTGCCAATAATAGGGTTCAAGTCAAAATAAGTGGTCGAAAGCCAGACAATGGCGCGCACCAATGGCTAAACGTAATTTTGAACACTCAGCGATAAATATAAATTGGTAGTGCTAAATAGCATTCAATTCAATTATGTACATGTAAAGGGGACGCAGAATTTTTACTTTTTGTGTCGTTTTACATTTAAAGTCGAAAACAAGAAATTTTGGTATGTAGGAGATAAATATGCATCTTTAGAAAGGCGATATGGGACTTTCAAAGAACGCTTAATTATTTGTTCTTAGTATATTAGTATACTGTCAATGGAGTTGAGGAATTAAACTAGTTGATTTCAATGGACATTATCTCTGCTATAGAATTGTTGAATACACAATATGAACTTTAATCAGGTCATATGATATTTCTGCTTTTTCATGAAACATACTCTTGGTCACTTTATGTTAAGTGATAGGTGACTTTTTATCTTTGTAAATGCGCCCGCATTACTATTTTAAGTACAAATACTTTAATTTATGAAAATTTTAATTATTGAGTGATAAGATTCAGGAAATACATCTTATAACATGAGTTGATGTATATGCCTTTTCCTTAAGATTGTTCTTTTTAGTGACTACAACTCGGTGAGACAATGAATAAGTGGATTGGTACATGTTTCTTGAGAATAGGTGATGTCGACACTGGCATCTAATACAAAATGGGGTTCGAGCATATTGACCTTACTACGATGTGGATCTGTCTCATCAAAACATCAAAACCAATTGACATGGGCGTGTTTGGAAAGGCTTAATCTTAACAGATGATGGTACTCTGGACAACATTGGGTTTCATTGCCCGGTGTCTATAATGATGATGGTATTGTCCTGCTGAGCTTAAGTTACATATAGTAGAAGCCTAACTTAAAAAGCCACGAATATCGCTTCACGCTAAAAAAAAGAACAACCCTATTTTGTAATGGAAAATCTTCCATAGATTTTTTTATGCCAAAGAAACAGCATGAATCACTTCACATCCATGCTTAATTGGCTTTATTATGACAGAGATTTGGCAAAACATGTTCGATGGTGAATGCTTTTATAAAACCTTTATCGCGGACATACTGCTTATATTCAAACTTGTGATTCATTTTTTAAAACCGAGATGGTGAAATATCTTGATAGAAAACATGACATCACAATGAAATAATAATGTGTGTTATCTTTTGAAATCAGATTGAGATTTAACCCGAGAATTTGTGTAATATGGCTTTACGAAATGAGTGTGATTTTTTGTATTACCCAATATATTCCATTTTGAATAGCGTAAAACTAACTAGAAGAGGTCTGTTTTCTTTGGGGACCCATTACCATTAGGGGAAGTCCGCATTTTAAACAATCGTTGATGAGAAAAGTGACATGTGCACATATGCTTATTAAAAAAATCTTAACTCGGTTATTTCCAACCGTATGTGTAAAACAAGAACATATAAAACATTAGGTGAATAAACACAGAACAAGACATTCAGAGAGCCAACAAATATTAAACAGTATCGTGCCATGAATCTACACCATAGAAAGGTCAGGTCCCTTTTAAGAGTGCATCAAAGAGTCGAGGCAATCATTTTATCTAGGATCAAAGTAGAGTTACAACTGTCTTATGTTCAAGCAATTCCAGGAATGAAACATGATAACTTTCTCATGTTAACTCATCATGGCATCAACGTTCATGTAATAGTCAACTTTTGTTATCTTAAACATCTTAAAACGCAAAGCTCATCAAGAAGAAGACACAATTCCGTATTTTGTGGAATTTTGTTGAAAGTTTCACAGTAAGCAATGTCTAATTGCTAATTCTGCGTATTTTGATATATAAAAACAAAACATAATTGATTGCATGACTCTAAATTACTTATTTAGAGGTTTGTTTAAATGCACACCTCTCTCTATTTAGATAACATGGCGTCTTTGGTGCTAGGAGCAGTAAAACGAATGATTCAATCGTACTAATACAAAATACAATACAATACAAAAGTTATTTCAATGTCGGTTGTATGGCAAAACTCAACGTTGTTTCAAATATTCATTTAAAAAGTATCATATATATTATATATATGTTCTCATTAGGTTTTAGTAAGAGTCACACACTTCCCAAAGTGAACGTGCTTTTTCTCTCACGAATAGAGAGAAAATTCATTGAAAAGTGGGTGACCTTATTCTATTCAGATGATACTAAATTTGATTTATGGTATCTTGAGCGTGACATATACATCAGAATCTCCCTACTCTCCATGTAACTTTTGATTATTCTATTTCTGAATATGAATTTAAATCAAATCTTATTAGTGGAATATATCTCATTTACATGATACCAATTATAAGGAACCCAGCTGTGAATTATTGAATTGTGTTGTAATTTACTTTGTGAATACGTATGCAACCCTTTAGTGTGAATCCGTCTGCATTGATATGGTCGTATTTCAGTTTATCAACTACAATATTTATGTCGACTTCTACAGTGGATATACTTTGTAAATGATCAGCATGTTAGACATCAAGATAATAAATCTATCTCATAATATCACAGCTGACAATACTATAACGCGATGCTATGATACGACGATGATAGTTACTTAGCGATGATACCCTGATATATTTCAAGCCAAAACTCTCGTATTCAGCAACAGTGGCACAAACCGGATGGAAAATCCGTTGACTTTGAAGATAGCAGTTTAACGCTCCTTGCATAACAGCCTAGAATATCAAGCCGATCCAGCCATACGAGGCATTCGGCCTGAAAAAGATCAGGGCATTAGGAAGAAGCGAGAACGGATTCATATACGCTGATTTAGCAGCATGGTTTTCGGTAATTTAAACTTGTAAAAAACCATCTTTCAGAGAAGAATATATGTTAATTCGGATAACTGTTTCGAAGTCATGAAATAACCCGGTTTTTGGATAAGGTAAGATGTCATCTCATAACGCCATTGTAAGAGCAAATGTATCTTTTCACATGCAAGGCCTGTTAATCATAAACATATTAATAGAGCGAATTTTTAGATAAATAAAGTTATCTCAAGGCAATCTTTTCAATCTAAGAGGGCAGTTCTCACACGAACATACCATGTTTGGTTAAATTACACGGAACAATTTCCTTACCTTAAATGATTAAAAGGTGTTCGCACTAAAATGGCCTCCAGCAGTGTTCTTGGTGCTTTCTCCTACGACTACAGATTATCGGATTGAGTCATGAGATGGTTGACTCTCTGAAGCTAATGCATATTGCATGTATTTTGGGGTGAAATTGTAAGAAAATGGACGTCTGCCCTTATTAAGCAGTGCAAAATCTTACACTCTTACACACGTGTTCGTTCGCCAGATGTACCGCGTGCTTTGTTCTGACTTCCTCAGTATCAGGGTCGTGTGCATATCTGACTCATGACATTGTTCACGGGGTTCATGATCAGAAAGAAAATATAAACACAAGAGATGCTTGAGTCTATATTTATGAACATAGCAACTGGTTTGTAGTCAGCAGCTGATAAGTTTAAGGTTATGTTAGTACATCCTGACCCCTTAAACATTTATGGCGGATATATTTTAGTTAGATGATGCCACTGAAATATTTTCTTCAAAACATTCAACTTCAACAACCTAGAATATAAATTAAAGTGAAATTTTTCTTTTGAAATACTGTATATTATCGTACATAGAAATATTGAAAGCTAAAAAAATTTAAGATGCATTAGATGTTTCGATCATATTACCTGGTTGCGTCCTTGGCAATGATAATGGCTCTCAACGATAGGGTTTCATAGATAACTTGATCAGCATTAGTCTCATTTTGTGTACGTTATAATGTGAAGCAAATTCTAATAAATCTAATGACGTGTGTAAAAATGTAAAACAATTCGCATTTGAAAATAACAGGGAATAAATATCTTAATCTTTTGAGGCAATAGGGTACTTTCTGTACTTGATTCCTTTCACCTTTTACTATCTTATTTGTATGCCAACTGTTTATTGACATTATGTTATTAACAAATAACTTCGTTGTTCTTTTGTATCATTGACTTTTTCAACAATGTGTGAAAACAATAGAAAATTTTTAAACACCATGAGTGGTTTGATTATAGATAGTTACAACTTTCTGTAGTGGAATAATTTTGTTAAACTATTATAGAGCTCAACAAACTATGTTGGAAAATAACATTAAAAATATTAAACAACAATCACAAATTTATCAGTAGGACTTCTGTTACTAAGCTTACATTACTAGAACGGTTTAGGAAGGGGGAACTGCTGACAATTACAATTATCCGCGCGATACAATGATAGTGTATACAGTAACAAAACTAAGACCTAACATTACAAGAAATTCATTAGATATGGTATCTTACATTTATGATTTAGAGAAAATACATTTAAAACAGTTTTGTGTGAAGTTATTTCAGTTGGGTAACCATGTCATTCGGTAATAATCACCAGGAAGATGATATACAAGGATAATGTTCAGGAGGAAACACACTAACAACACGTTCAAACTAAACTAAATAAAACCTTTCCATTTTTATAATTCAATTAGGTTACAGCTCAGGGTCTTCTTACATTTTTTTAACAATTCCTTTCAGTAAATGTTCCTGCCAAGTGAAAGGAGTCTGTAACTAGTTCCGCACATTTTAATGTTAAGACGATTAGCACAGTAGGACACAAACTTGTTGAAAGCCTTAATTATTACAAAGTGGCTTGTGCTACGGGATACGAGTCGACTCCCTCTTGCTTCTTACACATCACGTATGGCGACTCTCTACTATTTAACACGCAGCGCACCAAATTTTATTTTGATGTAAAATATCTTGCTGACAGTGCCTTTGGGCAGATACTTCCCTACTGATCTCCATTAGATAGCTTGTCCGTGATTTTCAATGTATCCCAATGTTGTTTTTTACGTGAAATTCATCAATCATTTTTGGTTTTGTCATTTTATGCTTCAACGTTATGCCCTTTTCAATACTTCACGATAAAATCTCTCCATCCATATTTGCCTCCAACGACTGACGAAGTTTCTCTTGAAAAGATTTGAAAGTCGCAAGCCGAATTGTTAGTAAGATTTTAGAATACTGTTTCCAATCAGACCAGCAAAATATGAAAACCAATTGAATATAATTTGATTAACAATAAACAATGAGTTTAAGTTTACCATTTAGGCTAACACAAATACAATTACAATGTCAAATTAGTTACAATAAATATAACTGAATATATTCACAAATGGTTAGCACAGCAGTTGTTTAAGATGAGCTTTGATAGTAGTAGCTAGATGAACCGGCTTGACGATAGTGGAGAGAAAAAAGGCTCAGCAGAATGATCACAAAGTCAATAGCATGTACCAAGTAATTAGTATTAGTAAGAGTTCGTTTATCAAGATTGTTATGATTGCTAAAACACAATGTTTTTACACATTTTACTCAGAGCATCCAAGTTTTATCAAAGTTTTCAAGGCATTCAAGGAATTCACCGAATCCTCCAGAAAATAGATTAGTTAGTTAGGGTTTGGCCCATTAAAAACCCACAATGTAAAGCTATTTATAGCTTTTAAACACTATAATTCTCTTAACAGGCTTGAAAAGATGTAATCAACGCCGTTCTCATAATATCAGTGTAACATTACTTGCATATGTAGGAGACATCATCAAACATGTGATACAATAATGTAATAAATCATAAATATTGTAACACTTTGTAATTTAGCGAAAAATGTTCTCATATGTTGACGTTTTCAGTTTAAATAAATGAAAAACAAAGATGATGTGTAATAAGATACACATTACAAGAGCAACTTAGTCACAACGGCAGTTAATGCGTTAATATGTCTTATAGTAATGAGGGCGACGTGGTCAGCCAGGGCTTATGCCAACCTGAATGTTCAGCAAATCACACCAATGCCAAGCCTTCTGGCCTTTGCATGAAATCATCTTGGTCATATGTTTGCTCACTGCTGATCCATCATCACTATGATATCACTCTCTAATCAGGTTGTTCAAAACTGTTAATGATAAAATAATTTTATGCATTTAAGTTGGTTTATAGATTGCCTTTTGAAAATCCATTTTGCAAGCAATTGGCAATTATGAAGTGATAATAGACTTTGGTTAGCACCATCGCCATAATTCAGATAACCAATAACTGGACCATTCAAGTGCATATTATCATAATAATCAAAACCCCAAATTCATGAAACTGGTTTATCTACGGAGCTTTCACAAGTGCACCTGACTATATCAAAGACGAATGTCTATTGATAAATATGATTGTGAATCAAACTGTATCATTTAAGGAGATATAAATCGATGCAATCTTACTTTTGAAAATATCTTTCTCTTAACAGTTTTATCGAATAACCTGTTTTCGACTTGATTTGGTAGCGCTTTCATTTCCGGACAATTTTGATAAACATTTATAAATCAAAATAATGTCCTGTCCTGATTTTGCCGGAAATTGGCATAATTTTCTATAAAGACGAAAATGTGAACAAGTAGATTAAACAATTATTGCTTATTTTCTGTGTGACGTCCAAAATGGAATATAACACGTTAAGTCACAGCCGTTCATTGATTGAACAATTGAAATATTATATCGTTTGATTTACCACCAGTTTTGTACATTAACTGTTTCATATTCTCTTGTTCAAATCAATATTTTAATGATTTGCCATAAAACCACTCCATAATGACAAGGTATATTGATATTTTCAAAAATTATGACCGTTTCAAACTTGTCGAATATTTTCAATCCTTTATTACGACATTCTGAATAGTTCCGAAGATAAATATTGGTAAGCCAAATGCATGTTGATATGATTATTGTATGTAAAGGCTAATGATTGAGTTCCCCGTTTCATCAACCTTAAAAAAGGTGGCACTTTAGAGATTGAAAGAGTTATCTTATTGATGAACTTGTAACTCTTAAACCTCTGAGGAAACATAACAAAATATACAACTCTCAAAAAACTATTTAATGGATGTCCATTATCTGAGAAGACCAAAATGGAAACGCTATACAGATGAAATAAAACTACTTTAAACTACATACTATGAAGAAAAGGGCTCAAATTATCTATGTTTTCCGAATGAAAGCGCCTATTAGATAAATAGATATTAAGTTAATAATGTAAGAGATATAAGTCAATATATTTACATGTGCCACGCTTTAGTTTTCATGACATGATTGTGCTAAATTTATAACTCGTTTATTATTCACAAATGATTTGCCCTCGTCGGTCGATGAGTAAAGCAATATTTGGCTGTAGAGTGTACCAAAACATAACTTCACCGTCAGATATAACAATAGAAAGTGGTTACAAACATTTTTATTGAATGAACTCGAACGAGCTCGAAAGATTTTTAAGAGTTGAGACTTTACTATTGAAAGGTTGACAAAATTCATACCTACTCGGTCAGGACAAATAATAATCTTGAAACAATGACGTAGGTCTGTAAAGTAGTGACATTTAGAAGTATAATTAATCTATTCTTCCATCAAATGTGAATCACATAAGTTACCAAATCCCTGTTCACTCGATATAGTTTTCATCTGCCAGTTTCTGTCTGTAGTTTGGTATTGTAAGAAATGATCTTCTAAAACATGATCAACGTTATTAGTGTGAATAAAAATGTGGATTTTCAAAAACATCTGGAAGACTGCAGTTACATGTACAATGAATGTGTTTGATAATCAGTTAGCGATTTGTTTTCATTATATTTATTAAAGGATAAACATTGCTATTTTGTTCTTTTGATGTGCATATAAACTCTTCAAAAAAAGAAATTTGACATTCATGCGAAATTGATTTTTTCGAAACGGGTCAATTTTTTTCATGATACATACCTGTAATTTAAAGAAAGGCTTGCCCAAAAGTGTAAAAGCACGTGCAGCATGGGATCATGAAGGTTTACATGCAGACACGTCTGCTTTAGGAGTATAAAAAGCCATATCAGCCGCTGTTCATTCAGACTACACAACATCGGTACAGCGACCTGAAGAATGCCAAGACTGAACAGAGCGCAACGCAACAACGCTATTGGCAGACTGCAAGCAGGGGCGACGCAGCGAGATGTTGCAACACACTTTGGCGTGTCCAGACAGACCATCTCTTCATTGTGGACCCATTTCAACACCCGAAACAGCGTTGATGATAGGCCAAGGTCAGGCAGACCAAGGGTGACTACTCGGGCCCAAGATCGGTACATCCGACTGCTCCACCTTCGGGAACACACGAGGACAGCAACGTCAACAACAACGCAGATACCAGGCCTGCGTCGAATTTCCGACCAAACGGTACGCAACAGGCTGAGAGAGGCTGGACTTTTTCCACGACGTCCGGTTCGACGTCCCGTTTTAACGCAACGTCATCTGGCGGAACGTCTCCACTGGTGTCAACAGAGGATGAGATGGGCACGTGCAAGGTGGAGAACCGTTCTCTTCACTGATGAGTCCCGTTTTCTGGGTAACCTCACATGAGTGCGGTATAGGGACTTGATCCTACAGCCTTACGTTATTCCTCACGTCAACGTCCATGGTGGTCTCTTTCAGCAGGACAATGCTCGACCACATGTTGCACGTGTTTGTCAAGACTTTTTACAGCGTAACAATGTCCAGACATTGCCATAGCCAGCCAGGTCACCAGATTGAGCATCTCTGGGACGAACTGGATCGAAGCGTGCGTAGTAGGAATCCACCACCCCAAACACTTCCAGGACTTCTTGCAGCACTTCAGCACGAATGGCAGAACATTCTGCAGGCTGTGATTGACAACTTGCATCCATGGGTCGTCGGTGCCAAGCAATAATCAATGCAAAATGGTGGCCATACCCGATACTGACATTTGTGCACCCCTGTGATGTTGAAACACTTGTGCACCTGTGCATTTCAAGATCATGCTTATTCTGAATAAAATTTACTGAACAGAGATCTTCAAACAGCGTTTTAGTTTTCATTTCAATGTTCAACTTGCATCTGTGGTCTTTATATTGAACTTTGAAAGTCAGTGTCAAGTTGGTTTTTTTAAGAGTTTATCATGGTGTTTGGTGTATTAAAAATCAAACTAGTTGTTTATGAGATTTGTGATGTAATCTCTCAATATGTTTCATTAACCAATTGCATGTAACATATTTTAGTTGAGTCATATTACGAGTGAAGCGCTTCCAATGTCAATTTGCTCGATCATTCGAACTAGCTGCCTTCAAATATGCGACAGGTAGTTTTTAGGGAAAACATTTATAAATTATTAATTGACTTTGCACATTCTCTCCCAACAGAGGGAAAAAATGTAATCAGAAGATAACAGAGGAAACTACAAATGCATTATCAGTATATAAGCAACTAAATCATCCGTAAATAACAGCATGTAATGTATTTAAAAAGCCGTATTCTCACGAATCAGGCATGTCTTATTTTCTGGCAGAAATTCAATTGAAAAGAAGTGGGTGACCTTTTTCCTCTCAAATGAGAATAAAGTTAATTTATGTTATACTGATAATGATATAAGCATCTGAGTCATCGAAAATCAATATCCATTTTGATCATTTCCATCTAAAGAAATAAATTCGAATAACGTGATCGCAAATAACAGAATATATTGAATATACATGAAAGCAATGTTAGCATCCCTGATGTGAATCCTTGAATTATCGCCTGATTATGTAGTCGACTACAAACCCTTAGTGTGGATCCTCTGCTAAGGATAGCAGGGATAAGGATAGGATAGTTTGTTTTCCACAATCACTTCGACAGTTGATATCCTTTGTGCGCAGTAATGTTTCCCTTTTGAATAAACCTTCTTTCACATGATCAATTATAGATTATAAACTCATTATCTTAAACGAGTACAAATTTAATTCAGAGGATATATGGTTACATGATTACTTCACGGAGGTTTTGTTATGCTGTTTGAGATCGTAGGTTAGATTTCACAGGAATAACAATTCCTTTAATAAACAATGGTTTATTCCAATTGAAATCACCAACAAATAAATTGAAAAAGAGTAGGTATACAATTAATTATTTCATATAACTTTACAATAGCTTCACAGCTTCTAACACAATTAATAGACAAGAACATATGTTCATTTGAGATCTTCGTTTTCGAACCCAGAAGTGAGGCTATAGATTGTCAGAGAAACCAAATATTGAGTAACACAACTGAAAACAAATATATACACATATAAATTGTGTAAGAATACCGGGCGATATTCCACTACATCCAGGCGTATTGTCAACGAATTGGGGCAAATTGTACGTACTGGTAAGGTTGATTCAATGTACCGTATTATTTAGAATAAATATAAGATATTTTAATTAAACATGTGACATTACGTACCGTAAAATAAAAATGTAAGAACCTTGGTATCTTTTCTTCTTACAATGCCAATCAAGGCATAGTGTGTCAACCAAATTTTAAATATTAAACAAAAGAATAAACAAACTGAAGAATACAAGGACTACAGAGAAGAAATTAAACCTGTTTCATGATATAAATATAGCATTCCCGCTAATGGAAACATACAATGTTTAACGAACAACTGATTTACTGTATAAGCGCTGGTTAAGATGAAAGTAAATTGTTTCTGTATAAGATTCCATTTATGTACATGTTACAACAATGACATCCTACGTTATGTATTTTGATTTTCCTGGACACTTTCTTTGATGTATCTCATAGAATCTTATCAAAGACAATTGTTAGATTATTATGCTGAATCAATACCTTCCTGCTAATGACTGCTTTCCTTAAGGTTTTAAGGTTAAGTTATTGGTATCATCAATCAAACTTCTTTGTGATCACATCTTGCACTTACAATTTGCTTTCTATTCTTGGCAGGATTTGCATTCCGAGTATTTGAATTAACAAACCATTAAAATTTATGTGCGAGGGTAATAATTAGCTGAGGAGACAATGAGAAATTAACTCAATCAGAGGACATGATTATCTGATTGATGAATGAGAAAGAGTCACGAAGGTGGTATCCAGGTTGATGAGATGTATATAGAAGTGGAGAACAGCTGCCATTTCTCAGGGTTTCAGTTTAATGGAAGAATATTACGTAGTTTAATATTGGCTCGCAAAAACTAAACATCATTTGCCAATATTGGTTTAGGAATTGTGATACTTTGAGAAAATATGAGGGTGAATAAACAAGTTTATAGAACAAGTATGATGTAACAATCCACTACTTTCAAATCATCTATAAACCTGGAAAGCAATTTTTCCTGAGCTAGTGACAAGATATTGCAACCATCCGTAGTGTAGTTTTCGAGATGTCATATCCCAAAGTGCATAGGGGTGAGGAAATTGGGGAAATGGATGCTGTTAAAAAGTGTATAGATATCAAGAAGGCCAATTTGTTCAGGAAAGGAATGTCTGCACATTAAATCCATGAGGACATGGTCGATACATTGGTTGATGACTACCAGCATTCACCAAAGTTGCTAAGTGGGTTGCTGAATTTAAACGTTCCTGGCAGAGTGTTGAAGATGTGGCCAGGTCTGATCGACCAAGAAGCTCCACCATGGATGTTCAAGTTGAATCTGTTCACGACATGATGCTAGCAGACAGACGTGTGACTGTTAAGAACAATCTGGGGTATATCACAATCTGCAGATTGTTCGAACAATCTGCAGATTGTTTGCTCACAATCTAGGAATTCCTAGATTGTTTAAACAATCTGCAGATTGTGCGACCTGAACAATCTGGGAATGATAACAATCTAGGAATTTGTGTTATAGTAGTATTTTCATCATTATAAAATGGTAGTTATCTAGCTTATTAAGGTTTCTCTATTTAGCAAGTATAAGAATCGATTCCTAGATTGTGATGAGCAATCAGCTTGTCTCTTTCTCAAAATGAGGGGGTATGGGGGCCGATTCCCAATTTGTGAAGGACTCTCAACTCGTCTTTATGTCAAACATAGGGGATGTAAGGGTTGATTCCTAGACTGTGAAGGGCTCATAGCTCACCTTTATTTAAACTGAAAGGTTATAGCAGTCGATTTTTAGATTGTGAAGGGCTCACAGCTCGCCTATAAATCAAACTGACGCAGTATAGGGGGCGATTCCTAGATTGTGAAGGGCTCATAGCTCACCTTTATTTAAATTGACAGAATATAGGGGTCAATTCTCAGATTGGGAATGGCTCACATCTCGCCTATATGTCAAACTGAGGGAGTATAGTGATCGATTCCTAGATTGTGAAGGGCTCATAGCTCGCCTATAAATCAAACTGACGGAGTATATCGGTCGATTCTCAGATTGTGAAGAGCTCTCAACTCGCCGATAAGTCAAACTGAGGGAGTATAGGGGCCGATTCCTAGATTGTGAAGGGCACACCGCTCGCCTATAAATCAAACTGAGGGGGTATAGGGGGTCGATTCCTAGATTGTGAAGGTCTAATAGCTCAACTTTATTTAAACTGAGAGTGTATAGGGATCGTTTCCTAGATTGTGAAGGGCTCACAATTCGCCTGTATATCACACTGAGGGGGTATAGGGATCGATTTCTAGATTGTGAAGGGCTCATAGCTCGCCTATATATTAAACTGACGGAGTATAGAGGTCCATTCTCAGATTGTGAAGAGCTCACAACTCGCCTATATATATCAAACTAAGGGTGTATAGGGATCGATTCCTAGATTTTGAAGGGCACACCGCTCGCCTATAAATCAAACTGAGGGGGTATAGGGGGTCGATTCCTAGATTGTGAAGTTCTAATAGCTCAACTTTATTTAAACTGAGGGAGTATAGGGGCCGATTCCTAGATTGTGAAGGGCTCACAGCGCGTCTATATGTCAAACTGAGAGAGTATATGGATTAATTCTCAGATTGTGAAGGGTTCATAGCTCGTTTTTATGTAACACTGAGGGAGTAAAGGGGCCGATTCCTAGATTGTGAAGGGCTCACAATTTGCCTATATATCACACTGAGGGGGTATAGGAATCGATTCCTAGATGGTGAAGGGCTCATAGCTCGCCTATATAAGAAACTGACGGAGTATAGAGGTCCATTCCTAGATTGTGAGGGCTCACAGATCGGCTATATGTCAAACTGACGTAGTATAGAGGTCAATTCTAAGATTGTGAAGGGCTTACAGCTCACCTTTATATGAAACTGAGAGGGTATATATTAGTCGATTCTCAGATTGTGAGTGGCTCACATCTCGTCTATATGTCAAACTGAGGGAGTATAGGGATCGATTCTCAGATTTTGAAGGGCTCATGGCTGGTCTTTATGTCAAACTGAGGGAATATATGGGCCGGACGATTCCTAGATTGTGAAGGGCTCAAAACTCGCCTATATATGTCAAACTGAGGGTGTATAGGGATCGATTCCTAGATTGTGAATGGCTCACAGCCCGCCTATAAATCAAACTGACGGAGTAGAGAGGTCGATTCTCAGATTGTGAAGAGCTCACAACTCGCCTATATGTCAAACTGAGGGAGTATAGGAGCCGATTCCTAGACTTTGAAGGGCTCACCGCTCGCCTTTATTTAAACTGAGTGCGTATAGTAGTCGATTCTCAGATTGTGAAGGGCTCACAGTTCATCTTTATTTAAACTGAGAGTGTATAGGAGTCAATTCTGAGATTGTGAAGGGTTCATAGCTCGCCTATATATCTAACTGAGAGGGTATAGGAGTCGATTTTCAGATTGTGAAGTTGTCACAGCTCACATTTCTTTAAACTGAGAGGGTATAGCAGTCGATTCTCAGATTGTGAAGGGCTCACATCTCGCCTATATGTCAAACTGAGGGAATATAGGGGTCTTTTCCCAGATTGTGAAGGGCTCACAGTTCATCTTCATTTATATTGAGAGGGTATGGGAGTCAATTCGAGGGCGAGGAAGTTCATGTGATTGTACGCGAATTTACGCGCAAGTCTGAGTAGAGACGTGACACAGTGACACGTTGCTTTGATAAGCAGACCCAGCTAGACATCTGGTCTAATTATTCACGACAACACAAAATGCTAATTGTTCGAGTATTATAATTTTTTATAAATTCATATATTTAAAAACTGTTCATATACAAACTCAAAAGATTAAGTAACTTTCCGATTTATGCATCGTTAGTATAAAAACTTTCAATGTCACGGTCCAGGAAAATGAGGGGAAAAGGTAACACTTATCAAGTTTCCATAATGAACAATAATTATAAGGATCAGAGTTTGTTGTCTTTGATTTTTGAAACTTTCTTTTAGCATCACGAGACTATTTCCTTCATTGTACCTTGTAAGTTTAAGTGTCTATGCAAGTAATTCATACCAAAGGAGATTATTGTTTTGTGTTGATACAGATAGTAATTATGCTCAATTAACCTAACGTAAGTCAAATAAGCGAGAATGAAGAATCAAATTTCAGTGTATACTTAACTTTTCAGATATTAAGTTTACTTTTCATAGTGAATCGTTATTTATTGATTTCCATGTACAAACCTTTTATACAAACAAGAAATAATTTTTACTTCTACATGAATAGTAACACCCTCAAAACAGTGTTAGACGGGTTACCGCAAATTATGATTAATTAAAATCTAAAATCGCAGAATCGATATACATAGTTTTCTACCTCCAAATTTTCACAATTGGAAATTCAACACTCTACTAGCTAAATGAAACACAAAGACAAGCGCAATGCCCTTTACAATCTGGGAATCGATCCCTATACTCTGTCAGTGTGATTTATAGGCAAGTTCTGAGCCCTTCACAATCTGAGAATAGATCCCTATACTCCCTCAGTTTGAAATATAGGCGCGCTGTGAGCCCTTCTCAATCTAGGAATCGGCCCCTATACTCCCTCAGTTTCACATAATGACGATATCTGAGCCCTTAACAATCTGGGAATCGACTTCTATTTCCTCTCAGTTTAAATAAAGGTGAGCTATGAGCCTTCACAATCTGAGAATAGATCCCTGTACTCTGACAGTTTGACATTAACGCGAGCTATGAATCCTTCACAATCTGAGAATCGGCCCCCATACACCCTCTGTTTGACATAAAAGCGAGCTTTGAGCCCTTCACAATCTGAGAATAAATCCATATACTCTCTCAGTTTGATATATAGACGCGCTGTGAGCCCTTCACAATCTATGAATCGGCCCCCATACACCCTCAGTTTGACATAAAAGCGAGCTGTGAGCCCTCACAATCTGAGAATAGATCCCATTACTCCCTCAGTTTGACATATAAGCACGCTGTGAGCCCTTCACAATCTAGGAATCGGCCCCTATACTCCCTCAGTTTGGCATATAGGCGCGCTGTGAGCCCTTCACAATCTAGGAATCGTCCCCTATAGTCCCTCTGTTTGACATAAAAGCGAGCTGTGAGTTCTTCACAATCTGAGAATAGATCCCATTACTCCCTCAGTTTGACATATAAACGCGCTGTGAGCCCTTCACAATCTAGGAATCGGCCCCTATACTCCCTCAGTTTGGCATATAGGCGCGCTGTGAGCCCTTCACAATCTAGGAATCGCCCCCAATACACCCTCAGTTTGACAAAAAAACGAGCTGTGAGCCCTCACAATCTGAGAACAGATCCCATTACTCCCTCAGTTTGACATATAAACGCGCTGTGAGCCCTTCACAATCTAGGAATCGGCCCCTATACTCCCTCAGTTTGGCATATAGGCGCGCTGTGAGCCCTTCACAATCTGAGAATAGATCCCTATACTCCCGTCAGTTTCAAATAATGACGATATCTGAGCCCTTAACAATCTGAGAATCGACTTCTATTTCCTCTCATTTTAAATAAAGGTGAGCTGTAAGCCCTTTACAATCTGAGAATCGACCCTTATACTCCGTCAGTTTGAGTTAAAGGCATGCGGTAAGCCCTTCACAATCTAGGAATCGACCCATATACTTCCTGCTAATCGACTGCTAATCGACTGCTATTCCCTTTCAGTTTGACATATAGGCGAACTGTGAGCCCTTTGAAATCTAGAAATCGATCCCTATCCCCTCAGTTTGACATATAGGTGAGATATGAGCCCTTCACAATCTGTGAATTGACCCCTAATCCCTCTCAGTTTGACATAATGTCGATCTGCAAGCCCTTCACAATCTAGGAATCGATCCCTACACTCCGTTAGTTTGATATATAGGCGAGCTATGACCTGTCACAATCTATGAATTGACAATTCTCATGTGATAATGCAAGATATACTACAAACAAGCATATTCCCAGATTGTGATCATTCCCAGATTGTTCAGGTCTCACAATCTGCAGATTGTTTAAACAATCTAGGAATGAAAAAAATTCCTAGATTGTTCGAACAATCTGCAGATTGTGAGCGAACAATCTGCAGATTGTGATCATTCCCAGATTGCATGGAACATGACCACTCAACACATAGCTGAGACACTGGGCATTAGTTTCGGGTTGGTATACGCAATAATGCAGACGTTCGTCTCATGAGCAAGCTTTGTGCAAGATGGGTGCTGAGAATGTTAACTGGTGATCAGACGCAAAAAACGCCTAGACATGAAATTCACACAATTGAAATTTTAGCTCGATTCAGGGGAGACAGAGATAATTTCTTGAATCAATAAGTGACCTTAGGTGGGACCTAGGTACATCATGTTGTCCTTGATATCAAAAACAAAAGCAAGCAGTGGGATAGCCAGGGTATCATGATAGATTACTTAGAGAAGGGCCAAACTGTCAACATTACTTAGAGAAGGGCCACATTATGAACGGGGCATAATATGTTATTGAAACGAGGCACTTAAGTGCAGCTATCAAGGCCAAGCGGCGAGGGGAGCTCAGTGGATAATCTAAGAGAGCTGCTCTTAAGGACAATGCTACCGTCCACACAGTTCATGTTGCTGTCACTGCCGCGACCAAATGTGGCTTTGAAAGTCATCTACATCTACCCTACTCCCAGATTTGGTACCACCAGACCTTCAGACCAATCTGAAGAACCATTTACGTGGGCGTGTTCATGTTGATAACAACAGCCTGATTGCTTCCGTGGAGGGATTTCTTGAGACCTAGGATGCGGAGTTCTACAAGAATGGCATGATGAAGTTTGGGCCACTGCTCCAAATATATTGAAATCAGTGGAGACAATGTTGAAAAATTAAGTACAAAAAGGGATACTTTGATTTTGTTTTCCATGTCATTCTACGAACGTTTTTAGACTTCCTCGTTTGAACATGTACTCAAAACTGTATTTACAGACAATCGGATTAACTCTTTTCTTTTAACACATTTCTTTCAAGTACTGGTGTTGACTAGTATATGTATAATACTGAGCTTAAAATGAAACAAAAGAAACTGACGACGTATTGTAAATTTGCATATTATATCTAATGATGTACTTTGAGAAATGGAACAATCCTCTTTACCTGAAATAGAAAGTAAGCTCAGGTTTAGCTTCGTTTGTTTCTGTCAGTTTCACTTACCTGATCACTTTGATTTAAAAGTACTTCATTCATGATAAAACGGATTCGGAACAAATTAACACCTTGATACTTACACAATTCATATAACTGCAAAGAGTTGATAACATATTATGAAATGAGTGTTAGTTTCATAGGAATTGAAGAATTTATTTTAAAATTGACTGATCAATAATCTGTTTACAATCTTTTCTACTTTATCCATCGAATGTACCTTTTATCCGGACTCCATTTTAGACATAAGTTGTGTAGACCTTAATTATGATAGTTGTTATTGATAATTGACTACCGTGCCGACTTTTTTTATTCAGTTTTACCGGTCAAATACCTATATTTATCATATATATGTAATTAAGAACAAGTCTATCATAAACATTATTTCACTTACTAATCGATATATTAACACTATTTCACGCAAGCATTTGGCGCAATAAAATTAACCCTTACCTGCCAAAAATCGCTACCCAAGTAAAAACCTTTTTTAAGTTGGTAAAGGAACGACATATATGACACATGCAAAACATTTCAAGGATGAAGTCCATATACCAGAAAAATGTGAGAATAATTTATAAAAAAACCTTACATGATTAAACTAGATTACCTCTCATGATCCTTTAGTTCCTTATAACCAATCTTTATCTGTATCTGCCAAGTGAAGAAAGTCGCTAATTTCGCAAATTCATGTGTGAGAATGATTTGCACAGCAGGGCACAAAATTGTTAAAGGCCTTAATTATAAGAAGGTAGCTAGTGCTGGGTACTATCAGTCGACTCCCTATTGCTTCTTACACATCGAGTAATGTGATGACGGCTCTCGAGCATTTAACACGCACCAACCCATTTGTCATTTAATACGTGACCTTTAGCTTACACTGATTCTGTGCAGGTGATTTCTAACTCATTTCCATTAGTAGAAGCTAATTTTCTTGCTCGTTTTATAATTTTCACACGTTGACCTAATCATCACCATCAAACAATATCTGTAAGTAACAAGTTGAGTAAAAAAAGACATAAACCACACCAATCTGAACTCAACGACCCTAGATGCATAATTAAGAAGAAATAATCAAAATAATGACATCATTGATAAAAGATAAAGCATATTGTTACACTGATGAGAAGTAAACATTAAAGTGTCACATAGCTCTGATGTATGGTTTTGTCAGTGAAAACCAATGTACATGAAAAATAACATACAAAACATTGACTACATTATAACTTTGACAATGGTCAGTCAAACTGTCTTACAATTCCGATGTAGAGTCAGGTTCAATCAGAACACCCGCTTAGCTGTACATTCAGCAAAACACTTCAACACAAACACCGTAACTGCTGACTTATCTTCATAAAGATTCTCTAATACACATTTCACTTTCTTCTAAAAGTGTTCAAAACTGTTAATAAAGGAATATTCCATGCATTTAAGTTTGCAATTATATAGCCTTTTGAAAATGCTATGTGCATGCGATTGACGTTTATCATTCCTATAATTGCAGAATGAGCATAGATTTCTCGTTGGCAACCGCACCATAATCAAGATAATCAATAACTGGTCCATTTAAGTGCATATTATCATATTAATCAAAACCCCAATCCATCAAACTGCTGTGTATACAAAGGCAATCACGTGTGCACTTGAATATTACGAAGAATGAATGTCTATAAATAAATCTGATCGTAAAGCAATTGCAAATATTAATGCATGACTACTTTATCTCGACAAGATTTGAAATGACTTTTAACAGTATTTTCCATTAAACGTTTGTTTTAATCTTTGGTTCATAGTTGATAGCGTACAGTATGTCAATTCCATACTTGCATTTGACATCCTCCAAATACTTCTAATTAAAGATATATAATTATTCAAGAATAGGTTTTATTGCGCCAACGACAAAAGACAATAACAATAGTATGAGGAATTCAAGATCTTGCCTTACAATATGTTGACATTTTATTTCTTGTGCTGACATTGGGGGAGCAATTATGAGACACAATTGCTACACAAATGAAAACCATTCAATCTAACGATAGTCACTTTTGGGACCTTAAAATGTCGGTTTTCGCAAAACATGATAAGTCATGAATTTAACGATGATTCAACCTGTGATGTATCATATCGTTTAGCGTGCATTGTACATTTATTTCTTCATTTTTATGAAGATCAAATCAAAGGTTATATATTAGTAGTAGTATTAGTAGATAATAACATTTTGCTTAGCTACTTCCGATGTCATTCCCGTGCTTTTAACTGATTTGTCTTAAAACGAAAAGAATGTGTAGAATATTTGACCTGTTCCACCACTTAGAAATCTCACTAATTATGCAAATAGTGTCCAATTCTCATTCACACTAAGCCTGCAGCACATGCTTGTAATTACACGATGGGAGCCAACACGTTATCAGGGTTTCTATCATTTAAGTCTGATGATTGGAAGCTAAGCAGCTTTATTCGTGTGTAACGTATCGTAAATCATAGAATGAAGGGATAAATACCTGCTCTTAGTGCCAAGGCCTGGTCGACATTAATTGTAATTAGGATAATTACGTTAGTCACTTCAGAATGAGAAAGTATATACTAAACACATCATGTATCCAATACACCGAGGCATGATACACACGATGAACTGGCAGCAACCTGAGGTGCTGCAAAAATTATCTATTTTTGAATTGTGTACGAGATTCCTTGTACTATGAAGTTGATTACTGAAACATTAATACTATTTTGTACACAATGTTAAGCCAAACTAAAGGATTATCATCAGTTGAAAGATATGTGAATCATTATATGAATTGTGAAGTTGTGTTATTTCACAAATGTCTTAAAATATAGGGACATGCCGTAGTTTTGTAATGTTAAAGATATTGAAAGTTTCGAGTTTTAATTTCATCCATTGTCTATAAAAAACTTGAAATCGAAAGTCAAGATTTTAACAAAATGTTATGTTTTTTTATGTTGTGATTGTAATGATGTCTTTTATATACAAAATTCAACAATCGTTGTTTATAAAAAAAAATGTACGAAATGACAAAATACTTAAAATGTTATTTTGATAAAAGAGAACAGATATATCATCAATGAATAAATTTATGAGGAAGCCAGATGAAAAATGAGATTTAAATTATTCAGGTGAGCTTGAAAATATGTATCGCTGTTTTTGTCTGAGCCAGAATTGGAACGATTAATGAGTCTTTAAAAACCATAACCGAATTCATATTTAATCTTCTGATAAAGCTAAAATATGAATAATGCATTCTGACATTAACCAATGCCCTTAGAAAGAAAAGAAATATTCATTTTTCATTTTTTATCAAGCAGTCATCTTTCGACTCATAAATATCTTACGTTACTAAATTAAACCATCTTCTGTTAATCGTTTTCATCTATTGAAAATATGATTGGCAAGATTAATTCGGTGATGATTATTCTTCATTCATCAATTAAATTTTGAATATTGGAATACTGAATATTTATACTAAACATTTATAAAGCAATATCTTTTATCAATATCTTTAAGCAATATGTTTTGATTCAGTAATGAAGGTATAACTCGTTATTCTTTGTTTACAAAAGAACAAACCTAAGTTATACATTTCGACTACTTTTATAACGTCAAATATTTTCTGTAATAGATGACAAATGAGTCTTTATCAAATGAAAGAATAATTGAAGGTTCATCTGAAATATATGTACACGGTTTTTACAAACAATCACGATAATTAAGTACACCTCTGTCTATCTACAAATAATAATTCCTGCTTTCAATCTATATTTTAAACAACTCTAGAGCAGCCTGATAACTAATAAGGATAAACTAAACCATACGTAGGAAATATTATTTCACTAAATGTAAAGCAATTCAACGTGGTTCGGTGTTGCTTCATTTAAAGGCTTTCATATTTCAAAGTCTAAGACAGTTCACTTTGATTATCATAGGAAATTCACAATCGGAGGTTTCATGATAATTTAATAATTGTCTTAAATAAGGGCTATCTTCCTCATGGCAAGAAATTGGAATTTGCGTCAACAAAGTGCATAGTTAGAGTGTCTAAATAGAGATCTTGGAGAGGCCGTAGCACGTTCATAGAAAAAAAAGAGTTCTCGTGAAAACGAGACAATTGTTTTTTTAAAACTAAGGTGGAAGTTCTAAAACGAACGTAACATTCGTGAATCCATTTCCCTGACTCAAATCATTAAAAGATGTTCACACAAAAATTGCCACCAGTGGCGTTTTATTGATAATTTCTCATTTCCTCTACGAATACGGACAGTAACGAGATTGACCCTCTGAACGAGGACATTTAAAAAATAAATCTTTAAAAAAAACCAACCATTTAAGATTTAGGTACACGGCTGATTTTAATCATACTGTGTGAAAATAGTTTTAGCATTTGGCCTAATTTTGCACTTTCTATTATATTAGGATACTAAGTATATCATATTGTTCTATTGCGCCCGCAACAACACGAATACTTAACAAAGAGCTCTCCATACCTTATGTTAACTTAACCAATTGAGTTTGTAACGTTAAGATACATCTTGACATGATGTAATCTAAAATGGCATGTCTTGCGTTGCATACAATCGAAATTTGGAAAATAAACCAATTATTTCAATTTGACATTTTTGTACCATTTTTGCTTTCATGAGAATCAATTTTTGTAAGGAGGCGAGTCTCATATCTTTAATACCGGTTTATCAGCGGTATTTATTGATCTTACTGCGGAGGCTTTAAGTCTGTGCTGGATGGGACACATGTGAGATAGAAGCAGCCAAGTGCTTGCCTCCTGTCAGGCTTATCTCGGGATCGTCACTGTAATTGGATGGGCTGTCTCTTTATCAGCGTGTTCTTATCAAGGAATCGGTAAATACAAATATGTACGACTATTCCGGGACTCTGCGCTACGGAGTCTAATATAATAGTTGTACTAATACAATAGATGTATGCTTTTAGGACTGGAATAAATAGTCTGTATTTGCTAAATCTTCGTTATTACGGTTTGGATGGTTGTCAGTTGACTTCATGTAAGAGACATTATCCGGGATGGGCGTAATGATTTACCGATACATCGCGGATTCTTGGCATGCAGTAATGCAGTGATTATTCAGCAAGTAAATGAGAATGCCAAACATCTGCAGTGACTGTGGAAAATATTCATCGACTGTTAACGAAGTGGAGTATGGATGAGGACGATTAACCAGCCCATACACGACTGCATTGATTGATATGAACAATTATCGGAAAATGCAGTTCCAGTTGGTAACTATGTTATTAATGCTGGCCGATAAAATGGGCTCGAAAATTCAAATGAGGAAAATTAAAGCGATTCTGAACCTCTTGAAGCGATAAGCTCTTGAATCATGGACGCTTGTCGAGACGGCAAAATTATTCCTGTATTTATGCCGCTTTGAAAGGTATAACTTGTTCCTCAGAAAAATCGTCACCGTTTTTTTTTCCAATGTTGACAATGTGAATTATGACAGAAAGTTTCCAATCACAACTATTTCCAATCTAAATCAAAATTGCAATTCACCTGAAAATCGAAAAGCTCCTACGGAAAGAAAAGACGATATGTTCGATTCAATTGGCTGGTGCGCCAAATATTTACTCTTGGCGCCAGGGGCACTTTTATCATCACTCGCCGCGTCTACACAATCTTATCTAAAATAGAGCCTAAACTCAATAGAGGTCAGTCTATGGCTTGCCAATCTACGATGTTGATAGAGATACATGTATGAAAAGACCAGAGCAGGGGATGTGGTTGAAAACCGGATGAATGCACAGAAAGGAGGGGCCCATTTGAAAAAGGGAACCGAGCGGGACCCCTAACATGCTACGACTTCTATCGATGAGTTGTGAAGTGAAGCACACCCAGCGCAGTTCGTATCGATCGAGGGAGCAATCACTGGATTGTGGGAGTGGTTGCTCAATTACCATGGCTATCTGTTGAAGTGAGCTGACCAGTGTCCGACTCCGGCCAGTTACGTGATTAGAAGCGTCCGAGCTGGATGTTCCCAGATGCTCTTGTCAGAAGTGAAGAAAGATGAAACGACACTGACATTAATTCGCTTTGCTACGAGACATGATTCCTTGGAACAACGCTATAAAGTATAATTACATGCTGCAACGGGAATGACATTTGGCTTTTTATGGTTTCAGAAAAAAAAGTATTTTCGTCGAGCTTCCTGGTAACGAGGATATACAGCCCAGTCATTAAAGTTAATTCGCCCGTCTTCCAAAGGGTTTCCTTCAGACACGGCTTTTGTGGTTATCTTTATTCATACGAGCGTGGTTAAGAAAGAAGTCATTATCTAACGTGGAGCAACGTATGGATGATACCGAGTTACAAGAACAACATCAATATATATGGAGGAGGTCTCTTCATTGATCCAACGTATACATGTGCTTTACTTGTAAAGACTGCTGCTTTGAGTATCATTATTCACGTTAACGCGTTTGATGTGAATATATACACTGAGTGGGCTTGGGAACTACCCTTCAGTCTGAGGAGTGCTTAAATAATTCCCTTTAACTGAATGGATTTTATTTGGAAGTAGATATTCAGTATTGAAGTGTTTGACAACGGACTTGAAGTTAATTGTTCCAGATATTCTTGCCTGTTAGACATACTGCATACAGCATAGTCCCATTATCATAACAGCCAATATGTTTTCTTCATATGCGATGTACCAAGGGAAACAAATATCGAAGTGTGGTGAATTCCTCTGATCGTGTTTGTTTTGGTAAAGACTCAAGCAAATACGTTTTTATTTGGTTACGGACTTCATTGGATTTACGAATATCTCACAGAGAATATGTTTCTCCAAACGTCTTCACCATCCCGGGACATTCATCAGCAGCCGATAAAGATTACAGTTGCTGTACATATATCTGTTCGGGGCAAATAAACGATTTTGGAATAAAGGCGAAGCAACGGTTTATATTTGAGATCGATCATAGAAATGATTTACCACGCTAATTCAATTATTGGAGGATACGGCTCCCAGTTATTCATCGATATGAGGAAGAAATGCAACTTCAGCTATGTTCTTTTCATTAGGACGTGTATCGATATTTAGAAAATTGCCCATGGCTTGTTTATTTTCTGCACGGACCATGGTGTATGGTGTTTGTAAGACTGGAATCTGGATTCAATAAGTGTTTAGGAACAAACACGATCAGAGGCTCCTGGCCCTGTAGCTCCTTGTGCAACGCTGGGACATACCGCCGCCAGGTCATACATTCATACAATTCCGTGATAAGATATTGGGTAATGATTGATGACGGACTTGGAAATCTTTTCATCTTTCGATAGGATTTACGCTCAGGTTGCAGAGGAGTCCAGGATCCTTAAGTAAATTTGAACACTGTCTCTCCTCTATGTGTGTGCTGGGATATCTACGTGTTTGAGTTGGGACCCGAGTATCGAGTTAGATCACTGAATGCCCTTATGAAGATTAAGAGTTATTCATAGTAGGATGTGCAATGAATAAACCTGTTATAACCACGGGCCCCAGCGGACAGATCACTTCATGGTAAATTAAGTGGGATAATTCAAGGACTATCCAGCACGTTAGCGTGGGGCGTGAATGATGAAAGTAGGACAGAAGGTTAGATCATCCAACTGGGTGGTGCTGCCCCGACTCTGGAGATTCACTGTCATCACGCTATCAATGGCCTTGTTTCTTTTCCTCGTGTCAGTGTATCAGACAGATTGTCTCAGTCGGACAGATAGGCAACACCCAATCATTATAACATCTGTCACCCCTAGGGATAACCCCAGTTCTCTCAGTCTGTCAGAGCGAGTCATAGCCGTCCTTTCACCTGTTTTTCCGTCCCTAAATTCTGATCGGATTTCTAAAGTGAATCTGTCAACTATTGGCCGGATTAATACATTTTACGATCTTGAGAGTGCATCAAAAATACGTCATAGTCAACCGACAACCATGCGCGAGTTGTTCATGTTTTATCAACCAATCATAACACAAAATGAAAAGGATATTATGCTTGCTACATTCCAAACATTCATACGAGCGTGTGAACTAGCCAATCTATCATACTTCCTATATGGTGGAACACTTCTAGGGGCATATCGACACCATGGCGTCATACCCTGGGATGATGATATTGACGTCATGATGAATTCTTCTGACAAAGGCAAGCTTCAGCATGTATTATCACAGTTTCCAAGCTATGGAATACATTCTCCTGCACATCGCCAATGGAAGTTCTTTCGAAAAGACCTTAACACGTTGATGCATAAACCGTATCGCTGGCCCTATATAGATATATTTTTCTTTAGAGAGAATAGTAAGTACATATGGGACGAAAGTCCGAACTACAGACAGGACTTCAATTATTCCAAAGCGGAAGTGTTCCCTTTGCAGTATCGTCCATTTGAGCGGGCAATATTGCCCGTGCCATGCAACATGGAGACAGTGCTCTCGACCAATTATCTCATAAATGTGTGTACAACATCTAATTATATACACAAACTGGAATCAGATAAACCAAACAACCTTAGAAAACGAGTTCACTGTCGTCACCTTTACAGCCTTTACCCGTTTGTGTTTAGGACAGCAGATGATTACGGCAACTTTCTGGAAGAACAAAAACACGGGCACACAGTGCTAAGTACGGTTACTCTGCCTCCTTTCTGTAAGCGGAGTTAGCAGTCACATGCTGTCCATGAAAGCTGAAATGTGATAATAATTCATACTGTCCAAATGGCCGGGCCTGGTCCCAAATGGAGGCAGCTTGTTAATATTGGTTTCCCTGGAGATACACTAAAAAGCTTTCATGCAATTTCTATTGCTTCACTGGACTAACGGATTTTCACTTGATCAACCTCGTGATAAGGTGAGAGGTTGTACAGAATCAGAGGTACAAAACAAACGTGCCAATTGAACTCGCCTCGAAAACGCCTGCTCGCTGAAGCCCATGATTAACCACGCTATGGCTGGGTAGTAAAATGATAATATAGTTTTAGTCGATAACCTGTTAGCGTTTTCTCTGGATTTATGCCCTTGGCAATCGACAGTTTATGAGTAGGGGTTTGCACGCGTGCGACATTTTTAGGAGATTGCTAAGTGACCTGATATACGAGAGCACGATATGTATACACGTCCCAAGCTGCTCCTTGCTACAGAGGTCTATCTAACTTCCTACAGTGGATGCTTGCAAGCTTAAGCTGTGCAACAAGTTGAGAGGGACGCTACCCTCTGTATCGATCTCGTTATTGAGTGTCATTCGATCTCCTAGCTGATTTATATGCTTTTGATAAATAATCACGTTGTGCTTTGCAATGGAGAAGGGCATCGATTTCATTACAGGAGCTTTATTGACTTCCGAGTAAAATGCTTTCCATAGCAACAGAAACAAGCTCCTGACATTATCTTGGCTACCTAACTAGTAAATAGGAGTAAATAGAGGTTTTATAACGTCTTCATGTCATATATTTTCTCATAGGCGCATAGAAAAATAAATATCTACAGAATAGGAGATTCGTGTTTTGAGAATGTAAGCTTTGGATTTTGTTAAGTATGAAGATATATAGAGGGTTAGATAGAAATCAAATTTTGATTTTGTAAACTGTCGTTGTGTTTATGTAAATTTTCTCTGAATATTGATATGACCTCCAAATTTTATAATTGAGAAAAACATATTCTGTTTGTTTTTAAATATTCGGACATGATTCACTTCTGACACTGAGACTGTGAATATAAATCAACGGAACTTGAACACAAGGAAACCAATATTGCTCTAAGATTCCCCTAAGTATTTTATAGCAATGTACATGTACATGTTGGACTATGTTATCGTTGTAGAATTACAATGTTGATACTTGACAAATAAAAGTATGCATTGATGCCGGATTCCTTTTTAGGTGTAAACTGAAAAGTATCATGAACTATCAAATAGCAGGTGCAGACATCATTGACTAAATAACGAAGCGATTTATTTCATGGTCCATTCCGAGACGCTAATCTTGAATATGTTTGTTGTCAACTTTTGCATTGAAACCTAGCTTGAGTCAGAATATGAATCTGAATACCGTGAAGTATATGTATGTGAAGTATATGTATGTGAAGTATATGTATGTGAAGTATATGTATGTGAAGTATATGTGGGGACCCGGTATTGATTACACAAGTGCACCAGAAAATGAAAATGATTTATTGAGTAATGAGTAATGTATACCCTTAGTTCAAAAATAATATAAATAGAGTTATGTGTAAATCCCTTCCTGCTATGATAGTACACCTGTTGATTATGCCATCTGCTCTATTCATTTTACACCTCGTTTTGAAGTCACTGATGTGCAAAAATACCTTACGACCATGATACATTAATGTAGTTGGTTAATCCACAAGGCGCACCATGACCAAAAGTAAACCTGCCTGCTTTTAAATAAAGAACAGAAAAATCAAGGGTTATCGGGTTACTTTTTATCTTTTATTCGTAGCGACGCAATTCTATATTAAAAATAATTGTATACATTTGGAATCATTGTTATCGGAGCGAGACATCATCAGGGAACTCCACTATCCATTAGCTATTCTGTGGACTGATTTCACTAAGTATGCACGATACTTATCGTCTTTCATCTTTGCATCAAGGCTCTTAGAGACACTGAGGTCCAATCCGATAAGCAAGCTAGGAGAGTAGCGTAAAATGCTATATGTTTGATAAACTTAATATCTTCTTTGGAGGGAATTAAATGGTTGTTTGCGTGCTTGTCAGATTAAAGGAAAGCTATTTACATAAATAAGTCGTGCCTGCTTTGCAATTAAATGGTAAATACCCTTTCTATTTCTTGTGAATTATTACATTATGTATTGTTATGTATGAAATATATATATCCCTATTCTGATACCCCAATTGCCTAAGGCCTAATGTTAGTTATAACAATTTGCTTATAAAAGAAATAGCTGCGTTTGTATAATTTTAAGGATTAATTTAGTAACGAATTTTTTGGATTTATGTTTACATATCCGTATAAAAATATACGCCGACAGGTTTCTAGTATCTTTGGCATTTGAACTGGGGAAACAAGTGAAGAAAATTTACCATGTAATATGGTCACAATGTCATATAAATTGCTACAAAATGGCGTGTAACACACTTTGATACCATGCAAAACAAAACATGTGAGGTTGGATAATTCAATGTAAAAGCTATAAATTATGTACAGGATATGTGAAATTTACATTTGACTTTCTCAAAATGACAAATTAAAAGGAATATAAATTTATGTTATTAGCGCTGTGAAGTTGAAATTAGACTTGTAATCAAAGGCGAGTATCACTTAAACCCAAGGATTTAAGATAAGTGATTTATTAGCTTTGCTGGAGATTTATCGAAGTTGCCCGCGTATTTCAAAATAGAATAATGCCTTGAATATTAGATCATCTTCGCGTTCCAATCATATTTGAAATACTTGCCATTTAGATAGTTACCATTGTTATATTTGGGATCATGCTATCTGAAACAATGCAAATTCTTGTCCTTTTCATGGTCGTCTCCATTGTGGGATTCGAACACAAACCCTCGGAGGCAGGAAACACCGCCAGCACTGAGCGTACAATCAGCTACAAAACCCGTCAGCCAGGCCTCGATACCAACTAGCTGACTAGATTCGAAGAACAACAGCTTGTACTGTTGAAGATAGCGTGATCCAAAATAAACACATTCACATTATAGCTTAATGTCTCTCTTTAGTAAACAGGATTATGTGAGTTATAATATAAAACGTCCGAAATACGAAAATCGTTGTTTTTGAGTGCAACATTGTATGGACTTATTTAACATGTACAACATAGAATCAATTATTATTCTATGAGTTACACAAAGTCACTCTGTTCATTCTAAAGCATAGCACCAATACAATAACGACAATGTAACAAAATAAGCGGATTATCTAAAACGAAAAGGTCCTTTGAAATGTACTAAATATCAGTAAAACATATTATTGCTCCCCAGGTCCTTTTTGTGTTGATTGGTTGAGCCCAGAGGTTATAAAACATACAGAAAACCAGAGCCTGAGATGTCGTGGTGAAATTGATCCAATTGACTTTTAAATCAAATCACAAGAGAAACATTTGTCAGCTTGGCGCATCTGTTATCACATTATCTCTCTGTGAAAAATATCCTTTCAACCCAAATTATTCATACCACTCGCAACCCAATCCGCTACAGTGTAGTTCTAAATGCCGGTCTCATATCTGTACTTAGCTCCCTGACGCTGTTGCACCAATGAAAGAAAGTTTCCTCTTTGAATTGCCACACTTTCATCCTGGTCTTTTCAGAATTGGTTTCGTAAGGCATGTGTGCTGATTCATTGCTTTCCTCTAATGCATGTATAAAATCGGCGATAGAATATGGATAGTGACGCCGTATTATTGAGTCAGTTTTCAGAATTGCAAATGAATAATTGCCTCGTTCGAAGTATAAACGTGGAGAGAAAATGAATCATTCCATATTTGAAGTTTTTGATATTTTGTTAGGTTTTATTAAATGGATTTAGATGTTCTATTAGATTCTTAAATATATCTACCATTAAATAGATTTTTGCCTTCTTTACATGAACAGAAACATGTTTTATATCTAAAAATATTTTAAAACCGAACGTTTCATTTTGAATCAATTATATATCACTTTAAGAAAGAAAATAGGAAACTAATCAAAGGATAATCTCCCTGATCACACAATTGATAGTGTTCAGTACAGTATAAAGTAAACGGATATGTTCGGTACATGTAAAGCTACAAAAAATAAAAGGTCGAGGTCGGACCTTAAAAACATCGGACGATGTTATAAGCGTTGATATTTGAGCGCTTTCAGAAACGGGTAACGTCCTCAAAATATGAATGACATAATGCATAAACATTAATTTAAGAAAATACAACAAAACTGACTGGCCCTTTTGTCCTTAATATGAAAAAACATTGTCAAAAAGCTTCGATCCCATATTGAATAAAACCAACCAAACAATTTTACACAAAGGTGCCCAAGGTAGTGTCAGTCACATGTATGCTCATGAGATTATCTATACATCTTCAGTGTTTCTTATTTAGGTTTAGTTAGTCGGGATTAGAGAATCAACGGGCGATCTTCTAGATTAAAGCTTCGTTGATATGGGTTGTTTTAACGCAACACAGCATATGCTTTCGAGTTGAATGGAAGCAACTCCCGTCCATATGTAAGATAGGCTCGTCCATTTGATACACGAAGGCGAAAGAACTCGAGATCGAATTTGCCAACGAAGTTTTTATAGTTTGAAAGATCAGGTATTTTGATACATATTAACACTATGAAAAGTTTAAGAAAGGCCAACTAACCATAATGTTAACACAAAGAAATACCTTGGAGAAATGTTTTGTGTTAATTATCTGTCACGGTCATTACACTGTCATATATCAATGTGAGTATAAGATCGCCACTTAAACTATTACAATAATATTGTGAAACATGTTTCAGCATAATAATTTCAAAATGACATTAATGATAACGAGGTCATCATGCTTCTCTGTTTTTGAATCGTAGCTACAATGCATTAGGGATAAAACATAATATTTTTAGCTGAAAAATATAATGAATACTCATAACCAGGATATTTACCGCCCTAAAACACATTCGCGATATATAACCTCGATATATCTTTCATTCATTACTTTATTTAAGAAATAAAGTTCGCTCTACCCCAATGTGTTTTGTAATAAAGTATAGTTTTGCCCTGAACTATTATAGTTAAAGCACGAGGACGGTAGTCCGAGTGCTTTAACGTTATAATAGTTCAGGGCAAAACTATACTTTATTACAAAACACATTGGGGTAGAGCGAACTTTATTTCTTTTCTAAGATGCTTAAATGATCTTTACAGGGACCACTCTGATTATCTTAATTTCGAAATAGAATATAGTGTTTACATCGCTCACATTAATAATCCATGAACAGGGCTAACTGTTGGCTATTCCAAGTATAGAACCCAACCCCTTGTTTAAAACGACATTTAGTCGGTTAAAGCTCTGATTTTTTCAGTTTTGCACATTAACTTTTTCATTTATTCAATTTTGAATTATATTTTCTGCTTATTTTTTCTTTAAAAACTTAAACAAACAAATTAACACCTCTTGGTTTTTAAAAAACCTTTACTTTTACAAACTCTTGTCGCGCGATTATGCAGTGCTGGTCACATTGCCCATATAAGGCTTATGACGTGGTCAACATTCCACAAAGAATTATGGGTAATGTTTGTTTTGGAAGCGTGATGGCGGACTCAATCCTGCCATCTATTTTTTTGCTGCTGTCATAAACGTTAAAGGTGATGCTTTTATCTCTTATATAAGCAGACTGTTCGGGCTGTACACCCAGAATTATATAATCATTAGGTTGACCGTGTCACATTGAACCTGGTAGAGACGGTTGACGTGAACCAACGTCACAGTCCCACGGGGCGCCGTGACCCGACGCGAAACAACGCGGTCACTCGACAGTCGACAAGCATTTGCTTTCCATTCTTATTTCCGGTAGATAGAACTAAATGAGGTTCGAAACTAGTCAACATTAAAAGAAACATTATCGGCAAAAGCGCCAATACGATAGACATTGATAGGGACAAGCCATGTTGATCGAAAGAACCGAGATGAAAGGTTACCATTGACGCGTGATCACGAGGGGGCAGCGGGGAAGAGCGGATATAACGTCATTCAATTGTTACGTCATGAAAAAACTATACCTTTATTGTCTGATAAAGTACTTTTTTTCGATTGTTCTAACCGCTAGGCATCTTAGAATTCATAATAAAAGCAGCTTTATCGGGTAGTCATGAAACAGTTAATTTTTTGTTGTTTACTTTAAATTTCAAATTTTGAATATAAAAATTGAATTTTACTGTATATTTTGTGTTTTTAAATCTTACCCTAGCCGTTTGGTGATTACAAAACATGTACATTTGGTTGCACTTCTTTGTGTCGTGTTCAGTGACATAAAGCTGCCCTCATTTGGGTTCGCCGCGATATAAGTGAAATACTCTTGAAAGCGGCGTTAAACAGCAACCTCACCTCACCTCTATGGTTGAAATTCTCCTCCGTGGAAATGATTGTTGAAACATGATCAAATAATGTATTCCCGTTTATTCAAATATCTCCAACCCACGTATTACACTATCATTAGACTTGGCTATTCTAGGAAATCTAAGAATGAAAATATCGATCTCTTTACAGTTCCATCAAAGGTATAATAATTGGTCAATTTCGTGATCTCATCAGTGGCTACTTTGTACAAGACTTCCAATGAGCTTTCAAAAATATGTCAAAAGAAAGATCAAATAGAGTAAAAACGTAAAACATGAAACCGAAAAAGGTAAAATAATTAGCTTCTGTAACAACACAGGGTATTCATTTGACATTGTAAAAGGAATGATAAAGTTCGCATGACTTCTAAATGGCAAGTTACCTCTGTGAAACATGTCGCAAGTATAGAAGTAAATAAGACTTTGCCAAGATTAATAATATGGAGTACTGTTATCATAAAACGAATTCTTCAGATATCGCCATGACTACCAATAAATGAATCATGAAAAAATCAAATTTGCAAAGGAGATCGAAATTTCTATGAAAAGTCTGTCTTGTGTGAAGACGCTTTGAGGCAATATCGTATCAGTATCCATGTCACAACTAATCTACCATGCGTACATATGAACGTTAAACATCTTTGAAACATTGCGTTGCGCCAATTAAGACCACATAAAAGTAGCCTTTATATCCATATCATACTTTGCTGTATGACGGACTATCTCATGGCATTTCTTTATTCTATGAAATTAAATAGTAATGTAGTGAAGAATCATTTCTAATAAACGGACCAAATTATTTAAGTAGTAATAGTTGAAACAGTTGATCAGCGTTGATCATTCATAACATGTACTTCGACACTTTAACCATATAGTTACTGGTATTATCCTATCACCAATGTACGATTTGAGTAAAATAGCAAATATTGTCCTCATCAAGAATAAGAAGATAAATAGAAATTAGGAAGATAGAAATTAAAGCTCATATATTTTATTTTTTCATTCAAATATATCTCCATCAAATTTTTTTTAACTTTAAGCCAATGATTGTTGCTTTTCTCGATCTTCAATATGTAACTAAAATTAGGTGCTATGTTGTTTTTTTCAAACCTACAATATTCGTCACATTAATAGGAGTGCATTTTGACAACCGAACTTTCAGAAAACTTTGATATGAGTTTAGAATGTAAATGGTTAAAGATTGGCAATCTATACCATATAATTATCCATCGACTGTATCAACTATTTGATTAAATTCGAGTTTATTAATGCTATTTATACTTTAAAAACATGAACAGGAGCTTTTAAGTTTGATTTGTCGGAACGTTCATTGTGCTTGATATGTTCATCTGAGGAACTGACAAAAATGCTAAAATATCTCTATGCTGAAGGCTAAATAATGATTACTAAGATTCTTGATAGTACACAGCTTACATGAAGTAGACATCTTAAGAAGTAAAATTCTTATTTTGCGACCGTCATGAAGCTTTGAAAACCAGCATTTTAAACCATAACTTCGCCACAGCAATATTCCACATAAATCAGTCGATAGTAATCGAGTGACTGAAAGGCAAAACTTTTCAATCGAACACTGCAACAAACGGTCCATCTTGATTTCATTTGGCGTCCGTTAGCCCTATTTGTAGTCTGGATGCCAACTGTTATAGCGTCTGTAATGAAATTCCTGAAACAATGAATCGATTGAAATGCTCTTCTCCATTGATGTCTGGGAGGCGAGGGCCTTGTTACATGAACAGTGTCATGTTGTACGGAAAGGCCCTTGTTTGGAAATATGGTGTAGGAGACGATGATATTGTTAAGGACACACAGAATAAATATGACCCATCATTCATCGTATGACAATTAGAATTTTAGTTACAGAATCGTGAGCTTTAAAGAAAGAATTATTGATTGCTTAGTCGCTGTAAGGGAAGAGATGCATGAAAGTATCATGAAACTGTGCAAATGCAGTTTTTTAGAATTCCTTTGACTATCAAAAATAGAATGTATGTTATATCAATAATTAATTGTGACTTTGAAAATATTCCGTTCATTAATTATAAAAACATTTACAACGAAGACATAGTAATCTTGGAACACAAAAGCATTTCAATCTTTCAATCACAAAATGCTGTTTTGATTGATGTTATGAATTTAAAGGACTTAATGCAAGGGCACTTTTATATGAGAACGGTTTTTGACGACGTAAATATGGCAGTTTCCTTATCAATATTCCGAACTAATTACAGGAAAGCAATGTATTTATTACGAGCCTATTGCTATCTGACGATTTGTGTAGTCAATGTGATTACAAAGACGTGAAGTATTTATTCTGATTTTATCAAAATCAAAAGCAAACAGTTTGCATCAGGTTATCATATGACAACAGCATGCATGCGACCACATGCGGACCACCCTTACAATAATAACATCACATTACTGAAATGAAACATTACTCCATTAACGTTGTTGACCCGTAAAGTCCACAGTGCGAGTCTTCAAGTGAGGTCACAGACGGGACAGTCGATAATTAGATAAAATTCTTTTCCAAATCAATTACTGCAAGACAATAAACAGAAGCACGTGTCATGCTGCGTTCCGACTGGTCCTTGGAGTTATAACTCATGTATTCATTTATTCAAACAATATTAAACAAAGAGCAATACGAGTAAAGCATTCATTTTCTATATTCTCGAAACTCTGAAGACCAAGATGTTTTCAAACCTACAGAAGTGAATAGATCCAAGTAAAAAGAGTTTAAATGATTTAAAATTTACATTTGTATAAACACATGGTTAATAGCTGAAACACTTTGTGATTCTTCTTTCGAGTATTTGAATTTTCAAGTAGTTTATGTACATGAATTGTTCTGAAGGGGTGGAAACATTTTCCGAAAGAAATCCTTTACTATGTGAGATGTGTGTACATTTACTTTGACTTAAACTAATACATATTCAGAGAATGGTTCTTTCCTTTCATAACAAGACAAAATGAACATTCATGTTCTTTTTTAAAGAAGATTTTGTTTATGTTAGGCATGTGCACATTAAGTGAAAACATCATTTTGGTGCATGGTACATACATGATAGTTGAGAGTAGTCGATATTTGAGGCACCTAACCGGAACCGAAGAACGTCATAAATATTAGCTGCTTCCCCTGCTTCTAATCTGGAACCAGCTAGTAGTGAGGTACGAGTCGCAGTTTCTATCTCATACCAATGAAACATTGGAATAAAGCCATCACACGAAAAGGCAAGGAAACAAATGTTAGCAATAGTATGACAACTCTTTTTTCACCAGGACTAAGGGTTTGTAGAACAAACAATCCAAGTAAAATTTCGGTACAGGAAACCACTTGTGTTCACTTGATACGAGATACCCTTTTTTCTGTGACTGCAGTTTATCGGTTTTACTACATGAATGTTCACCCTCTGATGAAAAGTTAGTTTGCATAATCTAACAAGCATGCGTGCAATTCAAAGCACCCAAGAACATGTTGTGTCTTTGATTTTATTTTGCATTGGACTCAAAGCTAAAGATTGTTTATAACAAACAATAACTATTTAGCAGTAACTAACGTTTAATAATCATTTAATAAAATATTTGCAGGAACTACGCAAAGCCTTAAATCTGGTTACCGATATATTTGTGTATAAATTGATATGGTCTAATGTCTTCCAGAAACGATTATGCGCTCTCTTCATACCTCAAGGAGTGAAAGTCTTTGTCTTGACACCCATGGCTTCTCGTAAACATTGAATGTGTGCAATACTCTTCCAGGTCAGAGAGTTAAAATAATACAGACTAATTTTACACTTCATTGTAGAAGAGGAAGATAGATGAGACGGATCAAAGTGGCAATAATTTGCTGCCCTGATGGTCCCGAGTTGTGAAGACGTCACTTCCCTCCAGTTAGTTGATGCTGCATTGATGAAGGAGGGTGCAGCGGTCACAAATTGAATTTTCTCTCTCTGGTATCTCAAAAGATTATCATAATTCATAGTGGATGATTTTTCTTCTGACAAGATATCCAGGAAATATGAGCATGGCATGAACATAGTTACAATTATTTCATTGAAACATTTGTATTTGCGTGACTGAAAACATCAGTGCCTCTGGGCTTGCCAACCGTAATTTTCTGATAGAGTTAAAACAAGTGTACTTAATAGTTTTGTCAATCAACGGGTATTTAATTATTTAAAGAAAATCGTCTAAGATAAAATCTTCAGCGTTAAGTTCTTATTTCTAGAATGTATTGCAAATGTTACTACAAAATTAAATTCTCGTCCATTATCAGTTGAAACTCATTTAGGTAAATGATATGTGATTTGTGCATCTCCTAGAATATTATATAATCTGTCAAAAGTAAAAAATCATGTTATATATGAGAAATCACGACATTCTGACAGTAATGACAGGTCGAGTCAAAATGACATAAGCATTTATACATTTTTGATGTAGCTACATTCATTTAAAGAACCACTTGAATTAGTATAGAAATATACCTGTAGCCACTTTTATAAAAAAAATCTCAAATATATGTGGAAAGTCTTGATGGAATAAATTGAATTTAAAATGAATTGAATTTTAAATTCACTGTTTGTGTTTTATATGTCTTCTCGTCTTTATTGAAGACGAATAAAAAAATTAAAATCTAATCAACATTTTAAAACCAATTTTTCAGTTTCCCGAGGTTACGTTAATATCAGTAGACAATTGTTAATCTAACATGTAACAGAGTCTAGGAACCAAAGTTGAATTTTTAATGATTTTTTTGAACTGAGATATTAAAATTTCAGTAATATTGATTAGATTCCTTGTTTCAAATGTACGTAATGATTTCATGTAAATGATTGTGAGAAAAGTCACATAAATTGTTAAATGGTTATCAGATTATACATCATAACTGTTGTAAGCTGTTTGACATTTAACTCTCCTCATCTTCATTTTTATCTTGAAACCCCATAGATCATTGTTATCAAATGAAAGTTTTACCTCCTAGTTAACATATTAACATACCATAATTCAGTTTTAAAGATAATATTTTCTGTTGAGTGACATTAAGATTATACTTTTTTCAAGTATGACTCTATATAGATGACTTAAAAAAGACTTTGTGCTGAAATTAAAGAAATTGACTACTTTATTGAAACTTTTCCAGGAGTTTAAACTTTTAAACTTTTTGCACAAGTGCAATAACTGCATGTTTTACACTTTACAATGATCATAATTTTATTAAATTTCTGGTCATTTCTGAATATGTGCTGTTTTTGCTCTTGATGTTTCATGTATTGCTGCTTTTTGTCATGCTCCAAAGGAAACTTGAAAATGATCAATCTTGATACCCAGTGTCTAAGTTGTTCTGAACATGATTGAAATAAATCATAACAACATTGACAGAACATTCTTTTCCCTCTTTTAGGTATTATACAAAGTTGTATGACTTGTTGTTAGTAACATTGTTCCAAGAACACAGTGTTAACAAGATTTCATCCAAACTGGCAAGCTTGGACCTTCACGTGTAACCAATAAGGACTGTTCGTGAGCGATGACATTATTGTTTCTAAAAGACCTTCTCATACCTAAGTCTTATGTATACATCGTATAATGGGTTTTAGATTTATCTAATATATTAGAAATAAAGTAATATGACCATTCACAATTTTATCAAAGCATTTTGAATAACATCCTTTTGAAACGTGTTAATTTCTTTCAGAAGCAAATTTCCTTGGTCTTCAGTTTGTTACAAACATTCAACTGAAGCAATGATCACTCGGGATTAGGTACAGCTTTTCTAGCTCTTCATTTATTGTGGAATTGTTGCATTACCTTCATGGGAATCTAAAATATAATGTAACAAAACCGCTTTTCCACTTCAAGGTCAAATAAATACAATCTACAGACTAATTCTACACACAATGAGAAAAGGAAGATGGACGAGAAGGATCAAAGTAGCAATAATTTGCTGCCCTGATAGTCAAAAGTTGTGAAGATGTCACTCACCTCAAGTTATTCGATGCTTCACCGATGAGGAGAGTGCAGCAGTCACAAATTGAATTTCCTCTCTGTGTGATCTGGGAAGAGGATCATAATCCAAAATTGATGTTTTGTGTTCTGTACCAGGAACTACGAACTTCGCAGGAAATGTATTTAAAACTCTTTCGTTTAAATATTTCTATTGTTTGGTTGTTTTCAGAACTCGTGACATACATCTTGTTCATATATATTTTACCGCAGTCATTATCAAACTATTTTGATTGCTTGTAAGCATTACATGCAGGAAAATGTAATAGAATTATGGAAAACTGTACCGTTTTACTTTTACTTACTAAAATAAAGTGACTATTGTTTTATTTACAATATTGGCTATTCTGTTATCTCTGCGCTTTCTTTTGTATGAAGAATTTTTAAGTTAATCATGACCTTTTCTCAACAAGATACTGACAGAGTAACAGTGATGACTGATTGTATAAAATCAAGGGCGGAGTTTCAACAACCTGTACAATCCACTCCAATCACAAGGCTTCCGGTTAACGTTGCCAGTAGCTAGGGGCACGGAACCCCTATGAAACATTCTTTCTACAGGACTGCTGCCATCTTTCATTTTAAACTAGGTTTTGCCTTCAGTAAGATGGTAACGATGTGCGATTTTACAGCCTGCAAAGAGAATTGCTATTCGTCATTCAAAGTTCAAGGCAAAAACCTAATTGGAGAGAACTGTTCAAAAACCTTCCTTTTATAAAGAACAAACTTCCTAAGGATTGCAAGTATGAAATGTATGTTGTTCACACACTGTCAGAGCCCTGTTCTTATGGGGAATAATCTCACCAAACCAGAGCTTATCCTCGGCGGTTTGTTTGATGAGACAACAACTAACGCATATATGTTATCAAAATGGGAAAATATGTTAATGTTTCAGATCCATCAGTACTAAGTACATCAAATGGCTATCAAAGAAATCTCCAATATATCTTAAATCAAATGTTAACAGAAGAAACTTATGACTAATATTTGTCAGTGCTAGTGACAGAACCGATGTTATCTGGATAAAAATCATAAATATATGTAGACCTATATTGGAATTTTATTATCCTTTTCATGTTCTCATAACAAAAAATATATACATGTTAATGATTGCCACTTTGATAAAAAAATCTACATGGCACAGATTCAGACAAATTGGATGGATTCGATTTTAGATATCTTGCATATTAAACTTTTGACAAGGCAGAGCCGTACAAAGGCCTACTCCTGTGAAACCCTGAAGGACGGATTACGTTCATGTGACTGCTCAATTGTGAAGGCTTAATAGGCATCACTGAAGCGGAAGTAGGAAATGTAGCATGATATATATCAAGGGCGTTCATGTCCCTCAATCTTCCCCTTCATTCAGCTATTTAGATATCACGGAGATGCTTTGAGTTATTAATTTATTTATGATTAAGTCAGGATGGTGGTGGTGCTTTACAAATCGATATTGTCTTTGAGAACGTTTCTGTCATGAGTTTCTTCCTATTTGAAAATATAAACTAGTCATAAGGAAAGCTATGGGTATTAGATACAAGTTAATAACACTTTAATTACATACACACATCTTACCTTTAACTAGGGAGAACATATTACACAATATAGCAGTTGTTTTGAAATATATGTAGCAAGCAAAACTGATCACATTATGAAGATTTAATCATCTTAATTATCAAAGGAGAGATGCCATTTATAGATCATCACGTGCAGAAGTATTTCCAGAAATATTGCAAGTGTTACTGTTAATATACTGCAGGCTGCGTTTAAGATTCTATTTTAAGGAAAATCTCGGTTGAAGTGAATTTCAACAGATATGCTTTGATTATAAATTTCAATGATTCAGCGTTTGCTTTAAAGCACTCTCATACATGGTTAGATAATGGAGGGTTTGCGTGCAGGTAATGAATAATCTAAAACATTCTCAAACGTTATCTGCAAATAATACTCATGAATAAGCTTTTGAACCGTTTTTTTATTAATACTACAAAACCGCCTGCAACATTCGCTTTAAACCACACACATGAATAATGTTTTTGATAATTTGTAAGCTGATAATGATTACGCTTACACAGGCTGAAATTGTTAATGTCTTTCAAATGATATATATGTGGGTGGGGTTGCGTGTGAGCGCGTGCGAGTGCGCATGTGAATGTGCGTGTGTGTGATATATTCAAGTAGCAAATTCAAAGGCAAATGGGGAAAAGTAAAAATTGTCATATTCTCTCATTGCCTCAAGGATTTTTAGAACCTTAAGAAAATCTATTTATCAAAAGTACCAAATTGATGTTAAGAGTTGAAAACCCAGAAATACTAAATGAGTCAGTTGGTTGGAATAAGAATGGTGATAATCACCAGGGGATGTTATGTGGCCTTACGTCTTCTATCCGGTCGTAGATTTATAGTCACAATCTTTTTTTCAATTTTTTTTATCGAAATCGTTAACTTGTTTAGAAATGGAACTCGCACATGGTCATCTATTGGCAAAACGTTTTATTTGAATTATTTGTTGAATAAGTTTACAATGCTGTATTTAATTGTTTTGTTTTTTTAAGTTTGTATAGCTTAACGAACAATGCAAGTCATTATTTTTTTTTAGCTTCATATGGGGCCTTGTACCAAAGCATTATGGGAAAGATAGAATTTGTTTTATCACACTTAAAACTAACATTTCTATGAATTTAAACACATGTAGCAAGAAGTGCAAACTTTCAACACCTCCCGTTGACTTACTTATCGTTGATTTACGATCGTGGTACCAATGTCCTCACTTGTTATTGGTGAACTTCGTGTGCTGTGAAGTAACTGTGTATATTCTCAAATACCAAACAATCCGTTACTCAAAGATGATCGATTGCAACTGGGTACTGAAGCTTTACTTTTAATATTCTATGTGGTTCTGTTAGTACCAACATATGTCAATATCATTTCTCTAAAGATGTTTTAGGACTTGATTCCATTTTCATGCTTATTTCATGAACGCCCATAGACAATCAAATACCTGTTATCATGTCTATGAATCCGTTTTCAACACCGCATGAAAATTAGAAGAAAAAGATTTCTTCTTTTCATCATTATAAAGTTCTAACATTTTTGTTTGAACGTGTACATTTGGAAATTGAATGGAGTAAGATAGTATATTGATGCTGCCAACATAGGATTTCTGACTTTGATAACAACATAAAAACATTAATCTGGGCTAGATAAAAATGCTGTCATTCAGGTTTATCGACTTTTTAATCTAGCCAGCGAGACATTTTGAGATCAATGAAGAGTAAATCATGACTGTTTGAACAGGAATATTAGTGCTGACAAAACACTGGTCTTAAGAGTCTTGTGATCATACATTTGCGCCAGGAAAGGATGGTTAGGCGATTGCTATCACTAATGGGTTGTGTAGAGAGTTGGTCATGAGGCGAGTTTGAAAAAGTCTGAAATCACTAACAAACAATGTTCTCCTGTATATCTAATTCACTAAAACTCAAGACTGTTTTTGGTATATTTTTAATTTCTGTTTTGTGATTAACTCATTCTTATGTCAATTACCCTAAAGATCGATCGTTACTTATGAACAGTCAACGATCGCAACAGAGCTTCAGATTGCAGTATAATGCGTAAAAGACATTATTTGAAGAGTGAAACTATGCAGTATTAATCCATGCATCATTGTATTTTGAAATTCTCATGCATCTGTGCAACTTACTTAAAACTTAAAACATACTCTATATGGCAATTTGTTGTCAAGCTGTGGTTATCAATAAGTTGTGCCAATTATAGTAAAACAATAAACAGAGCGTGTTCCTAGTGATTATCTGACTAGACCGTTCAATTCTGATGTTGCTACTACATATTAGTAAGAGATAAAACGAAGCACAAAAAACTTTTTGAAGTAATTTTTGGTAGTTTACAAGAAAACAATACGGGAAATATTACAAATGCAAACTTGCTCATGGAAATAGAAATGAAATTGTCCCTTACATTTTAAGTTATATCACAAAATCTGAAAAAGGTCTTTCTGTTAAGACAAAGAGTTATCTAAGTTTTTATCTTGGTCTTGCAAAGGCATATTATAGATATCATTAGATAAAAGATGCTGTATAGATGATACTGTTGGAGTAATTCTACATTCAAAAGCTTTTGCAAATGCAAAATTGTAATTCTAACAATTCTGCATACAGTTATTGTCATGCGCATATTCTATTTATAACAACAATCAACAATCTTCAATCTTTTAAATATTAATATATAAAGCTTTAAGCCAACGAGACAAACTACTTATTTTATTTTTTTATTTTGTAAGCAATGAAAATTTTAGTTGTGTAAATACCTTCAGGTGAATTTTAAAATAATGTTTAAATTACAGTCTCTTTTGATTACATAAATACAATCATGCCAACTAAATCTTCACTTCCTCGCTGTAGTAGAGAGGAAGATTGACGAGACGGATGAAAGTGGCCATTTTTAGCTGCACTAATGGTCAAGAGTTGTGAACTTCCCCGAGTTGGTTGATGATTCAATGATGAAGGAGAGTGCACCATTCAGAAACTTAATGTCCTCTCTCTTGTATGAAGGAAGTAGATCTAAGTTGATGTTTTGTGTTCAGCCATGATATCCAGGAACGATGAACATGGCAGGAAATGCAGTTACAATTATTTAATTGAAATATTTGTATTTGAGTGAAAACATCAGTACTTTGAGTCGTATTTTGCTAAAAGGGATTTATTTATCGAACTTAATAGTGCTAAAAGAAGTCGTTTATTATTTATAATTATTTCTTTGAAATTATGAGTGATATTTTCTAATTTCTAGGATGTTTGCAAATGGTACTAAATTATTACATTCTCGCAGTAGTTTCACATAGCTAACTGATATGTGAATTGTGCAACTCTTAAAATATCACATTATCTGTTAAACCGTTATCAATCATAATATAAAAGAGAAGTCACGACACTCTAAGAGCAATGACAGCGTGAGTCAAATAACATAAGCATGGATACCTCATTAAAAGTGGCTACAGTCAGTTAAAGAACCACTTACAGTCGTTTGGAGATCTACCTGTAGCAATTTTTATAAAAGCTCATAATATTTTCTCTTGCAAAAATAGACATAGATTTGATGGAAAGAAAGTCTTGATGGGATAAATTTGCTCAAAATGACACAAAGATAAAACAAAACATTTAACATCTCTTTAAATAAATTTCCCTTTTTTGTAACATCAGTTGACAATAGAAATATACCATTTCAGAGTCCAGGAACCAAAGAGGTATTTTTTTAAACTTAGATATTAAAATTTGATGACTGTCAATAAGATTCATGTTTGAAATTTACACATTACTTACTTTTAAATGATTGTGAGTTAAGTCAAATAAATTGTTAAATGTTTATCAGATTATACATTATAACTCTTTTTAGCCGTCTGACATTTAACTCTTCTCATCTGAATTTGTTTTATCTTGAAACCATATATATCTTTCTTATCAAATAGACATTTCATCTCTATTAATTTTTTAATATTTAAATATAAATTTAAACATAATTATTTTTCCATTCTTCCATTGAGTGACATTAAACTAATCCATTTTTTAAGTATGGCTCTTCGTTGAACATTGAAAGAAAGAAAGACGTGGTAATGAAATAAAAACAAATTTTGATGTCGATGAGACATTTCTTCCCAGGGAAGAAACAACTTGTTCAGAAAAAAAAAACAATTTAACTGTGCCACTAATGTTTGTAAAACTTGGCAGCACACATCATTACTTTAGTTTTACTTACAGCTTTTCTTAAGTATTTACTTAATTACTTTACTGAATACATGCTATCAATAATTGCTAAACAAAACACTAATGGTCTCCGATTCAGAGATTGTAACTCCATCGTTTTTCAAAATTCACAAAACATACCGTCAAACAAGAGTAAATTTTAACTTAATATTGTTAAAAAGTTAAGATACAATACGTATGTACTTTTGTCTATATTCGTATAAAACTAAAGTAACATATCTATACATTAAATAATAATTAAAACATAATTTTCCCACATAATCCATTTATATGTATATATATATATGTATTAGTTTTAAAATATTTCTAGATAGAGAATGAGGATGTTTTAGTCATCGTCCTCATAAACTTGAGAGGAGAAACAAAGGAACAAAGACATGTCCCCATATGTCCTGAAGGACATGTATCTACCAACTGAATGTACACTTGTACAGGCGTAAATGACATCTCTGAAACCAATGAAGAAGACACTTTCCTGTTCCTTAACATTCTAGAAACTCAGGTACTCGGAGATGGATGATATCTCATATAGTCATCATATAATCATTTCTTACAATGTTAACTAAACATGTAATTAACGATCTTACATATACCCTGTATCATTTGTGTACCTTGTGTCATTTGTCTAGCCTGGCTACTATTATGGAAGCAAAAAAGTCAATTTGTAAGTCTTTTGACTAGCTGTTGTAGTTTTGAATAAGGCATACGACTGTTTTGATATAGATAATTCCTTGAACAAATTTTAAAGCCAATGTGAAGAAAAATATGTACAATACTTTACTATTCCTTTATCAAAATGTTAAATGTTGTGTTCACTTAAATGGACAATCTCATTGAAATCATCTTGAAACTTGACCCTCGTACCTCGCTGCGTCTCATTATCTGACCACGGCTCTATAAGAGCCGTAGAGCGGTATCAGATTGCCCTGACAGCCAGACTATTTCGGCCAATACGAATCGAGACTGGAAAGACATCGGCAACTTTTAAACTGACATATAAAACACCAGATCTTACCTTTGTATCTTGGAATACGAGCTTTTCTGACTTAACCAGAAAAAAGCCGAGCTAGAATTAACGCAAAATGGTCGTGTGTTTGTTTACTATCATGACGCATACGCTCATGTTTAGTCGGAAATGGAGCCATGTCTACGACCTCGAGGAAGATATTAAGGGAGAGTTACAATCGTGACAATATTTGCCTTTTGATTTGGAGTTTTGTCGTCCAAAAACAGTTTGCAGGAATTTTGGAAGTAACAGTAAGGAAATTTAAAAAACGACTATGACACATTATTGAAAAGGCCTACAAAGCATTAATCTCAAAAAAGGTTTACAGTCATTTAATCGAAAGATCTTTAGGAATTCATTTCTATTATTCAATTTCGCAGTAAGAATTTTTTTGGAAGGGGGCAGATACATAAATCAACTGTAGCACAAACAGAGACATTTGCATAATAATAAATGACATACAGTTAAAAATCAAGAACTCGGAAAGTGTGCATTGGTGGATTCAAAGGGGAGGGGGTACAGAGCATCCTCCAGTTCAAACTTTCCGCAATCTTTGAAGATAAAAGCCATATATACGCGGACCTGTGATTGGTTAAATTAGTTGAAGGTTAAAAATCGCGGTCAAGGTCGTCTGACACGACTTCTATGGAACTGTGGTCAGATCTGATAGGCATTGGGGTGTTAATTTTCAGAAAGAATCCCTTCATCTTGAAATATCACCATTAATGAAGTTTGCCATATTTTACCCCAAGAACATACTCTGTGCCCCTATGTACACCCTGGTTTGATATTCATTGTGACTGGGAGGTAGAATGCTTGTTGTCACCAAATCTCTTCAATTTGGTTCTAATGATCATTCTATTGCTGTAAACAATCTTACACTTGGCGGAGATATGGATAACAGTCAGTCAACATCAGTAGTTTAGCCTATGCAGATGATGTTGTTTTATGAGTTGAAAAGGAAAATGATTTGAATATTATATTACAATACCTTCAAACTTGGAGTGCGTTAAATGACATGACGTTTTCACCATCGACAATGCCCATTATTGTTAACCGTACCATCAAGGGCACCTGAACCAGCGACAAGGCCTTTACGTAAACATGCACTGCATATATATATATATATATATATATATATATATATATGTGGATGTTACTAACATGTAAGAATAATTATGAAGAATTGAATGAAGACGTATATGTATATAATACTTTTGGAATACGTTTAGAAATATTAATATTTTAGGTTTTAGCTGAAATGAAATATTCATTTGTTCTAGAAGTGTAAGTTGTAACTTGTTATAACTTAAATTTAGAAAATTAATCACCTTTAGCGTAAAATTTTCTCCAAATAATTGATCGCTCGCGTTCATATAATGAAAATTGCTTTGAAATTTTCTTTTCACATTTCACCAATAGCTGTAGAACGAAATGGTTGTGCAATATATTCCGTCTCCACTATATAATAAGCCTATCCATCATGATCCGTTGTAACAACAACCTTAGCATGACAATTAAAGGAATTATTAGCATGTGAGAAGCATGCAAGTCTTTTAGGCTGGAAAATATTTCGAAATTCAAATGTCTTTTATTTAAAACATGACACTTTCCACAGTTAAAACTCCTTGCAGTTAGTCTGTCACATTTGATGCTACCAACAGGCCTATAAAATCAAATAAAGCACGTGACTGAAACATTAGGGCCTGTTGGCCTGCCAACCTGAATTTGATGAAATATTGTATTTAATATTTTTGTCAATTATTTAAGACAATCGTCAACAAGATTATTGCTTATTATTTCTTTGAAATCATCTGCGCTATTATATTATTTTAACATGTATTTCAAATGTTATTGAGATATAGATTTCTGTATTTAAACAGTTTGTTCCAAACTAAATGATGTGACTTGTGCAATTCGTAAAATGTAGCATACTTTATATTTGTCTCAAAAGATTAACTATTCATTCATCACATATATTACCAGAAAGTCGCTATCCTAAATTTAAACGTTCCCCATGTCGAGGACACTTCCGTATGCTCATCTGATAACAATCACGGAAACTGTGAATGGTTTCTAATGTGTTTACACACAACACCTCGTTGTTTTGCCAATATTTAACAAATTTGTTATGAATGTTTAAACAATGGCGCTTGTTTTAAGCTGAACAGGTTACACACAACATATTTGAAAATACCCCTCAAGCAGAATGAACATAAACGTTGATTTTGAACTCAATAAACATTATATGTTTCTTAAAAACAAATCAGCATTTATCAAACCTTTTTTTAATTTTTGTGAGGTGACGATTATATCGACCAGACAACAGTGAAAAAATGACACGAGCTTAAGTTAAATTTAAATATTAACGATTTTAAATGATAATGATTTTTTTTATCAGATTATACATTAATATCAAAAGTGTGTTTAACTTCTGACATTTAGCACTTGTTCTCAACATTTGTTTTTATGTTTAACCTCATTGATCATTATTATCAAACAGAGTTTTGTATCAGTAGTCAGTTCTCATAAATGAATGACCACATTGAACTTTCAAATTCGTTTGTTTACTGACAGCAACATTATTCTTTTTTAAGAATGAAACTTTATTGAAAACTTAAAAAATGGGTGATGAAAGTCAACTTTTTTTCTATTGATGAAAGGTAATGCCTTTCCTGTAATGAAACAAGGGAAACATAATGGTAGTGTAAAAGGCGAGCATGCCAACAAAGGCAGCAAATATCATTCACAGGCGTTGATTTCCTCTTTTAAGTGTTTTTATCAATTAAATTCTATTTGTCGTTAATAGAATTGCTGAGATATTGGCATTGCGCAACTAACACGTTATCATGTTATAGTTGGTCACATTGATTTCAAAATGTCTTATGTGAGTCCAAAATACATTTTATAAATAGTGGAAATGCTATTTTGAAAGAAAAAACGGTTCAAACAATTAGTAATACACAACACAATTTTGTTAAACCTTTCAAAGACATTCTGTTTTTTATATCCAATGGTCGATACAATTATCTCTAATTAAAATACAGCAGTAACGTCATTGTATTGTTTCAATCATACATTATCCTACAAGAATCTACTGCTTCTATGTGGACAATTGAGCAATAATAATTTTGAGATGGTCCCCGGAAGGGAACTGGTTTCATTATTTGATAACACAACATCATCCTCTGAAGAAATGTCTTCGAAGTGTGGATACTCGGCCATATCTTCCCACTCAACAACAAAATTGCCATACATAATGTCTAAGTTGAATTAAGACCACCTTCCTTTTATACCAAATTCCAAGCTGATTGCGGTTTCAAACGTCTTGCACGTGAATTAAGCTGGTAACGTTGCACGTGCATTAAGAATGTACTAGCTAGATGGTTAAATTGCACGTGCATTAAGAATGTACTGGCGAAATGGTAACGTTGCACGTACATTAAGAATGTACCGGCAAGATGGTTACGTTGCACGTGCATTAAGAATGACCGGTGAACCAGTTGGGACCATCTCAAATTTTGTTAAAGGATTTTGTTTTATTGAAAAACGTTTTTTGTGTTATAATTATGCAATGAAATACGAATGTTATTATCATAAACCAAAGCAGGTCATACAAAAAACACTTTAAACTAGGCTGTATTTTAAGTCAGATAACATACTCGTAACCGTACATTCGTGAAAACAATGTCCTCGCCGCTTCGCGGCTCGTACATTCTTTTTCACGAATGTACGGTTACTTGTATGTTATCCTTAACATAATTCAATACAGCTTTCATTCTATCAATACTGGGATAGGACTCAAACTAGTTATCATCAGCATTACTGACAATTGATAAACATGTTCATGTTTCTCTGTGCATTTATAAATACTTAGTTTGATGATCGTAATTAAAGGAGCTTCCGAAACTTGCATGTATACAGCATATAACACAGTGACGTACACCAATGAATCTTAACATAACAACGACACAAAAATCAGAATTGCAAACACATATTTTACTTTAGACTATAGTTTATATTTGGAGGAAAGGAAACCATATAACTATTAACTTTAACCACAATTGACCCTTAGTTTCCAGAAAATAAATGCACATGTCAACTTTGGAGGAACAACAACCAAGCAAGGCCTGAAGGACAGATAACATCCACCTGTTTGCAAACTTGCACAGGGTAAATAGGCTTTCCTAAATCTGATGGAAGGAAATGACAATGCATGATAATAAAGACTTATTGTCATTTCCCTGGCATATTTTTAGCGTTTTATAAATTCACCCTAGAGTCGATCACACAGATAGGTGAATGCATTCATCTTCTACAGTTTTAACAAATCATGTATTAGACAAAAATGACACAAGTTCCTGTAAAACCTTCAACGTGAATGCACTTTGTGTAAAATGGTAAGGGTTTCAGATACAAAGTTTTAAAAACCCATAATATTTTACTGCTTATCATAATTATGTTAAACAAACGTTACAGATAGCCTCTCTACTTCAGTAATATTTTTTAGATTTGTTGTAAATATTTTAGACAAAATGGATAAATTACGATTTATATCCTACTGCAACAAATGTTCAGTTGAAGAAATCAGAACAGATCAGATCAACCTGATCATAAAGAGAAGTGATCTTGAAACTCAAGTTTGCTTCAAATGGTACTCGTACATTGATGAGCCTATGGATCACAACACTCAGTACACACACTTCCGGCCGGAAGTCCTAACAAACCATTTCCCTTCAATCCACCACTTCAAACAGATGCAAGCCTCAACTTCCTCCCAATGACTTCTGCCTCCAATCAAATTATTGGGACTTTTGTATAAGCCATCTCAATACAGCTAACTGTTCTTCCTCATTTCTAACTCCATTGTATATCTTACCTTTACTGTATTATAAAAATTATGTGTCCAACACTGCGGTAAGTCTACACACCTTCTTTATTTAACCCTCCTTTCTAAAACTCACTATATCCATATTTAATGAAAATGCTGTCATTCAGCTATATCATTTTGTTATCAAGTCGGCGTGACTTTGTAAGATCGATGGGGAGTTAATAACCACAGGTAAAACAGGAAATTACTGCTGACAAAACACTGGTCTCGAGAGTATGTGATCACAGCCTGGTGCCAGTATGATGCAGATATCGTTATCAGGTCAGTGTTTGGGCATTTGAAGAGATTTTGTGCAAATGCCTATTCATTTTGGGAGCCTTGCTATCTTGTACAATTGTCAATTTCTTGTAATGATAACATAGTAATGATGAGGTTAATAGCAAGTAATGATAATTATATTATTTATCATATATATTTAGATTGCGCTTTTTCACGTACATGCTCAACGTACTACATACATCATTATCCTGAAGAAATTGTTCTTCAATTAGCTACTAACCGCTTAGTGCAATCGTGTAAGTCCGTACATCCCTGTATTCAGGCACCCTTTTTATATTTTGGTGTACTGAGTACAATATGGATTAAGTTGCTTACCCGATAGCACAAGACAGTAAGGGACAAGAGTCACAAATATTCGTTGACTCGAAACCGGGCCTTTGGCGTGAGAGGCCAGCAAACTAACCATAACGCCACTGTGCTTTATAAATATAAATTTTCAGATCAAGTGTTTATTTAGAATTGCATTGACCGGACGTAAATTGACATTGCCTATTACTCTGTGCATTTCATCTCTAGGTTTGAGGTCATGGAATAACAGCTCTGACCGGACTCTTGGTTCCGTAAATGTTCAATAGGTGAATCGTCTGGTTGCTTGGCAATCCATGGCATTATGTCCCTGACACTACCGGCTGTATGTGGACAAGCCTTATCCTACTAAAAGGTATTTTGTTGTTGCGCTGCTTTTTTAGGAACAGTAAGAGAAATGGGCGTAGAGTTTGTCAATGTACCTCCCTGCGTTATGTAATGTGTATGTGATTGTTTAAGAGTTTAACATTGTATAACATTATTGTATTGTTTAGTGAGTCACACTTACACTTGTTTTGATAGTCTAAGCTGGCAGTGTCTAGAATCATCTATTCTAGAATTTTCTATCTATTTCTTGATTGCTTGAGTTGGACACTTCTGATTGGATTTTGTCATGGAACTTTAAAGAACATTCTGGAAGGTATCTAACCTGTATATATAGGCTGACATTAGAACTCTTACTCATCTTGCTTCCTACAATCTTTGTGATCATCTGCCGTGCCACTGTTTTTGGATACCTTTACAAGCCGGATTCATCTATCTCCTATCAAGACCCACTGACTGTTGTCCACATTCATCAACTGTGTGATTCATGAGGACTTGTGAATATATTTATTTAGCTAATTAGTGTGACTCATTTGATATTGTATTATAACTTGTATTAGCTTGATATTGTAACCTTAAACACTTTGTTTATTATTTGATTGATTAAATTGTAGTTAATATACAATTGACTTGTTATATGTTGCTGGTTTGACTGGGGACATTTTCTTATTCAGAATTCATTCATAACAGTTAAGATTCCAAACAACCACAACAATATCACCGCCAAAGGGTTTCACCGTCTGTATACAACAACGTCGCAAACGTTCACAATGATGACGATAGGGAAGCGCTTGTCCATCATTCCTGTACAGTTGTAACCAGGCCTCATCCGAAAACACCTCCCTTCCCTGTCTGATACAACTGTCTAATGAATATAGATTATGTTCATTATTTTAGATTTATCTATCAGCAGTAGTCCAAATAGTAATCAAAGGAATCATACAAAACATCTTAAATTCCATGTTAACATAACAAAATATATGACTTATAACTATAAATTCTAACGAGAGATTGCACAAACGGGACAATAATTATACATAAACATTTGAATACATATTAAGCCAAAATTAGAATTTTAATTTCCTTTTCATGTTCACATAATCCAAAATGTACATGTAAATGAAAATACTTCAAGATGACACAAATTCTTATACATTGGATGGATTCGATTTTAGATATCTTGCATATGAAACTTTTGACAAAACACAGTCGTATAAATTTGCATTCCTATGAAGCCCTGAAGGATAGATTACATAGATGTGACCACTCAAATGTGAAGGATTAATAGACATATCTGAAGCGGAAAGAAGTCCTCTAGCATGTTTTATATCGAGTGCGTTCATGTTCCACGATCTTCCCCTTCATTCAGCTATTTGATTATCGTCGAGATGGTTGGAGATGATAATATTTATTTAAGTCAGGATGTTTTTATTTTACAAATGTTCTTCATATTTAAATCATGAACTAATCATAATCGAAGCTAAGGGTGTGTGATACAAGTGTCTATAAAAAAACTTAATCACATAAACTCATTTGACCTTGTAATATTAAGGATTTTAAAATCAAAGTAATAGTTGTTTTGAAATAAATTGATTGCTCAGCTAATCCGATTATGTCATAGATAGACGACACTAATAGCTCATCATGTGCTGTATCAATTTCTAGAAATATTTCAAATATAATATCTATACACGCCAAGCTCCAAGGTATATGAAAATGATTCTGTTGCATAAAATTCTTACGTTAAATTGATATTGATCAATCCATATACATGTACGTCTTGATCATACTGGTCGCCTTCGGATCAATATTAATTTGGGTTCGAAACTGGCCAGGGGCTCGACAAATTATGTAAGCAGAAGAGAACTTTCAGCATGCAATTGCAAATATGCAATTCGGACTGATTACTTAAGCTTTGCATAGAAAGATTACCGATACCCTCCCATCTTCACAAGTAATTGAATGAAATTTGCTTCCGAAGGTCCGCCCACCTCTTAATTCCTCTTTGTGATTATTTTTATATCAGCATTTGTTACTATTAAATCCCTCATTCAAATTGTAGGGTGTGTTTATGAACGTCCATAGAAAATCAAATGCCTTCCATCGTGTCCGTGAATCCTTTATTAAAAAATAGAGCAATGGGCTCTGTAGCTCATCAGACTTTTGATAGATATAGGTGTTTGTGTTTAAACCATGGGGTCATGGGCAGTGTAGGAAAGGTAGCCTGTCCCAACGTCCGAGTTATTCACAATCAAATAAAAAATTCACAATAAAAAAGGCCCATTGCCCATTTGGGGTCAAGGGGTCACCGAACCTACAATTCAGAATCCCCATTGTCCAAGGAGTCTACACACAACTATTAAGCTATCAAGACCTTTTGGAACTGGAGTAGAAGATGAAAGTAGGATTTTAAGGTTTTGACCCCTGTGACCCCATTTGGGGTCAAGTGGTCACCAAACCTACAATTTAGAATCCCCAGTGTCCAAGGAGTCTACACACACCTTTTCAGCTCTCCAGACCTTTTGGAACAAGGGAAAATAATGAAATTAGGTTTTTTAGGTTTTGACCCCTGTGACCCTATTCGGGGTCATGGGGTCACCAAACCTATAATTTAGAATCCCCGTTGGCCAAGGAGTCTACACACACCTTTTCAGCTCTCTAGACTTTTTGGAACTGGAGAAGAAGATGAAAATAGGTTTTTCAGGTTTTGACCCCTGTGATCCCATTTGGGGTCAAGTGGTCACCAAACCTATAATTTAGAATTCCCAGTGTCAAAGGAGTCTTCACACAATTTTTCAGCTCTCTAGACCTTTTCGAACTAGGGATAAAAGATGAAATTAGGTTTTTTAGGTTTTGACCCCTGTAACCCCATTTGGGGTCATGGGGTCACCAAACCTATAATTTAGAATCCCCAGTGTCCAAGGAGTCTTCACACAATTTTTCAGCTCTCTAGACCTTTTGGAACTAGGGAAAAAGATGAAATTAGGTTTTTTAGGTTTTGACCCCTGTGACCCCATTTGGGGTCATGGGGTCACCAAACCTACAATTTAGAATCCCCGTTGGCCAAGGAATCTATACACACCTTTTCAGCTCTCTAGACCTTTTGGAACTGGAGAAGAAGATGAAAATAGGTTTTTCAGGTTTTGACTACCTGTGACCCCATTTTAGGTCATTGGGTCACCAAACCTACAATTTAGAATCTCCAGTGCCCAAGGAGTCTACACACAACTATTCAGCTCTCTAGACCTTTTGGAACTGAAGAAGAAGATGAAAATAGGTTTTTCAGGTTTTGACCCCTGTGACCCCATTTGGGGTCATTGGGTCACCAAACCTACAATTTAGAATATCCAGTGCCCAAGGAGTCTACACACAACTATTCAGCTCTCTGGACCTTTTGGAACTGGAGAAGAAGATGAAAATAAGTTTTCCAGGTTTTGACCCCTGTGACCCCATTTGGGGTCATGGGGTCACCAAACCTACAATTTAGAATCCCCGTTGGCCAAGGAGTCTACACACACCTTTTCAGCTCTCTAGACCTTTTGGAACTGGAGAAGAAGATGAAAATAGGTTTTTCAGGTTTTGACTACCTGTGACCCCATTTTAGGTCATTGGGTCACCAAACCTACAATTTAGAATCTCCAGTGCCCAAGGAGTCTACACACAACTATTCAGCTCTCTAGACCTTTTGGAACTGATGAAGAAGATGAAAATAGGTTTTTCAGGTTTTGACCCCTGTGACCCCGTTTGGGGTCATTGGGTCACCAAACCTACAATTTAGAATCTCCAGTGCCCAAGGAGTCTACACACAACTATTCAGCTCTCTGAACCTTTTGGAACTGGAGAAGAAGATGAAAATAGGTTTTTCATGTTTTGACCCCTCTGACCTCATTTGGGGTCATGGGGTCACAAAATCTACAATTTAGAATCTCCAGTGCCCAAGGAGTCTACACACAACTTTTCAGCTCTCTGGACCTTTTGGAACTGGAGAAGAAGATTAAAATCGATTTTTAAGGTTTTGACCCTTGTGACCCCATTTGGGGTCATGGGGTCACGAAATCTACAATTTAGAATCCTCATTTGCCAAGGAGTATGCACAAAAAATTTCAGCTCTCTAGAGTCATTGGTTCTGGAGAAGAAGTCGAAAAAGTGGAAAGTTTACGGATGGACGGACGGATGGACGGATGGACGGACGGACGGACGGATGGACGCCGGACGCCTTGCCATGCCATAAGCCCATCGGGTCTTTCAGACCTGATGAGCTAAAAATGAAAATTCGATGATAAAAACTGCTTCTCTTGTCATGAAAACTTTCTTGATTTTTTTGTTTGAACTTGAACATTGGAAATTGAATTGTTTGCCAAAAAAGGATTTCTGATTTTGATACGACCATAAAAACATTAATCTAGGCTAGATAAAAAATGATCTTAGGTGTCATTCAGGTATATCGACATTTTAATCTAACCAGCGTGACATTGTGGGATCAATGAAGAGTAAATCATTACATTTCGTACAGGAAATTAATGCTGACAAAAGACTGGTCTTAAAGAGCCTTGTGATCATAGATTGGCGCCAGGAAAGAATGGTTAGGAGATTGCTATCACTAATGGGTTGTGAAGAGAGTTGTTCATGAGCGAGTTTGTTGTAAAGTCTGAAATCCCTAGGAAACAATGTTTCACAGGTGCTTAAAGATATTATATCCCAGTTTTGTATCCGACTTCAATCCCCATTTTCATAAAGACAATACATTCAAGTAAATAAAACACCAAACAGAGTTTAGATGCGTCCTTTAATTAAAAAGATATAACGGTTCAAAGCGCGTAGAAATTGGCCACCTCGGAAGCCCAATTAAAAAAGTCCCTAGAGTGGCCTGAGCTCTCCTTCGGCAGATGTGACGTCATAGACAGGACTCGCTCCGCGTTTGTTTGTAAACAAGTATATATCAATGCAGATATGGGTCGCATTCGTCGACGTTTACATTGCGATAGAGACATGCCTTCTTCCTGCGTTGCTGCCAACTGTACAAATAAGAAATCAGGAGACATTCAACTGCATCGGTTTCCGAAGGATCCTGTCCAATTCGCGAAAAGTTTGGACAAAGTTTGTTAGTCAGAAAAGAGCGGAGTGGAGTCCCAATGACAGGTCTGTTATCTGCTCCGATCATTTCGCAGAGGACTGTTATGATCTTTCCTACGATTTCAAAGCGGACTTGGACTTGCCCCACAAAGGAAAAGACTCGTCAAAAATGCCGTACGAACAGTTAATAAACAAATGAAGATGATAACATGCCCGCTATCCGTCTCTCCAGCGAGATATGACAGTCAACCATATCGGAAGAGAAAACGGGCGGAATACTTTGAGAAGAGGGAACGAAAGAGGGTAAGGAATTTGAAAGAAAGGCTAATTCAAAATTCTATTCCGGGGGAGGTGGGATAAATAATCATGAAACTTTTGGGCAGTTGACTATAATTGATGATTTTGCAGACGAATGTTGAGTTTTTATCTGCATTATGAATTTATGTCTCTTTAGATTAGTCGCAGAATTTATTAATTCAAACCCCATTAACTGTTTGAATTTTTAGTATTTGATTGCATATGGGGTTGAAAAATTCATCGGGTTGAACTAAATAGTTATTTCAACATGTTGGAGACTATAATGAAATAATGTGCATATATATATAGATCTGTAAATTATACTCAGTGACAGGTTTGTAGTTTGTTACATTACTAGTTTTGGGGTATATATCATTTTTTTGCGTGCTGATCACTCTAAGGATACATACAAAAATGTGGGCAAGTCACTTATGTTTGTATGTTGACACTACAGTTTGGGTTATAACATTTATGAAAAATTAAAATTTCTTGCTACAGCGTCATTTTAGAAGCAACAAAAAGTAAAATTAAAGTAAAATAGCTGCCCCGGAGAAACATTTTACCATTTTATGTAGCCTTACAGTGGATAACTTATAACCTATTATATATTGATAAACATTGCAGAATGAAATAAGATATTTAGTAATACAGATTTGTTAATATATTGTCATGTGTCCCGTGTATTGACAAACCTAATTACCTTCATCAAGTTTCAATAAAGGCTGTTGATCATGGGTGAGGATAAAGTTTAGACAGGATAACTAATCAGTGCCTTGTGTATTACCTATTGGAAATGTGCCAGGTGCTGAGGTCATTAAGTTTATTGCTTAATTGCCATAATGTACAGGTGTGTGGCATTTCATGTAGACTGTTAGGTAATAACTTTATGACTATATTGTCTGGTGTGAAAAAGTAGTGTTAGGTAACTAAAAACCTCTCTCTGATAAAATACCGGTACTAAAGTACTGAAGGAAATGGAAATAATATGCTTTTCAGCGTTAATATTTTTATTTGGTTGAAATAGTTAAAACTGAAAAAGAATTTCATATTTACGATACATTTCCAAGCAGGCTTTAACTTACATCACCATCAACAATAAATGTTGTGTTATTATTGGCAATATTGGCCTACGTCACTTTAGATTAGTACCAGACTCTTTATCTCAAACACTGACCATTACTCACACAAAAGAACAATAATCTGTATCCTTACTATGAAAAATACATTAGTACGCGTACGTAACTCTAAGTTTTTATGAAGGTGGCAAATTGCGAATCAAGAGGTACATTTACTAAACACATCAAAGATTTGATTTTCATTAGCACTAATAACTGAGTAATAAGGCGAAAAACAGCTGCTCGGAACCTCGTATCCCAATGATGAGATCCGGAAGTTGCCGAGAGACAGACCAACGAAAGCGTGATCTCATCGTTACAGTCACGCAAAGCAGAAACACGGAGTTGCGATATTGAGTTGACACAAATGGCACAAAGTAGTAACAAGTATTCTACATATACAATGGTCAATCAACTACACAGGGGGATAGTCGATTTGTCGAGGTGTTCAAACAAAAAACAGTCACAATGGCAGCAGATATCAGTTTGGGTTCACTCGATCGGCATTATCGGAGATTAACAACCCAAACAAACAACAACAACAACAACAGATAATTAATGTCAACAGAATATGTCGATGTATTGATATTAATAGCATTGGTGACTTAGGGGCTTTTTTTATAAGTACAATCAGTGAAAATATATACGTTCACGACCGCTGGAATCTATAATGTAAACAATGACACAGATCAGCCAGTCGTTAACGAGTCCTGTCTATGTCGTCACAACCCCCCTAGCACCTGATTGGCTAATAAAACGTTTCGCGTCTGTTTTCCGGGAGTGTTTATAAAACACGTTTTTTCTTCTATTTTCAGGTGGATGTGAACCTAAATAGTTGTTGATATTTTTTCTTAACTGTGTTATGAAGTATTTCCGCTAATCGTACCCACTATGAGGATATATTATCTTTAACAAAACTTTGTTTTTCATTACTTTCCAATTTAGTGCAATGATCCTTTAAAATAGTTTTCACTTAAGATTGACTTATTCAGGCATCACTGAAAAATCATATTCCTAGTACGTATCTAAAGGCGACACTCATAGAAATACAGGAACACATTTGACAGGGATTTATGCAATACTTGGGTCCAAAACTCCACAACTAAACTTTCTTTATTATCTGATAAAACTGTCATTTAAAAATATTTTGGGGAAAGGGCAAGATATATCGTAATGTTAACCCATAGAATATGTTTTATATACTTTCAAAAATGCGTTCAAATAATATTCTATTGTAGAAATAAGAAAATCTCAAATGTCAAGTTTGACCTTTTGGGGAATGCCTGAGCATTCCACCATATCTGATCCTTGTAAATGTGGTGTAAAAATGATCTCTCCACATAATATAATGTGATAAAATAATCTTATAGTTTTGACTGTAAAATAGAGTTCCCAAAGGTACCCAATTAAAATTTCGAAAAATGATGATTTAACATTAAAATTATTACTCCGTGAAATAAACTTCTATCCAACAGATGTACACTATACCTCTTTACGAATTCTCTAAAACTCAGTACAGCATTTTGGTGTACATTTAATTTCTTTGCATTGATTTGACTCATTCTTATGCCAATTACTTTCGTGATCGTTACTAAGTAACAATCAGTGGTAGCACAAGTGCTTAGGAATGAAGTATGATCCATGAAATACCTTAGCTTGAAGAATGAACATATACAGTTTTGATAAATGCATTATTGCCTTTTGTTAAAACCTCATGCATCTGTGCAACTTAAAACATCCTCGAGATGATAATTTATTTAGTTATTCACAAAAAAGTGTGGTTGCCAAAAATATTCATAAAGATTACCTAATAATTCTGAAAAACCCTGGCGTACACACCGGGAAAGACTTGAAGTGATGCCACAGAACGGACAGTCAATAATACAGTTACATTCTTTAAAATGTCAGTTATATCTTCTCACCCATAGCATAACACCCCATTGACTGACCAACATATGCTTTGCGTGAATTCCCATATTTTCTTTTTTACCGTCCAGGTTGCTAAGGCGGATTTCGATGGTTCAATAAGAAACCCTTTCGCTCACCGAAGGGGTTCTGCACTTAAAACAGGAATCTGTGCGGGTCATCAGATAGTTTAAATAAGTCAGTGATGGAGACAATAAACAGAGGATAAATCCAAACATATTCAGACTAGAGCGACCAATTATGGTGATGCTAATTCATATCAGTTCGTAGTACATTAGGATCTACGCGATTTATTATTTGAAGTTGAAAACTTTCATAAAAGAGTGATCTTTATTTGACGTAAATTTTAGGTTAAAGCAGTTTCATTAACGTTGATGCTATCAAGATATAATCTCGAAGAAATTTCCATATAATTTTGGTAGTTTATAAGAAAAAGAAAATGTATAAGTTAACAAATGACGAAACCATGTCATGACATAATCCCAACTGGTCTTATGGACCTATACATATTTAGTTGGTCACGCTACAATACCCATTGAAATAGACATTAAATGGTTCTAAAAAAACTGGACGTTTAAAGTTGTATTCCACAATCTTGAAAAGTTTGTTTCCTAATGATGGAGAATAACCTAAGTAACCTTACTAGGTCTTGTAAACACACATCATAGATATCATCTATAACTCTACAGCTGCATATCAAACGTTTGTTCACTTTCTACTGTATCTCAAATATCATGTAATGTGGGTTTGACCTGAATGTCAATAAAATAAAATTAGTAGAACTGACAAAGGATAGCCAATTGTCAATGCGTAAACTAGCCATTTTAAAATTTATTGTGAAATGTCTCGTTTCCCGAATTTTATTTTGTCATGATTAAATGGATAGAAGGGGTCACATTTTCAAAATTAAGATTTCCCAAAATTTCGATTAAAATGTTCCATTTCGACCCTCGGAGAACAAAATCAGTAAACTCTTATTGACTAAATGCAAACGAACAAACATGAATTTTGGTAAATCACCTATAATGGATTTTGTAGAGAAAAATAAAAATTACTGTTTTAAAAATTTTGATCCCTGGTCCCTTCACTGACTTGTCCATAACTATTACGTTTAACTGTTGGATATGACATACGATTCCGTAAAGGTGCAATGGATTTCTGCTTCTGTATTGAAAATTGATAATTATCTATTTATTTTTCGCAATGCTTCGATGCCTCAACGACATGCCAAATTATATGCAATTTGCACTACGATTCGCAACATATAACTAACGACACAATCATCAATGAACGAATGTTAAGATGCGAATATGCTTTTCCAATTGCATTACTATGGCAACCGTTTAATTGAAGCCGTGAATGAAAATATAGGAATTTCACAGGCATTTAGGAATGTACAATGCTATTAAAATATAATATAAATACAACAATTATTTCATAACTGTTATTTTCGATTTGTGATATACTGAATGTTATCAAATATTCTGGTCTTAAAATAGAATTGCTTTTCATCATATATGAACAGTCATCATCTAGTTCAAAATCAAGATCTCAATTATTATACGGGCACATCGATTTGATAAGATTCATATGGATAAATGTGTCACTTTGATCAAAACCTTCTATATGGCAGATATTCCGAAAAATATAGGTTGATCGATACGTCAGGAAATGTCCACACTAAATGCATGTGTGCAGAAAGAAAGAACAAAGCCGTGTTCAGAGATGTCCTGAGGGACAGATTACATCCATCTGATTGCTCGCTTGTGTAGGATTGATGGACATCTCCGAAACGGAAGTTGGAAGCTTTCATTTCATATTAGTCGTACATTTTTGTAGTTCTGACATACTTTAAGATTTAGGATCAGGCATTGATAGGCACGACGTCGATCAATAACTCTGATTACACTTTGAATTGTACATGGCTTTGGAAATATGTGTTATTGCACGCTTCTTTGCACATTCGGAATACATGAGACCCCTTGGGAAATAGCAATAAACATCAAACTTACATAAGGAAGACGCTTTGATAGTGATATTATCATTATTAGAGCACCATCATATTGCGTTAGCATAGTTATTTTCAAGCAGTTAATCTATTAATGAAAATAATTATATATATTTATAATATTTATATAGATGGTTTATTCCATGAAAGCCGATGAAACAAACTACATATCTCATATTTCATTCATTTTGCGAAGGGTAAAACATAAACAATAAAATGTACTCGAATAACTACTGAATATAATACGATTTTCACGAAGTCGTTTAAGCGGAAACGTGTCAGTTATTATACAGTAGTGTACAATGTTTAGCAACTTTATAATCATTACAAATATTTATTGAAAACAAATTGTTTGAAAAATCGACTCCTGTTTAATTTCCACTTAACTTTGATGTCGACCGTGAAGGACTTTGTAGTTAGAATCTTGCCTTTTGATTAGAAAAACATCGGAACTAAAGCAAATCTATAATTATTTATTGCCCAAAAGCAACAAGAACACGCATGTCCTTGAGGCACAAAGAAAGTGGTTAAAATGCATTGATTAAGTATCAAATACACGTGAATTTCTGGGATCAAATATAACAACATTAATTTACAGTCATAGCAGGAAATTATTGCCGACCGAACGCTGGTCTCGAGAGTCTATGATCACAATCGGAAGCCAGCAAGGAAGAATCGGAGATTGAAATCACTAATGTTTTGTAGAGAGAGTTTGTGAGGATGTGTGGGTATTCCCTTGATTTGTTCAAAATTTAGGCTCCTCAGCACGTACATGTTTCTCTTCGGTTTTATCAGAAAATTGATAAGTAGAGCTACCACAATACCCATTGTCACCATCCAAGTTTGCCCGAACTTTGGACCCTTTTGACTCGAAGCTGATGCTATGTTTGCAATTTGTATATTTCAAGTGGTTCTTTTATATTATGATATATTATTTATTTTATCAAATATTTTAGTGCAGTCTTTTGAGAAGAGTTTTCAAAAAAGAAATTAATGAAACATTATAATTAATTTCAATGTAGATGGTGAGTTACAGTTCAGGGAAGCTTAACAATATATCAAACTGAAATTATTTAGGAAGAGAGATACAATATCTTAAGATTCATTTGAATATTGGTAAATAAAATTTGAAAGTGTAAGACAATATGGAGATTTTGGTGATAAACCCTAACCCTAACCCTAAACCATAACCCTAACAGTACAGAAACGATGCAAAATACTAATTTGGTCTTAAACAAAACAAAACCGAATTATTCAAACACCAAACGTTTAATAAAATACATTTTTAACGAACAGTGTACAGGGGACAGTACCAAAAAAAACCCAATGCGGGTCTTGATGAAATAACACTTGAATGACGTTGGGGTTGATTGTCCTATATTCGATCGCCATTGCCGGATAGATAGAGAACATGCATTTTCGTCTTTCATCGATCAGTACATATTCTTCAATATCGGGTGTGTCCTCTCCGAGCAGTGATGCAAACCTTTGTCTAACGTCGAACAGAGTAGTTTTGTCCTGCAACCTCCCCCCCCCCCCCCCCCCCCCCCCCCCTAACAATTCAGACACTTATATTATTTGATAAAAATTACTTGAAATGATTGTATTTACCTGACACAAGTTCAGGAAACAAACAAACTGCTATCATTTATGTTTAATTTTTACAGCGTCTATTGCGTCACTGCCTGCATTTGTGATTGTGACGGTTGTGTTGTACAACGTCATGTACGACTGTCGCGGAAAATATAGCATCAATATGATACTAAATGAACGTTTCTATAAATGCTAATAGAATTTAGATTTGGTACTTATTTCAGTTTATTATTCTGAAAACTAATTATTTAAATGATTATACATGAAACAATATTTTTATCTTTAATATTTCTATAGTGTTGAGAATATCATTGCTCATGTGGTGAAGATAAAATTAAGGTTTAGGTAATGTTGTTGTAATAGCAATGTAATTGTAGTGTGAATAATGCTCTCTTTTGTTATCATTATATCAAATATGTCAGCTGTCCTATATTGGTAAACGAATTCTAAATCATTTTCCATGTTTTATATACGAGATGAGGGACCAATTAAGCCTTTAATGTTTTCATTATCATTCAACATGCATAAGGCAGCATTTGCCCATTGCATGAATATGCAAACAATCCATTGGGCTGTGTAAAATAAACCCATATTGTTTGTTTTGATAAAAGGAAATATTTGCTGTTGCCATCTAGTGATATTCATCTCGCGACATTAACTCTTGTCGCTTTGCCAAATCTAAGAACTTCTCAAACAATACTTACGTATTTATTCTCGTTATTGATTCGGGAAAACAGGAAATAGCTTTTAATAGCTTTTGTGAGATGTCTTGTATGAAGAATTAGATTTTCTAAAAAAAGCTTTAATCTCAACTGAAAGGATATTTCCCCATGTTAAGTAAGAGTTTAGCTTCTTTAACCTACATGTAAATAGAAACAGAGTTGTGGAAAAACTTTCATTAGCTTTGATAGTAAATTATTCAGTCTAGTGTGAAATAAAACATAGCATTTTATCACTTCAAAGTAATTATACTTAATTACATAAAAAACTTTTTTTTGAAATATTCTTTACAGTATTGTGCAAAAGTTTATTAAAAACTGACTGACAGGTTTTCCAACTTCTATTGTTCTTTAACGATATTTCTGTGATAATGACGTTGACTAGTTCAGATACTTTTCTAAGTTCACCAAGATAAGAATAGCCTATTATTTCCCTTGATGTGTTTACATATTTTTTGTTCGTCTGTATCTTGTTATCTTTCAAGGATATGCCAGGGACTTTGACATATTACTTCGGATCCAATCATAAGTTTTCAAGCGAAACTTTCTTCATCCAAACATTGGTAAAATAATATTGCTACATCTTTTGAACAAAGAGCACAAGGGCATCGTTTGCAAAGAAAAATCCTGCAAGAGAGCGAGCTAGAGATTGTTCACCTGCAGCTGGTTAGTCTTTCAGAAGCTGCCAGGAACAAAATCACTGAAATAGGTAGTAGCTTATGTCTTATCTGTTAATCTTGAACTACACGTGGCATTTACCATGGATTTATTTCCATCCCGATCTGAACATGTTAAAAGGCAAAGGTTTGCAAATGTTTTGCATCATGGCCTTGGGCATGCCCATCAGTGGCGACTTGAATCAGAATCATTAAATCTCATATTCAGCGGATGTAAGATCATTTGACTTTGACGACTGCCGTTTGACTTCAAGGTGAAGGTGTTTGTTTAGCTCGTTTGCGATTATATTTCAACGCTTTCCTCTTTCAAACTTAATATCTTTAGACTCATTTAAAGTTTTTTGTTAAGTGGAGATAAAGGTAAGTGAAAGTACAAACTTTTACCAAAAATTAAAGTATGGGGTTACGACTACAGAAAATTGCCTAAAGATATCTAGAAGAAATTTACTCTTACGTCCTTTGAAGGTTTGTTAATTTTCGTATCTATTTAAAGTTTCATATTACAAAAGTCTTATATTTATTTCATCACCACAAGCATTGTCTGAAGTAATAAACTAAGCACATACATTCAATATTGTATTTTCAGAAACATTTATCGTACTATAGTTTGAATATTGAAAGATCACAGGCAGCTCCAATTTTAGTTCAATCATGTCAACATGTTGATTTCATAACTGTTCATTTCTCGGAACATTTCATATTCTATGATAACCTAAAATATTACTCAGACAAGCATTTTTCACAAATGTGGGGCAATTTCCAATTAACAGTTTTTGACCTTTTCTATTTACCCTCGATGTTTGACTTTCTGAGATCAATGGGAAATAAATTATCATTCCAACCTGGAAATTGGTGTGGACAAAACGCTGGTCTCAAGGGACATTCATCACAGTGGGAAGCCAGGAAAGGATGACCCAGCGATTGCTATCACTAACGAGATAGAGTGGTGCTGATGAGGACCAGCTGCAGGCTATGATGAACACTACCAGCATATTTCTTATGAATAAGAAATGTATGTGTGTAATTCAGGGTTAAAGATAAATGCTACTGATGGATTTTTTTCAGTAGGTTATCACTGTAATATTTTCAGGAATAGAGCCTCGAAATGTGCCACCACTTGACTGAATACCTTATCGTGGTGTGGTGGTTTGCGTGCTTCAGGGACCCCGAGAGCTATGCCAGCCGGAGCTAAAATGCTCCTGGTAGGGTCACTCAAACTGGACAGGTCGACGGGTAGAAACCATTTATTTGAGTGGTTTTAAGCCTGCTGTTTATCCATTATTGGTCTGACATTCTGTTTGTGTGGTTCAGTAGTGACCACATATCTTGTTAACTGAAATGATTGGCATGATTTTATAGCAACATGCTGTTCAAATGTTCCTCCAGTTGAATTTTAATCTCTTTTCCTATGTTTGTTGATGCTTGAAATCTATCTTTTCGTGTATGTGGAAAGAAGTGATAATTAGATAATTCAAACTCAAAATCAAATGCTTTGCGTGGTAGTTTATAAAATTTTCAAAGAGGTATTACACGATTTAAGTCAATAATGAAACATTTTGATTGATGGTTCAGATTTGGATGGTATTTTAAAATTATAAAAATTCAGAAAGTCACTGTGATGCAGTTGTTCTAATATGCTACAACGTGTCTCTCAAAGAGGTTTTTTTGGTAAGTATAAAGTGGTAGAAGGATTAATAGCTGGGTGTATTTTTAAATCGAGTGTTTGCCTGCAGCAGCGTATATTTGTGAACTTTATGAAATATCACATGCCCACCATCTATTTCGAACATTCATCTAAAGTTGGATACATATAAATGTTTTTCCTTCTTCTGGTCATTATTAGATTCTTAAATATGTGTGTGTATGTATGTATGAATGTAGGCTTGTTTGTATGTATGATTAAATGGATTTGACTATGTCAAAATAGAAATATTACAGAAATGAACCCATACAGTCACCAGGGGTTCGATACAAGCTTCGATACAGCCTAAAAATTGATGTTGACTTTATCGAAAATGCCCTTACATGTCATTTAAGGCCTAGATTTTTTAAGTTATCTTAACACTAAGATAAGTCGTAAGTACCATATACCAACATTAACTTATGACCATCTTAGCAATAAGAGAGCTTCAAAAGTCTAGGGCCAGATACTTCGACCTTTTATCTAGCCAGTGTGATATTATTGGATCGATGGACAGTAAATCATCACGGTTCAAACAGAAAAGTAGTCCCGACAAAAGAGGATCTGATGACAGACAGGCGCAAGGGGTGAAATTGCTTCACTTGTAAGTTTGTTAAGAGATTAAATCATTAGAAAACGTTGGTCAAGTCTTAAATCCCCTGGAAATAATGTTACAAAATATATCTCATCTTAAATGCGGACAGTTATTCTAAATTAATGAGGCATATTTTCAGTCGGACTAGATAGATATAAGAAACGGTCAATGAATGTGTTTTTCAACAGAGGTCGAGGCATGCATTGTATGGCCAATATGGGCAGTGTGAGGACAATCTATTTTCATTCAAACGCCTATGTTTGATGGATAATTAAGGTCAGTGCCACCATATATATCTATCAATGGTTTATGAAAGCCTCACGCATCTGTGGGGGAAAACTCACACAAGAGATGATAACATAATTGAGAAGTTTTATAAAAAGAATTAAAGATAACCTCATAATGGCGGAAATAAAAGGAAATGTATTTGACTCTGGAAACTTTAGGTCACAGACGGGACAATCGATAATCATTATTTACAACGTCAAATAAAGCAAGACAATAAACGGAGAATATTTATAATAATATTCCGGCTACATCCTTCAATTATTGCTTTGCTACTGAATATCAGTAAACGATGACAACAAGCCATTGATTTTGTGGCCATCAGGCCTTGCATAATTCATTATTTTATAATGAAGACTATCATGTCTGGCACAGTCAATAATCCTATTATATTTTTGCTATGTCAATTATAGCAAGACGATAAACAGAGCATGCTTCCAATAATATTCCCACTAGACCCTTCAATTACAGCATTGCTACAAATATCTGTATGAGACAAAAACGTAACAAACCATTGACCCGGTAGGTTATCAGGCTTTGCTTGATTTTGGCTGTGCTCTCCTACGGGTGTACTCTAAATATATGGCATCTACTACCGGTTGGATCAGGTTTGCAATCTTCAGTTTTGAAACTACCTTCATACGGATAACGAGATTAAGAATTTTCATATTTCATTTCATGCAACATTTAGCATTGCATGAGAAGACATTCATTACTGTTATGAAAGCAAGATGCATAGATGCATAGCAACTCTGTTTTGACAATAAAAGCCATGAATGAAAACACACAAATAGTTATTGCCACATTGATGACGAATAAAAACCTATCAAGACATGTTTTGTGTATCATAGCCACATGGTTTACAAAAAGGAACGGACGTACGATTGATTAATGTTAAATATGCATCATAACATTTTCGTTTATCATATCGCGACCTGAGCTCAATTACATACTTAGGCTTGCATTAAAAATGTACAAATGATGTTATGATTTGCTATCCTATGAACAAAAAGATTCTTATAACATTGTATTCTTTGTTGTTCTATAATTTCTTATCTGTCTTCTTGTTCATGCTCTGTCATCTCTGTAAAAATTGTAAATCATCCATGTACATTCCAAGGAGAAGGTATTCTAAGTTGGAGAACTTGTTCCTCATCCTTTTCTTCATGAATAAAATATGTTTAAACTAAAATTCTATGAACTCGATTTCTTGGGGAGATTTTAGAAAAATGTCAAAGCAGAAACGTAGGTCAAAGCATATTTAGCACTGTAATAAACATTTTATTTGTATTTCGTTTAGAACTGTTGGGATTTTCAAAGAATTTTAACTGTGACTTTATATTTGTTAAGTAAAGTGAATGATATGTAATATTGTAGTCTATTAATAAACGTGTTATACTTATCTTTATTCTAATTAGTATTTCGTTATTGTAAATTTCAAATTTATTTTAAAAGTTTTGAGTATATGCTAACTCCTAAACGTAATAAATAAAGTTTTTATCCAGAAATTCTTATCTTTCGTAATCGTTTCCCATGAACAACTTTTAAATTGGGATGGATAAACATCATTACAAGTAATAAGCATACATAATTAAGTGATAGAAATATCTTTAATGGAAAATCTAATTGTAACTTTGATCAAAACACTCTGTGTTGCATATATTATACGAATGGGAGATTGATTGTTACATCAGGAAATGTCCATGTTGGGTGCATGTGTGCATAAATAAAGATCAAGAGATGTCCTGAGGGACAGGTTAAATCCGTCAGATTCCTAAGTCAAATAGGCTTGTTGAGAATGTCCGTTATAGTATTGCTGTTACTTCATAAGGAACTTCATTAGTTATTTTGTCTAGCTGGAAAAAGCGGTGAATTCTACTGTTAAACATTATCACATCAGCTGTCCTATCTTCAATATAAGTTCTTGTAAATTTAACTCGAACATGTTTTAACTTTCTTTATACACACAACAGTCAAATACCTGCACACATTCCACATATCTGTGTCCACATTCCAACCTATTGGCAATAGCTAAGATTCAACCATTATATCGTTTATGTCGTTTCTTTGAAGGATTTAGAGATTAACAATCTTCCATAGAAAATGAGAAACCAATTCATTTTGTTTCCAGTATTTTTTATTAGACATCAAAAACTAAAATAAATCTGTAAAATGTCCAAAAAACATCAAGAAAACTCACGTTCTTAACCCGCTTTGAAAGAAGTTCAAACTCATCCACTTTTTACAAAAAAGGTGAACTTTTCATCAAACATAGCAAAAAATGTTATAATCATGTACACAAAATGCTAGTCCCGAGAGCCAATGATGACAATAGGAAGCCAGTAAAAATCCAGAGAAAGAGATCTCTAATGGCTGTAAAGAGAGTGTATGTTGGTGTGTGGGCATCACATGGATTACATTAACGCTACTCCAATGGTACATGTTCCTCTGTGAAACAGTTTTAGTATTAAAATTATGTATATGCATTAAAATACCTTACCATTTTAAGCCTAGGCCTAATCTCCTCTTTTCAATTTACGTAACATAGCCAGTTGGGCTTTGATCAACATGCTCAATTTTTGTTTCCTAAAGGGTACATGCAAACCTTTTCAAGAGATAACATTTCCATCTTTGCTTAAAGTATCGTAAGAAATATGTAATATGTTAGTTTAAAAATAGAATTTTAATTCGTTGAATTATACTACAGGTCCCCAAAATGTGTGTTTCACAATAATGAAAATTAGTTGTAGGCCTTGTTTCTATGAAGTTGACAAGTTCATAACTTCACCTCGAAAATAATATAGAGGTTGTAGGGAATGTAATTGTAACTAGAATGTTGTTGAAGCAAGAAATGAAAAAATCTTCACTCCTAAACTTTTTTTTGTAAATATGAAAGCTATTCTTTATTGGTAAAATAACATTCAAACTGAATGAATATGTGCCATTGAAATGGCTATCTTAGTTGAAGACAATGCAGAGCTCCGGATATGTTCTGGAAAATCACTTGACGAAGTAGGCAAATCGTAGCTTTACATTATTTCCTGTGGATTTGTCGGATCTAAGAATTTGTCAAACAATACTTATGCACTCAATATCATTAGTTGATCCGGGAAAACAAAAGCTTGTGACATAACATTTATGAAGAATTTTAACACTTTGATATCTTTAATATGAATATAAGTAAAATGCCTGTCTTTCAGTAAGAGTTGTGTAATCTGTAACTTTTAAGTAATCATCACATCAAAGATTTACATATAAAAATATCTGGAGGTTTACAGGTTGATAGATATTCGGTTAGATATTCAGTCAAGTTTAAAACGAATAATAGTCATTTGTTTCAATATTATTATTATTATTATATATTTAACAGGGCTTTTATCAAAACATTTTTTTACAATATAGTTTGTTAAAGTATCTTTTAATATTTAAAAGAAAAACCTCATTAAACCAAGAAAACAACACTAAAATAAACATGAAAATACCTTGTCGTACTTAAACATCGGTTCATCCATAAAGGTTGTTCTAAATAACATTGTTGTATACGTTTGCGCTTTGACAAACAATATTGGCCATTTCTGATAGTGTCAGTTCACCAAGTTAAGAATAGCCTCTTCAGCCTGTGATGTATTGTCATCTTGCTTTCTCTCTCAAATCTTTTTATATGATATAACAAAGACTTTCTGTATTACCTGGACAAAATGATCTCATGGGCTGTGAAATAATTCTCTGATCATAAGTCTTCAGATGAAAGTTCTTTAATAGCACACGCTTCAATGGTCATCTGAAGCATGAAGGTATCATGTCTACAGACAAAATAAAGATCATGTTCTGCGGCAAGTTATAAAATGTCAAATTAATAAGAGATTGTTCACCTGGTTAGTCTTTCCGAACATGCCAGGAACCAATCACACAAAAAAAGTATTAGCTTCATGTTTTTTCTGTTCATCATTAAATACACACTGACTTCCACAATGAATTCTTAATTCTTAACATTATAAAACTTGTTTGAAAGCAGAGGCTTGCAAATCTTTGGCCATTAGGTCAAGCATGCATACAGCAATTATGGCGACATACATCTGTATCATTATAATTATCTAATATTTATCAAAATGTTCCTTGATTGCTAAATCATTGGTCCTGAATATTTTAAAGCTTGTAATATATTCTTCTAGGGTTACTATAAATTCAGCATTTTGGAAATATACACAACGTCGTTTATTCTTCAAACTTAACAGGCCCCCTTTTGATCAATTCTGGTTATTCCGTTAAAAGTGCGCTTATGGGTGATGAAAGTGCAAATTCCAGTTCACTATTACAGGAGCGCCACCTAACGGTTGAAGGGGAAGGACGTGTGTGTGTGGACGTCGTGAAACCGTGCACTTTAGCAAAATAACTACACTAACGGGGACATTTTGTAGTTAAATTTGGACTTAATGTAAGAACATTAGATATGGGTTGTGAAACTTCACTTTATATAGCCCGAATTGGCTGCTTTTAGTCAGTATTTGTAACATTTATGTCCAAACGAGCGAGACAAGCCACGAAGCGTATCGGCGTACTGCACGTGCCACCGGGAACACGCACCTGTCTGAAGCTATGTTTGTTTCTCTCACTGCTACTGCTCCTGTGCAATGATGTGGAGACAAACCCGGGACCGCCTCGAAGACAAACGACTATAGAGGGAGAGGTATGCACTTATGAAATAATGAAGTAAATAAAGGAAATGAGAATGGAAATGAATGAAAATTTCAATAAACTTTCTAACAAAATTGAACAACTAGAACATGACATGACATCTTTATCTGAGGAAAATTCTCATCTAAAATCAACAGTCGTTAATTTGACAAACAAAATTGATTTTATTGAAAGTATTTCAAAGCAGAACAATCTTATTCTCTACAATTTAGAGGAAACTTCTGGCGAGGCGAATGAAGACACTGAGGAGAAAGTAATTGACCTGCTACAGAACACTATGAAGCTATCTGATATCACAGAGCTAGACCGCGTTACCCGTCTCCCGTCCAGGTCTCTTGGAGCCAGACCAGTCCTCGTCACCTGCAGGAACCTCAAGGAGAAAAACAGAATCCTACAAGCAATCAAGCATCTCAAAGGCCACTGAGTGTCAATCTCACTGGATTATACACAGAAAGTGAGATCTGCTCGAAAGATTTTGAAAAATTATATGATGGATGCCAAAAATGAAGGTAAATTTGCAACTCTCAAATCAGATAAACTTCAGATAGAAATCAACCTCTATCGCCTCAATGATAATAAAGACAATATTGTTCTGGTAAAGACATGGAAATCAAAAACCGGAAAGTCAGGACTGAACACTGCTAGATAGGGGTATGGCCAAGGCCCTACAATATTCAGCTCCTGCAAATGTGTATTTTGGAATATAGAGGGTATCAAAGAAAAATTTAAGAAACCAGCAATAACAGACTTTTGGAAAAAATTTCAAATTATCTCCCTTGCTGAAACCTGGTCCAACTACGATGATGTCTACTCTTTTCCGGGTTATACCATCTTCAACAGAACACGTCAAAAACATGAACATGCTTTTAGGAACTCTGGTGGCATCACAGTAATGATATCAGATAATTATAATCTCAGAATTTGTTTCATTCTTACCCAGTTCAAGTGAGAATATCGCCTGGCTTCGATTGGAAATCCAGCACCAAGTCTACATTCTTTATCTAGCTGTTGTGTACTATTCTCCAGCTAATTCCAGTAGATATGCAGATGAAGCTGTTTTTGACATACTTGAAGACGATATCAGCAACTTCAGATCTACAGATCCACACTGCCGGGTTATAGTTCAAGGCGACTTAAATGCTCGTACAGGGGATGGATATCATGAAGATTTTATCCATAATGATGATGCAACCTATCTGCCAATATATGACGACTTTAACTATGTCTCTGACAACGAGATCCCACCACGTGTCTCTCAGGACACTGTCATCAACAGACGCGGCCACTCCCTCCTAAACTTCTGTAAAAATACTGGACTTAGAATTTGCAATGGTAGGTTATTTAATGATAACAAAATTGGTAAAATAACATGTTTTGCTAACAGTGGCCAGAGTGTCGTTGACTACGTCCTTTGCTCTGATAATGCTTTTGACTTGTTCAACGGTTTTGATATATCTGATGAAGTAGAATTGACCCACCTACCTGTCACATTCCCATTATGTTTTGCTACTGAGGTCAACACTGCCACTGACTCGAGTAATCTCACACCCAAAACTAAATTTCAGTGGAAGGCAGAAGGTCGGTCTGATAATCTTCATAATTGGCAATCATTACATACTGCACTGATGTGTTACATAATTTTAATAATTGCATTGAAAATAATGATATTAACAGTGCTTACTCTTTGTTTCATGTCACTGTCGAGTCATGTGCTGAAAATTACAAGAACAGTGGACTCTCTGCATCGCATGAATACAAGGGAGACCACTGGTATGACGAAGAATGCCTCTCTGCACGAAATGCAGCTCGACGCCAACTTCGTGCTTTCCATGCCAGTAACAGTTCTTGTGATCGACAACGGTACATTCAGTCATGGTCACAATATAAACAGTTGTGCAGATCAAAGATGACACAATCAGTATCAGACTTTTCAAACAAGCTCTGCAGTGCACTTTCTGCTAAAGACAATAAACTGTTTTGGAGAACGATAAGGCCTAAGCCACAACTTACAGATAATAATATCAATCCAATACAGTGGAATAGGCATTTTGAGAATCTTTTCTAAGATTTACACTTCTCAGTTGAGTTTACGGAATTTTATGATAGTGTCAACCAATTTGTTTCCTCTATTGATGACAGTCTTATTGAACAAACTGCTAACTATGATGACTTAGATAATGAAATTAGTTTTCAAGAAATTGAAGATGTTATCAATAGCATGCAAAATGGTAAAGCCCCTGGCCTCAGTGGTGTCTCTATTGAATTTTTTAAGAACGCACCAAGAATATGCATTGAAATGTTAAAATCATTATTTAATAGAATCCTCTCTACAGGTATTTATCCCCCAGAATGGACCTTCGGAGTTATTATCCCTATCTTCAAGAAGGGTAATGTTAATGATCCGGCAAATTATAGACCTATAACGTTACTTAAAGTATCGGGTAAAATATTTTCTAAAATAATAAGCAACAGATTAACTCTTTGGGCTGAACGGGAAGACTTTCTTATCCCAGAACAGGCAGGCTTTAGACATGGATTCCAAACTCATGATAATATATTTATTCTTAACACTATCATCACAAGGTATCTGTCTCTCTATAAAGGGAGGTTATACTGTGCGTTTGAAAGCTGCGTTTGATTCAGTTCATAGGAATAGTATTCAGTTGATAGGAATAGTCTTTTTTACAAACTCTGGTTGGGAAATGTTAAAGGAAAAACCTTTAGATTGATCAAAAACATGTATGAGTCTGTAAAATCATGCGTGTCAATGAAAGCTGGATACACAGACTTTTTCCATTGTTCTCACGGCGTTCGCCAGGGATGCCAGTTATTCCCCATTTTGTTTTCCCTTTTTATGAATGACATTGTCGAACGTTTAGCATCAGATAATCAGAGGGGTATCAATTTAGAAGTGATCGAGCTCTTTATGCTTCTTTTTGCTGATGGCATTGTGCTCTTTGATTTTTCAGTTGCAGGGTTACAAAAGAGAATAGATAAATTAGTGCAATACTGTGATAAATGGAAGCTTAGAATCACTGTAGCCAAAAGCAAGGTAATTGTGTTCAGATCAGGTGGTAGACTGAAAAAGAGTGAACAATTCTTTCTCAATAATGAACTCTTAGAGATTGTCCCATCATATAAATATCTTGGAGTTCATCTGTCAAGCACAGGTTCATGGTATGTCACACAAAAAACTTTGGCTGATCAGGCATGGAAAGTGTATTGCACACTAAGATCCTCGATTCCGAATTTCACCAATCTAACCATAGATGTGTTATTTAAAATATTTGATGTAAAGATCTTACCAATTTTGCTATATGGCAGTGAAGTATGGGGGTTCCACGCAGCACCCAGTGTAATAAATATGCATAATATATTTTGTAAACTTGTTCTAAGGCTTCCCAGGAATACTCCAAATACATTTGCCCGTGCTGAACTTGGTAGATACACTCTTAAAGTAAATATGTATTGTAAAATTATCAAATATTGGACAAGAATGATTTCCCAAGTTGATAATAATATTTTGAAAAAAACATATGAGTATCAATATAGACTTGCAGAGAAAGGTCGCCAATGTTGGGCATTGAAAGTTAAAAGTCTTCTAAGCCGCTATGGCTTTGGATATGTTTGGTTTTACCAGAATGTTGGGAATGTCAAAGTTTTTATGTCGGTATTTAAACAGAGATGTATTGACAACGATAACCAGTCATGGAAGGAGAATATTTCATGCATCTCTAAACTTAACTTTCTTAACCATGTTAAAGCAAACGTTTGTTATGAATTCTACATCAATCATATTCATTGTAAAGAATTCCGTGTCATTGTAAGTAAATTTCGAAGCTCGAGTCATATGTTAATGATTGAATACGGTAGACGACTTGGTCTCAAGCGTAGTGATCGGCTGTGTCCTCTCTGCATTATTCCTACTGTTGAAGATGAATTCCACTTTTGTCTTCAGTGCCCACTTTATAGTAATTTAAGAAAAAATACAATCCCCGAATATTTTTATAATTTTCCAAGTCATGAAAAGTTTTTCCAGTTGTTCATGTCACAGAATGAGATTATAATCAACAATCTTGGAAAGTATTTGTATCAAGCTTCTAAAAAACGCAAAGAGTTTTTAGGTCTGTGAATACCCCTACCATTTTCATGTAAACATTGCCAATTGTGTGAATGATTTTATTGGCGCTATAAATGTGCACATTGTATGCCTTGTATAATGGGCCTGTGGCCCCTTTACTGAAATAAACCTCTCTCTCTCTCACTATTACATATACTGTAAATATATGCAACTTACAGATATGAGATATCAAAGAGCCTTGTTAAAATAGAAGAAACTATCTACCATCAGTCATGTTCATATAGCATAACACCAAGTTTATACCTTCAGTGTAGTGTCCTCAGAATATTTAAGTAGATTGTTAAATTAACCATGCTTTGAAAAAAGAAAAAACAGAGGTATCTGCCTTTTAAAATATTCATCCACATGCAGCTGATTTCCTTAATGGTTCCTGGTTGGCAATCTCAGTACATGCTGATAATTGACCATTATATAGATATATAAATATTTATATATTTTGTATAACTCATTTGAGATAGAATCATGATGAATAAATATTTATCAAGCACTTTCATCAGGGTTTGTTAGATTTGTAAAATAGTTGTGCCTGTAGGTAATATTTTCCATTTCAAGGATATGAACTTGGCTCAGACTTGTTATTATGCCCTAAAACCGTTACGAAAGCAACATATTGCCAATATATGACAATTCCTTAAATATGGTAGTTACATGAACATAATGTGATATGGTTCGTGATGACCAGTTTTATATAACTAAAAAATCCATATTTCTAAAACCATATTGAAATGTGTTCATATTGTAATGCAAATTAGTAACTTAAATTACAAATATCACATTTAGTTTATACGTAGAACAACCTTATAATTACTCTTAGTATCAAATTATGATATCTGGTATATTTATCGTGGAGGTATTTGGGAATTGATTTCAATTACAAATGGAATAATGAATAAGATATGATAATGATAAAATAATATAATTCAAATGATTAATTTTCTTTTAAATTTAATTTTCAAATTTGCAAGAGTACACGTACAATTGTCAGGACTTTTCATAATGTATGGTATTAAACAAAGCCACAAAATCATAAATTGAACATTGTTTAACAAATTTCAAATTCAGTTTCAATAAGCAAATTACATGATAATGCCCCTTTTACATCCAAAACTGTGAAGCGTGACTTCCTGATGTAATCTTTTATAAATTAATTATTACCTCTATACTGTAAACTTGTGTCATGAGACATGCATGTACGATATAAGAATACATTGATGGTTAATCTTCTTATTCAGTTATTTCTATATCATCTTTATCAAATTGTAGATTTTAAGTAAAACAGTTTTTCTCCTCGTGAAAAAATTGCACAACGGTGGACCCTCCCTTCAGTGTTTTTTTTTGGAGACAAGTTAGGATATTCTAACCTGAAATTGAAAGGCATGTAGTAGTATTCAGAAATTGATGGAATAAAAAAATTCCCTCATATAGGAAATTATAACTTTTCTAATATATGCCAATGTTAACAAACCAAGGATCACTAACTGGGAGAACTGGAAACTTTCATTAACTCATGTTGACTTACTGATTCTTAGAACACCAAGGAAATCAATGAGGTCAATGCGCCCTATTTACCAGAAATAGAAATAGCATTAAGAGTCGATAAGTCTGACACACGACTGGTGTGGACGAGTTGCGACCTCATGTGTTGTATAGTGTTATAACAGTATTCATTATATAGCTAAATTCTTTTGAATTATTCTTATAAAATATTATTTCAACAGATTATTTTGACTGATAACTGCATTGCCTTGCTCTTTTGGCTGTAAACAGCGATGCTTACATCATATAAGCATAAAAACTAAAAGTTTGTAAGTAGTTTACTTAAATTCATTTTTAAACGCAGAGCATAGTGTCATGAATAGTTATATTGCACAAAATTATGACCATTGCTGTACGTCTAAATTTACCAATAAAAATCATGTTTGAATATTTATTATGATATAATGTTTAAAATGAGTAAAGTTAAAGAGTTCACAACATGTTTGCAGACGAAAACGCAATAGACGGGCTACACGTCGTCTATGACGTTACCTTTGAAAGGGAGATAACTCTAAACTAGAGAACCTCGGGCTGAAATTGACATTTGTGGATATGATATGACAGATGATATGTATTTTCATACCGGATAGCAATATGGCTGCTGCGCCCTTACTTCTATCAAATATGAAAAATCATTCCATATCATTGATAGATATATGAATAAATGATATATTGCAAACCTTATAGTTTTGTGTTCCATATCCATAGATTAGCAAGGGGCTCATACCACCAAAACAGCTTGTTTTAATTTGTCAAATGACAAATCCGCAGACCGTGTCTGTCACTCAATGGTTTTATACAACATTGTAGTGATAATCATTAGGTGAATATAGATTATTATTTTTGATCAGACGTGCGTTGTCAATTTTTTCAAATATTACATATATGACATGTGTCATAACCATGCAGTGATCATTCATCTCGTTTGTGTATATGTAACAGCTTTTACAATTGATGTATTTAGGAAATAAATCAATGATACAATTAAGTTTCATAGATGGCAATTATTATAGGAAAGAATTGCATATCATAACTAAATACCTTATTAAAAATAAGTGATGGTAGATACTAAACGGTATCAGAGTTACATCAGGCCATCAAATACTTAAACATAATTATTTTCTTTATTGAGTGGATTACATTGTTGTGCAACTTTATAACATTTTCAATCGTTAAACAAACATTAATGAACTTGCAATTTGATTTTACCATTACTTAAAAGAATTCAATATCAAGAATATTTCAATAAAAGTGTGTAACATATTCCCTTTTTCCCCATTCTAGGGATATATAGATTATATGAATTAATATAGATTTGCAATCTTTTTTTTAAAAAAACCCTCAAAACCTCTACCCACATCTCATGCATGACCTTTATGAAAGATTGTAAGGCCTTGAATTGAAAGAAAATGGTCAAATTTAAAGTTTTAAACGCCGGTTGATGTGATCACAGTTAGAAACCAGTAACGCTGTAAACATAGACACTAAAAAAACAAATGGGTTGTGTCGAGATTATTTTGACGAAGGCCTTATTGTGTAATCTGTAGGAATATATGGATTCGCTTAAACAGATTTACTTATCTGCAGGTATGTGTTCCCCTGTTGTTTATCAGATACCGAATTAAGGACGAAGTCATTTTAACAATATAGAATTCAATACCTTAGCGTGAAATGTGTGATCTTGTGTTCTATGATTTCCCCATAAGCTCGACACTGCAATTATTATTTCAAAGGTTCATGCAACCTTGACCAAGGGCACTTTAACCTGTACATATGTATGTAAACAGAAATATGGGTTCATAAAATGTGGCTATTTCTTTGCACAAACATGACATGAAACAATTGTCGTTTTTCACTATAAGATATAGTTGTCAAAACGAAAAAGTCATAAAAAATTTGTGTCAACTTATTTTTCATATTGGCAGTATGACCCTTATAACTAAAAACATAATCGTAATCGGATGCGTTCAGGAAAATAAATTTAGGGTGAATGTTCTCTATAAGTATAGATTAATTGTCCAGGTCTAAATTTATGTCAACGATGTTCTTACGTCTACTTTACAACCTTTTAGTCAAGTGATTTCTTATTCAAATTTTCAATATTTGCATGAATGTCATTATTAATACCTTTAAGTGATGCTTCAGTTAATGTCATTAAGGTAACTATATGCAGGCACCGTGTTCTACAAAACGAGTTTTTCATCAAACAAAAACATTGTTGTTAATGTTTGAAATTACAAATACATTAATGTTGTTGTGATAGGGAAATGTTTGCTGGTGTAATTGAGCTAATAGGGGCTCCCTGCAACATCACGGCTCAGCATTAATTCTTGTTGACTTGACGGATCCAAGGAAATATCAAACAATACTAATGCATTAATTCTCACTAATTGATTACAGAAAACAACGAAAAGCTTTTAGGCTTGTAACATATCATGTATAAAGAATTTGAACACTTTGTTGGCTTGAATCTGAATATGAAAGAAAACCACCCTTTTGCCCAGCTTCATTGAACTACGTGTACATATAAAATCAAAGATGAGCTTATTGTAAACTTATTTTAGAAGTGCAAAAGGTTTACTGAGTGTCTAAATGATGGATTTATAGAGGATATTTGACATAGCTCGTTGAATACCTTGTGTATCTCATCAAGTAAAGTATAAAATTGATATGTTCACGAATTGCGCAGCCATGTTTTTATACTTCACGAAATGAGATATACAATGTACAAGGTATTCAACGAGAAATGTCAAAAGTTCTATTATTTTCCCTAAAGTCCTAAATTACTATTACTCTATGGAGCAGCAAGATCGCTCGCCATCTCGGCCTTCTTATGTCGTCATTCATTTGTATCTGGACGTCACAGATGACGTCATATGATTTTAGCGTCATTTCACTGATTGACATTCGGATTTTATTTTCACTGATTCAATAATTTTTTTGGTTTTTACTTTCGAAAATGAAAGCACAAACCTACATTCATAAAATATGCAAATTGGTAAAGGAATTTCAAAACAATCTGTCCTGTAAGATCAAAGTAATAAATGACATTTAGCAAATAAAAGACAATTCTAAATTTAATGAAATGTTTAAATTCTGTTTTATGAATGGGGTATGTATCATCTTATTCTAAATTTTAATGCTAGTTATGACATATCCAGCTTTTCAAAAGAACATTAAACGTAATACCAATCAGAAAAAATTGGACAGGTGGATAGACTAGTCAATCTTTTGAGGAGACATTGTGAAACATGACTTTATTTGAAACAAGAAGTCATTTTGAATTTGAATTGTGATAATGATCTTGGCTATATGTCTATTGCAGAACATGACGGAGTGATATATTCTGTAAACTGTTGACTAATGTCATTAGGAAGTTCCAACAAGAAAACACATCTATAATATCCATAAGAAAATTTACCTGGTGTTCATTGATAGAATGAAAACTTCTATCAAGTTTATTTGTGCACTGCAATGTTACCATGATCAGATTACATTTTCATCCCAACAAATTGGGATAAAAAAAATGCGTTTTTTTATTTAATGATTTTCATAATTTGCATGATATTTAACGTCTCACTTCGGAAAAGCCGTTTTTTCCTTATTGCTGGAAAATATGTCTTTCCGATTATATTCAATATATGATGTCATTTTCCTGTATTGTTCTTATTTTACCCATACCTTGAATATAGTTTCACTAATCAATTCAGTTTGTGATGCCATTACCTTCTTCTGTTTACCCTTCTAGCGTGGCGTTCTGTGATCAATGGATAATGATTAACCACAGTTAAGACTGGAAATTCGTGTCGACAAAACGCGTGTCTCTAGGGACGCCCATTATAGTAGGCATTAGGAAGGGATGATCCAGAGATGGTTATCACTAATGCGTTTGTGAGGAGATATTCTATGGAGGACTTGACTGTGATGATTGCGGAGATTTGCAAAGCATTTTCATTAAAGAGTTGCATCAATTCATTCTTGTGTAAGCGAATTTAAACGTAAACGTAATTAAGGTTTTATCATTTATTTACTGATAAATGATTAAAACATAATCCACTTCTTGTACGTTAACATTTCTATATTACAAGTTGTCTAATCAACGATCCTTAACGTTTAGTAGCACATTTCAATATCTTTTTCCTTTATCGTCCAATCAGTTAAGACTAGATTAAATGCTTCATTTCATGTAAATGATGTTTGAATTTGTAAGCGTCCATTCGCTCGGACTTTTCATAGTGTATGATATTGATAAAGGATTACAGAAAATCCAGAATGGAACATCGTTGCGCGAACATTGAATACATTTCCACGAAGCAATCCAGTTACATGATGTTGACCTTAACCTTCATAAACTGGAAATTGTCGTCGACAAAAATATGGTACGCTCCTATTAAGGTATACCCTTCACAGTAAGATGGATAAAACGATCACGATATTGTAAACATACGCGTTAGTGAAAAGAGATTCTGATGAGGACTGTTTATGATGTAGCAAACGTAATGGTGTCACTATAAAAACATTATGTCTTAATCCATCAAAAACATGATTCAAACCATGAATATGAAAAACCCATGCGCATGTTTCATAACATGTATGCATAATTATCAGTTTCGAAACAAAACACGTCTTTAGCATGTTCCTTGCATTAATAGAAAATGTTTGCTGCAGCATTTTTATCGGGCAATTTAGATAGAAAAGAGCAATATAAAAGGAAAGGTTATAGCTAATTGTTTTAAGTGTTAAGATATGTTGTATCTAACTCTGCGCATTCCAGCAGTCGTTCTGGCAGCTGTCACAAAAACCCTATTTGGTTTTTCAAAGCGTATTCATTGAGGCTTCTTTAAATATGAAATCATATAGAACTGATAATCTCTTTACAAACATGGTTAAATGCATATAAAAGAAAAGTCATACCATGAAACAGAACCATAGATAGCTTATAATGTCATAATTCTGGGTTGATTGGGTATTGCAGTTCACATTTCATGTTTGAAATAACGTCAGCCACTTTCTTAAACAACTGTTAAGAAACGCAAAAGTAAATGGACCTGTAATATACATATGGTTTTATGTCGTTTACACAAATATCCATTGCCCAGTTATGTTTTCATTGAATATCATTCTATTCGACCCGAAATTTCATCCTGTTCATTATCTAAAAACGTATGTCCTCCGAACATTAACAATTGATAAACATGGTTTTACGTTACATTTCAGAGAAATGGCATTAATACTGTTTTTGGGAGGAATACTTAGTAGATACCGGAAAGGCGTATGGTTAAGCTTTGATATAAGTCACCAAATGATGTAACCAGATTGAGCTACAAGACCAAGACAATGATTTATTACTACTCGATCAGTGGATGATTGGTGGAATGTTGTGTAACCCTGAAATAAATTAGAAACCTAACACAAACTGTCCATTCAGATCTACAATTCCGTACTGCTTGTCAGAATGGGAACTGGCAAACTCTCTGTGTATACTAATGCGCTGCCGGTGACGCATAAATCCTTTTTTATGAAGACACATGTTCCAGGAAGAAGTTTCTACTCTAAGGGAATTCAATTTGTAACGGCTGCTCACAAATCAACTTTCTACTAAATCAGGAGACGTATAGAATTAGTGCATCGTAAGAGATTGGGGCTCAGTGAAGCAAATCATTTATCATCATTTTCACAATAGCCTGGAGAATCTCAGAAATACATTTAAGCAGGAGTTGACAATGATTTAAGTAAGAAACGTTTGCAATTCAGCATCTGTGGAAAATAGTTAAAAGTTTTAGCTACGTATTCGATTGTTTGATAACATGAAGTGCTAATAAGTGTGTTAGAAAATAACGTCAAGCCGAAAGTAACGTGCAAAATCATCCATCTGAATTCACAACGATAAGAGACTGAAAGCAGCAAAGTCATTTAAAAAATGTGAAGGAATCACTGGGTATCAATGTGTGTTAATGAATGAATATATTGCATTCGTTGAAACAATAATAAATGCACTTTAATGAATTATTCAAGTGAATGTTATTAAAATTAATGATTGTAGAGTCTATATGTAGTCATTAAATCTTTCTATTAATTCACGAATGCGCGGGCAAATACAATTGATATTACAAGAGAAATGTATCATTGGTCAAATGAAACAATTTTGATACTACAGACATGGATAAATACTGACGACTCGTAGACCTTGGAGAAAATGTAATGTTAAGCGTCATTCATCATTCACAGTGACTGCGGAATCCACATTGACATTACAAGGACACACAAATCTTTATTTAAACCCGACACAAAAATATCAAAAGCAATAATTTGTGTTGTGCTCGTATGTATTAATGATTCGAACATTGATTGACTGAAAAATTGCATTTTTTATTTTTTCTTGTTTCCTTTCCTTTGACTTCCAACACTCTTAGATAACACAAAACTGTCACCGACTGGCGATGTATGGATTGGATCTTCAATTCTTAAGTTCGATATAGAGACATTCGCCAACTCTTCAGCGATGCTGCGTCTGAGTATTGGATGAAGACGAATGTCTGAACAACTTGTTACTGAGAGCAATTTCCATTTCACAAGAACGTTTTTGAGAAACGAATAACCTTGACCGAATGAGTTATATAGGAATATCTGGAATATATTTTGCAAATCATGGATTGGGTTTAATTAAATAAGACACATTTCTAAAGAAATCGCCATAATCACATTATGACACTGGTTGATTAAACTCCATTAGTACATACTTGTAACTGGTTTTGATAGTTGGGAGTTTGCGAGACCAGTTATCTTGTGATGCTAAATACTTCGTAATATTCATATTACCACATATGATCATTATCTGGCTTTATTAAGTGTAGTGTGTGATTAAGAACTCAAATATGATTTGCAAAGGAATTATAACCAATATGACAATATATTTATCAAAATCTGTATACATATCCTTTACATTTCCTTTTATGATGAATTAAATTGTTATCATAATGTCTATTGTTTGTCGTCTTTTGCTAGTTTGACTGGGAAGTGTTCTTATTCTAAATTCACACATAACAACGCTCAAAAGAGTCAATAAAAAATAACGCAAAATAGAAAATAAAATTCCAAGCAATCAAAATACAATCAATTTCCTTATTTAACATAGAATAATTGGAATTTATTGTGCCTGTCGAAACCCTGTTTATGAACAGTGGAAATGAACATGTAAAGTTTGACAACATATGATATCCACACGTACGCACAAATGAAAATATCTAGTGTCCTTAAACAAAGTTCAACTTAACGACATCACAGTAGATTTCCGAAATCATTCGTGCTTATCCTAACTCTCGCAGTTCCAGATGTGAATGCTGCACCCATTGGATCAATATTGACCTCGAAATACTAGCCTTTGAATGAGGTACTCGTGTGAGGAAATTCAATTTGTTCCTGCTACACTCCCCTTCATCAGTGGAGCATGTACTAACTCAAGGGAAGTGTCTTCATAACCCCCCAGCACAGCGCATTATTGCCCCTTTGATCCCATCGCGACCGCGCTTTGAGCTTTAAATGGGGGTTTTCTCTGGAATGGATCATTTTATTAGATTATTCCGACATTTTGCGATATCATGGTATCATAGACGCTTTGGATATAAAAGTATCAAATAGATTCTTCAAAAGGAGATCATAGAATTTATGACTCACATAGGCAGTTAAAACAGTATTATGCAACTAAAATATTTTCTCCTAAAACGACTTTGTTGTATGATTGTTAACAACCTTAATGCACAAACGGGGCAAATTTTACCTTTTGTTTTGTTTACGAAGCATTCTGAAGAAATGTAATTTAGAAAACATGTCAAGCAAAATTCACGTGAGAGTTAGAACAAGGGCACGTGATACCGTAAACCAAAAAGGACGATATTGAAAGTAACGTGTCTTAGTACCATTTTAACCTTCAATGAAATAAAATGTTTGCCAATAATTCATTCAAATAGTCAACTGATTTTGTTGAAAGGTGTTGTGGTGAGTGCGAAATCAAGATCTGATTAAGTTGTGTTGTAGGGAATATACAGCTTTCTTCGACTTCACACACATGCCATTGTGGACCGAGGAGGAGTCGCTCCAGCATGGTTAGGCTAATTCACACAAAGCAGGTGTGAGGGTCTATTACCTGGGAAACTGTGACGACCAAATTTTGAGATGGTCTTTCAACAAATTCATATCTTATCCCAAATAGGACAGCAATGGGAAAAACTCGTTCGATGTGCACGTCAATCGTCACATAACTGACATAATGTTTTTGAAAATGGCTCCTGCGTTACTTTTTTGTAAAGTATGAAAACGGCCTGGTCAGGTTTTAAATGAAGCGTCAAAATAAAAAATGATAATGAATTCTTCTAAAATATCTCCAAGATTAATTTCTAAGATTAATTTTCAAAGTGCACTTGCATTAAGCGGCAATAGCGAAATATCAAAATAAGAAATAACTACTGTAGCATTAGTAACTATCTGCACCAGTAAATATTATTGTACTTTTTCGGATTGAACCACATACAGGATTCAAACCACTCGATTGAGTCACATAATGAGCCTATGTGGGTACATCAATTGTGTTAAATAAGACATTTCTTGTTAGTTCAGTGAAAAGACTTTTTGTGGGTCCTGCAGACCAAAAAATCTTTAATCACTTTATATGAATAGATGTAGATACTTAATAACTACAGTTTTAATTACAGTTCACGCATGATGTCGGTTCTTATAGTAAACAAATATAATGGAAAATAAAATGGATTGCTTTAACAATCCAGAGATAAGGTTTTCGGGCTTGTAAGAAATATCTGATTCTGGTACCTCTATATTGATTAGGTTACAGTTACTTTTATAATTCTATGAGACGTTTTTGGTGATGGCCATTTTCATGTTCCATTGCAATTGACACACACAGCACATAACCTAAGAGTTTTTAATCAAAGACATAAATTATCTGACTTTCACTGTTTACCCGACGAACTGATCGAGGACAACTGTTCAACTATCAGACTGATCTTTCATCTTCAATCCTTCCTCGGCTGAACATGGAAAAAATATAGGCTTTACAGTAAAAAACGTCTGACGGCTTTTAACAAAATCTTAGAGTAATTTTCTAGCCAGATTTTTTTGTACAGAGGATTAAACGACACTAAGTGTCTTAAACATATCTTCTTTGCTTTTATAAGTGCCAAAACAACATCGTATTCACCTCACCAATAACCATGCATATTCATTTCAAAAAGTCATATATAATCACAAACAGAGATTCAATGATAAATATATGTAGAGGCAGAAAACGCACGCTCAACTACATGTTTATAAATATACTAACTGTATTAGCAATTAACTATAACTCTAATCTTCTTCCTTTCCGCTTAGAAAAGTTTCCAACATGTAAGCAAATGTCGCGCACAGGTCTCGATACTTTGTCCGGTTTTCGATCATGGGGTTAGAGGTTATGATTAACATTAGATTGTGTATTTCGTAACAGCTGTATTCTCCCATGATATTTTGTTTACCGATTTCGAAGAGAATAGACAGCATTGATCCATTACTGTCTGTGTTGGACTCGTGCTAACTTATGTTAATTTTTGGGGCGGAGGGTAAGGGGCCTGGTGGGGGAATATAGTGGTTAGCGCGTTCGGCTTCGGATCATGAGGTCTGGGACTGGATCCCGCCAGGAGCTCTGCAACTTTGTCTACAGTAAAGAACTGTTCTTCATGCAGTAGGGTTTGTGCGCAATGTTAGCTCACTACCACCAGGGTTCGCTAGTTCTTAACGATGCTAGTCGGTTTCACCGCATTGCGTAACCACAATAGTGTTGCTGCTTTCACCCTGCAATATTATTTGTCGTAGTGAAATAAGTGAAGTGATCTCGAAAGCAGCGTTAAACTCCAAACACCTTACCTATGGTAACAAAAGGGACATGATTTTATGAAACATCTTGGTTCATAGAACGTTGGGACACTGCACAAATTAGGCAAACTGTATGAGCTCTAATATTTATAATTAAATTTTTGTATCACTTCAGTGAAAACCATATTTTATATTTCGGTAAGGCAGGAAATCTTTTGTTAAATGTAGTTATTGTTATTGCCCTATCAACTTTTTGACAACTGTATTTTGCTGATGCCTTTTCAGTCAGTCTGTGTGCGGTTTATAATTTTGTCATTTGCAATAACCAGAGAAGCGCTAAACAAAAGCTTCTTCTTAATCCGTTCAGTAATATGTGTACTTCAACCTTGATTCCCCTTCACATGTGATATCGCCATTAGGTTACTGTTCGATTAGGTAAAAAGCTTAAGATGCATGGGTAAAGACGGAATAACTAATTTTTAAAATAAGTGCAATAAAAAAGCATAATTTTTCTCATAGTTTTAGAATTGAAATTTAAAATACGAGAACTTCAAATAACATGCTTGACGTTACCGTTCAACTAGATGTAGTCGTTCTAAAGTTGTTAATAACTGTGACATAATGGGTTAAAGTCTTCGTAATCACACTTAATTGTGTCAGTTCCATAATCAACAAAGACACGTTAAGGTCGTAACTAGTCAGCTTGCATGACGACTGCGGCCAGATTAATGAAATTTGCCTAGTTCAATATTGACAGTCACGTGCCATTGGCGTATTCAAACTGAAAGTCGTTACTGGACGTCTCTCATCGCCAGGCTGGCCAGAGTCGGACGCTGGTCACTGCCGTTTGATTAAATCCGTTCTGTCTTGATTGAACAAGAGATTACTCAATTTATTGATGGTGAGCCGTTGAGTGCAAATTGTAATTAAAAGTTGTCTTTGGATGCGTGTGATCACGTAACTGGACGCTGGTCAACTCACGCCATCCTATAGTCAAGGCGATTGATAGACACTTAAGTTTGCCAGTTATTCAATTATCGATCAAAAGTAAATACTATTCTACATTAAATGAAATGTCTCAGTTATTGTTTCAATGTTTGATGTTATGTTCTCAATTTAAGACCATGGAAACACGTTTAAAAGAATGAAGTTACGTATACATCAGTGATATTATATGTGCAATACATACTTTTTTATCATTTAAGTTGTTCTTCGTCAGCTGTATCGTTTTAACATAAGGATTTTAACAATCCGTTTGCATCATGGTAGCACATACAACGCCACGAATCATCATTTTGATGATAAAAACAAATGTTATAATGTCAAATGATGGCTGATCTATCTATCTATCGATCTATCTATCTATCATATTCGGGGTGACCACTCGGAATTATACGTATATTTGTTATAACTACGCTTGTAATGCGATGTTAACGATCACATCGTTTCATCCCTAATGAGTCAATACTATTGACGAAATAAAGTTGTATCGGATTAAAATGATTCTGCAAACGACTATGTGAAGTATGTTATATTTAATCTATATGTGACCTTGCGTTTGAAACAATTCAACTTTCCATATATACACACCATTACAGGACATACAAAATCATGTGTTCACAGAGACCACGTGTGAAACTTGACAAAAAGGATATGTCGTTATACAAGGATCAATAATGACAAGTAGCAATAAATTGATATTGGCACTTGTGAAAACTTTGAGCATATGAGATCGACAATCTTCAGCACCCAATATCTTGAAGACACGTCTTAATGACCTCTCACTGAGAATTATGAGGATACTTCCCCTGTGGTCATCTAAGGCGTCGCCCACTAGAATGTCAAATGTTCCCTTTAATTGGATTTTGCATGTGCCGAGAGGCATAATGTTTGTCGAGCGCCTCTATTAGAAAGCGACACGTCTCTCATACAACAGAAACATTTGTTTAATTTGTAAAACGGCTGAGCCCCAAGGTCCTGCATGTGTATCACTCAATATATATATTTTGAGATTTCTTTGTTATCTGCTTCTGGCGATCTTCTGTGACGTATTGGTATTGGTATTTGAACTCTGAACTTTGAGATCATATCGTAGACAAAATCTAAATACCTGATATTCAATGTTCAAAGACGTACTTGGAATCGGCTTCGATGTTCGCTCTACTTCGACATTACGAATTTATATCATTCTATTAATGGATTAATCAAAGAATATCATTATCAATAATATCATCATTATGACTATTTGATTATATGCAAACTTATCAAGATTCATACGCTACTCCATCATATTGAAAATAATCAAATGCAAATTTATTAAGACACCTGCTCATTTAAGTATCAAACAGACCCATATGTTGGTTAACGGAATCAGATAATAACAGAGTTGTGCGATCGTACTGAATGATCTGCATTTCAAGGACAGCTAGTAATGACTCCCAACTAAGATGGACAGACTGATACCCAGCAGTGCATATCCGCTCATGCGTCGACTCATCTGCGACTTCCGGGTTAGTGAAAGGCGGTCCATTGTCCGGGTCCTCTACTAATGAGGATGGACATGTGCTGTCGGGCTTGGTGTTTGTGAGCCTTTCAATGGGCATCATCTTTTTGTTCTTCCGAAATATTTGTTTAATCTGTTAAATGGCTGGAGCCGCAGGTCCCGTTAGTCAAATAATTGCATTAAGCCCACTTCTTATCCCTCGTTAGTTGGGAAATCTCACCTTAACTTGACAAATCTCCTTAAAGTGGTAGCATTTGAAGAGCAATCACTACGTGGCATTTACTCATTTACGGGTTAACGGTAATATCCTGTTTCAGAAATTCTCTAGCGTAAAAGATATTAAGATTTAGAAAACGTCTACGCTGAGTTTATTTGAGCTTACATTTTCATAAGTATCTTGTAAAAAAAAAAAAAACGACTACTGCAAATTTATATGCAGAGTTTTACAAATTAGAAGTTATTAATAATTTTTTAACGATATATTGTTAACATTATTTATAAATAACAACAGTTAATGTTGAGCACCTTAATGTTTCCATGCTCCATGACAGTTGTGATTTTCCATCAACTTTACAAAAGAAGAGTCAGTGAGTGAGTGATTTGGGGTTTAACGTGTTTTGAACAATATTTCAGTTATTAAACACGTGGATGAAAAGCATCCAAAAAAGAGTGGACAGACAAGGGGGAAAGGGATCGACAGGATGACGGAAAAGACGGAAAGAAAGGCATAGTGAGAGATAGAAAGCAGGTTTTAGAAGGACTCAAATTTGGTCTGGCTTTTACCCGTCGACCTGTCCAGCTTGGGTGCCCCTACCAGGAGCGTGTAAACTCCGGCTGGCATAGCTTTCGTGGTCTCTGAAGCACGCAAACCACCACACCACGATAAGGTATTGAGTCCAGTGGTGGTACAAAAGAAGACCATCGCCTGTTTAGTAATAAATTTATTTGTAAATACCGTGTTTTTCAACGGTTCATGATGCATATCTAATGTCTGTTTTCATAAATTATATGATTCTTTCTGTTTCAGATATACCAAAAACTTACAAACAGTTAATAATCCTATATAATGTTTTACCACATATCAAATGCAATAGTTTCTGCTTTTGAACCAATTTTGTAGACTGTTGAAATCGAAATAAGTATGTAATGTGTATGAAGGCAAATGAGGAATGTCAAACTTGCGTTCGAATTTTTTGCCCATCAATTTGACAGCTCTCATTAACAAGGAAACCGTGAAGTCTCCATTTTTTCATGAGGCGACATCAGGTCTCTGTTGCCTGACTAACTAATGGCACAAACGTAAAAAAAATAATGCAATTTTGTTTGCATATATAAAGGGTTATTCTATTGTACATATGATGTTTTGAAATATAACATTTGTATCTCAAAATCATGAACTTTATACTTGTTCATGGTGTTGGTATAATAGTTTTTATATATATGAATTCTTTTTTAATCAGATGACTGTCAGCCCCAAGAAAAAGTGCACTGAACGTCAACAAAAGACATTTTGTAATCGAATCTGAAGTAGCTAAAATAACTCAACGGAAAAATAATGAACGTTGAATTGTTTAGAAAGTGAATTGAAAGTTAAAGAAGTCTTTCTTTTTACTGAATAGTTGTGTATCCATATAAACTTAGTAACGTTTCTGAATTTTCTCCTGTTTTGTAAATATGTTTTTTCTATAAAACCTGTTCGATTTTAGGAGATACTTAAAGAAATTTGAATTGATTTTCCTTAAAGACAAAAATAAGCTTACATTCACAGATAGTAAACATCTGAATCGCTCTCTCTCCTTGACAGTATGTTCTGGCAGTTCTCCTTTTTAATTACATAACCTTTTTTTTATTATATTTGATTTATATCAGAAGAAGCGAAGATGCGAAATTACCTATCATCCAAAAATCATTCTTCAATAGTCATCAGTAATAAAACTAGATGAGCTGAAGTAAGGAGATTTAGGGTTAACGCCGCTTTCAAGAATATTTCTCTCATATCACGACTGCTAGTATTATTGGAAGGAGAAAGCTTGCAACACTTGTGTAGCTATGCAATGCTGTGAAACTGGTCAACATTGGCTGGAACCAGCGAAGCACGGGTGTTGTTGCCCTAACATTAAATGCAGCATTGAACGCTAAACTTAGTGTGTGTAGGACAGTTCTTTACTGCAGAGAGAGTTGGCGGGATTCGAACCCCGAACCTCTATATCCGAAGCCGAAAGCGCTTACCAGTTCACATCCGTTCCAAGTAATTGACATACAGGTTTCCGGTGTAAATGCACTGATTGTCTCATGGGAAAAGGTCTTGATTAGCTATTGGCCAGCTGATGTAAAATGCGGCTGGATAAGACTGCTTCAGACTGATTGGCAATGACTCTATTCCAAGCATTAAATTGATCTCATTTTCATTGTTAGTTGAATATTATGACACCAATATGATTGCGTCTTGTCTTTCCATTTGGTTTAGAATATTAATCTCGATGTCAAACTGAGAACATCACATATTATATACTTGGTGTACAAGCTGATATCAGCTTAGAAAACTATTCGTCTTTTCATACGTTTATAGGATAGCAGTTACATTTGTCCATAAAATGTTGTCATACGATTGCATAATAATACACTTGAAATAATTGGGAAACCCAATTTATTACTTCTTCATCTTGCCGGTTTCAAAACCAAACAAATTGATTAATTATCTTGATATCAACTGGGATGTGGGGGTCGTGGCACTGAATATTTATTCATTCATAAGAATAGTCAGTATAAATCGCTCAATTTGGTTTATAAAGCAAGCAATGATAAATTTAATATATATCTGGGTCTTTAAGGTATGATAAACTAGTATTTTCAATTGTATTATTTAAGGTTATGCCATTTCAATGTTCATTTCATTTAATTTATTTTGTTGCTCCCAACTTACTGTTCCAAAATCATACATTTTTTATTCTTGTTCTTTGAAATAGTCTTTCATTCAAGTGCACCAATTTCGTCATGCCACTAAAAACTTTCTCTGCCGAAGTTCGATTAAGTAGACGTAACGCTTTCATTAGTAGATTTCCAGTTCCCGCTGAGGTGAAGAAATGAGATTATTTCTAAAACGCTACCTAAGAGGTAAAGAGTGACTGACATTTCCTTCCACTCCACCAATGCTCCAATGTATCCCGTCACCCGATTTATCGAAATGAAGGACATAAACTAAACTGATTATGTGTTTAGACACACCGTAATTGCGTCATTTTCCGCTGTCAGATATTTTTAGTCTGATAAGGTGAAAGATAAAAGTGACGAGAACAAATACTTACCATATCTCTAAGAGGAAAGATTCATGGCAGCAGGGGACTGAGTTAGTGATTATGGATCTAATGACCTAGACAAATCGAGTTATATCAGATATACATCAGCGTAAAGTTCTCAACAAGGAGATTGAAAAAAATCACTTAAGTGGTGTGATTCACGGCACTTCGTTAAATATTCTCCGATTGTATTTATATACACAATCAATCGTAAGTGTTCTGTGGAACGGACCCCAGGATATCAATTCGAAAAACCACGTGGTCAAAATTTGTTTTTGCAGTATTTAGGCACATGGAGATAGCAGTATCGGGAGGTAAAATTCAAATTCTTTTAAACGAGATGATTTCCAAAAAGCTATTATATGTCAGAAAAAGTGTTTGTGAAGGTGAGCAAGATAAATGAATGAGAAAGATTTGGATTGATAGATATATTTCTTATTTCATCATTGCTTGTTATACTATAGTGTACATGTACATGTTACACTACAGTGTACACGACCAAGTGTGTCATATGATATATACGAAACGAGTGTCAAATGTTGTATTACCCGAGCGATAGCGAGGGTAATACAACATTTGGACACGAGTTTCGTATACATTATATGACTCACTTGCAAGTGTAATAATTTCTTTATTATCCATTTAAGTTTTGGTAGAATTCCCCCGAAAACGATGAATTTAGCATACGAAAGGCATGAAATAGAAATTAGGTCACTGCGCACTGATACTTGAGAAATTTTTTTCAATTGAGAAGAAATGATTTATCAAGAAAACATGTTTTGCAAAAATAATAATTTTTGGAACTTTTTTTTCAATTGAGAAGAAATAATGTATCAAGAAAGTGAGAATTTGAGAACACGTATTTTTTATATTGAGAAGATGTATTTTATAAAGAAAACAGTAACGCATCTATATTTACGTTGCAAACTCTCACAGCAAAGACATACACATTGTGATGGCAAACGCACAGGTCAGAGTTCGCTTCGTTGAGTCCGTTCGTGGAGGAAGATCACTGTATTATGCTAAGAATAAGTTTCGTCTGAACCAGAACAAGGGAGATACGACTAACTGTCAGTGCACAGAGGCTGGATGCTCAGCGCATATCGTGACTAGTGGAGACTAACTGCAGTCTTCACAACCAACCAGAACATGGAACTCTTTTGCGACGCTGACGTTGTGTACGACGATGGAACTTTCTCTTCTACCCGAAAATCTTCGATCAGATTTACAGCTTTGAACAACAGTGACAACATGAGAAGTGTTTAATTAAACAACTGTGTACATAATCCTGTCTTAATTAATTGTGTGCATTCAGTCGTTACATAGGTGACCATGTACCGCGACGCCTACGCTCATCGAAGCATGCCGAGGAGCCTTTTTAGGCTTCGCGGGCCATAACCCTTTACGGCGTGGTCAGTGACAGGAAATAGTGCACAGTTAAGTCTCTAGCTTTGTCTAATAGAGAGAAACATACTGGGGAAAAAACGGAAGTATATGACCATTTACTTTACTCGTTTACGTTATGTAAGTAATATATCGACACTGCTTATACAAATGGCGAAACTGTTACATCGCTGTGGAAAGATAAAAGTTACCATAGTAGTGACGCGACCATTTTAACGTGTTGATCGACGTTCAAGCAAGACCGCTAGAATGAGATATTCAGCTGAAGATAAATGACAGACAGAGTTGATATTCAACTTAACATGTTTGATAACTTTGAATATTAATATGGTATCATCGATGAAACGTTAGTGTTTACGTTCGAAGGTTATTGTCATTTGTCGAGGGAACGTACGTTAGATTCTCCGTTGAGGCGATGTGGGCGACATGCACTCAGTCACACCGACACCTGACACGATAGTGATGTTGACTGTTGAGTAAAAAAAATCTCAAACGATAACGAGGAATTATGTCAATCACCCTACCTTAAGCTTTGCCGTCTATTTCAACAAGAGAGTTGACAGGCGAAAACGTCGCCATATTGTCGGCTAGTGCTACGTAGACTGCAGGAAAACTGGAAAATAACGTATACAAAGTTAATATTTGTTGACGTTGGGTTATTTAGTGACAATTTATGCATAAAGAAAGCGTTTATTATTGTTATAATTCCCGACTTGTAATCTCGTCTCATCGAGATTGAAAACAGTGAATGAAGTTTACGCTACGTAGTACAAATATATGAATGGAAAAAGTAGTCTCTCGTCTCGTTCACAGAGGTCAAGGTCATATTTAAACCAATCAGATACGCCAAAAGTGATATGTGCACATGTGCTCGTATCGAAAATATTAACTCGCTTATAATAAACTGAATTATTCTGCAGATAGCTTTTTATATCATAACATAACATAAATGTTTTAATTGCTAAACATTCATTTGATCTGAATTTGTTTTGATAAATAATCTATATTAGACGTTTGGAAGACATTATTAATGTTTTAGACTATAGCAAGAGTCATTTAGGAAAAACAAACTGATTTAATGAATTAGTGACTTTGTAATAACCAATGTTAATAATTGCACCTAGCTGTGATTTCCAGAACAATCTTACGTTTCATGTCAGCAACGTTATGGGGAAATGAGCAGGCAATCTTTTCGTTCCTGTGTTCGAAACTCCCGCCGAATTAAATCTGACTGAGAACTAATATAGCAGACAAGAATGAAGAAAAATTCAATGATCGTGACTGCCAAAATCCTCATTAGATCTTTGAATTGATAAATAAAAACTATTTTGATGTTATTGGGGAAACATCGATCAAAGAAACACACTTACGGAAATTAAAACAATTTTATTTAAAATTTCCAAAAAGATACATTAATATGCTGCTTCTGACGCTTTTACATTTTTTAAAGTTATAACGTACATGTATATAATGATAAAAACATTTCCCTGAAAACGTCAGTTATGCATTCACGATATCGGGAGTATGTATTTTCTTGTCTATGGAATTCATTTTTGAATGTAAAGAAATTCCGTTAATACCTATGTTAATGACGTTTAACAAAACAATTGGATGTCATGACTGCAAATTCGTTTTTGCTTGGAATATTGACAAACAGGTAACTTGATGTTTTGACAGCTAAATTTAAACTTTCATCAATTAATTTAAATGCAAACAGTATGAGTAAAAATATCACAATTTTGTATTGTTTTATTATGTTCGACATCACTTTATTCGATCGACAGTGTAGTCAATGGGTTATGTTGTATTGCATTTGAATGACATTGTTATTATTTGTAATTGCATTGTCATTAGAACAAGGCCATGTTGGAGTAAATTGCCTGAGCGTTAAACAACTTCTTTACATAATTACCATCAACCTGTGCATTATGTACGTTAAATCCATCTGAAAGACACTCGAGCCACTACGATCAACAGAGTGTTTATATTTTTACCCAAAGTTTCTATGGAGAATTAACATGCATCTCTCAAGGATTTTTAATATTTTGATAGTTATGGTTTGTTATTAGGAAGTTACTTATATCAAATTAATATGGAATTAGTTAATGATATGTTTTAACCATGCTTTTCAAACAATTAGTGACGAAAGCTATCAAAACATAACTCGTCAATAGTGCCTATTATGCATTAATCGACTTTGTATTTTCTATTCTTTACTTCTCTTTCATAAAATTTCATTGAATCAAAAGAATGTAACAATCAGATATTTAGGAAAATACTTATTGGGCTTTACATCTAAAACATTTTATCTTTTACAAAATTATATCTCTTTTTAGGGCTTGTTTAAAATAGTTTATCATTCAAAACTAGCTTTCAGAGTAGTTATCGCTCGTACAAGATCTAGTAATATCTTAAGGCAAAACCTTCATTTCAGATATCACAACAATGAACCCGTCAATTATACACTGCTGCCTGTGACCACTGACAATTTGTTGTCGTCACAATGTTGATGACGTAACGTTGCTTAGACATCATAATGCTGATGATGTCACAATGCAATGACATATTCAAGATGCCTAATCGAACTTTTATGATCAGAGGTTCATTCGACTATCGCATACTGTTGAAGAATGATTTTGGATGATACAAAATGTCATCATTATGAATTCTAATATCAACAATCGTTAATACGAATTAAAATGTCCTCGGCGAGCCTTGGGTACTCCTTAATGTATTCAAATCGGTTGATATATTTAATATCAGAAGACACCAGGGTGAGGTTCTCTTCATATTCAACTGTCAACTTGTTTTTATCTTACGTAAGCTTCTCAAGTGAATCAAAATCAAACCGAATAATAAGAGTAACATTCACATTTAGGTATGTTTTCTTATTTATGATCATAAGAAAATTTGTAAAAGTAACTAAGATTTTAAAAATTAAAAAATTAAAAAATGGAGTATTGTGATCGTATTGTTGTGGGCAAAAAAAAAACGATAACAGTTGAGTCTTACTCACTGGTCTAAAACTTTTGGGTGAATAGTATTAGTGGTATTTCATTTCAACGTTAACGCACAGGTTCTTCGTGACTCAGCGATAGATATGCAGAAACGTACATGTATGTGTATCTCAAAGTCGTATAGATCATGGCAATGATTTAAGTTTCATCGCATCACTTCTCATCTAATCGCATCGCCTGTCATCACATGTCATCAAGAAAGATGACGACAGCCAGACATTTAGGTAACACTATGTGCTGGACGAAGATGCCATGTTGCTGCCATAATTGTGTCGAGATCATCTCTTTCCAGAGAAATATAATGAGTGGCTATATGACAAATTGAAGTGTCTCGAATACATTTAAGTTAAGTATGGTCTTTTTCTCTTTACAAAATTCTGAGAGAAAACTAAAGCATAGTGGGTGTCCTCAGTGACTTCACTAAAAGCACGATAGTGTCTCTTTGATAAAAATCAAGAACACATGAACAGGCTTTTAAAATGGTCAGTTCTGCAACAACTAAATGGGAAAAGTTTGCTTTTTATAAAAATGAATTTTTCATGACAATTTGATACGGTTTAATTAATCGCAGTTAGATAAAGGTTACATACCAACTGGACCAATCTTCATAAAGTGCTAGTACTTGAAGAGCAAAGGCTTAGTGTTATTTGGTCAACTGAGATTAACACTACTGTCTTGTGGAGGGTTTAACCAATTGTTTACAATTGTCTACAACTGGTTCCAATGAGCTTACAGTACAAATCAATAAGCTTTCTAAAACTTTGAATACAAAAACCTAAGACATTTCTGGTAACCTCACAACAAGCAAAAGAAAGTGAGTCCACTTTACAATTTCACTAAAGCTGTAAAATTTGAAACTTTTTATCAAAATGTGTCGATTTTGGAAAATTACAAATTCTTTACAAACAAATGGCAAAGTTCGAGACATGTTTTCAAACTAATGATCCACGAACTAATGGCTCAATCAAGTAAGTGCAAATTGAACACCTTATTTTACCTCTATCATATTTACTCTTCAAGATAGAGTCATCATAAATGACTTTGTCTGTACATGTGGAATACATTAGAACATGATAAATGGAGTGTGATGAAACAAGCAGATTTGTTCCAATAATCAGTTCCATTAACTGCCTATCCGGGAATTTCCACGTGACATTATGATTCCTGAACTGTTATAAAACTGACTCATACGACTGATGACATATTTACGACTATCTAAGCTTTAAAATCATTTGTGAAAGTATTTTGAATGAATATTAATTAAACATTCATAGTTAGGGTAACAGGAACGTTATTTTTGCATATTTTAATGCAAAGTATATTTTACAAATACAAAAAACTATACCCTCTTCAATAGGAAGTCCGAATGCCTATTATGCCTAAGTATAATATTTCCAGCATTAACAATCCCGTTTAGATTAATTAGGAGCTAAATGCAATGAAGCTTAAAGAAGTGAAAAGAGCAGAAGATAATAACCGCGGAGCCTGACTCATACTCGTAAAATAAATCTGGGCTCGGCAAGAGCATTTTATCTGAATAATTAAATGTTTCGAGTGATGCAGAGATTAAATGTGTGAAGGTTTGTGCTGAAAAAAACCCATCAAAGTCCATACAGGGCAAGGCAATTATTCCATTTTCAACTGGCACATTTCATCAAGAAAGATGATACCAGCTCATCACTTGGCTAACACATAAGAAATTCTAATTGAAGATACCATGTTGTTTTCTTAAGTATGTCCAGATTAGGCATCTGTGTGAAACAGTCATGAGATGGGGGTGCAACCTTCCAACAACCCATCTCTGTAATAACATCCTCTGACTCCAACTCATCTACTCCAACTTACAAATAAAAACCAATTCGAGGTGAGTTTATTGATATACACTGGATTAATGTCTCATGTATTGCAGTGACTCTGTCGTAAGGAAAAGGTTTTTCGTAAAACATAAACCTCTCCCAATTTCCCAACTCGTTAATTGACCAGCATTTCGAGTCTTTGGTCAAAGAGGTGGATATTATGTTCCATCAAAATGCGACTCTCTTCAAACATTTTCAAGCATTCAATACTGGTGCTAAATGTGGTGCTTTTCATAACATGAATCATTGTATAGCCTTTCATTTGAATAAAGCAACATAATGCAAATGGACTATGGTACATACTAGTTATGATTTTTGCAAATACAGATATAGGCTTTATAAAAATGTTTTCTAGATCCTAGGAAACCCAGTTGCAATCAAATTATCTCTTTTTTATGGGTAATCTACGATGTGAGAAGATGAAAGATGATCATGAGATTCTTGAAAGTGGATGAATCGACATAGATACCAGTGTCATATTTAAGCATCATGCCAAGCATCATTGGCCAAGGCTGTTTATCTTAAATTCACAATCTTATCACACCTTTTCATTTTATCAATTTGGTCGTATCTCATTTTCTTTAGAATAAGTACGAAATGAACACATATAAAAGTCTGTTAAATGACTCTCTGAAGGGGATAAAATGTGTCTTTAAAGAAGGATCAATAATGTTAAGTAGCAATGAATTGATATTGGCACTTGTGAAAACTTTTCTCCTGTGAGAAAGATTGATATTGGCACTTGTGAAAACTTTGATCATATAACATCAGACAGTCTTCAGCACTCAATATCTTGAAGACACGTTCTAATGACCTCTTACTGAGATGCATGAGGATACTTCTCCTCTGGTCATCTAAGGCGTCGCCCACTAGAATGTCAAATGTTCCCTTTAATTGGATTTTGCATGTGCTGTCAGGCATCTTTGCTGAGCGCTACTTTTGGACGACGACAAATATCAACAGAAACATTTGCCTAATTTGTAAAATGGATGAGCCCCAAGGTCCCTTGTAAAACTCAATCGCTTTATTGTGAGATTCATTTGTTATTTGCCATGAGCGATCTTCTAGACAACGAGTTATATTGGCCAAAAGTTCCCAATATTACATTTGAAATTACTTTTAGTTTTTTTAATCACCATTATAAGACTAAGAATATTCAGAGAACTAAATAATAAAATCATAGAATAAAGCCATTTCCGTGCTACCTTATATGAACATATGTACTTAGGTATGCGCCACTGTTCACTGAAGTGCGTGAGTGACTTACCAGTGTTTAACATAGTGTCAGCAGCATTTCAGGTATTTTACATGCGGATGTTGGCATCAAAAAGACTTGGCTACCACTTGAATTCATATCATGCTATTCTGTAACATTAAGAACGAACACCGGAGAGACGACGAGGATACTAGTTGACATCACAACGTTTAATACAGGACTGAAGGTTACAAGGACAAAGCGAACGCGTAAACCTGCATTGCACACGTAGAGTCACGGCGTATGCTACTGATGTGTTCGGGAGCATGACATCGTGAACCGGGAACATATCATTACATATTCAATTGTTTGTGTTCATTGAAGAAAAGATTTTCAAGCGTATTGTCATTATAACAATTCTATACTATATTGGAAAAAACAATAAATGCAAATTTAGATTCCTGCTCATCAGGATATCAAACAGACTCATCTGTTGATTAGTGGAATCAATAATAACAGACCTACGCCAACCCTGAAAGACCTGAATCTTAAGGACACCAAGTGATCCTCTAAGAAGTTAATCGGCAACGTCTGAGTAAGCGAAAGGGTGGCCCACTATCCTGGTCCTCTACTAATTAGTATGGACATGTGCTGGCGGACTTGGTGTTTGTAAGCCTTTCAGTAGCCATGATTTGTCCTCCGAAACATTTCTTTAATGTGTAAAATGACTTGAGCCCTCGGTCCCGTTAGTCATAAATTGGACATAAGGACAATTATCATCTCTCCCTAGCTGGTAGACCTCATTTTAAGTAGACTAATCCCCTTAAAGTTGTGGCATTCGAAAAGAAAAGAATTTGTATTTTGTCATTTATCTTAGGTTTAACAGTAGTGTACAAATCGAGTGTGTATGTAATATTAAGCTGCTTGACATAATGATTACATATATTTTACAATTGCACTAATTTACAATCGATGTAAAACCTGCTTTGGATTTAACACTTTCTAACGATTGTCCAATACGCAACTTTCAAATTATCAACTGATTTTGTTGATTCAATTGAGGAGGTATTTATGTAATCAATTCTTAACCTTGTAACTGCCTCATATGTATAGTCCAGGTGACAGTAAAAATCAGTGAGATTGACTGTACATGTAGAATATGGAAACTGAAGAGTGATGAACGAGCAGATTTTTCCCATTACTCAAGCATCATCCGGGAAATGTTAGACACTAATCACTCACTGTCAGATTAATGTCATATTTCATCTTCTCACCGTGAAATACATGTAGAGCCTCTCTTCCACAATACACATGACTAAAATGCACCACTATCTTACTGATCCTGAATAAAAAAAAAGTCATATTCATTTTATGAATTGTTACTGGCATGTAGGTGAAGATAATGTGTGTATGTCATTTCTTTTTTACATTAAAGTTTTTTTTAATTGTTCAATCTATGTTTCAGATAACCATTCTTTACAAAGATTCCAAGGAAACAAATTCTGAAGGCAGAGATTATGCTAATGAATTTGTGCATGGAATTTAAGGATCAATATTTCATTCAAAGGGTTGGTACAAATGATATACTTTTGAAATGATGATTATTTTTTACTTAATGTTTATTTTTACCATTCATGCAGCTTGTTATTGTATAACACAAATGAAAAAGTAGCTTAGCATTAAAAAATTCAGTATCAGTGATTCATTCACAATGATTATTTTACTGTGTGTCCATATACATCTCTTGTTGACTATGCAAACCAATTTTGCTAAAAGTACTTTTATGACCTCTAAAATGTACTCTATTTTAGATATATGTCATTCATGTCATTTTCAATTCTCATCTATCCTTATGGTTATAATGTTTACCTAGAGAATACTGATAATCACTAAGAATGAATTGAAAAGTTTTAAGACCGAAATGGAATTATAACTTCTGCGTTTGGCTGAACAGAGACTGTGTAAAGAAATTACTCACACTTAGATTGTGGATTGGAGTGTATTATAAGATGCACAGACAAGGCTGCTCGAAGGTGAAGTGTCTACCATTGATGTAACTCGTTCATCATTCGGATATGAGGTTGGTTAGTGGTATGTCATTGAACTTGCTCTTATGTGATTGATGACATATTTTCGAGATTCAAATGTTTTGGTTCGTAGAATCCTTTATGCAAGCAATGTAAACGCGTTTTCATTCACATTTCTAAATTTTGAAAATGAAAAGCTATTATTGTAAACTGTTATGCAACATTTACGTTTAATTTAGAAATGAGAAAATTCTTAAATAATATGTAGATAACCTTATTGATCAACATCAAGAAATAAGTGTTGATTATGTGCTTAATTTCCCCATTAATTCCAAATATGCTGTACTACTGAACTCTGTTTTCTTAACATGTAATTTCACCTCTGTTTATATTTAAAATAACAAAACATAAACAGACAATTTGAGTGTTTTTATCCTGCATTATTACCCTACCAAATATGTGTATGTTAGCTCTGTTATCTGCTATTATAATCTAATTTTGTATCCTCTGTTAACAAAAACAATATTAGGGAAAATGTGTCTTAAGCTAAATGAACAATGTAAAGTATCAGTTGGATGTTTTGTGCAACAAAGTGACATTTCCAATTTTCTAAGGAAACATTATCCTTACATTTTTTTATGAGGCGACATCTGGTCTACGATCTAAAACTATGTGATCAGTCAAACCAATGTCTCAGGGAAAAACAATACAATCTGTTTGCGTTTACATAGGTTAGATTTCGTGCAAGTTACGAATTGTAAATGGAAGACTTTTAGCCGTACTTACGCATTTCATACCTCGTCCATGTTGTCAGGCAGCTTATTTACATGTACATTTCTTGTTAACAAATTGGCGTTGGAAGAAAAGAGATTAATTAAAGTATGTGAGTTTTTTAACTTTTGACATTGTAACCATCTATATATTTGTTTCCAAACGCACATCACGTTATTATTAATTTGAATATGTGTAGCTATCATGTTAGACATGTAGCTTTGTGAAATAAATAGAGCAGATAATGTCATTTGAGTCTTACTCACACGCATCAAAACTGTAATCTTGGCAAGAGCATTTCATCTTAAATATTACACCAGATTCGAGAGACGCACTGATTAACTTTTGAAAATTTTAACGTTGTAAAAAACATCAAACAACATACAGGTCAATGCAACGGTTTAAGTTTCATCTAGTTTAATTTCATCAGGAAAGACGACGCCAGTTCTCCACTTGGGTAACACATTGAAAGAACTACTAATTGAAGTTACCATGTTGTCGTAAATATGCCAGGAGATGACATCTGTTTTAAATGAAAGATAATGTGATTTGCAAGTCTGACAAATGGAGTTCTCACAGATTCTTTCATATATTACAGTCAATTGTAATCGATGAAACTTGGAGAGAAGAGACAGTGTCAAGTGGCCTACCGATGACTCAAGTCGCATATAAACGTATAAAAACAAATAACGATGTATCATGTATTTGATACAACTGAATTAATTTGACAGTATATCGTTTGATAACCCGAGAATAGAACCTGAATGAATGGAGGAACCTTATATGATTGAGATTCCTGATACCAATCTTAATAATTTATCAAGAAGGATCTTGTACAGTTGTTTGATATGGTGAACGTTTATACAACAGTACGGCAGCTCAAACACAGATTAAACTTTGAATAACAAACATGGATTTCCTCGCAAGGATATCAAAACATTTTCACTGGCTTTTGAATACCAACTGTTTTGCCAAATTTTTTAAAAGAATTAGTCAGCGAATCGGGTTATGTAATGATAAAGCTTAGATTTCAATAACATTGGGAAACATTCCAAGAAGATATGTTTTCTAAAATTCATTGAAGAACTGCATCACCTCATATGATGACCTTAACCCTTCATCATCTGAAATTGCTCACAAATACAATAAACTGTCACATATTTGTCTTTTTGTAACATAAATGGGACATCATCCAAACACAGTACTGTACGATGTCCTTGTAGAATACATATTAATTATTCCTTTTTTCATGAACATTTTCTTCATTTCTTTCAATATTGAAATTTTACAAAAAATAAATCTGGAATGCAAGATATCCTTGCCAATGTTGAAGAGCTACATTAAACAAATATCATTAAAGAGCATATTTTACGTTTAAGATGTATGTATGCAGGGTACATCTCATCATTTCAAAAGAGTCATCACTAAGTGAGAGAGAAATCTGGTGACCCATGTTTCATCAACGAATCAATATAAATGATTTTATTTGTGCAGCATATATCTCATCATTTCGAAAAAGTCATTACGAAGAAAGGGATTACTGAGACCTATGTTTCATAAAAAAAATCAATATAAATGATTTTACATTCCCAGAATAACCAAATGACCTTTCACAGATGCATAGTGTTCATTAAGATTGAAATATCCTTGAAGATGGAGACACTGCCTCTCAAAGACTTGAAATGATATTATCCCTCTGGTCTAAATCCATTTCTTTACATCACGCTCTGGTCCTTTCCTTGATGTGAAGATCCTTTTGAAGACGTCCAGCAAGGATACATAATTTGACAAGAAGTCATTGACATAACATGTACTCTTTAATCAATAGAACTTTGACAAGACCTACAAAACTTTGTTCTTTGACATGTGATGTAAATAACGTCTTGTATGACAGGTACGTTACATGAGTCATTTACAGATATCTTAACAGCTGAACCAGAATATAGGAATTTAACATCCTTACAATTGAGGTGTGGTCGTTATAAAATGATTATCTATACTTTTAGGGTATGACATTGACATGATGAACTTTTGATCAATCAAAACATTATAAACACGAACATAAACAAATCTCACATGCATACACCACTTAAAGATTAATACCCATATGGAACATATGTATGATTTTCACTTCATAAAGACTGGTGCTGATGTTTTGGATGCAAGTACAGTGATTGAAGTATGATCCTTTGGGATTTAGCCTTGATTTTATGCAAGGTCATCTGATGTCCATTGTGGCTGACCAGTCAGTTATTGCTTCGTACTGATGGTTATTAGCTCTGTTTCCAGTGATTTACTGATCTTTTGGTAGTTGTAAGTGGATGTTTATGACACCCTTTTGACAGTGTCATGTTATTTCATTATGGGTTTAAGGCAGAATCTGAAAATGATAACTGATAGGTCCACCGTACAATACATAAGCATGAATTTCCTGGTTGTATTAAAGTTACAGCTTGACGAATATATATATATAAACCCTTCCCGATCATTTGCTTGCGATATACAACATGTTGAACACATGTACCCTCCTGTAAACATGCAAAGTTTTAAAACTAAGCATTATGCAGTTATCAAGTTTCTCACGAAAGGTGGGGTGAATGCGCCCAATATATATATATACGTATGAATAATGTGTATGGGAAATATGCCTCTCAATATTCCAATGTTGCAAAATGGTCAACTGCGTTTACGTTGACCCAGGGTCAGTAAAGCTTGTTGAAGCCATTAGATGGTTTCCCGGGTCATGAAGAATAAAGTGGGATGAGACATCTTAAGAGTGTGGCATTTGTCATGGATTTGTTTGCACCATAATGCACGAGCACTTGCACATGTCCAAGGTGTCTGCAAGATGGATGCAGGACACATAGGGTACCCAACTCTTTAAATCAGAAGTTTTATGTTTCCTAGAACTCTAGAAATAGATTAATTTCGCGTTCATTTCGGCCCCTTTAATGGTTAACAGGGACAACAAAACCATAAATGACAATTCCCATCAGCTAACTAGTTTGTACACAAAGTCTCATCTTTCTACGCATCTAGGTCTTTCGGGCGTGGACACTGTAGTCCCTTTAATGTGTCATTCGGTGGTCACCAAATCTATAAATTAGAATCCCTATCAGCTAAGGTATGTGTACACAAGGTTTAAAGATTTTAGGCCCCTTTCTTATGGAGAAGATGAAACTAGGTTTTTAGGGCGTGGCACCTGTGGCCCTTATCAGGGTCACTTGGTCATAAAGTCCATAAATCAAAATCCCATTAGAGGTCTCATAACTCAGACTACTATCAGATTCCTACATTTCTTTCTAATTTTGATTTATTGTTAAACAGCCATGGAACTTTCAATTTAAGAAAAAATACGAGTGAAAAATTTGAAAACAATCCGTTTTAAGGCTACTTGCAATTATTCGAACAGACTGTATCCTGGGAAGGATGTAATGGTTTCTATATACCACTGACAATTTATGGGGGAATATAACAAAAAAATCCATAATCATCAGTAAAAATATTGCAATAAACATACCTGAATCATTTTCAAAAGAGCTACTTTTCAGGGAAATAATGAGTGTAATTTCCATTTACTAAACGACTCTACAGTGTGTCAAACCGTTCACTTGATAGATTTGGCTGGCACCAAGCACAAAAGAGTATTCAGACGTTATCTTGTGTCCTGTACGATTTCATGTTTATTTTGTTATTATGGTTGAAGGGATGAAGCAATGAAGAAATACATATTTTTCTGTTTCACATAAATGCAGTTAAAAATAAGTCAAAAGTAACAAACCACTTTCATTTTACCCGGACACAAATTATTAGGTGTAAAAATGTTCAGACACACGATAATTGCGGCATTAACCTATGTCATTTCAGATGTATTTGTTGTTACTTTGAACAAAAATTAAGTCTTTGCATTAAAATTTATCGTTTGTAATGAATAAATAGGGCAGTAGCATGTATTCTTGAATATTTTATTCTCCAAAATTTACCCCAAATTCTATGTTTATGCCAAATGCATTACCTTCAGATAATAAAGCGCCACATTACTTAGCCAGAGTACCTGTAGTTGTAGAAGAAAGTCTCAAGTAACAAGCGAAACTACTGTACATGTGAGGCTGTGGCTAATGGAACATCCCTTAATAGGATGTTCAAATGACAGACACCAAATCAGTTTCTTTAAATAATATGTTTTCGTCTTTGAAAGATAAAGATTATAATTTTCGTTCTATGCTAGAATCAAATAACAGTTTCTCAATACGGATTGTAATTTAAACTTTGTGATGTCATACGTGTTTTAACTAAAAATCATATATTCCAAATGCAATTTGATAAATGAAAAAACACTGAACATAATGACATCAATTTGATGGACCTATGACGTTTCAGGTCACTATGGTTAGTACTAACTTTCTTTTTCCTGTGCATAGCATGCACATAATAGATTATGGTTTCAAAATAAACCGTGAGGACATATGCTTTAAAATCAGACAAATTTTCCTCTGCTTTCAGTTAAAATGGTCACTTTAGCATGGTAAAGTTTGGTGCTTTTTAAAAAAGGTATCAACTAAATTCATCTATAATTGTATTAAATTTTAAGATTTTATAATTCATCTAATTCTAGATGACTCACATGTATACATTTCTATCATTAATAAATTAAGATTGTTTATCATTTGAAAAACCCTTCTACTTATTGATTCTATGAGTGAAATGAAACTCCTAATTATCAAATGTGCATTTTAAGTGGTAGGAACTTCAAAGAAACATTTCCCCCACTTGAGGACTATCATATGACACTAATATGAGCTGTTACAAATTTGTATCTTTAACAAACACCTGCACAACTCTGCCTTTTCCATTTTGAGGATGTAGCAGATAATATATGTGATCGATCAGATACAATCACTTCAATATAATAGGGTCTATTAAGATTTAGGTTTGGAAAAGATTCTTGCAGATGTTGGTTTCATTTTATGTAATGTTGAAATATGTAAAATTGTTATTAACTGAATCAATCTAGTTGTCTTCTTATGTAAACGGACTTTCAATTGGTCTGCAATAAAGCATTAGTAGAATTTGCAAATTGCCTTCTTAAATACATCTTCCTATTTGACAAAATCCTCCTTTCTCTGTTCTCAAGACATAAGTATAACATGTTCTCATCGATGCCATTGGTGTGGTCTAACTTTGTATACAAAAACTAACAACAACGCAAGAATGGATGTGCACATCAATGTTCTTGCTCGAGAATCATTAAACTGCACTTGGTTAATTTAATCCCAGTCACAATGTCGGACACTATTTTAAATGAACACTGATTAAGGCAGGGATGATGTCATAATTTTTGTCACACATTTTCAAGGAAATATAATGAGATAATTGACGCATATGTTAATACATTTACGGAGATCGATTTCAAATCATTTTCTTTGTATCCTTTTGATAAGTTTTAAAAAGTGACAGGGATTGGCTTTTTGTTGAAGGATTAAAGATTTATTCTACGTGGTGAATTTGTTGATAAATATTTTTGATAGTTACATGTAAACTATCATAAAAGTGATCAACTTGCTTTGTTACCTCTTTTTCGTTGTAATCGTACAGCTTGAAACCATAACTTAGCTATATAGCAAGCCATATTATATTCTTATACGAATGAATGGCTTAATAAGCGTATTCCATATAGTGAATGTTAAAAATAAAAATCGGAAGTCACATAGGATGCACATTTAATGTAATGTTAGTAATTATGTCATCTCATTTTGATAACAAATAACATAAAATCAAAACATATCATCGTTACTACTTTAATATCATGACATTAGTTTGACCTTTTTCGGAATTCTACACATATTATAACGAGCAAACTCATCATTTGTTTCCCGGATTCAGATCATCCAGGAATATCACGCACCTACTGGAAAAGCTACACTTTAAGGACATGTACATGTCATAATAACTCCACATCAAAATGAACACAGGGTGGTATCGGCAGTGCATATCATCCCAAGGAACTTCAGGGTTCGTGAAAGGTCCAGTCCATTGTCTAAGTCTTCTACTAATTAAGATTGGCATGTGCTGCTGGGCGTTTGTCAGTGTTTCAGTAGGCGTAATCCTTTTGTTCTTTGGAACCAATTTGTTTAAATTGTCAAATTGTTGGAGCCTAAGGTCTCGTAAGTTAAGAATTTGTGTGCATAGCAAATTCTTATCCTTCTTAACTCGGAAAGCTCATCTTAATGTGTTTAAGTCCCGTTAAGGTTTAAGCGGCAAACCAGTTTATGAGTAATGGCTAGCGCTAAATGTTGTCTTTTATAATTTGCATGAAATTCATATTCACTAATAAAACAATTGTAAAATAACGTTTAGTTGAGTGTACATGCTGAAATTTATTTTTATAGCAAAATATTTACTTATGACAGGGAATGTTTAGGAATATGAATAGTATCCCATGTACCTAGGAATCAAACTAATTTACTCTGAATTGAATAATTACATCTCAAACATGCAATTAAAAAGGTTTAAAATAGCACGTAGTGATTGGAAAGTAATTTGTATATGTAAATAATGAAATTTTGAATGCATCTTTATGTCACAGCACATTCATCCTTAATACAGAACAGAATACGCTATAAGACTAGCATATGGAGAAAATATACACTACATGTGATGCAATTCCCTATACCGTGTCACCGTTTATGTCAAATCAATAAGCACTTTCATAGGGAAATGAGCAGTCAACCTTTTCTTCCATCCGTGTAATTCTTCTTTCCTTAGTTCCAAACGTCTGTATGATCGAAACCGACTGAAACTAATGTAGCAAACACGGATAAAGAAAGCGCTATTAAAGATAATTGCCTCAAATATCATAAAAATTATTTTTTGACGGATTTGTTGCATGAGTACATATTTTAATTTGACGATTATAGATTAATAATAGTGTGACAGGAGTAACATAATAAAGTGAACAACAATATACGCTTCAACTCATCTGAAATCTGAACTTGCTAAAAATTGACGTGAGGTGATTTGGTGCTTTCCGCTTTCAAGAGAGTTTCACTGATATTACGGCTGCTAGTATTATTGCAGGTGAAACACGTGTGGCTATGCATTGCGATGGAACCTTGCAGCATCAGCTAGAACTAGTAAATGTTGGTGGCACAGTGTGGAAATTCAGTAAAGTATTCCAACCACACCTTACTCCTAATGAACAATTCCCTACAACAGAGCTCCTGACAGGGCTCGGGACTTCTTGATCTGAAGCCAAACGCGATAACCACTTTGTTAGAATTCATGTATCTGAATGATATCAAGCATGATAATAACTATAGGAAGATAAATATCATTACCTAAGAAATATATATATTGAAGACAAAGTATCAATTTTAGATTTGTAATTAATCTTAAGAAGCATAGAAAGACTATAGAAAGAAAATAATCAAAGTTAAATTGTATTAAGAATTCCTATTGATGACTTTGTCAGTCACAAATAATATTGGCAATTTAGGGAGGTTTGTAAAAGAAACTACCAACTGCTGGGGCCAGAGGCAAGTAATTATAAGACATACATACAAACAAGGCAGCTGCTTCAAATGTGAAGGGTCTACCAGGAAAACCATCTTTCCTTGTCAGAATGGTTTATGAACTTGAAATGGATGATGCACGAGTCCTCAAAGAGGGCGCAACAATAAAAATGCTCACTATCACTATTTCATCCTCTTAAAGCACTAGGGAGCTGCTCACAGGGCAAGTTGATGATTAAAGCTCGATCTGTTCCCAGCTAATTTGGAGAGCAACTTGTATTCATCTGTCCCGTACTTGTGTTGAAGATCAAAATTACCAAAATATACTTTTCATTGTTATCCAAATGTAGATAAAGATCCATGAGTCCTAAAGTAGCTTCTGATATACGACAGTTTAATCAACTCCATATATACCCAAATAAATTATGCGTAATGTTTTATGATAACTGAACACATTCCTAAAAAGAATTATCTTTGAATTGGATATATATTTCTTATCTACACACTTTTGGGTCTTTTCATCTTATTTATCTGTGGAATGATTTGATGACAGAATATATTTAATGAAACACTTGTGAATTATTTCATAGTTTTTGTCGTAGATGTCAAACGGATACAGATGCAGTAGACATCAACATGCATTTTTCGTACTTATTATATGATAATCAAGCCTTTTTTTCTTTTAGGGCAATGAATGTACTTGTTAAGTCATTATGACCGTGTTATCTAAAAGATTGTTTTTTAAATTTCCTAACAATGATTATTACAATCTTATTTTAAATAACTGATCAATGTTATGATCATATATAAGCAAAATAATATTAGCTGCCAAAAGTAAAATAAAAATGTTTTTAATGTATATAAAAGTAACTATTGTTAGTCGAACAAGCTCATAAGCATTAACATAACTTATACATGGAGAAATTCAAGTTGACACAGATGTTTCACGAGTTGATACAATAAGATTGGCAGGAGTCAGAAACTGGTCGCCCCACTTAAAGATTACCACGGTAAATGAGGAGCCACTCCAACCATCTACTGATTGCTCAAAGATCGATACGAACTGCGCTTGGTGTGGTTCATTTCTAAACTCTTCAGTGGATGCTTTCATTGCTTTGGTGTTGAAGGTTAACCCTGTCCCTCATCTCACAGTGGTTTTTCAAATACTGATTTAGTCCGTCACTTCTGCTACTGTGAGGTATTCCCCAAATGTCTGAAGAGCGTTGTTACCATTCCACTTACGTTAGGGTCTCGTGGCCTCTCAATGGTCATACGTACATTTGTGAAGGCAGTGTATTAGAGGTTGCTCTCAGTACTATCCTACCGTATGTTGAAAATACTTATAAGTTTGCGTTTGACAAAGTTGTTTATTTACAAGCAATTCCGCATCCAGAATCACTCTTCATATTTATTATTTAACTATTGATTTTATACACTGCATTTCAACTTCCAATAGCTTGAATATTTTTGTTATCCTTTAAAGGGAAAGATTTAGCTTTCGCTGATCTTGGTGATAAGGTATACACAGGAAAGAAGTCGTTATCATTAAAAGCGCATTATATATTAGCTATTCGATTTTATGAAAGAGAAACTATTAAAAATACTCTCCATTCCTCCCCAACCCCGCTTAACTCATCAGAGGTCAAATTCAGTTTGGAAGGAAATTTTGTGATCCTTTTTTTAACGTTTGAAACAAAGTTTTGTTTATGATTGTGAACAAACTGATGTGCTTAAAAGATCGATACAAAACATTTAAATGATAACCGTTATGTTGCAGTATTTCAAATACATACAAATGTCTTGACAAATAAGTTGATATATTTTGATATTCCTTACAAACTGATCTCGAAAACATGACTCTTTTTGTCCGTTGAAAATTGCGAGACCGGATCTAGATATCATTAAAGAAAATTGATTACAGCAGGACTTTCTTTATGATATTTGTGTGTTAGATGTTCAAATATAATCTCACTTTCAAAATGGAAACGTCTCCCCTTCAATTAAAGTAAATAGCAGTTCTCTATACATTGTGTGCGAGTTTAAGCATGGTCAATAATTTCACATTTATTAAACATGAACATCCATATGTCAAACGCAAATAAATCATACGAATGTGTATACAAAGAGCATCTGCCAAGAATTTAACTTGTTTTACCGTCCTTATAGTTGATGTAGATTACAAAGTGATTGGACTTGATTTCAATGTGACATGGCTTTCAGTATTTCACTTGATATTGGCAATTGATATTGTGTAAACTTTCATCCCATAAGATATAGAGGTGATTATCCGATGAAGTGTCTCAAATGACTTTTACAAAACGAGTGTTATCTTAGTATTGTGATAGCGAGGGCTATGAACATATTTGCGAGTTTCATATAAGTCATATGAAATACTTCCACGTGTCTACATTTTTAAATTAATGACTCTATTCCGTTCAAATCTCATGAAACTATTTGACAGTTGGCCACAGTGACATTGCTAACAATGATTTAATGATGTCACAGATAACGACACCGCTTAAATAATTACTTGCTAGGCAAAAGTTATATGTGCACATGACATGCTGTTGAAAATAAAATGATGTAAAACATTTGATCGTACACGATCAAGCACTCTTCAGAAGTCAAACCTTGAAGACATATCCTAATTATCTCTAGATAAGACACGTGAGAAAAACTTGCCCATGGTCATCTAAAGCGTCGCACACTGGACTATGAATGTATGCATGGCGTAAAGATTGTTGGGGGGGCTTCAATAAGAACGCAACAAGACTATCATACAATAGAAAGGTTTGTTCAATTAGGTTGGTTGGAAATGTTTGAGTCCAAAGATTCTTTTTATCATAATATATGCCTTTGTCCATCATTGGTGAGTTTGTGTGACAACGAAAGATCTATTATATATCAAATAATATTGTTGACAAATACTATTTAGGTACTTCATTTAATATAACCACTATTGAACTAACACATTCACAGAATGGGCTGCATCGGCCATATACGTGCTACCTAATATCAAAGGATTTACCTAAGTAGAATGTCACTTTTCATTTAGGTGACTGAGTGACTGACTAGTTTTTAACATGCAGTCCGCATACATTCAGGTATTAAATACGTGGATGTTGCGACCCAAAGACTTTACTTAAACATTATGAATTCGTATACTTCTGTTCACGTTTATGTGATCATCACAGAATAAGATTTTCAAGGACATTATCATAATAAATATATTGGAAATGGTTTATTAAGATTCCTGCTCATGACGATATCAAACATACTCATCTGTTAATTACTGGAATCAATTATATCTGACCTGCGGCAGTCCTGAAAGACCTGCATCTCAAGGACACCTAGTGATGGCTACTAAGATGGATAGGCTGTTATCCTGCAGAACATATCCTCAACAGCATCCGTTAATCTGCGTTTTATGGATTAGTGAAAGGGCGGCCCACTGTCTGGGTCTTGTAATTAGTATGGAAATGTGCTGTCCAGCTTGGTATTTGTGAGCCTTTCAGTGATCGCAATCTTTTTGTTCTTCTGAAAGAGTTCTTTAATGGGTTAAGTGGCTTCAGCCTTAGCTCCTGTTAGTTTGTAATTGTATTAACGACACTTAACATATCCCGTTAGCGAGCAAACCTCTATTTAAGTAGACTAATCTCCAGAAAGTTGTAGCAATTTAAGAGCAAAGGCCAGGGGATATTTTGTCATTTAAGGGTTAATAATATTGTCTTAACATAGATAGAACTATGCATAGAGAATGTATGAATTTGTCGACAATTGGTTCATCTTAGCTGTGTTTTCATAAGTACATTCGAGATTGAATAAATAAATCAAAGATTCCTAAACGTTATTACAGTGGATAATATTAAATTCAGTAATTCCAGTGCATGGACATGAAATCACATGGCCGAAAATGAATACATTCTCCAATGGATCAATTGCCTTTGGTTCCTCGATAGCTTGGTGATGTAGCTGATGTAACACATTTTAACTATTTAACGACATCATATGTATTTTCCAGGAGGGCGTCATGATAAGTGACATTGACTGTACATGTAGAATAATTCAGATCATGAAGACTAAATTGTGATGAACGAGCAGATTTGTCCCATTACTCACGCATCATCCGGGAGATGTCAGAAACTTATCGGTCACTGCCAGATTAATACCATGCTTTGTCTGCTCACCATGGAACATATATTCTGCCTCGCTCTTCCACAGTACACTTGAACATGAAATTGATCCTTAAACAAAAATTATAAAATTCATTGTATATGTACTATACTTATTTTTACCAAGTAGTTGAAGATAATGAATATACATCAGCAATGAATTGCATTCCAACTTTTTGGTTGCCATTATTTACAATGATCAGAAGGAAAAAATGTCGTTAAGGCAGAAGGTTTTACTCATCCAATACTGTGTCCAAAGAATTTGAGACCTTTTTTTATTTCCAAATGTTTAATGATTTTGTTTATTTATTCATCATGTCATTGTATAAACCAATTTAAAACATATTTAAGCCAGACGGCCACAGAGCTTCCTGACAAAAATATAAACATAGTCAATGTTTCATATACAAGTATATATTTTTTATTTTGTTTAATAAAAAAAATCATTTTTGGAATATGCTTATAATCTTTTACATAACTATTTGGCAATTTGAATTTTGATAATACAATGTGTCCATTTTATATTCATCCAATTCATGAAAATAACTTCGAATGATTTGAAAAGTTTTACAAAAGAAACTAACTTGTGTTTGGTTGAACAGAGCAATGCAAAAACTATGTAAAGAAAATACTCACGCTCACATTGGATTGCGAAAAAGCAAATTGATACAGGAACTGGAGTGAATTTTGTATAAGATAATGTCACCTGCCAACGACAGAGGTTAGTATTATAAGATACACAGACAAGGCTGCTCAAAGGTGAACTTTCTACCAGTGAATGAACTCGTTTATCTGTTATTATGATCCAATTGTGTACCCTGTGATAAAAAACATTATTTTGGAAAATATCTCTTCGGTTGGATGTTCTATGCAAAAGTTTGCCATTTCCAATTTTCTATGAAAACAGTCTCGTAACCTTTTTGATGAGGCGACATTTAATCTGCAAACTAAAACTATGTGATCTGTCAAACCACTGTTTCATTAAAAGCAAATACAATTTTGTTAGCGTCAGATTACATAGATTAAATTTCTTGCACATTATGATTTGCAATTGGAACAATTTAAGCCCTTAATCATGCATTTCATACATCGCCTTAATGTTGTCAAAGAGATTACTTACATGTAGTCTTGTTATCGAAACTGAGTTTTCCAGAAAAGAGTTTGGTAAAAGCAAATAAGTTTTTCATCAACTGACATAAAAAAATTTCCGAACGCACACCACTTTCTTATAACTTAGACTCAGTGTTTATCAGCGCAACCATAAATTAAATTGCTTAGGAGGTTTATACAATGAACACACATCAAAACCTCTCGGTTCGGCAAGAGCACTTTTCTGAAATTCCACATAAGTTTCGAGAGATGCATTGATTAACTTTTGAATATTCTTAGGCTGTGAAAAGCACCAAACAACAAATAGGCCATTACAACGATCTAAGTTTCATCTGCTTAGATTTCACCCAGAAAGATGACGCCAGTTCGTCATTTGGGTAACACAATGAAAGAACTTTTAATGAACATGTTGTTGTCATAAATAATTTGTTTACAATGAATGTGATAATGTGATTTGCCAATCTGACTAATGGAGTCCTCACAGATTCTCTCATATACAGTGCCATTGACCTACCAAGAATTGACCTTTATAATAACCCCATCTCATTCAAAATGAGCACTCTCAACTTAGGTGTATCATGTTTTGGATAAAATTGAATGAAAATGAATAGAATCTGATAGAATAGTGGAACCTGAACAATTCATTAGGAAGGTCTCTGTGTAGGTGGGTTTTCTTGATGAGGGTGAACAGTTATACAACAACAGTTTGCCAGTTTAACCACAGATCAAACTTTGAATAACATTTCCAACATAACACCTTTTAAGTGAATGATCCATAAAGATATACTTCTCGGAATGTCCCCACCGTATATGTTCCTACAAACATGGATATCCTCGCAAGGACATCAAAACATTTTCACTGACTTTTAAATACCAACTGTTTTGCCAAAATATTCATACTATTTGTCATCTGGTTACGTTATAACCCTTTATTAGATCTTCAATAACAGAAGGAAATACGGCGTCGGATCAAGCGGTCCGTGGTTCGAATCCCGCCAGGGGCTTGGCAACTTTGTCTGCAGTAGAGAGCTGTTCTACATGCAGTCACATTTGGGTACAATGTTACACTGAATTTCAGTGCAGTATCACCCATGGTTCGCTAGGTCCAGCCGATGCTCGCAGGTCTCACCGCAATGCATAGCCACAATGGTGTTGCGGGCTTTCTCCCTGCAATATTACTAACGGCCGCGATATAAGTGAAATAATCTTAAACACCCAATCACATCACCTCATAGAAGGAAATATTTTCTACAAGTCATTGTAGTGTTGCATTAGCTGATATAATGATCATAAACCTTCAGCGTGCTCACAAATGCAATAGATTGTCACATATTCATCTCTTTATAACATAAATAAGACTGTACGAGTTTCTTCCAAGCAGGCAATCTGACGTTGTATCAACTTTGAAATGACGTCGATTAACAACGTTGAATTAACGTTGAAATCTAATTGGATTTGAAATTTGCGGCGACGTCGAAATATGATGTCATTTCAACGTTGAAGCCATGACGTGGTATCGCCGTTGAAAAGACGTCATATCGACGTGAAGGCTTGAACATCTTCCAGGTTGTGGTAGCATTGTTTCGTTATTATTTTTAAGGCAATGCATCATCACAGAGGTTAAGCTCTTAGCTCCAGCTCTTTCATTAATCTTGGTTCAAGATACAGATGGTGGCTTGTTATAAGTTATTCATGTATTGGAAGTTAAATATATAGACAGGGTATTCATGTTTATATGACACTGCAGCAATTTAAATCAAAGTGTCACCAAAACAATGTTTGTTACAAATGCGTAATTACCGTTTTGTAAGAACTACTAACTTATTCAAATCAAACATTTATGTTGTCGGATGGGAACATAATTGAAAAAATAAAAACTGTTGAATAATACCATATTCCTTGTTAATTCCAATTAGCTAAAAGGACAGAGTTACCTACCATATTTGTGAAATTGAAAGGTATTAACTTTTATTTATCTAAATCCAATATCAATGACACTTTTAAATGTCAATGATAGATGTTTCTTTTTGAAGTTTTCATTTCGTTATTTAAAACAATCCATAAGTTATTTGATGTTATAAATAATAATGAAATCATATAAAAGTAATCACTTGTCAGTTTTGAGTTGTTCTGATGACGTTGAAACAACGTCAAAAACCAACAAAATTTCAACGTCAGGAAACTAACGTTGTTCCAACGTCGAAAATTGGTTGATCGACGTCCTGACCTAAAATCAACCAAATTTCGGCGTCGAAATGACGTCATATGCCTGCTGGGTTGTAGAATTTATTTTAATTATGCATATTTTTCATGATCAGTTCCTTCATTATATTCCATGTTCAAATTGTACAATGAATAAATCAGGAATGTATGATATCTACTATATATGCCAATGTTCAAAAACTATGTACACATCAAACACATATAAAGGAGCTTGTTATACGTTAAAGATGTATGTTTGCAGCGTATACCTCATCATTTTCAAAGAGTCATCACTAAGTGAAAAAATATGGAGACCGATGTTTCACCAAATAATCAATATATAGGATTTTATATCCAGGAATAACCATATGACCTTTTACAGATGCATTGTGTACATATAGATTAAAATATCAATGCAGAAAGAGATACAGCCCCTCAAAGACTTGAAATGATATTATCCCTCAGATCTATATTCATTTCTTCACATCACGCTATGGTCCTTTCCTTGATGTGAAGATCCTTTTGAAGACGTCCAGCATGGACACATTATTTGACAAGCAGTCATTGACATCACACGTCAAAGGACGAAGTTTCGTAGGTCTCGTAAAAGTTCTATTAATTAGATAGTAGTATCAATGCATTTATCATTCTGATAAAAAAAGAGTCTGCTAATAAGCAAGTGATTTTCTGAGAAGGTTATTTGTACATATAGACTCACTTTATATTCTTACAAAGTTAGCTAACCTTTGTTGCTGTGCTTTGGTAAGATTAACTTTGGTCTAGTTTTTAAAAATCATAGTATATTTTTATTAGTTTTGAAATGAAAATCCCAATATTAACCTTTTGTCCTAGTTTTCTCCATAAATAGAACTGTTCCTGTCCAATCAAGAGATGGCCGATTGGAACATTTTTATCAGTTGAGAGGTAGTGTCGGTAGAAGGACAATATGAAAATGAGAAAACATCCTCACATTGATTGTTGTATTGATTGCTCCTTTGATAAATTTGAATCAGAAAATGGAAAACGTCAAAGAGACAAATTTTAAAGGAGAAGAGTTTGTCGTTGTAGGATTGTGTAGGTATACAGGGCTAATCATGTAATTGATGAACATGGGTAAGAAAGAGAGCTAGAGATATCAAGAAGCGTTATGCGAAAACACCGTTTGAAGGCGATATGACTGTTACAATAATCAGTACTTTTGCCAAAAAAAGTACATAACCTTAGTTATTTACTTGAACCAGAAAATAGTAACAGAAATTCATCGTTCTTACAATTTGTTATAACGTGATCGTTTTTAAATGATTTTATCCATTTTTCAGGTTATCAACTGATAACTGATAACTGAGAACAGTGATTATTTATGGTCCCTTCCCTTCCGATTGTAGCCTTGATAACGTGCACGGCCATTGGTCAACCGATGTCCTTTGTGGTTTCAATCTAATAGTTATTAGCTTTATCCCCAGTAAGTAATTGATCCCTTGGTGAATATCAAAGGTTGTTTATGACGCCCTTTGGACCGTGTCATGTTATTTCATTATAGGTATAAAGCAATATATGATAAGATTATAGATGTTGATGAGTGAGTTATTTATTGTTTAGCGGCGCTCAGCAATATTTCAGCCATAAGCGACGAGATGTTGATGAACTGGAATCTCTAACTGATAAAAGACCTACCGTGAAATAAAGAAGCGTGAAATTGCTTGGTTTGTTAAAATTACAGCTTATAAGTGACCATCAAACTCAAGACACAAAGCTAAATGGTTGAAAGGCATTTTCCATGCATACATTTAAGAAAGCAGAGTTTGCTGCTGCATATAGCAATATATTCCTATCCATAACCAAAGATCCATCATAAATTAGAAACTCTTTGACATCTGATGGCATGGTGGAACGTGGGATATTTCATATTCCACGTGATGGTTATCAATGGTTAGTTTCATCAACTTGTTATCACCGTGTGTGTCCTACGAATTCTACGTATTCCCATTGGAGGTCTCATAATTCAGACGACTATTAGATTCCTGTATTCCTCTCCAGTTTTGATGTCAATGATCAACCAAAATCTTAAACTCAGATATGTACACAAGTTTTCACCTTTCTAGGCTTCTTGCTTCATGACACATTTCAATTTGATTGTTGGAGGGATGAAGAAATGAATTTAAACATGTACCATTTTTCTGTTTCTTATGAATGCATTAAAGATAAGTCTCATAGGACGAACAATGTCAACAAAGATGTAATTGTTACTGGATATAAACTAAATACATTCAAATGATTGTTTGTATGACCTAAACAGGACAGCATTACGTAGTTGTGGAATTTATTTCTTCAAATGTCCCCTTAAAATATATTTATGTCTTCAGACGGTCAAACACCTCATTACTCAACCCGATTATCCGCATTTTTGGAAAAAAAAGTATCAAGAAAAAAGCGAAACACCACTGTGATACTATTGAGCATATTAAAATGTAACCATGCTTCAATAGGATGTTCAAATGACAGACGTCAAAGGCTTCACCTCAAATGATATGTTTACTTCATTTAAAGATAAAGCTTATAATGTTGGATGGCGTAACCTATTTTTTCCATTACCTCCACGAAGGTGTCCTGTGTGAACCTATTGTAACAATTATAATAGCTGTATCAAAAAGGGAGATGAGTTACTTGAAGTTAATCTATCAGTATTGATTATTGTGGTAATTCTATTATGATTCTGCAAATTCAATTAATAATTATGTTATTATATTGTCTAAAACGCATTATTTTTGGTCATCGGTCTCAGTATTTGATCTTGCCTCTTGACATGGGCATTGTCATTCATTCGGCTACGCTCGTTTTCACCCCTTGTTGAAATAATTACGGTTATTACGACTTCAAAATAAGCCCTAAAGAAATATGTCTTAAAACCAGTCCAACTTTCTTCTGCTTTCAACTGAAATGGTAACTGTATCATGGTACAGCATTGTGCTTATTGAAAACAAGTATCAGGAATTCTCAAAGAAAATCATGTGAAATGGTATTAAATTTTCGATTTTTTATAACTCATCTAATTCTAGATGACGCACTTCAACACATTTCTAGCACTATCAAATTATGAAATTGATTATCATTTGAAAACACACTACACAAATTGGTTGATGAGTGTGTTATCGATTGATACTCCTAATTTTCGAATGTGTATTCCAAGTGGTAGGAACTTTCATGAAACATATCTCCTACTTTAAGACTATTATATGACACTCAAATGAACTTTTACAAATTTGGATCTTTAACAAACACCTGCACAACTCTACTTTTTCCATAGGGAGCGCAAAGCAGATAATATAATTAATCGACCGGATACAATAACTTTAATATCACAGGTTCCATTAAGATATAAGTTTCTGATAGATTGTTGCAGATAGTGGATAGTGGACCTATTTAATACTTAAGTTTAGTTAAGTAATGTTGAAATATGTCTTGATAGTTTGATTTCTAGACATGTTTTAAATAAATTTACCCAGTTTTTTTTATTGCTTTATTTAAACGAACCTTTATTTGATGTCCATTAATGCAGCTGAGGAAATCCTTACTTCGTTTTTAACAAAAAACGTCTTTTCTTGACATTTTTTTCATTATTTAATTGATGTGATGTCAATATTCATACACAAACTAGTTTCAAAGCATGAATGGATGTGCACATCAATTTTCTTGCTTCAGAAGCATTAAACTGCACATAGGACACGGTGGTGTTTTATCGTTAATCAATTCCATGCCTCCCAGAATAGCGACGCCAGTCAGATAGTTTATGAAGTGAATACTGATTAACGTTGGCATGATGTGATAATTGTCGTTTAGGTGAAAAAAGATAGTTTTCGAGGAAACATAATGAGATAATTGACGAATGTGTGAATATATGTGAGACACGCGGATCGATTTCCAATTATTTCCCTTATATCCTTTTTGTACATTTTAAACAGTGATTGGCTTTTTGTGGAAGGATTAAAGTTTACATTTTTACTGGGTGAAATAAATTGATAACTATTTTTATAGACTACCCCGTTCTAGCACAGACCCGGTAAATGTTAGAGCAGATATGCCAAAACCAATCGTAATAAAATTCGTAAAAGCGGATGATAGACAAGTGGTCTTTAACGCGTCTATCAAGGGTTGGGCATTTATCAAATCAGCTAAAATCAGTATCCGGACAGATCTCCCTGTCCCCCTGAAGAAGCAGAGGGGTAGGCTGGCTAACCGGGCGTTCCACCTTAGAAAGACCAAAACGATACGGACAGGATCTTGGAGAATTGGGTAGATCTCTCACTTCAAGTGAGAAAGAATCCTCAGGATGAATGGAGAACCGTTGGAATGGAAGAGGAAACTAACGATGTAGTGCCTTTAACGGATTGAGAGGGTTTCATAGTTGTGTATTTCTTTTAATTTCCTTTTTGTGAATCAAATCGGCTTTGGCCATGGTTATGTATTATTTTTATTGGACGATCAGTAGAAGCTGGGTCAAGCCTGAAGAGTGACACTGAATAACTATTTATTTTCATCCGATAACTGAGATTTAACTATAGTATCTATTTGCAATATCTTGTGATATTTGTGTGAACTTGAATGTATTGTATTCATGTATGATAATCTGCTCTTGGGAACAATAAAAACTGTAAAAAAAATTTATTTTTTTATAGATATAGTACTGAGTTCGTTATCAGCTTGTGTTGATACTTTTTGTTTTAGATATCATTGAAATATATATAAAGAAAGGCATACATATTATGTTATACAGTGGAATATATATATATATATATATATATATATGTGTGTGTATATATATATATATATATATATATATATATATATATATATATATAAAGAGTAACAGTAACTACTACATCTCACATCTTTCATAAAATTCATATACATGATCAGTTAGAGTTACATCAGTATTATCAACATTTATCTCAATTCCGAATGCAATAAAAAAAAAGCTTGGGACATATTAAAAGGTGTTATATATATATATATATATATATATATATATATATATATATATATATATATATATATATATATATATATATATATATATTAGTAATTATTGCTCAAAACCATATCTATCTCATTGAGTAGAGTGAGAAAGTGATATTTTCACGAGTGACACAGTGGCAAAATCAATAAACTAGTCTATGCATCATATCATATAACATTTTATACCCAGTAGGTCGAAATCGAAATTTTGCCGTTGTGGTGGTTGCCACAGTCTTACAACTCTCCCCTAAGATGCATTCCAAATGCGACGAGGAAATAGTTCGTTTAAAATTTTAAAATAAATATAAGATATAAATCTAAATATTACTTCTCATTAAACCATTAATTGAATATCTAGAATTGAATGATGAAACTTATCCATTGAGAGACCAACCCAGTAATAGGTTAATTTGCGGAAAGACATGGACCACGTATCCTAATTTGACTATGAAATGCTAGTCAAAATGCATTGGTATTTCACGTACGTATATTATATAATTAAAAATAAATCAAAACACACAAACAAAACAATCAACTTATTAATAAGACCTCAAACTGAACAAATAATTGTTTGATAGGATTATTATTGAAAGTTAAAACTAAAACTTAAAATACACATTTGAAACATATTGAATTTAATTTTATTGATTTTATCACTACATTTGAATAACAAATAAGATTAAATCGAGATATGACTTCATGTATCTGATGAATTAAAGCAATGTTATTTCTATCCTCAATGAAGTAATTGCAATGCATACATGCAACATTTTAGGTTAATGTGCAGCAGGGGTTGACTTTTAAATTATCTTGCAACACAAGTTGCTGGGTGAGCTCATTTCTAAAGGTTAAAATCAAAAGGATAACATACTTTAGGGAACGACGAAATACATTATATAAAACCCAACAGGTTTAGGAGCGGCTAAACTGAGAAATATAAGAGAAACTAGTGCTTATTTCACAATTTCTTATCTATTTTGACTCTTCATGGAATCTCTTTAGGAATGTAAATTAAAATAATGTGATTAATGTTGTAAAAGGTTAGTTGCTGTCATGATTGCCAATTGATTAAGTTTCATGATATATCCATGATTAATGATAATTCAATGTTTGAGTATTTATATAAATCCAAATCCATATATTGTATCCACAATAATCTAACAGAATAATAACTAAATGAATATAAAAACATGATCAATGAATATATATTTGATTACTTGGAAACTGAAAATACGAAGTTTCAATTTTAAATCTAAACCTAATGTCTAAAAGGCATTAGGAAAACTACGTAAAGAAAATAGTCAGATTTAAATTGGATCAGAAAAACACCTATTGATGAATTTGTATAAGTAACGAACAGTACGTGGACAAATAGAAAGGTTTGTAAAATAGGAAACCAACTGCTGGCGCCAGAGGCAAGTCATTATAAAGCACAAACAAAGCAGCTGCTCTTTATGGGAAGGATTTTATGAGATGAGGAAACTATCTATCCCTCTCACAATGCTTCATGAACTAGGATTTGAGGTGCTCTTTTGAGGTCATGAAAATTTACTACTATATTCAACATTTGATGTTTTCATTTGCACACCTTGTTTTTCTAAATTCTACAAGACACCAACAACTAACATATGATGGCTTGTATTCTCGCAAAGTTTCAATGATTTCAGTTCATATATGTTAAGAGAAGGAGAAAACTTTCAGACAGACAGACAGACATATTTATCAAATAATAAGACCTCGATTGGCAAAGAAAGAATTAATGTACATGCTGGTATTATTATATTTAAGATTATATGCTTTTGTTTCTAATACAGCGAACCTGGCTAGATATTTACTCGTGGCTTTTAGTGTAGAAATATTGTCTGATGGCATTAGTCTTATGAAAGTTTCAGTTGTCGGTGGTTGAATCAGGTAATTTGGTAAACAGTTTTTTCTATGTTGCGAATATTTACGACACATCATCATTAACTTTCAACTGCAACTTGGCTCCAATAAGTTAACTGAACCCAACACCGTTACAGCTATTTTCCTACTACAAATTTTGATTTTGAACTCGCGATGCTAGTTTTTGTACATGTTATTACTCATGCAAATGTCAAATCATGTGAGCCAAATGATTTTCTCAATTAAACATTCTGATACGAATAAATTTTCATACACTACGTATTAGTTTTGTAGAACACTGCATTTTCATTTCTCATGTCATGAAGTCTACAAGCCAGTAATACCTGATCTGTTCAACGACTATCTTAAAATATACTAAATATATGTATATGAAGTATACTTGTATTTCTTTTCATTCTTTTTACTTTTGATTTCTTTTCTTTCTTTGGAATTTTGGAGCGTACAATATGTTCATTTCAGATTGCTCCTTGCTAGACTTCGCATTGTCCATACACCTAAGATTACCTGCGTAGATGTGCTTTCTATCAACATAAGTGTGCTGAAGGCTTTATTGAAAACTAGCAACACTGAAAACATTTATTTTCATCACAAAAAGAGCAAAATGCTGTGGATAACAATTTCAGTTTTGGAAGATTGAGATATGAGATATACCACTTATGGAGAGAGTAAGATTATACTCCAAAATGTTGTGATCATTACAATAGTGAACTTATCCATGGAATGTTTTCACGAAGCAACATTTACTATGGTTATCCTACACTCCCATTCATTAACATAAACAAGGTTGTGCTAGGGACTTACGATAAATTTAGGGCTCTGTGAAAGGAGACCTCTTATCAATTTAGTGTACGAATGTTTGCATCTTTACTTTGAGGTATCTAATCATAACGATAAAGTTACAACTATGCCAGAAAAGGAAAGCGTTTTAAAATATGTGAGAACTGGGTGTATTTTATGCATGAAACGTGGAACCTGACTCACTGTCATTCATAATGTTTTCACTCTCAATTTTATTCATAACTCCTCAAAGAAGGCATGATGCAAAGAAGCATTTAGCTGCTCAAAGGGCACATCGATGATTGAAGCGTCACCTGTTCACATTTAATCCGGAAAGACGGCGCCTTTAAATCACTTGGTAGCACGGAGGAAGTGACGGTCCTAGCTTCAATATACGTGATTAAACACTATTGAGTGACTTGCATTTATCAAACCACTACTGGGTATGAATGATTAATGATCACTCAAGTACATATTTCATATACACAGGACAGTTTTAGTAGGCACTTGTGATAAAACTTTACTCCAGTCTCAACCGAAAAGACTTTGTTGTAAATGGATCTATGAGTCCTCATGGGCCTCCTGATACATGACGTTAAAAGGTTCATTCACAATTATACTTGACGACGTTTATGATGCATAATTTGATATGATAATCGTCAATGCATTATTTTCACATTGTCGATTCTCATTTTTCTTTGTGGTGATTTGATGATAAAAAATATTTTTCCATATCAAATACTGGTGAATTATTTCACAGCGTTGACTTTGACTTTGAACAAACGGATACAGATTAAGTATAAATCCTTTAAGATCATTAATGCAATAATGTGCTATATTAGTTGATACATATGGTATCATGATACATACACAGCCGCCTTTTAGGACAAGAACTGTACTTTTGTAATAAAACTTCATAACATTTTGAGCAAATGAGTCTTTCTATTTTCTAAAAGGATTCTTTAAACAATTAATTTTCCACTAACTTATTGATTTAACAGCCATAATTTAGACAAATACTATCATATCGCTAAAGTAAGCAAATTGATGTTAATCGAAAATAAATTTGTTAATCATGTAATCAAATAACCAAGCAAATAATATAACCTGCATGTCGAGAAATTAAGGTTGACAAAAATGTTTCGGAAGATTGTTAACACATCCCGGAATGAGACATTGGTCGCCTCACTTCAACATTACCATAGTAATTGAGGAGACTCTCCCACAAGCTAGTGATTGCTCCCTCGTTCGATACGAACCGCCCTTAAATGCTGCACTTGAAAATTCTGTAAATGTTTTGTTGATGAGGATCCTGTCCCACATCTCACAGTGGTCCTCCTACTTCAGCATCAGTACAGTCCGTCGTACTTGTTACTGTGATATACTCACCAAATGTCTGAAGTGAGTTTTTATCATTGCATATGTACATTAGAAATCAGTTTGATCAAAGTTAGCCGTTTCCATTATAAATATGCACTGTGATTTTATAAACAACAAATGAATCCTGCATACTAACCCTCTCCGACCCCGCTAAACCATAATATAAACCATAACGCCATCAGGGGCCAAATTCAGTTATGAATTAAATCTGTTCTTCTTATTCGAAAGCCGTTTATGACAATTTGCTATCAGCATTATGATATTGTACATCTTAAAAGAACTTACTAATTTGCAGCTACCAAGGTTGTGTATTTTCAGGCAATTTAGCTTTGGGAATTACTATTACTAATTACTATCTGTGTTTGTGCTTGAAAGGTAAAATGGTTTTATAACTTCATTATAGTGAGTGAATGAGTGAGTGAGTTGGGGTTTAACGTGTTTTGAACAACATCTCAGTTAATTAAGTTTGGAATGAATATGTGGTTCTAATTTTCAAGTTTGAATTTCAAAACTATGAACAGATCGGTAAAACATTATTGAAATGATGAATATTTTATCCGAATATTTCAAATGGATTCAAATGCCTTAACACATAAATTGATACACATCGACTTTCCCTACACACAGGTCTGTAAAACATTCCTGTTTTTTCAATTAACATTTGCGAGACCAAGTCTGGAAATCATCAAAGAAAATTGATTGAACAGGTCTTACCTTATTAGATTTGTGTGTGAGATGTTCGAAACTAATCTCATTTTCAAAATGGAAACGTCTCCACTTCAATTGAATTAAATGGCAGTTTTTAACACATTTCGTGCGAGATGAAGCATGGCCAGACCACTTCAAATTATAGTTCAGATAAAAATCCAAATAAATGAAATACCAATAAATCATAGCAAAGCCAATTCACAGTCAAGCATCTAACGAGAACATATTTTGTTTAGCCGTTCTTATAGACTCGTTGATTGCGATGTCAATGACCTCTGTAACCGGACTTGATTCCACTGTAACATTAAAAAATAAAAGGTGAAATTGGTCATAATTTACTGATTCATGGAAAAACAATATTACTGATTGGATAGCAATCCAGTCATTCTTTCAAAGGTCATGTTTCAGTTAACGTAGGAGTTTTTCGGTAAGGATTTGAAGCATTTACCTTTTTTGAAAAAGATCTATCGTTATCACATAGTATGTAATCACATTAAGCCCATTCATCATGTAATTTGTTTCGTTGAAGGATACAAAATACAAAATACTAAAAAAGAAAGACAAGCTGTCTTTCAGAGACTGCTAGAACATGAAACATCCCCCAGATTAATGTTCATCAAAGCGTCGTCTGATCATTTCCGTATGAAGCACACATTATCATGACAACATACAGTGAACATCATTATATAGCGGATTCTTTCGCAGTGTTTTTTGTTTGAAGTTCCAATCACTGAGGTAAAAGCTCAGTATTAGTCTTGAAAGAACACATTTGGTAGTTAAGTTTTGTTTCGTAATAGGAAATGTTTAGGACGTCGTTCCAATTAATCATATACCCAAGGAGTTGGATACTAAAACACATCCTGCTAGAATCTACTACAAAGGAATCTTGGCGTCATGCGCAATAAAGAGTCATTTTAACACTGCCTTATCAATGTAAAGTTTTCACCAATTCTAGACCTTTACACTCCTGGTTTTAAACTCAAAATATCTTCCCTACTACAGTAGATTATTCATAGAAATTCAAGTTAATTTTCTGAAAGTTCTCTTCAGAACTGTCATGTAGGCAATTTCCGAGCGTCCGTTAATATATAATCAGTTACTTTGATGTATCTTAGCCCTCTTTGCATAAAAAAACCAAACCTATCAACAAGGTGTAATCACTGCTACATGTATTACAAAGCGTTTACAACATATTGCACATATGGCGTGAGGAAAATTCCTCTCCATGTTTCAGTAATGTCCCAAGCTCTCATCTGGTGAAGAGATCTGCTTTACTCCGGCAAGCTACTCAATGAGGAAATAACCGATCAACATAAACTTCCACTACAGTGAACTTTTAAAAATCTCTTCCCGTCCATGCGATCGAGTCGACGGACGCCAACTTACATGATAAAGTGTTCAGACACACACTAACTACGTCATCATCCTGTATATCGTCAACATGATTTAGAGAAGGTGTCCTTGCATTTTGAAAAAGGGAATGAAGCAACGAACTAGAAAACAATTTAAGCCTTGAAGACTATAAACTTCGTATTCCTCAGATCTTAATCATGCACAAACTAGAGAAGGGAACAGTTCTCCACTCCAGCATTGTCCAAGGTTTCATGTTCTGGAGAAATCTTCTTCACTCTAGCAAGCTACTTACCAGGGATATAAGCAATCATTATTCCCTTCTGCTCCAGTAGTTATTCAATGTATCGACCACTTGATAGAACTGATTGATGCAAACTAACACGTGATTAGTGTTCAGACACATGATAATTATGCCATTTCCATGTACTTTTAGATTTATGTTAAGGCTGCCATGATTGTTAAGCTTGTGTTGGAAATTATATAAACAATGTCCATAGATCCATGATACTTTTCTGCCTATTTCATGATGTCTTGATATACTTTTAAAAGACGTTGGGGATCAGTCTGATGTGATCACTTCAAAGCTGTGTCTTCTCTGGGTTAAGTTTTGCTTAATTATTTTTTAATTGCACTTGAGTGTAATCAGTGTCAATATACCGAGCCACCGCTAACGTTGTCTGGTGGTGTTGGTGCCTCAGATACCCCGAGAGATATGCCACCCGGAGCTTACTTGCTCCCTGGAGTGGCGGCAAAAGCTTGACAGGTCGACGGATAAAAGCGAGACCAATTTTGAGTCGTTCTAAAACCTATAGTCTTTCCCTTACTATGCCTTTCTTTCCATCTTTTCCCTCACCCTGTCGATCAACTGATACCCTGATGTGTCCGCTCTCTCTCAGGTTATAACGGTTTTTACTCATTTTATTACGGAAATATTGGCAATCGAGTGGGTTTTTTTATTTGTCAAATACATTTAGCTTTATTTGTAATTTTTCAATGTTTAAAAACTTACACTTAATGCGAAATAAGCCAAAACAATGACTGTACGTTCTGACGCTTGTTGCAGCAATTAATGTTATTGATGTACAGGGAGTTTACCGCTCAAGCAAGAATATGTCACTTATACCACGGCTGCTAGTATTATTGCAGAGGGAAAGCCCGCAACACTATTGTTGTCAGCATTGCGATGGAACCTGTGAGTATCGACTGGAACCAGAGAACCATGAGTGGCACTGCGCTGAAATTAAATGTTATATCCAAACCTCACTGCAGTTCTCTACTGCGGACACATTTTCCGAGACCATTGGTGTATTCAAACCCCTATCACATTCGCGCACACATTCACACACTGTACGAGGGTTGTCCCAAAAGTATCCGGCCTGAATATGAAAACATGCCTGAAACGCAACCATACTAGTACTGTGCGCGCTTGAAGATCCTTCACTGACGTGTAAATGGCATGAAATTCACGAGATTCATACTCTGCATTTGCATATAATAGCCTGTAATTCAAATGGAGGAAAGTGAATGTCGGGCTGTTATCAAATATCTGAGTTTAAAAAAATACACTCCAAAGGAAATTCATGAGGATATGTTACAAACATTAGATGACTCTGCTCCTTCATATAGCACCATTTAACCTTGGTGTGCTGAATTTAAACGGGGTAGAGTAAGCACTATATACGAGACCCGTCGTCCATCTGATGTCACGACAGGTGAAAACATTGAGGCTGTTCTTGACACAATAAGGAAGGACAGGCGAGTGACTATCAGATACTTAGCTGATACTCACCACATCAGTAAAACATCAGTTGAACGAATTATACATGAACATTTACATATGAAAAAGGTATCAGCACGCTGGGTCCCCAGAATGTTATCTGAGGACCAAAAGCGAAAATGTTTCATGGTCAGTCAGCAACTTCTTGACGACTATCGCGCAGACCCAGAATCAATGCTCGCTCCTGTCGTTACCCAAGATGAAACCCGGGTTCATCATTTTGATCCTGAGACAAATGTCATAGCATGCAGTGGAAACAGAGCACATCATCCACCCCTAAAAAGTTCAAATCTTGTTCCTCCTGTCGGAAGGTCATGGCATCCGTTTTCTGTGACTCTCAGGGTGTAATAATAAATTATTTTTTAAAGAAAGGTTCTACAATCAATGGCACTTATTACGCAAATGAACTACGACAATTAAGAGAAAAAAATCAAAGAGAAACGAAGGGGGTAACTGCGCAAAGGTCTATGGCTGTTGCAGGACAATGCTCCCGTTCACACCGCCCATATTGCAGTCAGTGCAGCACAGGATTGTGGGTTCAGGATTCTCGCCCACCCTGCCTATTCTCCAGACCTAGCCCCCTCAGACTTCTTCCTCTTCCCTCAACTTAAACACAGCTCCGTGGCCAAAGGTTTGAGACTGAAATTTACGTCATTGCTGCAGTAGAGGAGTTTTGGGGATCTCGTGATAAGAAGTAGTTTTCAGAGTGTTTGCAGATGTTACAAAAACGCTGGAGCAAATGCATTGAGGTCAAGGGTGATTATGTCGAAAAATAAGTCATAAACATTTGAATGTTTCTTTGGTTTTGATGGTCAGGCCGGAAATATTTGGGACACCCCTCGTACATGAGATAAAAGGGGCTCATTAAGGCTCACAATCAAAAAGCAAGACCTAGATAATAAAAAAACCCTATTAAATAGGATCTCGTATGCAAGAAGAAATTATTCGAGAAAGTTTATTTTAAATTTACAACATCATGGTATAAGATCCATTTGTAAAGAACTTATCTTCTTTGCTTTTACTAAAATCAATATTTTTCCTTTGATATACTTGTTGTATATGTAATGTCTGAAGTGATTAAAAGTATAAGAGTAGTTTTGGAAACCTTACATTTTTATATGAAGAATTCCGCTAACAATAACAGCAAATCAAAAGCGTCATCAGTTAATATAATCATTCTCAGTCCAAACACAATGAGCTGCAAGTCAAAGTTCATGTTGTGAACATGTGGGCATTTATCATTTAATAATTTAGGAAAACATTTCCAGAAGGCTTATACATCTCTACAATCCCAAAGAAGATGTGTGATCGTCTCTACATCACATTGAAATGTACATAGTTTACTTTCAGCCAATTCGATCTTGAAAAGGAAAGAGTTAGTTGATAAACTATGTATAGTTCTTAACTGGACTATCTCAGTTTCCACTGTAGTTTTTAAAGGTTGTAAAGATATTTTATCCCATTTTCATTCAGTAAGCATACCTTACTCTCATTTGTGTTTGGATTTTAGATAAACATCAGAAGCACCTAAAATATGATGATAACACTTGGCACCTTTTTTAACGGATGACATTGTTTACTTTCATCTTAAGGCCTTATGCAACTAACACTTGCGGGTTCAATTGAATTTCGGTTTTCTTTTTCTTTTATCTGTATACATTGCAACACATAATTCAGACTTCTTTTTCGAAAATATGATATAGATATGTAATAAATATGATATTTCAAGAGAAAATAACAATACATATGTGCTTTTTCCGATTTTAAAGCTACAAAGCTCGTTAGAATCAGAAAGTTATCGATTTCCAACTATTGGGAATCCTAATTATCATACGCGCATTGCAAACAGCAAGAACATCAAAGGAACATATCCAAACTTGAATAATATTGTGTGACAATTAACGTTATGAGACCTTATTAAGGAGACACCTGCACAGCACGACTTTTTCTCGTGGAATACCTTAGAGTAGCCTAATTATCCTTTCAGTATTGACTTTAAATGATAGATTTTGTGTCCATCGCATTAGTCTTTTACTATTATAAATGTATGGGTAATGACAGCAAAACAATAGGTTTGATCATATATATGACCTATGTTTTCACCATTAAATTCTCCAAATATGTAATATCACCGTCTGGCTATGAATGTGATTACGATTGACTACAAATGTTTTTCAAATAAGAAATATTGCAAGGCGATCAAACTATAGGCGGAGGTAGGATAATTGACATGTGTATAAATAACTTTTGAGTAATGTTTTTATAAACTATTCTTGATCATCATAACCAACAAAGTCCAGATCAGATCACTTGGTGCTGTTCGTATGCATTGTTTAGATTGTCCAATTGTCCATGACTTATCTGTATTATACATTTCAAAACATCTTATTTGAATGTGAATGCTAATGTGAAATTGTGGAGGCAGTATAAAGGTATTTGTGATGAAGATTTCAATCCATGGTGAGTCGACAAGAGGTGTAACTGAATCATGCATCAATGATATATGGTTAATCTATATTCTGTGATTGTCAAAAGGCTTGATGGTTGGGAAGGTAAACTTTGACTGAGATGGTCATAGATTATGTACATGTCTCTCTGGTTTTTATTGAATTCATACTAAATAAAACAATTATATATGTCATGAAATTGATCTGCTACAATTAAAAATCCTACAAATCTGTATCACCATGTCATTGGCATTTACAAGTCCCTGAGATAGATGTGACAGCTTTGCGTGCATGTCCAGTGATTGGGCCGTACTCCCCCGAGATACTCATTGATTACTTGTAGAATCGTTGTTCATTCAACTGGACAAGACTTTTAGTGTTTCAGACTGATTGTTGTTAGCTTTGTTCCCTACGGGTTGATGGATTAGTCGGTGATTGTTTGTAGACAGCTGCGGTTTACAGATAGGACACTAAATCGACTCATCATGTTGAGACATGGGGAATTCGTCCTCAACAGGCGCATGATGCACCCCTGGGAAATATTTTTTATGTTTCTATGTTATAATACAAGCTGATTAACGTTGATATAATGGAATGCCTTATACTTGGTGATGTGCAATGTGAAAAAACGATAACACATTGACAAGGTTGTCTTACCGGATCGGCATCGGATCTTCTGGTTTCAATTCGTAAAGGTGCAACGCCACAACGAAACTTTCCAAAGGCCTTTCTGTCATTTCGGGTTAAGTTATCTGTTAAAAAGGTTTCCGTATTGAATGTTGTTTTAACTGTTCTATAAAATCGAAGTTTGTTTCCGCCATCACTGGATTTGCTTCTCTGTCTTGATAATTCCGATTTCTAACTTTCTAAAAAATTGTCCTTGATTCTAGCATTTACCTCCGTAAAAATGAATGAGTCGTTAAAGGTGTTGTCTTGTGGTATGAAATGGGGAAGATGAAGACTTGTCAGCTTATTATGAACTCTTTTATTCCAGTTATTCTTCTTTTTTACTGCATTCTGGTTTGCCCATCTAAATACTCTACTACCCATTAACGGGCACATGGTGGAGTGAAGCCCATATCCCCGGCTACTGCTGCGTTAGGAGCGTACTTGTATAGTCCTATGTAAAATATCATCGCCCGATTCTGTACGGCATTAACTGCAGGAATAGCATAAAAAACCCATGAATTCCATTCTTCCCAGAAGCTTATACTTGGAGATAAGGAGTCCGAATGCACAGTTTGCAGAGTTCGCTGCGGCTCGGTCCATCCTGTTTTAGTCCAGGAACTCTGTTAGAAATAGGCCGAGGTAGGTGTAAAAGTCCGAGACCCCGAGCTCTATCCCTCCACACATGAAAGTACTTGAGTTTCTGGGTACACTTTCTAAAATAAACTACTTTAGACTTCTCAGGGTTAACAGTCATTTTATTCTGGGCACACCACCTGTTCAGACACTGCAACATCACGTTTAAGTCACTCTCACTGTTGGCCAGTAAAACAATATTATCAGCGTAGGCTAGGGCGCTTACAACCCCCTCATCTACATCAACTCCAAGGCCCAGTTCATTAATTTGTTGTATGAGATCGTTGATGAAAATATTAAAAAGAAGGGGAGATAGAAGACAACCTTGTCGTAGCCCACAGCTAACATCGAACCATTCTGTACACAGTCTGACACAGCATCGAACTGATTCATACAAAGACGTTAGAGCATTGAACATCGTTCCTGTGATACCCAGATCAATTAGCTTAGCCCACATAAGTCTTCTGTCAATGCAATCATAAGCCTTTTTTAAATCTATGAAGCTAGCATATGTCGACTTTCCCATGCTTTTCCTAGTCTCTATGATGTAACCTCTAGCGTGTAAATCTGTTCAGTCGTAGATCTCTTTTTCCGGAACCCGTTTTGCTCGTCAGCCAGAAATCCGGAGCATCCAACATGGTTAGTGAGTCTGTTGTTGAGTATGCTGCAGTACAGTTTGTAGGATGAAGAAGTCAGCGTTATCCCCCTTTAAGACATTGGGTCCCTTGGGTCGTCTGTTGATGATTTCGGGGTTTGGTTAATTATCCCTTTATTCCACTCAAACGGCGTCTTACCCAACTTGAAACAGAGGTTAAAAAGTTTGTGAAGAAGGGAAGACATGTACCATTCTTTAAAACCTCTACCGTGTTGTCGTCACATCCTGTATCCTTTCCTTGCTTTGCTTGAACTAGGGCATACTGTATCTCTTCCAGAGTGAATTCAGAGTTAAGACTTGTAAAATCCGTGACGTCAACCTTGTTGCTGCATGTCCAAAGTGACATACTGTGCAACTTATTTGTCAGATTGAGATATGAAGATTATTTCTGTTATCCTCTTTTTGTAAAGGAAGGGCCACACAAAAAAACTATCAAGAACAAACGATGATATGCTTCAGGAGAAATAATATCATAAGATTAGACCAATTATCATGAAGACAGTGAATAATGACATTGAAGTTAAACCAATGATGAAGGTATCAAGTATTTGAGATGATATCAAATGTAGTTCCATGTAATTCCAGCTCTCTACCTAGGAATGAAGGTGAAATGACAAAACTGATAGGTTTAATACAAATTTCAATCAGTTCAATGTTGAACATCTAACTATACTTTCAAACATCTAAATGCCCAATATCACTCGCTTTCCAACACCATCTCAGCTAAGGCATCACTAAATTATAAAGTGGAAAATCAATGTGGTGTTTGTGTGATCACGATAGTTCCACTCTGAATGGTCCCAAGTTATGTAAATATCTAGCAATTACTCCAGGATATAGCCTGGTTAGCAATCCAGTTATTGGTTCACTGCACGCCATGTTAAAGGAATGTTTGGATTGATTTATAGTATTCGTTTGAGATTGCATTTCGTTGGTGAATAATGAATTACCGTTCCTAAGTTATCTCCTTTTACGAATCAATCGTATGGTTTAACACCTCTCGGTCATTGTAGATAGAACAAATTAACTCCATATGTCTTACATATACATTGGTGCCTTAAAGAAGAGACGTAACGCATAATTGTGATTATTACAAATTATTATCTCTAGTCGCTTTACTTATAACAATCAATAGAACCAAAAATTGAGGAAATATACGCATTAATTCGACTACTAGGAGACCTTTTATACCCCTGTTTTGGATATCCGTCTAGTGAGCCTGGCGAACGCTTAGACAAAATCACCGAAGCATGACTCGAAGCCACGCCCAGTGTGTGACGTGCTAGTCGTCAAGCTAAAAGTCCAGCCCTTTGATTTTCTCTGTATTTTAAAGCTAATTCAAAAGCAAAATAGAGGCAATAGCATGACCGAAAGAATTCCAAAATACGATATGTAACTGCTTCATGATATCAACTTTCCCTCTTAGTCGTCAAATCCATTTTGATTGGACGGTAACAATCCTTGGACGCGGTTTTCTTGGGTGGGTTTATATCAAAAAGGTTAAGAACTTTGTCGGTGAGAGATCCGTTTCTATGGGATATCACGTAGTGTTACAACATTTATTATCGATATGAAGTTCTAAATTGTCTCGAAAAAAATGAAGGTTTTTGTAATAAACGGGAGAGAATGTAAAAACTTTTTTTATGTTTACTGTAGAAAATTTTTTTTTGTTTCCCTTCACTTTATGACAACTTAGTACTTAGTGGATGATTCGTTTGTATTTAACTAACGTATATTATATTGTTAGCTAGTATAACATCTCACACCGTGTTGCAACATATCTGTCTTCGAATTTAACAATCAATGACATGAAAAAATACCTGGCGCAAGCGTTAGAAACATCCTATGTAATCCTAAAGAATGTTGGTACCCGTTATTCACGATGTACTTTTTAAAATGTGTGTCATCGTCCGTGGAAGTGCATGAGCCAAATCTCCTTCTCTTAATTTATTGGTTGAATATATATTCTAAAAGTTCATTGGTTCAAAATGACTGGACGCCGTGACAATAAACTAAGAAGCAGTCGAATGCCAAGATTACGCCATTATGACAGGACATATATTCCGCTTGGTGAGTCCAAGGCGTTAAAATTCAAAAGGTATAATTAGAGACCATTAAATCAAGAATTGAAATTGAATGCGATAGGATTATATAACGGCCACCTGTGTGTCATAAAAAATAAAACTATTTCAAGCAGTCTGATTGTTGTGACAACATTTGGCAGACGTCGTAATTGATGTACACATGCTATGGGATAGTGCGCTTGGCATCACATTTAAACACTGTCTTTCGCTTTGAACAATACAAATAATTCAAGATATATTTAACATCAATTCACCGGAGGTTTGAGTTGCTTGGATGACTTTAGATATGTTTATACAACTGTTTAGAATGTGAGATTTCATGTTGTTTTTCCATTAAGGAGGTTATACTTCCGCCGACTAGCACGTCACGCGGCAGGACACGCGGCTGGACACGCCTCAGTGACCACGGGCCAGTTCAGTTCTGTTCACTGGTGCTAATTAGCTGGTGATTGGAAAAAGCCGTATTAAAATTGTTTATAGGCCGATTTCGAAAATTTAAACTCAAGTTACTGGCAAATTAGAATACGTATTTTATGAATCACGAAAGTTGCCATGGGTCATTTCAGTCTATCTTTAAGTAGAAATTAGGTCGTGAACCCAAAAGTTATCGTCACTGCAATCATGAATTGCCATGCGAAACTTTGTCATCCTGAAAACCACTCGAATTCATGTTAACGATATTCATCTCACAAATACTCCATGCATCCATTTATGTTTGCTTTATTGAAAATAACTTTCAGTCCTTTTTACGTTGGAAAACTAACTTCGACCAGTATAGTAGAGGCATTATAGAATCAAAAACAATATAAGGATGTATTAGATGAAATGTTTTATTTAATTTTTTTGGTGTAAGTTTAAAGATCAAATTCATACTTATACGTTATAATTTGTCCTTGAATTAACTGAACTACACATAATTTTTATAATCTTGTCCTATCTAGAAATAAATCTATAAGATATACATATGATGACTTAAATTAACAACATTAACCTAACCAATCAAATTTGTTATTCAAATGTGCAATGAGCGAGTATTTAGGAGTTATGTGTTCACCAATATTTCTTGTACGATCCAAATTTACATTTCATTACAATTAACGGTCAAAAGTTGTAATTTTCTATATTATCATTTTAAAAGTATGAATTATAGTTTCCCTACCTTGTAGAAATTTTGTACAATCAAATCCTTTTTCAAGGACTTCATGTTATAGAGTAAGTGATATCAGATATGTAACTCAAATACATCTTTATGCATTGTGTTTCAAATCATTGTTAATTCAAATATATTTGGACAATAATCATGTGACAAATACTTGGAGACATGCAAGTTGGCAGAAGTTTTTCTAAACGTAATTAACCTAAACTTTCCGAAAATGGACAGTATTCAGTAACCTTCTCCTCACCAATACTACCTGTGCTGGTAATATTTCAGTTTGCAATTTGTTAGAAGCGAAGGTGTCCAGGGTCAATCTCTTGTCATACTCAAATCCTCAAATTTGAGTAAATCGTTGTGACGTTTTCTAAATTTAAAAAAAACAGTGTTTTTTATATATTATAAAATATTTATTCCCAAATCCTAAATCATACTGTTCACCATAACAATCTTAACGCAAGTAAAATTCTGCGCTTAGTTTTTGTCATTTATTAGTACTGCTTTTGTCTGACCAATACCTCCTGTGCTGGTAATGCTTCAGTTCGCATTTTGGTAGTCAAGGGTCCATCTCGGAACCTTAATGATGCATTTTTGGTTGACACTTTACTCTTAGTCCAGCAATAGGGATTACTCCCCTGAATTCTTATTTCACTATTCGATAAAATTTTGTCAAATACAATCCCTTATTTGGGTAAATCGTTGTGTCATTTCTTAAACAAAATATTATTTAAAATATTTGATATATATAATTCAGTTTTGAAACTGTTTTATTTGATTTTCGACCTCCATTTTCACCATTAATTTTTTCTGTAACTGTTACCATGTGAATATGCTATAGAAATGGATACAAAACATAAAAGTGAAGAACAGCTTGTCATTTACTTCACAGACTACATAAACTGAATTCGAATGTCTTGCAAAAACTTGCTATGCATGTCGACCGCTCTTGCAAAGTGATCTGTAGAACTTTCTTGCCATTGATTTTTGTTAAGTAAGATTGGAGGCCGGTTGTCTGGATATCATCAAAGTAAATTGATTACAACAGGTCTTACATTGTTAGATTTGTTTGTGAGATAATCTTATTTTCAAAGATTGAAAGGTTCCCTTTTTCCTAACAGAACGAAAAGCAGTTTCCTACACACGTCGATCGTGATAAAATATGGTCACGACCATAACGTAAATGTGCCGTTCTTATTGAAAGTCATCAAACCATCGACCGGAATGGCAACGGAGTCTACTGTATTGCAAATTAATCAAATTTGAAATTGCCAAGACATTTGTTGGTTTCATCTACAATCATAATAAACTTGTAATTCATTTGTAGAACAAAGATAATTCAATGTGTCAGTTTTTGTATCACTTCAGTATTTTCTAAAATATCACGTTTTAGTTTGAGATACGTGTCTTATAAGGACAAGAAATATTTATATTCTGTTAAAAACGCCATATGAAGTTCTATTAAACGAAACATTTATTCTAAAATAGTTGTTTTACATTATATAAGCAGTATTCATTATTTCATAACAGAAACCTCTACCAAAAAAATAGGAAAAAAACTGTCTCTCAAAGACTGTTCTAAAATTATCATGAAAACCCTAAGATCTAATTTTATCAGGTTACTATTTCCTTCAATTACATATGGAATATAAATCATTATGACAACATGCAGTTAACATCAATTACTTTTAATCTTGTAAAAGATTCATTCAAAATTCCAAACTGGATCTTTTGAAGCAAAAGAAAGAGCTTTGCAAAAAAACTTCCCCTCATCGATTTTGATCTCAATTTACCAAATTGTACTCAAGACGTTTCAGGAACACATGTAAGCGGAATTCATTATTACAGTCGTCTCCAATGTACAGACGGTCTAAGAATCTTACGAAATGATATTTTAAAATAAGTTTTTAATATTGCCAATATTTCCAAACATTAGATTAATTGCTACTGTTATAGATTATATGAACCATTATTCAGATTATGGTTTTACGTCAGTTTACTTTTCTTTCCTTCTATCATTGTGCCAAATTCTGGGTGCCCGTAGACGGTAACAAAAAGAAAATAGCGATGCCGCCTTTGCAATAGTTACAAAAAACACCAACAAGCATTTAACAGCACTGTTAGGTACAACTAGAGCTAGCCGACCTAAAATTGCCCAAATCCCTGTGGTCACAATTCTGACACCTTGAAGATAACTCTCAGTTTCACTCCTTACTCTACAAGCTGGTTAGATGTGAATTAAGCGATTAACATTTCCTTATACTGCAGCGAATGTTGAATGTGTTGAACTTCCAATATGATCGAGCTGATGTTTGTACACTAACCTTGCATTGACTTCAGTACAGTATTTGAAGCAGAATGCAACGTCCTATCAGATTTATGTTTAGTTTGTAATAACGGTCAAACCTGTGATGAAGGTATCAGAGATTGAATTGAAACGTTTTGTTTGTTTGATATAACTGATGGGGACGGAAACAATAATTGGGAAAAACATCTTGAATCCAAACTAATGATGTAATACTTTACCATAGTAGACCATTGGACCCGATGGACTAAAACTGGTCTCATCACTCAAAAACCCTTGCAGATATTCACAGTTTTGTCTTCTTCAAACAAATTGAGAGTCATTAATACCTCATTTTGTAATTTAGCCATTGTACTTTCCCAATGGGACCAAAACAACATTAACCGCATTGTCCTAGCGGGTTGTTCTCGAAATTATATATATGATCATTGTTTTCGTTGTGGAATGTTTTACCTGCAAAATAATAGAAAAAGACCTGGTTTTAGAGCATTGAAGAGATTCTTATGCACAGAACGATGAAAAGACAGGAGAAGTAATAAAGAGGGTTGTATGAGACTTGGTGACATATCAACCAGGATGAATTCATTAGCATTTTTTTTTACCTTTATGATTCACTTTTGAAAGTTTATGTAGCCTTTAACATGCAATATTGCAAGATCAATAAACCTTCATAACTGTATGACGAATATTTCTCAGTTAAGTTTTCATAAGGAAGTGCAGATCAAAGTTGTGACAAGTGGACGATGAAGCTTTCATTTGCACTGACGTCGTCAGCTTCTAGCTAAAGTGTGGAAACCAGACTCATTCTAACGAGCTACTTAATAGGGAAATTAGTGACAGGCATTTCCTTCCACTCCAGCGCATTTTCAGTGAGTCCTATCCCCCACTTGACAGAACCGACTGATGCAAATTAACCTGACATAATACTCAGACTCTAGGTGAAAGTATCCTTATCATTGCGCTGTCAGATTATTGTAGAATTTCTAGATGAATTTCTGGAATTGGTGAGCACTGAAACCAAGCATAACAGAAGTTGGTTTTCACTTGTCAGTCAAGAACATTTTATACATTGGTAGACTTGTTACCTTACCTACCAAAGACGATGAATAGGATCTGCATTCCTTAGACTGCATAACTTCCATACGAAATAATGATATGTGTACCTTGTAGAAAATAATCTACTTTGTATGATATGAAACTTATCCGTATTCGAGATACAAAAAGGCACGGTGGGGTTGCATACTCTCCTTTACACTGGGTAAGATATTAGCGCTTTGATGATTCAATTAACATACATTGCATTACTTCTAAATAAATTATCACTATCATTTACAGCTGTGAATTGCAATTATCAACTGTCTCAATAAAGGTCTCCAGTTCTTAAATTTGATTCGATACTCTGCAAAGCTCTTGTCATAGGTATTCTGTTTTGCTTACTAACCTCTTGATTTTGATAAAATCAGACTTGTTAATAGCGATCAAGGCCTTGGGATGGTTTCAACTCTTGCAGAGAATAATGATAGAAAATGACAGCTCCAAAATATGCCCTCTGGGGTTTTGTCAAATAGCAGACCAACCACTCCGAAACCTCCTTTGTGAATTATATGAAGATCACAATAATGACCAATCATATAACGTCTTTGAACACTTTTTAAAGGTAATTGACATTTGCACTTTCTGTAATGGCCGACAGATATAATTTGAGTGGTGAGTGGGCCTTGATTTCACCACCTGACCAGAGAGGAAAGGGAATATTATGCAGAGTTTGCTTTGCGAAAGATAAATCCATAGCTTCGATTTGACTTTTTTGTCCAACGAACCGAGCTAGGGTAAATTGAAAGTACATGAAATAATTAATTCAAAAATTTTCGGTTTCCGACTTCTGAAAAGCATACAAGTGAAGTACATTCGCCTGCACCATATATTACGGGGCGAACTCGCTGATTGGCTGATTCGAAATATGTCAGAGGCAAACCTGACGGCTTCCGTAACGGCGCCTGGTGAGATCTACACGTGTAATGTAGTGGAGCATTTAGATTTCATTTTAATGAGATTATGAGGTTATCGTGAGGACTTATGGGGTCACTCTATGTTGTTAGGTCGTCTTTAAACTGTATACAAAGATGTTCCTTATAACCCTTTAAGAGATTCTAACAAGCAGTGAAAGGATCCAAGGTTTTCCCGGATTATTTATCATGTCGGATTGATATGCTCTTAATCTTGGATTGATAGTCAAATAAACTCACCTTCAAAAGAACGTCCTCAGTCGTTTTCAACCAATAAATAACAAATAATATAACACTTGTAACTTCCAACATTTAATATTATTGATATGATGTATATTTATCACATTGAAAGAATTCGTAAAACACACATACACTTTTGGACCGTTTTACAAGATGATTCGTTGACTAGGGATGCATTGTGCGGTATTCGATCCCCTGTCACAACATGAATCACACTGCTGGATAATTAAACGTCCTAATATCGGTTTTGCCTTCCTCGTAATGCAACAAGTGATGCTACACGCATCGGAGAGAGTTTGTGAGTCGCCTTATTATATGAATAGGGATCTTGTGCCCTTCTTCCAGCAAAGCACGATTCAAACCCTGTTTACGTTATCGAATACGGCGCCCGAGGTAGTCCCACAGATACTCTATCGGGAACAAATCAGGTGATCTCGCTGACCATTGAAAGAGATGCACAAAATTCGTAATGAGAACGTTCCTTGTAATAACAGCAGTGTGGAGCTTGGCGTTGTCATGTCCTAACAATTCCCTCCCCACACCATAAAACTTTCGCCTCCATGAGACTCAACTTCTTCGACGCAACAACGTGACGTTCTCTCACCCCGTCGCCTGTAGACACGTAACTGGCCGTCAGGCTTGTTGAGCTGGAACCTGCTTCCATCCGTGAAAAGTACTCAGCTTCAATGTCGCTGATGCCATTGACGAACGGTTTTCGCCCAAGCATGTCAACGTCGAATTTAATGCGTTAACGTCATCCCTCTGTATGGTAGATACGCTCGGATGGCTTATGTTCTTGAGTGGGTTCTTTTATAAACAAACAAACGAAGCTAATACATCCCACTTTGATTTTTTTCGAAACATTGATTTTTAAAAGATAACTTCCCAATGTTACGTTATAGAAATCAGTGAAATAAAGAAAAATCTTAACAAGTATTAACCTAAATCTAGGCAAAGTTACCAGCAGGGGTAATTAGAAATTGGTTTATTTACATTTCACAGAGATTGATGTGACAGCTTTGCGTGCAAGTCCAGTGATTGAACCATGCTCCCAAGGGATAATCCTTGATTACATGCTATGCCATTGGTCAACTGATGTTCATTCCTAGCTGGTCAAGACTGTTATGGTTTCAGACCGATGGTTATTAGGTGTATTCCCTGTGGGTTGATGGATCTCTTGGTAATTGTTTGTCGCCAGCTCTTATTTACAGATAAGGCACTGATTTTATGTTGTAAATAGTAAATGCTAGCTTCTTGTACAAAAACAAAGGAAGTCAATCGACTGGAAAATCCCTGAAGTTTTATAAAATGTTAGAAAGAGTTTTTAAAAAGTGCCAAAATGGAATTCCTCATCCTTTTTACATGGAATTACAGAAAGTGTTCCATGTAATAAAAATGAAAAAACCCCATACCAAATACCAAATATAATGTTTCTGTATTTAACTTACTATTGACTTTTAATCAACAGTATTGTGTCCAATTGTGATGACTGAACACTTTTCACGATAACATCAATGTATGTCTAGAGATTGAAATCAAGTCACTATTTGACAATTGACTTAAACAGACCTAACTCCCTCTTTAAACTTTTAACAAGATTAATTTTTTTAACTAATGAATTAAAGACGGTATGAAAGGATTAACTAGTGCTTCAACCTCTCAAATATGTCACCTTGATAGATACAATTATTAATATCATAACTGTGAGAACACTTTTGCGTGGCGGTTGCTATTATTGTATCAACAAAATTGACGTACAAGACGTAAAGGATGATTTGCTTGAATTAAAAAACCAGCTGCTAGGTTATGATGATTTTGTGTCAGTAGATATAGTATTTAGAAAGAACGATTATATGACTTGGAGAAATGTCACCATAAGAATATCTTTATTATCATTTATGCCAATGTAAAAGTGCAGTAAAGTAAATCTGTTGGGGAAAAAAAATCAAGGTATCAAATATTTTAGATGATGCCTAACGTAAGGTGTAGTTCCTGTTAACAGTTCCAGTTAGAGTCTTATCACATTTAAAAAGAATCTATAGGTTGGTATTATGACCTCGGCCAATAACATTATCAATCAATTACACGTTCTTAATTAGATATTCAATAAGTGTCTATTTAGAACTTCGCTGTTCACAAATCACAACAAACCTTTTCTGGAAGAACCAAGTAATCTTTGTGAGCCTTCATACCGTAAGAAGCGAGTAGGTTTAATTTCAATCAACGGTTTAGTAAGTTCAGCAAATGCATCAACTATTATTTTTATGTTTATTTCTTATCTACACACTGTCAAAAATATTTTTCGGTTAATGTACTGACAGGTATCAAATAACGTTAATTGTCATACTTTTAGGACTAAAACGTTAGTTTTCTAAATAATTATTGATAAAGATCATGAACTTCTGTTTTGAACGTTATTGCAAGAATCCATTAACAATAAATCTTTCACTAACTTACTGTCCTAGATTTGATAATGTCAGACGTAACCAGATTACATTTGTACGCAATTTATTTAAGATCAATTAGAATTCAAATATTCCATGCCAGTTATCGTGCAACAATTAAAAGAAGAAGTTTGATGAGTTGTGTGTCTAGCTTCATTTCTATAGGAATATGTACAGATTATCCAATTGCATTATCCAAAAAATAGGTAGATTCCTTTTAACAGTGTGTACCCAGTTCAGAATCAGGGCTTATTCCTGTGAATTCTTATTTTGGTCTCATTTCAACACCATATAAAGTTACACAGGAATGTGTTCTATGATTAGTTTATGTGGCTTTAATAAGAGCCAAAATACCGTATGACCTGTGTTGAGTTCAAATCTCCTCCCCAAACTTGCATAACTATCTCTGATCTCATATAAATGTTAGAAAGTCTAAATTCTGAGTCCATTTTACGTGCTTAGTAGTTAAATGACCCACATACAACAACTAATGTTTGTCGCTGTTCCTGCTGTAAATAAGTTTCCAAAATAACGTTTGAGTCAGTATGATCATAAATCATAACATAAAGCAGTTTATTGTCACTATACTGAACTCATAAGGATAAAAAATTTAAGGATTTTCTTAAACCACCACTACTCCTTCATGAAATAAAACCATTTATAAAGTTTGACATATTTGACTCCAACAAAAAAATCTGTGGCCCTTTAAGCCTTTCATGTATTCGTGACATTCAATATAGTTTTTTAAATTTGATTTCATTAAATTCAATTTCATTTCAACATTTCTGCTACGCTGTGTGTGATAAAGGCCCTCATTGCATGATTGCAGTTTTAGTATCAAGTCATGATGAATCTGCGAATTCAATCAGGAATTAATAATGTTTTTACCCGATGTTAACTATCAAGATGTTGTTGTTTTTTGTTTGTTTGTTTGTTGTTTTTTTTGGGGGGGGAGGGGGGCAAAAAAAGTTTGGAAACTAATGTATTGTGTTTAAATGTCCCTTTAAAGCATTTCCATTTTCTATTACGGTTATCAAGTGGATTTGTTACCCAAATTGATACCAAAAAATTAAGTGATACATTGGTTGTCAGATTTCGACATTTTTTGGACTGCCTCAATTGAATTTTCAAATGACTAAACACAAACTTTGATGTACATCGACTTTTCTTTGGGAAATGGCCGCTAAAACATTCTAACAAGTGTGTTTATTGATTGATAGTGGATGCCTGTTGTCTGGAAATCATCAAAGTAAATTGATTTCAACACATCTTACATTATTAGATAATGGTGTGAGATGATCGAGTTTAGAAAATTGGAAAATATATTTTTTCACTAGAACGGGGGATCCCTGGGAGCTTCGATTGTGATGCAACACAGTTAAACTCTTGTGCTTGTTGATGAACGTGAACATGCATTGTAGAATCCCAACAAACAATACATCTATTAAATTCCACGTGATATAAGGACCATAACCTAATACGTCTTCCTGATGTAACGCCTGTATTAACACTTCAACCGGGAGAGCAAGTAATAGGACCCATCCTTGGGCATATATCAAAATGTTAAAGTGTCACTGAGATTTCTCGATTTTAACTTCAGACAAAATTTACCGTTTCTTGTAAACAAACATAATTCACTGTTTTTTTGGCTATGTGACAACCCAAACATCTCTAACTATAATTATAATTTTGCAGGGTAATGTACGTGTTTTGTATTTACTAGACGTGTCAATGTTATGTTGAATACATCACATTCTTTATCATCAAGCAAAACATAATTACTGTAGACATTTGTTTGATGATCAGTAATAATGAACTATGGAAGTAATAGAAACTGTCATTTAAAGATTGCTAGAAATTGTAGTCCTCAGATTTTTCGAAAAAGTTTTAAACGGAAATTGATTAACAAGATATCAAGCGCTGTGAATATTTTAACTACATAATGTAGTGTATAAGAAGTTGAATTCAAAGAACACAGAGTTTGCGGAAATCGTTAATAAAGACATCTAACACATTATTACAGTTTGTATAAATCCTATGAAAAGATTATTCAAATTAAAACATTAAATTCATTGCTACCTGTATGAATAAGCAATCTTTATTCATATTGGAGGTTTACAATATTTTATCTATCATGTCAGCATCTGCATTTCTGTAGACTTCTCCTTCAGCAATCAATAAAAACAGTCCCATTTTTCATCCTTGCATAAGCTAACAATCACACCATAACACAACATGTAGAGCCAACCGTGTTTGAATTTCCCTGTCCATATCACAAATCTCTGTGGTCACTATTCTCACACGCTGAAGATTGGCCTCTCATGATCGGTTTCTCTGTTGCCCCCGTGAAGTATGCTTTACTCTTTCAAGTCATTTAAAGGGAAATAGGGATTGACATCCCCTTACGCTCTAGTGAATGTGTCGAACCGCCCTATGATCGAGCTGAGTGATACACATCAACCTAACAATGTTTTCAAACGCACAGTAATTGCGGCATTATCCAATGGCCTGTCAGATTTACATGTATTTTTCCATGATTATCCTGCCAGGGATGATAGGATCGATAATGAAATGTTTTGTATTTTGAAATAACTGCTGAAGAACAAAACTTGAATTGGAAGAAGGGACTTGCATACAAACTCGTGACGTAAAAAACGTTGTTTAAATGTTTATGTTTATGTTTATGTCATATTGGTGACAATTTAACCAAGCTAACGTGATCGCTTGTTTACACTAATTTTGTTGTATTTTTCAAAATCCCCTGAGCGTGTTTATTATCCAGCTAGGAATATAATCAATCCTTAAAACAAAATCTGATTCACTTATATGTAAGTTCTGGTCCATAAAACACTGCCTTGAAATAGTTGTATTTTAAGATTAACTGTCATTTAATATATTAACATGCTATATTGTCTTAATGTCTTCTTTAATATGTCGAAGCGTGTGTATAAGAAACATCTTGGTCTTGGATCAATTGACTTTCATACTTTGCGTTAAAGAATTCTTATACCCTTAAACATGCCAGTGAAGATCAAAGTTATGACAAGTGGACGTCGCAAATCACGAGTCTCAAGCTTCTCCCTACGATGATAAAACCAGTCTCATTCTAACAAGCTACTTAATAGGGAAATAAGTGACAGGTATTTTCTTCCAGTCTAGCGCATCTTCGATGTGTTGAATCGCCCACTTGACAGAACTGACGGATGCAAATTAACTGATAAATTGTTCAGACCCATTGTAGGCGCATCTTTATCAATTTATCAGTATGTCAGATTTATTTTTAGACTTTGGACTTGCGAAACTGAGTTTACAATTTTATATTTATATTTACATAACTTGACGTAGCACCAAATAGACTTTTATTTACATTTATGACTATGCTTGAATCTGAATATCTACTGTCTCCTTAAAGGTATGGCATACTCTCAAGCGCTTCGACAGCTGATCAAGCAATTCGCCGGTTGAAGTCTCATTTCCTGTCCACATAGATTCTTGATTTGGATGTATAACACTTGTTATTAGTGCTCTAAGCCGTAGGACATCTTCCAACTAATGTGAAGGATAATGATAGAAAATGACAGCTTCAAAATATGCCCTTTGGATTCTTTAGAAAATAAGACCATCTCTTCCGAGCCGTCTGTGAGGAAGATATCTAGGTCAGGATAATGACGAATCAAGTTATGATATATATAAGGTCTCTGATCCGCTATGAAGTTGTAAGTTAAAGTGACACAGAGTATGTTTATTAACTCTTGGATGTGGCTAAAATGACATCCAAAATACCATGTGTTGCATCATTATCTCTAAAATTCAAAATTATTATACTTTATTATTATATTTCAATTTTTATCGAAAAAAGACAATTTCATTTAAATTTATATTAGTTAAATGACCTAATAATCACTACCGACCTATAATTGTCGTTTTGACGTAAATAAGTTTCTAAATTTACGTTTACTCATTTGCTCGCGCCATTGTCCGTTTTTCGATTGTAAATCACGATTTTAACATATATATTGTCACTATACTGAACTGATAAGCTTTAAGATGCTAATTTCAGAAACAACCACTATTTCTCGATCATATACCACTATATATGAAGTATTGACATAGTTGACCCCTTTAACATTCTCAGTGCCCCTTTAACGTAGACACTTTCTTGCAGACAGATATATTTTGATTGGATATGCCTTGATTACCACTGGAGAGACCATGAACCCTGATATTTTGAAAAAAACATTTCTCTGCTATCTAACCTAGTTACAGTAGTATGTGTGCCACATTGAGTAAAACAGTTTTGAAAATAAAAGGTTTTCAAATTATTATCATTGGTTATGGCTTGGTCAACAAGTTTTATTAATTCTATCTCCTATAAGATTAACTTATTTTGAATTAGCACAAAAAAAGATATATACTTGAACCATGATTTGCTCATAGATATCGCTGTCCAGGTTTTATTCTACAGCAAATCCGCATACAATTGCCCAGTTGTTAGCACACTGCCCTCCGATGATGTTTGTAGATAGACAATCTTTGTTGAAAAATATCTTACTTAAATTGGAGAGCACATCTTTACTTTATAATATTGAAATGTATCAGAATTATCTTTCACTTAACAAAAAAAGATATCTTTAGAATGATATTTCACGTAACAACTATAGACTTTTATTGGTTATTTTCTGTGACAAAAAATGTTTCATCTATTAAGATCCATTTTAAATGTACTAATTGCAGAGTAGCAGCCAAGATCATTTCCGTGCTGAAATTGTTGGATAATATTTGTTTTAGGACTGTCAAAAATTGCAACCATTCCTTATCGTCTTATTGTACTAGAGCAAATAATTATTTGCACTGTACATGTGCATCGTGGTTTATTTGCTGAGGCTAGATCAAGAAGCTTTTCTATAGAACAGCTTCTAATTTTCTAAACAACTGAGTCCCAATGCGAGTTAATCATTTGAATATGTGTGAACCAACGTCTCGTTTGTTAGATCTCACTCCATGTTAACCTGCAAGTCCCTCGAGCAACCTCACAAGTTTTGAAGAGACGACAGGGATACTGATTTTCGTATGCACATTGAATATTTATAAAATTTGATAATTCTATACAATTTATTATCAATATATTTCAGGATGTTTATATTCATGCGGAAATACCTGATTCACTTTACTATGATTTTGAACCAAGAGATATTAGTAAGTGTTGATTGTGTTCACATTGTAAATAATTAGTCTTAGCGAATTTTTTAGGTTGGAGATAATGTTCTACGCGAGAGTGCAACAATAACTGAATAATGTCTAGTCAAACATCAGAGAACTTTTGAGGTCAATTTGTTCGACAACGGCATATTCTCTTAAAACATAAAAGGGGGTCGTTAGCCACGTGTAGAGGACCAAGTCCAGTGTGAAAGTGTTGTGGGGTAAGGGTCTGGGGAGGATATACCAGGAAATACCAGGTTCACCTGATTAATTTCTATTTATTTGCATATTTAGATTTCAATTGTACTTTTCCTTATACTGGTGATTTTCACTAGAAAACTTACAACAAACTAGTGAGACAATTTATGCAGATTTCGACGCCATTTCGGAAAAGGTTGATACGATTGACGATCGTATGACTAGAATAGATGATGAGTTGGACAAACTTGAGGCATTCAGTCGACGCGACAACATAATTCTACATGGTATCCCGGAAGCTGAGGGTGAAAAGTCGATAGCATGCAAGGAAACCGTGTTGTCTACTTTTGATAAGTACTTGACCTTTAAGACTTGGCAATCAGCTGACGTCATCCGAGCACACCGTCTTGGTGCTAAACGTCAACAATCCGCTAAACCTCGCCCCGTCATTGTAAAACTCGCAGTGTCAGATGATAAGGTCCGAGCTCTTAAATCGAGACCAGTCCTTAAAGAAAATGGACTCGGAATATCAAGTGACTTAACGGCACGACAGAGAAGACAGCTTCAATCTCTTAAAGAAACCGGAAAATTCGGGTATTTCAAAGACGGCAAGCTCTTTACGGTTGATCGTGAAGATTCCGAAATATCAACAAGATCTACTCAGATGCAAACCCGTCAACGTAGACGTCAACCGGTGACTGACTCCTCGGGCAGCCGAAGCAAGACGCCGTCTCGTTCTACACGGCCGTAGGGCGTAGGTCAAGGCCCGGATGATATCTCACAAGGTTCGATTGACAATGACACCGCCAACACTGTTACAAACAATTCTACTCTCCCGCTTTTGTGTTGGAACGTTAACGGTTTGAGGGACAAAGTTAACGATTGTGAATTTTTAACATATCTACGGAAATTTAAGATCGTGTGTCTTGTTGAGACATTTGTTATTGACATGTCAAATATTAATTGGCTCGATGGTTATGATATCTATTATAGCCCAGCAGTACAACTATCCGGTTTTGGTAGACTTTCCGGGGGTGTGTGTGTTTGTATTCACCATTCTATAAGCAAAATGTGCACTTTACTAGCGACATCGATTGATAACTTTATATTCATTAAACTACCTAAGAGATCGTTTGGAATTAAAAAAGATATAAACTTGATTTGTACTTATATTCCACCATTGGGTTCTCCGGATTATCACGACAGAGAGCATAAATGTAACATTGAACAAATCGATCAGTTTCTTATAGATAACCTTCCAGAAATAAGTGATTCATTCACAATGCTTTGTGGGGATATGAATGCACGCACTGGCGAGCTAGATAATCAGCACATTAGTTTTGATGATGATATCGAAAATGATTACCTTAGATATAGTGAAGAAGGGGATATCCTACTTGATGACCGTAAATCTCACGACAAGATTGTAAATCGTTTTGGTCGTGCCTTATTAGACATGTGTCACGCACTACAACTATTCATCGTCAACGGTAGAGTTTTTGGTGACATGCTTGGTGAATATACATTTTGCAGCCATCAGGGTTCAAGCGTGAATGACTATGTAATCTGCTCACCGGGGCTATTCCAGTTTATTGAGATGTTTAACGTTGGGGATAGAATTGACTCAGACCATTTTCCTTTAGAGTTGAATTGTAAATTCCCATTTTTAGACATTGAAAATGAACAACATGGTGATTGTTGCTGGAAAGACAAAATTGTTTGGAATGACATTCTGGCTAAATGTTTTATAAATACTTTATCTGACAAAATATCATCTTGTAGTCAACGGTTACTTTCTTTGATTGATATTGATCTAGATGGTGCAATCGATCAATTTGTAAGTATGATTTTAACTTCTTCTGAATGCATGAAGAAACCGTTTCTTACTATGAAAAATAACATTTCGAGAAAACCTCAACTGAATGCAGAATGTATATCAGCAAGGCGTAATGCTCGTAAGGCTCTCAGGGCGTTTCGGTGTAACACACAGAGTATAATAAAACACACTATTGCAAATTGAGAAATAAGTATAAGAATTGCTGCCGAAAATTTAAATCCGATCTACGCAAGCAAAAGCAAACTAGACTTAATGGTTCGATTACAAATCCCGGTAAATTTTGGAAAGAAGTACGGTCCTTACAAAATAGACGGTCTAACCAAAACCCCATTCCAAAAACCGAGTGGCTAATTCATTTTAAGAAAATCTTCTCCAACGAATGTGTTTTTGACAGCGACCATGATAACGATATGTTAGATGACATGTATAGTTCACCATCAGAATTTTACACAGATATGGATAAGTTGATTCTAGAATCAACAATATCAGAAAAGGAAATATCAGATGCTATATCACATCTTAAAAACGGAAAAGCCGCGGGTCCCGATGATATCGTTATAGAAATGATAAAATGTTCAGTATCTATTACCATGCCATTCTTGGTCAAATGTTTCAACCGGGTTTTTGATAATGGCTTGTTTCCAAAAAATTGGTCTACTTCAATAATTGTCCCTTTACATAAGAAGGGTAAGCTTGATGATCCGGACAACTATAGAGGCATTTCACTAATGAGTACTCTGGGCAAAATATTTACAACCATATTAAATAATAGAATAACTAGTTGGGTAAATATGAGAGATTTAATACCAGAAACTCAGGCCGGTTTTCGAAAAGGATATTCAACTTCAGACCACATCTTTACATTATTTGCAATAATTCAGAAATGTCTTTCACGACGAAAACACAAATTGTTCGTAGCATTTGTCGATTTTAGAAAAGCTTTCGATTCTGTTGATCGTTCTAAGTTATGGTATTGTTTACTTAGGGCTGGATTTCGTGGGAAAATGTATTATATCTTAAAGTCTATGTATGCTAACATAAAATCATGTGTTCGGTGTGATGGCGATCTTACAGACTATTTTGATTGTCCAGTTGGACTAAGACAGGGATGTATTTTAAGCCCGATGTTGTTTTCATTTTTTATCAATGAATTATATTACGAGATTGCTGACAATGGAAAACATGGCATTCAAATGTTCCCGGACTTTATTGAAATATTAATGTTGCTTTTTGCTGATGATGTCATTTTAGTGTCAGACACTGTTATAGGATTACAAAATCAACTTAATATTTTAGAACGTTACACAAAAGAATGGAAATTATCTGTTAACTATGACAAAACAAAAATAGTTATTTTCAGAAGGGGCGGGCCATTATCAGCAAATGAAAAATGGGTATTAAATGGGATACGACTCCAGGTTAGTAGTCAATATAAATATCTTGGCCTTTTGTTTAACTATACGATGAACTTCTCTAAAAGTGTAAATGATCTAGTTACAAGAGCAAAGAAAGCCCTCTTGAACGTTCTTTCTGTTACATATAAGATCGGAATAACTACCCCTAAAGTATTTTTTAAACTCTTTGATTCCCAGATACAACCGATATTGTTATATGGATCTGATATTTGGGGATACCAAAGGTATGATTGTCTAGAAAAACTCCATCTTTTAGCATGTAAGAAATATTTATCCGTTGGCTTATCTACACCTAATTGCATGATTTACGGCGAATGTGGAAGATATCCCCTGTATATAAATTCCCAAATTAAATGCCTAAAACATTGGATAAAACTTATCGGTATGCTTGATACTAGAATCCCAAAGCTAGCTTATAACATGCTTTTCCATTTAGATAACATTGGCAAAATTACATGGGCATCCCACATCAGAAACCTTCTGTTCTCCCACGGGTTTGGTTTTATTTGGATGAACCAAACAATTGGAAATATTGATCTCTTTTTATATGATTTTAGAAACCAAGCTATTAATATGTTTCATCAAGATTGGCATTCTACCCTTAATGATAGCTCACGGTATGATTGTTACAGGACTTTCAAAAGTTTACTTCAACCAGAAAAATATTTGTCAATTTTATATTCCAAAGACTTAAGAAAATATTTCATCAGATTTAGACTTGGGTTGTTAGACTTAATGATAAATGAAGGGAGAAAAATGTGTATCGAAAAGAATAGAAGAATTTGTCCTTTATGTAAATCAGCAGTTGAAAATGAAATACATTTTATGCTAGTTTGCCCATCTTATTCCGTGTTCAGAAGAAAGTACATTCCTGAAAAGTTTTTATCAAAATCACCTAATGTTGCCTTTACATCCTTAATGTCCTCTCAAAACGAAAATGTTATTCTCCATTTATCATTATTTATCAAGCATAGTATAAGATTTAGAGATGAACTGTTAAAAACTTGTAACTAAAACGGGATTTTTCAATTGTCATTTGTTGAATTGTATATTGTTTGTGTCTTCACTATTTGTATATGTACTTTTGTATATGGGCCGGAGGCCTTAAATACAATAAACTCTTTGACTTGACTTGACTTGACACTAACAATTTACTTTTTTAGTTTGTTGAAGTCAACTTTGCTAATTTTATTGCTAAAAGGAAATATTGGTTTACTGTACATCATCCTAAAGTAATATTTGGAGCGCCAAATTGTTATTTGATGTTTTATTTCGATAATGTATGATAACGTTACTGTTGACACCTTCACGGGTCATTCGGTTGGTTAAACACCCTTAGCATTATCTATTATCGCTGCTGGTGTCTCAACGATTATGCGAGATAATCGATGCCTAAATGTAGGTTATAGTCAAGTTGATGATGAAATATAACGCAATAAATGTGTCACCCTAACATTATTTGAATTTTATGTTCAAGGTTTATTCTCAGTATTCCGTGGATTGCCTTTACCATTCCCATTATGGTTAATAAAACGACTTCTCTTTTCAGCCTTAAAACAAACTTTCAACAAGAAGCATTTTTATTTCAGGATTCGAAAAGGTGTAAGGTGAAATCATTGGTTTGATTAATTTGAATGTTATTGTAAGAATTAGTTCTGAAATTCACATTTCAACATTTCAATATTAAGAACATGTCTCTTGAGTTTGAAATAAAAGTCACCTTAAATGTATGAGGTTATATTCTTAAGACAAAGATAAGCAATACTCACCTCTAAATGATATGATTAATGAACCACATCAAGAGAGATATAGTTGTTAGGTTTTGGGTGTTGATTGATTGAAGACGGAACATCAGCTTACTTATGTACCTTACCCTATATCATCTTTGGTTAAATAGATTGTATCCTAGGTAATGATCCTAGACGCAATATTTAAACTTAATACATAACCATCGAACTTGGAATGTAGCAACTTACAAACCTATAAGATGACCGAGATATAGAACGGCTAATTTCATATCGAGTGAGTTTCTCAGAATATGCAGATCCTTTTAATGCAACAGTAAGGAGCTCGAGAACAAACTGATGATAACATGATTGTGACTAACAATGTTTAGATGTTTAACTTCATAACTCATTGACAAAAGATGTAACGTTGGTGCCTAATCTAATGTTTGTTCTATCAATGCATTCTGTTGATATTCTATGTGGTGATGCTGTGATATCAACGAATGTCTGAAGAGATTTTTCAACATTCAAAGAAGGGGAGTTTAGTCTTACTTTAACCCCATTGGTCAAATAGACCGTTTACCAAAGTTTTCTCTAACTACTATCTAATCTCACATCATGAGTACACCTGGACAAAATACTGTGACTTGCTGTAACTGGGTTCCTCGGAAGGATGGGCGTGGTCGATAAAGTAAGTGGCTGCAAAATGGCTAAACTCAAGAGGGAATTGATGTTGAAAAACAAATGTTTATTGAAGATCTAATTATTGATATTTAATGACAGAGAAAAAGGTGGCCCTCAGCAGTGTAGCTGGGTATTAGCGCTCTTCTAATGTTCATATGAGAATAATCAATAAAACCTTACCACTTGCATATTTTTCGGATTGCCTGTTTACAGGCAGGTCAGCATCAAACATATTTTTCGTTATTATTTTAACTTTGTCTCACAGTGCGTCCTTACAACCTGGAATTAACATTAACTATGGTGTTTTATGTTGAACAAAGGTATGCCTTCCCCATCTCTACCATTCTTTATAGTTCTTAGTGCATGTTTGTTAGAACTTTTATTGCTGATTTATCTGTAAGAAATAACTAATGAAATATTTCTCTCGTAAATAAGCACCGTGTCGCTGTTTGGGGCTGAAGCCTGGAAGATATAAACTTGGTACATTTGTAAAATCCTTTGTTTTACCATACCGACTTGGTTTTTATGTTAACGTGCTTGACAAGTTGATACAAAACATTCGAGTGATAAATGACATGTCAAACCTTTTATTGAATTATATCGATGGAATTTAAATGCATTGACATATAACTTGACATAAATCGACTTTCTTTGCAAACATTATTCGCGGTGTTTCTTGTTGATTCTGATTCAGATATTTGGGTCTGGCAATCATCAGAGTTATCTTAATTATTGCAAAGAATCGTTCCTTATTAGATTTTGGTGTGAGATCTTCGACATTATTTTCCAAGTTCGAATCTTATTTATTTCACAATGATAATGGTTGTTAGTTCTGTATTGATGTAACAACTTATGAAATTCATATACGTTCATACATTGACTCTTATGGAAAAAGCGTACATCTTAAGAGAATCATGAATCTAACCTGGATTTGCTGTCATATATCAAATAATAGCTATATAATCAATAAGTCATGTACAGGCAATCTATGCGTTGTTCACTTTGATGTTTTGTAAATAACAAGTATATAATGCAAACTGTAAGCAATAATCGCCTCAACGTTTATGTTTCACGTTCGTAGGGATCATCTAACTTGAACCCGAGGTTGAGGTCGTAACGTAACTATATCACTATCTAGCTAAGCACTTCATCAAATGCACACGTATGACAAAATAGTTGTTTAACCAAAGCAAATAGTAACTGAAAACTTGATAAACACTTTCCGTAGAAACGTTTAATCATAAAACTTGAAAACTACCAAACTAACTCAAAGGATCCTTTGTTTAAGAACAAGAAGCATCTTATTTTATGGAAAAGGTCAGATAACGTACTATTAAGATAATCAAGTAACATTCATTGTAATCTATGCCATTGATCACAACTTACAAAAGTAACACTATGATGCAAAGATATATTGAAAAAAGATATATTGTTTAAAAGGAATCTCAAAAATAGATTTTTTTTAATACTAAGTTTTCAATAATCTGTTTAAAGCATCCTTATTAATTGATTACTCATTTACGGTTTTGAATATTCTTAACTGAGAACTTGGTATTTCCTTCAAAATATCAAAGGCAATGTTCACTGTGCATCATTGTAAAATGAAAGTTATTTTATTATTTTCTCCTTGCTACATGGCCTTTAACCAGCGTCTGGGTTTCCGCAGTTTTTTCTCTCTGTAACGAGCTAAACCTATACCTGTTTGCCTATTTTGAGCATCAAACAAACCTACCACTGCATATTCATACTCTGGAACATAAAAACGTGAAACACCAACGTGCAACTCAATATCGGTTTCAGCCTTGTTTCAAGTTTGCATGTGTTGAAGGAATCTGCTCAACAATAACTAGCTATTTAATGGGGAAATCAGTGATCAATATTCCCTTCCAGTCCGGTGGATCTTCATTCTGTTGAACCGCCCACTTGATAGAGCTGACTGATGCAAACTAACCTGATAAAGTGTTCAGACGCACAGCAATTGCAACATTAGCACGTGTTCTGTCAGGTTTATTTTTAGTCTTGACTTTCGATATAGTGATGAAATCATGACATGAAAGATTTACTAATATTAAAGACAACGAGCTATTGTATCAAAACCAGTGACCCGTCATTTTCCATTAAACTTATATTTTAATGGCACATAACTGACTATAGAGCTTTCTTGGATACAAATGATTTGATCACTTTTAAAACAACATTTCTTTTAGTTGTCTTTTTAAAAGTATTTGAGCGTCATTGATATTTTGTTTGATATTATTTCAATCGTACTTTGCCAATGCGACCATTGCATATTGTTTTGACATTATATCTCTAATTATAGGTATCGCCATGGAATATTCGATCTGCATAAGACATGTTTGTTTTAGAAATCAAGATTACGTTGCAAAATATAAAAAATGTTGGAAATCAAACGATAATAAGATGACAAAACTTTAAAAAAAAGAAAACGTTTAAATGACAACAACATTATATGATATAGAACAATGATAATAATGATTTCATAACAACAAAGGAAGTTTCATGATTGGTTTTCTACTATTTCACTTTTGTTTATCAAAATATCAAGGGGAAAATAAATAACGCCAATCCTTAATACTTCATGGTTTAAGATAACCCTGAAATCGAGTCTTTATCGAAATGGTTTACAGATGCAAGTAATAATTTGATCATGTTACTTTATTCACCATGAATGGAGGGACTTGGGGTAAAGAGATGTCTTTCAGATGTCAACTGATATGTTTCTCACACAACTAATGTTACACTTGAACTAGATCAAATACATAAAGATTATGGAGCTGTGTAGAACTCTCCCACAATGCCCGGCAATGATGAACAGATGGATGTGAGATGTCTTTCAGATGCCACCATATACGATAACATCCTGTGACCCTATTCATCATAAAACAGCCAATGTTGTTATCTTGGTATGAAGCGCAGCCATAATGATGACTCAAGTAGAGCAGTCATATCGAGAGAGAACACTTGTTTTTCCCTCACAGCATGAACGTCTCTCTAATCAAATATTGCTTAAGTTTGATATAGATCAAAGCATCACTATCGTGGTTGTCATGCCAAGCTAGTGTCTGTCTCATAAAAGGTAATCATGTGGTTTTTATATAAAATCTCTTTACCTTTTATCTTTCCTAATACTTTTTTAAACCCCATCAATACGAGACATAGTAGTTAATACATCATTTCAAGGTTGCTTTATTGAAAATAAGCTTGTGTAAACATGGTTTTTAAAAATAGACTTAATTTAGGGGTTACATTACTAGTGACATCTTAAGCCTACATATTGACAGAGGGTAAGTATTAAAGCTGTCTATGTTGCATGACACTGAAGTGACTTATAATACTTGAGGTATTTCACTAACACCTGCAGAACTCGGCCTTTTTAGCTCGAAGGTTGTCATACTTTAGGATGCCAGTCTCTCTCGTCGATTCTAGTTATCAGTTAGGGGCTTTAAGAAATATGAAAAGGTTGAATATAATGTTGAAAAACATTATGTTTATTCTAATCATGTTGTCATTCATTGTCATTTTTGTTAGATATACCAAGTGCATATCAGATATATATCCATACCATACTATACCATAAAATTCCATTTTATTACTGGTCCAAGTACATTTAAGAATTATACTTGTAACAATATGGTGTGCATATCATAGTTGAGCCTCTATAACTGCTCATGGAATTATACAAAGGAAACCATTTTTTTTGGATTTGGTAAATGTTCTATATACAATACATTTAAGTTATGTTTGATAATTTCTTATGATACATTGCCTTTATATATCTTTTAAAAGCAAACCAAACTGTTACATCAAAAATGTGTTTCTCAGTTTAACAATATGAGATTTAAAACATCCGAATACGTTTCATCCAAACAAAACGACCGGCAAATATTTATGAGAAAAGTGTAGTTTAGTTTACGTTTAGAGAATTATCATATGATTTAGAAATAATTCCCTCAGATCAATTAAACGTATATATTTTCTGTGTGGATCAAAAGACGTCACAGGACTTCAATTTTTTTTTACGAATAATGAATTCGCCGTTGAGCTATGATAATGCAAACGTTCGACATATCTTATCATTCGCATGCAGGTGTGATCAGATCATTTTGTCGCTTTCATTCTGAGTAATTAATTGATCAAAAGATTAGCAAGAGGCGAATCGAAAAATCTTGTGTAATATTCCATCAATGATTTTCATTCTTCAAATTATTATTTTTTCAACTTATGAATATTCGTTTTTCCTATTTGATAATGTGATGGAATCTCTCTAATGTAACCACAATTATGATGTCCTGCCAAAATCCAAAATGAGTCATTACAGGCTGAAAACCGTTACTGCTGTTGTATGTGACATCTTGAAACCAATTTTAAAACGTTATTCATCAGGAATACTTCTATGCGTGAAATATGATCATTATAAGGCAACATACTGTGAGGCGTTTGAATCCTGTGCATCATTGTGAGACATTCTATCAACATGTGGAAAGGTGTCAAGTGTGTCCGAATCAATAACTATTGCTGTAAGGTTTGGTCTCATGACTGTGATTTAATAGGTAAGTATTCACATACCTACATACCTGTAAATAAAGCTGCATTGATTTGATCTTCTGTAATCATGACAACTCGTAATGACAACCATTCTTGAGATCCGTGATTCAAAAGTAGGTTTATGATAAATTCATGATTTTTTTCTTAGAACAATAATCACAGTCCTAAATACCGGTATCAAAATTAATATAATATAAGTACATATATAAGCATTACAGGAGATATAATGCAACTATCGTTTCAAAGACCATAGAGATTGTTGTGACAGCTTGCGTGCATGTACAATGATTGAACCATGCTCATTAGAAATATCCCATTGATCACATGCAGCTCCATGGGTCAACTACTGTCCATCCTAGCTGGATGAGACTGTTATTAAGACCGATGGTTATTGGTCTTATTTCCTATGGATTCATGCAACTCGTTTTATATGTTTATGAACTGGTGTGATTCACAGATGAGACACTGATTTTATGTCGGAATATAACGAGGTTACATTGAACAGCCTCTTAAACTTTGAATTGATCCAGCCTCCTGGCGAGTTACATTGCACTTGAATGTGTCTGACCAATCAGTTTGTTAGTTTGACCTCCCTTCACGTTAACGAGCAGCGCCTCGAGCAACACACATAATGGTGGAAATAATAACAGCTCTGGTTGAACATCACCAAGCCCAATTATTAATTATTTTATCAGATTGAATATCATTTATCACAAAGGTGACTATTACGTTTGATCATCAAGAAAGTATATAATAAGTCTTTTCATCGATTTTGATTGAAAATATTCCGAACATTGACAAACTACAGATACATAGTTTGTTAAAACTTCATTATATGTCTCCGCATTGTTTTATCACCATGATTGAGTACTGCTTGTAACATGATTGTATACTGCTTGAAACATGATTGAAAACTGCTCTCGACTTTACTATCATCCAGCTATTTGTAGGAAATTCAGAACTAATCTTAACATGAGGAGATATGTATCTCAGTGTCGAACCGCATACTTCATAGAAGTGACTGGTAAACTAACCTGACAATCCACTCAAACAGCAATTGCGTCTATAAACTGTGTCCTGTCAGGGTTTTTTTCTGTTATGATAGTGACACTTTTGATAAAGGGATGAAGTTATGACTTGAACCTTTCTTTTATACAAAAACCTCTATGGCAACTATTGTAACCATACAATCATACATGTACGTCTGACATTATAATACATTCAACGATCTTATGTTGATAATACATACTTGTTTAGAGAACCCATTGGGGCCAAACTAATTCCATCACTTATAAAACCCTGTCTACATTCCTTAGTGTTGTCTTTTTCAAAGCAGTCTAATGTTATTAGAATCTCATTTGGTATAATTACAATCATAATGAGACCCAAAACAACAGTTATTCTAAAGGATATGGTATCACTTTGGACATTTTCTTGACATTAAATCTTTAATCATCATTATTCAGTCTGCATACATAGAGCAAGAGAGTAGAGTTATGTCTCCGATACTATTTTGTTAGATACAAATGATAACAATAGGTAGATAAATGTTTTATTGACATCGTGAGAAACAGCGTTTATACCATGACCAGTTGATGTAGTTATATTCCAAACAAGGAGACGTATTTGTTATAGATTCGAGATCATATTTTACAGGACAGGAAATGTTTTAGAAACATGATGACAAAGAAGACAGAAAATGTATTTCATGATAACTTCGGATGTTTTTTGATCATTGGCTTACTGACAATTAATCTGACATTACTGACATTTATCGTTAATGTTACAATCGTTTAAAAAATCTTTTCATATTTTATTGACTAGGCTTTGGGTGAAGTCAAGGCTCTATATATCGAATTGGTTTACACGAGCAAGTGATAAGTTGCTGCTGAGACATTAGTCGCCTTGTTTCTCATACACAAAGCCCCGTATAGGATTCTCAACTTTTAGATACATAAACTTGACTCACAGTTACTTTTTAAAAGTCAACTGTAAATAGTGATTGAGTTACTTGAATTTGATAGTTCAAAAAGTAAATTGGATACAGCAGTACTTCAATTTTTAGATTTATGTTAAGTCATATTTTCATTATGATAAGCCAATATATGCTAAGCGAATTTAACACAAAACGTTATCTTGTTAATCTGAACAGCGTCGTATGGTAATCTTATAAACGAAACAAATACACCAGTTTGGCTTAGATGTGTGTGGCTATAATAAACCAAGCATCCGAAGAGCGTGATCAACATAACCACTTCTACATAAACTAGTTTGAAGACGATTGTTATGAAAGTAATCAGTTGGTCTCAATTAAAATATTACAGTTTAGAGGGAATTGTTCATATTTGTTTCACACAAGCCTTTTCCTCTTAAAATGGTACATAAATATTTTCTTTGGTAATGTGGACATTATATGATAAAGAAATGAGTTTTGACACGGTTTCGTAACACTCTTTTCATAACATAACTCCCTGTAGGTTATGTCTCACCTCAGGATCAGATGCATCCTTGCGATAATGAAAGGAACGACGTGAGTGAAAGAGGAGACCTTAAAGGGCCACAGAGTACCAAAACATTTATGTTTTTGAAGTCAAATATGTCAAACTTTATACATGGTGTTATTTTGTCGAGAAGAAGTGGTTTGTTCTGAAATGAGAATATAAGTGCTTATAAATTCAATATAGTGACAATAAAGAGGTTAACTAATTTACAGAAGGCACAAAGACAAGTATTGATTGTAAGTAGGTCATTCAACTAATATATGTATGGAACATGGAATTCCTGACATCAACATGTACATGTTTGTTTTTCATAAATCTTTGAAAACATGAAAATATTTTAATTTGGGCTATTTAGCGATAATGATGCAACTTTAGAGGGGCGATTTGAACGTAATTTGGGACATGTGGTATTTTTGGCTCTTATTTCATCCACTGAAAAATTCTTCTAACATCCTCTGTGTCACTTTAAGATGCCACAGCCAATTTATTATTTCAGTTCGAAGCGCAGATCATTATGACACAAAATGAGCAACCCTTATTAGAGAAAACACAAAATGAATCTCTTTCTTATTTCATTTTTCCTTTTAGTTTCTAAGATCAAAGCATCATAATGATGGTTGTCTTGAAATATCATGAATAAAAAGTAAACATATGATTTCATTTGTTATAAAATCTGTGTTTCAAGCGGAAAGAATTTGGAACACACAGATCCCCTACCAATGTAATTTCAATTGGTTTAGTTATCTTACTAATAACACCTGTTTTAGCGTGGAAATACGTAGCGTAAAATTTTATCATCGTTAGGACATCCGTCTGTCTCTGTCTTATGTTACTGATCATTTCGGCGCATTAAGACATATGAAGCTTTTTCATTAAGTGTGTTTGTATAACATTGGCGATCACGATGACATTATGATACAGATCAAATTGACAATCTTTTTTATTTGTGCACTATAAGCGAAATTAAGATAGATTCATCAATAGTATATCATTATGAACAATATTCATAACAATTTCCTGATACAAAAGGGTGAGTCAATAACATTAGATTGATTAAACAATGTACCTTTTTGGTAGCCATGGCATGTTCTATATTTGTTTAAAGTTTTAAAAAGATAAAGGATTACCAACTCGCTATTGAATAATAGATATGCCATAATTCTCAGTCTGTTACTTCTATTCAGAGTAGTTCAGATTCATTCATACTTATGCAAAAATAAATTTCAATTTCTTTAAAAAGTGAAATCTTCCCTCAAGTGTTGATTCTACTTCATTATCTCTCAAATATTTGTAGTTTCATCTTTGTATGCATAATGTCACATCATATTTTTTGTAACATCGAATTTATATTTTTATTTAAGTAAAGAATAGGAACCATATAAGAATTATGAATATTTCAGTACGTCATATTTCAATATCAAAATGCCTCAAGTGATCAACACATTTCTATGTTATATCGGCGTTATACAAAAAGAAGGTTTAATCTTCTGTAATACCGTAAGAGTTTCCATCAACGGATAAAAGAATGATTTGTGATTCAATTTTAATTCCTGGTTGAAAGGGATCAATTTGGTGGGGAAGTTTGAAAGTTTTGTATTATTAAGGCGGATGTTAGATTAATGAAAACAAGGCTCTAAATGGCCACATTTTCTTCTACTTCTGAATTAGAAAATAGGTTTTCGTCAGATTCATGAAACTGATCTTCTGTTAGTGCATATTCCTAAAAGATGTGTCTACCTTGACATGTGCAGACTCCGGCGGAGGTAAAGTAATTTTATTTACATTCCACAGAGATTGATGTGACAGCTTTGCGTGCTCGCACAGTGATTGAACCATTTTCACTACGGATAATCCATTGTTTACATGCAGATCCCCTGGTCAACCTCTGTCCATTCTGGCTGGACGAGCTTTATTGTTTCAGACTGATTGTTATTAGCTATACTATATATGGTATTCTCTCTGGGTCTCGTGGTAATTGTTTATGGACTGCTGTGGTTCACAGATGAGACACTTATTGCATGTTTGAAATGTTAAATGATACACGGACTAACACAATAGGAGTCCGATAGAACTGGAATTCCTCCAAGTTATGTTTGTTCGTATAAACACTGTTCGAGTTGCGAGAGAATGCAGGAGTGATATATATTAAAAAATATGTGATGTTAAACATCAAGATAAAATGACATTTTAATATTCAAATTTTCATTTGAATATTTCAGATATTTCCTTCGCATCGAAATCTTTTGTGGACTTTGAACAAACAAGGCTATGTTCCAAGGCGATTTTCAAATTGCAAGCCCACTACAGTGGTTGATCATAAAACACTCAAGGGATTAATGTCACCTTAAGAAGCGATTAGCCATCCCTCGGCACACTTTGTTTGATTAGAATGTTTATCCTTAATTTCTCTTATGACGGCAGACAATTGATGGGTGTCTGTCCTTTGTTTATATGATGAATATAATGGTGACTTCACCTATTACTAAACTGCATGCAACTATGAGGTATTCATTTGGATTTAGTTTGAATTTTGTTGTTGCTACTACACATCAATTTGTATGATTTCATCGTTAAAATAGGGCTTCATTTCAATTGTGATTAACGTATTTTGACGAAACAACTGAATTTTTTACCCTGTTAATTGACTTCCACTAAACAGAACAAAAGATGTTTAGGGTGCTACTCCCCGATGACCTCATTCCCTTATTCAAGATTGTATATTCGCTGCTTTACATACATGAGACAACCTTACATAAACAGTAAACCACATCGCCAAAACCCCTAGGATCGTTCTACTCGGACACTTTATGAATGAAAGACGTCATATAGGGTAGTTGTTTTCCTAAATGCATTCCAAGGATATTTCCTTACATGACTGTGCATTCGCAGATGTGTCTTCTTTTGAGGTGTTACATATGAAATAGTCTCTTTATCTGTAAATTACTGGAGCCTTCTTGCGAGTTTTACACTTGACTGTGTTTTACCAATTATCTTGTTAGTTTGACCTCCCTTAGTGTTAACGAGCAATGCCTCGAGCAACTCATATGATCATGGAAATAACAGCAGTGGTTTAACATCATTGTGCTCATTAATTACATATTTCATCATATCAAATTCTGTATAAAACAATTACCATTTTCATTTGAGATTCAAGATAGTTTATTTTGGAGTGTAATAATGAATTTTTATTTTAAAAAATCACTGCATTGACAAACTAAATCCATTTATATTCGCCGTGACATGTATACCTTTGGAAAATCTATATGTTATGGCATAGACTATGAAAGTTGGTTTGCATTCAAAAAAGAAAAAAAATATCTATCATATATTATAAAAGCGAAAAATATCAATATGGCTAAGACACAAATAACCAGGCAGTATCATATCACAATCATGAATTTGGAGAAGTAAATGAGACTTCTGTTTATGAAATACGCTTCACAATGTCAGGAAGCTATTTCTTCAGTTTCATAAAATGGCCTCTGGCATTCTACTTGAAGCCTATAACCTGTCAGTTTGCCAATCTAATGGGGTGATATCGCAACATAACACCTGCACCTAGCTATATCAAGTGGACACCAAGAGGAACACAAAAGTAATACTCGCAATGATTATCTGGATGGGATGTAAGATAAAACTATAAATACTGCCACATTAACATTTTACGTGAAACAATGACAGTTTACCAAATGAGCATTTTAGAAGGAAAGACCATTTTGATTTCGAATTGTTATAATTAAAAGACAATAGTTTTGAAGGACTTTTCAAACATAAGCATGGAAAAAAACATCTATCACTCTTGAACTGTCAACGCTCTTTTTTCATTCTTTTAAGATCACTTATTCTGTGAACGTTTTAACAGAAATATTTTTATCAAACATGTTAAAAATATAAATAGCCATCCTTCCTTAAAGATGAAATTGACATACAGAGCTTGATAAGCAATGTTTATTGGTCAAAAAAGAAACAGATGTTACAACACGATTGAATGAAAGCAAACATGGTCTGTTTAAAGCGGTATGTCAGTTTAACTCCTTTCCACTCCTAGTCATTCGTATTAAAACACAGGCTTTCTATATAACATTGTTGTTGTCGCTCTCTGATAAGCATTTAGACAGATAATTCAAATAACGATTTTAACTGTTTGTACAAGTATGAAATAACATGATGCAAAGTGCCTCAGAAAGCAAGATTTCTGCGATATGATGAAACGCATCCCCGATACTTAACCATATTTTCAAACACTCCTCAGCCGAAAATCCCTTTGTTCGCCAACAAGAAAAACTCGGTCAAGGCTCTCGCTTGTATAGTGAAAAATCAATGTGGTGTTGCGTGATTAAGGGTGCTCCACTCTAAATGGTCCCAACTTATGCAAATGTCTGGCATTATCTCCAGGATATAGCCTGGTTAGCAATCCAGTGAACTGGCAATCAGGAATATTGGTTCACTGCACACCATCCTGAAGTAATGTTTGGAGTGCTTGATGGTAATTTATATCTCTTAGAATTGTATTTCGATAGTGAATGATGAATTTCCTTTCGTAACTGATGACCCTTTTACGAGTCATTCGTTTGGTTAAACAGCCCTGGCGTTACTGGGGCAAAAATACTAACTTAAGCTGTAATGGCTGCTTGCGTCTAAACGAATTATGCAAAAATCGATGCCCTAAGTAGAGTTCGGGACTTTAACCCATACGTTATCGTCAATTTCGTCATGAATTGTAATGCAATAAATGTGTTATCCCGAACCAGTTTGAATTTATGTTCATAATATCGGTCTCACTGTAAATATTCCATGCACGCCTTCAATACTCCAATTATGGCTGATCCATCGAATTCCTATTTGAGATGAAAAAGAACCTTAAGTAATGATCAGACTTTTTGAGCATTTAGGAATTGAATATGTGTAAATAAGATGAAGTTTGGGCGTATTTATAAACGAAACCCAACTTTAAATTAGATTTTGTACGTTGAAGGTTGCTGGACATTTACTGTAGTGTTGAATTCCAGAACCTGTTCAAGGACATTGCCCTATAAGCATATCTGTGGATACGCAACGCAGACTTCTTGCCTGATAGCAATACGCACTAACATTCTTTGGTGATGTCACAACTTACCCGGCCTCCCCTTCGTCAGTCAAGACATTAATCGTGTCTATGGTTTCTTAGATATTTCTGTTCAAAGTGTGTGTACCATTGTGAATATTCCATCATGCATTCATAATAACCCTAAATTGGTGATATCTGACTCTTTTTGCGTAATAACCTTAAAAGCAGGTAACTCTGAGGAGGAAACCGGGCTTTTAATTTTTCCGTAGTGTCTCTTTATAATCAATATTATTTTAGAAGTTCTGAATGATGACGGTCTTGGCCTGTCGTTTTTGGAACATAATTTAAAGAAAAGTATACCTTTTCCATAAACACGTGTCAACTGCATTCAAACATTATGGAAAACAATTTATAATACTCTTCATCATTAAAAATCACAAAGACTGAAATGCAGGCGAAGAAAAGCATTGACATTTCTTTGACAAAGGTATTTTAAAGCTAAAAGAACTTGAATTTAATATAAATATTAAATAATATATCAACAAAATATCTCATTGCTTTACGTGCCCAAATATGTTCAAAGACATTTTGTTTCCTATGAAATTTAAAGGATATGTAGTTTGGTGTTGAAAGTAGATGTCCGTCCCAAACAGTCATCTACATGTCCATTCAAGAACTAAACATGTTTGCAGATTAATTCGTATCCCAGACAAATCCGCCTCCAATGTAACTATTAAGGTATCGCTATTAGCTGGATGAGAGATTATTGTGACAGAACAGCGTGTTTGTGTGGTGATTGGTACGCATGTTAGTGCGGAGATTGAAGTCGGGACAACTGCTTACTTCATTTCAGCTGATCGATATCTCATTAACCTTCTTCAACGTTAAAAGTTTCCCGCTTTTACTTATATGTATCTAATGTCTCTGTTTAAAGGGGAAGAAACACTTTTTTTATAAAGATTTATTTCTTTTACAAATTTACAAATTGTTTTGTCTTCAGAGGTTTAACAAATGTCAGAACTCAAGCCAACCATCCTTAGTCGTGGAGGAAATAATCATGAACAAGTATCCAACAACAAAGCTATTGGTGGCCATTATTGTGTGAACACTTTTCAACCGTATGAAATAGGGAAATGAATTTGCATAGTTGACCATTCATGTCACGTACGTTTTAAAACTGCTACTTCTTAAATTGGAAACATTTTTTTTGTTTTCGGTGATCACTTTATTTGTCTATGAAACTTGCTACTGGGTCTGTAAGATTAGTTTTAATTGGGAATGAGACTTTTCATTGGGAAGGCGTGTTTAGTGATAATTGTTTGAGGATAGAAAAGCTTTGCCACCCCTATAACATAAAAAGGAAATCCTCAATTTGTAATGAAACAACACCCTTTTCTCTGTAAACTGCTGTCCTGTTTGCCGATGTTCAAAATAATATTTCGGTAGACTCGATCAAGATAATCGTCATATGTACCCAAAACTGAACTTTCATTCATCTATAGGATATGTAAAAGTTACTGAGAAAACTTGTTGCCATTGTACGACGTGAACTAAGTCAAAAAGGGATGTCAAAGAGTGAACTTGCAGAAACTTCTAACTGGTCTTAAACTTTTAGAGAAGGTCATGGTTACCAAGTAAGCAGTTTGGGTAGTTATACACCTATGTTCCTGCCTAAATATAGAGGGTACTAAACGACCTTCCATTTAATACTATTTCTATTAAACGAGTTAATGATTAAGTATAAAACGAGCGAAAGCGAATGATAAATAAAATACTAAACTCAGTCCCATAAAATTACATTTTTATGAAACTCGTGAATGGTATCGGTATCTAACTCACTTTCACTCGTTAAATACCAAACCACACACTCGTTTCATAAATATGTTATTAAACGGGACGTCGTTTAGTATTCTCTATGTACTACACGGGAGATACTAATCAAAGGCACCCATATGTAAATATAGCATGTCAAAGGCACCCATATGTAAATATAGCATGTCATTAATATACAATGTAATACAAAATACTATGCCATCTACAAGTGAGCAAAGCATTACTATTTACTATTACTTGTTAATAATTCCTAAAATTGTTGATATGTCATCTATATAGTTGTTTTTAAATCAATTAAAAAGTACAGTCTTTTGGGGGTTTTTTTCATAAGAAAGAAGGCAGGCTGAAAGTCGTACTAGATCTCTCTTTTTAAACATCTCCAAATAGGCCATCAAGAGTTATTTCCCTTCTCACTAGGGAACAGTCTGAAGGAGACGCTGTAAATATTTTCATAACAAAACGCTAACAAAAGGGTTGCAAAAGAGATTTATTACTAAATATTTAGTGCATACTTGATCTACCAAGTAATTGTAAATTGTTGTTAAACCAAGCAACATCTATTATCAACAACAGAATTTGTTCATTCAAACCAATCCTGCAATTTTTCACATTTAAACCATTTTACAAAATCTCTCCACAACTTTACAAACTGCAGAAAAGGAACTATTTCTCATGGGATAATGTAAAAATAAGTTGATTCATTTGGCAAGCGAAAGCAAAGTTCTTTCTATTCGAACAGTTGAACTTTCCAATGGTCGTTTTGATTTTTAATTACTCATAGAGCACAATAAGAAAACTGCCTGTTTGCTCAATTAGCCATTGCTGACCAATCTTTTATAATTTATTTTCTTATTTGTGGATACCCTATCAAAAGTCAAACCATATATGTAATATATAATTAACATGTATATTACAGTCACTTTAACTTGTACAGATAGTTGCTTATTCACCAGCCAAACACTTTCTTTAGACCACTTTGGGGCCAGTTAGCATCATTTCCATTGAAGACTTTTTTGTGTTTCAAAATGCCTCGGCTGTCTTCAGGAAAAAAGTTGAACTGGTGAATATAAACAAAGAGTATTGCATACACAATATTCATATAAGGTTACAACTCCCTCAAGACTGTGTCAGGGACTCCATGCTTTCTTTGATTGAGTTGATAGCTTCTGTCGGAACAGCTTCTTCTGTCTAGAAAACATGAAACAAGTCAAGTTTTGTTACACCTGAATAGTACTACTGTGTTGAAATAACATATTTCAAAGTAAATTCTATTTTGATCAAAAGATTATCATGTACATAGATCTTTTTCTCACAATGACTAACACATGTAACAGCAAAGCAAGCTTTGATTTTCCTATTGCTAGGCACTTGGCTTAAGGGAAACATAAACAGCAAGTTTTCACTTCACATGGAGAAATGCCTATAGAAAGAGTGCAGTAAAACCAATAGTTAACTTGTTCTTGATGATGCTTGCACGTTTCAGAGCAGAAACACGGTGAATCCCAAGCTTCAAAGCTTCCATTTGTAACAGGTAAGTGGCTACCAGAAAATATACTTTCGGAAATAAAGTTTAACCGTTACTGTCTCACACTAGTGAGTGAGTTATTGTTTAACGCCGTTTGCGCAATATTTCAGCCATTAGCAGCGTTGTCTCACACTAATTGGAATAAATCTTTCTTCTGATGACAAAATAAATGCTAACCTTCTGCCATAAGGAGAGTTCTTGATCTATTTTCTCCCGGGTAGCAAACAGTTTTTGTTGACGAGAGCGAACAGTTTCCTGGAGCATGCGATTCCGTGACTCCAGTTCCTTCAAGATGGCCACCAGCTGGTCTCTGTGCTTCTTCTGGGCGGGCAGGACGTGTGAGCGGACGTCAACTGGTGGATCTCCCACAGGCCTCCTGAACAGTTGCATATGTGACCAGTAAATAGCTTTAAAGTTACCAACCATAATTTTGATGTTTGTCATATTTCATCCTTGATAGTCATTTACTGTGGGCTCTTAATGTGTTATTGTCATGATAAATTTAATTCATATTTAAAACTTTATCAGAATATAGTAAGGGTAAGTAAATACATTATATATATACATATTGCCATGAGTTTGAAAACATACATTTTTCAATGTCTTGGAAAACTTATGAACTCTGTAATTCAACAAAGAAAATAATGACTGTGATCAACAATTAGACAGTACCTTTTCTTATTACAATATCTGCATAATCTAAAAAAATTTAACAAAGGTTCAGGAAGTCCTTTTTTGTATCCTATAAAACAGAAGGGGACATTTGTTTGGACTCACCAGGCCACACCAGGGTACTCTTTGAAGCCATCCAGACCGTTCATTAGAGAGATAATGTTCTCTTCTTCAAACATGTGGGTCATCTCATCCTTCAAGATGAATGAAGAAAGATAAGGCTTATAAAATCAAACAGGGGTAGTTTGTTCATATCTTTAGTCTGTCCTAGCATTAAACCATTGGTCAGATTTGAAATTTATGAACAAGAGATTGTAAACATCTTTATCATGACAAATCGATTGATATGTACGATTCCAGCAGAATATCTATTCATATAATTATATTTAAACGTATAATGTGGTAATCACTTGAGGTAATGAGTGCCTTTGTTCTACAAATGTTCCCAAAACCTTATGTCAATAACCTTAGAAAAGTGTTATTTTTTGAGGCCGTCATTTTTCCTTTATCAAATTTGTACAAGCATAATATAAACAAAAGCTATAGTGATGCTGGTATAATAATCCACAATATGCACAATTTTGCTCACACAAATATTTGATTCCAACTGCTGTCCGACTTGATCTTTGATGCTCCTCAAAGCTTTAGGGTTGTGTTGATGGAGGGGGCGAAAATTCTCTTTAAACGCAGAGTACCTGTAATTAGTGATATAACCAGGATGAAAATGAGTATCTATTTCCAACAACTATTTCAAGATTAGGATTTTTGATACATATAAATTAAGGGTTTGGTAAAGAACAATTCAAGAGAAGAATGTTGAGCATAAAAGTATGTAAGCGTTTCTAACACATTTTTTTAAAACAAATAAAATTTATATCAATCAATAGATAAATGTTTCATCAACAATATGATATATAAGAAATAGCTGACTACAATCAAAATGATTTAGCCATAAAAATAATAAACTTGATCTATACATTGTTTAATTTCTCGGCTTTGGAAAGTGACACTGACAGACTCTTGCTACGGACCTGACGGAAGAAACACATTTCTTTATTGTTTTGTCGAGAGCCTGACGAAGATGAGTCATGTGACAACCTTCCTCCTCTTCTGTTGCTATCTTCTCACTTTCGATGACAGCGTTTGAATCGCAGGTCACATTAGCAGGATTTTCCTTCTCTCCGTCTTCCATTTTGACTTTCCCGCTTCCGCTTTACAAAAATTGGAAATGGAAATGTAACGGACTTCCTTTTTGTCACGATTCCAAAAATCGCCATCGATTTTGAATTTAATAACGTACAACAGATTTATTTTTGTTCAGTTAACTGTTAGTAAAACAGTACATTAAATCATTGATTACTTAATAGAATGCGTTAAACAGTTGTTCGTTTTATTTGCAATTCGTCGAATGGTTATGCTTTTTAGTGGAAATGTTATTCCTACACGTCCAGGACAATGCCGTGCCAAATTAGTAATAAAAAAGGCTTATGTCACATTTATTAACTTTTTTAGCGGATACTAAACTGTTATTTTCAAACCGGAGATGTTGTAATATAAATAATTTATGGGAATCTTTATTTTAAAAACGATTCAACTTATCGACTCTAGAAGATCTGCTTTTATAAATAAAGCATATCCGCCGTCATGGGTTATACTTGATTTCTTCAAGAGGATTATGTATCGACCACGTGACTGGCGCATGTTGGAACTGCAACAGGTTGTAAGTCATGATCAGTCAGCATAACTCCTGTTTACCATTGCCATTAAAAATACTATCATCAAATGTGGCTTACAATTCTTGGCACGGGGTATCGGTTGGTTTCTTCTAGGATTAAAAAAAATATTACTGAAAAGATCGATCGTTACTTATGAACAGTCAACGATCGCAACAGAGCTTCAGATTTCAGTATAAAGCGTAAAAGACATTATTTGAAGAGTGAAACTCTGCAGTATTAATCCATGCATCATTGTATTTTGAAATTCTCATGCATCTGTGCAACTTACTTAAAACTTAAAACATACTCTATATGGAAATTTGTTGTCAAGCTGTGGTTATCAATAAGTTGTCAATTATAGCAAAACAATAAACAGAGCGTGTTCCTAGTGATTATCTGACTAGACCGTTCAATTCTGATGTTGCTACTACCAAGGACTTTTATTCTATATAGGTCTTTGCTACTACATATTAGTAAGAGATAAAACGAAGCACAAAAAACGTTTTGAAGTAATTTTTAGTAGTTTACAAGAAAACCATTTGGGAAATATTACAAATGCAAACTTATAAGAGACGCAATAACATGTCACAAACCCAAATGGTCTAATGGACCTTACAGATGTTTAGGTTCTTACGTTATATTGCTCATGGAAATTAAATGAAATTGTCCCTTGCAATACTATCATCAAATGTGGCTTACAATTCTTGTCACGGGGTATCGGTTGGTTTCTTCAAGGATTTGAAAAAATATTTCCTTAAAAACAGTTAGTGATTAAATATCTAAGGTCGCTAGGGAAGGGTTTTCCGAGATGAGATGAGATAAGATAAATAAGGTGGCTTCAACATCCACAAGAATATTCGTTTACATAGAATACATTTTAAAGTGTAAAAAGGTAATAACAAAGAAAAATAATTTATGAAAATATTATAATCATCATTGAGATTGGTAAACAAAAACTCGAATTTTAAATAAAAAATATCTGCTATTTGTCACAAGTGCCCACACCAAATAAATTTGTTCTTCCAATCGGCATTCGCAAAAAAATAGTGTGGGGGTTATTTCATTTCTGCTCCGGTGCCGCTCATTTCAAAACTGTTCAATCCGATTTCAATAAGATTTCTGGTGTACGCCGCTCTTCAAGAAAATCCTACGTCAGTTACACTTTCACCGGCGTACGCTTGATGATGAACCTGATTACCAATCAAGCATTACCCGGCTCCTTTCCAGTTGTTTATGTTATGAAAAGAGACGATAGTTTCAGTTTGGCCTAAGTTCAGGTGATGACGCTGTTAATGTTGATTTACAACGACATTGATATGAATGCAACGATACATGAAAAGTTATAATTTGATTGATGCTTGACCATTTTGTTTAAAGAACCACTCATAAAATCTTTCTTATGCAGTAGCCTAGCCACTTAACGGCCCCGAAACTCAAGTTTCTGGGCCGTTAAGTGGCTAATCTAAAGAGAAACATCATCTTTACTTTAAAAATGTACAGTGCTGTCGGGTAAAGCTACGCACCTAAGAGATACATGTTCATTCTTCCGGAAAAAATACAGTATATCGGATAAAAACCATGTCTCTGGTAAAGTTTGGAGCTTCACTGATAATATTAATGTAAAATATTCATGCTGAAATGTGTTTGTCAGTGACACTGAAAGTTTTCCAACGACTACTCCCTATTTCCATAGGTCGGCACGTGTAGGCTAAAGATACGCACGCAGGGTTTGAATGCACCAAACATTTCCAATATTATGATTTTGATATATTTTAAAACTGTTTTCTGGTCTAGGTTAGGACAAATTGATAGTCCTATCAATATTTTGGTTTCCATAACAATTGTTATGTGGGAAGGCAAACTGTTTGATGACATGTTTGCTTGGAATTTTGTCAGTTTTTACCAATTTTGTGCCAATAGTCAACAATTTAGTCCTTTTTACCTTTTTAAAAATTTCATGATATCTTCTAAATTGCCTAAAGATGTATAGACATAAATCTATTACAAGCTAACACTCATCCAGCTTTACTAGGTTACGTTTTGTGCGAGTGCGTATCTTTACCCGACGCGTATTTTTACCCGACACGTGTAGTTCTCATGAGACAGTCTAATAAAAAAAAAAGTTTTCTCTGCATGGGCATAATTGATGGATTACATTTGCTTTTTAAAGCTGAAAAAATCAAAACTTTTTTCAGGTGAGAGTTTGAAGATGGATAGATGACATCACAAAAATGGCATTTCGCAGATGTCAAAAGTATCTTCTAGCAGCTCTAGTCATAAATATAATGGTGTTGATTTATCTTGCCTTTATGCAACATAATCAGACCGATGATGCAGCTCGATCAGGGAGGAAACAATCATCTTATATACAACATGCCAAACATACAGAGTTGCCTGGACAAGACAACCTTCAGGATGTAACTGTAATAATAAGAGAATTTGAGGACTTTGAACATAACATTGTTGAAACAGTCAATAATATTCATTCTGTTTATCCTAGTATTCATATTTTGGTAATTGGGGACAAGAATCCTTATCCACCAATAGAAGGTCTACAGGAAGCAAAACATAACTTTCAATATGTTTCATTGAAAAACAATTTATGGCAAAATATATCATCTTCCAGGCCGGAATACTTCCTCAAAACCAAATATTCATTCCTTATACCCGATTCAACTTCATTTCAAGACTCTTCATTGTTTCACACACTGATTACCGAAATATCCAAATTCAATTCCTTGACAGTATTAGCCGTTCCATTCAAAGAAGCAATTACCTCGTGTAGTCAAATAAGATATGACTTTAAAAAGTGGACTCTTGAATACTTTACCTTGACTGATCAAGTGGAATGTAATAATATTGTAGGTGAACATGGTTTATTTATGACAACTGATACTCTGCTGCACCTATCACATCCCTACCTTCGTCCTGTACCTCTGTCTCTGTATATACAGGGCGAGATGAAGAAATGGACCGTCAAACTTGCTGAGGGGGTCGATGTTTCATCATTGAAAACCCTGTACACAAGAGATCCACATAATCAGTGGAAGCACAAACATAACCAAGAACTGCGTTTGAATCATATGTACAGACAACTTGGTGTGAAACTTGTCATTCAGAGCAACGGTCGTAGACAATGGTTTGGGTGTGCAAAAGACACAGAAAGATGTTTTGATACTGTTGTAGACAACATGCCAGAGTATTTGTACGAAAGACGATGGACACCTCCGTGTTGTCTACAAGCCCTTCGAGAAACTTCCAGGCATGTGTTCAGCATTTTGGACTCTTGTAATGCACGTTATTGGCTTGAAGGGGGAAGTTTGTTAGGTGCTGCACGACATGGTGACATAATTCCCTGGGATTATGATGTAGATATTGGCATCTATCTTAGCGACGTGGGGAAGTGTGACTATCTGAATCAGTGTTCCCGAGGGTCCTATGTCGATGAAAGTGGTTACGTGTGGGAGAAGGCGAGAGAGGGAGACTTCTATAGAGTGCAATATAGTGAGTCAAACAGATTACATGTGGATATTTATCCTTTCTTCTCAAAGAACGGTATTATGACCAAAAATACTTGGATGAAAAATCATAGACAAGACACTGAATTTCCAGAAAGATTTCTAAAGCCATTGACTAAAATAAAATTTGGTGGCTCTGATGTTAATGCTCCCAACAATGTGAAAGAATTCCTTGAATTCAAATTTGGATCTGGTGTTATTGAACATCCAAAATATCCAAATGACAAAGAACCGGTGTAATCATGTGATTTTTTATGCCCCTCTTTTATCTACTGGCAAGTTTTGTCAAATAATAAAAATCTTAATAATATTGTGTCGGTGTTTTTCTTTTAATCTACCAGTTCTTCAGATGTTGAAACTGTATAGATGTAGTCTTTTTGCACTAAAGTTGTGTTGTTTCAGTGATTGTGTGATTGTATAGTACTACTTATCTCAATCTCCAAACCATTGCAGATAAGCTGTTTCATCCAACTCATAATTATGTATTATTTAAGGAGAACCAGAATCAATATTCCTCTAGGAGCAAGTTCAGGGTTCGGTTTTTTTGTTGACCATGATAAACAATACTTAGAGATATACATTTCACCCTATTAAGCTCCCCTGAAAGAGGCAGTAATATGTTTTTAAAAAAATTGTACATCTTCTAATTTTATTTATTGTACACGTCATTTTATGAATAGGGGACCCAATGGCACTTAATTAACAAATCATACAATACTTTATGGGCGCACCCGTCATGTTTCTTGGCAATGCATTGTGAGGATCAAATTCACTTCGAAAATGAAACAAAACAATGTCTTTAGTCATATCAATCTTTTTAATAACAGTTTAAAATGGGATATTCAATACAAATATAAAGCAAACAAATATGAAACATGACATTATCACAGCTGTGTATTATGATACAGACATAAACCAATATAAACTGTCAACACTCCAAATGAATTTGCTAATGCTTATCTCTAGAATCATCAGGAAGGTTGACAGTACAAAATAAGGACGGAATCATTAATAGTGAGACTAATGTAATGAAAAGTACTCCACAATAAATTTCCCAATCAGCTGCCATTAAATCCTTTGTGATATTTGATAAATTATTCCTATCTTAATTTGACTTTTGTGGACACTTTTTCAGTAAAATATTATGAGCAATAATTTAATAACAATTTCTTAACAACTGTTTGTTTAAACTGATTTGACTCCGGAACACCAGCATTAGATCAAATATTATGGCATAAGCTTGTCAAACAGTTTCACTGAACACAAACTATTCACTGACACTGAGCAGCTTGTGGCTTTGACATGAAGAGAGACAGAGATGTGAGATCTCTGTAAATGCTGGTTTCGGTCCTGTACTTGTCACATGTAATACTCAGATCCTTGCTATCAAACAGTCCTATTCACTTTATGTGCTGGATTCAGTCGGTTCTCGCACCATAGCAAGGATCTTTTCTAGTTTGGCTACCTCGTGTTGTGATTTCTGTGATGCGTCCATGGGTGGGGCACCCTTCTTTTCCTGTAGAAATCATCAAGAAATTGAAATCATACTTCTAAAAAAATTCTAACGAGAAAGTAGTAAACAAGTTTAAATGTTAGAATACTCCTCAATGAAATAACGTCATTAGGTTGTAAAAATAAAATAAAATGTGCTGTGTACATACCTTTGGCTGTTTTCTCAGATTTGGTGAGACTTTCAAACTTGTTACATTTCCCCTGTAAACAAGCGACATTTCAATGAGGAGCAGAAATAAAATTCATAGATGTTGCACCGACAAACAAATTAGCATTGCAGTATAATGAAAGTACATGTAGAAACGTTCTTAACCTCCATTTAGAAACACTTTTTTAGATCTGGCTGGTTTCAGGGAGGATTTTTCAGTGTAAATGAAAGCTGTTAAGCATCTCACCTGTCGTCTCCTACAACAACAATGTTGTACACAGGGTTGAACTCTATGTGTGTCAGCTTTGTTTTCTTCTTCTGGGCAACCATTTGTTCACACAAGGGTTCGTACTTGTTCACATTCAGATCATATACATACACCTGCAAAAATTAAAGCAATGGGGACTCATTACTTTATCACAAGGTCCAATATTAGAAAGTATGTTTTTTTTCGAGGTTTCAGATAATGACTAGAAAATTGTTGACATCTCATTATAAATTCTACTTTTGTGCAAAAAGTTATCTGAACTGAATACATACATGTCAGTCAAATGTTTTTGACAAAGTCACCTAATTTGGTTGTCAAGAGTTTTTAATTTTAGAAAAGAGCCAGATGCCACTGGTCATCAAACTTGTTACATATACTGGTTTGAAAGAATTCAATTAAACATGACATAATTGTCTCCTATTTTGATTGAAGAGCAATTGAACATATCTTTAATATCCCCTAATTAAATTGAGAAACAAAATAATTACCTTTCCATCAGCAGTGACAGCTGCAAAGACAGTAGAGGAGTAGGGTGACCAGGCAACATCACCCACAGAATTGTTCAGATCAAATGAAAATAGAGGCTTCCTGTAAACAATCACATTGATTAGCTTACGTATTTCATACTGAGAGAGAAATATGTCATAAAAAGTTGCATTCATGTATTTTCAAGTTTGCTGGTTTGAGAAAAGAAAAGGTACACACAATCTACTTTTATTGGCATGCCTTAAAAGTCAACATAATTATGTACTGGTGGTGAGTTTACACTTCTTATCAAATCTATTAACAGGTGTAAAATAAGATTAAGACAAAGAAAATTATGCAATTCCCTTTAATCCCCTAGTCACATGATCTATTGATTTATTCTGCCGAGAGAATGTGACAAGAAGACAATACCTTGGAGCAGGGTCAGATCCATCATTATTCTTCTCTGATTTTGATCCCATTTCCCAGATTTTGACGTTCCAGTCAGCACTGCATGTGATGTAGATCTTGGGATGGTAGTGGTTCCAAGCTACCTTGTACACTGCCATGTTGTGGGCGTCGATAGAGTCAATGAAGTGACTTGTGTAAGCCTTGGAGCACACGTGCACCTTGCCTTCCTCGGTGCCCACAAGGAACAGGTAGTTCTTCTGCTTGTGGAAGTCAAAGGCAGTGCCGCAACCTGTTTGAAGGTAATAACATTGACAGATCAGTAAATACCTTGCAATAACTCAAATCAATCAATCAAAAGGTGGGATATTATAGAATTAGAAATAATGGTTAATGTTGATGTTTTTCATTGACATGTCATTCAAAATTTCTTGATACAATTTAAACAATCCGTGACCCGGTTGTCCAGTACACTTGTACATACCAACTGTGGGCACCTTGATTCCATCAGGTCCCTCTGCAGGGTCTTCAGGCAGTGTTAGGGTGATCACATCCTGGTACACCATCTCATTCTGTACAACACACAGTTATCTAAATCAGTATCGGTCATGGTCACGTACACTTCAACATTTGACTGCTCACAACATTGAGTTGAAAGCAATTTAAGGCAGTTGGGGCACATGTTAGTTCTCCATAAATGCAATTTACATTTATAGAAATAGTATTATGATGGAATTATTTTCTTTAATATTTTCATTTTTTTTTCTAAATGAGAACATTACTTAACAATGAACAGACATTCTTACGGAGATTGATAATGTATGACAACTGACTTACCTTCACAATGGTCCAGTGGACAATTCTTCCATCCGAGGATATAGAGTAGAAGTTCATGTTGTTATCCGTGTCGTCCTTCTGCCAGCGAACCTGAAATATGATGAATTTGTATCATGCTCCTATTAGAATATTCAACTAAGATGGCAGTAAGGGAAAGAATATTGCTCCAAATAGTGTTAATGCTCTGAATCTGTCTGGCAATTAAGAAAGGGATTAAATTGTGTTCAATCATTATAAAATATGACATTTGAACAGTTTCAGTAGAATAAAACTTCCATAAATTGACATTAGTTCCCAGATACCCCAACACTCTTCAAAAGTATTTCTTGAAGTTGACACAGCTTACATATTCCCATTCCAGAACCAATTTAACAGATTGAAGGTTTTGTTCATACCTGCCACACAGGGTCGGTGTGTTTGCCATTCTTTGCGGTACATCTGTGGACAGGGCCATCTTTCTTTTCAACAACATTGTAGACAGCCACACTGCCATCATAGAAGCCTGCTGCCACCTGGTAGGGGTGTTCTGGGTGGATATCAAGACACATCACCCCACTGTCAGCCTCAAACACAAACTCGGGGAAGGAGGGGTTCTTCAGGGAATAAAACAAGATCATACCACTGCCCTGCTTCATGAAGTCATCTGAAATTTGTGACATTTAAACATTAAAGATCATCTTCATCAATTCAAAAAAACTTTTTTGACTGTGCAGTCCTTAACTATAAAGTAAAGGTTTAATTCATTAAAATTATACAAAATCTTTTAGACACTTCAGAATTATTGCTTCATCAGAAAAGCATTGACGTGTACACGCAGCAGACTTCATCAATGAAAGAATTGAGATAATGTATGTAAAAAACATCTATAAATATGGTACAAGCTATACATACAGGACCCATAGGATGCAGCAAACAGGTCCCTGTACTTGGGGTTAAAGCACACTGAGGTCACTGCAAGCTTTTTGGCCTTCTCATGAGAGAACTTCCAGAGAGGCAGCAAGGTGCCCTCCTGCTCTCGGTAGTCGTCAGATGTGTCCTCAAAGTAGCGGAAATCTGAAACATGGCATTCACATTGTAGAGATGCAGCTCTTTCAGAATATACCTACTAGGGAAATAAAATGAATAATTTGAAAACTATCAATATAATTAAATTTCCTTATCACATTATATGCTACATTCTTTCAAAAAGTACCACAACATAAGGATTTCTTTTATCTAATTGCCATTATCATAAAACTGAAATATTGTTTTTCTTAAAATGAGTGAAAAATGAGTGGATGAATGTACCTTGAGCAATATCATCATAGGTGTTCTGGTTGACCATTCTCTCTACAATCTTGGCGGCTCTAGAGACCCGGGAGATGTCGTCACTCTAGAGAAGAACATACATTTTATAACCATAAGAAAACTATCTGCAGTAACTTGAAAAGACAATAAAAGCTTAAGGTGATGAAGCTCACTTTTAAAGTATTGAGTTGACCTACCTGTGTTTCTGTAGTGGTTAGTTTTTTCCTGGTCTTCTCCTCTTCCTTCCTGCCATACACCACCTTCTTCTCCTTGTTCTTCTCCTGAACAAAACAACACAAAACTTTATTGTTGATCGACACAGAATAAACACGTAAACATTTGTAAGTAAAGTACAACTTCATTAGTAATAATGTACAAAGAGAATAGAGATCTTGTGAGGATACTACAACCTGATCATAATTCACAACAGGATGTAATTGATGTCATGAATATCCGTACTATTGCAATATAAATATAAACATAATTACATTATGTCAAACAGCTTTGTTCCAAGACTGCAATATTTGTATATAGATCTTGGTGGAGGTTGATGATTCGAGGAGATTTTAAGCTTTAAACTTATCATCAAAACATTTTGAAAACTTGTCGTGAGCAGATAATATAAGTCAATATCAATATAAGTATGTACAGTTAATTGCCTACCTGTTTTTCAAAATCTTCCTGGTAGGCATCATAGATCTCCCACTGGGACACATTGGAGGAGAAAGTGACACGTGGTGGGGGCTCAGTTGCTGTACCTCTTTCCTAGCAAAGGAAAAACAACACCATGTAATATTAGGAATTAGCCATGTGAAAGAAATTCTTTGCAAGATCTTTTAGTTATATTTGATAAAACAATCAGAATCTCTTCAATTATATATGTGCTACACCTCTTGAATAATATTGGTCAGAAGAGACTTGTGTTACAGGAGGGTCATGTCATAGCTGAATATGAAGAGTCAAATTCTTTGGTGCAAAAACATTCTTACTGGCTATACAAGCATCTCAAGCAATTAACAAAAGAAAAAATCCAGGATTTCCCCATGGATAAGAAAGGCTAAGTTTTGATATCCAAAGAGCACATTTACAGGGCTAGGTTCTCATGGAAACCAAGCATAGGCAGTTCTGAATACTACATTGGTATTTACAATGTTGAAAGAGAATGAATGACTGCATACCCTGTAAGGATTGTTATAGGTCTGGGAGGCACGCTCACTGTAGTTAAACTGGTTGGTGAGTTTCTTCTCTCCAGACGATGGTGCTGCCTCCTCTACTTCCTTCTGTTTACAAACAGACAGAAATATCTCATGACATTGAAAACAAAACAGAGCCATTAAGTTACATAAATGTTTTATGTTTCCTTAGTAGGCACAGATTTCAAGGAACAGTTTACATACATCAGCTGTTGTTTGACCTCCTAACATAACACTAAACATATGTAGTCTGTCATATCAATGATTGGGGATCACATTCCGTGGAAGAAGGTGATATTACACTTTTGGACAGTTTAAAGTAAACACAAAGGTAACATCACATCAAACTTGTAGTTATCAGTCATAAAAATATGCTCTTGAAACAAAACAGTAGGGAAATCAAGCTGCATCTTTCAGTTGTAACACATAAAAGGCACATTAACATTCCATAGTAAGAAACAAACCTTGTGCTCCTCTTCCCCCTCCCCCTCAGCAGCCTGGGCGGCGTCACCCCCCTCACTCACCGCCTGCTCACTGGCAGCTACAACACAATAACAGTACTACCTGAATACATGCTTCACAACACACTTATATCACTTACATTTTTAAGTATGAAGGAACAAATGAATTCCAATCTTGAGAGCTGGTATTTAGCTGAATATCATGTATCTAAATCAAGCAGTATCAGTATCAAAATTTTTATACATTTTCCCATTTTTTACTTGCAGTGTAAACATCCTAAAAACAGAATAATAAACTTATGTCTAAACAATTTTTAAAAAAGAAAGAAATATAGTCATGAAAAAAGTGCCTCTGAAAACTATTTGCTAAATCACTACATGCGAATTGTTAGAGGCAATCCTAAAGCCAATATCTAATCAAACAGCTTGATATGTTCTCAACATCATTAAAGCCACTATGGCTGGTTATTATTAACTCAAATCTGACCAAGAAATTTATCTGACATAATGCTATGAACACCTGCTAACTATGAATAAATAGAAAACTGAAAAGTCAACGGTTTAGTTCAAAATGAAGCGAAGCTGTGTGTATACAATCAAAATGTGCTGTAACAAGATTGTGGATATTCATGCATAAATCTAACATTGATTTGTCTTGCGAAAGCACATAGACTTTGAATAAGACAAGAAGCTGATTCATGCAAATATAGTGCTTTTAAAAAGTGCATCCAAAGAAGTTACAGTATATAACTTGTAAATGTAATTTTCTGTGTATCTTGACTTGCCAAAGCCTACTTTCAAATGATAATTTATAAATTTGTATAAATGATTGGTCTTAATACAGTACATGGATAGAGATTTGTTGAGATTGGAAAACCCTTAACCAAATCCAAGTGTCTCAGCCAAAAACAATCTTATTGTAAATCATTGATAGAAATGATCACAACAGTGACTTTGGTGCATGTGCAATGTTGTACTGCAATGAGTGTAAGTGTAGCACTATGTTTTAACCTCAGAGCACTTTAATGAATGCAGAACAATATAATTAATGAAGAAATTTGTTCAGACCTCCAGGCCACCTCTTTCCTTACTAGTGATTTATCCCAAAACAATAACACAAATTATCTTGTAGGGATTCCCCAACAGTGAGTGGTGCCTATGTTGTGCTGCTATACTGCTATGTAAAAGTGTGTGTAGGTGTAAGTGCTGCTGTATGTGCTGCTATACTGCTATGTAAAAGTGTGTGTAGGTGTAAGTGCTGCTGTATGAGCTGCTATACTGCTATGTAAATGTGTGTGTAGGTGTAAGTGCTGCTGCATGTGCTGCTATATTGCTAATTGTAAATGTGTGTGTAGGTGTAAGTACTGCTGTATGTGCTGCTATACTGCTATTCAAATGTGTGTGTAGGTGTAAGTGCTGCTGCATGTGCTGCTATACTGCTATGTAAATGTGTGTGTAGGTGTAAGTGCTGCTGTATGTGCTGCTATACTGCTATGTAAATGTGTGTGTAGGTGTAAGTGCTGCTGCATGTGCTGCTATATTGCTAATTGTAAATGTGTGTGTTGGTATACGTGCCGCTGCATGTGCTGCTATACTGCTATGTAAATGTGTGTGTAGGTGTAAGTGCTGCTGTATGTGCTGCTATACTGCTATGTAAATGTGTGTGTAGGTGTAAGTGCTGCTGTATGTGCTGCTATACTGCTATGTAAATGTGTGTGTTGGTGTAAGTGCTGCTGTATGTGCTGTGCTTGACTGAAACTGAGTGCCGGTTGTCACCTGACACAGCCCCGGCTCGGGGAGCTGCTGCTTGAGCTGCCTGCTGCTCCTCCTCAGCAACTCCTTCAGAAAATAGTCACTCTTACACCATTTGCTTGCATTTATGAAGTCCAAATTTGACTAATCATACATATCTCAGATGTCAATTCCACTATTTGTTCTATGTCTTGGATGATCTGTGACATCTTACAAGTAGTGTACATATTTTTTCAGAAAGTTTCTTAAGTTAAACTTAAAAGATAACTTTGTATCATTTTCAGGGTCAAACAGCTGATTTCTTATAAAATGTATTATGATTGATATATCATTTTGGATTAACAAGACATCATTAATCATTTTCAACACAGATTTATAAACAACATAGTTTACTAATTTGATTTTCACCGATATCCTAGAAAATATATAGAAAGTGTCAAGTTATTCAGCTGTTATCAATATTTGGGATGTATATTAATACAGATCCAATGTTCTATCCAAAAAAATATCTTCAAATAAAATAACTCTTTAACTTATGTTTACCTATTTGTGTGTCTTTCATGATTTGAAAATTTAGTTTCATTACCCCGGCTATGACACTCTTATCAATCAAACAAAGCCACAGACGATGATTAACTCAACCAACATAGGGTGAAACAAGCAAATGCTCACTCCCAATTGGTGTAGTCAAAAGACCTAATTCAATTGATTTAAATTAATGCAAACACCTATTTCCCTTGGCCAAGCATCATTAGCACAAACACTTTGAACATCTTGATTACTTTCTTGAAACATTTAAAACACAACATGAGCTGAATACTATCAGTGTTGTTCCAAGACATTTAGGGAATTTAAATACCCTTCTACTGGGGTGAAGGACTAAACTAGTTCATTTTCCAACAATGACATGTACCAGTGCTTATCTCACCTTCTGGTATGCCCATACGATCCCTCTGTCTCCTGGCCTCATCAGAGTCCTTGTGGAGCATGTTACCGTCCAGAGAGAAGTGGATAGCGAGCTGGTCTACACTCGACGTCTGCTTGTACTGCTTCTCCTGTATACACATTATGTTTGAACTTCATTCAAATTTGATAAACAAATTTTATCAAGAAAAATAGTTGGCTTTTACAATCATGTGGTTTGATGTTAGTCAATGGCTTGTTTTATAACATCACTGAAAAACATTCCTTTGTTTCAGAATAAAGGATGAGGGGCACCATTTATTTTGACAAAAATGGTGTAAGAAAACAATTCAAGGGAGGTCCTGATAAGGAGATCCTATTGATTGAGGGCACTGTGATGCACAAGCATAGCCTCATGATTTACTCTTACTTGTGCTAGGGAGCAATCTCTGCAATGAATCTTAAAAATTTTGAAATAAAAGGAGGCCTTCTACCACTAAATGGTAACTGCTGATTAAACCTTCTGTGTGCTGATTTTCATTATTTTACCATACGCTTTTAAAAGACTTATATAGCTTTTTGTTAGAGAAACATATATTTAAGTGATGACAATGAATCATAAAAGGCAATATGTTATCAAGACATTCTTGAATAGAAAATATATCAGTTCAGATTATGAAACTTGAGAATTCTGAATCTTTACCTTGAAGCTGTACCGCACTATGTTTTGTGGAGCATGAGGATTGTTTGCTGTCAGGATCCTTGTGAACTCTTCTTTCAGTTCCTGCAAAAGTGACATGGATTGCTGGATTATATTTCATCATTAATAAACAATTCTGAAAAACCATGGAAATAAAATATCATGTACCGTAGAAAATGGACTTTTACTGAGCAATGACTACTACTTGTAACGCTTTTGAAATTATTACAATACGAAGATGAATAAACACTGACCGTCTCATTGAGCTCAAGCTGATCCTCTGGCTTGACGAGAGTCCTTTGCTGTAAACATACAATAAATTCTTTATACAATGACACAATAACATAACCAAAATTAATTACCAATTAGAAATGCTCATCTATATCATTTGCAAGCATAGAATTAAAAAAACAAACACCCACCAATGATTTGAAATCAACCTATTTATTATTTATGTGTAACCTTTACTTTGACATTTTAACATTGTGACAAATCCAAAGGAAAATGACTGTTTGCAGAACTGAATCAATGAATAATTTATGCAAACCTGAACGACTCGAGATGGATATGATTTTATGTACATAAACATACCTGTGTCCAATCATCGTCAGTTCCGTCGCCCATATCTGTCATCTCATCATCCTGTAGTACATTTCAAGGAACAGATGAACATTTGGATCACTAGATTATGACTATGGATAAATTGTTAAGAACCAGATTCATTTATTAATAGAGAAGTATTTTATACAATAATTATCAAAATCATTTCGAAGTAAATTCTTCTGATGTTAATCCATTAGAAAATGAAATCAGGTATTTCCTCTAAAAGTCTATTTTTGCCTTTTTACACAATCGCATATGTTCATTTACTTCTCGGATACCTTTGTATATAAGTCAGTAAAAAATTCAATTGAAATGTTAGTATCAGAACAAAAGAACCTGTTTCCAGGTGTCTAATAATACTTAGGTAAGAAAAGATGAACAAAATGTTATTCATCAACCATTCAACTTATCATATTGGCTTGAGATACAAAATAGACATGCAATATCAACCCTATAACAGCTATATTTATCACTTAATTGAAATTTTAAAACAATGTGTTTTAAGAAAATCAAGATCTTGAAAACAACTTCTAGATGATGAAAAGAGACTATTTTTAGATGTGCATCACATTATGGACTCTCCTTTGTTAAATAAATGTTGTTTGTTATGTGTCTCACTTTAAACACTTATGTCATAATTAGAAATAATGATTATTCAATTAACATCAATGTACACTAAAGGTTATGAGTCCCAAGCCTTTAAAAATTATAAAAAGATTAGATAAGTTATTAGGATAAGTTTACAGGTAATTGTTTTACAAGCACAATCATAGCGGCTGATACTGCATGTACTTTAAAAACGATAACGAAAATATAAGACTTTAAAAACACAACTTCATTGATGAAGAAACAATAATTCATAAAGCAATTTCAATCGAAATAGGCCCATAGATATCCTTTGTGAAATTCATAGGAAATAGGAAAATGTGTGTTTTGGGTTAGTTCAAATGGGAAAAGATAATTAAAGGCTGAGAAAAGAAGATCAGAAAAATAAAGAAATCATTAAAGTGTCTGTGGACTTTAGCCATGTTTCAAGATATATATATTACATATTTCAGTTCAGCTGAGTATGTTTTGTTACTTAATAATAGCCGACTAGTTTACATCAAGTTTCAGAGAAAGATGTAACCTTTCTCTTAAAATGGATAATACCACAGTCTTTTACTGTAAATCATGTTGACAGGTTTGACATTAATCACCTTTGTTTAATGTTTATAATCTGCTTTATCTGACAACAATACAATATGCCCTTAGGCTATGTAATGAATTAAAACAATATAAGGTGTTATAAGATTTTGCTGCAGGAGATAATTACATCATTCTTGTATATCTAACATATATCAAGATATATACTTTTTTCATTTCATTACCTGAAAACTTACTTAGATAACTAACAAATCTGTCTTTTTGTTGAATCATATCATGGACAAAGTCATTCTCTAAAAATGTTTTCTTATTGTTTCGACCAGTCCAATAGTTTGGAAAGGTAACAGTGTAGTCAACTTCAGTGCAACCAACCATAACAGATGCTGTTTTAACCTTTAACGTCTGGGCCGTCTGAATTATCCAGGGGGGTTACCAACCAAAGCATAGCCTCAAAGATTTCACTTCAAACTCACTCAATCCAAACATTAAGCAATCACAATGCTTACATACAAAAAAACCCCACTATAAATCAAATGCAAAAACAATTAAATACATTTTCAAAACTAATACAAATTTTGCTTTATAAGTAAAAAAACTAGTTAAAATGAAAGAAATTCAGCTGTAAATATCTATGGAAAAAAATAATCTAGCCAACCATGAAGCAACTATTCAAGGTCTCTCAAAGGGAGACAACCATAAAGTGATACCTTGGCAGTTGGAATTTTGCCTGTAGTAGTCGGCCCTGTATGACGCCCCCCACTTTTACCCTTCTGTGAGGCGGTGCCGCCACCTGTCTGTTAGTAACCAGTAAAGGAACAGGGAGAAAAAGAGAGAGAGACATTGATAGAGAGTGCATACATACATAATACATGTAGAATAGATATACATACAATGCCAGAACGAGGTGGATAAAAATAGTGTACAATCTTGGATTCTGTGCAGGAAATAACTGCATAACCAGCTATTTGCTTTCTTAACCTCTCAGATAAGCAGATTAGATTTTAAGATAGATCAAAAGAGTTATCAAAGTCTTATCAGAACTCAAATTACCACAACAGCAAATTTTGAAATCAATTGAAAGGGTTATCAAAGCTGAGGTGGAGATTTAGATGAGAGAAAATAATCTTTTGAACAGTGAGTTGAATATAACTGAAACTTTATTCATCAATGCAGTATTTTCCTTGTATTTATCCAAAATTGCCACCATCTATCTTTCATTTGGCAATAGAATGTAATAGTAAATGGCCACAACTTGTTAGTGTGAGTTCATACATGCAATGTGGCCTTGCATATAAAACTTACCCTCATGATACGAGTGGCCCTCCTACGTGAAAGGTCGCCCATAGCTCCTACGCTCTGTTTCATTAGAATCACATTACATCATAAAGTTAAGAACATACTCAATCACACAACTGTCTCCAGCTTCTCAATGATTTTGCTACCATCACTAACAGCACCATAAATTGAAACCTTTCTCAAGCTAGAGCTCTATAGAATCTCTATCAATCATACAAAATTATGGAAATAGTTTGATAAAGTTTCAAATTTGTTTAAATCGTTTGCAATAATTCTTGAATAAAAGACTTTAGAAGTTATAAGTTTTGCTATCTGACTGACTTTAAATTTTGCAAATCTGAAATGATATTACAATTCTTACCAGTAAGCAGTATCAACTTACGGTAGATGTGCACCTGTAGTCAAGAGACTACATTCACAACATGGACATGAATTAATAAGCAACTTTAGGATTAGTGATTAGCCTTTACGTTTGTAAACACCAAACACAAAACATTATATTATCTTTGGACTTTCTTGATGCTGAAAACTTAAAAAATCTAGGCCAAGAATAATGAAACACATTACAGAGTTTGGTTGAACATTGCAGGAACTGCATCATATCCACTAAATCATCTAAACACTGTATCGACTAGGGCCAACATTAGACTGAAATTTGTGTGTCGCTGAATGCTTTACATCCCCTTGATATATTTGCATATTTGCATGCTGTGAACGTAATTGACATTTCACTAAATATTTGGTCATGGAAGTTTCCTTTACAGTTGTTGCCAATGTATGCAACAAAAGAATTTATAAACATGAGAAAAATGCACCAAATTTCATCCTTCAAATAATTTCTCGACCCGATATTTTTGGCAAAATATAAGCATACTAATAATCCACTGTGGATTGAAATCTTTGACAATAGACTTCCCATTTCAGTATGAGATTGAAAATATCGAATCGGAGAATGCAGTGACTATATCAATAGTTTATTCCCGGTCCGTAAAGAGTCAATTTGAATATCAACTTGTTACTTTGATCTTAATAACACATTATTGACGAACTTTGAGTAGATAAACTACGGTTTTATCACACGAATACATACCTGCTTCTGTTTTGCAGCTTTCGGTGGCATCGTGGTCGTTTAAGTGAGGCTGATCAAACTTCAAAGTAACTTCTCACAGTGGACAAGTTTTCAGAGTGCATAGATATAAACAACTATGGCGGAGAATGTGGTCAATGGCAACGCGCCTGCGCATTTGCCCATTTCCGAAATGCATCCCACAATTCCTTATCAAAATGGCGAGGAAGTGAAAACCGGAAGTTATGAAGAGGATCATGTTGGACAGCTGATGAAGATTTTTAATTGCTTCATAGGATAAGGATAAGATTCATCCCCATCAATGGATAGCATGGAAGACAGTGGTTTTGATAGTGATCAGAAGTCAAACAACGGACAACTTGACACAAAGGTGAAGAAACGTTTATTAATCATCATGACAAATGAAGTATTTTTTCGACTTCTACCATATTTTATGTTTTTCAAGTTCAGTTCATTTCCGACTTTTATTGTGGCAATAACGTCTAAGTCAATCGATAGTGGCAAAGTGAAAGTAATGTTATAACTTAGAAAGTTATGAGATTTGATCCTTCTGAATTCAAAGTTTGCAGTGCTGTCAACAGTCTGGTAATAAAATAGCAATTTATGTTGATACTAAATATTTTGACTGCTAGGTTATTTGCCTAACCTGTTCACAGTGTGGCATTTTGCTACCACCTGGTATTTGAGATCCTTTCAAGGGATTTGAGTTCATAATTAAAAACGTTGATGAAATGCATCTAGTTGAAAATCTACATGATGTTGCTATTTTAACCGGACCAGTATATCCTTTATTTTATGTATTAATAAATGTCTATAGATGTTGTCAAATTCTAATATATATATGATGTATTGTCAATTATAAACTCAAAGACATGTTATTAGTTTTTCTGGGTTATCTTAATAATGAGTTTGCTTAATCCAAGTGTTGTGAGTACTTTGATTAACAATCCAAGCCAATTGTACTAGTAATTATGAATAAAGCCAGTCATATCTACTGTCATGTTTTCATTTTGGTGAAATGTGGAAACAGATTTGCTTTCTAGATAATCTCTCCATTATCTCCCTAAAATTTTTTCTCTAATTGTTAATATTTCTTACCAAGAGCCAATACTCAGTAATTTTTTCAATTTTGAAACTTTGTACTCAATTATAGATTTTACCCACTGAAGAGTTGAGTATAATTTGAATATTTTTTCTAACATTTCAGAAAGAATCAACTCTTACGAAAAGTGCTTCCTACAAAGCTTTGAAAAAGGCTGCCGAACTGCAGAAAAAAATAGGTGAGGTTCCAAAAGTGAAAATAAAAGCTTTGTCATAGATATATATATATATTGAGATAATTTAGACTTCAAATTGCTTAAGGGGGCAAAGCGTCAAATATGTCAAATTTCATAAGTTTTATAAATAAATAATTTGTGGTTGTTGCTGAAAATCAGCATTATTATAAGAACAGTAAGCAGGTATAAGTCGTTATTTAAGATCGAAAACCAGACAGGGGCATGCACGAATGACCAAAGCGTAATGTTTGAAACTTATTTTACAGCAGACACAAATTCAAGCATACATTTATAGTGTAAAGTAGGTCATTCAATACATATAAATCTGACACAGAATTTTGACTTTAATGATCAGATTATCATTGAAAAGAAGAAAATGTCATCATTTTGGCTTTTAGAGATAAAAATACAAGTTAAAGTAGGTGAATGAAACTGAACTCAGGTCATAAGGTATTTTGGCTCTTACTGAAGCCATATGAAAAGTTTGAAACATATTCCGTGGTACTTTAAAACTAAGGAAATTTTTTTCATTAATAAAGCAATCAGTTTAGAATATCAGTTGTTCAATCTTTTTTTTTTATCTGTAAGCAGTCATGTTATTCGAATGTATACATATATTTGCATTGACTGTCCAAGGCTGATAGTCTTTTCATGTTATTTAAATCAACCTTTAGATTTTGACTTCTTAACTGCTTAAAATGGTAAGTTAACTGCAGTGCACAGTGAAACAAATTGTACACACTTTCATAAGGTAACCTCTGTCAAGATGGAGAATTAATATGAGTAATTAATAAACCCAAAAATCAAAAATAAGTATTTAACTATGTTTTTGTATCATGATGTTTTGTGTTCTTGTAAAGAAAAACAAAGAGAAATAGCCAAGAAGGCTCAAGCACAGGCTGCAGCAGTAGAACACCAACCAAAGAGGTCCTTTCTGCTGCCACGAAGCAGGTTTGTTATTAGTTTATCATTTAGATAAAAGATCTAAATCTCTTATAAGATCTGAATTTGGAGGTTGACATGGAAAAGCTCTCAAAGTGTTCAAATATTCTACAATGATAATGAGTCTTCACTGTTGTTAAGTGTTGTGGGAGTAAGTACCTAATCCCATTGGTATGGTGGAATAATTCTCTATCTAATCAGGCCTTTTAGATTTTGATTTATGAATATCATTGTTATCCTTTCAAAAAAGAGTGCTTGGTAGCTACTATGTTTGATGCACCCTTTTTAGGCAGTAGACTTAGTTAACATGGAACACTGCAGAGTATTGACCGCTTGACAGTCACATCAAGGGTTCCCATTGGCCAGCAACAGTAAACAACTTCACTGGACATTGCATACCATCAACTTCCGCCCCAAAACAAACATGATGGACACCGTTACGATACACAGATTATTTACAAGACCAACAAAGGAAACTCCAAGGGAATTTTACAGCCAAAACATGAGTAATAAAGGTGAATTAACGACTGCAAGATAACCATGTCAAGAAATGACCTACATAGTAGTGAAAACGTTACTAACATCCACCCATTCACTCAAATACCTATTTGTTTACGTTAGCGAAAACTTGTATTGAAAGGCCACCCTACCTCCAAATAATTAAATGTAAACAACCACATTATTATTTTTACCCTCAACCAACCTGTATGTAAAGAATAGATTATTCTAGTACCCAGTTTCCTCCACAACTATTAGCATTTAGGCCATTATGAATAAATGCAGACGTTAAGAAATGTTATTTGGCTGTTTCAACAATTCTTAAATGCATTTAAGGTTTATGAAAGTTACATCTTTCACAAGATATGTAATATGAGAGTAATATTTATATAAAAGTGTTTTGCATGGAGTCACAATGTCAGAGTGATATATAGGTCACTCCCTAAAAGGAATCGTTTTCAAAACTAAGGTAGACTTAATTATATTGACTTGCAGTTTATAACTGCGTGAAAGGTGTCAATTCCTTGAAAATTATTACCCTATATATATTGTAACTCTATGATTTATCTTGTAAAGACTGATATTGATGAGTCACAGATCTAATGGCTTCACTTTTCTTATGTTCTGTTTAATTGCTTCTATAATGGTGTTTGATCCTTGTTTCAGAGTGGCTGTTCCAGAAACAAGACCTCTCAACCCAGACCAGCAACCTCTTGTTGCTATTGTGTCAGACAGGTAGGTTATCTAGTGCGCATGTGGGGGCAGGATAACGCAGTGGTTAGCGAGTTTTGCTTCGGATCAAGAGGTCCGTGGTACATGGTACGAATCCCGCCAGGGGCTCAACAACTTTTTCTGCAGTAGAGAACTGTTCTACACGCAGTCAGGTTTGGGTGCTATGCTACACTGAATTTCAGTGCAGTACCACCCATTCCGATGCTCGCAGGTTTCACCGCAATACATAGCCACGATGGTGTTGCGGGCTTGCTCCCTGCATTAATACTAGCAGCTGTGATATAAATGAAATACTTTTGAAAACCGCGTTGAACCCCATATCACCTCACCTCTAGTGCTCATGCGGAAGAGACATGGGTTGTTGCTCCAACATTCAGGCTAAGATAATTATGATGAGGTTTGATGAAGATTAAGGAGAATATGCACAACAATGAAGACTTAGAAATAATGATTTGATAACTATTTACAGTGTTCACACTGTTTATGTCGGACAGCCAGGGGAAAGAGTTTACTATAACGAAAATTCAACGAATTCCTTTAATCAATGTTTGTGTATAAATGAACATCCTGCTTTATCAGCATATTTGTATCCATTCATAACTCCTTTAAATATTATATATTTGAACAAATACGCTTATGTAACAGATTGAGCGTTAAAGAAACTTTGGATTCACCGATCAATTCCTAATAAACTTTTGCATATTGTCTTACCTAATCAAGCATATATAAGGATATGCAGGTTGTCAAAGCTTTCATATTTGTAATGGCAATATATATATTCTTTATTCCCATTCATAACTTGGCTAGATCTTTCCACTTGTTGAGCTATGCAGATGAACAAATAGTACAAACAAATAAAAAGTTAGATTATACAGAATAGGAAATCGAGTTAAAACAATGTTTCTTTGGTCATATTGATAGTAGTGAATAATCAAGGCAAAGCTATATGCATAAGTGCTGATCATTCATTTCATTCAAATTTTGACCCTATCTCTGTAAAGATGAGTGATTAATATGATCATGAATAATTTACAATGAATGCCATTATATTATTGACATCTATTTCAATTTTTGATTAATTCCAGTGAAGATGACGAGTTTGATGTTCCCCATACAACACAAAAGGAGATCACAGCCCAGCTGATAAAAGATGGTTACAACCTTGACCTTGAACCTGATGATGAAGACCTTGACCTTATTCCTCCTCGACCTTTGAATGAGAGATGCACGTGTTGTCAGCTGCATCACCAGGTTGGATGTGTCATACAATGACACAGACTATACCTAGATATATTCCCAACTATCTACGCTGTGACAATAGAAAGACAATGAGTTAGAAATCCAGCATGCCAACCTTCCCGTGGCAGACTTGTGCTGTTCAGAGATACTGACCTTTCCTAGAAATCCCATCTGTGTGCAATGACAATGCTGTTTATCCATCTTCCATGTAATTGATACATGTTTCAGATTTTTAAGTCGCCTTAAGTATCACAGAATCGGAAGTGTTAAGTTTGTATTTAGAAGAAAGCAAGTGTTAGGTCAATCTTAGTAAATATGTCTATTGTTTGGTGAAATTGATGCATGAAAGTTTCGCAATTTTTAAAACTTTGTTAAGCCATGAACATCAGTTACCTTTTTGTTAAGGTGAGGGAAAAACAATAAATTGCCTCTTTCTGTAGTTTGAATCCAGTTGTAATTAGTAGAGAGTGCTAATCAGTGAAAAATGTGGGGAAAATCACTATCCAAAACTGAATCATTTCACCAATAATCTACGCAATGTGAATGCAAAACAAATTATTATTGTGTTTGAGATGAGCCAACCATGATGTTTTATTTAAGTTTTAGTACAACTTATATTTTGCCATAGCAAAGTTTGCAATAATAGTCATAAGACATAATACATCAATAAAAACTGTAAAATTACATGCTAATATTACATACATAGAGGATACTAAACAAAGTAATGTTTGACTATATTTTTAGTGGTTTGGTATTCATTGTGGGAAAGCACATTGAATAATAACTGAATGTTAAATAACTTTGTAGGTTTATCGAACAGCTCTATTGTCAACAGACGATTATTAAAGAATCTTATATTGCTGTACATGGTAAACAATACATAATGGTAATCTAGATATCAAATAAATTCACTATTTCCTTTACAAACTAGGATGTCTTGTGACCATGTTTCTGTAACCCTTGTGGATACGAGATACAATTGACAAGAGACCTGATGTCTTGATAGGTGGGTTAATGTTCATTTCCTGACATGCTTTAATTCTGTTAATTTTGTCTTAATAACAATTTATCATGTGATGATCTGGCCTTTCCCCTGGTAAAGGGTTAATGTATTATGTGATTATAAATGCATGGGTGTGTTTTAAGGGTAGATATTGGGTTTATGTAACCAGGGGTATTTTAATTATTTTGTGACAATTAACAGAATTTGTTATTTCATCATGCTTTGTTTGAATTTGATTCAATGCTTTAATTCAACTTGTTCAGTGATCATCCATTTCCATATTTCACTTGTGATAGAGACATACAGATTGATAAAATGTCATGAAGCTGTGTTAATGAAGAACTTTGTAAGCCTCCAGGTGTCAGTAACGAAGCCAATACAGTATTCAGCATGAGTTTTGAGGTTTTCCAATCTAGTCGATGTTTTTAAAATCAATTCAATGAGAGTAATCTCTGCTGTTAGCAGTCACTTGTGAAAATAATATCGAAATGTTTTGACTTACGAAAAGCTTATGACTTCATTTTGTTGCTGATGCAACCCGCTCAATTATCAGCCATTTCTACATTAATGCAATCTGATTAAGTAAAATAACAAATATTACATCATAAAAATGTAGCTAATAGAATATTTTATGACAATAAACATATCTAATCAAGTTGTAAGGTAGACAAGTCAGATGCATCATTTAAGAAACTATAAACTTTCTACATCACTTCAAACGATTCATATATTATTTTATCAAGAAAAGACAAACATCTTATGATTGTAGTTGAACGAGTATTGTAAAATGTTCACAATTCTACATGTTGTCCAAGCAACACAATATACAGACATGTTAAATGAATGTGAAACTTTTGAGTGGAGATTATTGTGCTGTAGATGGAACAGAAAATCAAAGAGAGTAGCGTAGTTATCAATGTAGATTATATAAGGTGCTTTCATTCCAATATGTTGAGTTTGACTTTTATGTGCAGTAATGGTGATTTGAGCGTCATATGGTTGACGTTGTTGAATACATTTTATTTGGTTTTCTTTCTGTCCAGATCTAACATGACTATTTCTGTGAGAAGGGTTTCTCCCAAACTAGTTAGTAGTTGTCAATTGTTATGTTAAGTTCCAGCACATGTCAGTGTGTTGAAATAAGATTAATTGAAATTTCATACCACCCTCATTAATCCAGGGTAAAAGTTTTGATGATTCTATACTAATAGCTGGGATCCAAGGTGGTCCCACGTCAAGTCTGCCTGGATCCAGGATATGAGTGAATAAATTTTTGAGCGTCAACTGTGGATAATCGGGGATGGGGTCATACATGACTAATCAGCTGTTTGGGTTATTGTTGCTTTACATTTACTGTATCATAACATGATTTTAGAAGGGTCAGCATGATGATGATAATCATGAGCTTTGAATTATTTTCTAACTTTTCCCCCTTGTACCCCCTTTGCTGTATGCCTTTGATAATCTCAAGATTTTGAAAAATGTTTTCTTCCTGAACTGTTTTTAGTTTTGTCTGTTTGACTTACCTCAGCATATCTTGTTAATCTAGTTGTTATTTATCTAAATTCAAATCTATATCAATATAGAATATTTTAAGTGTTAATCCACTGCAAATGAATGCAATATTTTTGCCTCTCATCACAATGATTCAATTTGAAATATCTGGAGTTTAGATAATTTATGGTAAGTCTTATTATTGCATTTGATGTTTTTTTTCTGTTGAGAATAGATCATGAACATAGATAATTTTATATTTTAACTTGTTATCCAATTATCTTTGGTCACTGTTAATGATCTGAGGGTTAAGTTACAGCTGATATGTTACATTTGAGTTTTTTCTCATTTTATTTTTATGAAAATCTCTTACTTCATAGTTTGTCTGTGTTTTCTATTCATTAAGTGAGATTGTTTCAAGCAACCAAATGTTTTCCATTTTATTCATTAATTTTAACATACTTTTGTAAACCCCCAAAGATCCTTAAAGATGCTTTTGACTTATGCCTCAGCTCTTGACATTCTTTTTGTTATATTATATTCATTTTTTGTAAAAATGTATGACATTCAATATTATTGTTTTTTTTCATTCATTATGTCAAATAATCTCCAAGGTACACATGCTATGTAGGAATTATTTCTCAAACAACAGTGGTCTGTAAGCAATTCCTTTTTTTTTTCTTTCGGTATAAATACCTAGTTTTCATCAGATATATTTATTTTGAATCTGACATTTTGTATTCAGTGTTTTGACACTTGCATCTTTTGTCTTATTTTTACTCTGTGTTGTTTTGTTTTTTATCATGTTTTGTTTTGTCAATATAGAAGATTTTTGCAGAATTAATGTGTTCCTGAAATATCAGTTTTCAAGAGTCAACATCATAGAGTAAAGGGGTAAAATATCATTGACTCAGTATTATTCAAATCATATATATTATTTGATTGATTTTTTAAAGTTTTACAATTAATAATAAAACCTTTCGGGTATGGTTATCTTCTTTGATCAGCAACAGTAAATAGTAAATGGATAGAATTATTAGCAAGTTTTTGTTTACCAGAATAAAGTTATGATAAGTTGTCTTGTATTGTTATAGTAACTCTGAATGATTACTAGTTTTGTATTATATCTTAATTAGGTTCCTTTTTTAATAGTATTCATCATTAGCATACAATTTTGTATTTATGATGAGAAATTATAGAGCACAATATTTGTATGCAGGAGTTCTTTGTATTTAATCCAGTATAAAACATGATTTAAACTTGGAATCATCTTTAAGATGTAAACTTTGTTCATAATTTCATGAAATATGTGTAAAAATTTGTATCATTGTTTCTGCCTTCAGCCTTTGACAATGATATTTGTTTTTGTGTGTGTGTGAAGGACACAATTGTTTACTGTTGATTAATTTCACAATAATTGTACCAAACACAGGTGAATCAGTTACTAATATATATATTCATGCTCAATGGAAAATGCATAATTTCAAAACCAATTATATTATGTTTTATCCAGTTATTGATATTTATTTTGATTTTGTTTATATCCTATGATACAATCATACAATGTGCAATATCCATAGCATCAATGGCTGCCATGACAGTACAATCTTAGTGGGAGTGTTTGCAGAAAGTAGAATACTGATAGTGTTATCGTCAGGAAAGGAAGTTACTTTCACAGGAGGCGCCAGACTCTGAATTTACAAATATATGCACATGTAGCTATATAATATCAACAAGGTCTGACAGAGGCATGTCTGCAATAGGACCGGAAATGCAAACTGGGATCTGTCTACGAAGTTTACAGAGGGTAACCGAGCCAGAAAACCATTTCCTATTGCAGACACAAATCTGTCACTAGTGTCAGACCTTGTTTATGTCATATAGCTACGTGTACTTACTTAATATTGTAAATTCAGAGTCTGGCGCCTGTGGTTACTTTGTAGGGATAGCGTTTTGACTCTAGGGATAGTCATATTGATTTGAAACGCCAAGGCTATGACTTACTTCTTACTTATTTCATGGTTTTAATCCTTATTTGAAAGGTTTTGACTAAATCAAAGGTTTGTTTGATAGAATCATTGTTTATGTTATCACTTAACATTTTGTCCTTGCTCATTATTTCTTGGCTTTTTGGCTGAGATCAAAATATATCATCTTATGATTTTTGCCTCATCTATAAAGTAATGTTTGAGGAATGAGTTCTTTCTGTGATTCTTGTTGTATGGAAGAAGGACGCCATGCTGGCTAGTTGATTTGTGGTTTCGCATCAATATTACCTGGATATTGCTGCAGTTTTGAGACTGTTGCCTGCATTACTGAATAAAAATTTGCAAATATTAATTGTCATTTGTTTTGTCTTTCGTATGGACATGGCAATTGCATGTGATTCATGTTTTCATAATTTGTTACAACTTACAGTTAGACATGTTTAGATGGTTTACAGATTGTGAATGATGAAGCCTTGAACAAGTTGGGGATAACACTCAAGGCAGGAACACAACCACAGTCGCATGAAATGCAAGGTAACCATGCGCAACACAAAATGAACTCTCAGTTGGATGTGGGGAAAAATTTGAAATAAATCATTTGGATTTTTTTTAAGATCTTATCATTATTGAAAGACAGCAATATTCTCAAGGCATTTTGTGGATCAGTAAAATTTTACATCATAGAGCCAATTTGTCGGACTAGAGGCGTTTCATTTTCAACTGCCCATCAGCCATACACACTCAAATGAAAAATATTAGCACTTGATAAATGTATACCTGAATGAGGTGCTCTATAAACCATCAGTATGCTTTTTATTTGCCACAAACCTTTTGAAGGACAAATTTCACTTTAATTTGGTTGTTTTGCCATTGTCATAAATGAATTTAATGATATTGATAAAATCACACACTTTGCTGTAAAATGATATATATCTATCCTTGAGGGCAAGTTTAGATTCTTTTATAATTTTTAGATTTAATTTAGAAGTGACATGTGGAATTCCTTTTTTAAAATGACATCTTAATTGAAATTTGACATATTTCCAAAGTTATTTTGTTTAATTGTAAAGTATTACGGCAAATATTCATCTGAAAAAAGTTTGCTGGAAGCTATTGAACGTCAAAACGATTGAATTTGATATGGAATTTGTATGACATTTCCTCTTAAAGCCAAAGGTGTAGACTTCAATTTTCTTAATTTGATACTTTAAATGGAATGTTGCATAATTTTAATTGCAAAATTTAAAAGTGCCTGTAGGAAAGGCAATTTCTGAATTACTTATTTTGGCTAAGATGCTGATTAAGCATTGGCAGTCAAGAATGATTTATTCCTAACAGGACAATCGTCAAGCTAAGTGTTGAAATATTAATGGATATTGTAAACATATTGTTAAATGGTAAACAATCTTTAAATCTTCATCGTCAACAGTACTACATTGTTCGTTTATAGAACAATTATGCACACAACAAAACAAGCAGAAACAACAAGTTTAGTTACTAAATATATCACAAAGCATTCGTAAAATATCTCATATTTGCCGCACTGCACGACATTTTGTCAACTCCCAGTGAATCCAAACGTAAAATTGGTCGCAAATGTCTGATATGATTTTAAATCAAACGAATTTAAGTTTTGATGTTCAAATTTCAGATAGGTATTAATGTTATTTGACTGATTTCTGATCATCGACTTGCGATAAACAGACTTGTCATAGCATTTCAAAATCATAACTTGATGATGGAACTATATCATTGAGAACTTTTAATTGCTCATCGACATCATTTATTCATATAATTATCACACAGTAGACAGATGAATTGAAGTATTCAGTCAAAACGTGTTGGAGGAAGTAATCAGATATTTACAGCTGTTTTCATGTAAAGTACAAAATTATTTAAAGAATGTCTGAAAGGAAAAAAACCCACAGATTTCCAGCTGATTTTCATCGTCATTTTCAGTTTGAGCAACCGTTTTTTGTTAAAAAGTGTTGCATTTGGAAACGATCCTGTAAATAAATATGTCCCGGTTACCATTACTAGAATTTTTGTTTTCTGTTTAAATAAACGGAACCATTAAACGCACAAGTAAAATGATTCAATCTGCCGAAGTGATTTTGATTTTTAAAGTTATATAAGCAGATGACCGTAATATAGTAACTTATCATCACATAAACTTAAATGCAATATATGTTCAAGTAAATCATAAAGACTGATAATTGCAAACAGTTGCGGATCCCAGCAAAAAAAGAGAGCCTCGGTTAACGAAAACAGTTCATATCAATAACTATTTACGGGTGCTTCATTGACTTCGACAGTCATCGATTTTTACGTAGTCAACACACGCGTAAAGGGTCAGCATTCTTCATATACCTGTGAAGTAAAAATAGTATAGTAGTAGAAGTTGAATGATATATGATTATGCAGGAACTCCATCTTTGTATCAATAACTCGTGAAGTATTCCAGCAATGAGTAAACCACACCTGCAGGTCGATAAGTGTAACTGTGCTGGTCTAAAGGTGTCCTGGTTTATCTTCGGTACATATTCTTCCGATATCACTTATGTCATTGTACAGTTACGCAAAACTGCACTCCTTACTACAGATTATCGAAGGTCTTTTTGTTAAGAAACGCCAATACTGAAATATTGAAATGGTCTTTCACTACAAATATGTTTGAATGTCAGCAGCCATTGTTTCAGGACAATCTTATTCGTTGGTATTTAAAACTACGATTTGCTAGATGATTCTAAAATGAATCAAATGGGAATACAATCTGATAATCATTTTCCTTTGGCTTCTCAATGTAACGAGTGCTTGTCATGTAACAAACGCACCCATTTACTGATAGAAACTGGACTCCTAAATTTATCAGATGCAACTGATTGTCCAGTGCTCTTAGTTAGCATTAATGTCTACTCTTATGACGGATAGGAGAGATATATAATATCATGGTTGCATGTTAGAGAAATAAACATTCTAATATTCATCTTATATATGATGGAAAGATCCTCATATATAGCAATCCTATATATATCTTAGGTTGAAAAACAAGGAATTTAGGAAATTTTACATAACAACTTTTTATTCTTTTAAATGTTACCCTGGAGTGTGAAAATTCAAATCCTTGCTGTTGTGTTTCGGAGTTACGTGTTCATGACGTCCGGGCTCTTTTGGAAGTTAGTCTTGGATAACCGAGACCTCGAATGCCTCTAATCAGAGAGAATGAAACATTGGATATAGTTAGTTCAGCCAATGGCAGCGAAGTTCACTTAATATTTCCTTGCGTATCTTGTGACACGAAGTTTATCATAAGGGATTGGAAATACTTATATTTGAGGGAACAAACTTAAACAAGTAAACGGGATCTGGTCGAATTCACTTTAAAAACATGTCTTTGTGTCATCAAATGACCAAACAAATCGTCACGTATTATAGAAAAATAAGTTTTTACTGGAAAATGATGTGTCATTGCTTTCTGAAGCCTCCCATTAAACTTTCCTTGACGGTTTGCCAGATTAGAAGCCGAATTACTTCAAGTGTCAATTAGTATCATGTTTCGGAATTGCTTTTTCCCCGACCCAGTTAAAAATACAAATTCTATGAAAAGGAATAACAAAAAAATTAAATTCAATTAAAGCAATAAATCAATTTGTAACAACAACAATAACATTCTTAACTATAATGAAAATAATAATAATAATAATAATAATAATAATAATAATAATAATAATAATAATAATGTGTTCAAAACGTTATATTTTACTTGTGAAAACTGTCCTGTTTTGCAGATTTTATCGTGTCAGCATTGTGTTTATCATGAAAGACCACATGGATTTGTTAGATACAAAGATCAATGAAACAAATATTGGTATCTGTGTCTCCCTCTCTTTATCAATTTAATACCATTCATTTGTATCAGTAAAAACATTTCCTTAACAATTTCATAAGCGATTACATGACTAAAACTAATGTGATTCAGCTTTGACATTTTGTATGATGAGGACACTTTTTGATACTTTTTGTCTTAAACAAGAAATAAATTAATTATGTTGGTATCTCTAACGTCATTTTTAATAAATATGTGTGATTTATTCAGTCACATCTACTTTTTATGAACAACAAAAAAATCTTTATGACATTGATTAAGTTCTATGTTTTAGCTAATATTTATCAAATGTGTCAAGCAAATTTTATTTCTCTTGGACAGATATATGCTCAAACTCAACAAACATCTCGCCTTTATATTTATAATCATGTCAGGCAATATTCAATATGTTTAAAATTATTGATTTGGGTACCATATCATTGGCAAAAAGGTCTAAAATGACACAATAAAAATTCATCTAAGACCACTATTTGAGATTGTCTCACAATTCACTGCATTCGGATTGTGGATTGACATCTGAAGAGACTGTCTTCTTCAGAGAACAATCCTTATTTGCCTTTCATTTGATCCTAAAAACCAACAGAGAAAACAAAAATGCTATTTTCTTTAAAACCACTTAATTTGCTATGGAAACAAAAGGACAAGAAAGTGTTGCAACCGTGAAAACTCCTAACTTAAGCTGCTGGAGGACCCAGCTAAGTCTGTGAGTTGATGCAGTACCACAATTGATTCTTAACTTCATTTGGGAAATCCATTTGATACTCAAAAGTAATTACACAACATGTGGCATTGCATATACCCTCGTTGTTTTCTTCAGACCAAAGGTTTGTATATATCCAATCAAAACGAATTGGTAAAAATTACAAATATTTCCAATACTTGCCGAGAATATCAACTTGTGATGATATATTTGGTATAAGGAGACACGAGGGCGATGTTCTATTGATCCATCAAAATCATAATTCTTTCCATTTTCATGAAATATGAGAACATTGTACTAATTTTGACCTCCCACGTGATAAGATCATAGCAATGTGACATCATCATGTCTATGAAGTCATATCATTGCGACGTCATCACTTGATGATGTAATACAACTATGGTGTCATATGTTCGAGGATAGCAGGGTATTTCGTTTCTCCCAAAAGCGATATATCACGTGAGACATAATTTAGAGTTATAAATACGCATACGCCACGAATGGGAGCAACCAAGATCCTTAAAGATTATTTCAACTTATATATCTGTGTCTGTTAATATATTTATTTCAACTTTCACAATAAATTGTTTCTAGCTGATATATATATTTTGGGTTGACAAGTGCTTGAAATTTTCAGGTTTATATAATACAATAATTATAATAATTATCAAGAATATGATGATATTAGTTTTCTCTTATATGCCAAAGTAATGCCGAAAGGATTTCTTTAAGTCCAAGTGTATCAGTTCACGGGTTTCAGACAAACCATTGGCACTTTGGCCTTTTGACAATTAATGTCTGTACAAAGGGTGAACGGGGAATTGAATATTTTTAAAAATACACTTTAGTCAGTTATTTTCAATATCATTACCCATTTTCTACTTACCACTGATTGACTTGACTGCCAGTAATTACTTCCAGCATGTAGTTTACAAGGACCAACTCTACATTCCCTGAATGTCAATTAAACGAACTTGTGCGAACGTTCATTTGATTTGTGTTGGCATTACTCAGGTTTCTTATTCCAAACACTTGTTTTCAAGAGTAACAATTCATTGGCAAGGAGACTTTTCTTTAAGCTGGGTTTCAGATCTTGAGAAATGGACTATGTTTCAATTTCACCAGAGAAGACAGCTGATTATGTTACATCGACAAACGATGCAATATTTAAAATCAGGGAGACAACAAGGTATATATTTGTGTAGTATAATTACACGTTGTCTACACACATGCTTAAAAGTTCCGTCGACATAATCATTAAAGAATCAACACTAGGCTTTTGGCTCTAGAAATTCAATAACAAAAGGAAGGAGATGGTATATTGTTGATGACACGCTGCTGGTTTAAGAGGCCTTGTTGTTCTGCATGTGAATCCTTGAACATTGATTTCACTATCTCATGCTTGAGTTGAGGTCACTCAGAGTATTACATGTAAGGAAGGATCTTGTTAACAACTGTGAAATACTTCTTCATCAATTCATTGTCTGTGCCTGTGGTACCTTAATTTTGCCCCTGACAGTTACAGCTGATCTTAGTTGTTGCCAGAGGGTTGTCAACATTTTAGCTCCAGAACCACTTTTTAAAATATTTTAACCATTGCTTCCATATTTTATATCATCAGTGTCACGGTGTAACGATATCTAAACTCAGACGAGACCCGTTTATCCGACAGAAAAATAAGAAAAGAAAATGATTAAGCCAATAAATAACTAGAGAGAAGCCAATCAGTTAATCAAGTGGTTTATTTGCTGTCTAAACAAGACGATGACCGGGTACAGCAACAAGCTACCCGTAATCCACTCAACAGTAGTTAAACAACTAATTAAGGAAGTCAACAACCCATGAATAAACAAATAGACAAACTGTAGGGAATCACTCTAGCATACCCCCAGACGTTGTAACAACAAGATAAGCTAATGGCCGTCTTAACGAGATAGCATCAATAAGACAAATCAACACTTGGCGAATATACAAGGGTGGTGTCGGGACACGGGTGGACTAAAAATAGGGTTGAATAAACAACAAGCACACAGTACTTTAGATGATCCCTAATCACTACTTGAGTGAGTAAATGAATAAGAACACTAGTGTAGGTATAGTAGAACTTATAAAATAATGGGAGGGAAGGTAAGGTTAAAACTGTAAGGTCTTACAGGAAGTGATCACATACTCCAGAAAGGTACAGAGAAATAAGGAATATCAACCTCACCAATCCACTTCCAACGTCCAAGGGTCCACCCGTGACCTCTCCCCGCAAGGATTAAGCCAAGACTACTGGTACCAGAGCTTAGCCCGCTATTTATTGGCTCCGTACGGACGTCGGAGAAGACTAGGCCTTACTCCAAAGAAGAGATGGTAGCTTATCTAGGATATCGCGAAACTGTGTTTCTTTGCAAAACTAAATTATCCCTAGCTCCATAAATATTTAAGGTATGGAGCCCTACAATGGCTAATTGTAAAGGGCGCAAACTCCTCTACAAGTAGATATAAATATATGTCACATGAACATTGGCATATTAATGCTACATGTAAAAAGGCTGATAAATGGAGCATGAAAATTACATTTAGAACATAAAAGAATAGCCGCAGTCGGCGAATAAAGACATGAATGATAAAAATAGATACTTGAATGTAAAGTACATAATATGTACTTTCGATATATACAATAATTGGTGACATTTTATGAAAGTACATTAGGGAAGAGGCGGGAAAAAGGACGCACGCTCGAACAGCGTGACAACAGAGTTAATCGTTTCACTCACAGCTCTTCTTATTCATCTTGGCGTATATCTATCGTGTAAGATCTTATCTATCTGCACTGGAATTGTTTTATCGATACTGTTAATGATACAAGGGGGGTTCAATAAGTTTTGCAACTTAGAAATAAAATAAACTCGCATAATTAACCAACTTTTTGTTTGTATTTTTCAATAGGAAAACCCTTTATCTCAATGCACTTATTCCACTTCTCTTGAAGGCTTCTGATACCACTTTTGAACTTTTCTGAACAGGTAGTCACTGGTGGCTGGGTATGGGCTGTTGGTGGGTCATTCAGCTGTTCGAACCCTTATACACGTATGGCGGTCCGTGCAACTCTAGACTTGTGAACTGAAGCCATGTCATGCAAAAGCAAAACACCATGTGACAAAATTTCATGGCGTTTCTGTCGAATTGTTTTCCGCAATTCTTGCATTTGGTTGAGCATTCATTACAGTTTTGGGTGGCATGTAAGTTAACATATGCCTTTTGAATCCCAAAATATCGTTGCCATAACCATGCCAGCTGATGGTTAAATGCGAAACTGCAGTGAAGGCGGAGAATTTGGATGCTTCCACTGCTTGGATTCCAGTTCCAGAAGCTCCACACAAATTTCAGTTCTTTGACGGCGATCGTGCGCTCTGAGGTTCCTGGGTACCCATTTTGCAGATACCTTGGACAAGATGATCATGAATGATTGTTTTCAACACTTCCAACTGACATCTAGAATCGTAAAGACAGTACAGACACTTTGACTCGACGGTCAGCTAAAATTATTCTTTCGATAGTGGCAATAACTTGCGGTTGGGTGACTTATGAGAGGATGTCATCAGATTACACATGTGATTATGTATTTCTGTAGCATTGCATCCCTTATTGGTAAGGAATTTTATGACATTGCGCTGTTCATGTTTGTGTGAATCCATTGTTAAGGAGACCCTTAGGTCAGTGCAGCTATTTTATCTAAATACCTGTTGTGCCTAGAAATTGATTTGACATGTGTCAATATTAGATTTTGACTAAAGTAACACCTGATATAAGCTGACACTGTTCATGTAAACATAAATGCTCAAGTTGCAAAACTTATGGACCTACCACCCCCCCCCCCCCCCCCCCCCCTTCATTAAATGTAACTGAAACTACATTTCGAAGTGTTAAAAGAAAGGTGTTTATTGATGATTACCTTCTTCCGATCTGACAATTGTTTAAAAATTTATGCGATCGTCGAGGGATATTTTGGGGATTTCTTCTCTCCTTCTTTGTTTGCAGACTGCGATAGCTGCATAGTTACAGACCAGGTTAGGACGTTCTGACATACTAGGCAGTAATCAATGATTAAAAGAAGGAGTTAGTTTGAGTCAACTTAGAAAATCGGTCTTGGTGTGCATAACTAGATCTGTTTATCTTACCACATGTATGCCATTCTATAAAAAGGAAAGGTGCTAAAAGATTTGCTAGAACTTTATCTAATCAAATCAGGTTTAAATAAATGATTTTGTTGTAGCTGCAAAATGCTCGATTTTAACTTACAAGTTTATATTGGTAGTTTATCGCGTAACGTCCACAGAGTGTGTAAACATACTAATCTTCATCTCGACCCAGAGTAAATAAGAGTCATTCTTAAACCTGATGTTGTCCTCTAGTTAGGCCTTCCTTTCTGTCGAATCCCTCAAGGTTTCTATCCTTTTTCTATCTCCTCTTATTTGCCTAATAATCCACATGTTGAGTTACTGAAATATTAATGAAGGCGTGTTAAACCCATTTACTCATTCACTATTATTCTCACTCATTTGATATGACAATATCATGTTTACAGCGCAATCTCATTGAAATAATATCTAAATTGCTACTCTCCGTTACGCATGTACATGCGTAACGGAGAGTAACGGAGAGTAGCAATTTAGATATTATTTCAATGAGATTGGTTTACAGTGAATAATGATTTACGTTTCTTTCAAAATAAACGTTATGGTTTGAACCATAAAAATGCAGATATGTCATCTACTGAGGTGTGCTGATCCGAATGATTTGAAGAGCTTCTTATACTGAAATGATACTTAATTATCAAACTCTATATCTTTTTTCAAAGAGCCTTCTGATATTGTTACACACCTATACTCTTTCTTCTGCTTCTGTCGTTGTACAATTATTTCAGGTACTTTATTGCAGGTAAAAAGTTACAAGATTCCTGCTTGTGTGACGAAATTATTAAGTTGAGGTGCTCATCTTATGAGTATGTAGGATGAAGAATTGATATCTTTGAACTCTCTCGTACGAGACAACCTTTTTTAGGAATGTAAGTTAAAGTTACAAAAGATAAAAAGAAAAAAACCCATTCACGATGTCTAACTTCTACCAGATTCTTTAACCACTTTCCTGGAATACCAGTCCTGTATGCATTGCAATCGATTAAGCTGACAAGGAATTTAAATTGTTCTTTTACTAAATATTTCTGAATATCAAATACTTTCGTGATCTGGAATATGACTAAGTGGTTTCCTAATGGCTTTTTGTGTGTTATCAACTACAAAATCGTGATCTAGTTAAGCTTCTGCTAAACTTTAAAAAGACTTTATGATGAAATTGTAAATAAGAACATTCCACTCTTACAGCAGAAATGAAAGTACAAATACCAAGACAACTGTTAACCTAATTAGTGATATGAAACTTTATTTCTACATTTGATCCTCATGTATCTTCTAATCAAAAAAACCATTTTAATTTCTTTATAGATTACCTTCGAAACAATATATATATATATATATATATATATATATATATGTATCATCCCAACTGCGGATCCGCCCCATCTTAAGATGGGACGCGTCCCAACTTGGGATTCCAAGTTGGGACGTCCCATCTTGAGATGGGACGGGGGATACTAAAACATGTTAATAATATTCATATTTTATAATGATTTGTGTCAGTATAACATGTTTTTAGATAGTTTTGTTATATTCTTTTCACACCTACGAAGAAAATTTGATTTGATGTTCATTTACTTCACTTTTTCACTCGGTTTCGTATGTTATCGAATACGAACGATTCAACACTTCTCAAACATTTATTTAAAGTCACATTTGATTACTGATTGAATCACATTTGTTAAGCGACATAACAAAATCAGATCAATGTATATATTTATATTTAGATTATAGTTTTCAGCATTTTTCAAACGACCAATACATGCGTGCGTAGATCGAACACCTGACATCACACAGACATCTTTGTATCTTAGTTTCTTTACACAAAGGTGGTATAAACTATTAACAATCAAAGATATAAAGTTATTTTAATACAGATCCAAGTTTTACAATACTAGTGATAAATTTTTTTTTTTTAAATATATACCTGATGCAGAGGAATGAATAATCCATGCACAAACCTTCTATAAACAGAAATTAAGGTACTCTCCATCGTTACAATGCAGCACTGAATAGACTGAATATGTTAATGTGTCAGCTTGGCGTGACAGAGAACGGATTATTGGGCACCTATTTGCCCACCGTGGGTAGTGTTAGGCTAAAACAACTTATGGAGACACCCAAAACCCATGTTGTTTTAACAAATTATTATCTTGTTTATCTACTTGGCGACTTGGTTGATTGTATCAAATGTGAAAGAAATTAAAAGTTCCTTTTATCGAAGTCTGGTTCCCCAACATTTTAGATATTTTCAACTAGTGCCAACCGTAGGGTTGAATATTCCCTCGTAACTCATATCAATATACTAAATTCTTTCTTAACGGCGACAAATCTTTGTCACAGAGTGTTAACGAATTCCTAATAATATAAATTTATCATTTCATAAATGAAACCAATCGATTTTAAAGCTATTTCCTTACATTTATACAAAAAATGTAAGGTATACAAAGCTGAATATAAATTTGACTTTAGTAAGAATAATTGCAAATCTATATTTCCACCTATGTACTTGATATCTAAATCGTTTTATGTTTGTTTCAGGAAAAGAATTTATATAGGCATTGCTGCCTGATTGCTAATCCTTTTTCCTTTTTGTATATATATTCTGATTTTTTGTAACACATGTTTTATTGAAATAAAAAAACCTTTAAATCATAGTATTATACTTACTGACCATTATTTGATTACACATATTGCATATTTTCATACAATGAAATAATGAATATTTTACAATAAGCAATGCCAGTTTCAATATCAAATTTGTATAAGAAATGACAGTTTCTATATCAAATTTGTAGAAGCAATAACTATATGAATCATTTAATCCTCTGAAGATATTACATTAGTACATGTATGTCAGCACAAAATAGCTCGATAAGTGTTAGTATATCAATAAAACTTCATTGCTGTGTATTTACAAACCTAATGCCTGAGGGGGGGGAGCATGTTAAGTAGCATATTTAAAGATAACAAAACGATTAGTTAAGTAAACTTTCAGATGTAAAAAAACAATATTACACTGAAATGTAATTCTTCCCTCTCACCTACTCATCTTATTTGACTTATGTACGGATCAGTTGATTAACGTATTAGTAGTATGAACACACAACAATTCTCTCAATTCAACGCCTCTAACAAGCCTAGATAGACGCTTGTACATATTAAAAAACAACCTTTAAATACTGATCAAAATCTTATGTTACCTCGGGCTAAGTAGAGAAATAGTAGAATAATTTTTCTCAACTCTGTACCCTGTTATTTTTCGAAAATCTTATGATGGTAAACAAAGTTTTTTAATTAACTCAAAGTCAACAAACTCCGTTTAATATAGCATTTCTAAATTAGCATGAAGAAATTACCTTTGCAATATTGAATATATTAACGTATTGTGTTGCAACTGTAAATCGTATTTGCTTGATTTTGTGTTGTATGTTGGATGGTTTCAAAATATAATTATTTTGGAGCTTGACATGATAATCGTTCTCTTTATGAAAAAAACATTTTGAATATATTTAGTGTGGCAAAACAACTTTCATCGAATAACAATACAATAACAATAAACATAAACATTTGTTGTTGTTTTTGGTTAGGGTTTGATCACGTCTGCTTCCACCTATCAGAGATATTGCCGATAGGGGCAAATGCCTTGATAAATATGAATGATGATCATTAACTAAAACAACAAACGCTCGGCGCATACCTTTGTAGTGTTACAAGCATGCTCATGTACAATTGGTACCCATTCTTGTCACTAATTGGAAGGTGACACACAGGTATTAGTGTCATAACCGAACCGGATGTTTACCAAAATCCCTTCTTTCGGACATCCCCTCCACCCACCCCACACCCATCTCTGAACTACCAAGCAGTTTGCCATTTGCATCACGACACTGATCAGATCAGGTTCGATCGGAAATATGAGGAGGCATAACTGGATTTATTTACTGGACATCTTATAAGCATTGACGGAACGCCACTTATAGGTTAGTGTTTGTGAATTATGTATAATTAAATATAAACTTTTAGATTCGACTATCAAACACAATAAGTACATTGGAATCTTGCTTAACGGAACGGTTGATGTGTAGGAAATTGAACTGATTACAAGGCATTAGATTAGCGTTCTTGGTATTCACTAAGAGTAGGGTTTGAATGTATAATTGAATGTAATTTCTTTTTTTTATTTGCTTAACATGCTGTCAAAATTAAAAATATTTGAGAATATAATGAAATTATTCATAACATTTCGTATAAGAATTACTTCGTATTGGGCTATGATGAAAGACTCGTATGCGATGAGAGATAAATAGAGCCAATAAGTCATGAAAATCAACATAAAATCAAAATATCTTTCGATGTCCTTAAAGCGCTCATCTAAATGATACATGTTATCATGTCATTACTAAATTCGACATTAGAATAAGAATATTATGAACATGTTAAAGTATCAGCCGTCCCATCTCAAGATCGGACGTCCCAACTTGGAATTCCAAGTTGGGACGCGTCCCATCTTAAGATGGGACGCTATCCCAAGTTGGGATGATACATATATATATATATATATATATATATATATATATATATAGCGAGTACAGGTAGTTCATCTTTGTGTAAAAGTCGTAACAAAAGACAAACTTAAAAAACAAAAATGATATTTTGAAATGAAGTAGTTTCAACCATCATGTTTTGCACTAAAGTACAGTTTTGTGCTGAAATATTCTATGTAGTTACAGCATGATAGTCTGACGCTTGAGGTTTCTCTTTTCTTTTAAGTTGTTAAGTTCTCTTGTCTCCTATTCAAACGTGATTTAAATGAATCAAATTTGGTCGTAAGTAATCTTACTGCAAAATCAATGGGCGGGCAGTGCTTTTGATCTTAACTGAAAAAAAGCTAGAAATCAAGTTATATATATGATAATGTCACTTTTTTAACAATTTAAGCATTTACTTTCCAAATGTCTTGATTTCCCATCCAAAGTTTTAAATTGAGGATAAACTTTGTAAACAATGAAGAGGTAGCTCAATTTTGATCGCGCATTTCCGTGTAAATTTTTTCTCTCTCTAAAAATCAGTATCTTTTTCATAAAAACTGCTATGGTGGAGAAAACAGCTTATAAGTTTCATGATAATGGTCTTTGATCATATGAGAATGATTTCAAAAAAAATATTAACCAAAGTCAACGGAAAAGCCCCCACGTTATGAGTTTTAAATTAATTTGATTTTCTGTATCTGAAGGAGTCAGTCAGTTTATGGTTTTTAAATGGACTTTACATAAACTCTTCAAAAAAAGAAACTTGACATTCATGCGAAATTGACTTTTTCGAAACGGGTAAATATTTTTAATGATACATACCTGTAATTTAAACAAAGGCTTGCTCAAAAGTGTAATTTACCAAAAACAATGGCCCAAAAAGTTTACGTTTTGTTCAGGGACGAAAACGAGCGATTCGTCCAAATGCATTTTCTGCCAAAGCACCTGCAGCATGGGATCATGAAGGTTTACATGCAGACCCGTCTGCTTTAGGGGTATAAAAAGCCATATCAGCCGCTGTTCATTCAGACTACACAACATCGGTACAGCGACCTGAAGAATGCCAAGACTGAACAGAGCGTGTCCAGACAGACCATCTCTTCATTGTGGACCCATTTCAACACCCGAAACAGCGTTGATGATAGGCCAAGGTCAGTCAGATCAAGGGTGACCACTCGGGCCCAAGATCGGTACATCCGACTGCTCCACCTTCGGGAACACACGAGGACAGCAACGTCAACAACAACGCAGATACCAGGCCTGCGTCGAATTTCCTACCAAACGGTACGCAAAAGGCTGAGAGAGGCTGGACTTTTTCCACGACGACCGGTTCGACGTTCCGTAAACGTCATCTGGCGGAACGACTCCAGTGGTGTCAACAGAGGATGAGATGGGCACGTGCAAGGTGGAGAACCGTTCTCTTCCGTGATGAGTCCCGTTTTCTGCTTCGAGGAAGTGATGGACGAGCACGTGTATACCGACGACGTTCAGGAGTTTGTCCAGTTTGGAGGTGGGAGTGTCATGGTGTGGGCCGGGATTTGTCACGGTGTTAGGACACCCCTTGTGCATGTTGTGGGTAACTTCACAGGTGTACGGTTTAGGGACTTGATCCTACAGCCTTACGTTATTCCTCACGTCAACGTCAATGGTGGTCTCTTTCAGCAGGACAATGCTCGACCACATGTTGCACGTGTTTGTCAAGACTTTTGACAGCGTAACAATGTCCAGACATTGCCATGGCCAGATTTGTCACCAATTGAGCATCTCTGGGACGAACTGGACTTCCAGGACTTCTTGCAGCACTTCAGCACGAATGGCAGAACATTCCACAGGCTGTGATTGACAACTTGATTGCATCCATGGGTCGTCAGTGCCAAGCAATAATCAATGCCAATGGTGGCCACACCCGATACTAACATTTGCGCACCCCTGTGATGTTGAAACACTTGTGCACCTGTGCATTTCAAGATCATGCTTATTCTGAATAAAATTTACTGAACAGAGATCTTCAAACAGCGTTTTAGTTTTCATTTCAATGTTTAACTTGCATCTGTGGTCTTTATATTGAACTTTGAAAGTCAGTGTCAAGTTTCTTTTTTGAAGAGTTTATGTTTGTACATGGGTCACTGACTGAAACGCCACAAATGGTCGTAATGGCAATGATAATAAATCTAGCATATTCGATTAATGATTATGCCTTTTGACGAGTTAAGGTATACATGCTTGCTATGGGTAATGACAAATTACACTACTCTTGCATACATATTAAGTATAGAGACGACGCTAGCGTCACTCCTATTTGTAAGTCGATTAACAGATGTATCAGGTCTAGTATACACTGAAGGTTACTGTTTATAATCAGTTCACATCATAAAAGTAAAACTCGTTTGAAACCGATACTGATAAAGTTACAGTCAAACACTTACCAAAGAAATCAATTTACAATTTGCTTCTAATCAATGGATACATAAATGGATATATTGAAGTCAGATGTATGAAGAGGGTTGGTTAGATATCTCATTTTGTCATCATAATATGGAGAATGATAGAACGTCAGCCATTTTTGTTTCATAATATCCCTAGTGTATGCGTTTTTCTTAAGGTTTCTGTAGACACACTTTTGTAATTTTCTATTTGGGTCTGTTAGCTGTTAATACAGGCAGGAGATTTTCATTAGAAATGCACTTAAGAATATGTCCATTATGTTAATCTGCTGTTGATGAAGTCCACTTTTCGTTCCTTTGTCCACACTATTCTAATTCAAGAAGAACATACATGACACAATTTTATCTTCCAAAGTTCACTACAACTGCCTTTATTTCAATAATGTCTTCCAGAAATGAGAATGTAATATGCGATCTATGTAATTTTGTAAAACATGGGGTTAAGAGATAAATTGATAATAGAGTTGTAAATTGTGCAAAGAAATACTTGTAATTATCTTTGCACCAATTGTAACATTCTGTAATTATTCAAGGGATGATAATCAAATCCTTAGATTTTAAATGACTTTTATGTAAAATCCGGTAACAAGCATATATATTGAAGTCAACTCTACAATTTGAAATGGAAGAAAGATATAATTTTAAAAACATTAAAACACATAAAGTGTTTAGATTAAATCATAAATGATCAAGTTCTTTTTGAACTTGGGGAGATTTTTATATCAAACTGTTCTTGATGGTTTGCCAATAAAGAAAATAAAGTTCTGAATTGTCAATTAGTAAGCGAAATTGAGTGGTGTGAAAATTCCTGTTCAAGCATAATTTTTGTAAATGATTTGTAAAAATGTTTTAATGATTCTTAAATTGGTGGGGTTTAGGTCACTTGTTTACAAACTCCTTTTTGTGTTGGGAAATAGCAATTTGCATGTAATCTAATCACATTTCCAATGCTTCTTTCCTCAATTATTGATAATGTCAGCAGTAAAGATTCAGATGATCAGATAATCTACCTTTATCATCCAAGTTACTTTAATATTAAAAGCTCGATGCTACATCTTACAGCATTGAGATATTGCACTTTATCACGGAAGACCAGGAGGGTTATCGAGATTGCTATCTCTCTCTTTGTCCTCTGTCTCTTAATCTCTCTACACCTCAATCTGTATCTTCATATAACAAGCGTTTTGCAATGTATTTCAGCATCAGTTACAGGAAAGGCGGAAACGGGAGGATGTTTGATCAGATATTTCTTGATCTCAGATTGTCAGGTGTTTATCAATGCGTAATCTATTTTTGATGTATGTACAGTTCGCATGCTAACATCTTTTGTTTGCCGATATATGTGAAATATTATATTTAAAACCATTTGTGCATTGATTAGTAACTGTTGTTGCTTGTTTAAATAGTAAAAAATTATATCTAATCAAATTCATAGACAGTCACGAGATTAAGAAGGAAAATATTTTTATTTCGAAAAACAAATGTTGATTCATTTTTAATATAAGGAGAAAGGAGGCTGAATTTCTCTTTTACGTTTCAATGTAAAATGTTATTTTTATGGAGAGCTGTGAGTCGATTGCGATATTTGAGGAGACAAAATTGATGTTTTACGTGTCGATGTAAAGTGTTCATCGCTCAAGTAACACTTCAAAAGGGTTCTATTGAAGTCATGGTATTGGTATATTGGTATTATTTTTTCTATCACTATAGCATTGTTATCTTTTAAGTGATGAAGTAAAACCATTGTGATGTAATGTATTGCTTGATGAAAGGACATTACTGTAGTATAATAACCTCGTAGACATCGCTTTAACACTTGACCACCTCAAGCATATCTCCCTTGGAGATTAGGTGACCAAGTGTCATTATCCTTTTAATGATTAAAACTACGAGTTACTATTTTTTTCATGTAGTTTTCGATAACTTAATGCAATTTGACTTCCTTAAATATTAATTAAAAGTCCTTGAGCTAACATTTATTTGATTATTGCTAACATTACATTGATTTCTCATACCAAGCACTTCTTTTCAAGGGTAGCCAATGTTTTTCATTGAGAGGTTTGTTGTTAACTGTTTTGAGGAACTTTAAGAATTGAAAGATTTACTTAGCAGAAAACTTGTCCACTGACATATTCAACCAAATGTTAACAAGATAGTTGTTGCATTAACAACTTTAACACATTGAATGAAGTTAATGTTACAAAATCAAAATCTGAAAACTGACAACCAGTTGTTTTTAATCTTGTTTAATGGTGGCAAAATAAACCAATATGAACAATCCAGATGTTAGCTGTTGCCTTTTGTTGAAATTTTTTTTATCGGTTGCGTGTTGGCCTGTCAGAGAAAGCGTGCGCTCGCTCCAAGGGACATTAATCATTCACCCATCCTGTACCACTAAAAGATGCTTTGATTAAACCGCTCCTCAAAAACACTATAAGGACCTATATTCAATTTGTGCTTTTTATCAAAGTCATAAAAAGAGAAGTGTTAAAAAAATGTGGATCGTGTTTCTACTAAATTTTTTAAAAGGTTTTAATCAGCATACGGGCCCTTGCACTTCTCTAAAACCCTTCTTCTCCGTCTCCAAAATGAGCTTACAAAAGTATTGGACTTTTGAGATATGGCAGCATTGGTTCCCCTTGACCTCAGTGCAGCTTTTGACACTGTTGAATATATTATGTTACTTACAAACTTAAAGCACAAGTTGAAATATAGTCACATAACTCACATGTCACTTTTCCTATGGCGACGACAACAAAATCACAAAAATCTTGAAAACATCGATAAAAGTGTCTCAGAGATCACAGACTGGATGACTATTAAAAAGCTTACATCAAATCATACCAAAACTAACTTACTCATTGTTGTAACTTAAAAACTTTTGGAGAAAACCCCTCTTTGTGACGTGAAGATAGCCTTTGACACCATAACACCTTCAGCTGTCACAAATGATCTAGGGGTGTTTATTGATTTTGTCTCTTGACTCACATGTCAAACATCTTTATCACAACTAACTCTCTCCATTCTCTTGCTCCATCTCTAGTGCTTTTTTCAGCAACTTTGTAACACCATAAGTAGGTATTAGTACCTGGACACTGGCGCCTCTGTAGATACATGTTATTATGTTTTAAATATTTTACCTAAGAAATTCCAAGCTAAACGTAGAAATTAAAAAAGAGATATGACAATGGCTGCAATACATAGGAGTTGTTGTCTTTCGCTAAAACAGGTCAGAGAGAGAACACCTAACTACCATGCCCCATTCCAAATCTCCCTCTTGCCTTGTTCTACTTAAATCAATTTAAGCTTGTAAAGAAGAATATAGGAAACACTTTATAATATAATTTTTTTTTAGAAATGTCACTTTTTTCTTTTGAAGAAACATGTCATGAATAACCAACTTAATAATTTTTAACCTGACTGAGTATTGTACATTCGCAATTACTGTAAAAACACTAAAACTATTTTCATGCTTTCTTATCAGACACTTAAGAGAGTCAATGTCAGGGAAAGGGGTGTGTTTGTACAAACAGTAGGGTTGCTTCAGGGTGGGTTTTATAGTTAACTATCTCTCCTATTTTGATTGTAGCATTAAAAGCAAACAGCTCTTTGTAATTCACGTAATTACTGTTTTATATTTCAAACACTGACAAATTGGAAGTCAAAATGTAATCACATTGCTGTAAAGAGCACACCAAACCTTGTCCTACTTCAATATTATTCCTATGTGCTACAATCTCTTTCTCTGTATTATGATTGTCTTCACTCATATTTTCCACATAGAAGCCTTTGCTGAACTTAACCTATGATCCATGATTAATCCCATCATCATGCTCGATGATAACGACTAGTTTGATTGAAAAGCCCGAGGCTACGTTTCTACTTTCAGAAATGAAATTACATATAGCATGGCGATGAAGATAGTATTTTTGCTTTGCCTATATGATTTGTAAATAACTTGCCCGAAGCGAGAGAGTAAACTGATATTTGATTGCAGGTCTAAAACATAAAATGCACCAACAAATTTCATATCATTGACACATTGTGCACCACTATTAGTCTTATTCTTCCAGTGCAGTAGATATGAATAACTTTAAGATTTATGAAGGGGCTAAGGTTTTCGTTAGTACAACCATATTTTCAGTCATCGGCAAAAAGAAGTCTATAAGTCACTGTTTACATTCAAATTATAAGTCTTCCGTTATTTTTGGGTTTAACAATTGCTATAGTCAAGATGAAAAGATACGTCAATTCGATGTCCCTAAATTGAGAAAGCTAGAAATGACGTCAATGAATGCAAAGTCTCATATGTCTAACCATTACCTTCAACCAATATGATGATATCTTATCCAATTGCTTCTGAAGAGGTGGCAAGAGGAATGACTGTTTTTAGAAGCTGATAGTATCAACAGATGTTGAATTACAAATGTTTTGTAAAATAATGTGTTGTTGATGACATCTTGCACAAACATCCCCTCCTAAGGTCTTCTAGATCACTCTGAAAACACTCATACAAATTTTGTTTTGCCAGTTCTAGATCTGGTTTCTCTAAAAAAATTGCTATTTTAATGGTAGCTCATTAACATTTGAATTATCATGGATAAATATATTAAGGTGGATATGTACATTACATAACGTAACGTTATTCTTTTTTCTGATTAAAATGTCTTAAAATTACTCACAACTGATTATTAGTTTGACGAATTTACAAGACGCAATGGTTTCAGGTGAAAACATCTAGTTTTATTTTAAACTTCAAAAATTTATTAAAAGCCAACAAAATTAAAGTTTTGAGAAGAAAGACGTGTAAAGTTCAACATGATGGAATTCTCAACTCTCACTTCTGCTGCAATTGCTGTAATAATATCACGATGATCCTTTATTTAGGATTTTTTTAGGACAGCACTCATCATTGAAACATACTTGTTTAACTGGTTGCTTGGACTTTTGAAAAATTTTCAGTGTATCTCATGCAAAGAGATTCAATCTAAAATCAGTTGAGACTACCACAACAAGGTCCAAATATAACACTTCTTCTCTGGTCGTATTTATAAATAGTGCTCGTCTAATGAACTTAAAATATAAACATAAACTTAAAAATCATTACATTATACCCGAGCACGTATTTTGATACAAATGTAAATATAATTGAGCTAGAAAACGTACTATATAAAACCCATCGACTTTTAAATTTTGTTAAACATATTCTCAATTAATACTATTTCGTCTTTTTTTCATTTTTTATATTTTGTTTATTTCCTTGTTCAGATACAAAAATCTGACATGTTCTTCAATCAAAGCGTTCAAAAACTTTGAAAATCATTACAGGCACCACTACATAAGGTGACTTTTCGAAATATGTTTTACCTCAGCCGTTTGTCCATAGTATTCTGATTTTGGAAAGAAATCTCAAGTCTTTTTTATCCCCGCCAACTTCGTTGTTGCATGAGATGTCAGGATAACAACACTGATTTTAACTTAACAGTTCAAATCTCTGATTGTGTGGAACTGAATGGCACACAAGTTATAAATCTCACCAGTTAATAGCCTCATGATTCCATGTCTAGACATCCCTGCAGAAATGCTGATGAACCAGATATTTTTCTTATCTCCAATTCTATAGTTATCATGACAACTGTACTCATAGGTTCATTCTCTTCTTCCGACGACTTTGATACTACAGATTGCAAGACAATAACCCTTGATATATTATAGTGTGGGAGATTGCATAGTATGATCAATGTTGGACGTCCAAAATTACAACAAGTCTCAAGTTTTGGTTTTTAAAATTATATTTGTGCATATTCATTTTATATTTGTTTAGCAATTTCTGAAAAAGTACAAAATGCTTTACATATTAGCAAGATGGGAAGTAGATTCATGAGAACAATACATTTGGATAATGAGTCATATTTCCGTCCCCAAAATATCTAAATTAACAAACCTTCATCTTTAATTAAAAAATTTAGATTTTGTCATAAAATTTTGATTACATGGATTATTTTGAACCCATTTGATTCCTCTTCTGTGATGGCTTTAAACAAAATTGACTAATTCAGATCAACTATTTCTTCTTAGACACTTATCTCTTAAGCAAAGCTAATATTTTCTTATTCAAAAAGTGTTTGTCTTCGGATAAATATTGCAGATTACACACAAGTAATGATGTCTTCAGGTTTCAAACTTAATTAATTAAGCCTTTTGAGTTTGGGATAAAGAGATTTTACGGCTCACCTCATTTATATGGGATACTATTTTAAAGATTTCTGTTCATAGAATTGACATATTGTTATTCGTAACTCAACTACAATTTTCTAGTTATATTTTTGCAATTAAACTGCGATATCATGTCCGATCAAGATGTTTAGATCGTTTTGCTATTGAAAAATTGCTTGCCATAAAATTAATGACTCTCGCGAAAAGAACCTGATCGACTGTACATTTTACAGAAATGTTTGTCTAACATTTTGATTAACGATTACCCAGTAGCAATGTATAACATCTCCTTTTCATGTTCAGAAATTTACGTTCTGAGCGAAACGTCTGCAATTAGATGTATCAATATAGCCAAGTCCGGAGACGTTTTCAATATTAATGAAAACATGATGGTACATTGTCAAAATATATACTGATGAAACACATTTCATAATAATGAATGGATGTGGACAAATTGCAAACCCCATGTCAACACTGTATTCTTCTCGATTTGGTTGTTTAATCGAACTCTGGCAAACATTAGCTCTTGATTAAATGGATCGGAAGTATTATTCAATGATAATTTCTCTCAGGTAAATATGTCTATCTTTACTTGCCAAACATATCTTTTGGACTTAATGTTTGTTTTGACCTATTTAATGCAACACCTTGAGGTTACAGATGTGATAATCCTAAAATATCTTATAACAAGCTTCCAATGACGTTAGTCTAGACTGTGAAATCCGAATTTAGAAAGCATACCTGCATCAATTTCAACCATTTTTCTGTGAAATATTTTTCTGTTGATCAAACATTTCTATTGGAAAATCGAAAGTAATTTATGAAAGAATTGGTAGACTACAAATATAAAACATGTTTGTCATACCTAGGGGAGTTAATACTATCATTATTGAGCTTTTGATGATTCCTTGATGATGTTAATTATTTCACTGTCAATTGCTAAATAAGCCATGTCTAACAATAAATCATGAAAATTCAAACACTACCATTTGCGGCTTTAACCAGAGATAACGACAAAAAGGACACATAATGCCGTATTGGTATTATTTCATTATGTTTTCATTTATACTTTCTTTCTTTTTAATGTGCGCTGCCAAACATTCAAAACATATACTTAGATTGACAAAAGTCAATTAGATTGGTTTATTTTTTACCAGATAGAAAAGTTAACATGGTTGCGTCAGGCAATTTTCTCCAACCTAACTTCTAGCAAGATGTTAACCATAATAGAAATCAATTCCTGTCAGCTCTGTCAGTGTGTGATTAGGTCAAACCAGAACAGACCAGTTCCACTTGCTTACAAAACTACGGTATAGTTCCATTTTCAAAGGACATTTAAAAAAATTTATAAATAAACGAAAAGGTTTTTAAATAAAACTCCTTAATTATTTATTTCATTTAGGATAATATCAACAAAAGACAGATTTTTTTTATCCCGTCGGAGTTACGTTTTTCACGTAAATATATATATATATATATAGGTCTCCTATCACCCCTACAATACCGACAAGGACAGACCAAATCAAGGGACGTTACTCTAGAAGTAGTTGTTTATTGCTAGCGCTAATTCCTCACGCAACAAGTGAACTGATTGAATGAACGATCAAGAAGCCTTATAGTTTGTCATGGTTGCATAAACTGACTAGAAGTGAGGTCGCTTATGAATGAGAGGGGGGGGGGGGGAGCAATTTTTTTAACGTTGAAGAATAACGTACGTCTCCTCTGTTCACTTGACGAATCGCCATTACCGCGCGTCACGGTACGAAGCGAACTCGATTTCAAAATAAATCTAGTGATACAAAACTAAACTACTTCGGCAAAAAGTAAACCACAGAATGGATTTATCTTCTAAATATCTTAAAAATACGGTATTCCCTATGTCTATATAGAATTGTTTTGAAATTCATTTTGCTGTTGTCTGTACAGCGATTAAAGCAGTTCAAACATTTCAGTGAAAGGAGTTTGTAAACTTGCGCGTATGAATGTGAATCGGTTGTAAATATTTAGAGGTGATTATTAGCGAAATAATGACTCCAAGATTGATTTTGGTAACCAATCAGAAAGCAGTATTTTCATTCTAGTTTTCGTGTCATGTTAGAATATGCTATTTTCTCATTAAAGGGTATAAGCACATCTATACACTACATAATTTAAGAGTATATGCACAACATCTACATGTTATTTCCTTATCAAGGAGTATATGTACAACATTTAGATGATATTCAGTCACTCAATCAGTCTATTGCAAAACTTTTGATTTCTCTTATTAAACTGATCAATTTGAATAGATTCAGAGTTTTCAAATACTTTGATTAATTATTGAATGAACATTTCATGATGTATTTCCATTCATGAATGGCGAAATTCATTGGTCAAGCTCTTATTCAAATCATCATATTAAGATGTAAATTCCATTATCAATAAATTTTGGATTTGTGAGCCAGAATGTAGTTTGTCATCAGAGATATCAATACACTAAAATTGATTGAATGTCAGGTACTGATGAAAACGTCAAATATATTGTAAATCACATACAATCTCTTTGATATAGAGCTAATGGAAATCAATGTCATTACTAGACTCATTAATATTTGTAAAATTATTCTTTAATCATATTTGATATTTGGAAAAAGTCACTCGTTCTAAGTTTCAGGAACATGACATTTCACAAAAGTGTACAGTTGAGTAAATCATTACGATATAATTTTCATGGTTCTGTTAGTATGATATGACAAAACGATTAGAATCTATTTTGTACTCTCCAGTCTTACAAGTGTTAATGTTAATAGTGTAAAGACTGACTGACTTTCATAACATTATTGTGAACATATCATGATGCTATTTGTTCAATATACACTCTTCTAAAAAGGAAACGCAAAAGTCATTTCAATGGATTAATTGCTTAACCTCGGTACGCAATATATCATATGATCTAGGGGGTAAGAAGGTGAAGATGCGTGTGGACATTGATGTAGCCAACACAACCAGGACTTTTGTTTGCTGTGATTCTCTTTTCATTAGTCAACAAGGTGGCGTCAAAGTCAGCACTCTGTTTGGCTACCATTTCCAGTATTACTGTCTTGGTATCCTTTCCGCAAGGATTTGATTTCTTCCCCACACTTTATCCGATGTGATGGTCATTCGTAGATGTGCCTAAGACGTACGCGTGATGTGACTTTGACGTGGATGTCGAACAAGATTTTCCCATTATTGTTCTACAGGGGTCAATTCTGTCGTTTATATAGCTCAATGCAAGAATTTAACATTAGAATTGGTAAGGTAATGGACCCTGACGCATGCTGCATGTGTAAAATACTGCCAAAACTCCCCTATTGTTGATATACCTATTTTTGTCAAAGTTCCTTAAAAAGGTATAAATGGAATCATAGAGGAAATGCTATTTCTATTCACACAATTACACTACCGCAACCAATTTTGTTTACTTTCTCAATTAATTGGAGGTAAATGTTCATTTTTCCAATGATAAACATTAACAAACGTTATCTCGCCGATAAAGACAAATCTTTGATTCAGCACCAAATCAGGGTTTTGAAAGTTTCTTAGATTCAGTTACTTGACCTTTACACACCAAAGAAAGCGATTGTGTAAATTGACCTCTCAAAACATGGGGGATCATTGGCTTTCTTGTTGGAAGCCTACATTACTTTAATGATTCATGCAAGTTTGGTAGGAATTTTATGTCAAAAGAAGGATGTGTTATTTAATTTACATGCTTGTAACTAGAGGGTGACGCAAGTGATTGACCCGGATTTAGCGATCCTGGGCCTGGCTCGTAACTTTAAGATGCACAATTCTTGGGCTCTTTGTGGCGAAATTGGTAAGCAGGAACCGACCAAAAGGCAACAAAAGGTGCTCTAATTAACGTTTTAATGTCCGGCAAGAGCAAATTGCGACTCAACGATTTCAGTTCGACCAATGGCGACGTTTTCATTTTCGCCTCTCAGTTGTGGCATAATGATAGCCTCATTTCCACGCATTAAGACATGATATAATATGAAACAACATATGTCTTTTGTGACTAAAGGTACAACATGTTTCTGCGCCGACTTTTATTTGAAGGTCCTTTAGAAAATAATTAAACAACGTTTTTGTGACAACATCGTTAAATGCTTCTTGATTTAAAGGAAAAATTAAAAATGCCTTTTTTTGCGCTGAAGCTGAAAATAATAAACAACAATACAGCTGCATACCGAAAGTTTGTTCACTTACCACTGAATCGTAGTGCAAATATCCTGTAAAACTTCAGCAAAACTGACAATGGATCATCCACTGTCAATGTGTGAAATAGCCATTCTTGAACTCTTTTTGGTGATCGTCTGGTTTCTGGTCCAAAAAATCGAATTAGGCATATAGATAAGTACAGAGGGGGTCACATTTTCTAAATTTCGATTTCGTTAAATGTCAAATAAAATGTTCCATATCGACTCTCTGAGATTAAAACCAACATAATAATATTGACTTTGTGCTGAGGTACAAACTTGACGTAATTTTTAAAAAGGTGATAACTTATAAAGGATTTTATGGAGAAAAATAAAAATGAGTGTTTTCGGAATTTTGACCCCTGGTCACTTCAATGACCTGCCAAAACTGTTACGGGTAATTGTGGGGTACGATAAACATATGCCTTAAAGAAGAATGGATCAGCATATATGTAATGAAAATTCAATATTATACGTTTGTTTTTCGCAACGCTAACTCAAAGGCATCTCAAATTACATGATATTTGCACTAGTATTTAGAGGTATGTGAACAAACTTTTGGCATGCAGCTGTACTCTTATGGAAAGTAAAATTATTGTTGCATTGTTTTTGCTGATTTGAAACAAGACCAGCAGTATCCAAATAACTTTTGAGTTTCTTTTTTTGATGAGCGTAGATTGCTTGCAAAATTTCTGCTCTTCACAACAGAATCGGTAACACTTTACTTTTGAGTCAGTGTACAAGCAATATCAAAAGAAATAAACTCATATTATTTTAAGTTAAACAATTCTTGTGCGGCGAGGGTCTTGCATGCCATTGACCAGTTGAATTGACTTGAAAATAACAGACCAAAAATTTGTAAACGTAAATTTGCCTCCTCTCCTTTCAAGCCACGATACCTCCACTTACATTATCTAATACTAATGACTATAACCTCAGAGAAAATTCATACGTGCTGACAATTAAATGTATAACGATTGCGTATGGAAAGTCATTCTTTCCTGATACAATTAACCTATGGGATAAACTAATCCAAAACAGTAGAAATATCGACACTTTATCTTAATTCAAATAATCCGTTAGCAAACAACCATTATCATATATACATATATGTTTGTTGATTAATAATGATCTTTATCATCTGAATTTATTTGTTCCTAGATATGCAATTGCACTGGAGCGGCCTTTAGATAAGCTCTTCGGAGTTTGTTGGCCAATTCATTCATAACTTTATCTTTAATAATAAGCAATCATTGGTTAAACGCGATTTTCCTTGTTTATTCATCTCTTTTTGTATTTTTCACTAATTGTCCTGTTGTGTTGGTCTCAGTTGATCTTGAAATTCAATATGCTTATTGTAGTGTTGATCATGTCTGCAGAAAAGTATTCATACAAATAGATATTCAACATGGATTACTCGGAGAAGAACTTCAATGTCTTCATCTCTCAGCAAAGAAATAATTTTATTTATCATAAAAGATCATATGGATTTGTTGGATAAAATGATTAAAATACGATAGATTGATCTGTCTGTCATTGTATTTTCTATTGCTCAATCTCTCACTGTCAATCTGAATCTTAATGTAACCAGAATTCTTCACGTCTTTCAGCATCGTTTACAGGAAGACGCAAGATGGAAGGTTTTCGTAAATGTCATTGCTTGATATGAGAATTTGTCTGTTCTTTATCATTATTTGACTTCTTTCTGATGTATGTACGCTTAGAAAGTTTACATTCAATGTACTTTATTTGTGTTTCTTCTGCTTTGGTATAAAAACATCTATTCTGGTCACAATTTGCCTATGCATATTTAAGAAAAAATATTTTAAAGAAACGTGAACTGTTTGAGTGGCATTCTAGAAGTTTTTTAAAGACTATCAACGTCTTTATTATAAGGATTGCAACGTTTTGGTATAGGTTTTTATACCATTTTGAAGACATAGGCACGTGGAGAGATGCTTCATGTTATCAGAAGTACATATATGTAGAATAACGAGGTAACAATAAATACATAATAAGATAACAATGACGTGAAAGGATCACACATCAAAGCTACGATACTATGTTGGCACGTGTGCAATTAACTATTAACTACTACAAACGTTTTTGAGGTGAGATTGTCAGTTTTCTCGACACGTTTCATTTCAATAAAAGGTTTGAAGATACTTGTTATATATCCATAGTTAAGACAGTGTCAGAATGACGCGCTCAATATATACGTCATCAATGCTTTTGATTTGAACTGTAATTGGACAGTTTTGGTTCGCCTACATAATGTTTGTCATATAGCAAGAATATAGCAATTCAATGACCAATAGTTTAACACTTCGTTTATAAAGCATATACATTTCTCCAAATGATCTATTTTATCCGCATTTTATAACAAGTTATTTTGACTTTTGAAACACTAAGTTACATAACCGATTTCTATGACGTTTTGAATTAAATTAATAACATATTTTTTTTTACATTTTCTCATAATGACAAGAAATAGATAAATTCATTTGGTATTTCTTTTGTCAAATGTAAGAAAAAATATGCTTATTAGTTGTCATGTCTACATTTCATGACCACGCAAATAATCATTCGGATATGCATAGGTGTCAATTAAAATCTATATCTAAGCCTAAATTGAATTGATTGTGTCAAAAAAACCTTTCACAATAACGTTTTTCTCTTAGAGCGTACTGCTTGATAGATATTTTCTCAAATTTGCATACACGTTGCTTCTGTATGAGCTTCTAATCATGTCAGACATTGTTCAATGTCTTCAAAATAGTTTTTAGAGATTTTAATCAATTTCATCTAGGAATACATTACTAAAAATGTCTAAAACGTCCGAGAACATTTCACCTATGATGTATGTATTTGAGGAATAAACCTTTTTGTGAGTATCTCCAAATATCATATGCTTTTTGATTGATTGAGGCTGTTGTCTTTGGAGAATAATGGTATTTGATCCTTGAAACTATCAGAACCAAACGTAATATATGCTTTCAAACTGCTTGTTTTGCTCTATTATCTTGAACCTTCACAAGAAAATCAAAAGGACAAGCTATTGTTCCAATCGTGACAAGTCTGAAGTGAACCTGCTGGAGACCCACGTTAAGTCTGTGAGTTGATGCAATATCACGCAGGGGTTTTAGGTTTTGATAGCAAATGTCTTTGCAATTAACTCTTAATTACACAACATATGGCACTGCACATGGTTTCTTCTAAACAGGCATTATTTATAACCATTGTTTGAGGTAAAGAGAATCTCACCCAATTCATTTTGATATCTTATATCTCTACACGAGTTGATGAACATAACACGTACCTTAACTTGACGACAATATTTTCTTATTTCCATCAACTCGTGTTGATATATTTGATATAAGGAAAACCGAAGGCGATATTTTGTCATTCAAAGACATATATATTTCATTACGTTTGTATAAGATATGATATCTCTGAACACAGGACTACCCGTGAATTCCAAATGTGGTGATGTCATTTCGTTGTGACGTCGTCCTATCATTGTAATGTGACTCATATCATTTAGTTTCTTACTATGATTTATTAAAACAAGATCAATGTTTTTGACAATGGCAGAGAATTTTTCAAAATATACTTTCAATATAATATATCCTCACGTATATCACCTGATATCCCAAGAGACAAGAAAGCGTTTCCTAAAATACAAAGATTTGGGTTATAAATACGCATATGCTATGAAAAGCTTTTTCTCCAATGTATTATTCATAGCTGATTTTGTGTGTTTTAAAATGTGTTTTGAATTTTGAGAGGATTTACTTATTAAAATAAAATTATTTTTCCAATGTATGTTGTGTATTGCATGAGATTTCCATCCTCATCAGTTCATGTGTTTCAGACATATGATTGGCACTTTGGAGAATCAATGTTCATACAACGGTTGACAAATAAATTTAAACATATGAGAGTCAATCACTTTCTATATCATTACACATTTTCTATGAACAACTAATTGCTTTCAGCATGCAAGAATTCAAGAACGAACCTGATAAAATCTATTTTCTCTGAGTGTTAATTTTCAATACTTGTGCTAACGTTTACTTGATTTCTGTTGGCATTATCTAGACTGGGTAGCAGAACCTGAATATTTGACTGTGTATGGGTTTTCGCAAAGAAGATAGCTAATTATGTTTCGATAAAAAAATGTTGCCATAAGTTAACATTGGGGAAACAAGAAGATAGATGTAGATTCACTTTATTTAAGAAATAGAGTAGCCTCAACCATCATGTGTTTTGCAATAAAGTAATGTTTTGCCCTGAACTATTATGATATTTAAAGCACGAGGCCGAAGCCCGAGTGGTTTGACGTTAATGATAGTTCAGAGCAAAACGTTACTTTATTGCAAAACGCATGATAGTTGAGGTTACTCTATTCCTTTTGTAGCATGTCGATTTTAACTCGTGTAAATTATTTTTCAGCCAAATTATCTTAAATGAAATTAATCGAATTTTGCATGCTGAAAATGCTCGACTAGGGCTATAACTAGTGATGTCATACCGTTATTGTTGTTGACGTCATGGGTCATTGTTTCGTGACGTCATTAAAAAACTATAATTTATTGCGGAATAAAGGATAGGCGGCGCATTTGATCTTTACCGTAGGAATGCTAGAAATGTGCAGATTGATACAAAATATACACAAGTAACCACTTTTATTAACATTCTTGCGTTTGGGTTCTTTTCTTCTATAATAGCCAGAAGTTATGTTGGCTTAACGTAAGCTTTTACTGAACGACCTACCTATCTTCCTATTACAACGCCATATGAAATAAATGCACAATCGCTAAAAAGTATTCATTCTTTTTCACAGTCACGAGAGGATATTTCGGCCTAAGAGTAATTGAGGGGTCCGAATGACGGGGTATCTAAAACGTCTATAAAATACTACCCAGTCCTTGAAAATAGTTCAGATGAAGATATTCTGAAAGCTGAAATAATTGACTGTAACATACTGTATTATTAGGAATCCTGGAATTTGGTTGCAAAATGAAAAATCATCATGAAATCGAGTAATTTTCGAGTTTGGTTGCAGTCCCTTATAGGCAACTGCAACCAAATTATTTTTTGTCAAATATTCATCATTTTTCATGTCTTGGCTAATAATAATTTGGTTGCAGGTAATAAAATTATTTTTTGAAAGGGTTATCAGATCAATTTGGTTGCAGGAGACTTCAAATTTACCTAAATTGACTAGAAAACGACCAAATCAACAATTCCAGTTTGACATGTTCCCTCTGACACAACGTGTGACGTAATACCATGCGCTAGGTAACACGTCTTTCAATTGGCTAATTCAGTATCAAACATTTTCAATAAAATTTTGACGTTCGTTTTTACTCATTCATGATTGAATTTGATCGTTTTTTAGATAGTGTTGAGATTTGACAACAATTCGAATTCGTCTCGGGGCCACGTTGTAAAAACAAATGGCAATTTAGGAACAATTTGGTCAAGGAATGTCATAAATACTTTCCAAGACATGATAAACTATAGAGAATGTTAAATTTAACAAGGTTAGTAGAAATTTTCCATCCACTTTGTCAGAAACAACAGCGAAGCGGGACACGACATGATCGAAAACCGGACTCGGTAGCTTTGAGCAAGTTGCGATGTTTCATTGAAATGTAAATATACAGCCAGGTAAATTTCCAACATTTGTGTTATCATCTTTTAGTTTCTCTCTGCAACCAAGTTATATGTTTAGTCAAGACTCTTCTGTTCTATGAAAACGTGTATTTTGATGGTTTCAAGAATTTGGTTGCAGTTGCCTATAGGGGACTGCAACCAAACTTGAAAATTTAACGTTTTCAAGGTGATAAATCGGTCTGCAACCATACTCAAAAGGTTTCATGTTATATATCACTGTATAGAAAACTATCTCAGCTATAAGAAAAATCCCATTTGGGCTTTTTTGAAGGACTAGGTTGCATTTTACGGGGCAAACGTACGTAGCGTTGGTAATATTTCATGGAGGTGTTGTTGCAGAGCTAGAAAAACATAACATATGGTATGATTTAGTACTGTTTTTTTATGAGCAACCTGTCTGTATAAGGCGATTGTTGTTGAAATTTCTCTGATTTTTTAGTACCTGTCAATCTTGAAGACTCTTTAAATTCCAGAATAAAAAGGAAGTAACTGTTTTTTGTTGATAATGCAATGCTGTTGACTTTAACAGGTTGTCGGGCAAGTATAGTCATCTTATGCCGCATGAAATTCTTTGATTATTGACTCCACTATTTTGAGACGGGATCATTAAAATATTTTTTCTTCAAGGGCAGGCTCTTTTAAAAACTGTGACATACTATCTTATCACTTCAATAGCTGCCACCGTTACGTTAAATTATCTCTTCTCTTCTACAAGTTAATGCTGGCCTGTGCCTTTCAACATTTTGCCTTTGTGACAATTTTGTTTTGGTTTTGTCATTGCAATATTTCATGTTTTAAAGGCAAACATGAATCGTTTCAGTCACATCTGTGCTTATTCATATTGGTTAGTATTTATCATGTAATACCTTATCCACCTTCATTCGCAATTGGTACATGAATCACGCGCTTTTCACGGTACCTGTAAACTTTTTGAGTTGGAGAATGAGTCAATTACACTACACAGCTATGAAAAAGAAATTAGCTAAACACAAGTTACACTTTTATTATTCATTTGAGGGCATTAAATGTTGTAAACTATATGCACTTGTGCTGTAAACAAGTGTTTATGAATTATTGATAACAACTTTAGAATCGTTATCGATTGTATGAATGTAAAACAACATTAAAAGTATTTAAACAATTACATAGGGTACGAGTTTTCTGATCTGCAAATGTTAAAAAAATTATACAATCGTCAAGGGATACCTTAAGTATTTCTTTTCTTTCCCTTGTTTGCAGATTGAGTTAGTTGCACAGTACCAGACCAGGTTATTATGTTCTGACCCGCTAAAAGATAATAAATGATTGAAAACGAAGGAGCCAATAGTTAGAGTTAGTCTGGCCAATCGGTATCGGTGTATAGCACTATATCTTAACACTAACACACATTTTAACTTGTAAGGAGAAAACTGAATCAGTTCTTATCAGGGATGATGTAAGATTCATTGCTACATAATAACAGTGCGATTTTGTACTTCGTACAAGAGTGGTCTGACAATAACCCACGGATAGACAGTTATACTTATCAATGAAGTTGTCAAAACTTATCAATGCACTTGTAAAATAACTTTTTTTTGTTCAAGAATGTTTGAATTACCAAAACATTGTTATTTCAAAAGTCCTACATACTCGTATATCAAAGTTCTGAAACAATTTTCTGAAATAGCCATGCTTTAAGCATTGCAACTGAACTTGCCAAGCAAATTTTATGAGCAACCTTTCGAAATCTAACCAATAAATATCTTCTGGAAATGGAATGATGAGTTCCGGATGAATATTTGTGTTTTCAACAACAGCCGTTATTTAAAGAAGAAATTTAAATACTCATACGTAATACGTATTATCAACTGTTATCAACCACTGAGAGTATATATATATTTGACAAGGGAGAAATAGCTTGATGTTGAAATTTGTTTAACAATAGATAAGAAACCAGATGAGCAATGGGCTAGCTGCTTATCATAGATTTTAGTAAGACGTTTTTAGATTTGGAAAAACTTATACAAGACTCCAACTTTATCTAAAGGTATTTTTTCTTGTGATACCAACTTGTTCAATTAAGAAAATGTCTAATCTATCTGATAAACATAGAGTGGCATGCTTGTTTTAGTTCCAATATTCCAATAACCTAATACATGACTGAGAGTCTCCTGGCAATGGTGATGAACGCATATTGTCATGTATTCATTATTTCTCAGAATTCAGGGTTTACTAGAGAACTTAGTTTGTCATATCTCAAGGCCCGATGATCAAACCTTTTAATTTCAAATGACTTGTAAATGACATCCGTGAACAAGCATATTTAAAATCAAATTATCGATTTGCAATAGAAGAAAGATCTCAATTTAACATCGAGGGTAAATTCGAATTCAAGTTCTGAAAACTTAGGTTGTGTTGAGATACTGGTGGTTCTTTGCTTTTGGAGCCTGGGGAGATTTTCCCATCAAACTGTCTTTGACGTTTTGCCATTCAAGGAGGGGAGATATTTTGATTGTCAATTAGTATTTAATTTAAGTGTTTCGAAATAGCTTTTCTGAGAATAACTTTTGTAAATTGCTTGTTGTAAAGTTTTATAACGACACCTAAAACAATCGACACATTTATAATTAAATATCGAGCATGTCACCATTAAAGATTCAGATGATCAGAAAATCTACATTAATCAATCAAGTTACTTTAGAAGGAAAATCACAATGCCCATTCTTTTGGCTTTTAGGAATAGTAAAAGGATTGTTCAAATAATGAAGCCAAGAAGGGTTGATTGTTAGCTCTGTATTTGCCCTCTGTCATCCTATCTCGCTCCCACACTTTGTATCGTCATGAAACCAGGGCATTGCAGTGTGTTTCAGCATCGTACGGAAATGGAAGGTTTTTTCATCAAGCTTCGATTGATCTATGAATAATGAGGTAATTGACATGTCTGTATTTGTTCTGATATCGTTTGTTTGCTGATGCATGGAAAATGCAATATCATGATAGAGTGAAAATGAAAACACTGAAAAACATCAAATAAATGTATGATGTGAAAAAAGACACTGTAGCGCATTACAAAATTTCGTCAACCAAAATAGTTCTTAAACAATTGGTACAAAGTTAGATTGAACTATGCCAATGCAAAACTGTCCACACTAACTTGACCTCATGGCTAACATGTAAATTGATATAAAACAGTTCGAGAAATGGAATGTTTTAAGTTCTGGGGATAATTTATTTTGCACACACTTATGTTTAATGAGAAAAACGGGAACACAACAAGTGCCTTTAAATGGTACTTTTAATGAAGATGTAGCCAGGAACACGAAAAAGCGTTATGGTTTCTGTAGTAGTAGTATTTCTGTGATCGAAGAAACATGTTGATTACACTAGTAACATTTTCTTTTATATCACTTCCGCTTTGCTAATTTTTGCTGCAGTAAATGTGTCATTTGGGTCGAGTAAAATCTTTGCAATTATCAATTTTAGGTTCATGCTCCGCGACACATAATCAGTTACTTCTTGCCTTTCTCTTTCATGAGTAGGATTATTTGGTCTAAATTGTTCCAATATATTTCTATTCCAAGATAAAACTTGTTGCCAAACATTTCAAATCAGCTCGATACACCTATACTTTTAATCTATGACCAACTGTGGATATGATATCATTCAATATTTTTCACTTTATTTATTGTGGTTTGAAATAAGAAGTCTGAAAATAAGTGTATTTGGACAAATTATCATAAAACACAATTGCAATATTCTATTTACAAAGTTTAATAATCCCAAAAATCTCAAACCGAAAGTGAATGTGTTGAAGTATGATGTTGAGGTTTAATAATATATGCAGTTCATACAAAAAGTGATACATCGATACTCTTCATGAAATACAAAACACGTGGCATAATATACGATCTAGGTCGGTACAAAAGAATTCATAGATAGTTTGGATACATCCACGTTTAACAAATAATGTTCTTTTGATGCTTTTTACAAAATTTAGAACTGAGTGTGGTTATACGTATTTGTGAAGATACATGCATATGTCGTTAGTGTCAACAACAACTCATTCTCTTAAATTACCTTCATACTACCCCTGAACCCTGCTTATGAAAACAGTGTTGTTATGTTATAGTTTATATTTGTGTACATGTTATGGACAATATTAAAATATGTTTTTTTCAAATCATATGTATAAAGACGTTTCATAATCAAGTATATCAGTTCATGTTTCACGCACACATATATATATATATACAGTCATTTGGATTGCTAAAAAATGTGAGGGTGTCAAAATATAGAATCCTTCTAATAACTGTTCAGCGATATAATATTATTAGTTATTACAAGAAAGAGTTAAGGCATTCTGATTTAAGGTATTGTACGATGAAAAGGCTTTGTACAGTACTTTCTGTAATAAAATTACAGTGTATGTCATATGAAGCAAATTCCCGTTTTTTTATTTTTAAAAATAATTGACTTGACTGCTAGTTATTTTTCCAAGAAAACACATCAATTCAATCGGTTTTCCTCAAATGTCGATTAAAATCGCCTTTTTAAGGTTATTTGATTTATGCTGACATTTCAATGGTTTCTAAAAGCAAGATCCTTTTTCAATGGTAAAAAATTATTGTCAAATATGTTTTTTGTTACCTATGTTCAGGAACCCTAGAAGTTGGACTAATTTAATGTGTTCGTATTTCCAACCATATATGCTTCTTTGGGAAGAAAACACGACCGCGTTGCACTTACCACGTAAACCACGTTTGAAGAATAAAGATAAGTCTAGAAATGATAAGAAAAAATAATAGAAATATTACCATGCACCACCAACCACCAAACCTCTCTCCTTCCATTTTTTTACGTTAATCAAATTACGCAAACAATAATGAATATAAGAAACCACTTTAATTACAAAATAAAAAGCCATATTTAATGTAAATTTTTTATGTCTATGAAATATATCAGGAAAAAGCAACTGAAACATTTTCCAACTAAATCGGTTTTGTCCGTTTGCAATTGTTGTCGAACAGTAGAAATGTATTCCTTTTTACATACTTTCTTATCAGACACTTTTAAAACTCAAACGCACAGAATGGGATGTGTTTGAACAGCCAGTAGGTCCTTCTTTACAACAAGCAAACCGTTCAGTGTTTTTTTAAATTTCTGTCCTTGACAATCAGAAATAAAAATGTATTGACATTGTTTTAAAGAATAGGATATATGTAGGAGCTTGTTCCACTTCAAAAACATCCTTATGTTTTACTCTCATCTATCTAATTTCCAATATCACATTTGTCTTCACTCATATTTTCCACACGGTATTTCGCTGAACATGATCTATGTTTCAACAATAATGATATCATCGTTCTCAAAGATAATGACTAGTTTAGGTGAACACCTGAGGCTACGTTTCTACTATGTACAATGAAATTACCGAACATGGCAGGGAAGATAGGGTTTTGCTTTGCATGTATGATTCGGAAATAATTTGCACGAAGTGAGAGTGCTAACTGATATTTCCTCGTTAGGTCTACGACATACCATGCATGGTCATTTTTGATAAGTGCAAATTTGATATCATTGAAACATGTGGTGGACAGCATTATCAGTTTATTCTTCTGATACAGAAGATAAGAATGACTAAAACTAATTTTAGATTTAATATATTAAAAAAATTAGCTTTGATCTTCAGAAGGTAACATTTATATTTACCATATACAGTGAGGAATCGATAAGACATTGTTTACAATCACGTTATAACTATCCCGTAAGTGGCAGGTTCAATAATTGCTACAACTTTAGCCAAGATCAAAGGAAACAAGATAAATCTGATACCCAGTTAACATTGTACGCAACGCAATGTCCAATGAAAATTTATTATATCCCAAAGACTATCTTATCTGAAAAGATGCCATATTTTCTTACTTTTTTTTCAAAATAAGAACATTTACAAAATCATCTAATCGCAAAAAGTTGCTAACTTTTATTCTCTTCTTGATATCAATTTCAATATTTTCGTTAAAAATATGTAAATATGTGATATACTATTTCCACTGCAGTTTTGTAACGTTCATTATCATTATCATTTAAAAAGCAACAACAGTTTGAAACTTAACACTGTTACATAGAAGGCTAAAGTTCAACCGGTTGGAAGAGTTCCTAATTCAAGTTGTGAATCACATTTAAGCACATGGCTATCTCAAACCTTGATGTCATCAAACCAGACTTAATGTCAGAAAGGAATTTTTTGTGTGCTCGCAAACGCTTTGCCTTAGACTTCTACCTATACTTCCAATTGAATAAATACAACACAGACGTGTTATCATTATCATCTACGTATTCAATTAATATTTCTCGTAGAAAAGGTTAATTTTAACCGTATTCCTACACATTTGATGTCAAAACATGAAAGACAACTGACATTTTCACATAATTAATATTTAGCCACTGACCTATTCAGCAAATATTTGAATTTCTTATTCAATAATTTTTGTCTCCATGGATAGAGATTGCAGATTGCATAATAAATTTCTTTTCGGTACTCTCAAATGATGACGTGACCATTCTTTAAATCAAACAACCATCCTTAAAAACCTAATAAATAAAAGGTCAATATTGTATATTAATGAATAGCTCACAAGACAATATGAAATATTCTGTCCCTAGATACTGTGATGTTCAGAAAATAAGGTCATCAGCAATATGTCTGCAATGAGATATATCAATATACCAACGTCCGGAAAGGTTTTTGATATAAATGAAAAGAGCATTGTATATTGTCAAAACATATGCTGATTAAACACATTTTATAATATTGAATAGATTTTGACTGATTGCAAATCGCATGTCAACAAGCTAATCTTCTATACTTGGTTGTTTAATCGAACTCTAGCAAACATTATTTCTAGATTGAGAAGATTGAAAGTATTATTCAATGATAAAATCCCTGTGGTAAATATGTCTATAATTACTCGCCAAACATATGTTCCCGACACGTGTTTGTTTTGACCTAATTACTGCCATAACTCGAGGTTGCAGACACGAACGATGATGAAAAATTCTATTATACGTTTCCATAGAAGTAAGTCTAGACTTTCAGACTCTGACTGTATGCAAGGATTGCTTCGATCAAGTTCAACGACTTTGCTTTGGGACATTCATCTGCTAATACAACAGTTCATTGGTGAGAACGCAGTCAAAAATATGGTTTACTCAAAGCATGTTGAAGATTTATTTGATCACTTTCTTCTTAATAATTCATTCTCTCTTAGACTGATCTTTCAATCAATGGAAAAATTTGAATGATTCTAAACTTACGGGTAAAAGAAACGTTACCACTTTAGATTTGAAATTACGAATAAAATCAAACTCAGATTCCAACCCAATCGCATGAAAACACATCGCCCAAATACACTAATTATTGTTTCATATGGAACTGAGTTATCAAACGCATGCTTTTCCCAAATTTTGTCAAATTATGTTTTTCTCATTTTTCATGCAAGGCAAAATAGCCCCATGCCCGACGGTTATAAAACAAATTCGAATTGGTTGTCAGACACCCACTTTGTAAAAATTAACACTTGAAAAATGACAAGATTGACTTTACAACAACGTGGAGCCATCCACACCCATGTTGCAAGAACGCTTGGATGTCACCGTACAACTGTCATAAGACTAATCAAACGTTATCGTCATTCGGGACAGACCTCAGACAGACCAAGATCAGGTCGACCGAGAGTCACAACCCACCAAGACGACCAATATAATGCCCTGGGTCACCGGGCATGCAGGGCATGCAGACCTTTCCGGGACAGCTTTTGACAGCCGAACATCGCAAAAGAAGGCTGATAAACATTTTTTTTAAATCTCACTTTTGTATTTATTCTGCAATCTAGATTTAAGTATATGGTAGCGTTTCTTTTGCCTGTTAGTTTAGATTAGAATTGTCCCTGAGTATGCAATTTCATTGTATCAGATTTGTAGCTAGAATCAAAGTTGAAACATTTGAGTCAAATGAATTCAGACAGAATGCAAACTACCATTAAAAAATCAATGTTTTCCAACTCTTATAAATTATACATCTACAGTTGAACGGGCAGTTCTAAACATTGAACTAGTCATTGGTTATTGTATAAACTAATGGCATTACATAAAATTAGATTCGTTAGACACTCTTTCTGGCAAAAGGTGTGATACATGTTCAAGAGCTAGCATGTTAACATGTACTGGTATTGAATAGTTTCTGTTTTACTATCCAAAGTTTAACTTATGGTTAGTAAATATTAAGGCTTAAAATTCATTTGTGATAGATACATTTTGACAATGAGTTTTACAAGTAATACAACATCTATGTGTTCTTTCTTGATTGACGAGCATAATCAAGATTTTATTTAAAACATATTTTCTCCATCTTAGGATACTCTCCTATTGGTATCTACATTTTAACACATTTCAATCATAAAAGGATGACAGATACTAAGACAGAGCAGGAATAGTAAGTAAAGTGTGGATGCATAAATTATTAATATTTTACACAAATATTTCATCATAATTACAAATCATTTCAGGTCTTTTTATTTTGTAAGTTGATACCAAACAATGATTAATCTAAAATGCCCAATTCAGTATATACTCTTTAGATTTTATGAAATAAAGTTTGTCATCAAGGATAGAATTAATGCGAAAGGTATTCAAGAATGTCAGATAATGACTAAAATGTCAAAGCCATTATAAATCATTTACAATGTCTATGAAATAGAGCTAATCGAGAGTAATGTCTCTCGTAGGCTCATTAGAAAAAAAAACACGTTATCCTTTAATCAAATTTGATATTTCGAAAACTTGATTGGTTCTAAAATTTATCAAAATGACATTGCACTCAAGCGTGCATGCTACTATGATTATGATATGCCAAAAAGATTGCATTTATTGTGAATTCTCATTGCCTGCAGGTGTTTCTAACGACTGATTGTGATTAAATTTATTATCATATCAGAAATACTTAGTTAATACCGTAACAATCATTGTATGTGTATGTTAATGTAACAGGGTCTACCTTAATTTACGTCTAAAGACAGTTTAATGTTTAAGTTCTTTTGTATATAAAATGCATGGTATATTATGTTTTGAGTTGATATTTGGTGGTCATTATGTGAGCGGTAAACATACTGACTTTTTAAAACATAGTAATTGGCAACCATGGGGGTAGAAAACAGTTGGTTACACGCCAAAACATCGACGAACAGTTAAGATAAGAAATATTAGAGAAAGTATATGTTCTCAAGTGCAAGTTACATTATAGTTATTATTGAATTATTATATTATTATTGTATTATTATATTATTGCAAGTTACATTATTAGTTCCTTGCAATGGTTGCTTCAGCGTGAATTCCTGGATGTATTCACCTGTTTTGCTTCTTTCAATTCTCTTTTTGTACTAGAGTCATCCGACCTTGAATTACAGTATTCTATCCCTAATGTGGGGATTATTGACAATGTCTGGAGAAAAGAATTCAGACGAGCACATATTCACCATGCATTACTCGGAGAAATCTTCAATGTCTGCACCTTTCAGCAAAGAGGCAATGTTGCTGATCACGAAATGCCATACGGATTTGTCGGATAACAGGATTAAGGAACGTTAGATTGGTCTCTCTGTCCATGTCTCTCTTTAGCTCAGTCTGCATCTTTATTTAATCAGAGTTTTTATGTCTGTAAGCATTAGTTACAGGAAGAGGGAAAACGAAAGAGTTTTCGTATCAGTCATTGCTTGATTTGAGAATTTGTGAGGCGATTGTCGTTATCGTATCTGTTTCTTATGTATGCATGTTTATAGCCTGCGTTATTGTGTCAAGTTATTGCGCATATGAGAAAAGTAAATTTCTAATCTGGGTAAGTAAACAAATTATGCTAACGCGTATATTTCTATCAAAATAATCGATACAAGCTATTTCGAAGGTGTTTTAAACTGTCAACATTATCTACATGTATGCTATACACGGTTAATATGGAAATCATTCTGTTTTTCATATCTTTCTTGAACATATCCTGGAACAAAAAAGTAAAGGAAATTGAAAGAACTATGATTATGAAACCAGGCACATCCATTTCTTATGACCACTTTAAACTTTTATCTGACATTGACAGATGTCAGTTAGTGTCTTTATTTCAGGAATATTTTCATCGATTGTTTAAAATCAAAGTTTTTTAAATAAGATTGTCATGAATCTAGCTCAGGATAATCAGGAAAATTATCCCTAAATATTGTGTCAGATCCGGATCATGTCTTGTACGGGGAGTTTGTTAAGCTTCCTTCAGAAGATATTTATTACCCCGTTATAAAACCAACAGAGGTAAACATTCATTCCTTTCAGCGTTCGTCTGTTAAATGATCTTTGAAGTAATATAATGTGTTTGTTTATTTATCACATGTATGTTCCTTTATGTTCAAGATCTGTAATGATAGAAGCTAAGTTCCTTTCGGGGTAATAACGTATTATTATTATTATTATTATGGAAATGTACAATTGGGGAATTCATTTTTGTTCCCCTACATAACGTTTAGATTTATCATATAGTAAGAACATGGTCACTTCACTGACCAATAATCTAACATTACGTTTACATCACATATCCACATGATATCCATATAAACTAATTTATCAGCTTATACAACTTATATTATAATACCAATATTACATTTCCTGAACGTGACATCCGGGAACAAGAAATAAATAAATTTCTTTGGTATTTTTTTCATATCTAAGAAAAAATATGCTCATTAGTGAAATCACATCTACATTTAACGACCACCAAAAAATCATTCTAACAAGCGTAGGTTTCAATTAAATTCATATTTCAGTTAACATTGTATTGATTGTGTCAAAAGAACTTTTGCAATACTGTTTTTCTTTTGTAGCGTTTGCTCCAACTTTCATTGATCTTGCCTCTCTTTATACTCATAATCGTGTCAGGCATTGTTTAATGTCTTCACAATTATGGTTATTGTGTCATATATTGGCTTTGAATTTCAATATCTAAAATGTCCAAGAATGCACAAAGGATCATCTAAGACGTCTTTGTTTTTTCGAATTAACTATATTCGAATTTCACTGCATATTGCTTGTTGTTTGAAATATAAAGAGGCTGTTTCCTGTAGAGAAAAAACGGTATTTGCTAATGGAATCTATCAGAAATATTTATGTTCCTTGCTTTAAAAAGGCTCGCTGTGCTTTATTCTATTTGGAAGTACTGCTCCAATCGTTACAACTCTCAAGTGAAACTGCAGGATTGCAAAGTCTGTGAGTTGATGCAGTGCCACAATGTATCTTCAGCTTCTTATGGACTATACTTGATGTTTAAAATGGATTACACAACACGTGGCGATGCATATTCCCGTCAATTCGTTTTGTGAGGATAAGCGCATATGCCATACATATTTCACTGTCTATTTTTTCTTCCACAGCCATGTTTCTCCACCTGATGACTTATGATTTAAGTGCTTTTCATTTCAAGAGATTTTTCAGGATTGTAAGAGAAATATTTCCCAAATGTTTGCGATGTAATAATTACTTCATGTCCGAGTGCATCGGTTTATTTGTTTTATAGTAACACCGTTACTAATAACTTCAGCATAAAGTTTTCAAGAACTAACTTGATTTAATCTATTTTCCATGAGTGTCAATTAAAGTTTATTTGATTTGTGTTTGCATTTCTTGGGTTTCTGAATCCAAACACTTCTTTTCAAGAGTAACAATTCATTGGCAAGGAGACGTTTCTGTTAACTGGGTTTCAGAACTTGAGAAATTGACTGTGGTTGGATTCCAACAAAGTAGACAGCTAATTAGGTTTCGACGACAAATGATGCCATACGTTAACATCAGGGAGACAAGACTGTTGCAGATGAGTTATATCCACTGTCTGTGCAGAATTATCACAATATTCTTATCACATACATAAATTATGTTATAGTGTGATATAGTTTGACAACCTCTTAAATCTTAACATCTTCATTCAGATTAGCGATCATACATCTTTATACATTGAATAGGAATTATACTAAGAATAAGAAACGTCAGAATAGCGTTCATTGTACATAGTATTAGCAGCTTCAGGAACGACACGTTTATAAAATAATACTATAATACTTTTCTCTTCTTGGTGCTAAACCGTTTAATTGTCCTTGATAACACCTATATTTCAATTGAAGAATCAATGCATTGTAACCATACGCAATTTATCAATACCAAATAAGTTCACTCATTATAGCATATAAATGAAAACAAGACTAGTAAAAAACCTTTATCAATAGTTGAACCCTGTCCTTATTAATAACACAAAACAGACATATGTTATTACAGGATTTTTAAGTAAGCATTTCTTCAAACAAGTCATAACCAGACACCTTAACTATCATTAACGTACGGGCAATGAAGCTGCGTTCCTGATGGAATGAGTGTAAATCCCGCAACAGTAAAGCTTCAAAGCTTGTATTCCTTGTAACACAATTGATTTTAATCAGACTAGCTCATGTGAAAACATTATCATGTATATTTTATGTGAACCCAGGAGGAAGGTTTAATATCTTGAAAGACCCTGTCATATTTAAGAGAATGTGAGTAAAAGTTATCAATGACCATTTCGAGACAAAAGTACTGCCTTGTTGTGTACAAGAATGGTTTGACAACCACTTGCCTTATATATTGTAAGCTCAATCATATTTATCTATGATAAATGATTGGATTGGCAAAAACATTGTTATTCCCAATGTCAAACTTTTATTAAAACCTCCTATGCAAACTTTTAACAGCCTTTTCTAAAAAAAGCCTTCATTTATGCATTGCAATTGAATGAGCGACAGCTAATTCCCAAAATGTTTAGAAGTGCCACCATGACTAATTTGAAGCAGAGTAGATTACCACCAAAGCTTAATCTAGCAGAGGGCTATTACAACTTATTTCAAGAGTATCTTCCTCTAGCTCGTGTTTGGTGATAAATACTACTTTAGGGTTGTTAGACTGAATAAGAAAAACACAAGGAAGGTAAATAATTGGTGTCAAATATAAGATTGATTATAGCCCCCTAGATATCAACATTAAAGGAATAGATATAAATGGTACAATAGTACAAATATGTGATAATAAACAAACATTGTCAATGTTAATCTCCCACATAGCACAAAATACACTCTTCAAAAAAGCAAACACAAAAGTCAAAAGAATGTATTGATAAACAGTAATATGACACGTTATTACGCGTCTCGCACTGTAGACGAAATTGTGATTCATCATTAAACCAGACTTTTCCTTTGCTTTTTAGGTTCAGGTGCTTGACTTTCAAACACTATAAAATGCGACTGCATTTTGTAAATTTAGCTAAGATTGGTAATAATACTAATAAATGTTACTTAGGTATTGTAACACTCAAAAACACAACTTGATCTCTTCCGTAGCATTACTACACGTACCTACTGATTGTTGATTAACGAACCATGACATTCTAATACCGCCCAATCACAGTACATCTTCTTGAATCTTATGAATGTTATGTGGGAGCTAAACTTCAATAGTTGATATGTACAGCTTAAACGTGAAGAAGTGTTTCCCCAACAGTTTCTAGCCCTATGTTCAAACGTCGTACCTTAAAACGCTAGGTAACATTAATCAAACGGTTATGATCAACAATAGAATCTTTTATTTTCTACATCATTTGACGCAAAGATTTTGTTTCCAATATTGTAGGAATGGAATTCTCAAGCATGGTGGATATACAGTCTATATATGAAAAGGAAAAACTATTATTAATGAACTATTGATTTGAATCTGAATGATGTAATCACGAAACGACTCAATTTCGAATCATGAGTGTTGAACATATTCTCGGTTCTTAGTTTTAACTTTTGTTGCCCAAGAAATCAGAATGTAATATAAGTACGTCATGGAGATTCAAGCTATTATCAGCCCTGTGTGAAACCTCAAACATTATAATCATTTCCTAGGTGCAGACATCTTTAAAGGACGATCCTCAATATAGTTACCAACGTATATCCCAATTTATTGAATTCACCTGTAATAGGAAACATTGCTCTCTATATAAACCTCATCAAAATGTGTAATGCTTGCCTGACCAAATTGCACATTTTCTGCCCATATGTTTCATGTTCACACGTTTAAACTTTAAATTCTGTACACAAATACTTTAAACGCTTTCCTTTTGTAGTTGCCCTTTAGCCGGTAAACCCTGGTAAACACTGCCAAACGTTTGAGGGAAAGTGTGTGACTAGGCATATATACATGAGCTTCTGCGAGTTTTCCAGATCTATTCTAAAAATATTCTCATTGTTCCTCCATCAATACTCGAACATATGCATTACATTTAAAGAAGAATTTCATTAAACGTTTTAGTTGAATTAGGGCTAAAGCGAAATCTGTAAAAGGTACTTGATAAAAGTGTAAAAAAATATGGTCATTATAGATTAGAAATATTCCATCTATGTAGACTTTGGAATAATTAGGTAATGAAAAAAAAGGATAGAAAAAAACATAGAAGTACACATCAAAGTAGAAATACTCGTTTGAAATCTATACTGCTAACGTTGAGATCAAATGCTGACCAAAGAAACTAATTTGCTTTCAAATCATTTATCAAAGTCACATATAGCTTGAGGGATGGTTAGATATCTCTTTTGCCAACATTAGATTTCGGGGGGGGGGGGGGGGGGGGGGGGTGAGGGAAGGTAGGCAATCAGCCATTTTTTTCAAAGAAATATCTAATGTTTTCCTAAAGATAAATACGTTTGTCTGCTTTTTTAAAGCTTTTAATATAATAGCATGTAGGATGTAAAGGTTTATTTATTTCAATATGACTGTTAACTTATCTGGTTTTCCCTTTATTCTTATTTTGACGTGACATAGTTTGATTGAACTGTTCTGTCTGTCTATCTGGTATTATGATCTAATAGATTACAAGACACAAAACATTGTAACGCTTGAAAGACAAGTGCACAAGTGCACGTAGTAAGAGGCAAAAAAAATTCAGGTTCTGTCCTACTTTTGCATGTCTAAAATAAGGTTATATAGTAACTCGTTTGGTTAAAAATGCAACTTTTGTCTGAATGATATTTTAGAGGCCTCGGAGTAGTAGCATGTTATTGAACCTAAATGCATGCAATGTTTAATGTATAAACATGAACACAAGTTTTTCAAAGATTCCATATCTCTACCCATAAGTCAAAGGTTTAAAGGCAAGAAGAATAGACAAAACATGATTTCGCATCACAATCATAGCAGCATGAACTTTAGTGTTAAGTTTTAATGTTTGAATGATCTCAAGTGAACAGTTGTGTGAAATGTTATTTTGGTGAAGTTTAAAGGCTTTAAGACTTTTTCTAAATATCAAATGAGGATAATAACACAACTTCTCATCAGTCAAGTTGTGACAATAATCTTATTCATCTCTGTTTCATAGACATTTATATGATTCTCAATGTATCTTGAAATTTAATAAGTATATGAATTCTTCAAAATACTTTCAGTGGAATTAAATATTTGAGGACAAAGAAATTAACAAATTGATTACATACTCCTTTATGCATATTTGATAAATGGTGTGTTTTAAATAATGCATCTTAACTTCCTAAAGTGTCTCATTAAAAAATGTAAGAAAAGTTGGCTACAGTTTTAGAAATTGTTTAATATAGCTCTACCGGAATGTTAACATTGTCACAATATCTCTCTGTCAGACAAATAATATATCATTATATATATATCAAATTCTGAAAATCAATGCGCCTACGTAAACCTCAACCTCTTTATAAAAGTTATTGTCATCTTGTGCATCAGTAGACGAAGATTGATCATGTTTTAAACCTCAAGTTTACACATGTAACAAAGGTCAATGCCTTTTCTGTTTTTGAACTACGATAGACAAAATTCAAAGTTGTGCTTTCACTGGAGGCAAGTATTTGGTGGTTCACATTGGCTAAAAACAAACTACATTCACAGCAATTCCAGGCAATTTCATTTCTAAAAGTGGGCACATACCCTGAGGTGTTTCAACAAAACTAGTCATTAACATAGAGCATGATAGAATCATGCAGATCAGGTAAGACAAATACGATATATAGAACAGATTGGAGAAAATAGCAAAGAGGAATAATTTTGAAGACAGACAAGATACGACTGATGTTCCCTTCAATAGATTTCAAGACGGTTTTTTTTATTTCACTCAGGTTATAACTTATTAATTAATAAATACTCAAACAGGTTATAAATAATTTCATGACGTCTACCTAAAGCTTACTTTACCAAAGTTTTGTGTTTGCGTTTCATCCCCATTAAGAGACGAACCATGTTCTCATAATATAGATAAAAATGAACTAATTGCCACCTGCCAACTGCTGATATCAGGAAATGTGTCTTACAATTTGTCAAATTGCAATAGAAAACAATAATTGCCCAAAGCATGCATTTTCCTTAGAAACAAGTAATCTATTCATGCAATAATCTTTTAATATTGTCATTTTTGTCTTTTGAAGAAACAAATATTGTCTTCTTTTTCTTTTCATTAGTTTTATTTAACTTATAAATTGAAGTGTTGTATTTCTATAAACCTAGATATGTAGGAAAACTTAAAAACATTGACAACACTGTTTTAAGATAGAGGGCGGAGAGTTAATCTTTACAAATGCATAAACCAAGCCATAGTTTTAAAGTGCATTATAGGCAAATGTGTCTAACTTCACGTATGTTCTAAATTCTGTTGGATGAACTGATATTGTATGCAATGTCGAATGATGTGTTACCATGCAGATTATCAAAGGATAGACTTGAAATAATGAACCGATAATGCCAGAGATGATCTTAAATATATACTGATGATAAATGTATGATTTTCTTTATGTTCCTGGCTACATCAAAAGCAGAAATGTTTTACATTATGATCACAAATTACCATCAAAATGCAGCAGTGATTTAAGTGAAATATTCTTGAAAGCGGAGTAAAATCCCGCATCACCAACCAAACCTCACCGTTGAAATATTATGTCCTTTTTGATGTTTTGTCTGTTCGATGTATCCTTATTTAACATTCGTTTATGGCAGAGGGTAAATACACCGATACTCAGTCGATGTATCCGTAGTCATAGAAAAGGTGTACATTTTCAAGCTAAATCTTCAACACATTTTAACTACTCAAGGTAGAGATTGAATTTGCATAGTACAACAAAACCTGGTTCGCTCGTTTGAGAATTATTTGAACTGAATTTTTTAACTATTGTATTTCAATTAATAACATTTATTTTCGTTTTTTGCAAATATAAAAACATTTTTGTTGGGATCAAAGTAAGAATAGCATTATATTTTGTATGTATGAATGAATGAATGAATGCATGAATGAATGAATGAATGAATGAATCTCTTTATTTCCTCCAGATTAAGTGCGAAGATCATCATACATGTATATAAACACTTACATCTAGTAATTACAATACAATCACAACAAGGAATATTTACAAAGAAGAAACAAAAATATCTAGAGTGTACACTTGAGTGAGGAGAGCAGGGTATACAGGTATTTACAGAAAAGTACAATCATACATCTCCATGACATTTCATCTATTTGATCAGTTATTGGTAATTCACCTCCAGAAAAGAGAGACAGCATTTCATCTTCAGTTAATAGTTCAATTTGTACAAATATTTCAACATCAAATAGGTAAAGGAGTTTTGAGAAAAATTTATTTCTGCTGTACATGTAGTCTTCACAGTGTAAGATAATGTGGCAGTCATAATCGTTACACTGTTTTTTACAGAGTTCACAATATTTTGAACAATCGTTGATTGTTACTATTAAAATATACTATCAGTCAAAGACATATGGCGTTTTTCTCTAGAAATCATGTGTTTCATATTTTAAAGTACTCATTTTACAATTTGAACAAACAACAGCTGAGCAAATGTACAATTCTCTTTGTGAAAATATAACATTTCATATGCACCAGCAAAAAAGACGTTGTTAGCATGCGAACCTTTCGTTCATCAACAACAGATGAAGCATAGATAATCACCTGACTAACTCTTAGATCAAGAAATGCCAGTTATAAACTACTTTCATTACTTTTCTTCTCTTCCTGTAACTGATGCTGAAATGCATTGCAAATCTCACGTTACATGAAGCTACAGATTGAGGGAGGCAGAGATTATGTGATATAGGAAAAATGGTCCGTTATCAGAAAAATCTTCCCGGATAGAACATTATTTCAGTGCTGAAATATGAGGACAATGGTTTTGCTACTAAAGTAGCTTGAGTGATAAATGTAAAGTAACTGGTCATCTGAATCATTACTGCAGAAATGCTCGATATTCCATTAACTTGAGAAAGGAATTTTTGAGAAAAAAATGAAATCGATTGCAAATTGATATGCAATCATTACCAAACTGTGGATCGTTTAAGGTATGGTATATAAGGTTTACAAAAAGTCATTGACAAAACTATTTCCCCATCTTGATTGGCAAAACCACACGGAAAGTCTGGATGAAAATTCTCACCAGGTTCTTTTCGATAAAGTGCTTTTTTTCTTCCATTGCTAATAGTTAACTTGACTTAAAATTTGCATTTCATATTACATGATTTTATCATCAAAACTTGACCATACCCGACTTCATCTTCAACACCTCTGACATTTAATAAAACACATTAAGATGTTACAGTAAAAATGTGTAATGAGATTGGTTTCGGAGTACTGTGAACTGTTTTAAACTGAACTTCCCTGTCAAGTGAATCTGCGAGTTCTAGTTTTGTAATTAAAACTTAACGCAACACTTCTTCTGTATTTTCATTCTGGATACTTGGATACCCCTAACAAAGTCAAGGCTTCCGTAGGTCTTACTCCCGAATCCAGCCAAAACTGCCAGTGCATTTGGTGATGCAAATCTAACAAAACCTCATTCATAAATGTTTCTAATGCGAGACGTTTGGAACACTGATTCTTTGATTATGAAAGAACCTTTGATTATGAAAACCAATTTTCCATGAGTTATTAGCTGTGAACATGATCTAAATGTACATGTTTACACTTTTAAAACGGAAATGAACGTTTTCTCATACCTTTATATGTTATTTTCTGATGATGACATATCCGGTTACCAAAAAAAACCAACAGAAATTAAAGAAATATGATTAATGCATCAGGCACACCTTGTTATTGTGACCACTAATAAGTTGTATCTTATACAATTAGTTTTTCTAGAGATCTTAATTTTCTCTATTTCCAAGTTTACGTAAGTCTTTATTTGTTTAATATCTTCAAAACAGTTCTACGATTACATGTACCAATGATGCCAAAATATGTATGCCCTCAACAGGACCCTTTGCGAATTTATATTCTTATCATTTTTCATAATAATTTAAGTACCAAAACCAATTAGTTAGAACGAAGCTCTCAATTCATTGTTTGTTTGTTTGTTTGGACAAAATCTCAGGATTACTTAATAAACAATAGCAAAGTTGAAATAAGGCTCAGAGCAATTTTGTGCCAATGTCTACAAGATTGATTGTGACGTCATTATAGTCTATAACAGTAATACGAGTGGCATTTACTAGGAGTTTCGGGAGTTGTTCTACGAAATATTCTACTTACCGTATCTTTAGCAATGCTGAAAATCATTTTGGATAAAAAAAGTGGGATGCATACAATATTTTTATTGATACTTTTATATTTCTAATCAACTTAAGACATAATATGTTACTTGCTACCAATTTGATATTCTCTCATCACACAGGATAAGACTTATTTCCATTTCATTACATTTTTGAACATCTAGACTGCTCAAGAGCTAATCAAGTAATTTGACAAGTCAAAACTTGCAAGTTACAATTTCGAGTTTTACGCACTACATATATTTAATGCGCTAACGTTAACCGTGTTCAAAGCACAATTTCTGAGATGTATGCATGTAGCAATTGCTTCCAACTCCAACTTAGGGTTCTTAAACATTGAGTCTCAATTGAAGGAAATACAAGGCATTCCGGGCACTGCATTTGGAAAAACATTTAAATGAAGTAAACAATAACTACATAAAAATATATTGATATATTCTCAGATAGACACTATGAAAGTATTTAAAATTCATTTTACAATGAATAAGCTAGGAAATTAACAACATAGGAATGACACTCATCTATTTGTCAATTTTGTTATCTCCTAAACTAAACCAAATGATCCAAAGTTAACACGATAATGACTAATTTGCTAACACCTTAGGCTACTTTACCACTTTTCAAAATGAAATTTTGCGATAATTGCAGTTTTTTGTTCCTTCAAAATGAATATAAAAACAATACCTGCAGGAACAATTCACATTGGATTTATGATACCATTAGTGTATAAAAATCATATGGATTATAAACAATTTCATTATTTCTTCAAAATATGTGGTGCAAGATTGTTTTCCAAACCAAAAATTTGTTGATTATCACAATCATCATCCTTGATAAGCCAGGATAGACTGTTCCTATGCTCTTCACTTTATCATCCCATGGACTTTCCCCAGGAAATCCTTATCTAAAAATCTCGCCCTTGATTTGAGAATGCCACTGAATTTACCACGTCGACTCACAAGCCTCACAATAGACAATTGACAATAGTCTAGCACTGAGACAATTGGCTTGAAATTCTAGCTCTTCGATCAATGTTTCGTGTTTACAGCTAATCACGAGTGGAGGTTTCTCTTGAAATTCAAATTCATTTCTCTGAACATGCACTGAAAAGGATTTTCACAATGCCATCGTTATCAACACTTGTTTCAATCCTTTGAAATAAGCCGTTTTATTTGGTTTTTGTTAAAGTGGCACATAGTACATTCTTCAAAAAAAAAAAGAAACGCAAAAGTGATTTGAATATTGCTGGACTCGTTTATAAGCAGCAAAAACAATACAACAATAATATTTCTTTCCATAACAGTATTGCTGTTTAACTGTTTTCATCTACAGCTAAAAAAAAGAACATTTTTAAATTTTTTTAATTTGAGAAGCATTTAACGATGTTGTTTAAAACAACATTTCAAGAACCTTCAAATAAACGTAGGCGCAAAAGCATAGTCATAAAAGGCATATGTTGTTTCACATTTTATCATTCCTTTTGCGTGGAAAAGAAGCTATTATTATGCCATAACTGAGAGGCAAAATAGAAAATGAAAGCTGACTAAAGGTGGGTACATATTTTTTGTATTATCATATAAAAGCTTTAACAGTGTCCTAACTCGAACATTATCATAGAGCAAATGATGAGGCATTCTAAAGGCAATGGTCATATAAAAGTCCTCATAACAAAACAAAAACGATTTTACACAACATACACTGTTCATCATAACTGTAAGTGCAATTGAAGATAACAAAATGTCAAGAGCGATGATTGTCGAGTCAATAACAACTATCTGGGCCTCTATCTATCTAGCATGCACTACAGCTTGAAATCGTCTTCTCATGCTGCCAATGAGACGCTAAGTCTGCTGCTGCCGGAGACGGTTACATTCCCCAACGAGTTCCTGTTTGTTACTTGGTAGGAACACACGGCCAAACGATGCGTTTTGGAGAGGCGTCCATACGTGTTCTATTGGATTACGATCCGCTGAACGATTAGGCTACTCAGAGGCCAAGGCTATGCAGATCAGATCAGAAGAATTCGAACAAATTGTCGTCTCATTCGTCTGTTCACAGTTTGTGTATAAACATTGACCCAATGTGTGGTACGAAGATCAGATCTCAGGCGGACGACATATTTGCTATTGTGGCAGAGCAAGCAGTTGCACATTGTGTTGTTGATCTTTCATGACCTCTAGCATGTCGCCTGACCACTTGTGGCTAACACCGAGTTCTTCACCAACTACACCAACGTTGTGTCGCCTCTCTTTGCAACACTCTAATTCCTCAAGACAATTTGTCAATGGTCAAATATCGCCTACGAAGCAAAAAGCCTTATCATGCAGATTGAAATGAGAACTCTTAGTGAAATTTCCTAATGCACGTGCTTTCCATAGTGCGCAAGGCTGATGTTAAATCACTGAAGGACTGCGTGTGTCCGTCACACAGGTCAATTCATATTTTCATCTGTACATTAAAATTAACTTGTTTTCATGTAGAAGATCATATGGCCCAGTATATTATTAGATTGATCTCTCTTATATACGATATTTTAGCCAAGTCAGTAGCACACTTGTGTGAAGTTCTATAGCAACGCTCCATAAAAATCATAATCACTGTATTTCATGTACAACTTTCATTGCGGATGACTAGCATCGGAGTACTATTATTCATAAAAGACATGAAATCAGGTTATTCGATGTATTTTGCTTCTACTGACTCATTTTGAAGTAAAGAAACCTTTTTTTCTTATTCATAATGAATTATTACCGTCATACAGGATGAATAAGTTTTCCTTACACCATACACAAGGGTATATTTATCAAAATGAGAACAAGTTTTTGTTAACTTTCACTCTCCTTTTTTGCCAACATGTTAAAATGTTACCATTCTACTGTAAACTAACTTTTCTGTACTCTTGCGAGTTTTTTTGAAAACGTAATCCGACAACAATAAAGTTTAAAGTACAGTTCACTTTGAGGGGAAAATATTCCGTTTGAAAAAATCTATAACAACGTTTTTGAACCTTTTTTCTTGAAGCCTCTCTTTGTTGTTGCCTTTCTAATCTTATATAGAGAAGGCTGCAAAAAATGGGTAGACTTTAGCAGCTGAGGTTAAAAGATTTTTTTTTTACAGACTAACAAATTTTTTGTCCTCGACTAACTACATGTCCAACTTTAGTCTTACAACGAAACAATGCGTTTACAGTAACGTGAAGATGATAGTTTCTATAGAGTTTAGTAGACATTCACAATGGAATTCGAAGCAGGAAACTTTACAAGAAATTGTTTGTTATATTTGACTCAAGCAATATACTCTATTGCCCTTTAATGCAAACGTAAGGAGTCGGTCACCTGATATTCAATGTCTAGACATCGCTTTGTTTATGGTGATATATCAGATAATGAATATCACAAATGATAAAGTTCACCGAGAACGTGTATCACCAGTTTATATTTACACTTTGATTTCACAATGGAATATGACTGAACAACTTACTTTGATGTACAAATTTTAAAAATAAACTAAATTGATCGTGTAATTCTGCGTAAGCAGTATTGCAAAATTTCAGATTGCAATTTGTCTGACACAAAACTAAGATTTATCAATATGTTTATTCATATTTATTTATACGGATACCTACCTAAGCTACCGAATATATTGTTGATACATTTCATGGTCAACTGATTTATGAAAAAATGTCTGTGAACAAGTTTAGAAAAATTTTACTATCAAATTCAAATCTACTGATTCATTAAATGCCATCACCTCATTAGGCTGTAAGTCTATGTTTTGTCCAGCGAGTTGTGATTTGTTAGAACGTAAAATTACAACGACTTTCCAGATATCTCCTTTAAATAAAAGGGTTACTTGGAGGAAATGAAGTAAGAAATACTGTTGTATCTTTCTATCACCTAACACTTTATATTTATGTATTGATTAATCTGTTGTGTATTTAAAATATTTTTCATTTGTAGCATACAAGAGGAAGGAAATTATTAAAGTTAGTTAATAATCTCCTTTTCATGTATGTTCCTATATCGAGGATCAAAGCAATCAATAAAGCCGACTCTGTATTTTGTGTTATTAATATAAACCTCATGGTATATTTCCAGGGGATTGATTAATTCCAAACCTGTTCATGGTATCGAATAGATTATATTACGAAGGATATGTCAATATGGTCTTATTGATTTAATTATTACAAGGAAAATTGAAAAACCTTATATAAAGATCGATTACAATGGAACTATTATTCAATGATGAAAACCCTCCGGTGATGATGTCGCTTTGTGCTGACACAAAGGCGCGGGAATAGAGACAAAAAGCTTTACATATTCAATTCCAAGCCTCAAAGTTAAAAATCTTAAGAAATGAAATGTATTCATTGTCAACTGCAAGACTTCATTTGTGAACGTGTCATCAGAAAATGTAAAATCAAACACCTAAGTTTGTCTTCCAAACCAGCCACATGCACAGATTGACAGATTCAAACCAAACATTTTATCTCTATGTGCAAATATTTCGTTCTTTTTAATTTTGTCCTGTACTCTTGTTCTAATATAATGAAATGTTGTCGAGCAGTATGTAATGAGTTCCTCTGTATGAAACTACAAATAAGTGAATCAATTAAATCGACTGTCAATCTAAGGTCAGTCTGGATGCAAACACGCGAATAAACATCATAGTTAACTCATTTGACAAGACAACATTTAAGCAATCTACTAGATAGTGGGAAGAGTGAGAGGGTCTGGCTGTAGGGTGAGATCACATTTGGCTGGTATCCTGATTTTCGTCAATCCAATCAGTGACCTCATTGGTAACAGTTTGACTGATTGATTGTTGACAGATGAATTTCTTGAGAGTTTGGATATGGATTGTAATAATAGATGATATGTTTGGATTGTTTTGGTAGATAAACCATATGTATATAAGCAACTATACTAATGCGGTATTCTAAAGAAGAAGGAAACCATAAAAGGACGAGAAAGAGAGAGAGAGAGTCCCCTGTCAGTAGCGATGCTTTAAAAACACTCTGATTATTTTGAAACACCTCTGTCATGTTTAGTTAGATTTGTTTCTTCACCACATTGTATAAGAGCATATATATAATGCTGCAATGTCGTGAAAAACAAAGGGTGTCTATCAACCATCAACCAAAACAGTCTTTCACGGAATAACGAATAATAAAAATGTCCTTTGTTCCTTGTTATCAGTGAATATCATATTTACATTTTTGCCTTAGCAGTAATGAATGTTGAAGTGAAGACATGTTGAGTCGTTTTAGCTGGTTTCATATTCGGTACAGTAGTACATTCAATATCATCATGTTAACAAGATGTTACAATTGTGCTTACAATTCATTGACATCAAACTATGTTGGTAATAAGTTTTTCTCCTCCTTTGTTCAATTGGATCAACTTTTAAATTAGTTTTGGTTTGTAAATCAGATACTTCAGAAAGTTTAAATCCATAGTCATCATGTTCACTTCACATCATGTTCATTATATTCTATGTATATATGATACATACATGTTCAGTTAATTTCTCTAACTACATGTCGCAAGGATTTATTACGATTGAATTGATTCAAAGAACAGTGATTAGAAATGTCAATATCTTTGAAAAAGTTGCAGTAAATTGCAGTCGCCAACACACTGATTATTGATATTTGTCATCTGATAAACATGACTGATATTTAAGAAAATACATCAGTTTTAAATCTTTAATCCTATAATCTTAAATTGATTATATATTACTTTCATACTCTGGTGGTACTAACAAGACTCGGTTTGATTTAATACCCAAACAAGATTTCCGTTTCTTCAAAAGCAGTTTATTCCATCCTGATTTGTAATAAATTATAGTTTTACTCTCTAATGGTTAAAGCAAGGTGAGATTGCCACAGATAAGAATTTAAGAGAATAGTGCCAAGGAATAGTCCATGCATTCAATAATGGACGCCGATCCGACACAAGATATTATTACTATTATTGTATAACTCTGTGATTGAATATTAATTCAACGACATATATTGTTACAATTCAGTGTTTTGGAAACGCTATTTTACTATTTGTTCTGAAGGTCGAAGTTTTCTGGGGGGCTCGAATTTCAAATAAATCTCAAAACATCGAATCGTCCATTCGTTCCAATTTAATTACCTTGGAATCAGTGTTCATGTTTAACACGTAAACCTTTGAAAAGAAGATTTTTCAACAAAGATAAGAGTTTTTGCAAAATCTTTTTTTCCCCCATTAATCTTACAGAGTTAAAAATCTTTTTTCCCCTCATTAATCTTACAGAGTTAATGACGTTTTCCACAGTTCCAGCAACTATACTTTCACAAAAACAAAACCCATTCCATCTGCCCCTGCTATATGTTTATGTCTCATGAAATATCTTTGCTTGTAGTAAATCCTATTCATATTACTAATCTCTTATAAACTCATTTAGTAAATGTCAATGTTTCGTCATTTGTGAAAGAATGTTTTTGAGTGATAGCTTCAGCTTGTGACTTGATGATGTTGCGTGTTTCGCAGAAGATTAACTGTGAGTCAAAGACTTGATTCCTTTTGTATTGCTTTTCTATTAGACAGATTAAGATGAATCTACATTAAAGTAGATATTTAATTTCTGACCGAATTTTTGTTTATCAAAAAGTATACCGAGGTATTAAGAATAAAAAGAAATTGTTGAAAACAAAATAAATTTTCTTAATCATATTAAGCAAATGATAATCAGTACCAATCATTAAGTATATAACGATTACACAAATCTATCAATCTAACCAAATAATGCATTAAATCTATTGCCTGTAGGTTTCGTTAGCGTGTCTAAATTCGAAAGTGCTTAATACTAATTATCTTCATTTGCTGCCAAACAAAACCTTCAAGTGTCAAACTGGCGCCTTGGGCACATTCCAAGTAATGGCTGTTAAGAGACGTGCCGGAACACAATGACTTTACTCATATCTTTACAGAATCGCCAGACAAATATCTAAACAATTGAAATGTGATGCTAGACTGAATTGATTTGAAAGATCAACTTTGGTATTTAGTAACAGATCGCTGTCTGTTTAAAAAGAGCTGAGATAGGAGCCAGAGTTTTTGTACCGCATCAGAAGGGGTACAAGCCAAAAAGGAACCATTAATGGCTAGAAAGAAACAGTTTTTTTTCGAAAATAGATGCGTTTAAAACAAATACAAGCTGTTGAAAATAAAATAAATCGTTTTAAGGCCGTGTCCGAAACACCAAAAGTTGGAAAGAGACGTGACAGTAGATTGGTAGAATCAAAGGGCACAGTGAGATTGAGCATCACAAGGAGCAAAACCTCTTCTTTGTCAATAATTCTTAGACAATCGTTCTTGACCCGCACAGGAACTTTTTACGTTGAGAGCCTTTTCTGATACGCGGATTGGAACACTTCCGATAGCCTTCTGGTCAGTGATACTAGTGTTACACTGAACTTGGGAAAGGACAACTTTCTCCAAGACCTTTTATGTGAACATAAACTTTGACACTGGTCGAAAAATTTTCAAGTTTGATGAATCAATGTTTGGCTTTTTAGGTACAGGTGTACTGATGACCTGCTTGAAGCAAATGTTCCATTTGAAACGACCTTGTCTTTGCTTCATTTGATAAGAACACCACACTCTATCCATTGGTTTGACAGTAATTTAGTTATCACAACTTTTTGTAAGTTTGATCACTGGGTATGTCTCTTTAGTATGAACTGTATTGTATATTAACGATTAGCGTTACATCCAATATTTTATCATTTATTTACCAAATGTGTATGATCTTTCATCGATTCTAATATACGTTTTGAAGGCACTGGATCATCTTTTTGACAATATATTTGTTCAATTATGCCCCTTTTAAATATCAGTATGTAAAAGGTATCTACTATAATGTCCCTTATTAAACGTATAATGTATATACAGAAATCATTTGCAGCCATTTTTTGTGTAAACATTTCTTTCGTTCAAGTACCCTTGTTTTAACATAGATAAACGTTTTTGGTCGACAAATCAAAATCTTGATCTTTACTGAAATGGCAGGAGTAAATGGAAATATTTTGATTTGTATCCAACATGAAACTTGTTTAAATCGTCCGTCAACATAACATCAATCTACGTGCTAATAAGTGAACAACATCATAGAACATCAATGCCTGTCGACTCTCTAACATTAATCAACTCTTCATCTGAATAACTGTCGATCCTATTACTGACGTCATTGATGACAGTTTTGATATATATATTGTTAGGTTGAATTAGTTGTTCAGTAATTGCTTCATTGAAGACAGATCATGTTCTTTAGAGTTCATAATATAGATGTAGTAATATGTTGATCAATAATATATACAAAGGGTTTTGAAACTTTAAGTCGAAATGCTGTATATATACAAACACCTCGAAACTATAAGAGGAAAAGTATCCATGCTTATATGAGAAAATTGGTTGTAACTTAGAAAGACCCCAGTCATGTTTATTTAGATTTATGTCATTACATTACATTACGTTGTTTAAGAGCATATGAATAATGTTGAGATGCCATGTCTATCAACCATCATTCAAAAAAGTCTGTACCGTCAAGAAGGGTAATATGCATTTCCTTTGTTCCTTGTTGTCTAGGAATCTTATAAATACATTTACATTTTTTCTTTTTCTTTGCTGATTTGACTAGTTTTAGCCGGCATAATATACTCAGTAAAAAAATAAAGCAATATAGCAAAGTGTTAGCAAATATTTATTCAGATTAACATGATTTTATTGACAACGAGTCAATATCAATATCTGGTGTGTTAACCATGCTTCTGAATCACTGCAGCAAATCGTCTTGGCACACTTTGAATGAGTATCCGGATCACAGCACGGGGAATTGCATTCCATTCATTTCTGAGTACGTTGAATAATGATTAGTGAAATTTGTGGCTCCATAGGCAGTTCTATCACACGACGACCCAAGTCATCCCACAGATGTTCGATGGGATTTAGGTCAGGACTTTTAGACGGCCATCGGAAGGACGTTTACGTTGTTTTGCTGGAGAAATGTCCTCGACACATTTGCAGTGTGAGGCCTGGTGTTGTCAAGCTGGAACTCAAATAATCTTCGAACTCGTTGAAAGCGTTGTGACAACAGTCCTCAGAACTTCATCTCTGTCACATGTCCATCCAAGCGCAGCAATTCATATCTGTTGTCATAGGTGATCTCGCCCCACGCCATTTATGGTCCTTGTCCATACAGATCATGTTGACGCATAGCACACGCGGGATCGCGTTCATACACGGATGCGGCCATCTGCTAAGTCCAAATCAAACCTTGATTCATCTGAAAACATGGTGTGTCTCCAATGTCGTAATTGTCTTGCAGCATGACGCCTGGCCCATTCAAAACGTAAGCGCTTGTGTTGTGCTGTAAGTCTGACTGCAACCTCTGGACGACGTGATTTTAACTTGGGAGCTTTAAGACGATCACTGACAGCTTGATTACAAATCCGTACACCAGTGATAGCCCTGTATTCAGAGTTTATTTTGCCGGAGGATTTGAACCTGTCTCTGAGTGCAATCAGTCTTAGATGACTATCATGCCGCTGATTGATTTTCAGTAATCTTCCTGGACCACGTCTCATCTTCACATCACCTGTCTGTCGGTAAAGGTTAAAAAATCTTGAATTCACGCTCTTCCACTTGTTAGGGGTCCTGGCTGTTTGGCATATCGAAATTCCACTCCTTGCTGCCAATTTCCTGCCATTTTTGGTTCTCTGTTAGGTACTATCGAGGCATTTTCTCTCTTCTGCAAAACGTTGAATGACTCGAGAAAACAATTCCGTCTTTTATAGTGTAATGATGACCGATTCTCACACGCTGCACGTGCAATAACTTCGTCTGGGTTTTCTGGCGCAGTGATAACAGTCAGTTCAAAATTTAAAACTTTTTGTCCAAGACAAATATGGTTCATACATACTATTAAGACTTGTATATTCCCTTTTTTCTTTTGCTCAAGATGATGATAATGTTTATTTTTTGTTAAATTTGGTTTGTATATCAGATATAGTAAATTCACGGCTTTTGTCATAAATACTTTATAATGCACTTTTAACATTTGATATACAATATATGATGCATACGTGTACAGTTAATATCTCTCTTGATAAATGTCGTCAAGGATTTTATTACACTGCAAATTAGATTTAGCATTTAGAAATGTCAAATATGTTGTGTATAATGTCCACATTGTCTTTGAAATAGAGCTGAAGTAAATTAATGTCACCAACACACTGATTAATAGAAATTATTTATCATCCCATAAACATGTTTGATATTTACACAAATTCATCAGTTGTGATATCTATCAGTTTAATATTTCGATCCCTGTTCATCTTTCACCAGCTTGAATTGAGCATCGTGCGGTTATCAAGTTTCATACGAAAGTAGAGGGGAATGCGACCGAAATACAATATTCTCAATATTCTACTTTCGCAAAATGGTCAGCTGAGTTTAAGCGAGGTCTCAACTCCTTGGACTATGACCCACAGTCAGGAGGACCTGTTGAAGCCATATTATATGGTTGCATGGGCACAGGGATGGATCATGTCTGATCGATAAATAGTGGTGGACGAGATATCTTAAAGGAGATGAAACGTATATTAATCATTGGGTCCCGATAACAAGCAAGAATCAATGTTATTGAAGCATAAGCAACTTACTGCGCCCAAGAAGTTCAGAACTCAGCCTTCTGCTGGCAAGCTTTTAGCGACCAATTTCTGGGATTCAAGGGGCGTGATACTTATAGACTACAAAACACCTAAACCTACAATAACCGAAGCCTACTATGCTGACTTGTTGAAGCAATTGAGAGCGGCGATCAAGAAGAACCACATATATCCACTTGAACTTATTGACTTCCCTTCGTGTCTTAATTTAAATATTTCCTCGTTCATGAATCAGCAACGCGTCTGTCAAGTATCAACTGCGGTGGCCCAAGGTATTTCAAGTATTGGCCCAGTACGTGTGGTGGCAATGATAAATAAATACTAAAGTCTATTCGGAGAATGATTGTTAAGATTCTTTGTTATAAAGGGAACCCTGATTTGATTGTTGATTAACAGATGATAAAATGTTAATGCACAGTGTATGCAGGTATTAAATTGAACTAGTTCGTTTGGTCTGACATGAAATGAATGTATTGTAAAGATCGAAAAAGCTTACGATTTTGTCCTTAGTTCTTTAATCACGTGCATGAATAGGATATTGCCCTTTCTTGTAGCATTGTACCCGGATACACTCGACATATGGATGTACAACATAAAAATAATATGTTGTGATAAAAGTAAATTTTTAGGCAAAGTTCATTTATTATATGTTCGAAAGTTTGAATTTCGTTTCTATTTAAAAAAAGTCTCCATTCTCTCTCAAACCGCTCATTCCTTCACGCTAGAACTACCTGTGAATCAGAGTTCATGTTAATTGCGTAAACATGTTGTTGAAAAGTCTTCTCTTTAAACCAAAATAAGAGTTTTTGCAACATTATTTGTGTGCAACCAGTTTTTCTCATAGAGTTGAAAAAAAACTTTTTCCGAGCTTTTAGCAAACTTTCTTTTCATCTTTCACAAAAACAAACCCTATTTCATTTCCCTTTGCTAAATGTTTATATATCACGATAATTACCTTTGTTTAAGAGTTGATTTATTTTTTTCAATTGCTTTTTACTACTTCATGGGTAACTATATCATCGTGCAGTTGATATAAACAATATAGTATTAACATTTAATTAGATAGATTTAGTTGAATCTACATTAAAGTAAATATTTGATTTCTGATTAAATTGGACATCCAAATGTCCGTTTCGTCTTTTTATTACTAAAAATCATATGAAGCAAATGAGGATCGGTGATGAAGAACGGCTACTAGAACCTACCAATGTATGTATCAATTGAACGCAGGAAGTAGATAAACAGAATGTATTTGAAGATAACAATATTCATTATGTCAATGAACAATGTCAAACAAACCCAACAAATGCAAAAGTGGTGCCCTCGGCGCATAACAAGCTTTAAGAATGTTTAAAGGAGTCGCTAGTGCCGAAACTTTGGCTTCCTGAAATCTTTACAGAATGGACAAAGATATCTCTGGTAACACTGGTAATGTGTTTCTAGACATAATTGAATTTAAAGATCAACTTTGGTATTTTGTAACGGAACGCCGACTGATAATCATTGATCTTAACAGACAGTGCAGAATGTTCTTTACATAATAATTGGTATGATTGTTAGCTTGAGTGTTCATGCCTCTCTGCAAAACATACAGTCGAGAAAAAATTGTTGCAAAGAAGACATTCTGCATGTGTAGTATTGTCAGCAATACAGCCTAGCTCGCCACTTAAGATTGAAAATGTTTAACAGACAGGAATACTTCAGCCACATCAATAAGAGAGAGAAGAGAATACAGCCATATACATGTTTGCTGAGAAAACTCTTAACTAGCTAGAGTCGTTGCACTATACTAGAACTAGGATGTTTAACGAGAGGACTTTGGTACCATATCACAAATGCTTTGCACGATGCTTTCTTTAAAATATGTTTCGTAAAAGATATTGGCAGGAATCTACATTTTGTTTTCTTCGCCTGTGGTCTACAGTTTTTTTCATATCTGACCTTCAATGCTTTTGCACACTTTTATATGTTGTTTATCGAAATTTCAGTAATTATTTTCTCCTTTTACCGTATTTAAAAAACTATTGATTTAAGTTCTTTTTTTTCCAAATGTTTTAGTTTTATGCGCTTCATTTATAAAAAAAATACCACATTCCCGGTCAAAAAATTATTTAAGATTGTCAACTTTTATTTTGGACATCAGTATTATCTCAAAAAAAGTGTTATCAATGTATATGACAGGAGTTTATCATGGATTATTTAATATTGGTTATGCCATTTGAAACCTTTTATTCAATTGTAAAAACTAGGTATCGAGGCTTTGGAAAACTAACTTTAAAAAAGTGAATCAAGATTGACAAACACACAGAAATTGAAAGTTTTCAGATCATATTGAGTTAAATCCTTAAGTAAGGGCTTCCAGAAATAGCATACATTTCGCAGTCAGGATCAAATATCCGTCAATCTAAACTGTGAAACTAAAGTGAAGACTTACATGCTGATGTATTGCTGCTAATCTCAGCCATGGCTTTGTTTATTTAAGCAAATGTGACTCGATCTTTCAATTTATCTTCTGATAAAAGACATGCCCAACATCACTACCTAGGGATCTTGTTGTTTTCGAGTAAAAATCGATACATGTCCCACAATGGTTTAAAAATTTATGATAACTGATGTCAGACATTGAATTTCAAAATATAATGTCAAATCCCTATGAATCTCAGGATAAAGATCTAAAGGTCATTTATATATCAGGAATCAAAAGCTGAACATACTTGGGACCGTGCATGTACTTAAACGAGAGGACGTGTTTACATCGCTCTTCCAAAAGGGAATTTCTCTGTTCCTATATAGGACCAAAATCGGATGTTTCAAACGAACATCGTATGTCGTATAAGATCGCATGTATTGATTAAAATAAACTATCATGCAAATGGTATCATTTAATTTGGTTTTCGTGAAAACATTTATTTTCTATGCAAACATGTGCTATATTTAATACAAAATGAAGAGTATTTAAGGTGATTTAGTGCCGTGCCTTTGGAACTCAAAACAGCATTGACAAAATTGCTACTAAAACTCTCTACTGTTCAACCTACTCTGTAAATTGGGCTTCTCAAGTAAAAGATTTCTTTTTTGGTTACGTATGTCTTTCCCAACATGGGCGTGATAAACTAAGATTTGTATATGAATTAAGTCAAAGAATAACTGACATTCACTAACAAATGGGGAAATCTGAGCAGTCTTAGTGAAATTAGAAAATGTATTTAAATATACTTTATAATAATAACCATCACCATTTATAGACTTGCTTTGTCCCGTTTTTGCTTACGTTCACATATGTTTACGATAGAAAGAGGGCGATGGAGTGATTTCAAACTGCCTTTTTCCCAATTGATGAATAACCCCTACCGAGACATTATTTTGAATTTATCAAAATGGTTTTATTACATCAGGAGTGCTTATAAACAAAGCTAAACTTCAGAATTCAGCTGTCATGCTGTAAACTGAAGCTTCTGCAATGTGTTAGATACTAATATATTTGTAAACGATTGCGTGTAACCCACCATCCAATCACCCACAACTGCTGTATATTGTAACGTTTTGTGTTTTTGGCCTTTGGCCTATGAATAAAGAACTTGAACTTGGACTATTATACATGTAAACGTTACGTAGGATTTCGACTTCTTGTCGTTTTTGGATTACAATTGAAAACATCAAAATATCAAATTGTCAAATCTAATAGAGGAAGATGTAATTCAAGAAAGGCGATTTGAACTTAAAACAAGACAGTGGTACTTTTTCATGCCCTATACAGACTTATGAATCATACTGTATCACTTCAATTATCAGCTGATCTATCAGCCATCTACTAGAAGAGTTTGGATTCAACATACGTTTCTGGAGAAAGCGTTTGGAATCTGACACACACCTTAAAAGACAAGTATCACATAGTCTCCACATATGTATATTGAACTTTTGAAGATTCTTGTCGATAGAAATAGAAATAACATCAGCTTGAGTGACGTCAAAATCGCAACTGAGACGCTACAATTACTGTACGGTTGAAGCTGTACGGTTGAAGTATAGCACAACAAAATAAAACCTGTCACTCGATTGGAGTGGATTTCACCTACATCAAACGTTAAATAAAGCCTTTTAAGCATATAGCGTTATTTACTGCAATGAGGTAATGTTTTATGGGGTAACAGAGATATGACTGCTGAACGTATAAACACATTGTGGTGTGACTTATTGGAAATGACATTGATCGAGCATGTCGATACAAAATTAAATTTAATCAACTAAATCAACGATTATTTTGGTTGAGATGTGTTTTATAATCAAAATGAACTTGAAACACTAGGATGGCAAGATAATAGCCTCCCTGCGTGTGTTTTGAAGTCCAATTGTTGAAACAATTGATAAACGTCAGACATTTCGGTTCTTGGAGTTTGCTTTAATTTTAATAGGTCAGGCAAATTCAGGCAAATATAGTAATTTACTGCAACACTTGAAGTTTGATAATGCTATGACTTTTCAGATGTGACTTTTTAACTTCTATTTAATATGATTTCACTTTGCTGAAAAATACTCAAGATTAAGGTTATTAAAACAGTGTATATAAGATTATGGTGGAAGAAAACAATCCTCCTGAGTAATCATGCGATGCTTCAGTCTACGAGGGTGGGATTCAAGCGATCTTAACTGAAACTTTCCCTTTATTAGATCTCAGCTGAGTTTGCAAGTGCGTGCGACTAAACAATGAAATAAATAATTACTTACAATTAAGCACAGTTGTTTTCTTATGGGAACTATTTGACATGTAGACAATAATGCTTTCATTTTATGACAACATTTTGGATTTCAGTCGAGACAAAAAAGTGTGATTATTATTCATAACATGCATTTGTCTTCACAGTTCGGATATCATCGAATATTGAAAAGAATAATTTGAATAAATATATCAAAATCAAAGACTCCATGGCATGTCGTCCGTCAGTGAACTTTTCACTATCTCATCTTCTCCTCCAGGACCATTGACTCAAGGATTTTAAATCCTGTGTACAGACTCCTCAACGAAATAGTGGGTTTTAATTAATAGATTTAGTTATCCTGTGACCCATTTAAAGGATGACAGGGACCACACCTTCGAAACCTTTTTTCATCTCCTTCTCAAGACTCAAGAGGCTTAGAAAGCTGAAACTTTACGATCAGACTCCTAAACTGAGGGTATTGTAATTTATTGAATTAAGTTGGTGACCCTGCGATCCCTTAAAAGGGTCACGCCCTTACATATTCCCATATTTCTCTTAATTCTTGCCCACAGGCAATGGGTTAAGTAAGCAGCTGACGTTTTGTGCACAAACTCCATAGCTGACAGGGATTCTAACTATAGTTATGTTAACCCTGTGACCCAAAACAAGGGCCAAATTAACTGCGTCCTACAACGTATTTTCACTTCCTTCACCAGAACAAAATGCCTAGAAAGCTGAACTCTCTGTACGAACTCATTGCTGATTCTTATTTACAGTTTCGGTGACCCTGTGACCAATAATAAGGGCCTCAGAAAACACGCCCTAAAAACCTGTGTTCATCTTCTCCTTCATAACTAAAGCTAGAACTTTATAGAATTTATAGATATGTATAGAATCCGTGGCTGATGAAGATTCTCATGTACAGTTTCAGTTACCCTGTGACTCTACTTAGAAGGGCCACAGGGACCAAGCCCTAAAAACAAGTGTTCATTTACAGAGGCAAGAGACCTAGAAAACGGAAGCTATTGTACTTATTCCATAGCAGAGTGGGATTCTCATTTGTAGATTTAGTGACTTTGTGACCTCTAAAAAGAGCCACATGGACCACATCCTAAAATCTATTTTCATCTTCTCCAGAAGCAAAAGGTGTAGAAAGCTGAAACTTTGCGTAAAGACTCCTTGGCTGATAGGCTCTTGGGATTCTAATTTGGTGACCTTGTGACCCATTATTAGGGCCACAGGGGCTGCGCACTAAAAAGTTATTGCTATCTTCTTCTCCAAAGGAAAAAAGTTCAAAAAATCTAAAACCTTGTGTACAGAGTCCTATGCTGATTTGGGATTATAATTCAAATTTTGTGACTGTGCCCCATAATAAGGGCTACAGGGACCACGTCCCCGTGGTGACCCTGTGACCAATTACAAAATAAACCATAGATAGCCTGATGAGCTACAGAGCCAAAGGATCTGTGATATCATTTCCTTTTGTCGAATGATCAGTGTTGCAGTGTAAATCATGAATAATAAACAATGGAGGGATATCTAAATGACATATGTTCAGCTGTGTAAGATGTGTTGTATTTTTCATCCTTCTTGAGATATGAAATTGCTAATGAGTGACAGAAACATTCAATAAGTCCTGTTGAAAAGCTGTCTATATGTTGCTCGTCCTAGGACATTCCCCAACTGCTACACGCTAAACTCTGGAGTCCTTAAACGGATCCGTAGCACTTAAAAGGTAAACAAGAAAGGTTTTCGCGAAAAAGAAAATAATGTAACCAAATGCAAGACATTTCTGAAATCAAAAGGGGCAGTTCTAAAACGAACGTAGAAGTTTGGTTAAACTAAACAATCCATTTGCCTCTCTCGAATGATTAAACAGTGTTCACACTAAAATTGTCGAACGCTGTTTTTCCTTGATGATCGATACTTTCTTTGAGTAATAAGTTGTTTGACCGACTGAAGATAAAACATTTTGCACAAACTAATCTGATTAAATTCGTACTTATCGCTGTTATCATTTACATCTTTCATATCATTATAATTAATTTCCATATCCTTTAAAATCGTGTTTAGTATTACCTTTGCATACCAACTAATAATATGTCCATAAAACATACATGTATAATGATTTTTTATGCTTACGTTGGATATTATCATTTAACACTTTACCGGAGGACATAGTGCATTTATTTCAAATACATGGAAAACACTGGTGAAGGCTTCTTGTAAGGAATATCCTTAGGACTGTCTGAATTGAAGGGTCAGTAGCACATTTTTTGCAATATTGTTTTTCTTCAAACAATTCCCCAAATTAATTTTGAGAAGAAAACTTTGAGAAAAAAATGTTTGCATCAAATCTAGATCAGAGGTTTTTTTAACTCATACAATTTGAAATTGGAGATGAATTATTAATTCCAATTTAATAATCTGTTAATGACTCCGAATTTCTAAAAATCAATTAAAAATGTGAAGCCAAACAGAAGACTACTTACCTATCTTGTGTAATTATACCTTGCATCTATGCCTCCTTCCAAGATTACGCAAACACACAAATCATTAAATGTCTAACACAATGTCAGATTGAATGTTCCAAGTTTCGTGAGGAAAAATCGATATTTATTAAAGTAAAATTTACCAACAGCAAAATGAATGAACCTTACAAAAATAAAAACCAGAATATTAATTCTTAGCTACTTAATAGAGCTGCTCAAAGTTTTGCGGGAAATTTTGAGGAATTTAACTAATTTATAAGTGTGTGTTGCCCTGCTGTGTTTAAATAAGTTTGTGAACATCGAATATTTCATTGCAAACTGTCCAACATTATCATGTTTCTATAGTGTCTATGTCTATTGTATGAGTATTTTATCGCCTATCGATACGTCACTTATATTCTTATATTCTTATATTCTTATATAATCGTTTATTTGAGAGGGAGCGGTATTTATATAAGGATGTAATTGCTTGTTTGTCAATACCGATTCTTTTTGATGAAATAGAATTTGTATTATTATATATTGATACTAACCTTGACATGGTACGTAAGTGCTTAATATTAGTTACTTATGGTTCAGTACTTTTCATTCGTATCGATAAAATTATATTGCTGGATTTATCAAAGATCTTTCACTTGGCAACCCTAGTTTTTTTAATTCATTACGTCAAAATGTCTATTTGAAGCACCATTTTACTTTTTTTTATCTGATAGGACATCCTACGCAAGGCAAAACATGAGCACTTGTCGAGTGACAAGGTGTATTATTTCAAATTATTAGCGGTTTTGAACTTTTTAGAAGCTTTACAGCTTCTTAAAAAGCTCCTTCGAAATTGACGCTGTTTAAATTGCTGTAGATCACAAGAAAAGACGTTTAATTAGTTTTAATGAACTACATTTCTGAACGATGACGATTTTGATTTTATTCATTTTTAACCATAACCAACTCTCTTCTATTCATTTTTGTCAAGAATGCTATGAATTAGATTAACATTATAAATAACACACAATAAGCTCCAAACAACGGAACAAACAAGTCATACAATTGACAAATGCCCGATCCTAATTCATATCCTTTCTACTCAGCGTGATATGACAGAAATATATTGAAGTACTCTCCTAAATATGTCACAATCCATGAATCATAATATTCCTCCTGTCTGACCTATGTGTTCTTGCATTATTCACTCTTCCTGTTGTGTTGTTAAGTAAGCAATCAAATACCTTTATCACAGTCTAGCAGGAAAAACAAGCGAATGGCAGACGTTTTATGTCTTGTTTTTTGTTTTGATAACCATTTTTAATTTTTCAAGCTACTGACGATAGTAATTTCTGTATATATTATTGTGCTTTGCTGAGAGGTTGATGCGTTTCTGTTCATCTCTTTAGTTTGTTTGTATAACTGTTGTGTGTTACTTTTCAAACTTTGGTTCGATAGCCTTTCTTGTACCGCGAATATATCCGTGGCAGAGCATGCTCAAAGCGCAAAGAATTGTACAATTAGTCTGAAGGAATAGTTGTTCAGTGCAGCCTATCAAGCGTCGAATACACTCTTAGATATTTGATCACAATAACAACCGTTATTTCTATAACCAAACGCCTGAAAACGGCATATGGTATGGCTAAGCATGGGGTGGCATCTGTAACTTTGCACATTGTCTCTAGAAATTTGAAACCTGGTGTACAGACTCCTTTACTAATGAGGTTTTAAGTTATAGATTTGGTGACACTATGGGCCCAAATAATATGAACAGGGGCCACACCCTAAAAACATATTTTGGTTTTCCTTTCCGGAAACTAAAGGCATAGAAGCTTGAGTTGAGCACATACTCCTTGGCTCAATTGGAAATATGATTGGTAGATTTTATGACACTTTGGCCCGGGGTAAGGGTACAGGTTCGACGCCCTAAAGACCTAGTTTCGTCTGCTTAAATCTGCTAGAAATCTTAAATGTTTTTGTACAGACTATTTTAGCTAATAGGAAATATAATGGATTTGGCGTATGTATGGCTCCTAATAAAGGCAGGTGGCACGTCCGATAACCCTAAGAGTTTTCAAGGTGATACCAACATTAAATCTTGTTGAACGGACGGTGTCACATGTTTTGGCGGCTCATGTCTACTGTTGTGCATGGTTCACTACCTCTGCTATGTGTTACTGATATAGATTTTCTTTGTCCAATCTGTTTAATCTTGTATCAATAAAAGCAATTGTTTGTTTTCCAGGATCCGCAACATTTGATCATATAACCACACATATAATAGCTGAAGTGTTTACCAAGATATATCAACTTATATGTTGATGATTTATTAGAATACTTTAAAAATATTCCCTTTCCTGTATCAATAATAAGTTTCATAAAAAAAAATTAAAATCAATTGTCTGTCACCTATATATCTTATCCTTGGCAAATGTTTATAGAAAAATATTATTTTAAGATTATGACAACAAAACCAGATTGATGTCATTTTCCAGTTTTCAACACTGCTTGATTATGATACAGTTTTATGTCTGTAATCGTCAATAACTATGTCATCTCTATATATGCTAACAAACTATCGCACTTACTCTCATTTTTAGTGACTCTGTGCCAACCTAGCGGGATATATACTCTTCCTATCAAAACCTTTGTCATGTTGTGAATCGAAAAATAGGAAGTGTCATAATATCACTGTAATGTCAGTATTTACTTTGCAATCCATCTTCAGATTCTGCTTATTGTTTAGGACGCAACTGTGCAGTAAATAAAAGACATCGTATTTAAGAAAGTTTACATTTACGTCTTTGATAGATAAGATTCCATATTGACAACATATGTATTAATGTAAATTTAAACAAAAATTTTGGATTTTGATTTTGCCTTCAACAAATAGAAATTAGATCCTTGATTTAGATGCTGATTCGAAGTAAAAAAGGAATTTCAAAGGAATTCAATAAATTATCACGTTTATGTAGGTATAAATTGATAATTAAGGAGAAACTCTGTGATTGTTCTTTGAAAATGATAAGTGGAATTATAAACATGAACATCATATATGAAATGTTATGACTAATTAATAAATTTGCAAATTAGCAAAATATAGAGAGAAAAACAATTATGCATATGAATCATAATAATTGACAAATGCATGTTTCTAGGTAATGAGATATCAATATTACAATTAATATAAATTAATATGCTCCTGTTGATTAAGGTAAACACTTTCACTAGCGTTACAACTTGCTTGTCGTGTCCAATTTAAAGTGACTGATTGACACAGTTGACCTGATTTGTAATAAAGAGAATCCAAATTATTTGAGCTATTAGAGAAAGGAATACAAGTGAGAAGTGATTAATTTGACGTTCATATCAAATGGAAAGATCGGCACTCACTAAACAGATACTTTGATTTGATAAATTTAGATGATTATAGAAGGAAGATGATGATTATTGAGGAGGAAATGACATAATACTGGAATATTAAACAAAGTATCAGGAAGACATCCCCACATTGTTATAAAAATATGACCGAAATGGAATTGTTTGCCAGTTGTAAACGAATTCACTTGCTATGCAATAAGTGTAATATTTTAATGAATACAACAATCAATTTGGTGTGTGTTGAAATTTGCAACATGATTGTTAATCACCGAATTCCAGGACGTCAAAGAGAGAAAAAAACTAATAGTGTCAGAGCGACCAACAATAAACAAACCAGACAATGATCTATTGCAAAGATCTTATCTTAGATCCAACCATCTTCGTGACAAAAATTGATCTATTGGCTTGGATGCCTTTTGATATACACGATGTTACTTTCGTGACATTTCTTTCGTGACGTTCAGTTAAAATCTACATGCTCATAAATAGTTTTCAAAGGAACAACCTGAAAGAATAAATGACAAAGCATCCTTCGGAGGAGATGATAAAAGTGTCATTAAAATATCATCTGTTCCTTGCTTCACATGTATCATATCGTATTCCTCTTTAATGTTCGAGTTCAATGTATTTTTCATACTTATAGGTAGAACAACAACTTTACAGTTAACAACAGTTTTTTTTACAATTAATCAATTTTAGCTTTCTCCAGGAATTCGTTATTCGAAAATCAAGCGTGGAATGCTGCTGAATGTGTCGATACTTTATAGTACTCAGCGTCCAGCAATATAGTTAAAGGTACGAAACATTTCTTTAACGAGTGAAAACATGAGTTATCTTTAAAAATCTGTTTCGGTAGAAGTGTGTTTGAATTCTGCACAAATTGAAAATTATAGCATTGTAACCGGAAATGTGCACGTATACATGAAAAAATAACGGGAAAAATATTTCATATATAGGAGATTAAAACATCGATGAACAACTAAGATCATTAGCTTAATATCAGTAGTTAATACGAAATGTTTGTCAGATAATGCAACTGTTACTGTAAATAATAACAAGATTGATAAATTGCGGTTTTGATGGAGAAGTTGGCAGGATTATGGATATATGTTATACATTGTAAGTTAAAATACGCTATTTTACTACACTCAGTCAGAAGTACCTAGGAATCCAATGGAATATTATTCAGTTAAGTTGTTGGTTTGTTAATAGTGTTTGGTCTTGAAAGGAAGATTAGTTCATAGTGTAGACAGTTATCAATAAGTCATTAAACTCTCTTTATGGTAGTTATATGGCAGTGTGATAACTTTTTTTTAATTTTTTTATATTTTACTTGTGCAATCCGTAAGTTTGCAAAATATCAACAAGGGAGAACAGTTTTATTCCCCACTTGAGTGTTGGTTTCAATAATAACGTGATCCACTGTAAATCACTCATTGAATTTCAAGATGTGATCTTGTACCAACCAAATGGAATAAGTAACTGTATTTTCAATCAATGTGTTGTGAACGAGGCGATGTACGTGACCTACCAACACTTAAAGGTATGTGAATAACTGACATGTTGAGATGGTGCTGAGGACATTACCCCGGGAGTTTCATGATGTTTTATGATGCAATAATCATATTGAATGACAAGCAAATTTCAGATGTGTCACGAGAAAAATGCCACAAAAACTTTGATACATATCTTATTTAGAATTTTGTATTATCAATGAGGTTTTTTTCCCGTATAATGTTTAAAGAGGTTAAATTTTTAAATAAAACATGAATAATAATATTTCTGCCGATAGAAACGAAAGTTTGGTGTATAATACTGCAACATTGTCTTAAAACGACATTATCAGTTGTTCAATAATTTATATTTTTTACATATTTTTTATTATTTTTTTCAGTTCTTACTTTTTGACAGTTGAAGTTGTATTGGGGGAGTTCTGGCATAATCATCAGATCCAATACAAGACTAACAAAGTCTATTTTTGCACTATTGAAACCATTCAAATTACACTGAAGTATTAGTTTGCATGAAAATTGTTTAAGTAATAATGTTTCAGATTTATCACAGGCTGGTGAAGAAATTCTCCAAAAATTATAAATGTAAAACAAATGTAGAATAGAAAAATAACTTCTAGACTGTAGACAAAAACTTATTATCGTGCATGATACCTAAATGTACTCGTGTCACAATTCTATTTTAGTTGTCAAAGATTGAAAGGTTTACATTGGAATTCAATCGTGTTAACAAACATTGTGAACATGAAAATCTCATCTGTTCTCTTCAAAGAAATCCCCTTTCAATGCTATCGTTCTGAAACTTAATCTGATAATTTGATAAGGCCGCCCTGTTCATTGAAGCATGGTAAGGTTATTTCATAGGCCAGTTCATAGTCAATCTCGAATGATGAGCTTCAACCACTGAACTTATGAACAATACATTCCACTCGAATAATGTACCCATTGATAATAACTTGTTTTGGAACATCATAGTTTTATGCCTCGGGGCAATCTTTCATTGAAACATTTTTCTGACATCGTCTGCCCTTAAACGTTTACTGGGAGAGTTGTTAGAATTTTTAGATTTGTGATGAAATCAGGAAAGTGATGGATGCATTTCAGATCCTGGATCAATAATCTATTTTCAATGTTTTGAATAATTCTGATGGATGCTTTTAATAATTCGAAGTTTACAAATGTGTTTGTGTCGACATGCCTTACATTTGCATTGAAATAACCCACATCAAAATTTGGTGTCTGATTCAAGGAGAGATTGTACTTTAAACAGCATGCATCAAGTGACTTTGTAGATTTACAAACACTGTTCATATAATATAATAACATACAAACTTATTGTATCTTGGAAGTACAAGTTGACATACAGAAAGGCGCCAATATTTCATAATATAGTGCCACAACGAACATGTTTCCGTACCTTTGAAGTTTCATTCATAAACACCTCTACAGTGTCGCTGTGTAATTAAACATAACTCCAATGTTATAGTGTTAACTTTTCACACCAACTTTTTCCAAAAAGACGACTGTTTTTTGACAAGGATAATGGCGAGTGTTAAGTTTAGTTTTGTACTTTGATGGTTGCTTTGTCATCGTTGGTATTAGTGTTTTCTTTTTCTCTAGATTAACGTTTTTTATTGTTCATAATAAAATGTTTTATTAGCTAAGATGTAATTATAACCACATTTGTTATCATTGATAATGTTGTTTCAGTTGATTTAATTATGTTTTAATGAATAGGTTTACAGAAAGTTAGTCTGTGTATTCACATATTCCAAATATACAACCTCGATGAAGAAAATCAAGTTTATTGAACATGTGAATGATTTAGCCTTGTTTCAATGAGTATTTATGAGTTCACTTAGTTCATCCACCAATTTTCTTTGGTAAATTTCCACAAGCAATGAAAGTTAGTTGACACTGCTTGTTCGTGAACCAAATGCTCTCACAAGATTTTGATTGTCAATACATCCCTGATTTTAAATAAGAGAATGAATTCCAGCGCGGATTTGTTGAGAAGATTTAAAAAAATACCAAACTTTAAATTGGTGATCAAACATGTCTGATTTGTGTTTCTCATTTTTTCACTGTTGTAATCGATAGGATCAATATTTGCAAAAATGTAAAGTGGTCGCCATAGCTTTGACCCACTGAAAACAAGAAACATAAACGCAACGCGTTCAGAGACTCAACAAACAAACTGAAGTGCAATGACTTGTCCGTCCTTGTTCTGAATTGAGTCCTTGAGATTGATTTCTATCAACTTTTGTATCTAGGGGGCTTACGTCATTGACAAATATATGATAGAGGTGAAGCTGTGAAATATAAGACACGTGTCTCAAGGAGATTTGCGTGGGAGTCCAAAGAGTTTTACTTATCTCACTATGTAAGAGTTGTAGATGAAACAAAACTTAATGCATTTATATGCCAGGTCTCATCCTGCATGAATTTCTTTTCATCGATGTCGGGCTTCAAACAGTGTGGCTAAACTTCTATAACTGACATCAATATTATTGTACAAATTGCGATAAGCATGCAGTAAACGCCTTAAGGACAGTATTGTGGGTATGCAATGAGAGAGCGCTTCACATATCCCATATACGCTAAAGGGAAATATGTCCATGTTGAGCATTCTGAGGACTTTTCAAACTTTGAGTCCTTTATTATACTCCTAACACATTTTACATCTTTATTATTTGTTAAATCTGTTCAATCAACTTTTATGTATTACGTAATAATAACAAACTTGATTCAGAATACAAACCTTCCTCTACATCAAGAATATAGAATATAATCTTGGAATCTGAATGAAATTTGTTTATTAACCACACGTCTTAACATTCTACCGGAAATAGATAAATGAAAACTTATTTCAGGAATAACATCATTACTTCGATTTCAGAGAGATTTTATAAAAAAAACATGTTAACGAACTCTTAAGTGCATATCTGTATTTAATATAAACAGAGGTGACTGGACTGCCTTCATGTTCTTCAATTTGTCATCCTCCTAACTACTGAGTTTTTCTCTTATAATTAAGTATATTTCAGTATGAACTTTCCAAATATTCAAGGCAAAATGTTGACAATTGTATGATTGTTTATTTGTAAGTCAGTTTTATAATTTCAATCCCACTGTTGCTCGAAGAATGATAGGCGGACGAAGATGATCGTTGTCTGCATCCCTATTGTATAATAATGAGGTATGACCAGGGGATGAAGCAGATTTATGTCATTGCAAATGGTTTTTCTTTCTCTTTGATGCAAACTGATGTTGATTATGACAGAAGTACTATGATTTTTATCATATTATTAGAAAAGTAAAAAAATATATAATCGGGCATGTTTGTCATCTATCTAATATAAACAGGAAAACGGTTCTTGTGAGATTTTCCTTCGAAAACCCGGACCTTAGCTTCAGAATTGTTTTGCTGCTCCTAACGAAAGGTTCAAAGAAGATACTGGACTTTGGAAAGAAGTCTAACTTTTCGAAAACAACAACAATTTGTCAGTTGAAAAGTGGGAAAATTCTAAAACTGTTTTTCATTGGAAACTATTTTTAAATTGTATCCTGCTTGCAATATATTTTGCTTGATTGGTTCACGCCAATTGGATCATTGTAAAGATTTTGGTTAAGAAAGAAAACATTAACGCTTCATTAATTGATGGTATAACGATTGTGTGTTATTTATGAATTGATGTGTCAGTTAACAATTTGTTACATCCTCTGTTTAAGCTGCATATCATTCCTATACTTGACAATGGATGCCTGGATGTTCTGTTCTGAGTACACTGTTTGTCATAAAATGGATAAAGTTCTCGTCAGATTGAAGTTAAAGGATATTTTTATACTCGCAATGGCTTGCAAAATACAATGTTCATTCCTTATGCAGGGTACCTACCATTCAAAACACATTTGCTTGATAATCTCTATTTACTTTACAAACAATGTTCAGATGGAACTTGAAAGTGAAACAGTTGTTATTATTTAGCTTATGTCATCCATTTCTCACAGACATCCTTATTTGAAAGCTATAAATAATATGAATAACCCCACTAGTAGCTGTTAAGCATCACATGTTTGCAGACCTACTGAAACAAATGCGCTTCAATGAATCCAACTGCAAATTTAAAAAATATGTAGAATGGGACATAAGTAAGACATTCAGGTGGGTTCTAAATAAGATCTATCAAACAAGCTTGAATAAGAATAGCACAAAAGAAAAACTCATAAACACTTTCCGAACTCCTTCTTTTTCCGAACGGTTTTGAAATTTTGTTTTATGTTGAAAACTAAATCACCTTGCAGTCACACCTTACATGTATGTTGAATTGATTGACAATGCATTATGTGTTTAAATCTATTTTTCGTTGTTTCGAGAATAACCCTTACAGCTTCATGAATCAATACCATGTGTTAATTTTATTACTCTAAGCCATCCTGGAATTACATTTCTGTTGTTCATTAAATCGTCCTGGACCTTGTTTAATACTTCATACATTTCCTGGCAAATTTCATCATCAGATTTTAAATTACAATAGGAAACCGACTTAGAAGTTAACATATCAATGATGCAGAAAGAGACATCCGATTCCCTTATAACAGTCATGTACATAAATGACCTTTTAGTTTCAAAGTCACACACTGTACTGGTAACTGATATAGTTGAGGATTTTAGGTTTCAGGACAGTTTAGTTACATGTTGTGTACAAAAATATCCATGAACGTTGTTTTTCACTAAGGATTACAGTTTCAGGTAAAACAATTGATTCTTTCATGATTTCATACTTCATGTTTTATTTCCAGGAAGCATTTATGAAAACCTTTACAACTTGCTTATGTTAAAATATGTCTCTTAAAGGGGGAATTTAAACATTATATGTCGAAGAAGTGAACTTATGGTTAATAATATAAAATCGATATGTTGTGAGCTTATGAAAATAAGATACTCATAGGATATTTAACCTTATCGTATTTAGTTGTATAAAAGTCCCTGTAGTATTCTAATCAAAATAAAGTGTCCATGAATTGTGTTCCAAATTCAATTTAGTTTGTCTTGAAAGGAAAAAAAGACAATGATAATGCAGTGATAATAGCAACCGTGAGATATGTGAAACACTCTTGAAAGCGATGATAAACCCCAAATGACCTCACCTCACCAGTCTGTGATCTTAATATGTGCAGAGTTGTAGGCAGTGTGTTTGAAAAGAGCATGCACAGATTATTTAAGATAGAGAGAAAGCAAGGACTTTCCCTGGAAAGAGAGCAATAGGACAAGAACGACATATGCTTTCCTTCCTTGAGAAAAAATAGCATAATCTGCATGGACATTTGCTCCAAACAGAATGCCACTGCAGCGTGAAATTATATACCTTATATTCAATAGTGAATATAAAACCGTATACAAAATATACTGAGTCACTTCCAGAATGCCAGGACGTCAAAAGAGTAAAGAAATATTAACTGACTGAGAACAACCAACCAATAACATATCACACTAGGATCTGTTGTAAAGGACATATCTTAGTTATAAGAAATTTTCGAGGCAAAATTCTGTAATCTATTTGTTTGGATGCCTATAATTACATTCGGTCAAATTTTACATACTCTCAAATAGCTTATAAAGAAATAACCTGAAAGAAGAAATAACAAAGTTTCCTTCAGATGATAAAAGTGTCATTGAGATATGATCTGTTCCTCCCAATTTGATTTGATCACGACGTGTCCTCTTGTTGATCAAGTTCATTATAGTTTTTGATACAGAACAGCTACTTGAATTTTTCAAAAAGTAAAGCTTTCATTTTGCCCTCAGGAAATCAAAAGATCACCAATTATTTGAAACTTGGCGAAAGTGTTTGCTGTTCATTACAAGTAGTTGCAATGCGGCAACCTGTTTTGATTGTCAATTACCCCTGCAAGATTCTAATCCCTGTACCGTTAATGCATATCGGATTATAATTTAAGAATCTGATTTCGCTTAATCAAGCGTCTCCGTTCATAGTGCAGTTTAACAATGATTTAGTTAATGACATTTTATAAATCTGAAAATACCACCTCCCTCCTTTATTGCAGCGTTAACTTTTAATTAATCCCCTTACAACGGAACTGGCGAATTGAAATTATATATATCGAACTGTGTCACAATGGCGGAACAAATCTCTTGCTTATGTTATACACTACAATGACATTAGGAATTGTGTTCAGTTGTTTTCTGTTTGATGAAATGAGATCAAAATCAATAAAAATGAATTTTAAATGTCAGGTTCTGTTTTGTCTTTTCATTGGTTCCGTTCTCTCAATCAATGGTTTAATTTTTGCCATCAAAAATCGGTAAAGGTTTGCCAATTATGTTCAAGTGCATGATAAAGCCTTTTCAAGGTTCCGTTTTGGTCTGCACCCAATGTGACCACTATATAGCGTATAATTTATGCAAAGTTTCTATTAAATGAAATACTATCCCTGACTCTTTTAACCAATACATGTCTCCCAAACTATACATGCTAGCTTCATTATACTTAAAATTGTACAACTATGATCTCTAGATTTTCAATATCGGTTTAACATTTGTGGTTGCCATGGAAACATACCTGAAACCGTCACAGTCACCAAGTCATTAATATCCCTAAATATATGGATAGATGTTAGCTTTATGAAAACATTTGTATGAGTTATGGTGATTTTTTAGTGAGACTTGTGACCAAATGTAATATCTGTATCTGAAGCTTCTTTGACCACTATGGAAAGCCAGAGTATGTGATATTGAGATGTACTCGCTAATTCTCCTGTTAATATTTATTATCTTAAGTTAGATACTATAATGGTGTCCCTAAACCTTTCAAATGTACAACATGAAGTACTTATTTCCCACTGATATACAGACATGTTGCTACCAATAAGCTTCTGATAAAAAAAAGTGGTTCATTGGTTAAATTGGAATAAATGGTTCTTTTTTCAGTGACGCTGCCTGTAACGGAGGGAACAGTAGTATTCTAATACAAGACTAAGAAAGTCTTTCGTTTTTCTTTATTTCCACTGGTGCAATTTTTCAAATCAGACATAAGCAGTGATAAGCAGTTTCTCTTTGATAAAAAAAACTTTCAGAGTCCGTGTTTTATTTAATTTTAATTTATCAACATTTTGCTAGGCTGTAGACACAGATTAGTTATTGGACATGATACCTTAATGGCCTCATGACCCATTTCAAATTTGGAAAGTTTTACATTGAAATTCAATCGTGTTAACAAACATTGTGAACATGAAAATCGCATCTGTTAACATTAAAAATGCCATCTTTCTGGAAATTAATCTGATAAATTGTTGGACAGCCCTGTTCATTGGAGCATGGTAAAGTTATTTTCTACGTCAATCCATAGTCAAATTTGAATAATGAGCTTCAACCACTTAACTGATGATCAATGCATCACACAGGAGACTTCTATCCAAATACTGTCGACATTAATTGATTGTTTTGGCAGATCATAGTTGTTGTTTTTTTGTAATTTTTCATTGAAACTTTTCCAGCATTGTCTGCTCTTAAAACTTAACTTTAAGTAACAAACAAAACTTTAAGTATGCATTTTTAAAAGAATTTGATTTTTGTGTAATGAAATGTCTTGATTTGAAATCAGGAATGTGATGGATGTATTTCAGGAAAGCATTATTACCGTACCTAGTGAAATCAGCTTTTACAAAAAGACGAATTAATTGGGTAACAAAATGGAATTCATGTTTATTACAGAAAGTAAATTGAGGCTAGGGTTCTATTAGATCATGTTTCTTGAATAGATTACACCTTGACAAAAATTCAGCTTCATCTTTAAAAAACAATCAATTACTAAGAGAATTTCGGATGAATTGCTTTCATGAACCACCAATGGTTTGACCTGTTTAGTTTGGGATATATCTTCTGAACCATTCAACCTTATAGTTGTACCAATAATGTACTAAAAGATTTATTAACAGAATACTAAACTACATAAAACAAGTTTAATGCCTAGCGTTGGTAAAACAATCCTGTTACCCAGCGTATGTTTAGGTAATGACTTTCAATATGCTAAAATGAAACTAGAATCTACAATCAAGAGTTTGGGATATGTTTGTGAGCAATTGAACGTCTTCTCTGCATAGAATATTTCATCCTGGGTTCATTACAGCTGATTACAACAGAATTTCTAAATATAATCTGTTTCACCATCTCGTAAGTTTTATTGTAAATAACTCGATTACAGCAAACTAAGCATGCAATATTAAAAATGAGACATTATTGATTAGACTAATGTTCTATCATCGTATGTAATCACTTATCGAAGTAACCTTTCTATGTAATTTCACAAACTGTTACTTTTGATACAGAATGACATGGGCCAATAATAAAAATCTGAAGAGAGTTTGACTTTTGTAACTTACCCTTACTACCCTTTTCTAATCCTGACCTTTAAGATAGAATTTCTACTTTCATAGCTCTGTATAAAACCAAAATTATAGTTTGATGATGATGATATACTGAAGAATTTTATATATTGACAAAATAACTTCTCTATATGACTTAAACTTTATCTTTAGTTTTCTAGATCCAATCAGGATGGTAATCAAAACCCAAAATGATTATGATAGGCGATGTATTCCTGATTTCTAAGAAGAAAATTAGTTGCAACATCATTTATTGAGGAGAGGTCAAAAGTAAAAACAAATTAATTAGTGAACCGGAATCTCCTATTTTTGTTTCATGTTATAACTGTTGTAAACGATGCAATCAAACTTTGAATAATTGTAAAATGGTCCTCTCAAAAGCAGGAGAAGCATCAATGCGAAGCGCTCAGAGCGTAAACTAACAAACCTTTGCACAATGACATGTCTGTTCTTATAATAAATTACCTCCTTTATCAGCTTTTATAATTTTGACAACATTATCATGGCGGAAATTCCGTTAAAATTTGGCAACACGCATCTCAAGGACATTTCCATTGGAGTGCCGTTAAAATGTTCCATTTATCTGACTTTGACACTGTTGTAGATGATTAGATCAACAGGAGCAAAAACAAAAACACTCGCAATTCTTTTGAACAATTGAAAGCAAGAACTATCAAAACAAGACACTTTCAGAGAGCCGAGTTACAAAACGTAGTATATTGATATGCGAGTTTTCATCCTGGATAAAATCCTTGTCTTTGCTTTAAATTAAAATTCTTTTCTTAACAACCATACTGTCTAGCGTATTCCGTGAAGCAGGCTTCAAGGATATTATTCTTGGAATGCAAAAAAAATATATATATATTATATGTAAGTAAAGTTGAGAGAATGGCATCATCCATATGCCGTTGATCACTTCATATGCTTTTAACGTCCTCAAAATAGATTAAGTTGAATGCAGTATCACTATAATGCAGTTTAAACTTTCTTGAAAGTGCATAACTTAAATCTCGATGTGAAATGTTTTAAGAGAAACAAATTCTGTTCTCTAAGGAAAATAAGAAGGTAAAGACGTGAAAGGTGAACAATAGTTCACGTCGAGGTGCTAAAATCCTGTCATCAGTACCATCAGTGTAGTTTCATTAAATAATTTGGTTTCTTACCCTTTGATGCAATACGATGATGGTTATGGCAGAAGTTGAATTAGTTTTATCTCATTGTTGTAAAGATTTAACATGAGGCACTTCTTGTGATCTATCCCAGATAAACAGGAACACATTTTTGTGAGCTTTTCCTTTGATAACCAAAGCAGAAGCTTCACAATCGTAAATCTGAAGAAAGGTTCAAACAAAATACTGGGCTTTTGAAACAAGTCAAACTTTTAAGAAAAACAACAATACAAATCCTCTTGAAGATTTGAGTAAACTATTTAAAAAATTGCCAGTGGGAAAATGGAAAAATAATTTCTTGTTAATGAAAACCAAGTTTGCACTTGCTTTAAGTCACTTGAATAAATGTAAAGCCTTTGGTTAATGAAGAAAACATTCTCTTCTTTCAGCTGCATATAGAGGATATCACATACTATGTTTGCGACACAAGTGCCTTAATAACAGTATATCCCGATCGAGAGCGAGGGATATACTGATCTATTGGCACAAGTGCCGTAAATATAGTATGTCAGGGACACGAATATGATATTCTGTTTATTACCGAAGTCGCGAAATCAAAGAAAATGGTCAAAATCAACCTCCAACCATAGACGGATTACCCGCCGTCGTCACATTTGGAACGCAAGGTCAGAGTAGAACTGTGACGTCAAAGCATTGTTTATAAAGAGACAATTTGTGATTGGGAACCACAAATCTTCACGTAATCCACTGCCAGGAAGAGGAAAGGGGGTATAGAGTCCGCCCATAAGTGAAAATTTAAAAGGGCCGGTGTTCTCAGGAACTTCGAAAATGATCTAGGTACACTCAAAACGGACAGATTTTCTAAGAGTGTAATGTGTACTTCAAGTTTTAGCCTTAAGCATATCTATAGTTGTGGCCTGTGACCCGTAGTTAGATGAAATAGGTCAGTATCTAATTTTAATGTTAATTAGACGTACAGCGTGTACTTCTGTATAAAGTCTTCGCCAACCGATAACCATTGAAGAAAAGTTATTGTCATATTATGACATTAAGGAATGATTATGCAAAAACATAATGCAGTTTAAAAGGAACCCTAGTAAGATGAGATCAATATGGAATGATTCTTGCAATGGTACTTGCTATATGCTTAATGTTGTTGAGTTCCCAATGCCATTTATCTCTATAAATGCAGCTCTAAACTGAGTCTCGTTCACATGAGTTTAACATTGATATTGAATGTTTTTCCTTTATGTAGTTTACCATAATCATCATCATCATCAACATATTTACATAATAATATATCATTATGAAAATGAAACGATATTAACATTACATCTGATGAATTTTGATATACCAATGCTTCCTCAAATCACCCCGTTTATTCACCCAAACCGACTGGATACTTTAATGTAAAACAATCTAAATCAGCATTTGGTTATAAGTAATGGCATGACAGGTTTAAGAAAAGAAAGAGATGATAGATTCTTAAAAATATCACAATAGAAAAGGCAAAGATTTCAAATAGTATAATGATGTATAATGTTAAACTAAGGCTAAATTTAATTTGTATTTATTATCTTTTCCCTCATATTTCAAAGTATGCGAATCTTTTATATGAGACAAATTACATCAATACCATCGTTTTACCTCAGGCTAAACATATAAATTAAATGACTCACTTATGAAAAATGACAATGATAAACCCATCCAAATCGTTTAATCTAACTAAACAAAAGTGACAGCTCCTTGAAGCAGGAAGGGATTAATGTTTTTAGACACAAGTTCACAAGATCTTCCCACACATTACAAAAACTGCGCTAAGGGAGTGACAAACTCTTTCCAATTTACTTTAAACTATTTTCTCCTTCCAAGATTGCGCTAGTATATGCGATGCAATCTTCCGCTTTTTCCATTGCGAAATAAGATTGTTTTATAAACGTTGTTCACTGTTAATCTGTTTTCTTATCATTTTACTGTTTAAAAAATGTCATAATGTCTTTGATTTACTAAAAACTCACATTTTGTTTCAATCTATTTCTACTTTATCACCTGTCAGCAAGTATTGAAACAGTACAAACAAAGTTATTCCTAACATTATTCATTCCTCTCCCATAGAATCACAAAGAAATGTGATAACCAAACAGCTGAAAATGCGATTATTGAGAAATCATATTCTATGGCCTATCTTCACAATGGCATGAAACAAACAGTTGTTATACTCAAAACATGTATCAAAGTGTATATGTCACAAACTCAAATCTCTGATTACAATTGTGTCTCTTTTATGTCATGATTCAGAGTAGATATGACCGATTCCAACATTAAAATTCACAACACTTATTTTACGCCTTCGTCAAAGTTTGTAGTTAGCATTCATGACATAGCTCTGATGTTCTAATGATCTGTCTCCCATAGTGTCAATAGTCATTTCTATGGTGAACAGAAGTGGTATATAATCCTCTATATTGAAACAAAAGTTCGGATTATTTCCTTAGCAGACTGAAGTCAAATCAAAATACATTTTTGAATTGTAAAATACCTATACAAATACTATAAAAATTTACTTGAACATTAGGTCAGCATCTACTTAGTCTTGAGATTCTGATTCAAACCCACATAAGATACACAATGCAAGCAACAAGAGAGTTTTTATTCATATGATTAATAGGTCCTTATGATTGCTCCCATTTCGATGACACATATGTTCACGAACATTGAAGCATAAAATAAGAGCAGCAACTGTTATCGTTCATCAATATCAATCCTCACATATGTTAGAGGCATATACATGTAATTAAACTCTTATATATTGAGATTTAGCAGAAGCAAACCAAATCATAAATCCAGCACAAATAAAAAGGTATATCTTGGATTCAGCCATATTCTAAGCAGTAATGTTTGATCTATTGACTTCGAAGCCTACGCGTATACCCGCTGTTTCTTTATTGACATTCGTCCAAAATTTAAATGCTTCTAAATAGTTATCAAAGGAATAACCCTTAATAGAAAATGCCATGCATCTTCAGGAGAGATAATATAAATGTCATTAAATATCATTAGTCTCTTGACGTTCATGTATGGAAATCCTTAAACAACAAAATTGACTAAAGAGATTCGATAAAATAATGTTAAGCAACAAACATGTAGTTTTCAGATTAACAATATTTATTGTTTTCAAATGAGAGTGTTAATGCATGCAAGACAGAAATGTATTTCAGCACTTAATTGATAAATGATTTATCTTAAAATGGATTTTTTGAAGTTTACATTTCAGATTTTGAAAAATATCATTATCGCAGAAATGTTAAACTGTTAATTATATGTTTAAAATATCAACTTGACCGAGGAAAAATAAATGTTTTCAAACTATACGAACAGTTTCTAATTAATGTGATTTTTAATTAAATTACCAACTGCAGAAATCTGCTGAAATCTGCAAATAAGCTTAATTATTTTTCTATCATTGTTTCATATTTTATCTAACTTATCTTTACTAACTATAAATCATTATCAATTTTTTTGCCTTTGCATCACACATCAGTATAATATTTTGTTTTCCTTTTTCCATTGCTTTTATAATAACATCACTTGAGTTTAACATATTGCGAAAACAATAGCAAACCAAATAAGTTTTTATTTTTCTTGACCGTTGTTTCAATAATATAGTGATTCATTATTGAGAGATTGCATGATGTGATATATCAAACGCAATTGAAAGCAATGTTCCTCCCATGGCCAATAGCAAACTTGGCTGAACAAGACTAAGCAAGTGTTTTGTACATTTAAAAATGTGTCCAGTTTCAGTTGAAAGCAACTTCACAATATCTTTCTCATGCAACACAAGTTTCGTGTATAAATAAAATAATTTTGCATCATATTTAATTGTGTAAGTAATGCAACTTTTAGATAAATGTATATGTTAAATTCAAAATTGTTTAAAAGTGATAGCTTCGTCGGTCACATACTTTACTACTCTAAAACGGTTAAGTTAAAAGTTGGAACCTAAGCTGCGAAGTTCTTGAAGCAGCAAAAAGAAAAATATTTTACCGCATAAATACTTTTATCCGTCGTCATAGACATCAAATGCCCATGAAAATGGTCGGTATTGCGTTATGTACCAAGCACAATTGAAATCAGAGCCAATCGATTGCTCATTGGACATATACTGACCACTAAACTTTGAAAAATTACCTTAAATGTGTAAGATTAACAGCGACTGTAAAGGTCATAACGATTGTCACTATACAAACACCACCGAGACTTTTAAAAAATACATACTTGAGTCAGATCACATGATACCATTAATGAACAGGACTTGATGAGGGTTTAACAATATTACTGAAATGGCATTATGTTGACGTCTCAAAACGATTATAATTTTACCGTTTTAATGTGTTAAAACTCCTCTTGGGCTTATTAGGATTTTATGTAAAATAATGTACGGTATTAAAGATTTAAGAGAGTAAAATGTATTGAAAAATGATTGGCTGAAATGTTTTTTTGTCAAATAACATCTTCAGGTTTTCAGTGTTTTGGAGATTGTTTTATGTATCACACTTGCTTTATCACAATCTTTTTGCGCTTTTCATCATTTTAGAACAGTCATGTCAAACTGTGAAAACTTTCTTTTGTCGATGAGTTTATGAATAGCAGAAAGATAATACGTATTGAAATATGGCGCTGACAATTTTAACATGCACGTGTATATTATGAATATTTTACTGAGAACTTTGAAAGAATGTAGAGGTCATCAGAATGAACTTGACCTTGCTTCTTCAAAATAAGATGTTTGGTGTAAAATATGAACGGTTGTTTGAGATTAAACATGTTAACTGCAAAGCGAGGGTCAATTTAATCAACTGTGCACGGTCTCTTCACAATTGGAAGTTTTTTTAAGGTTATTTAAAATAATCTTAAAAATCAATGCTGTAATTTTCAAAGCCTCCCAGTGACCTCGAGATAATTCTATTGTCACCATACCCAACTGGGTCGGGCGCTATCCTACTCAGAAGCTATACACGAATACAGGAGAGAACACTGCAAATTTTCCTCTTTCATACTGATATTGATAACAAGAGAAAATATTATTGTGACTTTGAAATGAATTTCCAGTTCAATTTTTTTTCAATGTTATTAACCCACATGCATTCAACTGTTTTTTAAGTTATCAATTTCGTCTGTATAGACATGCTTTAACACTGTATTCCCGCTTCCCGCCAAATACGCCAAACTTCATTTGAAGAGATCATTACTTACACTGAGTTGATAACTATCAACTTTACAACATATATACACGTTTGTTAGATATAGTTGCAATATATCAATGACGAAAATATGAGATGACATCACAGTCAGCCTATTTCTGTTTTCATTTTGCACGGTTAACTTATTTCAGATCAGATTGTAATAGTTTTAGTGAAAATTGAGAACGAGCTAAAACATATTTTTTATTTATTTATTATTTTTTTATTTATTTTTGTGTGTGGTACATATACAAGAAATCATACATCAATTTTTACACAGTCTTGGGTAAGAAATACATGGTTGTGGATGGTACATTTTGACAGAAATAGATACATGATATAAATGATAAAGGAGGTATCAGCTTTGCCTTTGTTGGTTAAACTTTAACGAATCCTCAGCTGCAGTGGAAAAAGGATGTCATTACAAATTCAAAACAAACAGATCTTTAATAATTTTGGAAGAGTAGATGACAAATCGACCAGAATTTCATAAATTTCGAATAATTACAAGTTGAGTATGTGTTGTATTTGTCGATGTTGTATGCGTTTTTGATGTCTTATTTAATGCTACTAAAAGTTGGTTTCATCTCGATATTCTTAGATTTATGTTATATTTCACGATAGTTATGATCATATTCAGTATTCTATTTCTTTTTTTCCGGATATCCGAAACATATAATTCTTTTTGATAGTTTTGTCTTAGCACCTGTAACATCTTCTAACCATTCTTTGAGTTTATTCCAAATCTCAACTACATATTGACAATCGTAAAACAGATGAATTATAGTTTGGCTTTCTTTTTCACGTAAATTACATGTATTTGTATCTTTAATGTTCATCTTATGTAAGAGATCATTTGTAGGTAAGATTCCATGTAGAACGGAATATTGAAACCATGGTAATTTTGAGCTAAGGTTAGAAGGTTAGATGTAAAAGGTACTTTGTGTATTATTTTCCATTCTTCTTCATTGATCGAGCATTTCAGAACTTTTTTCCATTTCCGTTTATATTTACAGTCATCATCTTTACTTGGTTTTTCTTGCATTATGTCGTAGAAGGATCTGCATCCCTTTCTCTTAGTAACAATATCTTCAATTAAATACGGGATGAAGGGAGGGGGGGGGGGGGGGGGGGGGGGTGTTGAGTTTTCTACATTTGATTTTTTAAAGTACCCCTTTATTGATTGAACAATACCCGCGTAATCCAGAAAGTTTAACTTACATTGGTAAGTTTGGATAATATTTTCATAGTCGAGAAACTTACCATCATCTTCCACAACATCATTGATAGAGAAAATACCCGCGGTTGACATGCTCTTGTTGTTTAAAGTTTTCTTGTCAATTTTTATATTATCATTTCTCCATATTGGCTGATATAAGAGAGCGGATTGGGTTTTAACATTATTTCCTTTTTGTTTTATGAAGTGACCCCACGCATGTAAGACATTTTTCCAAAATTCATTAGTTCTTTTAGTTAATACATCATTGATAATTGATTCTTCGATGTACTGATAGAAATCATTATGTAAAGGAGATATATTTAATTGAAACAATGTCTTTAGTTTTTATTTATCATCAGAATTATAAAGTCTTTTCACCCAGCTTATTTTTTGTGAAAGCAATGTATTTCGTATATCATGTACTCTGAAGCCTCCTTCAGTGTAATTTTGGGTTATCATTTTACGTTTTATTTTATCTGGCTTTCCTTTCCAAACAAAGTTAAAGCAGAGTTTTTCGATTTCTTTGATGGTACTTTCGTTCGGGTTAGGTAATACATTAGAGACATGGTTTAACTTTAGTAAAATAAGACTTTTCAGGACAGTTGTCCTTCCAAGTGTGTGATATCTCTTCTGAACCAATGGTTCATTGTAATTTTAATTTGCTTCAATTTGTCTTTGTAATTTCTCTCTACCATTTTTGCCAAGTTGTGTGTAAATGTTATGCCAAGGATAGTAAATTCCTTTTTTGACCAATCTAATTTATTTTCTTTGCAAAACGTTTTGTTTGAGTTTTTCAGTGAACCTATCCATATAACTTGTGTTTTGCTAGTATTTATTTTCAAACCTGAAAATGAAGCATATTGTTCTAGTATTTGGAGTGTACTTTGAAGGCATGCTTTTGTTAAGAGCTAAAACATGTCACATAAATCCCAATGTGTTGTAGTAAAATTCGCAAAGAAGATTAAATGTCATAATATTTCAAATCGGAAAGTATTTCTTGACTGTAAGGCATTGTTATCTGATAATGGACATGCCATCTAAAATTTCTTGTCTGTCATTTCAATAATATTTTTTCCAAGATTGAAAGGTTTACGTAGAAAATTTGTAAAATAAATATCCTTAACATGAACCTTGCATTTGTTCTCAAAACAGAATATCACATCAAAACCAATCTCTCTAAAACGTAATGTGATTGATTGACAAGACCGCCCTGTTCATTGGAGTATGGTTAGGTCATAACAGAAATCAGTAAATTTTCAAAACGACTGATGAGTGATCTTGAACCACTGTAATAATGTAATCACTCAAGAGACTTGCCAAATGGTCCAGCATTTTCTCATATCGTTTACCGTTATACACTTTCTCGACAAGGGTAATTTTATTACGATGTCTGCCAATTTGTTTGACAACACATTGTTACTGATCTTGGGTTCGTTCAGAGTGCCTTTTTACCAAAATACGTTGAGAATGTATATAAATAAACTCTTCAAAAAAAAAGAAACTTGACACTGACTTTCAAAGTTCAATATAAAGAACACAGATGCAAGTTAAACTTGGAAATGAAAACTAAAACGCTGTTTGAAGATCTCTGTTCAGTAAATTTTATTCAGAATAAGCATGATCTTGAAATGCACAGGTGCACAAGTGTTTCAACATCACAGGGGTGCACAAATGTCAGTATCGGGTATGGCCACCATTGGCATTGATTATTGCTTGGCACCGACGACCCATGGATGCAATCAAGTTGTCAATCACAGCCTTTGGAATGTTCTGCCATTCGTGCTGCAAGAAGTCCTGGAAGTGTTTGGGGTGGTGGATTCCTACTGCGCACGCGTCGATCCAGTTCGTCCCATCTAGAGATGCTCAAGTGGTGACAAATCTGGTGACCTGGCTGGCCATGGCAATGTCTGGACATTGTTACGCTGTCAAAAGTCTTGACAAACACGTGCAACATGTGGTCGAGCATTGTCCTGCTAAAGGAGACCACCATGGACGTTGACGTGAGGAATAACGTAAGGCTGTAGGATCAAGTCCCTATACCGTACTCCTGTGAGGTTACCCATAACATGCACAAGGGGTGTCCTAGCGCCGTGACGAATCCCGGCCCACACCATGACACTCCCACCTCCAAATGGGACAACCTCCTGAACACAGTTGGCAGCATAACGTTCTCCACGACGTCGGTATACACGTGCTCGTCCATCACTTCGTCGAAGCAGAAAACGGGACTCATCAGTAAAGAGAACGGTTCTCCACCTTGCCCGTGCCCATCTCATCCTCTGTTGACACCACTGGAGATGTTCTGCCAGATGACGTTGCGTTAAAACGGGACGTCGAACCGGTCGGCGTGGAAAAAGTCCAGCCTCTCTCAGCCTGTTGCGTACCGTTTGGTTGGAAATTCGACGTAGGCCTGGTATCTGCGTTGTTGTTGACGTTGCTGTCCTGGTGCGTTCCCGAAGGTGGAGCAGTCGGATGTACCGATCTTGGGCCCGAGTAGTCACCCTTGGTCTGCCTGACCTTGGCCTATCATCAACGCTGTTTCGGGTGTTGAAACGGGTCCACAATGAAGAGATGGTCTGTCTGGACAAGCCAAAGTGTGTTGCAACATCTCGCTGCGTCGCTCCTGCTTGCAGTCTGCCAATAGCGTTGTTGCGTTGCGCTCTGTTCAGTCTTGGCATTCTTCAGGTCGCTGTACCGATGTTGTGTAGTCTGAATGAACAGCGGCCGATATTGCTTTTCATACCCCTAAAGCAGACGTGTCTGCATGTAAACCTTCATGATCCCATGCTGCACATGCTTTGGCAGAAAATGCATTTGGACGAATCGTTCGTTTTCGTCCCTGAACACGACGTAAACTTTTTGGGCCATTGTTTTTGGTAAATTTACACTTTTGAGCAAGCCTTTCTTTAAATTACAGGTATGTATCATGAAAAAAATTGACCCGTTTCGCAAAAATCAATTTCGCATGAATGTCAAGTTGTTTTTTTTGAAAAGTTAATATCCACTCACCACCTCGACTTATTTAAATGGAAAATGTGCATACCAGTGCAAAATATTTATTGATTATATGATAGAAATGAATATTTATTTTTATCAATAAGCAATGTGCATAAAGGAATCTTTGGTCACATTCTCTTATTAAGCAATGTTGACACCCTGAAGTCATCATCATTGTCAGAAATTCTCATTCAGTATGGAATCTGGAATAGTAAATCTGGTCCTTGACGATCTGTTAGAACACCAATCAGTCCTGTCATGTGGAATTTACCACTGTCTATGGCCTTCATAGCTTTCTCTGCCCACGGAAACTACGACCACTATTCATGTTTTCCCAGCTAAACTCGTTTCACAGCAGCTGTCACTAACTTCAAACGGTTCTTTTGAAAAATGTAAGTTATACTTGTAAACAATTTGATTTTTAAAAATCAGCTGTAAATAATTCCCAATTGCACCATGAAGGCTAAGCTACCCATTCTGATGATGATAATAGCAATATGTGTAGTTAGAGAGCGCACAAATTCATCCAATCTTTGGTTGCTACATATGGAATATTTTGGTGATTCTTTAAAATTATTATTATATCACAAAAGATCACTAATTGTGACAATCCTGTAAGTCTTATGGAACCTATTGTTGGCTTATTAAAAAAACTTAGTCCGTTCAATATAATCTTTTCACGAAAGAGAATTAAATTCTAGACTTAAAATTTAGAAAATCTATTTAACTTGTTTAATGGGCTTGATCCACAAGACGTTGTTCTCTTCTAAAAATGCATGATTTCACGCTCGTAGTCATTCAGAGACATAATCAAATAAAATCAATTCAATCAATATTGATACTTAACAAAAAGAAAACCGATCGCCATTCCTTTCATAAACTGAAAGCAACAATATCGAAATAAGACGCCTACAGAATTCTGATAAAAAACCACTTAGCTGCAAGGGCATGTCAGTCGTAAGTCCTTGAGTTGATGCCATCAGCTTTTATTACAATGGAGCTCAAGTGCTTTCGCTGACAGCAATATGTTAGAGCTGATTCCTTCAAGTATGCGGCACACATTTCTAGGACGTTATTGTGGGAGTGTGAGAGTGAGCCAACTATATCACAAACAGTGTATATGCTACGACTATTTATGTCCCTATGTCCTCCGGTTATGTAACCTTACTCCTCTATGATATATTCATTTCCTCAAATATATCTTTCCTTTAATGAATTGTCAAAACACTATTTTTGTAATACGCTGGTCATCAACAGAGAATGGTTCATGATACTGTAGCTGCCACCCTCATTCAAATTACTTTTGTAGAAAGAATTTCGAATTTATATCAATTGTTTCGAAAAGAAGTTCTGGTTATGTATATGTATGTCACAATATAACTTGAACGTTTTTCAGACACATGTAGAAATGTGAACTAGAAATATTTATCCAAGCTTCTAGCATATGCAGCATATCTAAGTTATTGAAAATATATATTCTACACATCAATGAACTCAAGTTAATGAGACACGAATCCAATCTTTAATTCACTTTGTTTCAACATGTCAATAGAGTTTTCCTTTAGTAATTGTAAATTATGACATGAAACTAAACTTTTCTTATAATAGGTATACTTATATATCAAAAGTGTCATAAACAAAATGATGACGTTTGTGTGAGTTAAGTTGTATTATATTGGTATTTTCAATGAAAAAGAAACTGTTTTTCAGTAATTAAGATAAATGCAAAGTTAGTGGTAAATGTAGAAGATATATAAACATGTATCTGAGAAAAATGTCTTTATAACTATACCTGTAAAACGGATACTGGATTGTTATATTTGTGTGTGACTGATAACTACACAACTTTATTGTCTTTATTTCGTTCTCCTCTTTGGGTTTGTATTTGTAATAAACATGACATGGGATGTCTAGTTAGATATTAAAACAGTTGCATTCTACACAGCTGTTTATACATTGTAAACATACTTGCTAAATAAATTTGTATATATTTAGAAACATGTTGAAATAGATTACTGCAGCCAGATAAAGCCGTATTTAATCGTTTTTACAGAGTTTCACACATTAGGAAATGACCCGTTGATATCGTATCAGCACAGAATTGCTGAAATATCTTCTTTAGAATGATTTTAACAGAATGATTGACATAGAAGTTTAACATTGTCAAAATATAGACATAAATGAAAAATGCTGTTAATTTATGCAGTTCTTTGTATCTTCCTGGGATTGAATTGAATTTTTTGCAGATAGGAAGTTTGAAAGATTGTTAACATAAAATCTACCCATCCTCGAAAATCCAGCGCTTTTGTTCCGATTAATCTACGCTTGGTAGTGTAGATTAATCGGAACGAAAGCGCTGGATTATCGAGGATGAAAATCTACCTTACAGTCGCTATTTCTAGAGATGATGTTTAATTTGGATAACAGATTTTGTGTAAATGAGTTTATTCTATATCCGTGCCTCATACACATCATGCAATATTTCCAGAGAGTCTATTGACGTCAGGAAGATTTGTGTAACGAGTGTGTTAAGAGAAATTGACATTAAGTGTGAACACAATATAGATGTACCAACACTAAATGGTTAGAAAATTTTAGAACAATTTTAAAACATTCATACTTTGTTGCCCAGAATTTGATGCCTGTTTTTCCATTTCTCCAAGTCATGTGTTAGTATTGATATTTTTTTCAGCGTGGATAGAAGAGGATCTTCAAAGAAAATTATTAATACTTTTTGAACAATTATATAATGTGAATAGACACTTGTGCACCACATATTCCTTAATGTGAGAGGTTATATTATGATAAGTTTTTTCGAAACAGTGAATTACATTTTCTACGTTAAGTACTACGAAATAACACTCAGACACTTCACTCAAGTTGATATTGAAATGAAACCGTGATCTATTTTACGTAGTTTTCTCATCGTTCCTTTGTCTTCAATAATCAAAACGTTTTTGGGTCACACTTTTTCCCAAAGTCCATTTTATTTCATGCACTCAACGTATCAATAATTTCAATTGTAGATAGACATTACTGTTATTATGATAGTAGTAACTTCTTCTTAGACAACAAAATCACTTTGTACCAACACTTGCAAAAGGTTTACCTATGTATGAACTTCACATTTATGAATTAAGTTGTAAGTTTATCGTAAGCAAATATCACATTAAAACATATAGATTCATGTAAACGATATTGAATTATCGTTTCATTGAGACTCTTATCAATTTAATTATATTATTCTAATTGATCATGAATATTGTGTCTCAGTAAACTGCTTCAATGTCCAGTAAATCGAAATTTCTGGACAGCGCGTCAATCTATCGTGAATAAGCCTTGTTCAAAGATTATCGTAAACAATTGAATCGTATTGTGATTAACAATAGTTGTTTCCATCATTCCTACATCGACTGTCGGGGCGTAAATAAAGACACAACCAGAGATTTAAAGGAACATGATTTGCATTTGCAAGTGCAGGTATTGTGTGAATGAAATGCCTAAACCATTACGAAATAAGCTTTGAATTATTCACTTTATCATGCAGTACCAACGATAATCCTGTCTCTAAAAAATTGAGTTATAACTGTTGGAAATTAGTATATAAACGTTTTCTCTTGATCCAAAAATGACCCTCCAATCTATTCACATATATCACCAATAAACACACAAACAAATAAAATTGAGGTCCTTTTTTCTGTTCAAATTAAACGCAATCGATTTATTGAGAAGAATAATTCTAGAATGTGAACACCAGAATGAATAAGCATCACTCATTATTAAAATCTTTAGTCAATTTCATTTAAGATAAAAGCATTCAATGAAAATTTCTCATTAATGGTGGAAATCGAATTATCTCTCAACAGTCAACACATAATTATCAAGTATGAACTTTTTATCTAAAGAACTTGAATTGATAATTATCTGTTTAATATCTTGAGGATTATTTTGAGTATATTTTCATGAACTTCATGAATTAAGTGTAAGAAGACGAAACGTTTCTCATTATTTATAATCATATAATCACCTGATGACTGTACAACTCTGAGACATTGCATTCTTGTAATGCATTACAATTGAGAGATATGTTTTCGTGATCTGAACAGACCTTCTAATTCACAAATGGTATAGAGCCTGCTCAGCAAGAATGCAACACTCGGCTTGAGGACGTTATTGTTGTAACAATTGGCCGGAACATTATGAATAAAAAAATCCATATTTGGCATCTAACGATTGCAAAGTTGGCCAGTGTATCATATGATTTTACCTTGATGAAAATGTTTGTCATTACGCATATTTCACTCAAAATTTCTCGTCTATTATTAATTGCAAATACCAACAATGAAAAAGAAATACTTGTATTTGTCAGTATAGTCCGAAACGTAAATCATGACATCGATTTTGATTTTAATCCACTTCTATCTTCGACCATTGAAGGCGTCGTAAGATGATCACGCCCATCTTGTCACTCACGTGTACCCGCCCACATCTGTCAGTCAAAACCACGTGCCCGGTAAATGGCGTTGAAATGACGAACTCTAACGTTTTCTATCGGGGACTGGTTTTTTTCAAACGTAATGAAAATTTAGAAGACATTACTTTGTTTCTTTTTTATATTGACGATTGAGTATCGATCTTTTTTTTTTGATGAAACCAAAATCAAATGTCATACACGAAGTTGAAATCCGAAGTTCATCGTGTGATGTCAGCAACCTAGCGACAAGTAATTAGCATATCGTAAAAGTCGATGTTGTCAGTTACACCAAATTGAATTTTTGATCTTACGAATCTTATTAAATTACGATATTATGTTTTAATACTGTGCCTAACACCGAAAAAAAATGGAGAAAAAATCATATAACATGTTTCAACTCACAAGCAAATGTTTTAAAATTATTTTGCAATCGTAATGCACTTCACTTTACTGAAGTACAAAAACATGTATTTTTGTAGTCCACACGTAACAAAATTAAATAAAACACAATTATCAGACATGCTATTATATGTTATTGAAAATGTGTGTATATACAGGGTGTATTCTTTGCGATAGACCATAAATAACTGACAGAGTGCTGCTATCATAAATAGTTAGTTTTCCTGGAATAGCATTGACTGTGTTCTAGCGCGAATCCAACTGTTTTCCATGCAAGTGTCACCCGGCATCTCAATATTTATATTAACTTTGTTTCATATCAATACGATGTCTTGGCTTTCAAGAAAGGTCACATTGCAGCTTCTGTGTATCAATATATTTCGTTCTAGTGCCATGAAATGGATTATTGAACATGAACATGACATCGTTTTTTTTCTACCGGAATCCGCCATTGAACTTTCGTCGTAGTGTTGACATAGATGATCGAGTGTGCTTGTAAGTAGATCATATTATTGACACTGCCAGCATTTTTGTTATTGAGAGATATAAACACAAGATTTATGTTTTTATTTGTAGTTGTCACTCATTCTAGTTTTAAAAGGAAGCATATATTTATCGTTTTGAAAAATTCTGTAGTGTAACGGTTTCTAACTGAAAGAAACAACAACATTTATTTTTTTTTAAAATCGCTTTTTCCTTTGGAGAAATAAGTAAAAAATATCATAATAACATAATTTTAACTAATTTTGTTTTGTGTACATAAAACAACAACATATATTAACTGTCATTGAACAAAAGTTACTTTATTGACTACTTTTTTTGGTAACCGTCATGTTTTCATCGTTGGCCAATGTGACAATTTTTACCGGAAGTTTTCCTTCGCATCGATTGCTTTTTTGCTTTTTTGCTGAGCGTATGTCACTGATGGCCACGTATCGAGCGTACCGAATGATCTGATATTTTTCTAGTATGAACTTGCATTATGTCATACACTTAATGCTGACTTTAGCATGATCGTGTATTGTAAGGCTAGTGTACATTTAACTACTGAACTCATAAAAAAAAAAAGATTTTAGCCAAATATAGCATTAACTTACCGTTTTGTCTTTCTTGCTCATTCAATGTTTTGGAGATGAGATGAAAATGTGTCATAACAAGATGTTTTGATACTTCTTTTAATGAGATTGGTTTAAGTAATGATACTGATTATGAAACTTTTAATGAGCATTTTGCTTCAGAAGTATAGACATAAAAGCTTTTGGTGACATGTCTTCTTATGCTAACTAAGATGAACAGGAACTTTTACTTTTAAACGGGACTCGTTTCAGCAAATTCCTTTATCTGCTCCGAAAGAAAGATTAAAGGATATTTTGATTGCTCTAAAAGAAGAATAATTGTTCTTTGCAAACAAACTCTAACACTATAACGTGCATCACGCATTCTACTAAAAACAACAGTGAAAAAAACAACGTAAAATATTTAAAATAAATTCGACTTTTCAAGTGTTTTTGTAATAAAATAATTTATTATCATAGATGTGACATAAATGACAAACTGCATAAAGATTGATCAGCGTTAGAACAGATAGAACACTGATTTATCACGTTTGTTTAAAAACACTGGGACTTTAATTTCTGAAATTCGTGTAAAATAAGACATTTTGTTTGCCTTTAGTTTGAGAGTTGTATCTTTTTTTCAAGTTAAAGCATTTCTGTTGTTAGGAGCGTAAATAAGAAACTAAAATACACCAATTAAAAAGATGAAAACGTTATTCCTCTTAAACAAATATACAAAGTGTGGATTTACACATGTACATGTATGTGTTATATCCTGTAAACTTAGATTTGTAAGTATATGTCTGATCCTTTGAGAACTATTTTGAAGTTATTCCATAAGCTTTATGAATTTAAATATAAGAGGTTCATTAGACATTGCAGTGCAAACCTTTTAATGTTAGTCTTAGTAAAGCTGTCCCTCGTTAATTCGTTCTATACTGTGGTTACCGTTTCATAAAAGCATAAACAGTTACCTGGCCTTATTTATCAGGTTGACAAGTACGAGACCCCATGTAAACCCCTATTAAGATAAAACTTTACCAATAACTATGCAAAGTCATGTGTTTACTTTTTATATCGGAGTCACAATGCTCCGTTGCATCTTATTCATGATAAGTTTTCAAGACATGATACATTTTCACAGAGAGCTAATGAAATTTTACATGAGAGCGTAACTATTTCAAGAGATATTTAAATATCCTTTGATTCTTTCAAATCGTTTCCTCACACCAGCATGTTCTTAGAAGCTCAGGAAGACTTGTACAACGTGCTTTATGTTGCAAATGACTTTAATTAGAGAGTGAAAATAATGCTTTAATCTAGCTCTGGATCCGGGGAGCGGGATAGCGCAGTGGTTAGCTCGTTCAACTTCAGATCAAGAGGTCATTGTTCGAGTCCCGCCAGGGGCTTGACAACTTTGTATGCAGTAGAGAACTGTTCTACATACAATCCTGTTTGGGTGCAATGCTACATGAATTTCAGTGCAGTATCACCCATGGATCGCTAGTTCCAACCGATGCTCGCAGGTTTCACCTCAATGCATAACCACAATGGTGTTGCAGGCTTTCTCCCTGCAATAATACTAGCAGCCGCGATACAAGTTAAATACTGTAACCGGGTGTGAGTGGGTTGAAGGAATAGTCCAAACACGGGTCACGGGTGTGAGAGGTTTTATTGCCGGTACACCAGACAAGTAATTACACCCTGAAATGCATACATAAAACAATATAAAATCGGTCGTACAAATGTCAATACATTCACAATTATTCCATAACTGCTAGTCAAACAATTGCAATCTATACAATATATACACTAGCTTCATAATTACATGTTATTGAAATACATTTCAGACTTCATATTAAAGAGAAAATTCATTAAACCAATAAGTCCAATTTGGAATTACAATGATAATTGATAGATTACGTTTATTACTGTTGAGACTATCAACAAGGGAGGTAATCTCTCATCAGAGCATAATGTAAACATTCGCTTGTATTTATAACAAATGACATTTTACCATATTATGGATTTACCACAACATCACGACCATAATGTATGTGCGGACACTTGATTATCACTTAACGTGAATAAAAAAACTATTTACATAACACAACAAACATTATTCATATTCAAAATACCTTACCCTGCGTGTGGCGCTGAGGCGTTATGTATGGTCGCCAAGGACTCACTGACATCCAGAGGGCATTCCTTAATTGAATAATGAATTCATTAACTATTTGACGGACATAACATTCAAAATAAGTATACAAAATTGACTATACGTCAATACACGCCAACGCACATGATCTACGAGTAAAACATGCATATACGAACGAAACTTACCGATGCGCATTCATACATCAATCACACAGAGAAAGTATAAGAAAGAAATGGTTTAGCATTACTATTTATACCTTGATTAACCCTTACTTATATGTTTAAAGGTTGATAATATTTAAGAATTCAAAATGGCGACTTGATCACCAAATCTTCAACAATTGAATAATGCTAAAGATAGTTTATATTTATAATATTAGATCTAACTTATCATAGATAAGTTATCCTATTAAACATATAATGATAAATTCTTAGATTAGCAAATATTAATAACTAACCTGATTTATGCTGTCGTTTGTCTGTGCTCAGCGATCGGTGAACAGTGCTGATGTGGCATGCGCGTGCAATTGACAAGGGCATGTGCGGTGATTTCAAATTAGCCAATGAGATCAAAGGGATTGGTTAAGAACACCTGAATCAACCTGACAGTAGCTAGACTTACTCAACCACCCGTAATGAATATAACCCTGCCTGCTAAAGATACTTAACTTCTAATTTATAGCTAAATGGTTGAATGCCAAACTAAAATAACAAAACGTAAAGACATTACATAAATATAAGTTTACTGACAATTAAAAGATATATACAGCACAGAACTGCCTGTCACATACTTCCCTCCATCGACAAATGACGTCCCGTCATTTGCTCTTGCCACTGACAATGTCAAGAATAGCGTCGGACAGTCTGTGACGCTGATCCCGGAACCTATCGTCGGCTATGAGGGAGCTGAGATAATTTGCTCGGGCGAGCCATTACGGTGGTCCGTTATCAGATGTGCTGGTGCTGGCAGAGAGAACGTGTTGTCCACTTCTCATCCAACTTGGCTGTGTCCTTGTCCTTGTCGACCGCCTTGACTGAGAATTGTCCTCCTAGTCCTCTTGTGGCTGAACAGCGGGATGTTCATCTCTGCCATCTTCTCCACCTGCTGCCTCGAGGATGTCTTGGTTATGCCCATCATGTCGATCAGCAGCATTAGTCGGTTCTCCTTCCTCTCCTCCAGTAGGAGTCCCATCTCCTTCCACAGACTCAACTGACTCCTCTTCGGTTGGCCGCTCCACTGAACTCTCAGCAGAAACCGAAGATTCTGAAGGGCGAGAATAACAAACAACTGATTCCTCTTCCTCTGACACATCCTCTGTAATGGTTATATCTGGCTTCTTTCTCCTCGGCCTCGGTACAGGTGGTAGAACTTGTCCCTGTTGGGTTTGTTCATGAACTGGCTCATCAAGAGGCATGGAGCTGACTGGCAGAAGCAGGTTCCGATGTAACACTCTCTTCCTTCCCTCACCACTCTCCTTACCAACTTCAAAAACTGGAATGGATGGATTGGGTTGGCGAAGCACTACATATAAATCCTCTTCCCACTTGTCAGCCAACTTATGCCTTCCGTCAAAGGCCAAGATCTTCACAAGCACACGATCTCCTGGCTCCAACATAGCAGCTCTGCCTCTCTTGTCATACTGTGTCTTTTGCTTCTGTCGAGACTTGTCTGCTGCTGTTGAAGCTAGGTCATATGCTTCCTTGAAACGTTGTTTGAGTTGTTTGACATACTTCGTTGTAGACTGCTTGATTCGAGTCTCAATGTCCAGGCCAAAGGCAAGGTCTACGGGTAGTTTTGGATGCCGTCCAAACATAACAAAAAATGGTGCTAGAGATGTAGACTCATGGCGAGTGCAGTTATAGGCATGTACAAGTGGTCCTATGTGTGCTTTCCAGTTCTTCTTCTGTTCCGGATCCAAGGTTCCGAGCATATCACATAATGTGCGGTTGAACCGTTCTGTCATTCCGTTGCCCATCGGATGGTAAGGTGTGGTCCTAGATTTTTCAATCTTGAGCAATCGGCACAGTTCTTCCATAAGCTTTCCTGTAAAATTTGCACCTTGGTCAGAATGTTTCCTTTTGGGTAGACCGTAATGAACAATGAAGTTATTGAAGAACATCTCGGCTGTGGTCTTGGCAGTCATGTTCCTGGTGGGATAGGCCTCTTGAAAGCGGCGTTAAACCCTATATCACCTCACCTCACCTTAACTGGATCCTAAATATAACTTATTTGTTGCTTGCATGCTACTAAGTTGAAGGAGAAACATATATATTTTCATCCTTATACATCAGTCTTTCACATTCAAAACTGTTTCTTTAATGTGTTATCAAATGTAAGTTATTACTATCTCAAAAACGTTATAAGAGATGTTCATGTTTTTGATCAGAGAGAAATTTTAACCTATGAAAACAACAAAGAACCCGCTTTAGGGTCTTTTAACCTGGCTCGAGTTTGTGAACATAACACTAATATTACTTTATAGGCTTATGATTATCTTGGCGCTAAGTGCTTTGTAAACATAGACCCTAGAGAAGATATTTTGCAAGGATAGTTGCAACGTGAAATTCTTTGTGTCCTGCGAGATGAGACTTGTACAACAAGCACTGAGTGTTATAAAAAAAAACAGAAAATCATAATGACAAGTTCTAAACTGGAAAGTGTGTGTTTAGGTTAGCTTGTCTGTTACTGGCCTGTCCTTCAGTGGAAGGCAGAAACATACATATTTCCATCTTAGTCCAACCTTCTGTTTCATTCGAAACTCTCTCTTTTATGTTTCATAACATTCAAAACTTTAACAGCAGCTCTTTATACTTTTTTTTTTTAAATTTCTTACAAAGGTCTTATCATCAAGTTTCTTCATTGATAATATTCAAACCTGTGTTACTTTTAATATATACAGTACAACTACAAGTGGTCTTACAATTCATCGATAGTTTCGATGTTTGCATTGTTTTCTACGTGATAGGAGTGCATCGATGCAAAAAAACATTTAGACAATACATCAGGATATTTATATCGTCAGTGTCCTTGATAAATAGATGTATCCCAATGAGAGACAACAAAGCCCGGTACTATCAGAAAAATTTGTGTCATACAAATAAGCTTTAAAACCATTCTACTTTCGAGACTACATTGATTAGATAAACGAAACATGTATAATATTTCTGATATTTTATCTAGAAGTTAACACAGTTCCTGATTTTTTAAATTTCCTTCCATGTGGGTAGCTAAGAAATAAAATTACTTTTTATTGATTATCATTTTTCTTTTATAAACTGAAAGCATCAGGCTACGTTTTTTGATTGGAGCAATGGTTTTGTGATGATAATCATCTCGCAGGTTCCTTATCAATACTTCCATGGTATATCGTCTTGACTAATAAAACTAGCCTTCCGAATATATCGTCTCAGCAATAAGGCCACAATAAAGAGACCTAACCCCTATGATTGTTAATGCCAATGTCATAAGGGAATCATTGAGGAGTGTACACTCTTAATTTACAAATCATTAATTATGAACACATTGCTCATTTGACACTTTAATAACTAAATGTAAACATGTGTATTACATCATCTAATTGAGAAAATGTAAGTTATGAATTGTTGAATTGAAATGTTAAAGGCTTTTTAAATAATTTCTGTTACAAATATAGAGCCAATGGCTTCGCAAGCTCATCAGTGAGTGTATTATTCATAATTCATAATTATATCTACTGGTGAAGACAGAATGTCAAACATGAAGCCATTGTCAATCTGCGCTCTTCTGTCTTGTATACAGCAAATATATACACTACATTAAACAGCATTTGTCACATTATGTATACACAAAATTTCAGCATCTCAGACCCTTTTGTCCTTTTTAATTTGCCTCTAATCTCTTTCATAGAATTCTAAATGTAGACAGAATTGCCGATAGCATCCATATGCAAGTCCATTAAACAAAGCAATTAACCTTCATTTCTCTCCTTTACCCTCTTGACAGCCAATGGCAAGTTGATATTATGATGTCTGTGAACTGAGTTAATGCATTTAAATAAAATATAGTTTCTTGTCTTCTTTCAAAGGTGTAAAGGTTAAGACATGTAATTGTGCACTTTAGAAAGCTTATTTCATACACAACCTTAACAACCTTGCAATAGTTACATTCCTTCAATACCCATGTTTTTTAAAATATGACTATGAAATGTACCATTCATGTAGTCTCCTACAAACTGAAATTCTATAATGATATAATTTTCACTTCCTTGCACTAATTTGTTTAGAGAAGATGTCGAAACCATTAAAGGTTGTCTTTGCCAGAGAGACCTTTCTTTGTTCCAGAGAAGAAACAGATCAACGGTTGAGGAGGATGGGGATGAGGCAAAATTGTAAACATATTGTAAAATATTATCAGTTAATTTATGAAATATCAAACGGTTTTGATTTTAATTTTAAAAATTACAAAATTCACAACCTATTACGTTTGTTATCGGATTTAGATCCTGTGTATTTTCATATTTGATTAAGATGTATCTCTTTTATATATTTGAATTTAGATGTAGAGAAAAGAGTAAGAATCAGTCATTTCTTTTATTAGTATAGGCTTCAAACAATGACACATTTTTTTAGAAAGACTCATCTTTCATTGATGTCTTTGCTTAAGCCTTCAAATAATTTTGATATTGATGTTAGTGGTCTGTCATTTAATTCATGTTGTTTTCACAGTTAGTAAGTTATTGTTTAGCGTCGCTTGGGCAACATTACAGCTATTAAGATTCGTTTTTCCTAAGAGTATACACATTATGTATTTAGCATGAAGCATGATACCTTACTCCAAAATATTGAAAAACATTCTAAACTTCTGATGTTACAACGTTCGTTAAATCAAGCCAGGTCTTTACAAATCAAAATAAGGCCATTAGCGTGCCATTCAATAATGAATTCTTACTTACACAATCACACAATTCTCCACAACTGGTTTATGCAAATTTAATTATAAGCTAATTGTTTGCCTGACTCTGACAAGTGACAAATTTGTTTCAGGGAGGCAGACATGTTGCAGTGCCGGGCAAAAGAGGTGACCCAATTTCTTATTGGCTTTAATGTCAGCATATCTTTGATACCTTAAACGGATTTTTAATCCAGGTTTTGCTGTTATGTTTAGATTGAAGTGAGATTAAAACAGAGGAGGATTTCACTAAGTTGGATATATTTGTACTTTCTGTCTAAAATTTCTGTAAGTAATAAGTAGAATTAAGTTATTTGCTCATTTCAATATGTTAGGTGTAATTCATTATTTACAAAATTGAATAGTCAAAACGAATCATAAACTAAATTTAACAATACACAAAGGAAAAAATATAATTATCATTTCAATGTATGGTATCAAGAATTGTGAAGCATGAACCAACATCTTTTCATTTTGATAAATGAAACAACATTCCCTGTGGAAACCATTATGTTGCATTTCGTTGCATGCCTCACGCGCTTTACTCCTTTTGTATTTCAACATTCTTTCACAACTTAAAGTTGTACTTGATTATATATTCGAGATGAGGGATAATTCTCATCACTCAACATGCCTTACATTGGGCATCTTAACTGGAGGAGTACATGTACAATTTGCAAGGATTCGACCAGTTTGAGATGGAATGTTAAAACCATAATCGTCATACAAATTTTTTGAAGAGTGAGATAACCTGTCATCGGATGCTGGTTCATTAGTGTTTTTGTCTATGATATGTTACAGCAGATCTACAACTTCATAGTGTGTCTAGTGTCAGAGGGCCATACTTTAAAACGGGATTCTTGTTTTGCTTCAAGAATCTTCTCTGAGGAGCAACCTGAAACTCTTTCAGATTAATAAGTGTTGTACGTTCAAATAAGAATGAATCTAACGTAATTGTTTGCCACTAACATAGCAAAAGCCCTCCGAACAAATAATGAAACAAAAGGGATACATTTACTAGTTTTATTACTTTGAAGAAAGATTTTCCTTTATATATTGTATGAATGATAACAAGTTTTGTTGAGCATGTAACAGTATGTTGTCAAACATAAGCACAAAAGGCTAGTTTCCTACGAGATGTAGCACACATAGGACTTCATGATAGTCTCAATTACTCCCTGTCAAGAGTCATCAGGTTTGAGGACTTTTAGTACAACAGTTCCTTAGTTTTAAAACTTGAGTTTTAAACGTTATGTATGTGCAGGGTTTCTCCTTTTCCCTGACGCACAAAACCTGCGTAAATGACTTCATGGAAAATTAAAATACGCATTTAAAAAACCACCACGTCTCTTCTGAAGCACTAAAATCATTAGTAAAGATTTCCAAAATTCATGCTACAAGCTTGGAATACTTTCACATAAATTATGAAGATCGACGATCGTAAACATTGCACTTGATCTTATTTTTATAGTAAATAAGATTTACCCCTTTCATGGAATATAGAACTCGCTTTGAGCTTTGATCACAAATTTATTGTTCATTTTGGGGCTTGCCATGTTTAAGGGCTTCTCCAAAACCTGTATAGTAATAAGCTGCCTGATAGCATGTAGCGAGAAGTTGAACATAATTTGCCCTCTGGAAAACATCCCTGAAGTACATCTAGCTGTAGAAAATAGAAAATTAATCTATAACGATATCCAAAGTTGTGGGGAAAACACCAGAAAATAACATTTTTGGACATTTGTAATTATTTGTTGCTCTGCCATTCGAGTCGTCAAGAAAGAGAAGTAGGTTTTTCCAGAAAATTTCATTTTATTTGGAAACAACTCATTTAATTGTAATTATTAGACACAAAAACGACACAACAAAAAAAACCCAAAACAACTTAATGATTTTGTAATGTCAGAGAAAATCATTCTCTATGAATAGGAATCATTGAAGCTTAAAAGGATTACATTTTGTCATTTAATATATGTATTCTGTCATTGTTATTGTTAACAGTGTTGAAATTCTGGTTGAACATGTTGCTATTTCTATTGGTTTGTGCAAACAATTGGCATTGACGCACTGTTAACATACGTTAATTACGTACTTAAATGAACATTAATGTTTTCTAAATCCGAACATGATTTACTACTTTGCCTACAACTACCAATATTGATCTTAAGACTTGACAAGCTATGTATCAAAATTGAAGTATCTCTTATTCATTCTCAAATTGAAATTTTATTATACCCCGTTTTATTGAGATCTTTAAAGTCAAATAAAACTAATGATGAAACATGTATTTACCATTTGTGCTTCGAATGATTTCATGCTCATAGTCATTCAGAGATGAACACGTAATCAACATTGATACTTTACAAAAAGAAAACCAATCGCCATCCCTTTTCATAAACTGAAAGGAAAAAATCGAAATAAGAAACCAACAGAACATTGTCATACACCACTTAAGATGATGCCATCAGCTTTTATTACAATGGAGATCAAGTGCTTTCGCTGACAGCAATATTGTGGAGCTGATTCCTTTAAGTAGGCAGCACACATCTCGAGGACGTTATTGTGGGAATGTGAGAGTGAGCCAACGATATCACATATAGAAAGAACACTGTTCTCGTCTATCTATGATATATCAATGCTCGATCATTTTCCTTAAACTTATGTTTCCGTTATTGAATTGTTAAAGCACTATCTATATAAGCAAGGTTTATGATACCATACCTGCCTCTATGTTCAACAATATCGAATCTAAACTCTCAGAACGCATGGAATATGTTATTAATCAATTTTCATAACTTACTATTTGAAATGAATGAATAAAATAGTTCTCGAAAAACATCTACCAACGAATAAGACTTTTATCTTAAAGTTCAATGCCTACTGTGTATAGTTATAATCATGTCATAAGACAAATTTACATTCCTGCACAAGTTTATTATGTTTCCCATCAACAAAAGATCGGCTTAGTGCCAACAAGATGATATAGTTTGGATCTATGGTCTTTCATCTGTACAAATCTGTAAATAAAAATAATTCTTATAAGTCAAGCATTGGTAAACAGTGATAAGACAAGAAAAATAACAAAAACTAAAACGTAGGAACACACGTTAATAGAGATATGTCCACTTGACGAAACTGAGAACATGTGGGTGGCCGTAAAGTTTACAAAATCTATAGCCTAAAATTTCAATAATGCGTTTCATCAACTGTTAATATCATTGCTATACAGTATGCACTAATGCAACAGGAAATTGAAGAATTTAAACACAAAAGTGAGTGCAGGATCCGGGAGTATTGATAATTTAACTGATCCTCCTATATATACTACGTATGAACCTCTGATTGTTGCATTGCTGCATCCAACTCTGTCATAATGTACACAGGAGGTTCCCCGTGGCGTATGCGACGTCTAGATCTTCTATTTGGTAAAATCGGGACAGCAAGCGGGCAATGGTAGCTTGGTAATGACTTCTAATTGTACAATTATTTAGCCACTCTCGTGCTGCTGGGTCTGGCATTGTCATCCTTGTAATTCCGGTCTCGTGTTGAAGGGTGATTGTCAAAATGTCTTCCCCGTGTTTCGCAGCTTCTGGTGTATCCGGAACACTCATCCTTAAGAGAAATACACTATATCATCACAGCAAACAAAACCACCCTGATAGGTTGCTTTGACAGGGCTATCTTCAATGATGCTAGGTGTAAAAGCACTCTCACTCTGCACCATATTAAATGCTTACCACGTTTTGAGGAAAATGTCTATCACGGATGTCAAGATCTCACATCGTCTTTAATGCACTGGTTTGGGCGTGTTTTTGAACACTCTGCTGATACCCAAAATGTCTAGCACTAGCCCTGAGGGACATTCCATTTTCTCAGCTTTCACCTATAAATCGTTTATGCCTTGCCTTATTTGAATAAATATCTAATCATCTATACCAGGTATGACACGTTAGTGTTGCTGAACGCAAATAAACAAAGGAACGTAGGAAAACAATTTAAGATAGCACGTACTCCAAATATGAAAACATTACAATAAATGTCAAATTATCTCTGTCAATGTCAACATTTTACTTGAGTCAAATTTGAATATATCTTTTCAAAGCGTTAACAAAATTAGAATATAATTATAAGTCAACATTAAAATTATATCTAAACTAAAATTTCATTAGAATTCACTGTCAATATATCAAGATGTTTTTACAAAATAACATTTTACTCAATTTAATGTATCCTTCAAAGTCATTATTTCACAAAAAGTCAAAAGATTTTTTAAGGTAAATATGACAAAACAGAAAAACTCACAGTCAATATTTTTCACAAAGCAGTATATCTATTCAAAGACATCATTCCATCAAATTCAACATGTTTGTTGCATCTTTTTTTTCTGCCGAACTATAATGAAATAAATTTTTCGATGAATAATTTCCCCAGTCAAATATTTAACAGTCAAATTCAAGGCTTAAACTTTTGCCAGAAGTATAGTTATGTCTTATTTAATTTGGACTGTTACTCAGTTTGTAATATTGTAAAAGCTATTTTGTTCCCAGATGTGAATGGATTTTTATATTAAACTTTTATTGGATAACAGTATCTAAAAATTAAACTTGAAAGGCCTTCCTCAAAGTCAGGAAGTCCATCGACTCATCGACTCTCACCTCAAACGTTCCAACCCTAAACAAGGGAAATGGTATTCAGTCCCATAGGCATGATATGCGATATCTCATTTTCAAACACTTATCACAGATATTATTTACACATAAATGCATATACTCTGTTGAGTATGTGTCATTAATGCAGAAAAATAATCCATCCGATGTCTAGCCCATGTAATCATGAATATGCTTACGTCCTGTTGTGGTTTGAAGTGAAAACCAAGAATATTCTCAAACTGCTTTTGTTAAAGCACTCAATATATGTTATTATAGTCAAGTATTACTCGATGAAGTATTGTATCATAAGAGAGAGAGAGAGAGAGAGAGAGAGAGAGAGAGAGATAGAGAGAGAGAGAGAGAGAGAGAGAGAGAGAGAGAGAGAGAGAGAGAGAGAGAGAGAGAGAGAGAGAGAGAGAGAGAGAGAGAGAGAGAGAGAGAGAGAGAGAGAGAGACACAGACATTGCGTGAGTTTCGTAAAGGTCATATCGAACTCACTTTCTTTGCGATGGCTGTCTACAGATACGTCTCGAATAATGGTTTTATGACGTCACTGACGACAAAATACGGTATCTCGCGCTGAAACAATCATTGGTAGTCAAAAGTGATATGTGCAAATGTCCTCATAATGAAAATATGTCACCACTTTTGAATAATCTTATGGGTATTAAATGTCTGTTTTTAAATTTGTTCGCCCTGATATCTGTTTTGAACATTTTTCTGGTAATACATTTTGAAGTAGTTTCCTAATTCATTTTGTATTCATGCCACAAGAAGGGATCCGTTCTGTCTATGCCACATTGTATTAAATATGCCATTTATTGCTGATAATCAATCTTTTAAATGAAACCAAGGCGGACCTTTAGAAAATAAATGGAATATTTTACATTTTCTGAAAGCGGCATTGCTAGATCACACACGGAAGCAATTGTGATTTTGACGTAATTGCCAATGTGATTTCAAATGCGTCACTTCATATTTGTTGATATTTACTTGGAATTCTTCTGTATCGAAGATAAGTTTCATTTATGAAACGAAACGCACAACAAGACTAATTTAAGCCGTTGTCGCCATGTCATCCATCCCAAAATATTCATAGGGGAAGGTCATGGCATTTTTTTCTGGACTCGTATGTCATAATATTTATTGATTATTTTAAGAAGGGTTTTACAATCAATGATGTGTATATATAATATAATCTGGTATATATGTGGTGATTTCCGGGAGACTTTCATAGAGAAGCAAAGGGTAAATCTGCAGCAAAGTTGTGTGGCAGCTACAGGACAATACAACTGTAATATTCCTAGATTGGGAGCTCACAGATTGAAGCTCTACAGATTGTAATATACCCCAGACGGTTCGTAACAAACACACAGCCGGGTTGCAGTCAGTTCGGTAGAACTGTGGGTTTAAGATTTTTCTCCAACTTGTTTATTCTCCAGAGCTAAACGTCACGTTACAAAATATGTTGTAAACATTTTACATGTTTTCACTTTTCTTGATCAGTCACAAAACTTTCGGGACACTCCTAGTAGTAGTCCTATAATTATATATCATTAACAAAATCAAGCCATGACATCTTAAAAGTAAAGTAGACAACTTGTTTTTAAGGTAATTTTGATTCACGAATCGCAAAGGGAAATAATCCTTATTTTAGAGTTTTTTTGAGTGTTGTGTGAAATGAGTTTGTGTTTGACCAGTTTTCCATATTGTAGACCCTCAATGAAATGGTAACGATAATAGTAACAGTTTTTTCTTACTTTGCTAAGTACACATCTACCGATTCGCAATTGCTCTCATCTTTGTAATGGGTTCTTCAAGCATAAAACGGTCATTTAGCTATGCCTAATTAAATATGTGTCCTGCTCGCATCAATTCCTAGTTTGCATTCCTTGTCCAGTCTAATGTCCTTTATTGAGAGCGAAATTAATTTTACGAAATATTATATACATTAAAAGAGCTGATAGTGAAAGGAATGCAATCACAATTGATTATTGCGATATTAAATGGCAAACAACAACACCTCACTCACAATTGATATTTTTATTTCAATAATTCCAAATCGATTAAGATTAATGATGAGATAAAAGACATAACACTATATTTAGATAACCCTTCGATATTGCAAGGTCATTTTTGTCATTTTGGATCGGAAAACGAGGGGTGATTAGATTAGATTAGATTATTTAGTATTATTTCTAACGCTGAAGGTGGGGACTACGCTGTCTGCATTGTATACTTCATGAAATATTTTCACAACAGTTTTAAAAAAATTATATTTGGTCTGATAACTTTAATAAGATAAGATTAAACTTTCATAGTTCTTATTTCCATTTGTATTTTTATAAAGGTTGTTTTGTTTCTGCTGCTTGTGAACAACAATTTCGATTTTCAATGGTATCTGCAAATGAATTATTTAATCTAATATCAGTCGACCTTTATTGCTTTCTCCGTATGTGATAAATTGAAAAAAAAAGATGAGACCTTTTTGGAAGCGTTTCTTTTGATTGACAACTTATTATTTAGTCTATATAAATCATCATAATCAATCAAATAATTAATGGGTTTGGATCCGTTACTGAAGTATTAACTATGGTGTCTGAAGACAGGAACGATTGATCATTGGCAACTCGATTTCAGGGATATGCAGTTTGGACTAAATGTCCTATCATTCTTTTTATTATTTTGAAAAGGACAAGACGTATACTAGTATGAAGCAACTTTTTTAAGATAGGTAAAACATAGTAATCGATGGTGCACTCTGATTATTCTACATTTCTCACACATAACATTGAACTTCCTCAAACCATACCATTGTTCTTGTGCCAACATTCATTAAAGATGTCTTAATGGAAGGAAATTATTTTATCATTTACGTGTAAGGAAATCATTATGTTAGATAAGATAGTTTACAATAAACCTAAAAATATATTGCAAACATTGTTATATTCCATTATATATTGGTAAACAACTGTGTTGAAAAATTATTAGTTTGTTTGGAATACACTTTCAGGGTTTAGTGCTTTTTATGGTAACGGAACCCTTAGCTTTCAATGTATCTATGTTTAATGTATAGTTTGACAAAAGGGAAATATAAATTCAAATACAAATCAACTGTAAAATAAAAAAAGGAAGTTTAACAGGTTGGAGTTTGAAACTGAAGTGTTGGAATAGACAGACTCGATAGGAATACACACACTTTCACTCGAAGTTTCTTGCATAAAGAGACTGCTTTCTTCATTTGATATCAACCAATCTATTAGATTTGAATTTATCGTTTCTTATTTAAACCCTCGGTTTGAATGGTAAAATTACTGTTTTGTTATGCATCATTCTTTAGTGCTATAATAGCTGAGAAATGCTCTTAAAACCTTAATTTACGCAGACTAAAGGATTAAAAACGAACTACCGAAGATTCAAATTTTGCTGATCCATTAACTTCATTAGTATATAACTATATTTGTAACATTGAAAGTGTAGAAAGAACATGTACATGTACATAAGTTGCAAATTTCCAAACCTCGATCAAGTGTGATTTATAGATATGCGGATAGTTATATATTATAACTGAAGACACCAAATATTAGTTTTATTACAAAAAAAAATGTATTGGTGTAATGAAGGCAAGGCTCAGTATCATCATCATCCTCACGTTCGTATATCACTGTAAATTTGTGTGATCTAAAAGTCTCACCCTGATCTCTCGATCATGGTATATACACATGCATTTCTTTGTGAAAGCAAATAGACAGACATAATTTAAGTTAATTCTGTTTCAAGCAATATATTGTGGAGTACATATACACGTCCATATTTCCATGTGCCAGCACTACCAATGAATGGACAGGAAACGACAGTTTATTTATAGTAAGCTTAATTGACCTCAACGACTAGAATGATATAATGTACGAAGAATGTCGTTTTCCATGTGTGTATAACAATATTCCCAGGAATCTGTATTATTTCCAGGTAAAAACATGTCATAAATATTGAAACAATAGTTTGTATGTCCAATCTTTTCCAAACCAGATTCTTTAATAAGAGCATATATTTCTATAGATAAAAACAATCGTATTAATTGTTAAAAACGACAGTCTCTTTATATAGTAGGGTTTCCCATGTAGGAAATGATATTTCTCTTTTATGTATGAACACTCTGTTAAGTTCACAAACGCCTCCTTCTTTTTTTTTTTATAAATTTCCACTGGAACAAAGACGAGACAAAGATTCTTCTTCCTCCATACGTTTAAGGAAACTGTGAAGAAATTTACAAAAAGTTTTCCAATGTATACATCAAGTATACGAATTTAAGAGATTGATGTTTATCCTTCTAGAGATAAGATAAAGATGAAATAAAGCAGAGGGAAAAAATCCACATCGATCACACTGAGAGCAACTAACTAATAACACATCTGAGCATGATAAATGGAACCAAACTCATGAAGATATCACGGTTTTATATATTTCTATGACAGTTGTGTATGCCTATTGATACATTCGAGTCTTTATGATATCCGGATAAAATATACATTCTCTTAAATAGTTCAATAATAATAACCTACATGAAGATATGACAAGTAATCCTTCTGAAGAGATAATTAAAGTGTCATTGAAATATAATTTATTTCAGTATGATTTATATGCATCATATTGTATTTCTCTTTGATGTTTGGGCCCAATGTAAAATCTGTTAACAAACACAGACTAAAAGTCAATTTCCATGTAACTTAGCATCTAAATGCAATAACTACTCAAAACTTGTGAAAACATCAAGAGCGTCTTCTACATAGTATATGCTAGTCGACAATTACTAACCAAACAGATAGGAATTGTATGCATATTTTAATTGAAGGATGGTTTTTCAAAGCCTATATTGTACTCACCAACCTTTATCATCTTTGAATTAAGTCCAGTCAGTTCAGAAACGTCACTTTACCTTGAACTATGCTGATTATATTGATAGCAGCCAAAACGTCCCTGCATAACCTATTAAATGTCTTGACGCCCTATCAGATGAAGCGTCCATAAATGAGGAAATAATCGTTAAATGATGATAAATCACCCAAAAAGGGATGTTCTGTTTTACCGAAGTTGTGCTGAGAATGTTAAACTTGAATCAATCAGAGAAGGAATAATATTACTTTTCAACTTGGCAGAAAAAATCACACGTACATGAACTTTCAACAAAACCTTAAAACACATTAACGCTGACTTGAGGTGAAATAATTGAAATTTGAAAACGGCACTTAATTTATTTGTTTGATATCAAAAGCCTGTATGGACCTTTGATACTCATCTGATTTTATCTGATATTTAAATCAAAGCCAAGTTGAATTACATTGGACGGTATATTGATCCTGAAAGAATTAAGATCAAGAATTGTCCAGTAGGAGCTCGAAGTGTCGGCTGTCTGATTGATGTCATTATGAACTCTTAGTTAAGAATGTGTGCATGACTCCACTCTGCTATTGGGCATATTAAGTTAAGTTAAACGCGTACAAAGTACTGCAGCTGTAGTGATACCACGATGTCGAGAATATGGTCACCTTGCCCCTGTTCTTTCACATTACACTGGCTACTAGTCAAATACAGGACACAATATAAGATTCACCTGTCTGTCTTTAAGTCAATGGTTCTCACCATGTCCGATCATGGGCTATATATATCTTTCTATGTATGTATGTATGTAAGTTCGGTAACGCTACACGAATATATTTTAATAATTTTAATGAATTAGAGGTTTTCACCTTACAATGGACTCATTTTCGCTTGAAAAATAATACTTTACTATGCTACTGCAGATATCTTCTCCCTCTTTGACCATATATTTTTCATGGAACGATATGTAATTGTGACATTTTAACAAACAAAACAAAAAGTGCTACATTGCGTTTATTAATATCTATTCTATCTTTCACTGGTAATACCGTCAATATAACTTCAAAGATAGCTTTTTAACATGTTTTGCAAATTAGCATGAGAGACATTTTTCCAGTTATTTCCCCGTAATTAACATAAAAATACATATCATAACTTGCCATAAAGAGAGCAAATTGAGGAAGAAACAGTTTACTTCCTACTGGACTCTTGTTTTTAACTTATGTTAAAAAGTGGTCCACGTGAGTGGGGAAAAGGTCTGCTTGATTTGTCATCCCACTTTAATAGAAGGACACACTATTAGAAGAAAGTTTATTTTCTTGAACACTAAACATTTAAGAGATATGGCCATTTTTTCAGTACTCGTGTTGACTACTACAGTTGAATATAAGTAAGTGTTACAGTGTTGCGTGTTGATGGAATCATTAAGTCTTACATTTCCGACTGGATATAATACGCAACAAAAAACTGTGGAGAGATTCTCAAAATGGAAGGGAATGGACCTATTGAATAGCTACATATGTAACGGTCAATCAAGTGAAGAGAACTCGTTAGTAGCCGTGAATCCGTTTATTGCGATTATCAGGTTTCATTTGCCGAGGGCAAACATCACAACTCTGTTAATAGATACAAAAATGATTAGTCAATTGTATAAATACAGATTTCATAAATATAGATTCAATTCGTTCATACAAATATATCATGGTTTCATATAACATTCCGCACAGGTACATTTAAATCAACTAAAAGTACAAAGACATACAAAACTCATAACCCGCGTGACATAACAAATACACCCAAAGTACAAAGTTTCACGTAGTAGCTCATATGAACTATTAAGGGCAATGTATGATTAAATAATTAAAGTATTCTCACCGTCTATGGGACAAGCTGCAAATGATTTCAGCATGTGAATCATGTTTCATGACTCATGTCAGTGAACCTGAGCAAAAATACATATATATATATATGACAACTACAATGTATAACAGTCTTTTTATCAGTAACTGCTCACATTAAATCAATTTAACATGAATCATTACCAAATTCTTATTTTCAGAAATCATTCAATGAACAAATTCAATGTTATATCAATGTTCAATGTTACGTACCTGTCACCAAACTAGAAACTCAACTTCTTAAGAAATTGAATGAATTAATAATAATTGAACATATTTTTGTATTATTTCCTTTTTCCACAAAACCCAAACAAACTCACCAGAAACACAGTGACCTTCCTAAACCCAAATGTCCCCTGAATTCATCTTGCCAGGTGAAAAGAATGATAGCAAGTGCACACCTAGCCCACTTAGCTCATGCACCAAACATCTTCAACCAATCACATAATCAGTTCACCATTAGTGGATTGATCCTAATTTACATGAACTGACCTATGCAACAAACAATGGACTGGCCCTCATTTACATAGAACTACATCTGAATTGATCTCTGACCGCAAATATCCAGGACAAGGTTAGGTCATATGTCAACAACAAAACATAACACCACACAACAAGATTAAAAGAAATTACTAACTAGATTTCACATCTTATTTCACTGCAGGAAGTATTTTCACCTTTAACCTGTTACACATACATACGATAATGTACTTGTACAGCACCGATGACACATCCTGCTATATCAGCGTACTGGAATCAGCAGAGCCTCTTTGATATTCTGATATCTGTTAGGCAAAATGCCTTGTATGGCTCCGTATATAACTAACCTATGGAATCACACATTCAAGCAACAGCTACACAACCTATAAGTAAATTTTAGTTCCTCACAAAACGACGCCTCATTTAACTAAGACATGAATAACAAGCCGTCAAAGATTTGAGATATTCGGCTTGATAGTTATCAGGGTATCGTACTAGTTCTTCGGATTCAAATACACTGATGTACATGTGTAGCAGGGTGACGCTGAAAAAATAGTGTGTCTTGTTTGAAATGTATGTAATTCAATGTTTTAACTTTCTAGAATCATATATTCCATATATAGCTTATGCTTAATGCTTATCAAGCTTATAACATTTATCTAATGAATATATAAAGAGGTAATGTTTATTTTAAGCAGTTATTTTGCAGACATTTCCAAACATACTTTTTCTTGATAACTACTTGCACAACAACCTCTCCAACTAAACACTCATATAACAATGACCATCTCTGTTTTCATCTGCAGTTTCAGTAAGCAGTCTTTTCTTGAAATGTTGGATATTGATAATAAATTGTTTACTCTTTTTTGGCTATTAAACATGTTATCTATGTATATATATCGAAATGTATCGAACGGCAAACCTGCATAAACACTATTGACATTCATATTCTCACTAGAAAATGATATTTCATTGTATGTGAAAAAACCCATTTGTGAGCGTGAAAGAGCATTGGTTAGTTTCAAAGACATATTGCATTCAATTCTATCTTTCTGAAGCTTGATTTCATAGACTGATAAGTTCATTGGAGCATGGTAAGGTTATTTCATACGTAAGTTCATCATCAAACTCGAATGATGAGCTTTAACCACTGAACTGATAAACGATTCATCACACAGGACACTTCAAGCAGCATGAAAGTTTGGGCAGATCATAGTTTTAAGCCCTAGGGTAATTCAATCTTGAAGTTAAGCATATTTTACAAATTGTTAGCAATAAAATACTAGCAAAATTGGACATCTAATAGTTCACATTTCATAAACTAAAATCATTACCTATTGACATACCTTTATATTTAATCAGCAAACGTTGATTCACTGCACGAGTATGAACATTATACATTTCTTTATTCAGTCTTGCATATTGTAAATATGAGACAAAGACCAGATAAAGATTGTATATTCCCAAACAAGAAACACGAATGCTTAATCTCACAACCGACATGGTTTTGCCGTACTTAATCTTTTGAAGCTCCATTCCCATGTAAACAGTTTATTTACTAGTCGAATTTCACTTTCTGAACTATATACTTTGAGAGAAAAATCGAATCCAATCGTTAACCAACTATTTCACCATTAGTCTTACAGGGCCTTGTTCTGATGAGGAGTCGAGGCATTTGCCCTCGACGTTTTGTTAGGACAACCTTTCTTAATTCCCAATCAATTATTTTTTATGCTGAAGTTTGGAGTTCCGATTCCTGAAAAATATTAAATGAGAAGTGCATAGGTAAGAAAACCAAATCTGTTTTCATGATTGCCAGCGTTTTATATTCTTCCATGCATGCTTCTCCTGTATTCATCTTGGATTTATCATTGTTGAAATGTTTAACCACATGAAGTAATCGAATACAAACAATGAATAATTATTCAAGAAGATCATATACAGAAAGTGTGGGTGTAGCTTGTTATATGCAAATTACATGGTATATGCACGATTTACAGCTGCAATCTATGTATAAACGCACTAGTGCACAATATTCCGTTAACACAACGAATGCACAGATACTGCATATATTTCGATATTATTCAAGATCCTCACTCAAATACTGTACCTCGTAAGATATTTAACAAATATTTACGTATTCAGGTAGTAAAGTTGATTTATAAAGACCGGAAGCATTACGTTACGTTACATTATGTTACGTTACAATAAATCCGCATGAACTAGGATATCGGAAATATTAAGATTTTGCTTATAACAAAAAAAGCGGAAACGGCAGCCGCTTTGGTCAATCTAATAGCAATGCTAATGCTGTGTTATTAAATCGGTTTATTTCCAACATTGCTTTCATAAAACATAATTCATTATTTCTTCTCAGTTCAGAGTTTAGGTAAATTCAACAGCTGCACTTAATGTTTCAAAGAAATACAATTTCAATAGTTCAGCCGCTTTCAACTGTTTATAATTTATCCGTTTTGTGCACAGCTAACCTTAAATTTGTTATATGTCCAAGCCGACAGCGACTGTCTAAATATTTTCATTGTTGATTGCAGGTCAATTGTAAAGAATTTTAAGTATTTCATTGCATCGATAGAAATCTGAAGTGAATGCATAAGTCCTCTTAAACCTTAAAATAGCCAATCTAAACCGTAAAAGCGTGCACTAGTGCCTTTAAGTTTCACCAAGTTAGCAACATGAACCAAACAATTTAGTTCAATAAAATAAGTTCAATTAGAACAAGCAAAAATAACTGGACAAGATAAAATCACAGTTTTGGAAAGTGGAAGAATTTAGAATGAACATTTCTAAATGAACGGCATCAGAACCCAAGTTTCTCAGCATGCTGATTTACACATGCTTGCGGCACACATTCTCTCCCGACAGAGGTTACTTTGATATTGTATTTCTTTGAAACATTTCTTACACAGAGATATTTTTTCTTTCTTTTTTTTGCAAAATCCAATAGCGGTAAGAATATGCGTGTATGCTGTCCATATATTAATTGAATCCTATTTTTTCTTCCTCTTATTCATTCTGTCTCGTAAGAAGTAAGTGTGCATCCAAAAGATGAAGGAGCTTAGATGGTGTAAACTGAGTTTGATTGTTGCTAATCAGGATTTTCTATCACCTGCCGCCAAAGCGGTTCGGTACAGCACAAAATGAACATTTATTTCTAGAAAGAAAAAGAAATTTTCCTCAAAACGATACAACAACATTTGCTTATGCTAGATATTATAGATAAGTCCATCTTAAGAAAATGGTGAAATGTCGAATAGGTTTCTGATAGTTGAAAATCTGTTACAGACATGTACGTCAATTGTTAAAACTTCTTTACTGCTTCAGCTGTGAACATTTTCTAATGTAAAATTTTTCCTTTACATATGCACTATATTCTTTCTTGTACAAACGTGATTTAACCTTGATTAAGAAGCTGATTGATTTTCAACATATTTGTGAAGTTTCTTAACTCATGTAGACGGATAGTCTTTGTACTCAATTGTGACAAAATTTTAAAAGATTCAGGATACATTCGTACAGAAACCCTGACTACAGTATTCTAGGTTTGATCTCTCATACAGAATTTCTACTCCAATTACTCCAAATAGGTTAGATTTGAAAGGCTCCGATCAAGTCACGGGACATTGCTTGAAAATTGCAGTTTAATGATACAGGATCACCTGAATATTTTGAAAGGACAAAATGTCTTCTCGTTACAAAATTAAATCGACGCTGATGTTTTCAATATCGAACATGAATTTCCACTTGGGAAACAAATATCCCCAAAGCTTTGATAAGACTCGGATCCGATTAAACTACTAGGGTGATTGACAAGTAGTGACCTTGAATAAGAGAAACTTGCAACACAATGAGGCCTCACTTTGCAAGAGATTATCATGTTCCTCGGGCTCTGTCGTTAACTGTCAATACATTTGCTAAATATGTTTAGTTATGATAGATCTTTTGAATCAAGGGTGTCTATTTTAATAAATAAAAATTGACCACGTCAGTCGCAAGCTACGATTTATTATCTAAATGAGTAAGGACATTCGTAATGTTATGGTTGAGACATAAGGGAATGATGCTTCTTTATATGACGCAATAAAGGTGGTATACAGGTGGCTGAATTCAAGAGTGACTGAGACAGCATTGCAGATGAATCGCACCAAGGTTGAGCAAAAGTGATCTCTGTATGAAAAAGAAAAGATCGGCGAGTTACCAAATGATTCATAGTCAGTTGGTATTAGACAGGTGTGAGTTCCTTTTAGTGTTCTCGGGTCTTAGATTATGAAAACGATTTCAGGACAACAGGTGTTAATGTGTTAGACTTCTGACCAAAAGCGTACAAGACACACATCATATCGAACGAGAATCTAAGTTCATTCATTGAGTATCTCTTAATTATAATTTCGAGAACAATCCAAAGTAATTGATAAGAATTCTTTTGTAAATCAAATAATTAGTGAATTTTATTAGCTAAACAATTTGTTATCATGTTGTCATCAAAATTGGCACGAGAAACATAATCGGTTGCCATCCCCAAAACTACTGCCCCTGAACTATATGCTCAGTGTTCTATGATTTTGCAACGTTACTATTGATCAAGTGTTGAATTACCTTGTTTTATTCAACAGAGCATGAACCTTGATACTAACCTGTTTCCACATTTAACAAAAGTGGGGAAAACAAATAACGCATGACTACATGTATGTTTCTTAATCACCTTTCTCAACTTGTTATCTTGAATAAGTACATAATCATGATTTACATCACTCTATCAAAAATATTGTAAAGTGGCTTATTGGATCTTAATGTATTGCTTTATTTAATGCTGCATGTATTTTTCAAATAATTTTAAATTCACATGACATTCCTGCAACCTTTACAGGCTGACGATCACTGCACATGTCACGAACGTCGTTAACTGAAACATATTTTTCTAAACCCCTTTTTAAGGTAAAGAACAAGCTGAATACATCACCACAAAAATGTAGTTTAAACTTGTGTGGGCAGTGCATAACTTTACGCTCGAGGGAAATTCTTTAAGCAATACAAATTCTGTGTTCTCTCCGACTTGAAAAGACATCAAGGGAAAAGTTAAAAAAAACAGTTTGTCACATTTGCATTCATATCATTTGTAATTCTTAAGGAGTGAATATTCTCTGCATGTTGTGAATTACTGAAATTGTATTAGGATCAATAGATTAAATAAAACTTCCTTGCCTTAAACATTTGATCGAAAGTTATTTATTTCGAGATATACAAATGTATGCTATCATGGCTAAAATGTAATTGAACCAAGGCTATTGTTTTGTTATTCGAATTTCAACTTAATTTTTTATGAATTGTTAGTAACGGGAATTTCCATCCCATCAGTCATAATGCATATCATGAATTACTTGCAGTTTTGTACAGCTTTCTAATGTACATTTACCAACTCAAGTAGTTTCTTAGTTTCATTAGGTTTTCAGAATTTATAATAAAAAATGTCATTAACATACACCATTGCCTTATGATGATGAGATCGCACCATGCAATAAGAAGAATGAAACTCTTTAAAATATGTAGTGCACTATAAATGTATGCGGTATAATGTGGTAACAGCATACTGTCCTGAGACTTTTAATACAATGTGTCACCTATTTAAGACATGGCCATCTTGGAATTACTGATTGCTGACAAGTTGATTATTTGTTGATAAATTAACTATCTAGCAAAAATACTTTTGCAGAGAACAAAGAGTTATTCCATCTGTTGCAAATAGTAAATGAACTGCTTAATGTAATCAACAATTCAAAAACAGTTTGCTACAAATATAAATGAAATGAGCCAGTACGATATCAATTGAGTTGTGTAAATTAGATTATCGCAAAGTCAGAATATGGTTGAACTCAATGGCAGGGGAAAATTTGAAAAAAATGACAGGTAAAATAATTTATTAGAAACGTTTTTTCCCCCCCCCATTTCAGCTAAAACTAATTCAAATCAATGTCAAAGCAAAGCATGATAGTCTTGGTTTGATCTAAATAACCTTTTTTCAAATGAAACAGTAACATTCAGCTGAACAACAGCTTACCGAATATTCTGATCAAGCATTTATGATCTATATATCCTCGTTACGTTGCACCCCATGTTCCCACTTTGATTACATCAGCGTGAAGGGCTCATCTATCCCAGCATGCCAGAAATTGCCGTTCAATTATGATTAATCACATAATAACTCTCATAAGTTGAGTGTTATATTTAACAAACTAATACGTAGTGTAGTGGTACAAGTTGTCAATTTACTAAAGGGGATTTCGTACAAGGTCTAAAGGTAATTAATCCTTTTTATCAAAATATTCATTAATGTTTATACGATCCAAAAAACTAAAAAAACAATATATGCAGTTACATAGTTTATTCTTCTTTCAAAATGTAGTGTTTTCGTTGCAAAGGATGGAACAATTTTGATAAAATATGATAAAATCTACCTAATCCGTGGTTTGATAAACTATAGATTTTCATGTTACTTTTTAAATTCGGTTGAAACACACAGACGCCAACTTAGACACGAGTTACTTTTTCACTTGAATCAGCTGTATCTCCTCCAGCCGAGCTCCTTTATGAACCATTACCAAATAAAGACACACACGGTACTGTGACCTCATACCACGTTCCAAGACTGTTTTGGTGACATGTGTGCATAAATCCTACATAAAGTTAGTTATTTCATGAACTTATTTAAGGATTACATTTCAGATATATCAGTTGATCCTTCCATATCCGTCCCTCACATCAGCATGCTGTATCTCCAGGGAGCCCCTAGATGTCAGGAATACTTGTACAGCGTGCTTAATGTTACACATGCCTCTTATTAGAAGAGATTTACTTTGAAGGCAAAGGGGACGTTAAGTATGTACAGAAATAGACGTACTTACGGTGAATTAGCGCAAAATAACACTGCTTAGTGATGGTGATAAGGTTCCTGTCCTAGTCATACTTGCTTACACGTTAGTTGGTGCAGTATGCATTTTTCAAATCATAAACGTTTTGAAAAAGAAAGGAATCTTTATAGAAAGTGATTTACGAGGGGAAGTAAATAAGTTCATAGAAGTGAGTATTGTTACACCCTTGAAGACATAATCTTGATGTCAATATTGAGATAGGCCATCTGACAGACGTTTGCAGACATAAACAATCGTTCCCGATCATTTACTTGAGATTTATAGTCTTTTGAACACAAGTCTCCTCCTGTAATCATGGAAAGTTCTAAAACTGAGCATCCTGCGGTTTATTCATCATGAAAGAAGAGGTGAATGCTGCCGAAATACATAAACGCATAACTAATCTAGATCTGTTTGGTAAAGAAGTCCCTCAATATTCCTCTTTTGCAAAATGGTCAGCTGAGTTGAAACAGGGTTCCAGCTCCTTAGACGATGACCCAGCGTCAGGTAGGCCTGTTGAAGCCATTTCAGATTATAAGGTTGCACGGGCTTAATCATGTTCGGTCATATACTAAGGTGGACAAGATATATTAAGAGTGTGGCATTTCTCTAGAAGTTTTTGCATCATAATTCATTTGCACTTACACACGTCCAAGATGTCTATAAACAACCTAAAACTGCAATCACAGAAGTCTACTATGCTAACTTGTTGAGCAATTTAGAGCGGCTATGCCAAAAATGTTGAATTCAGTCGTAAGCTTTCTGACACCTACAATGCTGATAGCGATAACTTAACAGTGCGATTTCTACCGCAAGGGCATAGACAGACAAAAATGGGCAAAGTGAATCGAGGTCCAAGGAGATTATATTGAAAGATAAAATCAATATCACAACAATTGGCTTCTGTTTTATATCAACTTCTAAGAACTTGATTGATAATGCTTTTTATACAATGATGTGATTTTAAAGGTGAAAGAGCATATTTCGAAATAATGTTTTCCTTAGAGTTTTCCCAATAGTCATTAGTTTATGTTAAATGTACTTAAGTGTATTTTCAAAAGGTTAAACATCTTATTACCGAACCCGATCACCTGTAGACTTTGAAAAAGTTGAGAAAAAAACTGGATACCATTTTTGTGTCAACACCTTTAATTCATGCCAAGTGACCATTAGTGTTCGTTTTAAAACTGCTCACACTGGATAAAAACATTATTACTTACAATTAGAAACATCTATTTTGATTTTCATGATTCATTATTGTTTTTCAAAACATTATACTGTGCCTTAAAATAGTCACTTTGTGTGCTCAAAATAATCTTATCTGTATGTGGTTATCTAAGAAAAGTGGTATGGAACAACCAACCAACGCTGTGCTTTTTCAGATTAATGTCGTCATTCCGTGCTTCCAAAAACACTCAACCAGAAAATGTAGTTGCAGATGCATACTTTTTAAAAACAATTTGTAGAAAAATGAAAAAGCCATGCTTCTTCAAAATAGCCCCCCCCCCCCCCCCCCCCCCCCCCCCCCAAAATAATATTATTATCAGAGGGGCTTTATTTATTACTACTGTTCTTTCACTTTGAATTTAGGTTACCTAAAGGAATTTTAATCATCTAAGTGCTCTGTGGAAGGAGGCCCAGGGGAGGAACTACTAGCAAGGTTAGTTGTCATGTGATGATACAGGAAACCGCAAATCGTAGATCACGTTAGGAGCTTTGATATGTTTATTATCACAGCAAGCGCTGAGATTGATCGAGCAAACAATAAATATGTATTACACAAGACGATACTTTTACTTTCCGTATAGCTTATCGAAAGAATGTTTTGCTGGCCAGCGTGGGAAAGAGTCTGTTTCATCGTGTCATCTACGTACATTTCTCGGTGACATTCAAAACGTTTTCCTTGAATGAAGTGCATTCACATTTTGAAGAAAAATTATTTTATGCTCAAAATATGGCTCATGTCCATTTTTATAAGGTTTCATCAACAAATGTCTCTATATAACACAGTAAAACCTTGCTTGATGAAATATGTCGAATGTTAAAAAATATGAAGTGTATTTCGCGGCACTTTGAAGTTATTTCAATCGTATTTTGTGTTATTAAATGGACAGAAGTTACCTCCTTTAAGGATGAAGATATCGCTTTGCACCAACATTGATCCTATTACATTTTAATATAGTTTAGTTATGATCGATAATGCTCATGTCATAAGGACATTGCTATTTCTGGTAGCGTAGATCAGCTCAACCATAATTCCCCGGAGGTTGCAACTCAATCTGATAACCTACACCTAGGCACCGGACGACACGGCGTTATTTTGGAATAACTGCAATGAAAAAAATTTATCCCAAAACGATTTTATGTTTAATACATGTATGTAGTAACCATGTTTTATTTCAGAAAGGAAGTCCAGTGATTTATATTTATACACGATGGTGTCACATTCTCGGAAATAAGTTGTCATGTCCGTAGGCGAGGCAAGTACATGTACATTTTCCTTCATTACCATATATCGCATAGTAACAAAAAAAGTATACGAACGTAAGTAAAACAGAAAAAACGTCAAGTGGAAATCTTCGTCATGAAGCAATTAACAACAATTTCAGGATTCATTTTGATGTCGAATTTTGCTTCTCCCTTGACTGCCTCAAAGACCAATAGTTGTCATTTTCTGCGACGCACGCCACTTACAATGTTTTTGGAATTAGTCCGTCATAGAAAACTGTAAAACGATAGGTCAGATAATTCATAAAGAAACAAGTGAATAGAGGGTAAACACTTACCTAATCCCAGTCTTACTCATCGAGCGAAATTGTTGGGTGTCAGGGTCAACAAGTAGATTTAATATAAGGTCCACATGTTGTTAGAGTCGTTGATATAGAGTCAAATGATGTTATTTAAAACTATATATCTATATATATATATATATATATATATATATATATATATATATATATATATATATATATATATATATATATATATTCTTTAAAAATAACAAACTGAAGATTGGTCTTCATATAAGTTCATTACCAACCGGTTTCACAACATAGTGATCATCAAGGTAACTTATACATTGTGTTGCTAATAGTATAGCGTTATATTATATTATATATATATAATGTGAATGTGAATCAAATAATGTGAATTTGAATATGTACCTGATTCTACAATAACATTATTTTATATATATTTATATAATGAAAAGTTGTAGAATCATTATTCTATTGTTGTAAGATAACTTCAGGTTTACACATCACAACAAGATGACGGACCGGAATCCAATAGAACACTTTCTTAAAATGAAAACAAAGTGTTGATGGCATTAAATACTTATACAAATTATAAATTAATAATTAAATACTTATACAATTTATAAATTAATAATTAAATACTTATACAAATTATAAATTAATAAGAAGCAAATATGTAATTTTTCTCCATGACAAGGTCGCCAAATATCCTCTTAAGTCAAATTTAGTTTTAGGAATATATGCTTGACTTGACTGACAATAACAAAAATTGTTTATATAATTAATGAATTCCTTGATCCTGTGATTCCAGCAAAAGGAAAATGAACTTTGTCGCGTTAACGCGGGACACAAATCCTAATTGAAACATGTCAGTTGTGATTTTTCAAAAATAGTATAAGGATTATAGCATTACATCTAAATGGATTTATTTTTTTTACAAAATGATGAATATTTTGGCGAAATTGGAAATGCAAGTATATATAGAGGATATTTGACATTTCTCGTCGAATACCATGGATATCTCATCGAGTGAAGTAGAAATTTATATTTTCACGAGTGGCGTAGCCACGAGTGTAAATATATGATATCTACTTCACGAGATGAGATATTCATGGTATTCGACGAGAAATGGCAAATGTTCTATTTATTATGTTTCCCAAAACCCCGTAAATGACCCTAACTATATGAATGGAGAAGATAAAGCGCTTCGCTAGCGCGGCGGTTGCATGACGTCATTCAATTGTTTCATGACGTCACAGGCGACGTCATATGATTGTTGCATCATTTCACTGAGTAGAATACCATTTTTATTTCACTCAGTAAAAATACGGATTTTATTTTCACCGATAAATGGCATATTTCACCATTCGAAATATAATAATTCATTGATATCCTATACTATAGAGCTACATTTGAGTATGAATGAGGTAAAATTTAACAGTGCAAACTAGAACCCGGAAATAATCAGTTTCCTACAAGTGCTCAGGTCAGGTCAGTTTCCGAACAGGTGACATGAGATGCGGTGTGCAGACCGGTTTGTTAATAATCGCTCCAGATTACAAATTATTTTAGAATGAATGATTTCCGTTACACCACGCGTAGACGAAATGAGATTTTAGTCACGTGACATGTATCCCGGGGCTGGTTTGGAAGGGGAAGTAAGCTACACGATATAGACATGAAATAGCGGTGTGCGGTAACCAGGTAAGCGAAAACTGTTGCTTCAGATTACGTAATGTATCAACAAGCCTAAATATGATGTAATAACACTTCTTATGTGTAATTCTATGTTTAAAACCAATATCTTGTCTTTGAGTTTTACCTTTTTACGAGGCCGATATGTTTCACAATGAATATTTATATATACTTATGTTCAGCTGGTACCGTTTGCATTATATGCCTATTGAACAGCCCGTCATATATCTATGAATATTTTATGAAATGTGTGATTAAAGTAAATTTTTAGAACAGCTTATAGGCTGGTTATTTTCATCAAACCAGTGATATATTTTATCTTCAGTTATGGTCTAGTTGTCATTCACGCCTTCACACTTGAATGCATGTCTGTTACATACATGCACTTAACTTTAAATAGATATTGACTTATTCTTGGTTTTGTGAGTCAGTCAACCTTTTCACATCCTTGTCAAATGATAAAATATTTATGACTAATTTTTCACTCAATACCTTCTGTTGAATGGGACAGTGCAAGGTCGGACTAACTTATGTTTCACGTGTCTCTCACTAAATCTCCATATTTATGAACAAAGCACATTTGTTGCTTTTCAGCAGTGGAGGTCGACGCATGATTTGTTACTGACAAGCTATTTTGAAATATACATTAACGTTACATGACGTGTGTATATTTCCTTGTACATGTAGGACACATGTTTGGATACCCACATGGTGTCATATATTCGTGCGTCGTCAACAAGTTCATATTTCTTAAATTTAAGATTGATGTCATGTGTGTTGTACACATCGCTTATGCATTTATGCATAGGTTATAGATATCTATTATCACCAATAATGGCGTTAAACATTTTTATAGTTCCTTCAACATCACTTTATTTCGTAAAAGGAAATGAGCATTTGGGAAATGTAAATTGTATATTGACAAATTAAGCTTCCTTTATAACATTACTGCATTCATTCAAGTTCAAAGGATTATGAATTTCTAGTGATGGTAGATATGTAGATAAGAAGCAACCTGACGACAAAGTCGTTTTTCTCAGATAAAGATGTGGAATTATGTGAACTTCAAATATAGTGATTATCGGCGTCTATGATAGACGTTAACGTTTTAAGTCAGACCTTTTAGCTTCAACTTCGTGCTCTGACAGAGTTTAAGATTGAACGATATGTAAACTCACTTAGTCACAACCAGAAATAGCGTAATAAAACAGCATGGGGCAGATGCCAAAACAAGTTGGTCGGTGGATGGGGGACGATAAGCACTCGCAGCTAATTTCATTAGGTTGAGGGTCGTAAAGGAGGTTGTTATTTCAACGTTTTTATCGATATTATCACAGTTATCCTGTTATCAATGAGTTGATTTTGAAAAGCAACAAAGAAAAAGGTAAAAGAAAGGAACATATTATTGACATGTATTGAAAATGTTATGTGGATGATAATAACAGCAATAATAATAATAATAATTATAAAAAAATAATAACTTTTCATTATTCTAAGTATACACACAATTTGGAAATTCGATGTGAGCTGAAGCGCCTTGCAGCCACAGTGCGTTCTAGTCAGTCAAAGCGATGTTCTGTCCATATTATGCTTTTTGACAAGCTAGGAAGAAACGATTCCCTCCTTTAACGTATTTTGTGATGATGCAGTCGGGAATCGAACCTTGGACTTTCGGGAAATGAACAGAGACTCTACCAGATGAGTCACATGCACATCCCTTGTACATGATTGTCATACATATTCGCTATTCACTAAGGTTGATTACCTCATCTCCTCTACAACGTTAACTCATTTGTAATATTTCAACCACCGACATTTCCAGTATCAAAATGCTTCACTTCATATTGAGGATAGGATTCGAACCGTGAACCTGAAATACACGTACCCAAACAGCTTTTAAACTGTCTTCACTGGTAACCTTTAATTTATTATATATTTTGAAGTATTTTTCGGAAATATGTGAAAATTATGACGCTTGATATAAAGTTGACATACATGACTGTACGTCAGGCTAAATTTATCTAGTTCATCTGTTTGATTTTGACAGCTTGACGCACTGACTGATTGATACGCTACGAGGCATGCGCAGTCACCTCTCACGCAAACTGACTATAACCCTCCCAACTTTTAATTTGTTTCAGGTTAATGTTTTTGATTAACAAAACTAACTTTTTGTTCCCCACGTTTACCAAAAGGAAGATTAGTGAAATACAAATACGGAAATGCCTAAAGCCTCTTTATCGATTTTAAGTAGTCACTGTAATTGGTAAACCGTATCAGTGATAAACCAAGGACATTGTCTTTTGAGATTCGCTGCTGTATATCCTCTTAGGAACTCTAGGAGTGTAACTAATTTTTTAGAGAACGGAGTTGCTACAGGCGTTCTAAAGATATCCTTAGTCTTGTCTCAAGACTTCATAAACGTCAACCATTACCGTTAACCTAACCACCGCTGTCACTTATGTCATGTTAACTTTGGCCTACACAAACCTTATCAGATCTAATTACTGTCATGTTCAACGAGATACCTAATCGTTTACAGAGGTCTCTGAAGGCTATCTCATTTCATCCTGCACTGAACAAACATTTTTCTCCTGCAACACTCATCCGCACTGGCTGATCTGTCAATGACATGATATCCCTCTATGGGCTGTCTTGTCTTGTATATCCTTACGTAAAACGTAAAAGTCGATATTTATAAAAAAAGAAAGACCTATATGCGGGCAGTCATTTTTTTTACGAATTTTTAATGACATGTGAAAAATACATCATGGTCTTATTGTTTAAGATCTGAATATATGCTTTTGTCACCTTAGTTATCATATAATTTGAGCTCGTACTCTTTTGGAATTATCGTATATGGTAATGGACAGATTACAGTATTAACTGGTGATTTCTACAGTAATTGATGTTAATTTCGAAAATTCGTGTTACTATTTATGTCTCTTATTTCTCTCTTTCGGGGGTCATTTGGTTGAGATTTCTAGTTGCCCGACCACTTTCGACGGCCTTTACGATACTGTATTGGCGGTATGCCTGCACTACACAGGACGTAACTAGGTAAGAAGTGCCTGATAAGAGATAAGGCTTTAACTCTCCAAAACTGCTGCTGAACCACAGGGGAATTGTAAGAGATAAGGCGCACCTGCCGCCCACCATCCTTAACACATAGGCACATGTGATTTGTATAACACCATACAAGATAGAACAGGCTAAATATCACTACTGGGAAGATATGTCTATTGTTAAAAGATAATGTCGATAAAATAACTAGGTAACTGTAAATACCTAGTTAATCTAAAATATATCACATGATAAATTGAAAAGGCATGTTGACAAGGAATACATTACTGAAAAGACAATTCAGATTTATTTACATATACGCTTGGTTTCTAAAGATTTGATCTCATATCAGGTGTAGACAAAGGAGTAAACAAATGTAGAATTAAAACAGGTAGAGCAATTCCAGACTAGCAAATGGAGAAATTAAATGTTTTTTCTAACAGCGATAACACAAACTGCTGTTTCAGTTTTTCACATGTGTAATAGCATGTATCTCACAGGTGAAATTGCTGGACATTTGCATTTCTAGTAAATAATTCTAGTATACAATCGCTGAAAAAAATGGAAAATGGCTACATTTATTGCCAATGAGACAGTAACAAAACGTGTAGTGACTGACTCAATTATCAAGACTTTGGCTTAATGAGACAGTCATTTAGTCATATATCTTTATTTTGTTACATATGAACCATCATTTTACATTCACCAAACTTGAAACCATTCCAACCATGATCCATAGAAGTCCCTTTAGGTGGTTAATCTACATCTTAATTAATTTGTCGCTGCTTCCATGAACACTTGAATAAACCGCGACTGTATGGGGAAACAATTTTATCCTTCTTTAAATCTCCCAAACTAAACATGCTAGCTTCACCAAACTGAATACAATTGCTGCAAATGAACCTTCATGGGAAGTATATGGAAAAACGTATCCGAATTATGTTTCTAGTTTCCATAGATACAAGACTTTAGGCAATACATGTGGGGTTGTCGCCTTGTCTCCTCAGAGGTGTATGTGAGTACCCAAATTCAATTCACCTGCAATCAATGTAAATGCAAATTAAGCTATTATATGGCTTTTCGCCCAAAGCGTGAATCTATATGGTAGAGCTGTTTACTTTGGCAACATATAGGTTTCCAAAATTACCTGTGACTAATTGACAGTGCCAGGCACGTTACATTGTACGATACGGAGTTTTTCCCTTCCTAATCGTAATCAATTGCTATTGATCTGGTAAAACTAGACACATCTTTAACTCATCGATAAAACAACGCCTTCACAACGTTTCAAATATCAACATAGTTCGCATTAAAAATGTGTAAAAATATATCTTAAATAGCATGTTAAGAGGGACATACAATACCTGCGCTTTGCAAGAGTTTGAGTAAATGGAGCCTATTACATCAAGAAAATGTGTTTTTGAACAGACAGTGAAATACAATGCAAACGTATACAGTTTAAACCCAAACCCTCGCAAATGTGCAAATATAGAGATTCACTTTTGTATTTATCAGTTTCTATCATGATTCCTGAATTTATTTCTGATATTATGCTGAAATACGTATTAACATTTGTATGTGATTCTTCATCAGTTAAACAGGACTCATTTGTAAGTGATATCATTTCAGATGTTTTGATTTAGGTTCAAAATAAGAGGAGTAATGATTTTCGGAAAACATACCGAAAAAGCAATTTGAATAATAGGATTACTACCTTTTTCGATCTTTTGGAAGGCTCTCTGCTTGTTGTGTTTTACCTTGATTCATTGCATCTCTGATATCTTTATCGATAAAGCATTCGCGAAGTTTGCAACTGTAAATGTGTAGTGTGAATTAGAATGCTTCATCTATACAATAAACTAGTTTTGTGTGTAAAACAGAGTGTTTCTATCGTCTCATCTCTAAGTTGTTTTTTTTAAAATCGACTACAATGACAGTAAAATAGGCCTCGTATAGATGATAATGCAATGCACATGCCGGTATTCCTTAATGATAGTATAAAAGTGCTTATTGAAGGCAAACTGCCAACATTTTAAACAGTTAATCAGTACTGACCTTACTTGTCATTGACAGTCAAAATGACATAATACAACTGAGTTTAAACATGTGAGAATCACATGTTGCTTTCGAATAGAAAAACTGTATTAAATAATTATAGCATTGACATATCTGCCTCGGGGGAAACAATCAAAATATTCGTGACGCTCGATGGATTTAATGAGCCAAAAATGAAAATACTCTTGACATTTGACCTGGGGCACGCTTAAGCTCTTGTTTATGTATTTCATATGAGATTTACCGTCGTCATTATCTCAAGCCTCCCGTGTTTATGTGCTTTTAATAAAAAAATACGTCCCGATGAATGACGTGACTAGTCATTTTAACTGTTAATGCTCTGCTTGCTTCATTGTCCCGAAAGTAATACAGATAACAAATGTGAAAATCATAATCTCATGAGCAGTGAGTGACAATTATTTTTATCATACTCAGTCTCTTTTTGAAAGTGAGTATCTATAGTACTATCGTGTGGCTGGTATTGATTTGTCATCCTGTTTAGTAGCCAGTTAAAGCATTGTTATGAATGTTAACACTCGCAATAAACTTAACATTAACGAGTCAAAATTGGCTGATATGTATCAGTTGTCGATAACCAATTCACTTCCAATTACACTCTTCAGAAATACACACGCAAAAGTCATTTTTCAAAGAATTAGTACTAAACCCATAGAGCAATATAATATATAATATAAGGGATAAGAAGGTGAGAATTCACATGTCTTTAGAGGTTTCCAGCACAATTGTAACTTCTGTTGTTGTGTCAATTAAGTTATTAGTCCACTAGGTAGCGTCCAAGTCAATACTCTGTATTTGAATGCAATTTTTGGTAACTGCTCATTTTACCAATGGTAAACAGTATAATGACCAATAAGTTTCCATATCGCCAATGAAGATGATTGTGATTATGGCACCACGGGAAGCGTTTGCATAATGTGACGTTTCTCAAACAGGTGAAATAACTGGACGTCTTGGTGGAAAACCCACTTTACGCATTTTTGGATGGACCTTTTTTATAAAACGTTAATGTTTTTTGTAGTCCACATGGTTGTGACAAGAGGATGGCGCAAGTGGTTGACCTTTGTGTAGCAATCCTTGGCTTTGGCTCGTAAATCTGAGTTGCACACAATTCGGGCTCCTTTTTGCGGAATTAGTCAGGAAGGACCGGTTAAACAGGTAACCGAAGTTGCACCATTGCAGTTTGAATATCAGGCAACTGCAGATTGCGACTTAACGGTTTTAATTGACCAAGGACCTCTATTACAGGTCCTTGAATTGACCTATGGCGACGTTTCATTATCGCCTCTCAGTTGGGACATAATACTAATCCCTTCGCCATTTAAACATGAATTACAAAATGTGAAACAACATGTGCCATTTACGTCAAATGTTGCCGTACATGATTTCTAGACAATTAATGTGTGAAAACAACTTGAAGTGCTTCCTAATTAAACGAAAAAGTCTGTCCCGTTTTTGCGCTGTAGATGGAAACAATTACACAACAATGATTTTAAGTAAAGATATATTATAGTTTCAATGCTTTTGCTGCTTTTAAACTAGTCTGACATTCGCCAAATCCATTTTGCGTTTCTTTTATTGAAGAGTGTACTTTAATAAGCGTACCACACTACATGTATTTCATTACGCCCATGACCTTTTACTTATGGTTAGCTTTGCCATTGATCGGATTCGTTTCGAAATTAACATGTTCTCTCGAAGACTAACCACTGAAGTTGGTACATCAAGTCGTACAGTTAGAATGACTACGCACGCTTGGTTGTTTTTTCTTTGGTGGTTATTTTAACCAGGACTCATTGTATAAACACGAATACAGCCTTCGTTGCTGTAAGCTTTGCCATAAATGTGATATATTGGAAAACTGACATGGAACGTTAACATAGATAAAGATGCAGTTGCATGTATTTATTACAAGTACAGCTGCATAACAGAAATGTGTTTCATTACTTTAAGATTCAGTGCAAATATTTAAACACAATTCATCCAAAACGTACCAGTTTTAGAGAAATAAAGAACAAACCTGATCCTATCACAGACTCAAAAATGTGTATATTATAATAATATAATGGTACAAATGTTTTTTGTTTCCAAAATCTCAGATGTCTTACTATCATTATATCCTGTACACTGTTTATAGATAAACAAGTTTGTAATCACTGTGATTTGGTAAATCAATCTGAAGCATTGGCGTATTGCGTGACCTGCCTTTTATTTGAAAATTCATTTTTATAAGTATCCTTTGACTTTCTTCTTCTCTATTATGCTTCACCTCCCTCTTTTACGTATCGTTGTTAAACTGTGGAGAACAGGTAATGTTCGACTCAGTGATTCGTAACTAGTTCTCAACATCAACACTAGAAATGAAAATATCTCTATCATTGTACGCCTTGTAGCTTCTGGACTAAATTGACACCGCAGTAGTCTTTGTTAATTATAATAATCCCATGTGATGATTGTATCTACCCAGGCGAATAAAAAGCATTCAACCACGTCTATGGATTTGTGCTGGTAGAAGTGTCAAGCACAAAACCTTAACACATGGGTCGTTATATAACATGTCATCACACGCTTAAACCATATGAATATGAACAAGTGAGGAAAATATTCTTTTTTGGCTACATTTAAATTCATTTTGAAATATCCATATAGTTAATTCTTCCTTAAAATACTATGTAAGCTCATTCAATATGTTGTTGCTAGATAATTGCCATGACTCATTTTAATCAGCATACAATTGTTATGTTATAAGATGGATAAGCAATTATAACATTGTTTTAGTATCTGAATTGTGAAATATGCACACAAAAAAAACTACAGAAATGTCCCTTTAATATCGCAAATCAAAGATCTGAAATTCGATTAAGATTTACCCCATGTTCATTGTATCTATGTAATTGCTGAGTGCGCAACACAATCGCGTAATTTAAGCCTTTGTACCTTAAAATGTGCTAGAAGATTTATTTCCTCAACCCACTTAAAGTGACTCTCTAACTGCTTCGTTTCTGACAGTAACATCTTTGATGTAGACTTGAAGCTTTGAATCTACTACTTTATGGGCATGGTAGACCATGGTGTAATGTGAAGTGATCTCATAGCGGACGTCCCTGGATTATCAATCATGTATCCGTCGACTGATGTTCAAAGGCATCCAACATCAAATGAATGAAATGTTTAAAAGATATACTAGAATAAAAATATGATTATTTGAAGCAAGGCTAATTTTTTTTCTTGGTCGACACTTTCAGAGTTTTCCATTTTATGCAAATCATTAAAGCCATTAGTCATTACTATAGTGCCTTTTGATTTCATTTTGAATAACCCTACTTTAAGAATATTTTGCAATCTACATCAGTCAAATATCTAAATAAAATTCCCTTTTTTGCGTCATTTTTGTATCCTCTGGCAAATGTTTTTAAATGTTTAACAAGTTCAGAATATCAATTTTAAACATTGAAAGTGCTTAATTTGTCATCAATTTGCACAAGTTTATTTCATGTCTTACCATTGAGCAACATTTGCAGAGGTATCTCCCATGAACATTGCTGTAAACACCATACAGCGATTTTCATGGTTGTCACTGCTGAGTATGACTTCAAATACTAGACTTTAAACGTAATGAATTTGACACAGGAGTTTTCAAATGTCGTTTGGGACTGTAAAAACTTTGTAGATTTAGGACAAAATGGCGATGAAATTGATGAAGTTACTGGTTGAACATGTTATGCCTAACAGGTTAGCGACTTTTTTAGTTTCTTTTCCGATACCAAGTGATACACACATATCGCATTACAGTCTGACTTCATATCCCAGAATCGCTGATCTAAAAAGCGTCTATGTGCATTTCCGGCTTTATACATGCTACTTAATTCACTGATTAAAACAAATTTGATAATTTTAATTACACAATAGTTCTTTTTATCGAATAATACATATAATGAAATATGCAACATGTGTCAAAGACAACACATGGTGTGTTTCTTTAAAAATAACATACATTAAAATAGGTTAGACTTTTAAAAGGTCAACAATGAACAAAGGCGTTTGTATTTTGTTTTCCTATTTTGGATGAAAGGAGTAAAGCCTACTGCTACTAAATTGGGAGATCTTGGTATACTGACGTTATTGTTTAAAACCTGTTGCCGTGAGTGATAACTCCAAAGATGACAGATGGACATAAAATCATTATGTTAGCATTTAATTTCATTTGTATTTTTGTTGGCATATGCTTTGATCAAATAATGGACACGAGTAGTGTATAAGATAACTTTAGGTAGTGCACTGCCCTATCTTTGAAACTCTTATTTGTTCACGCTTTCAAATATCTGCCGAAGTCTTCGATCTGTTGGTGAACTGGTTTTTCGTTTGACATCAGTAGATCTCTAGATTATCACCTTACACATGTGGAAACCTTTATTTTATCATTAATCAATTGCCTTTCTACAGGTAAAACATGTCTCATCTCAAGTTGTATTATGAAAGCAAATGGTCAAATACCTTAAAGAAGTTTAGATATTGTCTTCATATCACAGTCATTTAATGCCACGTCAAAATTTTAACTGTTTAGGTAAGGTGTCAGAAACAGTTGTAATACTGGCTGTTCTTGCTTTGAGATTGACATGAATTCACTGGGGTGGCATGTGTTGGCACATGTGGTAATGTCACGTAAAACAGCTGCCGTGCTGCCCGTTGTTTTAGAAAGGGAAATTATCTCTAGTCTAGTGTTAAGTTTGAATTGACTCCATAATGGTTTTTTTGGGGTAATATGTTAAAGGTGTATACGAACCGAGAGTGAGATTGCCATAAGATGTTTTGAATAATGTTAAATGAAAAACAATCTTTAACAGTAAGGTTTTTAAACGCTTGTAAAAATGAACGCAACAAGATTAGAATGTAAAAAACTCTGTAGCGTGTCTGAGCATCAGCCTTGGAATCCTGGTGAATGCTCAGGTTGCAGAAAATGTTCATAGATTACTGTGTTTACTGTGACACCAGAACAACGGCCCACTGGAATAACAATACAGTTCAACACATGCACACAGCCTCCGAGTATAGTCTCACTACGAGCTGCCGTACTGGACGAAGCTTTCTCTGCCTGACAACATCAGTTGGGACCCTGCACCGGTCTTATGCACAACGCTTAAAAAAAATCATATACGGGTTATGTTACATAAATAATGTGAAAAAATATTTCGTTTCTATTCATTTCTTCAATATGAATACACAATCTATTTCAACTAATTAAGTGTGTGACCTACAATTATCAACTTTACTCAGATAGGAATTGAGAAATCAGATTTCTGAGACATGGACAGATGTGCTCTGATGTCATGTGCGGCAAAAAAGTAAACAAATTTAAGAAATTAATATCATTAGCAATTTCAGACTTTAGCAAATGGAAAAAAATAAATGTTTTTCATGCACCTCTAAATAAAATACGGTCCCTGTATTCACCTGTGTGAAAATCATCTATCTTGCAGGTGGAACTGCTAGAAAATGGAAATGCAAAAAATACTTCTGTTATGCAACCCCTTTCAAAGCCACACGGACCGTACTGCTAATGTGGCAAGCAACAAGGTTTATTGACAGGCTCAATTAGTGATAGACTTTCACTGTATGAGCTTGACACTTCGTCTCAAACTATCTATCATACCATATACACACTTTAAACCGTGCAGGTCATGATCAATAAATAAAGGTTTCGTCGGTTAATCTACATCTGAATCTAATTTGTGGTTGCTTCAATGAACATTTTACAAAACAGCGCCTCTATGGTGAAATAATGTTGTCCAGATCATTAAATCACCAAAATACAAATGCTAGCTTTACCAAACTAAATACAGATGCTGCAAATAAACCTTCATGGGAACCATTAAAGTAAAGCATATCAAAATTATGTTCCATTTTCTGTGGAGACATGACCTAAGGCAATACATGTTTGTCGCCTTGTCTCGTCAGAGATGTGTAAAACTACCCAAATTTAATTCATCTATCAAATTGATTGTTGATTAAGCTATTTAAAAGGTTTTTTTGCCTCGCAAAAACGGCTCTGCGGTTTTGCCATGGCAACGAAGTCTTACATTTACTGGTCATGTATATGATGTCACAGAACATTGGATATACTGTAAAACCTTTGATTATTTAGCGAGTGGAAGTCACCATACGCAAAGTTTTCGATAAAATGTCATTGTTTTTACCTCTGTATTGGCAATATTAAGATAGTTAAAAATAACTTAGTATAAAGAGAGAGATAGTTAAAAATAACTTAGTATAAAGAGAGATAACATTCATCCTCGAATTAACAAGCAGGTCAAAAGGGAACGATGAAGTCTCTTGCCAATCTGAGATGATATCTGTGTAGGCGAGAGTTTGAGTGGAAGCAATTTATTGCATCGCATTTCACAAATATGCAGGATATATGTGCAGAACAAAACATGACAGACAAGCTAACTTTTCATCCCAAACCACCGCAATTGTGCATAACTACTGATTGTTTTGTATCAAAATTGATGTTATGCTATCATGGGTTTTATAAATTTTAAACAGATTTCATTTGATATAGTGATGTCATTACAAGTGCTAGCACTTTATGTGTTGAATACCATTTGGCTATTGTTCAAATAAGTCAAACATGAAAGGGAAATTACATGAAAATATATAAAAATGAAGCCATTTGAAGAATAGGATTCATATCTCTTTCGATCCTTCTAAAGTTTGTATGGTTTTACGTATTATGTTACTCATAATAGAAGGGACTGAGTAGAAGGGCATTTTGAATTGTTATATACAACTTATGTAGCTTTAATATAGGATTCCTGAATGTTACAGCTGGATTTAGAAAATATTTACAGTGTGAATTTGAATAATGCAATGTAGAAACTTCGTGTACGTAAAATGACATTGTTTCCACAGTCATTTAGGTTTTTATAGCAGCATCGACCACAACCACCACAAGTATGTACTGACATTTTTGTTAGAAATGACACTGTTGAAAGTTGTTCTAAATATGCAAAGATCATTTGTTGCTTGTGCAAAGAAAAACCATTTTTGATAATTACAGCATTGAATTATCTGCCTCAGGGGAAACAGTCGAAATATTAGCGATGCTCTATTAATATACTTAAAATAGGAAAAATGCTTGACAAATGACCTGGGGCAAACTTAAACTTAAACTGTTTATGTACTCCATATTTGTTTTACTGTCGTCAGTGTCTCACGTTTCCTGTTTTTATGTGTTTTCAAAATAAACGCCTCATCGTGTCACAAGAAGTATATATATATATATATATATATATATATATATATATATATATATATATATATCTTACAAGAAGGGATTTAGCTCATGAATCGTGAGTGACAATCCATTCCATCGCTAATATGAACAGTACATTTATAATTTGGATATTATTATCACAATCAATCTGCTTTGGAGTTTTTTTTTATATGTAATGTCTCGTATTGTTGGTATTTATTGGTCCTCCCTTTAAATAGCCAGTGATAGCTGTGTAATGAAAGATGATAATGTTAAATGCTAGTCTTTGCAGGTAATCAATCATCGATAATCAATTCACTTCCTAGTTCTTCATTTCAAGTTCATAGACGTCAGTATTGATGCATCCCGAACACATCATTGTTGATGGCATTATTGAAATAGGCCATCTGACGACAGTTTTCAGACATAAATAACCGTTCCCGATAATGTATTTGATAATTACAGCCTTTTGAACACAGGTACCCTCCTGTAAACAAGGAAAATTCTAAAACTTAGCATCGTGCGTTATCAAGTTTCTTATGAGAGAAGGTATGACCGAAATACACAAATGTATGACCGATGTGTATGGGAATGAAGCCGCTCAATATTATACTGTTGCAAAACGGTCAGCTGAGTGTAAGCGGTGTCGCAGCTCCTTAGACGATGACCCACGGTTATGAAGGCCTGTCGGAGCCATTGCAGATGATATGGTTCAGGGCTTAATCATGTCCGATCGTAGAATAAAGATGGACGAGATATCTTCAGAGTGTAGCATTTCTCATGGCGATTTTTGCATCATAAGTCCTATTAACAACCTAAAACTGCAATCACAGGAGCCTAGTATGCTGACTTGTTGAGCAATTTAGAGTGGCTATCAAAAAGAAGAGACCAGGCATGTTGACTGCTGGATGTCTTGGTTCTTCATGACAACGCTCCAGTGCACAAGAGTCGTATTGCACAGGCTGCACTTCAACATTGTGGCTTCGAACAACTTCGCCAACCCCCTACAGTCCAGATCTGGCCCAAAGCGGCTACTGTCTGCTTCGCAATTTGAAATTGCTCTTGCGTGGTACAAAATTTGACGATGATGATGAACTCAAAGCAGCTACTGGGGCGTGGCTGATAGACCAGTCAGAAGACTTCTACTGCAAGGGAAAAGACAGTCTTAAAGATATGATATTTCATACTAGTAACAACTGTAATATGAATTCCTTGCTGGAGTTTGCACAACTATGAATATCTGTTCTATCTATCACTTTGAGCAGATTTTATATTGACATTTTACGTTATCTGATAAGTAACTTGTACAGAATGTTAAATGATGTACATTGTTTACTGATAGAGTTATTTGAAAGTAATACATCCAGAGCTATACTATTTCAAGAATCGTGCATGATCGTATTACAATTCCCTTTCTTGCCTGTAGTTATGGTAAGTACTTCTTTTCTGACTTATACTGACATATTTTTCTCTGTTGTGGTATCAGCTGCCTCTTTCGGACAAGTACTGTTCAGCATAGTAATTTGTAAAAGGTTTGAGTATCATTGGACACATCTGTTTTGTACCTTCAGGACTAAACTGACACCGTTATCATGAGATGTTAAGTGTGAGATCCCCATGTAAAGATGGAAACCAAAGACTAAATGAAACAACAGTCCTAAAACCGAAGCTATGGAGTTGTGCTACGAGGGTTGTCCCTTATGTAGTCAGTTTTATTATGTTCTCTGAGACCATTGTGTGAAAAGTTTTCATATACATTTGAAATTATATTTATGGAATCCCTTCAGTATCGGGCCTTGGCATCATTTTTTGAGAAAATGAAAATAAGACAATAAGCAAAACCCTTGTAATAGAATAATCTTAAAATATAGATGGTGTCAAGCTGGTAAATACAGATTGGTTGGCTTTAGAAGCTCTAATAGTGGATGCATTTATTGTAACAATATACAAGTTCACACAAAATTGGTATCATGGTTCTGGAATATAACAAATCCAAATTCCTGAATATTGAAAGATATTGGTAGTAAAACTAAAACAAATAAACAGCTGCATTTTTATCGTTTTCTATTCGAAGCAAGGTACTGATTGGATACCCCTCGTATGTCAAGTACGAAACCTTGAACTTCACCTTGAAATGAAAAATGAATTCAATGTCGTATTGAAGTAACCTAAGTAGTGAAAATGTGACTTTCGTGTATACAATCCTAACGAGTGCTAAAACAGGTTTAACATTTACAAAATTCCCTGAATTTTCTTTATTTCTAAAATAAAAACTGTTTTTCATAACAGCGTCTTCAGAAACGTTTCAAGGCTATATTGGAGCTTGTTTATAAGATAAAAGTAAGAATACCAAAATTGAGTACAGATGTAAAAAGATTCATAGTTAATCTTGTATACAGTAGAGTAAACTTAATCAACATGATTGAAATACGATAAGATGTTACACAATTTTGATATCCAATACAGACATCAGGGGGTAGACACCCTGCTGTTAGTGATGTAAATACTATGTAAGGCCAATCAACATGCTGTTCTTGGACAACGCCCATGGATATGTTTTATCCAATAACCATTCGGAATAATGTTGTTATCGATTGAATTGTGAAATATGCAGTTCTATAAAAACATCTTCAAAGATGTGCATAACATAGTCACCAATCCACGATCCTGCATTGCATAAGGTTTTGCAACATATTCATTGTACCATTACAATTACTCACTGCCCAACACAATTATGTAATTTACCCTAATGTGCCTATCCGTGTGCTAGGAGATTGATTTCCTCAATGCAGTTTAAGTGCTTCTCTGACAACATTGTTTCTTACAGAAACATCTTTGAAGTTGACATGAAGCTTTAATCATGCCCCTTTATGGACACCTTGGAAAAAGGTGTAGCGCAAAGAGATCTCATGGCGGACATCCACAGATTATCAATCATGTATCAGTCGACTGATGTTCAAAGATGTCCGACATCAAATGAATGAATGGCTTTTTCAGATATACCAAAATAAGAATAGGTTAATTTGAAGCAAAGATAACCTTTTTCAGAGGTTCATTTTTTCCCATTCTGAAAACCAATTACCAGGCTCACCATTTGATTTGGATTTTAACAACCTAACTAACCTTCAATTTACTCTGTTATAATCCTGGGTCTTTTTTGCACCATGGCTTAGTTAGATGGCCAGTCTATCATATTTTTAGGACAAATTCAATATGTCGATTTTCAAAAGTCAAAACCTAAGAGATAATCATGAAATTACTATAATTAGATCGAAACACTGATATTTCCTTACAATAGACTATTATACAAATATGAGCTCCGATCATTGACTAATTTGTTAATAAACCGTTTCTCGAATATGGCTTCCCCTACTTGCGAAACTGAAAAATATTTTTGCCCAGTCCGTCCGTCCGGTCCTCACAAAAAGAAACTTTATAATTATTTGGATACATGTCAGTGATGCATTTCACAGTTTTGAAGTTATAGACTTTGACTTAGAGCGTCGATTTCAGAATTACAGTACCTGTCTTGCAAAATCAACTCCTCCCAGAGCTTTTTTATCCTTTCTTACACATGACCTAGATTAACATTAGTGATGCGCAAATCCAAATTTATGGTGACTTTTCCAGCATTTTAGAATCTCGACTTGCGAAATCATATCTTCCCGCATTCTGCTTCATCAGCGTAATTTAATCCGCTGATCGCGCTTCTACTATATACCCTGATATTCTTCAGGCAAAAAGCCTCCTATCGCTAGCTATCTAACTAGCAATGAAACGACTCGCATCCAACAATAACGCCACAGCCCGGATGGAAAATTCCGTTAAGTTCAAAAGAGTAGCTTCAAGCTCTTTGGATAACGACATTTCATTTGCTCAACTAATAACAGGTGAGCACAGCCATATGTGTTGCCTTTTACTAAAGTCGATGTCGATGGAAAAACTAGTGTTTTTTTAAATTATTTATCAATCATAAATCCGAATTGTAAAAACTTAATTTTTCTTATATATTATGACATCCAGTGGTCAAATATCTTAAATACTTATATACTAAGATCTTCGTATCATAGTTATTTGACAAAAACTGTTAAAGTAAGATGTCAGAAACATATTTATTTTGTCGAAACATGAAAAAAAAATGACTCTACTTGTTTTGAAATAGACGGATGCTTTCTCTGTGGTGACATATGTTGGCGCTGTGTTAATGTATTTTAGAACAGCTGCCCTTCTGCTCGTTGTTATAGAAAGAATTACAGCTGTCAAGGAGCATTATCTCTAGTCTGGTGTTGATATTGAATTGACACCATGATCCGTTTTTTAAGGTAAATTTTAACAGGTGTATAAACGTCGAGAATTAGTATGACATAATAAGATTTATAAATGATGCTTAATGAAAACCAATACTCAATAATAAGATTTTAACCACTTGTAGCGAGGCATGATGCGTAAAGAAAATTCGAATATGCATTATCATGCAATGAGGAAATTATTTTGCTATTCAATTCTAAGATAAACATACATAATCTAAAAACTCTACTTTTCTACCTTAAAGTACAATAATGGTTAACATAATTTATAAACTAAACAAATAACTTTATCTTTTTTTTTTTAGAAACTATACATGAAAGAAACATTTATCATGATTTTTTTAAAATCTGGTTGATGAAAGAAAAACATAAAAGACAAAATCTATGTAGAATGTAGTTTGGGAAAGTTATATACAGAAACAAATTAAAAAGGAACCTTTGTAAATGATGATGCTGCTTTTTAGTATAGTGAATCATGACTGATAACTTTGAACTGCTTGTTGCTATTTCATTAACTCATAGAGGAAGTGATTATTTGCCTGAATTCAGTATAATCTACAAACGTAGTCTCTCTACTAAAATAGATTTGTTTGATATCAATCCAAACAGGGACTTTAGATAAAGATAAAACGCTTTCATTTAGGTTTGTTATTCATTGAATTTTTTAATAGAAAATCAGAAGCTTAGATTTATATTCAACCATTTAATCCACGTCATGTCATCCCTGGTTAATCCATAATCAGAATATAAAACTGTTTTATCAACACACTCTCTTACATTTGTTCTTCCAACTTTGACATGACATCAGTAACTGCAACCTACTTTTTCTTTATGACTCTTTGAGTGGTTTTATGGAAACCGCTGACTAACAATATCGAAAATGAAAAATATATGAATATATGAAGGTCATACTGATAGCAGATTTATCATTTCCTTTACGTTAAATTTCATAGTGTTGATGTAAAATAACTTTCTCGGCACTAATGATAGAGTGATTCTGGTAAGATAATGTGAAGTATTTATGTATCGATTTTGAGAAATATGTGTTAGTGCCATATAAAATGTATTGTTTGATTTCATTATCAACCTTATATCTTGGACTCTCGAACTTTTTTGTTTTTAGTGAAACTAGTTTTACTGATTTCATAAGGCTTATATGATTTCTGAAGTGGTGTCAAAATACTAACATGCTAAATTTCCAACAAGGTTTATCCTGCATTTGATAGACATTAATTTTTATAACCTTTATCAGGATGGAAGATTTTGAAAATAGTGACAAATAGTGACCGAAATGCTGTTAAATCTTATAAGATTGACTTTCACGATACTCCGACATTTAATTGGTTTTTATTAAATTCAATAACTAATGCGGAAGTTACAAGGCATAACAAAGCATTATTCAGACTCAGGAAACTTAATAACTAGTTACATTGCCGAAAATATTTTTTGCAAAACTCTTTGAAAGTGATAGGTTGATCATATATGAAAAATAAATATACGGGAGAATTTGTAAAAGGGCACATGCACTCTCTGTGAACTGTACTGACAGGTGTATTGTGTAACACCACCCAAGACAGGACTGGCTTTACCCGAATAAGAGAATGATAGGTGACATGTTAAAAGATACTGTTCACATGTAACTAGTTAGAAGATCTAACTTCTATTATATGATCACTTCAAAACGCATTTTGACAATTACCTTACGGATAACTCAGGCTTCTCAGACATGAAGGGTTGTCTTTAAATTTGCTCTGATATCAGATATAGACAATTAACTAAAACAGTATTGCGCTTAAAAACTTAAGCAATTCCAGATTGTAGCAAATAAAAATAATTTGAACAAATTTCTATCAACAGTATCACGAATTGCCGTCTCTGCTGATCACATGTCTAATAGCACTTCATCTCAAAGTTCGAATTGCTGGAAATTGGAAAGGCGGGAAATATTTCTACTATACAACCGCTCACGAAGGGACGCTACTTCTGCTGAGAAATACATCAGACAATATTGGTCATGAGGCAAGGATAAAAGTTATAGGGACTGAATCAACTATTGATAGACTTTCGCTGAATTAGGCAGTGCCTGTGTTATATACGTCTCAAACCAACCAATTTATCTTCTCCAAACTGAACCATACCAGCCGTGGTCCATAGATGTCTTTTTTGTTGGTTAATGTACATCTGGATCTTAATTGGTGCTGCTTTCATGAACACTTGACTAATCAGTGACTCTATAGGGAACAAATCTTGTCCGGATCATTTAATCTCCCAAACTAAACATGCTAGCTTCACCAAACCAAGTACAGATACTGCAAATGAATCGTTAAGGGAATTATTTGTTTAAACCATAAATGGAAAAAAGATTTTTAGTTTCCATGGAGATAGGACAGCAAAGTCAGAGGCGTATGTAACTACTTCAATTTAATTCAACTGCAACCAATGTGAATTTGAATCAAACTATGCTAAAGCTTTATCCCATAGCTGAAACTTGTTATGATAACTGTGCACTTTCACCAAGACATGCATATCTGACCTTACTGGTCATGTATATGTTTCCATATGAGAATGATATAATGATATCACGATTATTACAAGTTACTTTTACAAATTTACACACGATATCATATATTCATAACAGAACTCAGCATTCAAATGTTGGTGTCAGTTCGAACAAAATTGTAGTCATGCAGTGACAAATACCACTACAATCTTTTAATTTTCTTTGAAATCTTATGATTAATCTTTATATACTGCTTACATGTTTTATCTATCTCTTTGACCATATTTTACGTTAACATTGTGTGATACGAGATGGTTAAACTGTCATTACAAGTACAAAATGTCAAATACTGCACATTGTTTATGTATATTGAGTAATTTGAAATCTCTGTTACTTAGAAACACGATCTGTAGCTAGCATTAACATAAGGGCAATTTCTTCGTTTCGTTTGAACAACTATTTTTGAAAGGACTCTATTTCCTAGCTTACTCTGACATTTTTATGTTCTGTTGTTGTATCAGCTGACTCTTTTTCATATCATTGTTAACCTTGGTTGACGAGCAGCGTTCAGCTTAGTGACTCGGAAAGATGTTTAGGTACCACGGGACCGGACATGTCAGAATGGTAGCTTCAGCACTACACTGACACCGTAGTGGTATCTTATTAAGTGTGAGATTTCCCAAACTTGAAAACTACTGGTGAATAAAATACCAGTCCCACAACCACAGTTACAGATTTGTGCTATGAAAGTTGTCCCTTAAGTAATCTGCCTTACTGTGTTCTCTTTGTCAACTGTTTGAAAAGTTTCCATGACTTTTAAAGGGCTAAAATGTAAAGTCTCAACAAGTATTTTACACTTACGGTTATTATGCCCTTGGATCATCCCGGCACATAGGAAATATCAAATGAGTAAAGTTTAGCATAAGCCAATACTTATCTTTTTCTATAACACTTAAAACATAATCATAGAAGTTCGGTATGATTTCAAGACACAATCAAAAATTAAACATTTGGACTACTAGATTCTGAATTCGATAAGGTCTGTGATGAAGGCATTCCCTTTTTGGTCTTACAAAAACACTGTGACCAGTCATTCATGCATTCATTGCATTGTATATATTGAACATGGCGATATTCAAATAATGTTATACTGCTGCACACGACAGTTCGCAGTTATAAATAATAGCAATGGCGGCCATGTCGCAAAAATGTAAGTTGCAGCAAACTTTGGCTATTATGCCTGATTTTTGTGTGTGAGAGTAATAAAACAGAATGTTAAACTTCCTGTCATTTAATACAATGTTTTTTTTAAACTCGCGAATGACTATTTTAATACTAAATCAGTAACTCGTTTAATGAAAATAATGAAATGGAATGTAGTTTAGTATCCTCTATATAACGCATCAAAGAAATTGAACACAAATTTATTCATATGCCTTTCCAAATGTTGTTTGACTTATTGCTGCGTGCAAGCCCTAGGTTTGATGCTAATAGCAACATTAAAATATATATTTTGTTACGATGTTAAACCGAACAGATGTAGATATACAGTGAAAATGTTCATCCTCTGTCTTTTCTCTGATCAAGTGAAACTTTTGACAAAATTTGGCACATGTGACTCCAACAGTTCACTGGGTGTCTCTTAAAATAAAATATCTTAAATTAGATTAGACATAAGGTCGACAATGAACGGGGGTGAATAAATTTGCTTTTTTGTGATACATGGAATGAAGAAAGCCTTTAGCCACCACCTTTAGATCTCTTGACATACGGACGGTATGGTTCCTAAGCTACAACCGGGATTGATTATTCAAAAAATTGTTTATACATAAAAAGAAAACTCGACGTTAACATTCCACTTCATTTGTTCTTTACCAGCATCTTCTTTCATCATGTAGCTGACGGACACCAGTAGCGTATGAGATCAATCTTTCTGATGTACAGTGAACCAATGTGTAATAACCTTGGGTTTTTTTTTCAAAAAGTAGATAAATTGGTGGTTCAATTGACATAAGTATTCCTCTATATAATTGATTAGATGCAGAAACTAATGTATTATGAAACGGAAATCCTAAGTGCCTCTATATAAGTAAAAGACATTATCTCTACTCAAGTGTTAGATTGAATTGACTGCTTAATCGTTTTTTGTGTAAAGTATTCAAGGTGTATAAGAGGCGAGAGTTAAGCCGAAAGGATTCCAGAATGACGTTATTTATAAAACCAATAATTATATGTATAAACATTTGTATTACGCGTAAACAATATTCATCTGTTAAAATCTATATCGTCTAAAATTTACTGAACTGCATTTTGATGTTTTACTCAAACATTGTACTTTCTACCATAATGTATGTGTAAGTCAAATGACAGGACATCAATTGTACTTGAAATCACGAGAGCTAATATTGTAACTTTTTAATTTGATTGATGAAATTTAAAAAACACATGAATGACAAAAGTTTATGTGGAATATAATTTGAGAAAGTTAAATGCGGAAAAGGAAATACTGAATGCAATCATATGCCATCTGTATAAATATTGTTTCTCGTTTCTAATACAATGGGCCACAGTTTATAACTCTTAATCTACAAATGCTTGTTGCTATTTCATTAACGTAATAGAGGAAGTCAATATTTTCCTTGATTCATAATAATCTACAACGTAGTCTCTTTACCGAAAGAGATTGGCAGGGAATCAGTCAAAACAGTAATTTTAGAGATAGATAAATAGTTTTTCCATTATCTGTCATCCTTCTTTTTTTACATTGTTGTATTTTCATTATTCGTAGATTTACTTGGTATTGATATAATCTACGGAAGCTATACATAATTGAATGTTAAATAATCCGTAACTTTCCCCAATTTGAATGTGAAGTTTTACAACTGGTCTGAAATTGTAATGTCTTCTGGTTTCAGACAGCACAGAGCAATATTTGTCTATATCTAATATAAAGGTCACTGCTAGTGTTCGGATGATAATTCATTCACAATGTTGATCATACTTGTTTATACAAAACTGATTGATGCCACGTATTCGTATGATCTGAGAAGGAGTATTAAGGACACCACAAACCAATTATGGTCCATGTATGAAGACATTTGGAGATATTAACCAAAATATTAAGTTCTGACTGACAGTAAATGTGTCATTTCCTTTACGTACAGTATCAAGTTGTTGTCATGAAACCTCAACCTCAGCTTTCAACCCTTATAAGAATGAAACTGTTGTGAACAAAAGTTTTTAATGCAGTGTTGAATGGAATGACATTTTTACTCAATGATGAATCATTTCTTCTTACTAGTATGTGATAGAGTGATTGTAAGAATATTATGCGATGTATTGATATTTTGAACGAAATGACACAGTAATTTTTTAATTTCTAAATGAATAACTGAAGATGATACTTTTCTAATATCGACCTTAAATCTTGGACGCCCAGGTTTATTATTTGTTCTTGAAAAGAAAGTATTGAATTCTTATATGTAAAAGGCGTTACTCATTCTGAAGCAGTATCAACACACAAACCTGCATAAATTGACAGGGTTTATGATGTGGTTTATATCACTTTTTCATCCTTCATAAGGAAGAAGCATATGGCAAATTGTGACTTCAGAAATGCTGTAAAATCGGTAATGTACAAAAGTGACGTTCGCGATACTGAAGTATGTTTGAAGTAGCCGATCGTACACTTCGGCAAAACAAATGCAGGTCAAACGCGATCAAATTGGTAAATATGAGGATATGCCAAGCAGCTCTTTGACTGCATTTCCTTCAACAGTTAAGAATAAAACATGAATTATATGGACCTGAAAAAGTAGAAATAATTCAGACCCAGATAAGATAAGAACTAATGATAGTTACAAAACTCTTTGAAATTGATCATGTCAATTGCTAATTAAAATGAAATAACAATCTATAGAATATGTCAGTGGTTGTTCAACATCTGGGGACATTATGAGAAACTTTGGCAATCCCAGACTGATTTAACTTGTCATTGACATTTTTGTTGGAAATGACACTGCTGAACTGTGTTATGAATATGTTAAGATCGTTTGTTGCCTTTGCAAAGAAAAACTGAATTAAATAATTATAGCATTGACATACTTGCCGAAGGGAAAACGCACAAAATATTCGCGACGCTCTATTGATTTAAAGTGCCACAAATGTAAATATGCTTGCCAAATGACCTAGGGCACACTTAAGCTCCTGTTTTCGTATTTTATATTTGTTTAACCGTCGTCAATATCTAACTTTTTATTTTATTAGAATTATGTATTAAGTAAAACTTGCTCATGAATTACGTTATTGTGACTCTTAATATATTTAGCTTTGCTTGCCTCATAACCAAGAATGGAGTTTATATAACAAGAGGGTAAATAATTATCTCATATACGGTGAGTGAAAATTATTTTATTTGGCTCAATATCAACACGTGTACAGTTATACTTGTGATAATGTTATTATCTTATTGGAGGCTTTTTTTAAATAATCATTTTGCTAAGTACCCTATTCCAGATTTACACTGACCAATGTTTTATATATTATGGTATCAATTGCCTATTTAAGTATCTGTGTTTCATGTTTTGGAGGACATGTACTGTTCAGCTCAGTGAATCGGAAAGATTTATGTGCATAAAGAGAAATGTCGTTATTGTAACTTGAGGACTAAACTGACACTGTGTTCGTGTTTTGTAAATTGTACGATTCCCAAGCGATGTTGAAAGCTACCGAGGCGAATGAAGAATCCGCCACAGGTATCGATTTGTGCTACGAGGTGTGTCCCATAACTAATCGATCTTAATATGTTCTCTTTTATGTTTTCAAAGTACTCATACCATTTTGAGGACTCATTTGCAAAGTGACAGCACAACGTTTTACTCATCTATTCATATGCCCTTGGATAGAGTAGTGATATTGGGTTTATCGATGCTTTCAAGAGTATTTCACATATATCGCAGACCATATATACACCATAACGTATGTATAATTCAAATAACATTTACCATTAACCAATCCAACATATTAATCCAACTTTTGTCTTTGTCCTATTTTCATATAGAAATAATATACATATTTATCTAGGGATATTTTATCTCATTTTGAACTTGGTTGATGAAATGAAAGAAAAACATAAAAGACAATTGTTTGTGTAGAATGTAATTGGTGAAAGCTAAATGCGGAAAGGAAATATGGTGTACTGTCAAATAACAGGGAGCCTGAATCAACATTGATTCCGGTTTCTTGAATACTGGAGCAGGGTTGATCAATCTTATCTACAGATGCGTGTTGCTATTCCATTAACGTAATAAAAGAAACCGGTATTTACCTGGATATATAATAATCTGCCAACGTAGTCACTGGCTGGAAATCAATCTAAACAGAAAAGATAAAGAGTCTTTATTATGTTTCCGTCATTCAATTTTTACATTAATGTATATTTTCATTTTTCTTAGATTTAGTCTGTATTGATTTAATATACGTACGCTAAGGTAATTATGCAGACATATCAAATCACTACCACCTTTTACAAGTGGCCTAAAATATTGGTGTATTGGTGTATTGTGTTCAGCTTTCAAGACAGAACAGTATACAATGTTTGGATGACACTTATTCACATGGTTAACTTCACAAAAATAATCATACTGGTTCAACCATAATTAGTACTCCTCACTGTGTTTTGTCAACACCCTCATCCAACATGATTCTTCCAACTTTACCACTTTGTCATGTATTCATAGTTATATTTTGTTCTCTCTATGATGATATCAGGTTCTGTAAGAGGCTCTCTCGCTATGTTTTCTTCCCATTTCACCACCCATTAATAATTGTCATGTACACTCAATCACCTAACCCAACTCTTGAATATGATATCGGGATCCGTAACAGTCTCTCTCTATATGATTTCTTCCCAGTTCACCATCCATTTGATAATTGTCGTATCAATCATATATCGTTCGTTTTGGACATGAAATCAGGATCTGTAAAAGCTAGTGAAGCCTTTCAGCACCTGCTCTTCAAGAACCAACAATAACCCGAAAAGGAAGACAACTATAAGTGCCGTAATACAAAGCCTGATTGACAGCACATTCGCCATTTCCTTTAAGTTTTTTGTATCACATTGTTTACATAGAAGGATGTCTTACAGTACTTAACCCTTAAAAGCATAGAAAGCTTTTGTGAGGAAAGGCTTCATTATTCAGTGTTGGCAGGAATGACAGGTTGATGAATTTCGCAAATTCATTTCTTTTTGTCGACACGCGATAGAGTGACTCTTATAATATATTACAATCTATTGCTATTTTGAGTAATGTGGTATTGTTATTTTCCTTTGTAAATGTAAAACTGAAACTTACACACTCTAACTAATTCTTGTTTGAATTGAATATCGTCCTTATATCATAAACGCCCATGTTTTACTGTTGGTTCATTGAGTGAAAGTATTGAATTCTTATATTCATGAGGCCTTTATAATTCTTAACTAGCATTATATTAAAAGACTAACGTGAAATATTTTCAAATAGGTTTACACTGTATGTGATATCAAATTGCAGTGCATTAGGATGAAGGATATGGCAAATTGAAACTTAGTATGCTTTGTAACGAATGTACAAAAATGATCGGATAATCAAGATATAGACCGATCCATTAAGCCCCGCCCCTACAGGTTTTCGACCAATCGGCTCGCCGTATTTTTGACCTACCTTCCCGCGATCGCTTCCTCGGACATCAACAGGCAACATGGCGGGCTGTCTTTATGACACAGGATTTTCGTCCAGACATTTTACGAAGAAATTGCAGTAATATCAAGTCAATATAGTCGATGGCAGTATTAGTAACATTGCAAAAAGGGTCCTTTATTTCAGAAAAATACATCGGAGACAGCATATCCGACTCACATCGGAGATGTATCAATAAAATAATGAGAGGTGAGTGCACCATGCTCGGTTTGTTTACATAAATAAAAGTGTGTTTTGGGGGTTATTTCAAGCTAAATTTTCCAGTACAGTAAAATAAGTTGAATTAATTTAAAGGTAAGTTTGCCTCAGGCGAGGTGAATAAATAGAATCAAATATTCTTTTTCAAATAATATATTTCTAAAGGCTAAGTTGAAATCGATCGATAGAAGGCATTTGTTCCCCGACAGGTTGGGGTGAAACAAATAACACAATACTTATTCTAATCAAACATTAAACAATTTGAAAGCTAAATAGATGTATGAATTGGAATTTCATAGATTAAAAACTAATTTAATTATATTTTTCCAAGTTTCCATTAGATGTGATACCAATTAATAGAATGTCAAATTAAATAAAAAATAATCTCATGAAAACATTGATGAAATACTATATTCATGGATTAAACATATATAGGCCTAAAGTCTGTGAAAAGATCATCTCATTAATAGGACAATTAATTCTAACCTTCAAAAATTCTTGAAAATATAGATATATAATTGATGACATTCTCTTCATGAATATATAATTGTCAAATAAGTTTTCGACAAAGGTGAAATAATTTAATGAAAATGATCCTATATAGACACACAATCGTCATGTCTGTATAAAATATTAAAAAACAACCAGCAAGTGGAGCCTTCTAACTAATTCTTACAGTTTGTATTGCTAGATCTATAATAATGATAATTTGGTCAGACTATTTATTTTATCTGATTTGATAACACTGACTTTGTCAAAATGTCTATCTAATAAGTTTAATCAATTTCTTTTTATGTGAACAATCAAAATAAACATTGCCAGTTTTTAATTTATTTTGAAAGGCTGTTAATTATCACTATCATCAAACCATACACTCTTTTATTTATGTAATTTTGCAAACCATCAGTTAGAATATTTTCAGGTTTACACCCTTATTGATTGTTAGATGAAAAGAAAAGTCAGTTGATGCATGAATAAAACACACTCATAAGCTTGTGTTCCTTTTTTCAGAGTCAAGGAGGCAAAGGGTTTTGATAAATCTGCCCATCATTAATAAGTACAGATGTAAAAACAGTATGACATGGGCAAATAAAGCAGCATGTAAAATATACCTAATTATTTTTATGATTGAATAATGATACAAGTGAAATCATTGTTTTCTCCTTCATTAGATAAAATCTTTTAAATACTTCAGCAAAATAGTTTGCAAATTAATCTGATTGTATCTGAGCAGAATAATACAGTCCTATAAATACATTCATAAATACATATATTGTGACAACATCTATGATGTACTAATAATTATATAAAGTTACTTATAAGAGTTAATATTTTAGGCATGATTCATTTATTGAATGTAAATTATTTCTCATATTTTCTTTTTGCAGAAATGTTTACTGAATTGAATTAATAATTGTTTCTTCATCAAATGATATTATTATAAAAAAAGCACATATCACATTCTCCCTATGAATTGCTATATAGTTAAATATTGATAGTTATCACAAGTTTCATGAGTAAAAACAATTATATCTACTCTAAATACAGGTCATGTCCAGTCACTGGAGGAATGATTTAGCCAAAATACAGTTTTAAAATGATTAAAACAGTCAAAATATTACATGATAGAACACTATAAAGGGAGATAACTGACATATGTTACGATGTGTCATAAACTTTCCACGGGTTTCAACTCATAGATTCATAAAAGAAGCTTGTTATTTTCACTGATGCTAGATTAATTTTTTAAAAACGACTGTGTTGAAGGCGAATACAATTTTAGAAAAGATCAGTCTGCGAGATGAAAATCATGTGATCCAGTCCGTACGTGTTGCTATAAATAGGCAGTGCACGCACACATAATGCATATGAACCACAGGATTTTACGATTTTTTCAGGGTTTTTTTACCAGCAGTTCTCAGAAATGAAAAACACCTGAAACCATCATCAGCAAATTTATTGTTGCTCGATTTCACAATTAAATATAAATCAGGGCCCATTGACGCGACAGAGGACCTGTTTTCGCGTGATCAAATATTTTTAAACAGTTATTTTGTTCCAATTTCTGCAGTTACATTATCAATAGACTATATTTTCAATAATTCAACCGTTTCTGAGACATGACAAAACTCTAATTAGCCGTAGTCGTCGGCAGAATACTCGTACTCAAAAACACATGTGTCGGACACTTCCGCATGTTTGTCCGAGGTTTGCGGTTGCTAGGGGCGGTCGTTAGGGGGCGGGGCTTAATGGATCGGTCTATTGAAGTCTATTATATGATTTAGAGTGAGATACTCTGCTATACCAGTGACTTAAACCCTACATCCGAGTGACGTCTTCAGTAAAATGCTATGACGTCATTTTAAGTCCTTCTAAGGGCGCAAATACACCGATGAAAGAGAAAGAGATCCATTTAGAAACAAATAAAATCATATATACAAATAATGTCTGCTTTCCCGTGTCAAATACCATGTTTGTAACATCATATATTTTTTTTCTACCTCGCTCGATAGTATTTTAGTATTTTAAAAATATTTTTTATAAAGAAAGACAGGTAACATCTATGTATTTTGCACTAGCCGATTGGTATACCTCCTCCAAACACAATGTTCGTCGATCAGTTTTTCGGTCTAAATCTTGCCTGTACAGTGAGAGCATGAAGATTCAAAATCTTCGTTAGATGGCCGTGAATAGTTCGCTTATGTATTTACAACGATGGTGAAATTACTCACATTTGTTTAGTATGTAATATGGGAAATGGCCAGTTAAAGTTGCTAGTTATCTGTCAGTAATAAATCTTGGCTAAAAAACATAATCCCTATATATTTCGCTGTGTTCAGGTGATACCGCAGAGAGCCATAGCTTAGGGTTTATGAATTGATAAACGTCTCTAAAAAAAAATTCCATTTTGAATTTTCCTAAGGCTTCGTTTATAATGTAATTTTACAAATGCATTACCTTTTAAGACCCTTGGCGTTTAGGGCAGAACAAAAAATGAAATTATTAGTGTGTGTAATGGTGTATGAGTTGTAAATTTATTTTAGGCATGGTTTTCAAATTTGCATCAGTAGATTTCCTCTATGAATATAATGTTGAGTCTAGTTCACTATCTACAATGGTTTGCCAGGTATCTTGTGACACGTCATAACATGGCATCGGAAATTGGACCAACGCCTAATTATATATATATAAACAAGAAATAGATAGAAAAAAAAAAATTCTAATCATATTCGTCTAACACCAGGTTTTACGAATATGTTTTCAAAATATGGACTAAATGCTTATACATTTTATTTTAACAGTAATTTATTAATTCTAAGCTTACCGTTTCCATTGCGTACTTGGCTCATGTAACGTCATAATAGAAGATATAAACAACCTTCCATGTAATACTATTTGCATGAAGCTAGTTAATGATTTCGTATAAAAAGAGCTAAAGCGAGTTTGATACCTAATCATTCACAAGTATGATAAAAAAAACAGTCTTCAATGAAAGGATGCTTAGTTTTATGTATATTACTCGCCCAAATAAATCATGCATATTCGCCGACAATGTGCCAAATTAACATATCCGCGACATGGCTCACACTGGACGGCGGTATAAACATTGTGACGTCACACTACACACGTCATAGGTACAGGAGTATAACAGTAGTATAAATATTACATAGAGGATATTTGACATTCCTCGTCGAATACCATGGATATCTCATCGAGTGAAGTAGAAATTTATATTTTCACGAGTGGCGTAGCCACGAGTGTAAATATATGATTTTCTACTTCACGAGATGAGATATTCATGGTATTCGACGAGAAATGGCAAATGTTCTATTTATTATGTTTCCCAAAACCCCGTAAATGACCCTAACTATATGAATGGAGAAGATAAAGCGCTTCGCTAGCGCGGCGGTTGCATGACGTCATTCAATTGTTTCATGACGTCACAGACGACGTCATATGATTGTTGCGTCATTTCACTGAGTAGAATACCATTATTATTTCACTCAGTGAAAATACGGGTTTTATTTTCACCGATAAATGGCATATTTCACCATTCGAAATATAATAAATTGCACTATATTACACGGGCGAGCGATAACTATTCTTATGAGTACTCCTTTCGTTCATTTATGCATTGGCTGTCATTATAAACTCACTTATCAGAGTAGAACTTGCTATGTTCAAAGCTATTTGGACACAACTTATTACCGTGTCTTATATATTCTCACCTTTGGCTTACCTTCGATACCATACACTAGAAATATTAATCAAGAACACTCATACTGAAATTGTGTGGTTTGTATGCTTTACATTAATGTCATAACTCTACCAGACACTATACTAACAACGTATATATATTACAACGTATCATATTATTGTATAGCGCGAAATTACACGTGTTACAAAAATCAGTTCAAATACACGATACTGTATTAGATAGACAATTGTTTTGAATTATCCTCAGATGATGTTGCTGTCTGCACACTGCATGTGCAATGCAATCATAAACGAGCTAGTTGGAATTCTTAAGTTTAAATAGGCCACATAAATACTTCAATTTGTCTAAAACATTCCAAATCTAGTAGACAACTGACACGCCTTCTATTATCCTTTTAAAGGACAGACAGAATGGCATGGGACGTTAGATGCGAGTCAGGCTACGAACTATTGAAAATAACATTACTATCTATGAACCTAATTAAACATCCGTTTAATATTGATGTTTTGTATCATATGCCGCCCACGAACTTCTTTAAAATGCCCATACCTACTCAAACTTATGGAATTATGGAATTAATGAGAGAATAGTCAACTTCTTTGACATATTTTACAGCAATAAACATGAAAGAGATGATTACTTTAATTTCCTAGGGGTTTTAATGAGGACATGGACATGTAAGCTCATGTAACGGTTCCGAAAGGAGAAAGAATATTTGTTAAAACGGTTTCTTAGACATTAACAATCAAGTTTTTAAAGGGCAGATGGAAGTGAGATAAACAAGGAAGACAAGATTTTCTGGGTAACAACTCCTTTATTGTTGGATTCACGATGTTTCCGAATTTATGCTTATCAGGCGGGGTGTATAGAAAATGGAAGGGGGTACATACACACTAGCATGAAACTATAATGAGGAAACCAAAATGGGAGAGATTGATACAATGGGAATTTAATACAATAAGAACTTGCAGTAAACCATGAGGTTAGTATATACTTATTAGGTAAAATAAAGAAAGGCACCAGGCTTTATTGAATTAGTTGGTAACAACTCTGAATGGCATTTTAGATGAAGATCATTGAAACTTTTTATGGATAAATGAATATGGAATAAAGCAGTTGTGTACTCTTAAACAGGGTCATTGTTATTCAAATAATGAGTACATTGCGATGAAGGTTGGATGTACAAATAGAGTTTGCTTTACAATTTGTAGCATATGAGGATGTCCAATTGGCTTTATTGAGAAAGAACAAACAACAAATAGGGTGATTGTGTTCAGCTGAGTAGAAGCCATTGGTGGGAATCAGCTGATGAAGGCACTTGTTTGAAATCGCTGAGTAAATATATCGATGAATGGATAAGCGGACGAGACTCTCCTGATTTGCCTCCGAGTGTTGGTTAGGTTGAAGGTGTGACTTTAAGATTAATAAATCATATGATAGCACGATGCCTTCATCGCGGTTTATTGCAGGTTGTTCCCTTCGTATGTCAGTGATGTGGGATAAGCTATCTTTACCAAAGGGTGCTAAGACGTATGCAAGAATCTGGGAGGTAATAAATCCAAAACCGACGAAAGGAAAAATTACCAATCACTCTCCTCTCGGTTCATTTTAAGCCATATGGAAATCTACTCCTAAAACAGCTATCCTCACGGATAGTTTAAACAAAAACAGTGTATTTAATCCTTCCTTGTGGTCGAAGTTCTGTATACAAACGGCCCTTTGACATTGTTTAGCATGATGGCCTGTTTGTAAAGCTAATCAAGCAAGGAAGAAATCGAATATATGCCATTACTTGTGAACCTGTACACAGGCAATCAGAGAAATGTTTAGGTTAACGGGTTTCTATTAACCCATTAATGGCAAACAAAATTTTCGAAGTACAAATACATGTATGAAGTATGTGAAGAGACGAACTTGTATGAAAGTAAACTGACCTGTGTAGGTTAACAACTATCAATAATTAATCGAATATTCGAGTGGACAAAAGAAAGTTACAAATTTCCAATTTCCTTTTTGTGGTGGCATGAAACCCATTTATTTCAATTGTGTCCTTGGAGAATGGCGTGTAACTGTAAAAAGCATCTGTCATTGAGACCTGTTATGTTTGGTGCGAGGATGCATGGCTATTATTCTTCTACACCCTCCAGCGGACTGATGAAGAGACGCTTGTCCAGCAATTATTTGACAGACCTACGGATATTGTTGACTTCACCTCATAGATCGATAATTCACACTCGCTTTACATTCCTTAAATATCATTAAATTGTACGTTTTAGATGTTGTCACTGTTTAAATTGAATGACTGCTATCTTCCAGGGGAAGAAAATAATGACTGAATGCTACATGTGTATGAAGAGAAAATTTACAACGGAACAACCATTCTCTCCCGCGACTTACTTGAAAATGCAGCTTTTCCATTATGATTCAATTTAGCCAGCTAAGATGACGTCTAGATAACTTTTGTGAAAAAGGCAGCTTGATCTTTTGTATTTGTTTTGGATTTCTTTCATGATTTCTGATTGGTATTAAAAAAACGTATGATGAACAGACGCATTGATTTCATCTAACGCTAGATGTCATTATCATGAATAAGTTGAATCGGCTATTAAGGGGGATCAAATATCGTCTTCGTCTTTTTTGGGGGTGTTAAAAACGGGAATCTGCTAGGGGTATTGCATTCCTGTGTTTGGACGGTGGCATTGAGGTTAATTTGTCTATCGTTCCCGAAATTAACATTTGTAAAGTGAGACTCGGAGATTGCCATAGACATTAATGATGAATCCTTTTTATCTAAAAAATCAATAGGCATGATTAAAATACCATATATGTTTAAGGCCTATAGAAATGAACATTTTATTCTAGCATATGCCTATGAATTGTAACGCAACAACAACAAAATAGAAACTGTCCGTGTGCTCTGTCAACATAAAGCACATGCTAGCTAACTCGATCAATTCCGTTGACTTAGTCAATAACCCTTCAAATGCAGATAAAAAGGAGGACACGAACGCTGTGCAGTGCAATTACATCACATGCTCATCTTGATGTGCTTGTGTGGTTGAACGGCAGCCTTTGTTGATTGATACGAAAAACCACTTTAACATTACAAGAAAACTCCTTGCGGAAATTTAGAAATTGTATTTACACATCTGTAAAAGACTCAATTATTTGCATGGCCTAATGCAGTTGGTCTCGTTCATCATTTGTGAATCAGTCTCCACTGATATGAGTTTTTTCCAAGGACCTGTAATAGTTAAAATGAGTATAAGTATCTAGTAATGATCATGTGAATGTTAAATTCTTAGGAGAAAATGTGTAATAAAGGACGCATCATTAAACAAACGTCTGTACTGATATCGAACATTGTAATGCATCCACCATGTTTTTAATTGATTGTACATCTAAAAGTTTTCTGCACTTACTTTTGTAATATATATGTGTTTATTATGTCAAACCTAAACTATGAATAGAACAAAAGACGATGGTTGCGATGGAGATGCTTTTCACTTCGATTTGCCTCCGGTACCACCCATAGGTCGGTATTTCCAGCCGATGCTCGCATGTTTCACCGCAATGCATAGCCACAATAGTGTTGCGGGCTTTCTCCCTGCATTATACTAGAAGCCGCGATATAAGTGAAATACTCTTGAAAGCGGCTTTAAACCCGTTTCAGTTTCTTTCTTGCTATCTTGCGAATCTTCCATAGAAAAATTAGTAGAACGCAGGATTGCTCAGTTGTGAACGCGTTCGATTTCGGATCAAGATATCTGGAGTTCGAATCCCGAATTTCTAAAAAAAAGACCAGTTACTGTTAAAAGACGATAGCTAAGAAGGTTCATTGATATGAAGAGAGTTGGTATTTATTTCATGACGCTATTTTGTTGGCGTTATAAAACAATCTGTATCGATTAACGTTAATCAGCTTCTGGTTTGACCTTGTCATTTCCAAATTGAAAGGGTGGTCATATGATTGAATTTAAATCGCAAACAGTATAATCAGGGCATTTGAGCAATAACATTTACATTTAAATACGTATATACTAATGTGCACTAAAGGGTGTGCGACCCTATTTCACATAACATCGAAAAAAAGGAGCCCCCTTCACCAATAAACATATAATGTTGACAACGAATGTACTCGTTCGATTTCGCTTTAACTTCAAGGAATATGTTAGGTACGATCTAATAATGTCTACTCTCCAAACATTACCTAATTCAAAATTCATGTCTATAACATTCATTAGGTGGTCAAATCGCAACTTGAAGATTGGCTAAGTTATGTGTGTCGATGTTGTATGGTGTAATTCCCAAAGTTCATTATGTATATAACAAGGTTATTGGAACCGTCCAGACACGTAATTCACAAAATAATCACGTTGTCTCCAGATGTAACCAATCTCAATTTAGATCTCCCAAGCTGAGTATTTTATTACCCTTTTCATCATATCGCTTTGTCTTCCACCATGCAAAGTTGTTTGCATCATGTTTGATAAACAGACTGTGAGGCTCTGTATCATTTATGCATTATGTTTGAACTACAAGCTGTATGTGTTTTGTACTTGTATCTATTTCAATGCCAGTGAAAATAAGTTTTTAATTGTGATTTATCTCCTGCAAGTAAACGTTGCTTCTTATTATCATAAGTTACTGAATGTACATAACAGATTTATTTTGGAGTTCGTAACCACGTAGAAGAAATCGACAAATCGTGTGAAATACGAGGGGATATCAAAAGGTTTCAATCATCACAAAGAATGTATTGGTGAATACGGACCAAATGGTCACTGTAGCATAAGTGATCCTTGTCTAGTTCCTGGGTCAACAATAGTCCTTTTCGCGACAGTCAATTTTACGTCTGTTGACCAAATAGCACATATAAACAATATGATGCTTTTGTTATTTTTATCAAAATATATAGGTAAAGATGTTATGTGTTTTAACGGATGGATTTGAATTACACATAATTTTCTGTGTGCTAACTTATTATCGAAATGATACAGAAAAGGAATGCGAGTTATTTTTAATTGTTAGTCACATTAAGTGAACGAAAACGAATATCATTTACAATTATTAACATTTTTCGTGAAGTTATACATAAATTCGCACGAGTTTCGTAAAATTCATATGACACACTTCCGAGGATAATAATTTCTTAAATACCGATTCTATTCCATTTCAAACGTCATGAACAATGACGTATTTGTCACCAACACTTATATCCGACGTTCTGATTCGGCAATCGTGGAGAAGGGCAGATCGGGGGCGGAGCTAGCATCATCTGGCCGACGACTTTTAGTTATTTCAACATTGTTGTACATTTAGGTACGTAGCCAGGGATCAAAGGAAAGGAAGCTGCTAGATGACAACAGACAATTCAACAAAAAACATTACCTGAAACTTTGCTCTCTCTCACATTTTAGAAACAACAAATATCAAGCTGATCATGAAGAGTGTAAATCATTTAGAGTGTAAATAAAAAAAGTTTTTAAGTCATCATTGAAAACAGGAATTCACTTGTGTCCCGGTAAATTATCATTTGATTTGTGAAACAAATCTGACTATTCAAGTGATTTACATGCTCTGTCCATCTAAATATTACCACTTTGATAGACAAATAAATAGGAAAGGACCACAGCTGGTGACATAACTGAAAACAAAATTACACTTAATCTGAGCAATGACAATGGTTATAAGTTTAGATTTTTCTATCAAAAGAAAAGTAGAAAGGTCAGTAAAATATTGATTTAGTAAAAAAGATACATGCCTGTTTGGATCAGACGAAAGCCCGTTGAAAGCCGATCGATCAGGTTATCCAAAGCATCGCAATTATTCATCAGTTCAAATTAAGCGCCATGAAAGATATACGGGTCACTAGTCTTAGGGGTGCAGCTGTTTCTTCAAACTGATCTAAAAGCCGATGATCACCTCCTGAAAGGATGCCAGATGAAAGGTGGCATTTAGCAAAAGGTTCCCCATTGGATGAAACAGATACATGACTGAAAAAAGTGGGTGTATATCATGAGATGATAGCTCGCTGATATTTAGTATACACCCCTTGTGTCATCATGTATCTATTACATATAGTTCAAACAGTTATATCAGGTTTTCAAATTCAATTTCAATGTTCTTTATAAAACAAATATTAGATGATTTGGTTTATTGATACATTGTGTATAATCCTAAATCATTATCCTAAAATGTCATCTTGCATACGGAACAATTCATAACTATTCTAATAGTTTAAGGTTTACTTTTCAGTCATATTTATTGATATATGGAGTTTGATTGAAGGATCATCGACATAAAATAAGTCTGGCTAAATATAATATGAGTTAAACAACCACTAACCTAAACTTTATCACTTCTCGATTTTCGTTCAAAGATTTTTCAACAAAATAAGAACTAGGCTTGATTTTTGTTAATTTGTCCAATAAACACATTTAATTAGCCTCTCATTAAGACAGCGTAATTATCGGCTGTGAAAACCCCACCTGGGCTAGGGACCATAAATTTCGCGCGGGTGTGACGTAATAAACAGACTGTACAGAGTGGCGCATCATTATTTCAACTGATATACCGCCTGAGATAATTGTTTAAATACCATTGTTATGGATATATTTTTTACACCAAACGCTTAATAGTGTTACATCGTCAAACGATTTATCTGAGTGGAAAGCATTCTCTGAAAATCGTTAATGGTTATTTTTCTGTGATATTTTTACGATAGATGTATAGATCCCGAGGCAATGATTCTGTTTATGACGTCACAAAAAGGGCGTGTGACCAGTAATGCAATCACTGGTTTGTGGCCAGATAGATCTAAGCAGCCCATCACAAGTGGCATTAAAACACGGATTTCATTACCAACCTGAACATATTTAATTAAACAGACATTCACATTTCGAAAGAAAATAGTGAAATATGTTTGTGTTTATGTAAACGTTAACATGATAAAATGGCATGATTGAAATATTGTTATTGTTTTTCGCCTTTGCGTTATCAGTTAATCCGAATAGCAGCCTGAGTAAATTAAAGAATATTAACGTAGGAACACAACCACATGTGTATGAAAAAGTGTTAATAAAACGAAATGAAATTAATAAACTGTCATACTACTTTGATTTGATAACGATAAAACGGTCTTTCTCATTGAAGCATGGCAGTTTGTTCCCTAAAAATATGATTAAAACATCTATAGAGAATTCGTCTTTTCTTAACAAACATCATAGTATTTTTTCATGATATCTCTGTTGTTATCAGACACAAGTGATTGATTACATTATCAATTGAACTTTTCACTATTTCATCGATATTTTAGTCCCCCTTATCCTATTATTGAATACCGTGTTGAATATTTCATCGGCAACCATAAAATAGGTTTAGTTTCTACTTGTGTATCAACGCAACGGCCCATCCTTGCATCACGTTCACAGGATTGAAGATTGTATTTCTGGAGCTCAATATTGATGGTGGCCTTTTTAAAGAGAAAACCATTTTATGCAAGACGTCTTATAACAAACATGCTTTATACAAAGTCTTCTTTGGATAAAACAGTTTAATATACAACTGCGTTTAATTTCTTCATCGTTAAAACATTTAGTTAGCAAGTTTTATGCATGCTTAATTACTAATTTGTTCAACCATTACAAATCACTTCGATGTGATTGATATGTAACGTTTATGATTAATATTGCACAGTGTCAAATGCCTGGAATAGAGACGGAACACATGGTCTTTACGTCTTCATATCTACAAATTAGAAAATAATAGTTACTCTGTCCACTATATATAAAACAGCATCTTTTGATCGCCACAGCCTTCAATTCAGAGACTGAGACACATCTTTAGAGTTAAGCTAAGTCAATCAATTAAGATGATCCAAGTCGATAACCCTTGAAACATAGATCCAATCAGAACCCTGAAAGCTGAGCTGTGCAATTAAACCACTTGTTCACCTCTAGGAGCTTGGCTGTTTCAAGAGCGGCTTCATGTGACTGATACGATAAATCTACTTTACATTACAATGGGTTTTCAGTTGAATCGTTCGTGATTTGATTTCAAATTTCTGAAACTAACTCGACAGTTGAAAGCTTAATGTTTTCTTTTATTTCCTTTCCCTTATATTTGTACAGAACTTGGGAGCACAAAAGAAATACTTTGTATCAGGGACAACTTCTCCCAACGCATTGAGATAGAAATAAAATACCTGTGTATGACAGATAAGTTTAAAACAGTTTAACATATTTTGTTGATTGATATCAAATTGTCATAAATTAAAACATTAGTTGTCTTGAAGGGATAGTTTTTAATGTGACAGATATAAGTCTTATTAAGAACTATTTAATAAAGTCCGTGTTGAAATATATCATAAGGTAAAACAAGTTCTTATCGATGAGGAACTGGGTTTCGCTAATAGAAAGATATAAGCTATTCCAGTTGTCTTTTATATCAAGAACTCATTTCAACAGTCGATGACGTATCGATTCAAAAAACAGTGTATCGGTATGAGTATAATTGGGGCTAACAGGACAATTTGTACGGAAGGACGAAAGACAAATTAATCTGGCTTGCCTTTCATCTGCCAGTGACATTTTAAAAGCAGACAATATCTCACTCGCGTTCCTTCTGTTAGGAAAGGTAATCTGAAGATTTCTCATAATGAAATTATCGATACCAAACTAGATAGTCATCTATGTTAAAATAATGACACAGGAGCGGAAGTATGGACTTGATGTTCTGCAAATGTAATGAAATAGTCGTTTTCCTAATGTATGAAGTTGAAATATATTAGATTTGTAAATTATCAATTATATCGAGGACATAAACATACATGGCATTTGTATCACTACACCATGCTCGTTCAAAAACATACCCGTCGTGCAAGCACGTAATTCATTCATCAAACATCTCTTGCCTAATAGTCACATAACGATTTGTAGTGAAATTCAGTGAAAGTGAAACATGAGTTGAAAATGCTAATGGCATAAAGATAAAATGAAGTAGATGATTTTTACAATGCATATTTTAAATGTTTTCCCCATCTTTTTGCCATAACAACGTAGGTAGAAATATTAGAATTTAACATGTGACTAAAAGGTACATTTAAATATCCTCAAAATAACATGGGAGTTACGTGAAAGTTCACATGCGACTTTGTACTGTTGCAATAAAAGTTACTGCCGCTTCAACTTGATATTTTACTTATAGAATAGACGACCTAGCCCAAGTAATATAATAAAACAAAATGTGTTCCCTAACATATGTGTAATGTCACAGATTGGATCTTTTTATCGTTGGCATTGTTGATTGGTATTGCACAAATGTACTAGATGAAACATATATTGGCAGTACTGTCCAGGTAATGATAATGATTTAAAATACAGTATTGAAATCTTTGTGGAGTCTCCTTGGAGGCATACTTATGAAAATCAATGAGACTTTTCTTATGAAAATACGTTATAGTCACAATGCATGTAATGAAAACTGAGTTGAAAAGAGTTTCAGGTCCAGTGGTCAGGATTTCCACAATACAGGAAAACTTCTTGTGCCTGACTTATTATACAGCCAAACCAGTAGATTTTACTGCAGTCGTCTAATCTTGTGCTGCCTTTACATGTTTGTTAGGTGTGTTACTTTGAACTATATATAATCGACGTCAGAAAGGTATTACACCATGATCTTTAGTATCTAATTTCGTTAGATTGCACCGATGTCTCTCTCATGAATTAACTTGATTGACAATGCCCATGCCATTTCTTGTCACAGTGATTGAAAAGCACTTCAAACTTCACTTAGCTCATTGAATTGAATTGATTGAAGAAGACCAATCACAGGTCATATGGAGAAGCACCAAGAAAGATATGTAGTGTAATTAAACCACTTGTTCATCTGAAAATCCTTGCAGTGACTACGAATTCATTCTGACAGTGGTTAGTATTTACCAAGCTATATTACAGCAGAGAGTTTTGAAAGGTTTGAGTTGTGTTTTCACAAAACATCATGAATATTTTTATGACAGTAAAATCTTAAAAATATAAGAAAGACTAGCCATTTATAATAATGTATATACTACTTTGTAGTTAGACATATTTATCATTGGTTCCATTCATGAAGATTTCTTTCATGAACAAAACGATTAACCTTCAAAACGCTACAAAACCACTATTGCTAAAGTGGAATTAGATCTATTAGAATAGTAATTATCATCATAATTACACGATATGAAGGTCCATTTTATTCTGCATGCTTTGGAAACTGACTTGGGTTATCGGACATTATTATTTCTCTTCCTACAGTGCTTTGTCACACAGACTTTTTGGTTTTCTCACAGGAAAAAAGTTACATTCATGAAGAAGGGTATCCGGAAATCACGATATGACAGTATAAATTTGACATGGTATTCATTCATCTGTCAAAGGTCGTTTGCTTTATAGACGATAAAAATAGATATGTTGGAGCATAGCTACTCAATGTTAAAAAGTCGCTGTTTGTTGCTTTGTTCATCATGATTAATAGGTACTAGCCGGTATGTTAACATTAAAAAAGTAAATGAATTATAGCTTTTAGCTTGACAATGAGTGTCAACAGACTGATAAATCGATGCAGACTTCGATGCATATTTGGGAGTCCTATATGCAAAAAACAAGTAACGAGTCCATTATGTCTGTTTATTGTATCTATTCTTATAAGCACAAGACTCACCAATATAATCGTAAATATTAATTATGAATATCTATCAATATTACGAGCCATCTGCATTCAGGTTCTCATCTCAAGTCATGTGGAAAACAAGTTCGTATTCAGGTCACAAAGCAATCTCTAAATGACCGGAAGTAATTAATGCATGGTAGCATGGTAGCATTAAATCTGCATTAACTACGTTATCGTCAATATTCAGATTTTGCTGATAGCCTGAAAACCCATACACAGGAACTACATTGCTAACATTGTGTATGAACGTCAGTTGTGTTACATATTTTCTTAAAATAATTGTCCACCCTTTGTTATTAGTTAACCTATGTTTGGTCGGGGAGAGCGCATGGAAGTGCGTGGAAGTAACCTGGAACAGGTAAACTTTGCAGTTATAGTAGAATTATAGACTCTGTGATCAGGAGTAGGGGTTTACAGGAGTTTACAGCTGCTGAACAAAAGTTTGTTTCATCACTTTCAAATTCAATACAATCGTGTTCAGTTAAGACCGACTTCTTCAAGCAACACCAAGCAACCATTTTTTGGGAAGATGAAACAAAAACATATACCTATTACATTCCTCACGATGAAACTCATATTATTACAGAAGCACATTTAGCTGGTATTTATGCAACACTGGGGTGCAAAACGCAAATTTTTATTGTTTTTAAATTTTCAATTATCATATAAAAAGATCATTTCGAAATTTGTTTTGTAAAAACAAACTCAAGATATATAAAGTGTTAACACTTATTTTTGACCCCATGCCTCTTTTAAGAATAGCCAAAATTTTACCTGGCAAACAACGTATCGGTCCCCTTTAATTTAAATTAAGTGTAAAAATTATTCCTTCATAAAGGTCTAACAAGTCTGACTGTATAGTAGTTTGTAAAGATTTTGACTAATTACAATTTTCCAAATTGATTTTACACAGTGAAACAAACTTCATAAACACCTCTACGCAGCTGAATGCAAGGCTTCATGAAGCAATAAAGATTGAGCGACGAGATGGCTTAAACAACAGTGAGAGTCTGTCGTAGAATAAGACAAATGGTATGTATGCGTGTGTGTGTGTGTAAATGTATTTGTTGAATTCCCATGGTGCTATAAAGAACCTACTTAATTTTCGAATATTATTATAGGTAACAGTCGACAATTTATTAAATTTTGTTAACTACAAATGTAAAATTTGCATTGATTTGTAATGTACAAAGAATGCAGAAAAATATTCAAATGCTAAGCAAGAATATAATTAATTTTCACACAGCTGCATCCAGTTATGGTGAGACGATTTCTAAATAAACGGGCTTATACAAACTATAATGATAATTACCTAATGACCTACATGAAGTAACATCTAATCTGGACATGAGCAAAATATCATAAAAGGGTAAAATGATTAAAACATGTTTTGATTAAAATGCATAAGTTGGGAGGGACTTGTGATTGATGGAATTTACAAAAGGGCTCCATAATTTAAACGAGTTTCCCCTTATCGATTAATATACATATATAATGTTTGTACAAAACATCCCTACCTCTTATTTCTTTGTTTTCTTATGTAATCAGATTTAAGAAAGTAGTATTCAACAAGTATTCTTACGAATATCAGTAAGTTTTTAAGAAACATCGTTTAATTACATCCATAGTCTATAATAACTGGATCAGAAGATCAAAATAACATTTATTCTTGGTTTTATTATAGACTTAAGGTCAGCGATACAGGAGGGTGGTATGTTAGGTTTTCATGTTGGATAAAACGAGATACGCCTACAGTCGGCGTACCAGAAGCTCTTGACATACTGAATGCTTGGTTCTGAAGCTATTACCGTGAGTAATGACTCCAAAGATGGCTTTCAATCAGAAGGGGACCAAAATAATGATATAAATATTCCAGTTCATTTGTTCTAATGCTATCATTTCCTAACTCCTCTCCATTATAGATATATTAGGACAACATCGTCTTTCATCGTGTAATAACTGGACATTGGCAGAGAACTTGTAGAGCTTAATGTGTTCAGTTACAGAATCATCATCTTTGGTCGTTAATGGTAATCCAATTGGAATGTTTTAGAACTCGTCAATCTATAGGAGGCTTATTTGATTTTAGTGTACGCACATCGGTACATCAATTTAGTGTGTGCCTTATACTTCTTGATCGCCCTAATGATAATTTTCGGATTATCCACATCAATACTGCTCCATCCAATTTGTTCACCATACGTACACATCTTTAAGAACGACTATGATAAAATTTGATAGGCTATCGGCACTAACTTCTAACTGTATTTCCGATGACAAATAATTCCTCCCGCATCAGTATTTGTTCCAATGAAATATATATATAGATCCCTTCCATCCTAGTCATTATTATGAAAAGGCTGCAAAATTTATTCTATTATGAATTATAATTAAAATAATGATAATCGTTTTTATTGTTAAATTGTCGTATTAATTAATATTGCGAACAACTGCACTCAACATGGGTGCAATTTTTTAATTCTTTTAATTTAGGTCAACATAACTGAACCATACAAACCTTGCGTTTTATATGTTTATGAAATACAACAACACCCAGTGTTTTGAAACAGAAACTTCCCACTATCTACTGTAAACATTTACAATGTTCAGTTAGCTAACTCAGTAAATTCAGTTGATTGGAGTCAATAATACATTGAATGCAGATAAATATAGAAATGAAAAATAAAGACGTGCAGTTCGATGTAATGGCATGTCAATCTCGTTGCGCTTGTAAGTTTGACTACAGCTTTATTTGACTGCTACGACACATTTCTTTACCATTACATGGAAGCTTCAGCTGGTAATGTATTAATTGGATTTAAACATTTCGAAACACTCCATTATTGGTAATGAGTAATATAGTATTTGTCCTCTATTACTCGAATAAGGTTTTTATCATGAGAGATTATAAATACATTTTGAACACTGATGAAAAGGATGCCTTTTCTGACATTTATTGTCAGTTCTACCGATGCGGCCTTTTTATGACTTTTGTTTTAACTTTAAAATGTAATAAGGTTGTCATAATTTTAAATATGGACACACTTTTTAAGATACTGCACTGCAATATTTATAAAGCAATATTTAGTTAGTTTAATACCACTGAACATATGACTTCATAATTGTTCGTAAGCTTGACGTCACAGTGGTTGGGAAACTGGGACAGGGAAACCGCCGAAAACAATTTTCGGCATAGAGTTTTGTTGCGGGTAATAAACAGAATACATACATCTAACTTCCCACTATTTGATAATTTTGCTTGTAAACGCATGAATATTTTGGTACGTTCTATACGATATCATTAGCGCTGTTAATAAGAATAGAATATCATGGAAAGTCGTTTAGTAACGTCTATTCTTTGGACTCGGAATGAAGTCAATATGCTTTTCTTGCAGTTTTATGGCCAGAATTTCGATGATAAAAATCACCCATGTGTCTTTTTGGTTTACTTATTGATTGACGTAGATACAGCCCTTCTTACATTAATGAAGTAAGGTTGATATTGACATCAGAAGAGACGTGGGTGATATTTTTTATTTGTTCCTTACAAAGTTCATATAGAATGATTTAGATATTTAATTATTTAATTCAAGTTGTCAAAAGTATCATTTGCCTAGTATAACCCTTTCACTAACATGTAAGTGCTTGTTTAATGAAGTTCTACTCTCTAATCTGTATTCGTGTTGATGTCCTATTTTCCTTTGTCCTATCATTATAAGAAAATAAAGTGTTGCTTCATTACTCAGTAAACTCCAGACATGTAGACTGGTTTCAGCATGTTTGGCAATGTTGGATAATGTAATTCTCTAAACATATTATGTGCTTAACAAAGTTGTCCTTTTGTTTAAAATTCCAGACAAGTAATTAAAACATGATTACATTGTCTCCAGTTGAAACTATTCTCAAGAAGACTTATTTTACTTATATAGAAATACCTTGTTTTTTGTGTGTCCCTATTCATTCCAAATTGTATGCATCAAATTTTAATCACAGAAAGCGTGGCTCCTCACAAGGGTACATTTATTTCAACATCTTAATCTTAATGAGTCTTCAAATATTTCTAATTAAACTGATCTTTGTTTAATAAATCTCGAATGGTTTGTGGGTGGTGTAAAGGCATTGCAATCTGCTGATTGTCATGATGTAATAGTGGTTACATCTTGATGACTCGTAAGTTAGTCTCCTACTAGTGAGCTTTCTCAGCAACAATGTGCCTGCAATTTATCTTGAATTGAAATGATGGCTTTTGTGATTAGAGACCACCGTGATTTAACTTACTTACCTACTTTACTACTACAGGGGGTTGCAGAAATCTGTACCTGCAGTGGTCGCGTTCAGATTGCATTCTGATCGTGGTCGAATGTATTTAGATTGCACTCTGATCGCGGTCGAATGCGTTTAGAATGCAATCAGATCGCGCTTTTCGAGTGAGGGTATGTACTACATGTCCATTGAAGTTAAAATTCAGTCACTCGAAATAATTATGGAAAGAGCAGTAAAGCACCTCATTTTGTAATAATACACTAACAATATATACTTTTTCTTTTCAGATTGCCTTTCCATATTGTTACGAAATAATTTGGAATAGTAAAATGTCCCCAGTTAAACCAGCAAAATGTAACAAGACAATTGTATATTAATTACAATTTAATTAATCAAATAATAAACAAAGTGTTTAAGATTACAATATCAAGCTAATATAAATAATAATACAATATCAAATGAGTCACACTTATTAGCTAAATAAATATATTCACCAGTCCTTATGAATCACACAGTTGATGAATGTAGAAAACAGTCAGTGGGTCTTGATAGGAGATAGATGAATCCGGCTTGTAAAGGTATCCAAAAATCAGTGGCACGGCAGATGATCGCAAAGTTGATTGTAAGAAGCAAGATGAGTAAGAGTTCTAATGCAGGCATATATATAAGTTAGATACCTTCCAGAATGTTCTTTAAAGTTCCATGACAAACTCCAATCAGAAGTGTCCAACTCAAGTAATCAAGAAATAGATAGAACATTCTAGAACAGATGATTCTAGACACTGCCAGCTAAGACTATCAAAACAAGTGTAAGAGTGACCCAATAAACAATACAACAATGTTATACAATGTATAAACTTATAAACAATGACATACTCATAACAATTTCAATAATTCGTCTTACCAGAAAAGGTTATCTTTAGTTACGATTATGATTGATTACTTGTAGCACATTGATGAAATATCAAAATATAGTAAATACGTAATGATAGGAAACTACACAAGTGAGTAGGACTTACAACTCAATATTCGATCTTCACAACTCTTTAATCAATAATAAGTTAATATAATTGACAAATTGTCGAATATTGATTTACCAAATCAGCTTCTTAAAATCAACAAGTCAATTTGTCATTGGTCGTAATGCTCTATTGGATACTTCTCTGAAATTCTAGAAAAAGAACTTCTGAAATTCAAAAATCTTACCCATTGGTTATTTGATATTTCAAAAGCGAAATGAAAAACGTCTAGCTATCTCTTTTGCAAAGTGAACTTAATCAATGTATCTTACTTAAGGTTCTAATACACTTTATTAATGCGATATGTTTTCGTACTTTTAATCTCATCTATAGCAGGATTGATACACGTGATATGAATAAGAACTTTCCCCCATATAAAATGCTACGTGATTATATAGTTTTTCTGCTTTGAATCCCGATACTATGAAGAAAGCTCACCTGTTAGGCTCTTTCATTTCACATTAATCATTAAAAGAATTTTGATAACCTTCAATTTATATGACATCATCAATTATTTTGATAAGGTCGAGGAGTACCATGTCACATTCATTACGAAACTTAGTGACAGGTTATGTTTTCAATATCTGGTTGAGCGTATCTATAATGATATTTTTGTGATCATTGACATATAGAGTAACAGCAGTAGAAGTTAGTGTTTTCATATTACATGCTTGGGTGATAGTTAAATATAGAACATCATAGATTAGATGGGTCATTAAAATAAAAAGTACATGACAACTTGAATTTGGGAAACATGCCAATCCCATCTATTTATAATTGGTTCTTACGTTCGACTGCTGTGTGGGTTCAATGAGTGAGTTTTCAAAAAATATCCAATTACAAAACAGCAAAAAAAAATTGAAACAATTTTGTTTATTTTAACAGTTCAAACTGACACTGCAGAGCATATTCACAGAGGATACAATTACTAAGTTGAGTATGTCTTTGAGGTAGCAGACAAGCTTCATATTCATGTGAAAGGTAAGTTTTTAAATTTATTATATCCATCTATACCTACAAGATGTAACAACTCATAATGGCATTTTAAAAAAACAATTTCCCATGATGGTTATGTATACTATTTGTGTCATTTGTCAGGCCATTGGTCACTACCCAGATACAAAGAAGCAAAGCAACTGTATGATCAATTATACAAAGACATATTTACACCGTAAAGGTCTATTTATTCAATTTTGAATATATCCACTTAGTGAAGTTACAAAGCATCATTTTATTAGACATTAACTGAGCTTATATTTTATTATCAGTTGATTCGACTTGACAGAAACCTTGTAAAGTCTTAAAGATACTTCATCAAGTTTGCATTCCTACTAAGGCTATTTCTAAATAATGCGTATTCAACTATTTGGTTTTATAGGGAAATTATGCAACAATATCTTAACATCAAACTTTTAATTTTTGATCAACCGCCAAGTACCTTATTCTAATTTTGAAGTATACATGTACATCTACCACCCTCTAAACCATGCAGCAGCTAAAAACGAACTTACAATCCTATACGTCACTGTTATTTGCGTACTTGGATCTCCCTTACTTCCTTGTTTATCACCATGATGTCCGATGAAGGCGTAGGGTTGCACGGCCGCACGGTCGCATTGCACGGTTTTGTTAGTCAAATTCAGATAAAGAAAGAGATTAAAGTTTGAGCGAGTTGGTAAATTTCAGATTTGTTAAAGAGAATATAATCTAGAGATGAAACAGTGTTTGATGCGATTACTGTTGCTAAATTTCAGATGTTATAGTAGAGTTGTTTATACTGGTTAAGGATTGCTATCCTTGGGCGTTCATTTACAGCTAGGGAAACGCACGTGCAAATACATTTCCTGTTGAAACAGTGGTGCGGGGCTCAGTCTTGATTGAAGTGTAAGTTATATCATTTTTCTACATGTGCTTTGCACGGCCCTGAAAATGATGCGTCCCTTACTATTTAAAACAGTAAATTGATATGGGATGCCTCTTCGTTTTTTTCTGTATTTTCTTAAATCATATTTCTTATTTTGTTTTACTGGTAAAAATGCATTCTAAATAAACAACAAATATGTCAAATGTACTTTAACACGTTTTACACTCTGATCATGCATCTTTAAAAATAAATATTTGCAAACCATCGCGTATGTACGAGTAGACCATACTCATTTTAACTTGTTGTAATACATTTTCATTTCTATGAGTTATAAATAGAGCTAATGAGTTGTTGTTAACGTTGATAACATGTTAGAGCCTATGTGCCTCTTGAAAATATTACTAATTCTTATCTAAAATTTGATTCTGAAGATTTGTCTGTTGATGATTTGCATGTAAAGGTTCTATATATTAAAGGAGAAGTTGGTGTAGTGTTACCCTATATTCTAATTGGAGTACATCCAAGCTAAGCTCGAATTGTCACCTTAACATCATACGTGTTGCAAGTTATTAGAGCATTGTTCAGTGGCGTCAGATCACAGTATTATCAATCACTAGTCTGAAATGATGATTAGTAACAAAGTTTACTATGATTGTGAGTTTAGGTTCCACCGACAATTTAGAGTTAGTTAAAAAAGGGTAAGTTGATAATTTTTAAAAAGATAGATATCGAATCTTTGGGGTTTTTTTCAATAATGTTGTTCAATGTCTTTCTAATTAAGTGAAAATAAACTGAACATACTCCATAATGAAAATAATAAGTGTATTTATAAATTAAAGTTCAGCACAAATTGCACATGATAGAATGATTAGTAAAACATAGATGCTGTAAAGCGTGTAAATAAGTTTAATGGTTCGAACTATTTGTCTCATTGATTTGAATGCTGATCAATTTTTGGTCTCAAATATGATAATTCAAGTAAAATTTATTTTCTTTTATATCAACATTTCATGACATTTGTAGTTAAATATACGATGTGCCAGAATAAAAAAATTGGGACTAATAAGAGAATTAGTAAGGATGCACGAAAGACAAATTAATCTGGCTGGCCTTTAATCTGCCAGTCACATTCTGAAAGCAGACACATAATCTGTAGCATTCACTTATATTAAAGCAGTTACACTAAATGGTCTTCTTTAATAACTTAAAGACAATATCTAAAGTTAGTAGATATTAAAGGAATTATATGAAATGATATGCTGATAATATAATAAGATGTTTGAAAAACGTTACTAGCACCTTTGTAACTAATCACATGTATTTGGGATATTGACATACTGTATTGAAAATGAGGGTCTAATAGAAGCGTGAAGTTTATTCATGGAATGTTTAGAGCTTCTAAAAATCAATAGTTATTTTCAATCCCGACCATGTTTATCATAACGATGACATAAAGTTAGACTCTATCTCCTTACATTGACTCTGTACTGTTTTTTCCAACCTTAACCGTTCACGAATACCTAGTTATATAATTCATACATGAAAATACAAATTCAGCAACATGTGTTCTAATCTAGAAAGAGGTTATTTTAGTAATGCCAAGGAATTCTATTTTCCCTTTACTTGATTATTCTCGACAAGCGTCTGCATTTACGATAAAATCTACATTAGTTTCCAACTTAACACTTATTTCTGTCATTTCTGGATGATAGATTGTCTTGTCTGGACCGTTTGCCCTTTCTCAAATGTTATGTTGCTGAATGATGGATTTGTCTCCTAGTTATAAACCTGTGGGTTTTGGTGTTGGTTTTATTGCTTCTATCATGTGTTGATGTTAATTCCAAACAATAGCTTACTATTGATTATGTCCAACATGCAAGGTTTTATAGGAATCGTGTAAAATACATCATCTGTGTTCATCAGGATTCTATTTTGCTCTTGCATGTTACGAAGTTAATGATAATCAATATACAATGTTGTCCTGTTGCGCAAGAACGTAAAATTTCTCCACTTCAGTGTTTCAATGTATATTAAACATATGGTAAATTTACACCATTTATAACACCATATCTAAGAGGATATCTTTTTTTCACATGGTTACCCTATTTAATGAAAAATGTAAAGTTCACAAGTGGGGAAAATGTACAGACTGCACAACCTGTCGCACGACGTCACTGATTTGTGTTAAAGTTTGTATCTACTCAGTACAGTGTCAATAAAGTCAGCAGTAGTCAGTAGATGGAGAATATAGTATTATCTCCGTCTCAATCATTTAATAAAATACATTTTACTATCAATTATTACATGCATGAGATGACAAAACCCCCCAGAGTTTTGACATGTAAACTACGGCTCTAGGTATGCTCTCAAGCGGGACTGAATTTTGATTGAAAATGTGTAGTCCTAATGAATCATTATTTAGAGAGAGCTGCAAGTCATGTGGTTCCATTATTATTCCACTTATTATTGGCATATCCTTATTGGCGATTCAAATCAACAGAAAAGCATAAGGGTTTGTGTCACTAAATGAACGATTTATGGTAGATGTACAGATTTCAAGAGGTGTGTAACTCTGTCTAACATTTGAATGAGAACCGTAGTAACGATATCAGAAATGTATGACTTTGCTACGAAATGTCCATTATTATCTAATTTTGATGGATTGCATTAATTTCACTTCGTTTCAGATCGTTTCTTTACTTTACGATATCAATTTCTTCTACCACTTGTTGTCACAATGACTGAGAAGCCCTTCAAGCTTCACTTAGCCTACTGAATTGAGTTGATTGAACTTGAAACCGATTACACTTCAACTGGTGAGCCAAACGAAGGCTACACAGTGCAATTAAACCACTTGTTCCTCTTAAATTCCTTGTGTTCACAACGTTGTCTCTTGAATAGCGAAGGATTTTAAGATGCACTGTTTGATTCTTAATTTAGACGTTTAAAGTTTCTGCAAGAGAAACCGTCTATCATTATGAAAATCTAAATGACATTAAATCTTGTGAACAAACATGGACTGGAATGGATTGTATTATGATTAAACATATATATATTTGCACTATATTTACTATTATTTATATACAGTATGTGTCACAAGAACATTGATCACCTGGGAACGTGGAGGCTATCATAAAAGGTCATCATGTACATGTATTCGAGTGGCAGATAATGGAGAGTTGTACTTTCTCTCATTCCTTTTGATTGTGTATTGAAGATGTCTTCACAACAGGCAACGAGTGTATTTAATTTCTGTCTTGTCTTCTATTCTTTAGGATGTATTTGAAAGACATTTGAAAAGGGTAAATGTTTAAAAAAAAGTCACAGTGGTTAGTATGTTTTGATCGGAGCTTACAAAATAAGTCTATTATCTTTGTCATGCGTTTTCATTTAGGGTGAATGTTCAGTAAAGTTTTTATTTTGATGTGTTTATTTCATATTCCTGGAAACCCCTTAGTTTATGCCTGATCATTTGTAATATGAGGGTTATTGATCGATATTGATTGAACATGATGAACTTGCATGTTAAGTCATTTAAAACATTGTCATCATAATGCTATGTTTTGCCAACAATCAGTAGCTCGTTATTGTGGCATGACATAGGACAACGGACACTGAAAGGACGTATCGTCATTATAACAATTTATATTTTTCAATGGGTGTTCCCTAAGGGTTTTGTTTACACTTATGTAAGGTATATTGCAGATAGCGTTACTTATTGTTACTTAACATTTGTCACTTTTGGTGTGTTTTATTGGTATATTACAAATGCTGAACATTTCATTTTCCAAGTGCATTCATTAGAATCATATTAAAATTATTTTTTGTTGTGTACAGATGCTTATAATACATGTCAAATATATACATTTACAGTGGGTTGCATATATCTTTACCTGTAGTGAATGCATTCAGATTGCAATCTGATCGCGGTCGAATGCATTCAGATTGCACTCTGATTGCGGTCGAATGCATTCAGATTGCACTCAGATCGCAATCGAATGCATTCAGATTGCACTCTGATCGCGCCTGACTGCGATCAGACAGTATTTTGATCGCAAATGACCGCAAAAAAACCGCAAAAACCGCAAAATAACCGCAAAAAACCGCGAAATAACCGAAAAAAAGCCGTTAATGAACGCGAAGCAGCGGCAATCTAAATCAAGAGTCGGTAGATAGATTCTTTCAATAAGAAGAGGTTTTTGTTCTTAATTACGCATTCGTTGCTCTGAATGTTTCGTGCAAATAGGCTTTATATCATTTGAAATACAGAAGCAACGTTTTAGGTACACCAAAGGCTGTAGACAGAGAGTCACTAGAGAGGTAATATACAGGCACACTCGCCTTTGATATCATAAATTACTTTATAATGTTAAACTGACATATTGATGAAATACAAATTTTATAATTTAAATACCCTAAAGTATTTTGTCCAGTATAGTATGTTTCATGAAAAATATTTATAATATCCTTTATTTCTTATAGAAATTTTAATCATTCCTATCTATTTGCCTATTTTCACCAAATGCAAAATACATTTGTTCTTCACTTATTATTTTTTTAATATTGAAAATAAAACTGAGATTATATACTAATACTTAAGTTACATGGAATAGATTTGTCGTTACATGAATGTCCATTTCTTCCTTCGTGGCTTTAGATATGTCAATAATTCATCTCTGCACTCATAAGTTCAGTGATAAAACGACGAAAAGCAACCATTCCACCATTAGTTATTTTAATCACTTTGTTTTCTTTGAAAAAATTATATTTTAATATTACAATGTATTTATATGCCCCTTTGTGTCTCATAGGCCGTTCGTTTTTGTTTTGATGTTGTTTAATTAACAAGTCTGTTGATATGTAATGTGATGTAAAACAACATGTGACACATTAATGAATTATAGTTCTTTTCCTCTTATTCTTCATCTACTAGTACACAAACCAACCACTCACACAGTGGTAAAAGTGGCGCAAATCAGGAAATTTCATCGAAACTTATAACAATTTAACTCATATATAGTTATACTTTTCACGTTTGCATTTAACTTCTTAACTTAAATCATACTTCACTTAACTTAAACTTATTTCCTTATTTATCTGTTAAAGAACAATGAAACACTTGGTAAATAGGAGTAGATACTTTCAACAATTGGCTACTAGTTCTAAGTTTTATGTCAAGATTTAAGATTAGGCTTTTACATTCTCAGTTTCCCCTGAATACACATAACCCCGAATACACAAGCAATTAATCAATTAGCGCTAAAGGGGTCTCGACCGCAGCAACTTTTTGCACCTATGATCAACAGCCGAGTACCACCCGTTATTCGCCACCGATTGTCAACTTCTAATTCGACTAGGTATAACTAGGTGTTATTTGACTCATGCACGATTCGCTAAGCGCTCATATAGTAAGTAGTATATTAGCATCAAGGCTTTAGAATGTGGAAATGAAGAAATGGTCTTTCAAGAGGTAGCGGAACTCAGATGAAGAAATCACAAAAGAGACAGTCAAACGTAGAGTAGAGTAGAAGTCTATGAAGTGACAATTAATAGATATCTAACATATTTATCTTAATTTAAAAAAGTCACTGTAAAAATAGCAGTTAATGCCAAAAACCCCCGAATAATGATGATATCGCTAGTGTTACTTGAAGTCAACGAGGTTTTGCTCGTAAGATCTACCTATGCTATCCATATGTTTACTGTGTTTTCGGTCAAGGTAGGCGTGAATTCTGAAACTCGTCATCTGAATCACAACATTCAGCAACATTGCCTTTATTTCCGCGAGCCTTTATTTACATCTAATCTTTCTAGAATATAATACCATTAAAAGTAATGTATTAGCATTCAACACATTGCAAAGCTTTACAACAGCGCACACGACACATTTATATATTTATTAAGCTGGAGTTTGGCTGTGAAATGTATATTAACTGTAATATGCCTTGTTCTCTAAACGAGTTTCTTGTTTTGTGGGTTAGCTCCGCTGAGAGTCGAAAATGGGCGCTATGTTATATTGCATAGTCCTTTGCATACTGATGAGCGAATGTAACTTTTATCTAAATGAACAAACCTTTTGAATAAGATTTGTATTCTTAGTGATATGGACGAAGTTAATTTTATCTTGGCTTCCCCAGAGCTTTCGTAATATTATTAAAAAACGTACTGCAAACCTGTACCATAATGTATAATATAGATTAACTTCTATTCTGCACTGTGTTAACTCTACAACATTGCAGTCACTTCGTTAACCCTATCAATAATTTTTCATCGTGGATCTGTACCTTTATATCTGCCAATTTAAGATACACATCTTTACCAAAACAACGCAAATCTTCGATCGATCAATACTTAGTTAAACAATGGTCAATATAGGTTGTTAAATCGCATGCTTATTGTAAAGTCTTTGGAACTATATGCTTCAAAGACACGATCATCTGAAGTACCTGAGACACAATACACAGAGCTTGTTAATTTGTCGTCTGAAAGTCGGCCGGTAAGTCTAGACGTTGCACATGTTAGGTACGCGTAGCTGAGTCTTGCATAATAAACATAGACTATCACTTCCGACGTTGACAATAAACAGGATCGTTTATTTATCATTGAAAATATATTACTTTTTTTATCGAGCGGGGTATAATGAAAGTGTATATTGTCACGACTTTATGCGCATTTTTTTTCGATAGATTATATATGTACATAGATATAATGATAATCAGCGTAACCAATTAAGCTTCAAGTGATACCTCTCTGTAACAATAATGTTTGTTTGCTAAAATAATAGTGTCTAAAAAATTCGGGCCCTCCGTGCCTTAAATGGCAGTTTCTTTCATCCAAGTATCCCGAAGCAAACACCGTCATTAGGCTAATGAAATAAAATTTAATAGAATTCCTGTTATGTCTACTGTATCATTAATTGCATTAGATAGATGTCAATGAAGCGTACATACAAATAAAACACACTCACACAAACAAACAATCAGTTAGACAGGCGGACACTGGTAGAGAGGTTTTATAGTGTGAACGAATCAGATTTTAACATATATTTTATAAATGATTGAAAAATGTGAACAAATGCCCTTCAAAATCTGACCCCTGTAATGAACAACGCGAAAATTACTTGACATGCGTTTAAAGGGACGCATATGACGTTGAGGGGATTAAATATGTCTAACTTCATTTCAAGCTTTTCTTGCCATTTTGATGTAAAGATTGATGTATTTCATTTATCATTAGAATGTTGAATCAGCAAATCTTAGCATAAAAACCGCTAAGAGTCGAAACATGTCTCTTCGTTGGTTTTCTTTGAAATGAAAACATTTGCAAATTGAATTCAAAATTTTGCAGTTTTCATAAGTAATCGTGTAAGGAAAGCTTACTGTGGTCTCCTTAGTAACCGTGCAAAGACGGATTTACATTTTGTTATACAATCGAATGCTGATATATACCTATAAATCTATTGATTCGTCCCGCGCAATTCATACTCATGACGTCATCTACTTGATCGCAGCACACAAGTCATACACACACGTAAGACTGATTTAAAATGTGGAAGATTGCTAAGGATAAATGCTTGCATAGAAGATATGGCTCACTAGTACTGACTTTATGGTTTAAAACAATAATGATACATAATATTTAAAAACGGCAAGTACCTCTATCGTTCTTAGGCAAGAGAATATTACAAACCTTGGATAACAAGGTTGTAAAACTTTTATAACTCTAAGTCACCAAGTGGAGTGGTACTTTCGAAATTCAATGTAATACACTTTACTTGGCATCAGTGTTATCAATTAGAGTGAGTGCTAGGTATATATACAATCCTATTGGTGTGAAACTTTTCTAAAGTAAACTAACATATCATAAGACATGTCTACAACAGATTTGAGAAATTTTATAGGGTAACAGTCATTTTCGTGGTCGGATCACATATGAACGCGAATGACCGCGAAAAACCGCAAATGACCGCAAAAGACCGCAAAATAACCGCGCATAACCGCAAATGACCGTGATCACAATTTGTCTGCAGTTGACCTCGATCTGAATGCATTCTGATCGCGATCGAACGCGTTCAGAATGCAATCAGATTGCGGTCGAATGCATTCAGAATGCATTCAGATCGCGGTTTTCGGGTAACTACTGCAAGGGTCTGCATGTCACATTGAGTAAATAAATCGGAAGTTGTTTTGATAAGTTGGGAAAATCGCAGAATAGTTAGAGGAATAACAACATGAACACCTTCAAAATGAGGCAGACAGTCTATTGAAGACTACCATTTCAAAATGATAAATATTTCAGTTTCATGACGAGGAAGTCAATAGTCAGTCATTGAAATCTCCCAATGATAAATCATTTATTCGATATCAGATTAATCTTATTCAAGAACATCTGTCCAGCATTAAAATGTTTGCATAGTTATATCTTTCAATAACTGATACTCAACCAAGTCATTTGGCATTTGATGTACAAAATCACTTCTCCAAAGACGTAGATTAAGGAAAGTTTCTGATATCTAACAATGATGAATTCAAATGTCAGTACAAGACATATGCTGAAACTAGTGATATTAAAGAGATATATTGATGCTGTGTAATGTCGAGGTATGTTCGGTCTGTTTTCAGTTGACGTTAGTCTAAGGGCTTCGGTATACAATTGTCCTAAAGTGTCCAGAATATTCCTGAAGTTTTCAGAGATTTATTTATTCTTATTTCGTTTTAACATTTAATTTCCGTTTAATGTCCATTTCTAGTCCAACTTTTTATAGAGGCTGATGCCATGCCTTTTCCATTGAACCATGTGTTTTTGATCCGCGATCCTATTTCTGATCCTTCGTGCTATGTACTGTGTGTGAATGTGATGTAATTAAACGGCTGTCAACCGAATCAATCCGAATAGTGCTTTCTATTCAAGACAACAATTTTTGTTAAACATTGCACATTATTCTATCAACTTCAATTTCGTCGTTGGAGTTAACATTTTCTCAAGAATATAATAATTATATAATTTTCCATAATTCATGTGAACTGTGTGACTGATTTTTTAAAATTTCGGTCTTTGTGTATTATGTTTGTTAAAGGCTTTTGAGTATACGGAAATGGAGACACAATGTCTGGAAATCCGTTAGCTGTTAATGGAAACCAGTTCATGATATGATTGTGCAAATCGTAACACATTATATATATCACAATTAACAAAGTATCTTCTGCCCACTCGCTGGTTGATAATTGAAATAATGCTTGTGTAGAATCAACTCATGTTTCATCAGTCAATAGGAAAATTACATTGCAGGGCTCGAGTATGCAATTTAGTATGAAGATGAACAATTGTTGCAAGGACGTTTTTACAGAAATTTCGGAATTTACGATTGAATCTTTGAATTGTAACAGTTATAATAAGCTCTTGCTGTCCAAACAGTGACTCAAATGAAGTTCGTTCATTACTGTCACCATAAGTTTTTATTTTACATATGGTTTGTAGATCGATTAATAATTGGGATTTGAAAACAATATCTAATAGCCACCACTAAGTTGCTTATCAAAAGTTTATCACTATCAACTACCACCTACTCAAGTTTTGATGTTCGTGCTGTTAAGTTAAATGAACTGGACAAGACTCTTATTGTATGAAACCTCGACAACTTTGATTTCCGTTTAGGCAACTTATCGCTGTGACAGCATCTCTTTAAGAAACCGGGACACTTTATGCTAACGCGCCTCAAGAAATACCATCATTTCAGTAACCTTAAGACCTCATGAGTGTATTAATGTTTGATGAGGTCTGAATTTTGATACGTGTGCTTAGAGATAGTTTCCATTGTGATTTTCAATTGTGACTGTAAACACTTGTATTTCATAATTCACTCTGATATGAATATTGAATGAAAATGTTGGTAACAAACGAAAGCTGTTTAAGTATAAGCAGAAGGAATGGTGACTAGATAAAAGTAAAAGTATAAGAAAAAAAATAAATACAAGTATCATATTGAAATTGATTGGATTCTGAGGACAAAAGCGTGGCGCCGTTTTCCTAAGAGTTTTGCATTTTAGACAGGGTTTAAATTATGTGCTTGTCTCCGTGTAATGTCAATGACAGACGCTGACACCTGAGCCTTTTTCAATCAATTAGGAAATATATGGGTCATTAAACATTTACTCCACTTATACCTATGTTTTCCAATAAGTCTTTTGTGATTTGTTCCATTTTGAATTGGGTCATCATTCTAAAGCACAGATGATGAACTCACTTTGACACCCTTCCATATCGAGTTCAAAGTCCTATGATAATGAAATTCAAAAGATGGTTCTCTTCGCATGACGTCATCTTCAAATGTTGAACAAATATATATTACTGATCTGACACGTGCCTAGCTCAATACCGACAGAGTACGTTTGTTGCAAGGAATAGACTTCCTTTGGCATTACGTTTTAGAGCAGTCCTTGAGTACTGGTCCGACTTCTAAGTGAAACGATATTGAAGTACAAATGGTCATTGAAGTAACTTTAGGTCTTTACGGTCGATGCATATGGAAATAAGTTATTATATCAAAGTACACAAAATAATTTCACAGTAAAGCATGTAAGACAAATATTGACCGCAACCTAAAGTGATAACACAAAGACCTCAGAATGTTCTAAGAAAGAAAAATTTGATAAAAGCTACGAGGCCACTAAAACGAGAACCTAATGATGCTTTCTTAGATTAAATACGGTTCAGTGGACAACGCATAAAATGGTTGATCATATTTATCTCCAGTTTCGTTGTTGAGGGGTATTAAAATGAGCACCGTCCGTCTCTTCGTTCGTTACACATTGTGGCCGGCCCAGGAACTTTGTACCTAATCAACCATTTCAAGTCATTTTTGTCAAGGAAATTCAGTAATATGTAATCACGTGTCATTATTTACTATTTAAAACAATTGTAAGAAACTATTAACAAGTCCTGTCCGGCTTCTAACTTCTAAAGTAATCATAAAATTGATCACATGTGGTGTCGAGATACATGACTATATGAAAGTGTGTCATGAAAAATAATTTTTAAAAGCTTTTCTTCTTTTTCTTTTTTTGTGTGGTAAGAGGACAATCCGAGTCAGTTGGAAAACTGTTTTGAGTCATGTTGTGCTCTTACTTCAATAGTTATTATATGGTTTTAATTAAAATTGGAAAGAAGTTTCATACTTACATGCAGGTAAATCATTATTAAACATTTTGAACATATTTTTAAGAAAACAAACTGTTTTTCGTTGAAATTTTGTGACAATATGTTTATAAAATTTCGCGATTTTTGTTAAACATTGTGACTCTGTTACAAATATTTTACAAGTACTGTCCGGATCATAACGTCATAACTAGTGAGTCATGTCTGTATCACAAACTGTTCTCTCTTTGGCTCTTTAAAGATCAAATTCCTCACAGAGATCAAGAAATGCATGAATTTGAAATTGAAAAATGCCATTTGTCTAGTGGGAGTTGAATGTATATCATGTTGACAAACATGATTTGAATTTGTCAAGTTACGTTGTTTTCATTTGACTTTTGATTGAACAGTTTTCTTCTGATTTTATCTACAACATTGCCAATTGCATATAATCTTTTCCGATAATTATATTAGATAATTTGAAGATTTTCATTACTTTTAATAATTTAATTAAGTAACACATTCTTCCTCAAAATAACCTCATTACATTAAAAGAAAGCTCAAGGGACAAAATCGTCTGCAGTTCTGACAGTTACGGTAAATGTAATTGCAAATGGACAACATGAACTCCACCTTACCGCATCTGTTTGAAGGGCTTTTCAGAAAATTCAAGACATCTTACGGATGTGGTGTTTTTGCAATCTTTGAACATTACACTTTCAACCATGGTAGAATGTATGTACATGTATGTAATTTCGTTATAAATTTAGTTCTGGAATATAAACTGAAAAGAAATAAGTCATAACCAAACTGCGAAAATATACAGAGATCACGAGTTAGGTTCAGATTAACAGAGTTTTTCAGGTTAACGTTGACCTGTCTACAACTATGACAAAAATGAACCAGTCACCAAGTCCTTTCCACACAGCTGTGAATAGGAAACGCAATGATAAGCAATGGTCGTATGGGTCTTTGGGAAAAGGTCTTTGTTTAGCAAGTAATATTTTGCGGCTCATGTATTAAAAATGCATCTGTTGTATCAACTGTGCAACAAACGAGTTGTTTTCACATTACAACATGAAGTTCCCCTATACAAGAAACAATGTCTCTAATAACGAGGAGAGGCTTTTCGCGCTGCCATCCAAACGTCTGTCTTAGAAATAAGAGACTGTTGAAAGAAACTGTTGCTCTATAGTCACAAACGTTCTATAAAATCAGATTCACAAAATGAAATTTACCTGTCCATTTAAATACAGGTTATTATACAGGTATTAGTATCTTATCATCGTGGTATTGATTCACTACGTATACTTGCATGTACACTTTATTTTCTGACAATATTAAATACTTTCAAGGGTATTGGTGCTTAAAAATGTAATAGAGCTCGTGTAGTTTACTTGATTGATGTACCAAGTTCTGAAATCAATGTCAAGACCGATTAGTCATTTTAAAGAGTGATTTATCAAACTTATTTTCTGATTTCGAACTAAATCTTTCCTAACCTTATATTTACAGATTAACAGTCCATACATCTCCATCTACATGTATATTTAGCTACCTTTCTTGCGAACCATGTGAATATAGATTAAAACCGATACTTTTGATAAACATTCATAATTTGTCATCTGTTACCATTTCTCTTTTTTTCATACATACATCTTAAAATCATTGTTATTACATCTCTTTACCATTGTTTTTGTGAAGTCCAAAAAAATCCCCTTTGGAAACAAAAACGTTCGGTTTACTTAATCAATATGTAATCAAATTATGTATTGCCGCCATGTCACCAGTGACCTGCACTCTTGGTGACGAGGACATAATCCCTAATAACTGCTCCAGGAAATCAAAGAGTAACAATAAATCCTAAGCCAATTTTGCTCTTAGGAATGCAGAAGCCCGATGTGGTAACAATTTTCATTGTTGGTGATTTCTCTATGGAATTGACAACAGACCATATTACTTTGTTTTATAGTAAAGTAATTTCCCAGTGATTTTCGTTGTGAAAATAGTAGGTGGCTGCATATAATTAGTTGTTGATTATTGGTACAGAATAACATTCAACTTCTTAACAGTAAATATCTACCGAGGTACCACTTGAGACAGATATTTAGCACATGTACATTGAACTAATTAATCTTAAATTTCTGTCCGTAGTGACTGCAAATGTCCCTAGTGGAATTATCATGTATATCACTCACATTATATTTTCAAATCTAATTAAAAGAAAAATATCACATTCGTGGAGATTTCATTGGAACACTATTGTATGCATTCGATCAACGTTTTAATAAAATCTGACAAGCAAACCAAGCTACGTTTAATGAATTAAGATTTTTGAAGCTATATTAAGATCATGTGATTTTATCACCTGCTTCATAATTGCATATTCTCCAACATTGATATTACTAGTTACTTTTTTATTTACCTGTACAACAGATAAAGCATGTTATTAAACTAGAGTTCAAAATAAAATATAGTGTGTTTTACCAAAAAAAAAGAAAAACATAGAATAACGTAAGAAAAATATCAAAGGAATATTCAGTTCTATAGCAAATTTCCACAATCCCATTCAATACCTTGTCGAAAGTACCATTTCACTGACACTACTGTGCTTTCATAATCTGCAGTTTAAAAAACCCCACGAAATGTTAAATTGATAATAAGTGTGATAACCATAGCCATCAATACACGCCAAACCACGATGATGAATTGGAAACATAAGATGATGGTTAGCAATGAGCATAATCTCTTGTTAATATTATTGTAGCAGACGTTGTTGCAGTTGTTGAGTAAAGAAAGCTGGTACTGGTAGTCGTCTGATTTGTCGATAAGGTTGTCCCATAAGTGGAAAACATGACGGCCACTGAAAAACAACGATGTACGGGTGATGCACGACAGAACAGTAAACGAGGGGACGCCGGAAACAACCTAAGATTTTATCGAACTTTTAAATGTACTTTTACACCTGAAGAATACATTGCAGGCAATATTCCAAGGATCCATCGAAGTAGGCAGATTCCGTTGTGGCACCGCCCCACTACGTATTGAGACTGGACGATACACCAACACACCGGTAACTGAAAGAACATGTTTTAACTGCCCCGACAGCTTCGAGGATGAGTCGCATGTTTTACTCCAATGCCCATTATACCGTGATTATCGTTCTGTTTTATTCAACTACTGTGATAGCGTAAATGAAAATTTAGTACTTTTACTGATGTTCAGAAAATATGTTTTATTATGTCATGCCCAGATATTGTCTTCTTAACTGCCAAAACGTGCAAGGTTATTTTACAGAAGAGAACGTTTTTACTCTTTATGAAATGATGTGTCATTTTTACTATAAATACTCTTTTTATTGGTGTAATCATGTAAATCTTTTAGTCTCTCATAACCCTTTTTGGATGGCTCACTTTTTACACTTTTTATATCTGTATCATAATTTTATTGTAATGGTTTTTTTTTGTAAAAATGAGGTGAGACTTTAATAAAACAATTTGTACGTCTGTCTGTCTATCTGCAAAATGGGCGTTTATCAGTCAATATGTGAACGCCTTGAGTAATTAAGCTGATATACAATTCAACACGGTTGTCGCTCATTGAATTGGAAGACAAAAGGTCGTAGATAGAAATTATTACACGAGGAAGTGTGTCATATTACTTTTACGGAACAACTGTGAAGTTTGTTTTACCCGAGTGAAAGTGAGGGTTAATCACAAATTTGTACGAGTTTCGTCAAAGTCACGACACACTTCAGAGCGTAATAATGTTTTTATTACCTATTCTATTTAATCTAAAACGCTTGTGAATATTCAGAACACAGTCTGCAAACTTGCGACGGCCCACCACAGTGACGTCACGAACAATGATTTCATGAAACTTCATACTTGTCTTTTCATGTACTAGGTTAAACAAAGGTTTTGTTTTCAGCTCCTCATAGATCTTTACCTGACCTATAACGCCACCATATAGTTGTGAAGCGCAATTGAGGTCTAGTCGGACAATTACACGTTTAACACATGCTCTATCTTTTCTGCACAGTAAACATGAAGCGTTGCCACGTTTCTATCAGGTCACGTCTGACACACTTGGCTAATGTCAATTGATGTCGTCATTTTGATGGGTCAAATACACTTGGCCAAAGAATGAATGTACTCGAAACCATTTCGTCTAAGCTGCCGGTAAACTGCGTGTCAACTTCAAGTGTATCTTTGTGACCTAGTTGCCGGGCGTCTTCAAACGTGAACGACCGCTCCTTGCATTGGCTTGTCTGTTATATAGCATTTGTTTCTGAGTCGTTTCAAAGAGTTTGATAAAAGTTTCTTGCATTTTGCCAGCGATTTGGCAATGACGGTGTAGTTAACTCATCGTTGAGATATTTCACCACGTCTATTTCTCCGAATTGTATTATTGTGATATTATGCTACTAAGTTACCGTTATAGGGTTAAAAGTTACGTGTATTTCACTGTACAACAGAATAGGCAAATTTCTGAATTAACGTTATGGCTACGTTATGTTTACACGTTCGAATTGTACAATTGTTTGCAGAATTGATTGAGTATTTATTTCCGTAACTTAACTTAGTATGGTTCATTAGAATTTTTAGGAATTGTTCAGGCGTGTATTCTTTCTTCCGAACACTAGTTTATACAATGTCTTTATATGTTCTGAAAACAGATAAACTTAAATAATTATAACCTGAAGGTATTTTACAGAAAATACATAATTAATAGGAAACAGCGAGTCACTTAAGGCGTTTACAATTATATGAACAACCCATTATATTAATGTCCTTAATGTAACGTTTTAGTACATCTTTCAGCAGCTATATGATTATAGATTTTAACTGGATACTGCACACATTTATCAGTTTGTACCTGAACCTTTATAAGTGTTAATGACATAAACGAAATTTGAGGTTTTAGTCCTGTTTATACATGACAGACATGATTACAGAAATCTTATAAATCATATTAGTGAGGCATTCTGGTTGCTTAATTTTAAAAGGAAAACTTTGAGAATCGAAGCCATCATCAGTCCTCCGAATGTGGAAATGCTTGGTTGACAAGGCATTACTGAATAGTCTTATCATTTGATGTTTATCTCGAGTTTATCTCGAAAGGCTATTCGTATCATAGTTTATATTTGACACAAGATATTTTTGATATTTTGCCTATTCAAATGATGATGATGATGAGCCAAATACAGAGAAAATGTTTCCTTAAGGGTTTTCGTGGGTGTTACGATAAATTGTGAATATAAATTTCATAAGTTTAGTAAAGTGTTATTCGAATGTTTCAGCAGCCTTTAAGTTAAGATTTTTCTAAAGAATACTGTTATCATCATCATAACTGTTGACTGTAATTCAAATTAGCATTTCCAAGAATTATAATAAGATAAGATAATACAGTTGACTTGTCAGTGTGAATATTTCATACCAACGAAAATAGTTACTATTAACATTGATAGTGATAGTGGTTTTATCACTATTCATACGATCAATGACACATGCGGATGAATAGTTTTCATCTGAAAACGAAATCGGACTTAATACATCTTCGAATAAAGAAAAACTCCTTTGACTTACTATAAACCCCCTGTGCGGGTTCAACAGGAATATTATTTGTAAAATTTAAAACTTTGGCAATTGCCTTTACAGTATGCGTATGCATTTGTTTTCGATTGACGAGTATCAGATGCCTTTGAATTGTGCCAAGCTAAATGCAATCAAACTCTCGCTGGTACATTTTTTGATAAGATGCTTTCTTATGGAAATGAAATGAAAACATAATTAACAATATAATTTCATCATAGTAAAACCTTTTTAACAATCACGTAGTCAAATTATACAACACTGACATAAAAAGGACTTTCCATTCTTCATGGAAAAATGTATGATTAATCTAAATCGAAACGACCAATCATCTTGAACTGAGGAATTCTTTCCTCGATTCAATTTGTGTCTTGTTGTTGAGGTTGGCTTCGGTTGTTTAGTGCAGTTTACTTTTAAAGAAACGTTGAGAGATCAAGCAATATGACTACAAAATTTACGGAATTCTATAGAAAATTTATGAGCATACAGAAAGACGAAAATTTGCAGGTGCAGTGCATTTTGAATAAAGGGAAACGATAACTCATCAAAGAAAATTAAAATTTTATATGATTTTATTTGAATTGTTTATCTGAAATATATATGTATTATAGTCTACCTTTGGAGGATGTCTTGCTTAAAGTCCATGTGAAACGTTTAATCGATAGTAACCACCATACATCAATAATAAGGTTATAAACGTCTCCAGAATCATGTAAATGGATAAGCATTTAAAAGGCTAGATATGTTGTGTTGCCTTTGTGATAAAAAAAACAACAACCAAATAAATAGTCTCCTAATGATATATTTTATTATGTATAAGATCTGATTTATAGAGAAAGAAATGTCTAGTACAATATAAAAAAACACAGGTCTGTCAAATTTGATTTAAATATGTCAAGTCAAATGATTTCCATTTATATGAAATTGGAAATAACTTTTGTCTTATTTGCTTGAACGTAAATATCGCTAGGACCTGTAATATGTATTGCTGTGAACGACTGTAGTGCCACTGTACTCATGTAACTGTGATAGTGACTTAGATTAATGATGCAGATATCCATGAGTAAAATACACAGTTTTACATCGATAGCCTAGAAAAATTTGAAGACAAAGAATTTTTACTTTTTTACTGTGATTAATGATGTTCTGATATGTATTGTGCAATTAAAATTCATTAAGATTTATATGTTGCAGTACGATTCTAACAGCAAGGGAAATCATTACACTAAAGTTAATTATGTCCAGTAAAAGCAGTGTAGCTCAATTATCCTTTATGGGAAAATGTGAGCATGTGTGTACTAGCATCTAGTTATCAGTTGAACCAACGTAGGTCCGCATTGTATAGAACTGGCTGGCTGACCATATTGAAGTCAGAAACCCACATTAGTCTCTATTGACGAATTTCTCTAGAAACATTCACCCCTTTTCAATCCCATTTTGGCAGCATTAGGTGTAAGAATCTGAGTCAAATTACACTTTGAATTGCTCTTCACCTTGGTGTCGAAGAGAAACACATTATATTCTTAAAAGGAGTTCAAGGGCAAGTGATCAATTGCTTCGCTTTATATGGTATCGTAATTGGAATGTTACTAAAAGTATCATATGATTTACTCAAATCGAAATTACTGAACCTGTCTGACACATCAATTTGTTGCTTGATTTCACATTTACTCTTAAATCCTTGTGATACTTTTTTTCAACTAAACAACTCTCTGGTGATGAAATGGCTGTTTTTGCAGTTGCATTTATTTGCCTCTTATTGATCGTGATGGTGTGCGTTAGATGCCATTGATAGGGCCATTTTGCAACAGTTGTATTTAACGTGCTTTTGATTTTTATCCTTTCTATGTTCAGTTACCACATGATTTGGTGGTTTATGATAGTTTTTTTAATTAATTCACACACAAACTCAAAACTGGAGTGGTAAAGTCAGCAGTTCATGTTTTAACCTACAGTATATCTAGACGAAAGCTAGTGGTTATGGCTGTGCAGGAAATAAGATATTTATCATCTTGAGCGAGGCTTGTGTATATTGTCTGCAGATTTCAATCATGAAAATAGCAGAAACATGAGGCCATAGGTGCCTGGACGGTTCACAATGACAATAAGCTTTTAAATAAGTGAATTAAATGCATTATATCTGCATATTTTGATACTGATGTTGGTGACAAACAACAAAGATGCTCAGTCTTGAATTTGACAACTAGCAGCATAACTATATGTGCATTTAGTTTATTAACAGTAATTTTCGTGTTGATAATTTTGGTAGTTATTCAAGCAATTCCTAAGTTCATAATAATTTGTATGTCATTTCCGTATTTCCTATTAACTGTTAAGCTTGTTTATTAAACATTTAGAGATTGTCAACTAGGTATTCAGATGCTCTTTATTTACAGTACGAAATGTATTCATTTGCATTAACGGATTCACGATATTTTAATGATTTACAACACTCAGTCCAATACAATTCTGTGGACACTGTAACAGCCTCTTTAAACGGGGAAATGCAGCTATGGTTACCACTTGACCACATTCAGTCAAAGCCCCTTTCACCATTGTTCAAGTATCCTCCATGGGAAATGTAACCATGTCTGCAGCTATCATAGCTTATCAATCAGTTTGACAGACTTAGGTTCGCATTGTCTAGAAATCTATCGCTCATTTTTCTAAAGTCAGATATCCATAATAATCTCTTGGGAGGAATTTTTCTACAATAACCAATCTCCCTTTAATACTATTTTGGTATCATAAAACCCTAGAATCTGGGAATAATTATATCGTTAAATGCATAGCTGTGGACACGGGCACACTATTCATATCCCAGTTTCAAATAGATGTCAATTGCTACTTATGTTTTGGAAGTATGGACATTGAATGTCACTGATCTAATTTTATGATGTATTATGATCTGATCTATTTTTATGATATACTATACCCAGAATGATTAGCATCTCTGAAAAATGGCGCATGACAACAAGTCAACAATTCAGGCAAAAGAACATCCATTGTTTTTCGAAAATATAGTTTGCTGTTTGACATATGTGTATGACCATAAACGGATGTCTCGATAACCCGATACAGAGCTCTTGGAAAATGATAAACTGTGATATTTTTAAATTTTATTTTCCGACTGTTTTCCTAAAGTATCATGATTTTTAGATTAACATTGATAATCTTTTGTAATTGTTAAAATGTTCTGATCGAAGTTCACATAGGTTTACACCACTTCACTCGATATTTTATTCTCATGTTGTAGTTTGGAAGCTTCAGTGACTCTGAGAGCTAAAACATCCAGAGCAAATTCGAAAGTTCATTGTTGGAACAACAGTTCTGATGCTGGACCACTTCCTTTAGATACAATTAGATAGTAATAATAACAAAATGACCATATACCATTGCGGGGCGGATGTAGGTGTCAACCTGATGTTCATATGTGTCATATTGGATAAAGAATAAAATGATGTTGTAGTTGAGCTGGTTCTGGGGTAACCCATTCATGAATAAGCTATGTTTTGTTCATGTTAACTACAGAATGTCTAGACGAAAGCCAGTGGTTATGGCTGTGCAGGAAATAATATATTTATCAGCTTGAGCGAGGCTTGTGTATATTGTCTACAGATTTCAATCATGAAAATAGCAGAAACATGATGCCATACATGTAGGTGCCTGGACGGTTCACAATGACAATAAGCTTTTAAATACGTGAATATGTGTCATATTGGATCAAGAATAAAATGATGTTGTAGTTGAACTGGTTCTAGGGTAACCCATTCATGAACAAGCTATTTTAAAAAAAGCCACATATCTCAACTCTACTAGCAACCGTGATGCTTTCATCAATTGGTAAAATGACGACTTGCAGACTGGTAACAGGGTTTTTGGCAATATTGTATAATGTAATTCCATAAAACCATTATGTATATAACAACGTTATAAAGTTTTTTTAAAATATTCCAGACAGTTAATTCAAAACATTATTACGTTGTCTCAAGATGTAATATTCTCATTTTAGACCAGCAGAGATGAAGAGATTATATTATATTTGTATCCTACCACATGGTGGTCCTCCCAAGTTGTATGCAAAAAGTTGTATTCTGTCACATTGTACGCATGTGTCCTATGTACATGTAGGCTTCATAGCATCAATTGTCCTGAAGTATCTTCATACTTCAAGTAGAATGATTGAAAATGCCAATGAATATCATACCACAAAATATCCTTTTCTATTTGAGCTTCAAGGATAACATAAAAGCTATCAATACCCACCTAAACTTTTGTCTGCATTATGACACTTACCGAAGAGCATATGATACATATGATAAGAAAATGTCACAAATAAGTGGCTTATCAAGTGTTTTCAATGCATGATTTTTTTTATCGTTTTAGTAATAGCTTTTTTTAGTTAATTCATGAAGTTGTCAGTAACCATGACTAGCTCAAAGAATTTATTGTCTTGCCTGCAAAACATTAAATAACTGAAATCAAAACTTGAATACCTTTTGCTTGATTACATAGATTCACCTCCACCTTATTCAGCAATTAAAAATAAAATCTTCCTGTACTGTTCAAGACTATATGTTGGTTAACCATGATGGTATAATTTTCCTACGTAGATATTTACTTTCTGAGTACACTAGGCTAAATAGATACGCTCTTGCGCTTTGCAAATAATAATTTCTAATCATACTGACTACATTATAATTAATGAGATTGGATTTTGTTTTTCTAAAACTTTAACCTGATTTTGGATAAAAATTCTAGATATACAGGAAATTTTGCAAATTTCTCCGAGTTACAAAGGCAGGCTGCATATTGTTTTTATAGCTGTTTGTGAACTTATTTCAAGTGTGAAATATTGCACAGTAATCATATCCTTTCTATCAATCTTAATACAACTGATACAAGAAATTGATATTTTCACCTTTTTATGACTTGATAGATTTGTTTAGGTGTGATTAAGTTAATATTTCTGATTTAAAATTTCAATTTGTTGGCATAAATTTCTTTTAGTAATTGTTATTTTTATGATTACATTTAAATCCATTAAATAAATTCGCTTTTTGATGAATATGTTCACTTTATAAGGTCAGGTGATACACTTCAAAATTTGAGATAAATGCATTTAATATCAGCGAATGTGTCAAAGAACGTCAAATATAAAACTGTCTTAAATGTGTCAGTGTATATATTAAGAGATATTTCATATGTTTTTAAGGTGTATTTTCAAAACTGGGTTTCTGTATTTATGTTTGATAGTTTACAAGCAAGCCAATAATTTAAGTAGTACTTTGGATATATTCCAATTTCATCTATCTCTTTTATTGATGCATACGTTCGACAGCTGTGTGGGTACATTGAGTTAGTTTTAGAAAATTTCACTTAAAAAACTGAAAAAAGTATTGGAACCATCCTTTCTCCTTCCACGCTTGATGCTGGAGTTAATTATGCACAACAATTTCACATAGGGTACGCGTACTATATAGAAGATACGTGTTTCTGGTAACAGACAAAGGTTCTTCACAAGTGAAAGGTAAGTTTCATAATTGATTAAAACACACTTTTGATACAAAGTGCACCAAAGTAAACCATAGTCTGAATGGCTGTTCTATAACAATGTTGATTTCTACTCTCAGTAATAATGATACTTAAAAGGTTTAGTATCATTGTGGAAATACCCTATTTCACTGCCAATCAAACACCAGACAACTTTAACTGCCAAACTACGATCATGTCATTGCAATCGTTTCTATGGCAAGGACTGGTAAATGTTATTCTTGTGAGCGATGATGATATGACTTTATGCGAAGCCAAGTTGGAATGGTTACTGCATAAAAAGACATTGTTAATTAAACAATGCCTGAAGATCTAGGTTTAAGAGGTTATTAGGACAAAATGGTTAGATAATAATAGAAACTTTTTTTCAAAAGGATGAATTGAGCATTTTAATGTCTGAAAGGTAAGCTTCTCTAGAAATATATTTTATAAATAAATGCTTGTTCATAAGATTTCTTATAGTAAATGGATGAAAACTGGAGAATGATATGTCACTACTAACCTGGAAGACTTATTCTTATCCTATTGACGGTTTTGGACGATTAAAAGAAACATACATAAGTAGAATGTTTACTTTTAATGGAAGATGGTTTAATTCATTATTAGGCACGATTGAAAATAAAGCATCAAGGTATTCTACAAATGGACGGCTCAGACACATCCTTATCGATATGCTCATTGTATCATTGCGAAATGTTAGTTGAATGAAGTTGATTGCTCTTACACACGAACATTCAAGAATTGTAGTGGTCAGGATTGCCTTTAGTAAGGAACAGTCAAACGTTTGATCTGTTGCACAGTCAAAAGAACCAAAATATTGCAGTAGCCAAATCTGCTAAGCATGAGACTTGTCTTACTGAATAACACATTTTTTAAGGATTTAACTCCCGTCTAAGGATTGAACGTTATAATTTTCACATATCAGTGGTTTGAATCAACTTCAATGACGATACGAATTCCTTCTATTACTAGTTGTCAAATGGACTGAGAAACACTTCACACTTCACTCAGCTCGCTCAGTTGAATTAAGTGGTCAGTGCATCCTGGTAATTGATATTTTGCTGTGGGATTGCGCTTTATCTTGTTAACTACCATTTAGATTTCTAATTGTATCAAATAATCAAGATCTTTGTATTTGATTTGACAAAGGTGCACTGAAGAAAGATATCTTGCCTAAGGAATAAGTGTATTACATTAAATAGGAGGTGCAAGGGACAAAATCGTCTGCACTTCTGGAAATTATAGTAATATAATTACAAATATATAACATGTGACTACCTTGCCGCATCTGCTTGAAAGTTGAATCATATTAAATCGATCCAAGTCCTTGTTTTCATCAACAATGTGTTTAAAAGCTTAGCTTTAACGAATGTGTTTATGGGATATAACTATAAATAACATTGATGGATTTAGAATGAATCCGTTTTCTGAATACAAAGTGCATTTAATAAGATACTTTCGACTTGAGAGTTAAACTATTCCTCTTTACCTTTAGTTCACAAATCCCATAGGTCTTTGACTATATGTACATGTATTGACAATTCTTTGTCAGAGTTGATATTGACATTAAACAGATAATAATGTTTTTAATAGAAACTTATCATATGTAATTAGTTACCAATTCTCTTTTTTAACAAATATAATTTGTCAATGCTATCTTAATTTTTAACCATCGCTGTCTTTGAAGGCTTAACAAATATTATTTGTTTTGTACAATCTATCATTCGCTCCCAACAGAGGTAGCTCCGTCATAAATTTCTATACAACCTCTGTCTTAAATCAGAGGTTTCTTGTGCACGAAATGTAGAACGCTGATTGGATGCAATCAAAGTTAGTTGTGCAATCAGCGACGCCGTTTCAAAAGTTATCATTCAAGTTATTTCCGTAAGCTTCCCAATAGCTAAACTTTATTCGAATATGTACTTTGCACTTTGAGTCGTCTTTACAGAATGCAAACGCCTCAATTTCCGACTGTTTCATTGCACAGGCCAATTATGTTATTCATGCATTGTTGTTTTCATTGGCTAAAATATAGCCAGGTAGTTTAAGTTGCAATAATGTCACGCTAGGGGAAAGTACCGGAAGACCGTTAAACCTTCAAATTAAGACAGAGGTTGTATAGAAATTTATGACGGAGCTACCTCTGCTGGGAGAGAATGACAATCTATATGTAATCGAATTCTTACTTGTTACAAAAATCTCGGTGACGGGAGCCTAATCACCAATAACCTTTACGGTAAATCAGAAAGCACAATTAATCATAAGCTAATTTTGTTTCTAAGAAAACGTTAGTAAAATATGATAGTAGGTTTCATTGTTGGTGATTTCTCTATGGAATTGTCACCAGACGATATAACTCTATGTTATAGTCCAAATAATTTCCTAATTTCTGTTTAATCAATGGAAGATTGTCTATTACAATAAAAACGTATTTCGTTAGTTACACAGGACTACCTATATGTAAATATGTTCAGAAGTACCACTTGAATCAAATATTAAGTCTATAGCTCCATCGATCTTTTCAAATGCATTCAGTGTCTCCAGTTAATGCAAGTAAAGCGTTAATGTCTGATTCTGACATGCCATCCTGTCTCTATGTTGATTGATGGACACATGATGCAAATCACATCAATTATATTTTCAAATGACAAAAGATTACATTCTTTGACATCTCATGGGAAGTCTTGACTATTCGGTGGATTAAATGGAATTGTCTCAAATCGCCAAGAGCTGTAACAACATTTACAAGTAACAGATTGATAATCCTGAAGCAAATGGCCGACTTTTGAAAAATATAGTTCACATTGTGTAATGATTATAAGTTGATTTATTGATTGAACAAACCAATGATACTAGTTTAAAACAGAATTATACTCTACATCATTGAAAGTCGAATCAACAACAACTGAGATGTGAACAGAAGCTTGATATTGATTTAGTTACATGGTTGATAGTTAAGTAGCTTGACATTTTATAACTGTAGACATTAAATTCCACAATTAATGTTAGGGAGACTCTAATATTTCCATTCTGTTGACATTCCCAATTCACTTAAAGCTACGCTGCATGACAAACAGCAATTAAAACATAGGAGACATACACATACAACTTCATTTCAACTAAAAGCTCTCTGAAACGACGACAATAAATAAAGATAAATTAATAAATCATGTATACTTAACAAATATTGCCACTTTTAGAAAATCTCATCTCGATCATCAGGTTGGAGGTAGATTGATTATGCAATATTGGTGCCAGATGTTGGAAATAGTTTGAAAAAAAACATATCCCTTTTGTTATTGAGCAGGAGTCAAAACAACTGTTTTTCTCTATATCTCATGCTCGATCATTGTACTTGTGATAGGTGTTCTATTAAGGCGATATCAACAGTTTTATAAAAACAAAACAGGACATTGGTAAAATTGGACCCCTTTGGTTATTCATTATGTAAAGTTGGAAACCGTTACCGACATTCAATCAGTTGGTTTATCAATAGCGATAGTACACATGGACAACGGGTTATTCTTTGTTAATACCGCTGAAGTGATGCAATTAATCTTGATGCGAAATTGCAATTGCATGATATTTGCATTTGGCCACACGAACAGGTGGAAACACTTTCGGAATGCAACTTGAAATGTATCTTGTTCACGATGTCACTGTTTCTGGACACGAAACGATAAACATGTTGAATGTTGTTTAGTAGTGACTTAGATTGATTTGACCACACCAACCTGATTGTTTGAGGAATTAAAACTGAGTTTTCAGGGGCCTTCAACAATATTTCATTTATTCAACACAGCACTGAAGACAGATCATAGAGAAAAGAGATAGAAAAGTTGATGGGGGGAAAAAACGGGAAAACAGGCAAATTCATTAAAAAAATACTTGAGATGAGAATTAGCATATCATGACATTTCAAAAATTTCTCCTTGCTTTATTAGCTATTTAACAATGATGAGATGCAGTATCTTCAAAGTAATGAGAGTTTGCCTTTCATTAAAACTGTTTTTATTATTGTACAATAATTGTCTAGTTGTGAATTATTACAGACTGATTAACTAGACTTCCTGGCAATCAGAACAGAGGAACAGAAAGGGCATTATCTGCGTCTAAGTAACCATTCCATTTCGAGCTTTTCAGCTTGGTCTGATAAAGTCTGAATACAGAATGAGAATGTATTATTGTTCACGCCTTTCATCCGTTTGTACCCAAACGATATACGTTATCTTCATTCATTAATGTGTAAAATTGTTGAAGTGCCAATTCACATGTAGATTACAGTTTTTAACTAGGAAAGTTGTAATCATGAAGTTCATCTTTTAGGGTCACTCGACGAAAAAAGAAACTAACTGACGTTGCGCTTGAAAGAAGTGAAAAACTTTTAACGCATGTTGTTTCTCCCTTCTGTGCACCAATGAAACATGTAATGAGGAATTAAGAGTCAACTCGAGGTGAATTGCATGAGGGCAATAGAAGTATAACTGAAATCTTTCAGTATTGTTTTATCACATCTGCGAAGGGTCAGAATCATTTGAAACGTGCCAACTTAATTGTTAAAAACGAATGTTATTGCATGGAATAGAAAGCATAGACTAGTTGAAGAGCAGTCCTTCATGTTCGTACCAAATCCCTCTCTAATTGTACATGCATTAGCTAAACCTTTAGAAATATTAGAAGTTGCTTTCGTTATGGCACTACATCAATATAAACTACATAACTTCATAACAGTAAATCATATAAGACAATCAATAATTCAATCATATAAGTGGAGTTCTTTTCTTCAAAGAAAGAGAATATATTATTTAATAATATCTACTAAATCAAGTATGCCAGAACCAAATGATTTCCTACGTCGATTCATTGTGTCTCTTAATTTGATGTCTAGCCAATGTAATTCTGAATGCCCTTAGACTTTGAAGAAAAGTATTATATACCTAATATAATCACAGAAGATAATTTAAATAGTCTACATATTTTCTATTGTACAGTTAAACAGAGATCCTTAAAGATTCACACAATAAATATAATTCTGAAACGATTTTGTTTAATAAGTATAAACACAAATACAATTTTGTTAAACCCTCTTCTAAATGCTATGTTTGGATATGATATTGAAACTTTATATTTATTTATTTCTCAACCGTGGTGAGATCACTCATTAGATAACAATGAGTTGGTAACACACATGTGTGATACAATTTCGTGCGAACAAACGGAACTACTTTCGAACGTCACATGTCATAGTTCAGTCACGTGACTTGTAAGTTAGAAAATGGCGACTTTCAAATTTTGAATTGAACATATAAAGTATCCAAAGTGTCAATGATTACTCTCATATTTCTGACAAACAGCACAAAGCAATCAGTCATTTAATCACTTGCCCAACTTCTGTGCCGTAGCAAGTTGCGGTACGTCCTTTCTCTGCCGACCGTTCCACGTACAACTTGGCCTGTTCCATCCAACCTGTCGCTTCCCCCTCAATAAGCACGCAATCTGAACATGACATCTTTCAACTCCCGTTCTTTAAGTTCAATCTTTACGGGTCGTATCAACAATTATGTTATTCGTGTAAATTTTATCAATCCTCCTTAGCTGCTGACACTCTTCCGCCAACTTTTTAAAACTGACTGACATGACCTAGAAAGAGGTCACATTCCGATGACGTCACGACTCACGTATCGAGTGCACAATGTATTGACATCTTTCGTTGCTTGTTAGCATTTGTTATATCAATGAATTTGTTAAAAAGTAAATACTTTTTCACAAATATGATTTTTTTTACATGTTTTTAGGTGAGTCACTTATGTAGACACTCAACAATTAGCGAACTATTTTTTTCTGTTTAACTGATTGATATTCTTACACCGGTTTCGCGATCAGCTGACTGTTGTTTTGATGATTAATTTATCAAAAATATTGATACGCTGGGATGAGCAATAAATGAAATACTAAACTCGTGATAATGATAACTTTCGTTCGTCTGATACCAAATTACATTCATTCGTTGCATAAAAATCACATTACCATTCGTTTAGTATTCTCTATATATATTGATGTACATGTATATATCAAGAAATATATAGAGAAATGAGATATATATATATACAAAATGACAGATAAAGAAAAGTGTAGTTAAATTAAGATACTAATATATACTTTGGAATGCAATTTTACAATAGCTGTAGGATGAGTTAACCCGAATTATATTTCAAACATCATTTCCGTTTGAAATGGGAAACTGTATAATATTAGGGTGCTTATTGGTAAATGAAACAAAAGAAAAAATATTTTAAACATAACATCTATAAAACTAAACAAATATGTGATTAAAAGAATCAGCTTTATATGTCAGCATATATATTGTCTTCAAGATACGCATTTCACGTCAGACTTAGAAAGGGCAATTAAAATCGATTGGGGCTCAAATAAGTGTTTCTTTAGTTCGTATAAAAGTAATGCACGTGGCGTGGCCATTTTATTCAAAGAAGACTTGGATGTTAAAATATTAGATAAAAAGCAAGATGAGTCTAATGGTAATTTCCTTGCACTTAAAATAGAGATTTACGAAAAAACAATTACCTTAATAACCAAATACAGATAACCCTACGTTTTTTGAAAACATATTGAAAATTATTAATGAGTTTGAATTGGATCATTTTTCAATTTGCGGTGACTGGAATCTTGTTCAAAATCCCGAAATCGACCTTTTCAATTACAAGCATGTAAATAACCAAAAAGCAAGAGATGTAATACTTTCATTTATTGAGGAATATAATGCAATCGATCCGTGGCGTTATTTAAATCCAGGGAGTAAACGTTATACCTGGAGACAAAGAAAACCGATAAAACAATCTAGATTAGATTTTTTCATAATATCTAGAGATTTAGAACCAGCTGTTGAAAATGCAAATAATGAATCGGCTTATAAATCAGACCACTCAATAACATGGGTAACTTGAAATTAAAAGACATTGAAAGAGGAAGAGGATTTTGGAAATTTAATAACTCCCTTCTCTATGACAAATGTTACGTATCAGAGATAAATTTGTTAATTAACGCAACAAAAGAGCAATATCTAACAGGAACAGATCCTCAAGGGAAGGCGATATTCAGTATAGATGATCAGCTGTTTTTCGAAACACTACTCGTAATGATAAGAGGATTCACGATAAAATATTCATCCGAACGTAAAAGAGAAAGAGAAAAATATGAAAATAAATTAAATAAAACCCTTAATACTCTCCAGAAAGATCTCGATGAAAGTGATGATATTACAAAAAAGGATTTGATTTTGAATGAAATTAATATAACTAGCAAAAATCTTGAAAAGTTAAAGAACATAAAAGCTGAAGGTATAATGGTGAGATCTAAATGTGAATGGAAAGAAAAAGGTGAAAAACCAACAAGGTATTTCTTATTGCTTGAGAAAGCAAACTTTATAAATAAATCCATATCTAAACTAGAAACGAGAGACAACAAAACCATAACTGATACAAAAGAAATTGTAAATGAAACAAAACACTATTATAAAAATCTTTATACCAAACATGTTTGTAAATCAGTATATCTAAACATGTTACTAGGAAATTTTGAGGTTCCAAAGCTTAATGATAATGACAAATATACTCTCGAGGGAGAATTACAATACGAGGAAGTGTTAGCATCACTCAAAAATATAAAAAATAATAAGAGCCCAGGCCCATCAGGTTTCACAGTAAAATTCTTTAAATTCTTTTGGCTTGATATACATATGTACTTGATACGCTCGTTAAACATGTCTTTTAGAACAGGAGAGTTATCTGTAAGTCAAAAACAAGGGCTCATAACCTGTATACCTAAAGGAAATAAACCGAAACAGTTTTTAAAAAATTGGAGACCAATATCGCAACTAAACGTATCCTACAAGATAGCTTCTGCTACAATAGCAAATCGAATAAGGGACTACTTCCAAAAATAATACATAAAGACCAAAGAGGTTTTATGTCAAATAGGTATATAGGGGAATGTACGCGGCAAATCTATGATATCATTGATTATACAGAAACTATGGAAATACCAGGACTGCTCCTACTTATAGATTTCGAAAAGGCATTTGACTCAGTTGATTGGGACTTTATTCGGAATGTTCTTGAATTTTTCAATTTTGGCCCAAATCTCAGAAAATGGATTAGTACTTTTTACACAAATATAAATTCAAGTGTGCTTGTGAATGGTTTCGCATCAGATTTTTTTGACATAACTCGCGGCTGTAGACAAGGCGATCCATTATCGCCATATCTTTTTATCCTATGTGCAGACATTCTAAGTATTATGATCTGTAACAATAAAAAGATAAAAGGAATAAAAATAGGTGATAGCGAATATCTCATCTCGCAGTTCGCAGACGCTACCTCTTTGACATTGGATGGAACAGAAGCATGCCTTCAAAGTACACTCCAAATACTAGAACAATATGCTTCATTTTCAGGTTTGAAAATAAATACTAGCAAAACACAAGTTATATGGATAGGTTCACTGAAAACTGAAAAACTCAAACCAAACGTTTTGCAAAGAACATAAATTAGATTGGTCAAAAAAGGAATTTACTATCCTTGGCATAACATTTACACACAACTTGGCAGAAATGGTAGAGAGAAATTACAAAGATAAATTGAAGCAAATTAAACTTACAATGAACCATTGGCTCAGAAGAGATATCACACCACTTGGAAGGACAACTGTCCTGAAAAGTCTTATTTTACCAAAGTTAAACCATGTCTCTAATGTATTACCTAACCCGAACGAAAGTACCATCAAAGAAATCGAAAAACTCTGCTTTAACTTTGTTTGGAAAGGAAAGCCAGATAAAATAAAACGTAAAATAATAACCCAAAATTACACTGAAGGAGGCTTCAGAGTACCGGATATACGAAATACATTGCTTTCACAAAAAATAAGCTGGGTGAAAAGACTTTATAATTCTGATGATAAATTAAAACTAAAGACATTGTTTCAATTAAATATATCTCCTTTACATAATGATTTCTATCAGTACAACGAAGAATCAATTATCAATGATGTATTAACTAAACAAACTAATGAATTTTGGAAAGATGTCTTACATGCGTGGGGTCACTTCATAAAACGAAAAGGAAATAATGTTAAAACCCAATCCGCTCTCTTATATCAGCCAATATGGAGAAATGATAACATAAAAATAAACAAGAAAACTTTAAACAACAAGAGCATGTCAACCGCGGGTATTTTCTTTATCAATGATGTTGTGGAAGATGACGGTAAGTTTCTCGACTATGAAAAGATTATCCAAACCTACCAATGTAAGTTAAACTTTCTGCATTACGCGGGTATTGTTCAATCAATAAAGGGGTACTTTAAAAAATCAAATGTCTCTATAAATAGAAAACTCAACACCCCGTTCATCCCGTATTTATATAGATAAGATGAACATTAAAGATACAAATACATGTAATTTATGTGAAAAAGAAAGCCAAACTATAACCTGTTTTACGATTGTCAATATGTAGTTGAGATTTGGAATAAACTCAAAGAATGGTTAGAAGAAGTTACAGGTGCTAAGATAGAACTATCAAAAAGAATTATATGTTTCGGATATCCGGAAAAAAGAAATAGAATACTGAATATGATCATAACTATCGTGAAATATAACATATTTAAATCTAAGAGTATCGAGATGAAACCAACTTTTAGTAGCATTAAACAAGACATCAAAAACGCATGCAACATCGACAAATACAACACATACTCAACTTGAAATTATTTGAAATTTATGAAATTCTGGTCGATTTGTCATATACTTTTCCAAAATGATTAAAGATTTGTTTGTTTTGAATTTGAAGAAATATATAGAGAGATGATATATATATATATATATACATATACACACACAAAATATATATATACAAAATCATAGATAAAGAAAAGTGTAGTTAAATTAAGATACTAATATATACTTTGGAATGCAATTTTACAATAGCTGTAGGATGAGTTAACCTGAATTATATTTCAAACATCATTTCCGTTTGAAATGGGAAACTGTATAATATTAGGGTGCTTATTGGTAAATGAAACAAAAGAAAAAATATTTTAAACATTACATCTATAAAACTAAACAAATATGTGATTAAAAGAATAAGCTTTAGATATCAGGGTGATTTAGGATACAATTACGCTGATGTAGTAGGAGGTCTTTATAATTGTACTGGGTGCTTTTACTGTAAATCTTCTTGATTCCTTAATACTCGATATTTGATTGATTATGAATGCATAAACAAAATAGTTAGTCTATTAATTAAGTTGTTACGGATAACGATTTCAAGAGACAAGCTCGTTTGCAGTTATGGCATTTCCAGTAACACAGTTACACATTGATACAACGACAGTATCTTACCCCATCTTGTAAGAGATTATTTGAAGTTTGAGTATTTTTTCAAACTTTGTAAAAGTACGATAAATATAAGGAATCAAGTAATAAAGAAAGTTCGATTAAGAATTCACGTTACTTATATTGCACATAAAGAATGCTGTGGTTTAAATGAATTACATAAACGTTCATGTCTTGTAAAGTGTCTATGGAAATCTAATTAATACAATCTATTTTTCTACATTGAATTATGTATGAAAATAAGGGATGTCCTCTTGCTGCGGTAAGTTCATTCGTTGTGTCATTGGTCCCTTTGTGTATCATTTGATACCATGGTGATGATTATATTGTTCACTTGTCTTTGTTTTATCTTCATATCCATATAACAAGCTGCACCCTCACGTAAAGTTCACGTAAATTTATTCAAGATTTCTTGAATTTATTCATAACATATTTTGAAATAAAGTGGTTTTGTAATTATAAGGATTTAGTTAATTTTGATTTTGCCTCTATCGATGTATAACAGAATACGTTTTTTTATAAAATCGCGTAGAGTAGCGTACAATTTGTTGCTGTTATACATTGACAGGGGCAAACACAATGTAAAACAACCCTTAATAGGTATAAGTTCCAATCAATAGAGAAGGAAATGTTTTAAAAACATCTGAAATCCATGATCAGTCAAAGTTCAAATATATCAATTCAAGTGGTTTTCATAAAAAAATCGCTATGAAATAACTTTTCTTGATTGAATGCAAACACCGCTCAGATAATGGTTCACATGTATTGCCGTGAACTATTGAAGTGTCACTGTACTCATGTAACTGTGATAGTGACTTAGGTTAATGATGCAGATATCCACTAATTATAAAATATACAGTTGTAGAACGATAGCCTGAAAAAAGTTGAGACGAAGAAGGTTTTACTCATTGCTATGATTGATGTTATGATGTGTATTGTACAATTAAATTTCATTAAGATTCATATGTTACAGCATGTTTCTAACAGCAAGGAAAATAAGTTCACTCAAGTTAATCACGTCCAGTAAAAGCCCCTGTTCAGTTCAGTTCAATTATCCTCTTTGGAGAAGTGAGAGCATGTCTGCACTAGCCCCTGATTAGTTATCAGATGGACCAGCGTACGCCCGCATTGTATAGAACTGGATGGCTGACCACATTGAAGTCAGAAACCCACATTAGTCTCTATTGACGAATTTCTCTAGAAACATTCACCCCTTTTCAATCTCATTTTGGCATCATTAGGTTTAAGAATCTGAGCCAAATTACACCTTCAATTGCACTTCACCTTGGTATCCAAGGGAAGCACATTATATTCTTCATAGGAGTTCAAGGGCAAGCGATCAATTGCTTCCCTTTATACGGTATTGAAATGTTACTGAAAGTATCATAAAAATGTACTCAATTGAATTTATTGAACCAGTTTGACAAATGCTGTGACGCTGGATTTCAAGTTTACTGATGCATTATGTTACTGCATTGTCAGCCATCATGACTATCTGGTATAAAAAATCAATGACGAATTACTGTTTTTGCAGTTGCAATTATTTACCTCTTATTGCCAATGAAGTTTTACGCGAGTTACCATTAAAGGACGTTATGCAACAGTTGATGTAATTTGTATTTAACCAGCTTTTGCTGTTTTTTTTGCTTATGTTTGAGTATTGTGCCGTAACTATCTTACTCTTTAGGACCACTAGCATCTAACATCAAACTCTCATTCGCCCTTCGTAGCAAATGATTTGAAATATCGAATTAAGTTGCACATGTCACTCAATAATGTCATAGTTAAAAGACATTCTCTGCGTGGTACCATGCGAATCTGTTGTTTGAATATTAGTTTACCTTGTTTTGTTCTCAAACAAACTCGAGATTGAAAATTTAAATGTAAGCAGTAAGTGCATAAGAGAGTGAGTGCTTTATTATTTGCATAAAATAGGAGATTTATTAGCAGGAACATTTATTTGTATTAACAAACGATCGAAAGATTTATTCATGATATTTTGATCGATTCACAAAATTGAGCACAATAGAGTCCTGACGACGCAGAAGAGAATCAAGAAGTATATCTCACAAAAATACAGTTTTAATACCGTTGGATCATGGTTTGTTATGTAAATATAAACATATGTTACAGACTTGAGGCAGATCATATCAATGTCTAGTGGCAATAACTCATATTTGATGCTTAAAGTTGTATTTTCGTATAATTTCAATACCCTGTTGTATTTAAGATTAATGAATACCTCATGTTAAAACTATCTGATTAAAATCTTGTTATGGCATTCATATGTTATATATGTTTATCCAAAGGACAAAAGCCGAAAGTAATATATGCACTCTGGCACTTTTGTATTCATTAATACATTTAACTGTCAGTGGTATATGCAGATTTCTTTATAAATCGCTTTTGTTAGCAGTATGTTCTACCCTCGTTTACACCTTTTATGAATAATGGAACAATCTGACTCATACACTTTATCAACGTCGGTGTGAAAATGATGTACCATATCAAAACATAAAACAGAACGTCCATTCTGTGCAACATGTACAGTTTCTTTCAGTGAATGTCACATAAAGTCTTTCAAAAAAGTTAGTGTGAGTTCAAGTAAACTTTGTAATCAAAGTAATAGTAAGGGATTTTTATACTCTTCAGATTTCAACAATTTTAACAGCCTAGTTAATTAGGCAAGATGATAGTATGGTTACAACTTGATCAGGTTCAGTCAAACTCCTTTTCAGTATTGTTCAAGTATCTTCTATGGGAAAATGTGACCTTGTCTTCAGCTTGAATTGCTTATCAATCAGACATAGATTCACATCGTCTAGAAATCTAATGCTATTATTCTGATGTCAGATATCCGTATTAGACTCTTGGGAGGAATCTTTCCTGAATCGTTAATCTCCTTTAAATACCATTTTGGCGTCATAAAACCTTAGAATATGGGAAGTATTCCACCGTTAATTTCATCGCTGTAGAAACGGGTACACTCTCCCATATCAAGTAATTGCCGGTTGCTGCTTATGTTTGGGAAGTATGGACATTTGAATCTAACCGAGCAAATTTTATCATATAATATACCAAGAATCAGTTAAAATCTCTCACGTATCTTAAACAACAATTTACTAGGAAATGAACATCAATCTTATTTGAAAAATTATAGCATGATGCTCGCCATATATATTTGAATATAAAGTGAGATGGTGACGGTACTAGAGGAAGTGGAACTAGAGCTCAATTATTTGATGTCATATATGTACTTGCATATATCTTGCTCGTTTAGATTTCCCTTGTAAAAATTAAACTGTAATATGTTACAAAGGCGAGTTATAATAATTTAAGTATTGCTAAAACGTAAAATTACTTACAATAATCATAAGAAACATTAACAGTTTTATGTCTTTACATACCCAGATGGCAGACAACGACCTGCTACGCTAAATAATACATATATAAGCAGAATTTATATTTTTAACGGAAGATGTTGGTAGTTCATTACCAAGCACGATTACAGAATACTTGGTCTGTTTTCAAATGATTACTCGATACTGTATAACACTGCACAATGTCTAGAATTAATAATTGATAAAAATTTGCCATCATTCCTATTATTTTGTTCGTGTATGTAAGGGGGCGCAAAAGCGAGGGGTTAGCGTGTTTGGCTTGAAGTACAATGCAGGTTTCACTTCAATGCGTAGCCACAATGGTGTTACGGGAGTTCTCCCTGCCATTATACTTGCTGTCGTGATATAATTGAAATAATCTTGAAAGCGGAGTTAAACCCAAAATCACTTCACCTTAACGCACGTATGCAACTTTGAGATTAGGGAAAAAGGATTAGACAACAAAGTTATTGACGTTGTTCTTGTTTACTAAATATCTAAAGATTAGAAGATGTTGTCTTACACGATACAATGCATTAGGGACATAAATATGATCATAATATTTGGAAAGTAGTTACTTTTATATTGTTTATACACTGAATGTCATCGTCTTAAGGTTTCACGAATGCATTCCCCCATTTACATTTCATTGTCGACTACATGAAGAGTGTAACCAGTTTTGAAAAGTTTGTTATAACCTTTCTTTTGAAAAAATTGCAGAGCAAGAAGATGTGATTTAATGATTGATATTTCGACAAACGAATACCAATCACGTACATACGTTTTGTCGTTTAAAGGGTGGCAAATCCTAGGCTATAAAGCTAACTTTAATTTTTGTTAATTCATGATCTTTGGTAGTGTAAAATTCAATTTGAGCAATATGTCATTTGAATATACTCTTTTTATATAAGCGAAATCAAACAGAAATATTCTAAAGTCTTCCATGAAATGATTCCATACAATGCTTTTCTGAACTATTTGAGTATTGAAAACATTTAAATTTTTCTTTATTAATATAACTATATATTCCGTTTGTGACAATCTTTTGAGGATAAAGCGAAGCAGCCACAATGTCTGGATGTCCATCGGCTGTGAATGGTAATCAATATATGATATGTTGGCACATGGCACAGTTTCTAAGACCAATTTATCGTTAACGTGAATGACAATTATTTTGTGCAAACAACTTGAGTTCTTTAGATAAATGAGGAAATCATTTTGCAGCACTAAATAATGCATTTTATTTATTATTTGAGCTGATTGCTAATAACGTTTTTGAACCATTTTTGAGGTTTTGAACAATAACTGTTTTAAAAAGCCCATTCATTCTTCATTGTTGTTACTCAACATGTTTTCTCTCATATCATCTGCAACACATGAAGTGTATTTATGGCCAAAAAATCAGAATGCTGACTGGCTACAGACAAAATAATGAACAGGGTGATGCAATTTATTGGGAGAGTCTAGGGTTTTTTAATTTTTTGCTGAAACAAGAATCCAGTTTATACACATATGTCACTTAGATTTTACAATCAATTTTACATTTTTCACATTATAATTCCCTTTCTATAGATATATGAAACATCCACAATTCTATATGCCAATGGTCATATTCCCGTGATCAATATGAATGTTAGGTGCCCTAATTACCATTTTCAATTTCTTAGTTCATTAATTGTTATCATTGAAAAAATGTAAGATTATGGTAAAAGCCTTACAATTGGCCTGAACATGTAATGTCAGTAGTTTTCATTGTTCTAAATGACTCAATTTCATTTCTTATTGATAAAAAGAGCTTGTGAGATTGAAATCGTTTTTTTTAAATTTCAAAACAAGATCAGTCCCTTATCGTGTATCGATTGTATACTGATTCTCGTATTGACTTTGAGTACTTTTCGAGCTGCCATCATAGTTCTAAAGTTAAGCTCTATATGTGTTATTTTAAGTACGGGAGCAGGATGATTACAAGACGGTCATTATATGAATTGTGTCGTTCTCGTCCTTCTAAGGTGTCCAGAGGCTGAATCCCGATCAAATTACAAATTACAAAATATATGAAAGAGAAAAACATCTGCACTATACAAGCCATTAGTGGCAGCCATCTAAAAAATGTCCATCAGCAAATTGTGTTTGATATTCAGGAGGTACAAATTACAACGCAGTATAGATTGTGGCATAATGAATGGCATATAGAGATATGGCTTTTTTTGGCAGCAATCACTGTTATGTTATCAAATACAGATGTTATACTTTTACAACTCCAACGTAAAGGTCACGAACATAATTTGTTTGAAATCAGGTAGTATGTGCATTAAGAGTGAAAATATAAATCAAAGGTTGTCATACATCATTTGCTCGGGCGTACTCTGTCACAGCTCAGTGCACAATGGTAATTGCAAAACTCTTTTTGCTTGGGGATTGTGCTTTATCTTGTAGACTACGATTTGTAATTGTGAAAGATAATCATAAGGCATTTGTATCGAATGAAACAGAATTGCACTGAACTAAGATATCCTTCCTTAATAATAACTTTGTTACATTAAAAAAAATAAGCTCAAAAGACAGAACGTGTGCAATTATGGAAATGACAGATATCTAATTGCATATATAAATATATAAATTGTAAATACCTTACAGAATCTGTTTTGAAGTCTATTCAGAATAATTCGAGACAAAATCCCTTTGTCTTACATAATATCAAAAGAATATTATATTTCTATCATAAAAACATTTTGTGTAAAATCTTAGATTTATCTATTTATATAGATATATAAATTGACAAATGGGGTGATTAACTTCACATTCCGAAAACACAGAGCATTTAATAAAGTAATTAAGGTGATGACTGAACAGTATAAAATTTACTTTGATTCTGATATGATTTGACTTGGTGCATTTGAAAAAAAGCTGATGAAATAAGTACTAAATTCTTTGTACTGCACATGGAGAGATAAACAACACGATGGAGTTACTGTTTGGTCGACAATTATTGCTACAATACAGTAACATTACATATGGTCCATAGTGTAGCAACAATACGTCCAATACGCAGCATAATTACTAATTCCATGGTAATATATTTTGGTGAAATTTACTTTTCAAACTAATTTCTACTAGAGATTTGAAACATTCCCTCTTTACCTTACGATACATTTAAGAGTTCATAAGTCTTTGAGTACATGCACATGTAGAGACCATCCTTTGCCAGGGTTGATTATCATGTTTTTGAAAGTATTTCATCATTTGTCATCAGTTCATTTCTCACTAGTCACGCATATCAATGCTATCTTATCTTCCTACAATCGTTGTCTGTGACGGCGTGACAAATATTATGTTTTGTTCAATGAACATATAATTAAATTCTGTCTGGTCAAAAGAGACTTACAATCTCAGTTACCATCGTTGACATTACAAATTCCTTTCTGGAAGCAAGAATATTTCTTTTGTAAAATCTATATGTAATTAAATTTTGTCTTGCCGCAAGAGACATACAATCTCTGTGACGGGAGCTTAATCACCACGAACATTACCGTGAAATCAGAAAGCACAATAAATCATTAGCTGAGTTTGTTTCTATGAATGCATTAGACAAACGTGATACCAGGTTTCATTGTTGGTGATTTCTCTGTGGAATTGCCACCAGACGATATCCCTCTGTGTTATAGTCCAAGTAATTTCCCAGTTATTTCTCTGTGTTGTTTGTCTCAAACAAGACAAACGTATTTCTTGAGCATTAGGTACACATATGCTTCCGCTTGACTGTAAATATGTTCTGAAGTAGCGCTTGAATCTAATACTAAGTCAATGCCACCATCAAACTATCTAAATGCATAGATTGATAATGGTACATGCAAATAAAGTGTTAATGTTTGTTTCTGACGTCCTTTACGGTATCTATTTGCATTGATGGACATATTATGCAAACTACATCAATTATATTTTCAAATCACAAGAGTTAAATTCTCTGGCGTCTCATGGTATGGCTTGCTTATTCATTAGATCGACATTTAGTGGCAAAATGCTAAAAGCTGTAAAATCATTAAAAAATAACAGGTTGAATTAGATTTATGATAACAGAATAAGTTATTTTCATGAAATGGATAACATTGGTTATGGTGCACGTGTCAATGTTCCGTACAATCTAGGAACGATCACAATCACACAGATTGTACACACAATATTCTTTAAATTCCTAGATTGTTTTTTAAAACAATCTGCAGATTGCGCGACCTGAACAATCCGGGAATTTGTTTGTTAATTGGATAGTTTTTAATTTCAAAAGGTAAATTATCTAGCTCATTAAGGTTTTTATTTGTGTATGCATCCAAATGATGGAGCATAGCTGTCGAGTCCTAGATTGTCGCTACCATAGTTCTTTTGTTACATTGACTGAGTTGAGAGGTCACTTCTCAGATTGTCAGGAGCTTTTATCCCGTTTTCTTGCACATATTTTAGAAAAGAGTGGATTCCTGGATTGTGAAGGGCTCACAGCTCGCGTTTATTTCAAACTGAGGAAGTATAGCTGTCGAGTCCGAGATTGCGAAGGGCTCACGTATCGCCTATATGACAAATTGAGCGAGTATAAGGGTCGATTCCTACTGACATTACGAAACACATGCGCCACATCACTGTTTAAGAGGGTTGCACAGTCTTAAACTCGACAACGCCATTTTCCAAGAAGTCATTGAGAAAATGAGTGCTGTGATCGGTTGTTTTCTGCCAAGGATTTAATGAAATTAACTGCATGATTCATGTCAAATAATCATTATATCAATAAATATGAGACCATAATAATATTTGCAGTAATGCTTAATTGATTAACACAATGTTGATGAAGTCCCATGCTTGTTGGTTAAGTTGCTTGACATGTTAGAACTGTAGACAGCAGTGGCAATTAAACAAACAATTTTAAGGAGCCTGTAATAATTCCATTCTGCTAACATTCCCTATTAACGTGAAGCTAGGCTGCATGACAGCCAGCAATTAAAACATGGTGAAATACACCTACAACCTCATTTAAGCTTAAAGCCCTCTGGTCTAATGATAATGAATAAATACGAATACATTAACCATGTATACTTGAATTTATTTTCAATTTTGAAAACATAACACCTAAATTAAAGGAACATGTTGGGACTAGTTTGAAAATGAACCTTTCTCTAACCCAAACCTTCAATGGGGGTTTCCTGTTGTTGTCATTTAAATCCTAAAAACAAATTGTAGAATTTCAAACCTAATGTTTCTTGAACGATTTCAGTTGCTTTGGAGTAACTGTATTTTGGGTCAAGACAAATACATTGATTGCATGTTTTAAAGCTATCTATTACCTATGTCACCTCAATGCGTACTTTAATTTATTTCTCCTTGTTAAGCTTCATTATTGTGATCTTCAATTACATTGCTGAGTTATTTTTATACGTGTGTTAAAGAATTGTTTTAAATAAAGTGCCTTGCTTTGCTGTTAAGAATATATAAAATATATATGATGATTTGCATATTTGTAGGTGTATAAAAATATCAGAGGCTAAAACTAAAAATGATTCCATAACCTTGGTAAAAATGATAAAAAATATACAATAAGAGTATGCTAGGTGTCCTTCTGATGGAATTAGCTTATCATAAAAATAAAAAATATTATTCTTGTTTCATTACCTATTTAACAATGATGAGATTTTGTATCTTCACACTAACGAGAAAGCTCTTTCATTGAAGTTGTATTCATTATTGTGCAATGATTGTCTTGTAGTGAATTATAACAAACTGTCCAAAGGGACCTCCTGACAACCAACCAGAAGAACATAATAAAGAGTGCATAATCTGCGTCTAAGTAACCATTCTATTCTAGCCTTTAAGTTTGGTATGATAAAATATGAAATCAGAAAGAAGGTATTTTGTTCATCGGCTGACTCAAGCAAAACACATTTGATTTTGTACTGAAATCCAGTGTTGCATTGCATCCAAACTTTACTGCATGTAGAATAGTTCTCTACTGCAGACATAAGCTTAAGTAATATTTTGAGTTGCTTACCTTGTGGAATTACATCAAAAGTAAATTAACAACATCGAAGGTAAAACATATGAGACAATCAATTATTCACTGATACAAGAGCGATTACAAAATGGCTCTGATAAGATATATAAAACTAAACATCCCATAACCCAATGTTTTTTTGTCGACTCAATGTGTATCTTACTTTGATCTGATTGCCATCGCCAATATGAATGCCCATAGATTTTGAAAAAAAATTGTCATGTAATATTATTACAGCAGATAATTTAAATGATATATGGTTGATCAAATTTGCAATTAAACTGAGAAGGGAAGGAACATATATTTGGAGTAAAAGAAAGTAAACACTCACACAATATATAATTTTGAAATGATTTTATATTTAGGTTTAGTCACTATCATTCAAAAGAAAAAATGAATACAAGAGACCTAACTTACTTAAAATTAGAAAGGGCGATTAATGATTTACGTTACTTTCCTAGTAAAATATAACATGTTGTTGAAATGAATTACATGTACGGAAAATTATATTTTGTAAAGTTTCTAAGAACAATCTATTTGATACAAAACATAATTCTTTAATGAATAATGTATATAAATAAGGGTTGTCCTCTGGCTCCTATAGTGCGGTAGGTTTATCATTGTATTCTCGTTCTCTTTGTGCATCATTTGAAACCCAATAGTTATTATATTGTGCGCATGGCTTTTGTTATCGCTTAACATCCTTAGGTGTAGTTGTAATAGTTACTTATTTGGACATTTTTCATCACATATAATTGCCTATATCAGCATGAAAAGATGCAGCGACTATTGGAAGATTTCATTCAAGAGTGCCACTGACAGTACGTGTATGACGGTCTGATTCTTGAAGGTAAACAATCATCATCTCTTAGATACACGTTTTCCATAAGTTAGGTCTTCCAAATAGCTAAGAGCATTGTTAAACAACTTAAACGTTTATGCAACATGACGCAGCCATATGTCAGTAACGAAATGTAAAGGGTTTTTTTCATTGAGCAACAAACGATATTCAAATTACTTCACCAAACACACAATTCAAACGCAGTGCTTTTGCTCTGACGTAATTCATTGTCGCAAACATCTGACAGTTTTTTTTTCTAGCGTCGCAATCCATATGTCTTTAAAAGACTTTGGACAGAAAACGAACCTATTTGAAGAATATTAAAGCATCTATGAGACCTATCAACATTCGTTGATGAAGTAAAATATACTCAGTAAACCAAGGGTATGTACATAAACATAAAGTGAAACTGTACTAAATTATTTTGTTTTAAGAGAATACATGCTAGTAAAGAGCTATCGAACTCAATGCTGAATTTACAAAGCGAGTTCTAGTATTATTACTTTGGAACACGAACTGCATTATTGATTCAAGGCTGAATTTGCCTACTACTTTTGACCTCTTACAATTTGAAATGCATTGCCAGATAACACTAACTAGATAAAAGTCAGGCCGGTTTTAAGATTTATGTAAGTTACTTTACTACTCAAAGAGTCGAACTATATGAATACTTACTGTGCATACAATAGCACATGTGTACATATAAAGTACATCTACTTGCTCGCCGATCAGATATGTTTTCATACAATGCTAATATTCATCATCTTCTTACCATGTCTGTCTATCCTCAGATTCCAGTATGTATTGACGTATAACATGAGCAATATGTTTTGATATATCATTTGTCCTGCACTATCTCCCAAGACACATCTAACAAAAGCCCCTATTAGCATGAAATCTATGTCTTCAGGAAATCAGAATGCATGTTATTTCATCAGATAATGTTGTGTACAAAGACGCATAAGCCAGAGTTGATAACAGATTCCGATGTTGGTGATTTCTCAATAGAATTGTTAGTAGACAATATTACTCTGTGTTATATAGCCAGTAACTCCCATTGACTTCCTATGATCTAATCAGTAACCGAGTGCTGTTAACATAAACAGATATAATATACGTTATGGATTTAAAGGGCTATTCTCATAGAATTGAACAATGCCACTTTTATTTAATTTAGAAATATGTCAATACGAAGGCGCATTTTTTTTTGTAAATGGTCAAAACTTATCAACAGTGTCTAAAGATGTAAACCATATATACCATAATCATAGTGAAATTTAACTGCTAGTCTATTTTTGATTTGGTAAGCTTTTAGAAAGCTGAAAATATTGATATCTTTCACCTTTAGTAATTCGAGAGAATGGATGCCTGTTTTTTTGTATATGCACAATAATACAGTTGACTTGCAAACCGGAATTACCAATAATAAAAATAGTTATCTCAGAATTAGACACTCAGTCATGTAAAGTCGCTTCGCCAAGAAAGGAGCAGTGAAGGATAGCACATCGTTAAATTTCTATATGGTTTTATGTATTTGAACTTGGTGATATCGTGTAACTAGTGACCCTTGAGGAAACAATCCTGCAATAAAACGCACGATGTCATCATGCTAGTATCACGGATTATCTTTTTCATTAACGATATCTTGCTTTAAAATAGGCTTGTAACGGTTGTGGTCCTGCTGAAAATCCCTTCGCAAGATGCCCTATGGATAGGTGAGAGCTGAAATGTGTCTCTATTACATTCATATCAGTAAATATAATGTGTTTGAATTATTCGAAATGTCCCATTTTTGTCGCTTTAGCTGGTTGACATTTTATCACTTTTGACAGGAGTGGCAATTTTAAAATATCGCAGTTTAATGAATTAACAGAAAAAATATGTTATGTTCACTTTTAAGAATTTTCACTTTTCAAATAGGAACTTTTGGGACTAGACAGTCCTTCTTCTAACATTTATCATCCTTTAAAATAAAATACTTCAGACAACACTTGCTGTAGATATCATTTCAATGATGACTGGATAAGTCACATTTCGACTTGAAATCAAGTCTTCATAACAGTGTGGAGTTTTCACAACATGGAAATGTATTGGTACCATTGCTTAATAATGTAACAACGTACAGTAAACTTTGATTAATTAGCAAATGACATATGTTTAGCTTGATTAGCTTAAAATGCGCTTTTAATGAGGGATTAAGGTGTAAGTTATTATATTAGCTTCTTCCTGATCGGTTCCCGTCCATCAATTGAGCTTTTGTTTCAAAAGCACAGTTGACATTACTTGTGTAGATGTAATTTCTAGGATTATTGGTTCTTAAAGAATATATTTTAATAAAATTATATTTAATACAAAAGCTAGTGTTTAAAGAAAGTTTGGCTGAGCTTTATTGTTGATCTACATGTAACATCATCTGCTTGTTTAAATTGCGATTGTTAACCAAATTCACAAAGTCATAGACGAATATAAAGATTATGCATTTCAGTTTTATATGTTAGTACCAGTGACTCAAATCACTATAATAATCCAAAAATACAGAGCTCTATGCTGATTCAACTGTTACAGATTGTATGTTATCAAAGTTAAAGCCATAAGTTACCGATGAAGGGACAAACAAAATGATTCGTCATTTGAAAACTGCTACTTCATGATAATAATATCTAACATGCGACAAAATTTGATAATACATAAATAAACTTCAAACAAATAATTTCATGTAGCATATTTTGCTGCAGAGTTTTCGAACTGGTAATCGTTATTTTAAAGTGTCTCATCGAAACTAATAATTTCTCGTGTTAACATTAACTAGATTGTTATTGATCCTAAGCCGACAGGAAACAAAATCAGGAACCCTATTCATAGCAGTATGATAAATTCATAATACTGAGTGCAGTAAAGTTCTTTGGACACAGGAGAGTACGAGCAGAACTTATAGAAAACTGTTTTTAAAATGTCAGATCATGGTGCGTGGGTTTTGTAATGTAAATAAGTATTTTATCGCTTTTTATGGTATCCAGTCATACATGGTTCTCGAAAAACATATTTTTATGATTATTCATATATCATTCTTATATGTTTTATTAATAAAAAGGCTTCATTATTAAAAAATAATATAAAATATTCACTGTCATTTTTGTAAATGTTAATAGATCTTACTGTCAATAATTTAAGCAGATTCTTCGGCTATGTCTCTTGTCGGTAGGATGATATGTCGTTACATTCATTTATGGACAAATTATAAAGCAATCGTATTCATATGATTCTATTAACGGCAAATATGAAAATAATACAGAGTGAAAGTGACATGATTTTAGAGAATGTAAAAAAAATAATTTGCTTTGACCGAATCCTTTGCAAACAATTTTAAGTCGAGTTTGCAAGAAACCTTAATAAACTCCGTTGACATATTTGATACCAGCATATATAACGGTATGACTATGCAAGTAGAGCTTATTTTTCGGATAGAAGTACTGAACTTTTCAGCATGCTTCATTTTCCCTCCGTGGGACAGGATGATTAATCTGCAGCTATCATTGCTTATTAATCAATTGGACAGAGGTCGGTCCACATTAACTAAAAATTGATTGCTGATTATTATCAACATCAGTCTCATGGGAGGAAAGTCTGTAGAGTTATTAATCTCCCTGCAATACCCTTTTGGCATCATAAGCTACAAGTATATGAAATTGTAACTAATCACATCGATCATTACTTTGCATTAGAAAAGGACATACTCTGCCAGGGTCCAGTAATTATCAATTTCATTAGTAAAGCTATAGAACCTGGAATTTAACTGACCGAAATATGTAATTGACTTTGCTTCGAATTTATAGCAATTTACATCTATCAAAAATTGTTCCGAAATAATTGGTCCGAATGCTAATGAAATCGTGAATTACAACAAAACAATGCGTTGGCAGATGATGATGGAGGATGAAGGACGTATTTCACTAGATTACAAGAACAGCCTTTTAAAGATACATTGCCTTCTTACAACATGGATGTGTCGCATGCAATTTTGCTTATTTGTTTCACCTTCTTTACTCTCTGATATTTCTGATTGACGATAAACCAATACTATACCATTGATGTGACCAAGAATAACTAAGGAAATAGATCACCTACTTACTTGATCTTAAGTTTACTGAGCACATGTGATACTTCGATACTAAATGACGTTCCTGTCAAAGGCCTCAGCAAGTAGAATAACAAATAGATATGTTATGCCAGAGTTATCTTCTTCTTATGTATTGAAAATAAACGTAGGGGTTTAGTAAAATCAAGATATCGGTGTTGGACAAATATTCTTGTCAATATTAAAGCAACGAACGAGATATAGTGTTATTCAAAATTGGTCCGAAACAGTTAAAATAGTATTGACGTCCATTTTAAATATCGTGTTAAACCTCTGTCTATGTCACGTGATCAAAGCAGGCCATGATGCAACGGCAATTGTACTTTTAGTTACTTGGCCTTTGGTGATGAATAAACCTGTCTGTCTGTCCGCCTTTAGGGATTTTTAAGATATGTGATATATTGTAAGGCAACCACTTTTATTGTCTCCATAAATATGTACGTGTCACTAAATTAAGTTTTGGACTGGAACTCTAAATTTACGAGTGTGTTTGAGTCGAGAATCAATAATCCTTCTACAGAGTACAAGTACACTTCAAGTGATAGTTTCTTAGAGTAGCTCCTTCAACCTTTGGATTGTGTCTGCACATATTATTACTCACTTATCAACTAGAAACGCGTATGTCTGCATTGTGATGATTGAATATATTGAAGCCAGAAATCCCACATTGATCTCCTGGGAGGAATCACGAACAAATCATTGCTCTCTCCTGGCTGTTGAGATTCACGGGACACTCGTCACCTAGGGCTTGATTAAAACTCTTTGCTTCTGTCTCAAACGAAATCTTTGCTTGGCAATCTAACAATGGGCTGGTGGGGAATGAGGATTCTTTATGGGTATATACGTGTTTAATACTTGTTTATTCTGTATGGACAACGTTTCCATGTCGAGCATGTCAAGGGGAGTATAGGCATTATCGGTTGCATGTCAATTTAGCTTATCATTCCCTTTTGGGCTAAGTGGATCTAAGTAATGACAACGAAATTATTGATATAATGTTCCATTATTTTATCTACACGGACCTTACATGACTGTGAATATTATTAAAGGATCTGAATTGATAGGTAATATCCTTGCTACAACGCTGTCGATAGTTTGTAAATCATATAACACAAGCAGTTTGCTAATAATCTTCAAAGTCTAATGTGTGTTCATGTATTTGATAAAATGAAACACTTGTAAGTCCCATTAAGCTTAAGTAAGAAAATTACTTTGATAAGCCACAGCCACCTATCGGACACCAATAAAATCATTTTTCATCTCGGGGAACACGAAAAAGTCACGTGGTGCAAGATCGGGTGCGGTAAGATTTCAAAGCCACATCGCTGTGCCTCCACAGCAGCTGGTTGACAAGTGTGAGCTGGGGCATTGTCAGCTAACAGGCGTACACCTTTGGTGATCATACCGCGGCGCTTTTGTTTAATGGCATCTCGTAACTTGCTCAGCAGGTTGAAGTAATAAGCTCCAGTAATGGTTTGACCCTTAGCTAGATAATCCGCCAAGATGACTCCACGACAATCCCAACAAAACTGACACCATTTCCTGCAGACCTTTGCACCTTGGCCTTTTTAAGAGGTGGTGCCGTAGCATGCTTCCACTTTTTGCTCATCTCTTTTGTCTAAGGATCATATTGATAGACCCAGCATTCATCCATGGTAACAAGACGTTTGAAGAAATCCTCTTCCTCTTGTTCCAGAAGCTCCAATGCCTGTCGTGGCATGTCCCTTCGATTCTGTTTTTGCAATCGAGTCAGTAAGCGAGGAACCCAGCGTGCTGACACTTTGGACATATACTACTGGTTATGGAGTATGTTCCATGTTTCATGCATTATCATTTGTAGAGTTACGCGGTGATCTTCTTGAGCCAACGTCACAACCTTCTTGATGACATCCATGTCATCAGTAAGTGAGGGGCGTCCACTTCTTGGCTCATCTGCGAGGGACATGTGGCCTGTTTGGAAATTCCTTTTCCATCTCACAACAGTGTCATAGGATGGGTTGTCATTGTCATAAAAATATTTGATCTCATCATGAATTTGACGTGCAATATAGCCCTTCAAATGTAAAAACTTAATTACACTGCGCGCCTCAGTTTTCTCCATAATTGCGGGTACTGTGCTATTTGGTCAACAGACGTAAAACTGGCTGTCGCGAAAAAGACTATTGTTGACCCAGGAACTAGACAAGGATCACTTATGCTACAGTGACCATTTGGTCCGTATTCACCAGTACATATGCATTGATAATTGACACTTTTTGATATCCCCTCGTAGACAGAAGGGGTCATATTTCCGAAATTATGATTTATGAAATTTGGATTAAAATATTCCTGTTCCAATCGCGGAGAAAAAATGAACAAAATCACAATGACTTAGTGCATGGGAACAAATCTGACGTCGGTTTAAAGCTGTTGATCACTTCAAACAGATTTTGTCGCGAAATGAGTTTTTTTTCGGAATTGTGACCCCTGCTTGTCTATTAACAAACTCTTCAAATTCACCTACAGTCCTTACCAAAGTTTTCCTATGCCTTTGAGAGAAAATTACATAAGCGTTTCGAAATACAGGATTTATAATTGCAAACTGTTTAAAACAACATTTGATAAATGTGTATCTTATGACTTCAAGTATATACTTTTTTCCTGGATAATGTAACCTTGTGATATGGCATTAAATGTACAGATGTATTTTCAGGTGTTACATGCTCTCTCACAGATTCAGTGGACGGTAAATCGAGTTTGAAGTCCCTTTACTGTTAATGATGATTTTGACGCAAAACAAACGAAAACAGTCAGTTCATGGTAAGCATTTAAACATCACAAAGTTCAGGTTATTTGATCAGTTACTGAATATGCATACAAACATAGCCTGTCAGTCCTGAGTGAGTTCAAATTGGTGGTTAATCAGAAGAAGCGGTCCAACAAGTCAGCAAGACTTAGATTGTCAAGTAAATATCTCCATATGCAAAAACAAAGTAATCAACTAAAAATAAATTATTTTTGCTAATCAATAAACCTGTTTAACCTGGGTTTTTTTTCAGATGAAAAACAGTGCTAATTACATTGAAGCCTAATAACGATGATTTGAAAAAGTTTTAATAATTTTCGAAAATGTGTAGCTGTTAAATTTTAGTATAAAATAGAAAAAATACATATCTAACATCTAAAACGAAACTAAGGTTTTTATAATTTTCAATGTCAATGTTTATAGTCCAACGTTTCTAGTTAATCGTCTAAGTAGCCGAAAAGGATCATTAGAGAGAAATATATCGATTTGTTTCTTTGGGTTACATACATCTTTGTAAACTTTCATTTGTGACAATACATAAATACGATGAGGCAGATGTTCGTGATAAACTTAGTTCTTGTGTCAGGGTGCCTTAGTTCCATAGATAATTGTGATTTATAGAAAGGGATTTGGCAGTCAAAACATTTGAAATTTCTCATGGATACTAGTAACATCTATTAATATTTATATAGAGTCGAATGGAAATACAAAGAGCAGTTGCCACAATTGATAATGATCACAACGAAGGCATGCATTTTGCTGATTACTGTTTTATGTCCTCATTTGATAAAAACAACTTTTCTTGATTTTGTCAAGTGGTGTACAGATGATAAAAGAAATTTGAACAGGGATGACTACTGAAAGTAAGTTTTATGAATTCTGTTTTAACAGAGCACGGTCGATTATGTCTTTCATCCGAAGATGTAGCGATATATGTCAGGGTATCATTTCATTGCAGGAGAATCTTCAGTTCACTTAGTTCAAGTTTTAAAGCTTAAGTTTATACGTAGTGCCATCTTCATAAATTTGCCCCTTAATATTTTGGCTACCCTTAACCTTCTTAAAATGTTCATCAAGCACATCCATTCTGGACTCAATACCTTATTCTGGTGTGGTGGTTTATGTGATTCAGAGACTCTGAGAGCTAACATACTCATGGTAGGGACACCCAGATGGACAGGTCTACGGGTAGAAGCCAGACCAAATTTGAGTCCGTCTAAAACCTGCATTCTATCTCTCCCTATACCTTTCTTTGCGTCTTTTCACTTATCCTTTCGACCCCTTATTCCCTGATCGGTCAACTCTCTTTTGGATGCTTGTCATCCACATCTTTATTAACTTAAATATTGTTCAAAGCACGTTAAACCCCAACTCACTCACTCACTTATAATAATGAGGATATTTATAAGACCTACGTTTCCACGCGCTAAAGACATATAATTGCCGCTTAAAGGTCCCCACCAACCCACGTTTCCACATGCTAAAGACATATAACTGCCGCTTAAAGGTCCCCACCAACCCACTGCTTTACCGTGTACCAAACAATGTAAGTAGTTGTTAGTTGTTATGTGAGCAAAAGTAAAAGAAAGAAGCAGACACATTAAGTCTACATTTTGGTCGAATAAATCAAGTCACAACGTCCATCTATTCTATTTGATACACTTGATAAATGTTTCTAAAAATCAACAGTTCATATTGGTCACTTTTTAAAGCCTTTATTCCCTCACGTTTTTTAATTACAAAGGATCTCCGTTCTGTGAAAGTATGACCATGTCTGCATAAAAGCTTACCCGTTAAACTGTAGGATAGACATGTGTCTGCCTCGTGAGAGAAAGGATGGCTAATGTTTCTCAAAACGGAAATTATAATAGTCTCTTGGGAGGTATGTCACTAAATTATTAATGTCTCTTTAGGAATTTTATGGCATCATTACACCTTTAAAATGTAGGACTTATTATGTCGCGATCCACTCGTCATCTTGGGGAGATGTTGAAACATTCGAGGAACGATACCAAGTAATAATAGACTTCTTGCCTTCATATTCAAATAATGATAATGTTTGATTGACTAACGGATTTATAAACTGTACTTACATGACATGAACTAAACCTAAACAATCTGACATTAACACGTTACCATTTCAAAATGGCCTTTGATATGATTCGGTACTTCGATTCCAATAAATTGTTTCCTCATACAATTTTATTTATAACCATTTAGATTTGGGTATTTATTAACATGATACTCATCACCAAATTGCACTGACTGAAACTTCTCTGTACCGAAATGTGTAATCAAAACGCAATGAAACAGAATAACCCATTACACCTGCTTCAGGAGATATGAATTATGCAAGCATTTGGAATGTTGAAAAGTTTTGCTGTCGTCATATTCATATCATATTAACAATGGTACCTAAAGTTATTTACAGAACAATTCAACAATGTCTTCTATCAATGAAGATTATGATTCAAACTGTCATAACCATACAATTATAATATTCGTACCCTTTTCCTTGTTGATGGAGACGTTTCTTGTGTTTTAAAATACTATGCTTTTGATCTTAAAAGCTATGACAGTTCCATGTTAAAAGGATTGAATGAGTGTAAGCAGAAAGTGTTTTATCAGGGGTACAGTAGACAAAATCAAGTAAGTATGTTACAGTCCTAATGAAGGAGTAAGCATCATTCATAGGTTTTATAAGCGTAATGTTAATATTAGGAAAAGTATAGCAATGTCTTAATGGAGTAATGGAGTCACTTGTGTATTACTGAGAGTAACTAAGTCTCAAAAAGGCTACGGTAAGTGAACATATAACTCTTGACTTTCTCGTCTTCAACCTGCATACACTATTGGCAGTTAGAATTCAGTGTGTTCAGAAATGAGAACATCGCAAAGAAAGTGAGTAGCCATGACTGTGCATAAAGGAAGAGATTTACCAACGGGAGCCGTGCTTGTGGGTATATCAATGTGTCCTGATATGACAGTTCCTTAAAGGTTTATTCTTAAAATGTTGAGGCACTAGTTCAAATCATGATGGCATCAATATAAGATAGCATTCTCAAAAGGTTAAAAAAGGCAGAATCTGATTTATCAAATAGATTTAGAGGTGCTTTGTTGTTTACAAATTGTGTGGTGCCAAATTATGGTTAATTTTAGATTTTTATGGGAAAATGATATAACTGATTCTTACCTTTATTCAATAGATTCGGTGTGTTTGATGTCAACGATTGTTATGGCATTATAGAAACATAGGAAAAAGAGGATCAAAACCATCGCATTAGATAACTTAGATTGAAATACAACAAATGCATTTTGGAGTTTACATAACAATTGCCTAGTAAATTGTGGTCAGCAAAGTTATTATATTTTAAATTTGTTGAAATAATCAAGCAGTTAATGCCAGGCCTGTCGCATCGAAACTTAATCATTATGGCACATAGCCAGACATACTTCACTGGAGACACGGTTAGGTAATCTTTAAATCTTAATGTAATTTACATTAGTTAGTAATATCATAATGTTGTTACTATATACTTCATAGATATTAAATGTGAATTGAGGGTTCCATTGGAAGAAAAAGTATGCATTCAATAATCTAGAATGTATGCTTTTCAGATCAACAAACTTCGATTGTTATGCCGTATCACGAAGAAGCATGTATAAACGATAAATAATGTGTTCACATTTTACAACATATCAATCTCAATTAATGTATTTAGCACCTAAAGATAACGAACTGTTACCTTACGAAATCCGTTTTTTACTCTAAATGATTAGTGATGGGTCTGTATGTAATATTATTTGCTAACATTTGTTTAACATCAAAATAGAAATATTTAACTTTTATCAAATGACAAGCGATAAAAATAATATTTAGCGTTTGATAATTATTGGAAATGTGACTGTTAAATGTTATCTGTCTTCTTTGCCATTCTGCCGAGGTGTTATGCTTCAAGGTAATTGTATTTGAAAACATTTTCAAAGCAATTCTCTATATTAGTTTTACTCGATTGTCAATCAACTTCACCAATATTTGGAAAGTGAAAAAGTCTGTCATTTTGGATGGCTAAATATGTGAAATATGAGTGGTTATATAATCTAATGTCATAGATTGGAGGCTTGATCAATCCATATATCAACTTATTGATGTGAGGAATAGGCCATACCACGTTATAGAAAGACATCAAAACTATCTCTCACCGCATGTAACAAGTGAGATTGCATGTGTAGAATCGGATATCGAATCGTATTTGAGCTGGTTTCATTTTGAATGACAGCTGTTTCCTGAAACTTTGATTTGAATGATTTAAGATAATAAATTAAAATTAGTTTAGTTGGTTTAATACTAGAGTGTATCTTCCTCTAAATACGGAACATTGAAATTAAGATGGTGTAATATTCATGCTCGGATCAAAGTTTGATCGGTCAAAAATATGTTTTATCTATTTCAATGGTAATTTTAATGCCTTCTAATCATCGTTTTCTCCCTCATTTATGTCTCGTTTTTAATATTATTGTTTAGAACAAAGGCTTGAGGATTAAGTGTCTCGATCAATGTATTTGAGAAAGAATTACTAACCCTGCACAGATCTTGCAGACATGATTTTTTGAAACAGCTAGGGCATTATGTTTTATCATATTCGCTTTCCATTGGTGAAACGCATCAAACAAGTTCCACTTATAGAAATGTCAGTTAGTAGTCTCTTATACATAAACGAGCATTTCTAACTGAAGAAAGGGTTTGTTGATACTCAATCAAATCTGCTCAAACTAAAATGCAAGGATTTAGAACACAGACATGGCCATCTCGATAATTGATCCACTTTCAAAGGAGAAACTTTGACAAAAACATATAATAAAATGAACACCCTCGCTGCAGATAATTCCAAGTTGCACGCAGTTTAGAGCAGGATTAATACAATGCATAAAGAACAGTTCGAAATTATCAGCAAAGTGGTAACCAATTTCAATCAATATTTCATTGTCAAGAGACAGCTGCTCCCATCAAATTCAGGGCATTAAGGTGGAAATAATAATTAAGATGAATAATAAAAGTCTCAAACAGGAATTCTTCTAAGGAACTGCTTCGTCAAATGAAGTTTTATCACTGCGAATTGCACTGTAATCTTTGTGAATATTCAATAGTGGACAGTACTTTAAAGTTCGAATTATGTCGATAGATTAGATCGAGTATCTTTCAGGAAATGTTGTACATACAGCTTTTGAATGTGTTCATATGATTAAAATGCATGTATATTATTGAATCAGCGCTTTATGAAGCACGTTTCATATCAAGGGGAATATGTGAATTGTGCCATCTCTGAATAGCAAAACTCATTCATTAACTGAAAATGTCATGACATGGAAGTTTTAATTCAAATTCGGAATATACAAGTGTGGTGGAGTACAGGATTAATCATGTTTGTACGTCGTATAAGTCTCTTCTTCAAGTGACAATTCAATATAGCAGCTTCTTGAAACTGAGTGTGTCTGAACATATTGTTACTCACTTTCTAATAGACACGCGAATGTCTGCATTGAGATTGAATATTCTGAAGTCAGAAATAACACATTGGTAATAAAACCATTGTTCTCTCCTTTATGTTAGTTTTAATAAAATATTTTAATAAAAATTGCATAATCAGGATTTTAAATGATCTTATCTACCTTGACCAACTGACCATGGATTACTTTAAAAATCCTCTCATGGTTTAAGTTGATAAGTTTGAGTAACTGAAATGATGTCTAACATCTAATTTATTGTTCTCTATTTTTCACCTGTTTCAGATAAATTTTGGAAATATCCTTCACTGTACAACAGTTATTTCTAAAAAAAACCAAAACAAGGACAACAGAGGTCTCTTTGCTGTTGATTTTGGTTTATCAAATCATTAAATATTTCCCTGTGTTTGTTTTATTCTATGTTCTGAACACCTCTAGAGTCTTGACCTATACTTCTCATTTCATTAGAACTACTGTTTTTGACGGATGCAAATAAATATTTTGTTATTAAATTTGATGAAAAAGAAGACAGACAGACAGTCACAGGCAGACAGACATAGCATGCGTTTTAAGAATTTCTGTCTCTTCCTTCTAAGTTAAGCTGAAAGAAAACCTTTTAGATTTCGTAGACTTAAGAGTGCTATTTTCTATATTTTCAAAACTGTTATTCTGCAAGTGTTGTTCTCATATTGGTGGATGAAAACGAGAAGGATAATCTATTCTGATAAAGCAATGTCAAAATCTTATTACTGCTCATTCATTAAAGCAATCTACATTTAGCCTACTTTATAGTTGCTGTTAACAAATATATTGACTAAACAAAACTATAGACCTTCTGTAATGTACATAGTGCTATTGTTTTTATTCAAAGTTTTTATTTCAAACCCACAAATATTCTAAGTGTTGCACAGTCAATACACAAAACCCATGTAAAATGCAATGAATGTATAATTTGTGGTAATGATTTGATTTCGGTTTGATAGAATGATTATATCAATCTTAATTTGAGTCTAATGTAACGTGTAATTGTGTAATGGCATATGAGAAATTCATTATTACATTGATATCATTTAATGCAAACTGAAAATATGACTATGGTGGCTCCGTGAGCTTCGGATGTATTTTCAAAGCATCGATAACAAGTAACTGTTTCTGATCACTAAACAAAGTGTTAACAATCGTCAACTCATCAAATGGGACTAGAGTTACTTTTGAGTAGTCAATGTAGTATAATTTCTTCAAGTGATATATCCAATTGAAAGCGTAAGAAATGATTTTCCAAATGCAATTAAGGAAGGTATTTAAATGCGTCAATCAAGTTGATTGTCATTAATCACATTTGAGTGGAGTCAATTTTTATTCGCATAGTTTTTACATCTGTACCTCGATGTCTTATATATTATTAGTTGGTTAGTGTATTTACATTTCATATTAACAAACTCTGATAATGTTACTGTGTTAGGGATTTAGTAGAAGAAGATATCTAATCTGAATAATGGGTGAAATGGGTTTTTTACACAAACAAGAAAAGGATAGGATGTTACAAAGGACATCAATAGATATAAAATAATTGTGTGAAAAGTCAACCACACGGAATGACATTTGTAACTGATGTCCTCTAGAAAACTAAATATAGATTAAATTTGATATAATTAATACTTCTATGCCGATAAAGAGTCGAGAATAATTTCCCTTTATATGTCAAAAGTATGTTTTTCACATAGCAGATGTTCATTTTTAATTTCAGGAAGCTTGGAAAAAAAGTTTATTAAATCTAAAAAAAATCAGAAATATTTTGTCATGCTTATTAATTGCTTTAATGTTTTCAAGTAAGTACTTTTCATCCTAAAAAATCTTAGCACGTTTTAATGCTTACATTTGATAGATCTCCTTTAGACTTTTCTTTAAGGTATCATTTAATATTACCCACAAAGGAGGAGACACAAGTCGATAGTTTGTTGATATCCGAACATGTGCTATTTAGTGATTCTCGACGTTGATTAGTCAGTTACCATGAGAATGAAATACGGTTGGTGGATGGGACTATTTTCACGTTTCATTGATAAATAGAACGTGCCGAACACATGCATCGCCATTCAACGTGTAGATCGATGAACTTTCTTATAATTTTATTACAAGTTAAAATTCTAACACATTATTTAACAATTCATCAAAGTGTTTCGCTATGACTTTAAGAATGTAAGAATGATCTTTTTTCCCAAGCAAAATAGGTGTCGTCTTTTTTTTTATAATGAACATGGCTGCCATCAAAATATTCTATTCAGTACTCGAGAAAATATTGTTCAGTTGCGAGCCAAGGCTCGCAACTGTGGACATCATTTCAACTCGTGCATATTTCGCGTAATCACTCGTACCTCGTTGGTTATTCTCTAACTCTCTCATGTTTAAGGAAATATCATTTTTAAAACAAACTTTGCCGTTGAATGTTTAAGTTGACGTACTTGTTTCTAAAACAAACCAAACAATAACTAAATAAAAAAATATATAAAAAATGAAAAATAACTAAATGAGATAAACTTCAGATAGATAAAGCATTATTTCGCATATGTATGAAACATCAGTAAATAATTTAAATGAAAAAACCCAACTTAAATGACGTCCAGTTCTTTTGTCATTGGATGTGCATTGATTCGAGTATGTTGGAAAATTAATTTCAATTGATAATTTACGAATGAGTATCAAAACAATTAATTTTCATTCATGAAGTTTCAAACTTTAAGCAGTTACGAGGTTTGAAACAGAGAATCAACTAGCAGCTGCCACAAATTTTCAAATCAGTTTAATTTCCATCAACACCATTAAAACTATTTTTTGTTGTTTTGAATAGTGACCCCAGCAGACAATTTGCCGTTATATCAACGTTTCAATGACATTGTACGTGGAAATAACGTTGAATTATAATTGGATTTGACATGTGCGGCGACGTCATCATCCAACGTCATTTTGACCTTGGGTCAACGTCACAAAGTCACAACGTTGTTTCAACGTTCGAAATTCGTCATATCGTCGTCGAGGTTTGAATATTGCTGAGTGTCATAGTTTCAAATTCAATGTGTTTATGGAAGAACTCTTTTGAAAGTGTCTGTGTTGCTTGCATAGACTCTCACAGGCAATACTTTCCATATGAGATAGGGCGCAGCAGAACTGTTGTCCATTTAAAGGATTTAAGTGTTTAATGGTTAACATAACTAAAATAATAAACAATAATGAACAGTATAATAACCTAGTATATTCTTATCATATTCAACGTCCGAGTTAGCTCCCTTTATTAAGAAATTTACGGAAGTCAAACGTTTTATTATTCATAAAATGTGAATAATTATTTACTTATTTGTGGTTATCAGTGATTATCAAATGGTATAAAAGAATACACATGTCCGGTCCGAGAGACTTATGCCTGCATTGTCAGGGAAATGATGGCTGATTACTCTTAAGTCAGAAATTCTCATTAGTCTCTCGGGACGGACGCCTATTTCATTAATCTCTCTTTGCGACCGTTTTGGCATCAGTAAAATCTTGGACTAATTACAGAATGAATCACTCTCCTCGTATGGAAAGCAAACAACTTCTCAATATAACGGAATGAGACCAAATAATGATAGCTATCCGTGATTTCTTCAATATACCAAGATTGACCAAACGAAACGGTAATACTTAACAATTGAACAATATATAGTAGTTCGTTTTAGAACATATTATTGTATTGTGTTGTCTCCATTTCTGACCATATATTATGATTAATGCTTAAAGGTATGACCAATTTGTATTGGAAAGAAGACCCTCAATATTCTTCTGTTGCAAAATGGTCAGCGGAGTTTAAGCAGGGTTGCAGCTCCTTGGAAATGACTCACAGCCATGAAGGCTTGTTGAGGCCATAACAGATGATATGGTTCCACGGGTACTAGGCTTAATCATGTCCGATCGTAAAATAAAGGTGGACGAGATATTTTCAGAGTGTGGTATTTCTCATGAAAGTGCTTGCACCATATTTCATGAGCACTTTCACATGTCCAAGATGTCTGCAAGATGGGTGCTAGGAAACTTAAAAGAACAGCCGTGAACTCATGGAGATCTACAATGCTGATCCCGATTACGTTCACGGCCGTGTGGTTACAAGGGACGAAACGTGGATTCGTTACTGGGATCCTCACACCAAGCAAGAATCCATGGAATGAAAGTATTAGCACTCTCCTACACCCAAGAAGTTCAGAACTCAGCCTTCTGCTGACGAGATCCTGATGACCATTTTCTTGGATTCCATAAGATTATAAACCACCTAAAACGTAATAACAGGAGCCCACTATGCTGACTTGTTGAAGCAATTGAGGCATGTTGACTGCTAGAGTTGTGTTGTGTGTGGGTGTATATATATATATATATCAATACTATTGACGAAATACTAGTATCGGATTAAAATGATTCTTCAAACGACTATGTGAAGTATGTTATATTTAATATATATATATATATATATATATATATATATATATATATATATATATATATTAAAACACATGATAACCACGTCGAATAGGTGATCATACTCAGTTTATATACCAACATAAGAACAGCTCCGAGAAATGAACAAATAATTGCTGCATTTGATAGTCATTAAGCAGTAAACAATTTTAGCAGTTAACCTTTTTTGACCTACAGTTCGTTCAGACATGTGAACATCTTGAATAAAGTAAATGTCCGTGATGGTGCATGTAACCAGCGATTTACTGGGCTTGAAGGTATATTCCATATTCACCAATCGGAAATCATTAAAAGTCCCTCATAAAACTATTCTTCTATTCTCTGGCTACTACTTCAAATGATTCTAGCATCATTATAAAGGATAGACAAAATTTTCAGAGGTTTTGCTAGGACACCATTTCAAAAGGCAGGTTTTGCCGTATCAAATCAACCTCAAGTGGGTTTTGATGTATACAAGTATTGTTGTGTCACAAAGTTGTGTCGCAAACGTATATGATATATGATAATAGCATCACTGATCCTATCTTAAATCCATTCAATAATTGTTATTTCATCTCTAGGAAAGCATACGCTTTAGTCATTCGTTGGCTGAGAGATAGGATAGTGTACACCTGAATCTGTCTGAATATATATGTATTTTTCGTTAGACTCAAATCTATGCTATGTTGTTTACTAAAATCTTCATAAATCAAGAGCATGATAGGATTAATTGGCTGCCAATGATTTATGTTGGAGATCCATCTATTTGTTCTACTGACATCCCATATGCAATGGTGGCCATATTATTTAGAATGCATATGCCTAACGCTCGGTAAACGTTAATCCTAAAATAGTTAACTTTTGCCAAATGTCATACGAATACGCAAATGTTAAGTGCATTTATATTTAATGGAACTAAGGAAAGCCGTGTGTTGTATAAAATGTTAGCTTTACAGTCACATTGTTTTTACTCTGGGTCACTTGTCTTTCCATCAGTGGTAACTGGTAACCTACAAAAGCGTGAAGATTGCTGACCAAAAAGTTAAAAATCACTTATGAAGGGTATAGCCCCTTTTGACTGTTAAAATATTTATCAGTCTTCATATAAATGACTTTTCATTAGTTCAGTTCCGTGATTTGCCGATGAGTTGACATCATGTTTTGTCTTATGTACATGTTAAAACTGACAATACCAAATTATTATTATCAGTCCTTACAATGTTTTAAAAAATATATTCAATTGACTCTTTCCATTTTTATTAAATTCTTTATCATTTTAGATTGCAAACTTGTGTAAGTGTCTGTTTGTGCCCTTAGTAGTTTACACGATGCGTATTGGCAAAAGAGAGTCAATTTTAACATTGTTATCGATGATCGAATGATCGATGACCGAATATTTCATTAATCACTGAAAACATAAAAGTTACACAAATGTAACACGTGTAAACTGCTATATTGATCAAATGATTGAATTTTTACATTTATTACGGTTTTACTTAATTGGAAAATGCTTTTGAAAATATAAATCTCTTTAAACTAATTTATTAGTCTACATTGAAGTTTTAAAGTTTTTCAGTCCTTCTACCTTCTGTGACGTTTTCAGACGGTATCTATGAATCTATTGTGGCAATACTATTATTAGATATCTCAGCCTGATGATATTCGGACAACACTTTTATGAATAGACCCTGCTTTCATTTATAATAAAAATGGACATTATCCTGTATTTTTAAAACCTTTTATTACGCAAAGCATTTCCGCCACGATTTCAAACATGACAGACTTGGCTAGGCATCGGCCGTTTTTTTGTTTTTTTTCGAATAGAGCGGTTTTATTTGGTATCATTTATGTAATTTTTCAAGTTAACAATATCTACATAGAAAAATAAGGGGAGGTGTTTGGGAAAGAGAGGCGTAGAAATATTATGAGATAAAAATGATAAACGTGGACGGGATGGGTGGGGAGGTGTTTGTCTGCGACTTGATGTGGATGAAGCTATAAATGTTGTTTCAAAATCGGCCATTTGTCGATCAGTGCTGTATCAGAAGGGCCGTGAATAAAATTTCGATTTCGTAAATGTGTTTAATACCTTCTATGAAAACTGGGAAATATAAATGTATTCCTTTGTTTTTAAAAAGAATTTTACACTTGTAAATTTACATTTTATTAATGAAATATTAATGATTTAACAGTTTGCTTTGATCGGGGTCTCCAAGTAAAAAAACAGATTTTGATATCATTAATTTCATTTTTGTTTTTTCTTCGAACCATGTCTGAAACTGTGTTATCAATTTTTCTACAATCATAAAATAGACTCTATAGTATTTCAGGTTCCAGTGTACAAACAAAACAATTGCTACTGTAAGATATCCCCATCGTGTGTAGAAAAGTTTTTGATGTTAGAATGCAATGCTGAATTTTGTATTGAAAATTGTGTCTTGTTTTCAATATAGCTGTTGTTAATATTATGACAATATTTTGACATGAAGTCTGTGGAGATTTGGAGTTTTAAGAGTCGATTTGTCCGATATGTTCTCAGCGTAGATCGTACCTTATCACATACAATTTGGTATATGAAATGACTGTCTTTTGAGGACATTATAATTTAGTCGTTTTCATATTTCTCTCCTACTTCCTCTATCAATTGTCTGATTAGGATTATCTTCCTTTTTTATGTATTATTTTGGAAGACCTTTTAATAACTTGAAATATTGCAAAAATGTTCCGATGAACTTACACTTATAATGTATTTTTAAAAATCTAGTCTGTAAAGTTTTTTGCTCAAGTTAGAAAATCAAATCAAATGATTCGATGACGATGCTCTTGAGTGAATAATACTTTGTTTTGTATTTGTTGCAGATGTGGATGATTGGTAAACTTTAAGAAATGCGCGGTAAATAAAAATGTGAGTATAATTGATCCCCCAAACTCTTAACAGTATTGCATCTTATGTAAAAAACGTTTTGGTAAATGTTCTGAGACGATATATATTAACAATTAGCATTTATTAATTTAAAAAATTAATTAATTAATTAATAAAATAAATAAATAAATATATCAATAATTGCATCACATTTTGCAACATTAAATAGAAATGTTGTTTTGTAGCATTTGGCTATATCAAGTCAAACAATTAATGAGAGAGGATCAAATATGTATAATTAAACATTGTAAAATTAACAAATAAAAACAATCTACATAAATAGCACACAGATTATTTTGATTTCAGTAGATATTTTAGAATTATATATGGAGTGAGCTGCATGCATTTTGTATCTCTGCTTCCTAATTGAGAATGAACTGATCCTTGACCCTATTGACTATTGAAAGAAAATAGTCCAAAAGCGAATGCTGCAGCCTGGAATAAGGAGTTACAACATGCTGTCAGTTAAGGAGTGTTTATTGATTTTTAGATTACCAACCATGCATGAAATTGATGTTCAAATATTTAGTTTTGCAAAACCAAGAGTCTATTTACCCAAAGAAATTATGGTTTCATTAATTACAACAGATCACTAATTGAAATCACTTTCTGCAATCGTTGAAAATAATCTTATTTGATTATTATTTTTAGGTGCTCTTTAAACATGACATATGAACATAACTACAAATATAAAATTCTGATTTATAGTTTATTTTACCCTTCATTTCCTAAATCCTTTACATGTACATGAAGAAATGGAAATGAGAAATGGAAGAACAAACATAGCTGAGTCTGTGAATATTTGAGATATCTATATATGCTTCAGCTCAAGAGCATCGGCTACATCAGATCATGTGCACAACATGAAATTATTTACACTCTTAATTATCATCGATGTGCTAGTTACCCAGCAAACATGTACTGGCCCTGTGCTGGCTGATAAAGGCATCCTGTACTGGCCCTTTTCAGGCATCCAGTACTGGGCCTGTACCAACTTGCACACTGGCGCGGTACTGGCCCAGTACTGGCTTACGGCACTGTGCCAATAATGAACCAGCGTAAGGCCAGTACCGGAACAGTATCATTTCATATACTGGTTAGCCTTCATGGTTAGCCTTCATGGTCCTTGTAGTGGGCCAGTACTGGCCCAGTATTACGCCAGAACTATTAACAATATCTTGCTAGTACTGGCCTTATTTAGTTTGACCTTTACTGTAACTTTAATACATTGAAACCGTAGAGATACATGTTCGAATTATCAGAAATCAAGGTTGATTAAGTCATTGTTATTAAGCTGTGCATTTTTATATTGGTAATCTAACTATCCTTAAAGTTAGTTATACGTATTTAAAAATCAAAAGCATGGAACTTTGCTGCAAAATCATTGGCAGTTTTTAAAATAAAATCTTAATGCTTGCAAATGTTAAGAGTCATTCATATCAATAAATTTATAAAACATGTTATCTAAATAAAGGGAAAAAACAAGTCTTTTGAACAAGTAGGTCTACAGAGAAAACATATGTCTCCAAAGATATTTCAGGAATTGAATTTGTTTAACTCGTAAACAGTAGCCTATAATGTTAATAAAACCTACAGTAATTTTAGAAAAAGCAAAATACAATTGTAATTAAGATATGACATGCAAAGAATGCATCAGAGACTTATATAACTTAAGTTAACTCATCTTGATGTCATAATTTGAACTCACATTTAAAGGATATTTAAGTGATGCATTCTCCAGACATATCTCTATAAAGCAGACGACAGTTTTACAAGAATACCCATACTTCCTAGCAGGAAGTGCCATGCCAGAATTGGGACAGTACTGGGCCAGTATGTACGATTGATATTATCTGTACTGGGCCTGTACTTGGCCTATTCTGAGCCAGTATTGGCCCTTTTAAAATACCCCATAATGCACTAAGACAGGAAGGGATATGCCTTAACCGAGCCGGAACTGGGCAAGTACAGTTCACCTGTACCATATTTCCAGTACTGGGCTAATACAATTCTGCCAGTGAAGGCACGATTTGGTTAAACCGATACTGGACTAGTACTGGTTCAATATCTTTAGCCAGTATGTCTTTATCAACCTAACCAGCCAGTATAAGGCCAGTACTGGCCCAGTGCAGTCATGTTTGCTGGGTAGTGACTGTTCATTATCAAGAAAACTGTAGCTGTTGATTTTAACATTATTGAGCGGCAGGGTTATTACCGTTGATAACTTAAGTTCGATCAAGGCAAAAGTGCATGAGCATATAATTTGAAGAAAAACAATTATCTCATAATGAGTTGCACAGATGTTAAATATCGAATGAAATGCAATATGTTCACTTTTGGGATTCAATAAAACGTACTGATAATTGGCATTGTCTAAAATTTGAATTTCTGAAATCGGCTGATAACTACATACATAAGATTTGAAAACAGGCTGAGGTGACGCCTGCCGCGAGACGTAAGAGGCGGCGGCCTTAGTCCCTCCTTTTAGGAAATAGAACAGAATATCTTGCTATTTTGAACGCCGGTTGTACACATTTGACATCCTCTCAACAACTCAATTTGATTTATCATTTAATTCATCCTGTCACAACGGCAAAAGTCATGGCATTTAAGTAACAAAGTATATTCATTCATTCACAATCTTATAACCGTGAATACATTGATGAGAAAATTCATGTTTTCATGATTTAATTCATGTTTTAGAAAAAACTTATTTCACTTAAATCGGTTTAATTATTTGGAATGTATGCTTTTCGGAATGAAACGCTGTCTAAAGCTCAATTTTTTATTAGGTCGGTGTGACTCTGGTGTAGAATGCAAAACCTTCTCTTCAATCGAACAAAACTGGTCCATTCAGCATGAAGCGATATAAATTAGGAACACTTGTGAACGAGACATAATTACAAATAGTCCTAGAATAATTGTCAGCAACAGAACGACCTGGCCCAGTGGGCACAACAACGTTGTTTCAACGTTGAAAATTGGTTGGTCGTCAACGTTGAAACTTGGTTGAAAATAGGTTGTATATGAAAGGTTTTTAGACGTTGAAATCTGACGTTGTCTCAACGTTGGAAGATGACCTTTTATCAACATTGAGGTTGAAAATATACGTTTTTCAGACGTCTGTATCTGACGTTGAATCAACGTTGAAATTATACCTTACATCAACATTAAAGTTTGAGTGGCCCAGAGCCTGCTAACTTCATCGGGCTGACGAAGTTTTGCTCATTGGTTCTTCTTCGGCCGGACGTCGACAAATGAAATCGGCTGAGCATCGGTCAAATTTTTTATTTACTATTTTCTCTTTCAGTACAGCATTTTTATTAACAAAACTGATACAATGGTAATGCAATTTGACAGTAATTCTTCCAGTTACCTAAAATATTGCTTTCTTGTAATTAGTATTTATTCACAGGTATTGAGCTTGAGCATACCGTAGGCTACAGTTAATTACTAATTGTTAGTAAACTGTCACCTCTTTGACATCTTACCCTCTGCTTATTTTACAGTTGAGGTTGATAATATCAAATTTTAATTCCTGGATGTAATTTTCTGGATTAAAAAACGTATTCATCAAACAAGTACATCATACCGAGACATGCTCAAAATTAAAAAAACACCCTCCTTTAGTACAGCATTTTTATTAACAAAACTGATACACTGATAATTAAATTTGACAGTGAGTCTTCCAGTTTCCTTGAAAAGAATGATCCCATTGGTCCTAAATAAAGTGAGTTCCTGAAAAAATAAAACATTTAAATAATATTTAATTAAATAAAACAAAATAGTATTAGTTACCTTTACTAAAATCTACAAAGCATATGAAGAATTATATTATATAAAGTGATTAAATTCTTATATATGATAAATATATTACAACTAGATATTATGAATTTAATTCTTGTAAAAACATACAAATGTATGAAAAACGGAAATTTGATTAAAGGTGATACTTACTCATATATTTCTCTGGCATTTGTATTCTTGGACCGATAATAGGTAAAAGTACTTGTGTAGTCTTGATTCAGGATTGCAAAGCAAAACCCCTCCTGAAATTAAAAGTTTCACATACACTGGTAGTTTGATCATTTATACATTAATTTTATAAAAATCAATTTAATGTCAATTGTTGTGATCTGATTAACTCACACATAATTTTGGTGGCAATTAAAAATATTCTTTTGATTTCTTTCATGGAGTTATTATCCCTGGGTTTAGTTTTGTCTACTTTTTCAAGGACCTGAAAGTGTTGCTAAATATTTCATCTAAAACTGTCTTGTATATTTCAATATGAATTTTAAAAATGTGCATAGTGACAGTTTGTACTATTACAACAATATTTACCTCAATTATAAATTTATAATATATAACAAAGAAAAAAGTTAGGCCTAGACATATTGTGCGAGTTGACATAATTTTTATCAACGTCATTGAACTTTGACCTCATGCCAATTAGGTTTAAATTTCACTGTCTTATGAAAGGAAACTTTGGGGAAAGAATCCAGGTGGCAGTAAATAACATGAACATCCAGTCATAATAATATTTGTTTTCACTCAACCATCAAAACAATTCAGTGATGATCATTTGTTTGTCTGACCTACAAAACGTTGCCCATCATGTCATATGCCTCAGTTACCGGCCACACAGCAACTAAAATATTTTATCAAAATCTTCAAAGCCTAGGTACCGATCGATTACAAATTCTTGAATTCATTTGACTAATTCATTTGTGCAATGTGCACCAAGCCAACACACTGACATGATTAGCCTATGAAGGTCAACTTTACCGTAACTTTGAAACAGTAATTTGGTTATACTAAAACATATACTCATCAACAGAAAACATGAGCAAGAGTAAAGAGTAACCTTTGTGTACCAGTCCTGATTTTACTTTACAGATAATGAAAAGATTATCAAGTTTTTAAATACTTACTTTTAACTAGGTGCAGTTTGAGTAACATCCACTGGAGCAGACGACACTGGGTTATCATCAAAACTTGCATAGTGAATTTAAAACGAACCATAAATATAAAAGTGGGATTACGATGCGGAAAAGGATCAAGTATTGAAAAAAATACAAAGATGTTCAAAGCAAAATGATTTTGTGTTGCTAAATCCAGAAAAGTTATTAATTTAATAATAAGTGAAACATTTTTATGTCAAATGACTAAAGGCAGAAAGCTAAAATAAATACAGTTAATTTCAACAATAGTTTTTATCTAAAATGAAAAGATGCCTGAAAATTTTCATGTAACAGCAATATATCTATAAAAAAAATGTATATTATTTTCCAATTGTTTAATCCATATAAAAAGGGGAAGTACCATTTATTGATTCCAATTTACAATGTACTTAAAGAAAATGTAAACAGGAATCAATTAGTTGGAAGTGTGTTGTATTCAGACGTTGAAACAACGTTGTCCCTAAAACCAATCTCTTACGTCGCTTTCCCAACGTTGAATCAACGTTGATAAAAGGTTGATCAACCAAACAACTAAATTTCAACGTTGAATCAACGTTGATCCAACGTTGTGTGCCTGCTGGGGGCATACTTTCAAAATGACCTATAATACAGACTTGCATTTTTCTACAATATAAGCAGACGGATTTTCCGTCGCCTGATATCCCTCCATATGCCTCGTTTCCGCTTTTTGTCTCATATTCGTTTGTCCCTGTGATGTGAAAAGCAAATGCCTTTTACAAAATGATTATATAACGTTAGTGTTATTGGGTAACTAGATATTGTTCTTGTTTTGGCCTCGATTTATAGAATGAAGTGATATAACCCAATTTCGCAGGTAAAATCATCAAAATATTATTTTTCAATTTTCAATTCCTCTTAAAGTAAGGTAAACTCAACAAAACGACGAATCCTGAATCCTGAATTCCATGGTAACCAATCTTATTTTGGTACTTTTAATAGTGACAATTTGTTGCTTTTTTTATATCCTACAATATGTACTTTTTGATCTAACCCCAATGCTCACTATTCACAAGATATTCTATTTGTTCTCTTGTGTTTGATGACGAAGTCTGAAACAAAATTGATTTCACATTATTGAATCTTCTTTAATAAAGAGGTTAAATCTCAGAGTATATTAATACTTCCCAAGTTCTTTTACCGTTCTAAGTAGATTCTTGAGAACCACTCAAAAATGTGCCGTTAATGTTTAGTTTGTTCTTGATGCTTTAATCGAAATTGTTACACATCCCTTCTTTGAAAGTCCTTTGAAATACTAAATGTTCAATAGATACACTTGAAATCATTGATTTTCATTGTTTCCTGCTAGTGGACCAGGTGTTGATAAACTGTGTCAAGTGAGCCTTATTTCCCCTAGCACAATTGATTCACTATCAGAGATACCATACCAGATAAAAGCCTTTGTAGAAATGACAAATATAACCGATGCATAGTTAACATGATTTATAGAGGTTGTCAAATAAGACCAATCAAAAGCCAAGAGAGATTTTTGATGACACATCAATTTCAACCATGTGATGTCATACACAGTTTGTAAATAACTGTTATGAAATGTTTGGACTAGACAATACGTTATAATGCTCACATGTATAACCAATAAAAGCATTCTGCATCATGTTATTTTGTAGGATAAGAGATATGTACATGAACCGAACTTTCTACAAAGTTTAATTGGTCAGATTATTAATGGTTCGGACAGAGGCTTGTGCCTAATGAATCGCGTCTGTCATGCTCTATTTCATTTGTTTTAGTATCTGGCTGTGATGTATTACCAATCGTGACTATAAATAGTGATCAAAGAAGTTTTCGATGATTATTGAAGTGTAATTAATTATAAACAAATAATTTACTGTTACATTATGATAATAATACCAAACATAAACCAATATCAAATGAGATGCGATAGGTATCAGTAAAATGAAAAAGAGGAAATAATTATTTTCCTAATTTTAGATATTTCTATGTGTCAAAAAATATATTCTACAGAAATGTTTACCAAAATGTGTTATTGACCAGTGATAAAAGAATCAAATGAAGAAGGGAACTAGATTCCATATACATACAAGAGTCAAATATTTGATTAAAAGTTCAGATGAACGAGATCAATATAGATACTTGCACTTATAGAACATTCTAATTATCATCATCAACATGTTTGAAGTAAGTTACTTGAAATATTTGTAAAGTCTCACTTTCTTAAACTTTGACTATGGAAATCGGAGCTAAATGAAATAAACTAACCGCACATAGATGACAACGAATTTGTTGCTTGCAGGAAAGATAGTATACCTTAATCATCGTTTCAATACAATAAATATATAGAGCAATTTCCTTGTCATTTTGGATATTTCTTAGAGATAGAAGTTAATTCCTGTACGATTTCAGATATGGCTTACTTGTATGATTTCTATTTCAACATCTTGGGTTCAGATTATTTACATATGTCATATTGTGATGCTGAGAAAGATTATTCAAATAAAATAATAGATATATAAAACTAATTTATTTTTAACTGAGCAGCGTTTTAACGAGTTACGAGTTTTCAATTAATATGCTCTTTGAGATTGATGTATTTTTCAATGAATTTATTATATGTGACTTGTTATTTATTTGCCGATTTGAATAAAGCAGTAGATTCTCGTATGGTTTGAATATAGGTCAATTAAGTTAAGTGCCCAGTTCACGAATTCAACAACTAAATTTCCAATATTTGTTACTATTATTGTTACATCTATAACACAATCCACAATGCGCACAAGTAATATAAAATCACATAACATATTAATGAAATAATCTTTTTCGATGTAAAAAAAAATCTCATATTTTAAATCGATTCACTTGAAACTCACAATATATAAATGTGTCATCCAGAGGGACAGCACCATAAAAGACGTGGTGTTTGTCACCTTATATGCAACAGTAAAAAAAAACGTAATAAAGAATTATTTGTAGGTTTGTGACTGATTTGGATCTAAGATGTGATTTGATATCAAAGTGTTGAGCAACTCTAAAATCGATAATATCGATTTACCACATCCCTTTTAACTGATGTTCGTTCAGTTGTAAATCTCCTTTATGCTGAGTTTGTGGTCATGCGGCACATACAATAATTAAGTTATCGGCTAAGCACCACATACGTGTATGTTGCTATTCTCTAGGAGTTGATGCTTGATTATTCGTAAGTTAGAAACCCTTCATTATACTCTTGGGACCAATCACACCTAGATTATTGCTTTTGCAACTATACAACCATCAAAACCTTACTAGGTAAGGCTAATTACAGTATATAGACTGTAAATTTACTGTATGGGAACAGCCAATAGTCGTTACTCTCAGTTTACAGCCCACAGTGTAAAATGTGAGAAGAGAACTTCAATGCATTTCAGCGTGGGCTGAATCCTTTTATAGCATTGGCACGAGGAAATAAAAGGTAACCAAAGTGAATGCAGACAGAAAGTGAACCAGGCTGAAAATGACTTTTGTAGAGACAGCCTCTACTCGCACAAATATGACAAAATACATTTTTGTCAGTAAATCGTGGTACTACCATTTAATTAATTGATGTTTATTTCCTCTTTTCTGATAAGGTGTCCTACATAGGAATTCAAGCGGACATTGGTTGTTACATGTAACATGTGTAACATATTTACTTTATAACCTGTCTCTTAAACACATGATCTTGGATTAGTTGGTATTTTAGGAAACAGTCATTGTGTGTTCCTATTGGCATTGTAGAACAGTTGGAATGGCAATAAGGAGGATGATTGGCCTCAAAGGCATGCCCTGCCGTAATGTTCCGTTTAAACTCATGTTGACATTTCCAGCACGTTAAGGTAAATTCATGACGGACTAGGTAGCAACTACTGCTTGACCAATAACTATACACTTTAAACATTGTACCTTGTATCATTGTATCACATAGTCACACCGCCAGTTTCTTAACTTACTTCTTAGCGAAAACCTATTCTTGTTACAAGTTGAAGAACCCTGCATATTTCTTAGGAACCAGGAGGGTGATCAGTTGGTAACTTACTACCACTTTTGACTAGTTCAAACTAAAAAACCGTGTTGTTTATTTTCCCGTGTTGAAAAAAATGTGAAAGGTATGTATTTTATATATTGTTGTTTTCTAATATCATAAGTACTGCTTTGGTGGCTGTATTATTTTAGCATTATGATTTGACCATTTGGTACCAGCTCATGAACAATGTACGTAAGAAACCTTGTCGACGTCATCTCAAAACACCAGTTGTTACACCATGCCTACGCAGATGATACCCAGCTTACAGATTGGTCCAAGATACATGGATTCTCTGATCTTCTTGCTCGCATGACGAAGTGCACGGAGGACATCAAAGTTTGGATGACGTCAAGCATGCTCAAACTGAATGACAACAAGACAGAAGCTTTGCTTGTTGGTCGCCCAAATGCTCGATCACAAATTGAAGATGACTCAATTCAAATCGGCGAATCCACCATTCACTTCTCAAATTCTGTCAAGGACCTCGGATGTCACATTGACGCTGATCTGTCCATGGATATACACATAAGCAATGTGTGTAAAACCTGTTTCTTCCATCTGAGAAACATCAGTAACATGAGACACTTGCTATCAACAGAGGCAGCCCACGCACTTGTAAGATCGTTAGTCCTATCAAAACTGGATTACTGCAACGCTCTGTTCTACGGTTTACAAAACGGTTCTACGGTGCAAAATACTGCAGCGAGAATAGTATGCCGAGTTTCCAAGAGATCCCACATCACTCCAGTCCTACAGTCACTACACTGGTTGCCGGTGCGGGCCAGGATCGAGTTCAAGATTCTGTGTCTTGCATACCAAATATATCACCAGCTTGCACCAGAGTATCTTTGTGAACTTTTGACACCATACCAACCAGAGAGAGACTTAAGATCAGCCAATCAACATCTGTTCCAAATCCCGAAAAGGAAACTGAAGTCCTATGGCTTTAGATCTTTCAGCTACGGAGCCCCACAACTGTGGAACCAGCTACCAACTCACCTCAAACTTTCATCATCAATAGCAGCTTTCAAGAAAGCACTAAAGACTCATCTCTTCAAAGCCTTTTTCAACTGCTGATAATCAACTTCGTCTCACCTTTACTAGTATATATGTATATATTGTAGCGCTTTGAGCATACTATATGTGTATGGCCTAGTAAGCGCTTAACAGGTACACTTATTATTATTTATTATCATTAACAATAAAACCCTTAATTCTTAACAGATGACTAATGAAAGTACTCTTCGGCGATAACAAAGGAAAACAAACAATATATGTGATGCTCCGAGAACGTTACGATGCTTTGACTGAATATATCACCTTTTCTTTTGAAGTAAGAAATCACTACTGAATTTGTTATGGTACTGAATGTTCACCGAAACATAACTATTGCCCTAACACCGAAACAACGTGATAGATTGTAAGTTTCTGATATCAAAATCAACAACTGTGTTACCAAGAGTACTCTTAAACATCAAAACATCTTTAAAATTGAATATCAGGGATTTATTCCTAATAAGGGAACATGAGGTATATTTTCGCTACAAATAGAGTCTGTATAGAGATTATTTGAAATACTGAAAAGCGAAACAAAGACATGCCTAACTCAGGTCACAATGTATACCTATCCTGTGTGAATTTGTCCAAGTAATAAATGTTGCTGGAATCAATGATTTCATGTTAGTTATGATTTTAAGTCTTTCTTCTCTCATGTTTTGATAACAAACGATCATCTGTCTGTGACAATGTGACTATGTCTACATAAACCCTTACTCGTTATACTGTAGTAGAGAAATATGCCTGCCTTGTGAGAGGAAGGACGGGTGAAGTTTGTCAAGACGGAAACCAAAGGTCTCCTGGGAAACATCTTACTAAATTATTAATCTCTCTTCTGGAACTTTATGGCATCGTTACAATTCTGGAATCTAGGGCTCAAATGTTGTGATTCTCTCTTCATTTTGGTATGGAAAATGTTAAACTTTTACTTATTCAGGAATGAGAGAACGTGATAGTAGTCTTCTTGTGCTCACTTTTAAGTATACCATGACCTTATATGTCACTGTAATTTCTTTTGACTTTATCATCATGAACCTTTTTTCACTTCGAGGAAGTGAAAGGTCGTGACTATGCATAAGGCAAGGGATTCATCTACTGGAACTAGACTTGTTGGTATGGTTCAAGGAACGAATGTATTTGTTCCTTTTCGCCAGTCAGTCATGAGATCACGTTCAATCAGTCAAAGGATTACTTTTAAAATTGGGAATGGTGTTTCAAATCATCTTAAGCATCAACTTGAAAAACCGATTAAAAGGTCAGAGAGCGTCTTATGAAAATAATGCCGTGTGTGTGTTTTTTTGTAAACCAGATTTTTTGTGGGGAAAGGATATTACCGATCCTATCCTATTCAATGGACTCCACAGAGTTTGATCTCTGCAGGTGGTATGATAATAGATTACAATAAGTGCTGGATATCTATTTGTTTGCTGACAATTCATATGCATTATGAAACAAATTATATTTGTTACTCTTGGTAAATGGCAACATTAAAATAGTTTACGTTCATCAAATACATTAGTTTTTTTGCAATTGTTAGCGTGTAAAGGTTCAAGAAAATGCCTCTGTTGTATGTTAAAATGTCTTCTATGCCATTCTGCCGAAGCGGCATTCAGTTTGACAAACTTTATAGCAAATACAGCATTTGGGATGTCTGACTATGTGATATATGACTATGCTTAATGGTTATATGATAAAGATTTCATATGAAAGGAACTTTTATTGGGACATATCGATGTGATAAACAGGGTAAGTGTGAAAAGCAAATTCAAGTTATGGTAAGCATTCAATTATTAAAGCATTAATTATGGTTCTAAAGGTGAAAGTATTTATAGTTTGATGTTGTCTTTTTCTAATTTTCTTTAATATTAAGTAGTCGTATTCCAATTCCGATCAACGGGTCAAAATAATTCCTTAACTATTTTATCAGTCCTATTGATTTACCATATTGTATCGATTCCTGACCACTTTTAATTTGGTTATAAAAAACGTTATTGTTAAGGGCTTATGTTTGAAAATGAAGGAACTATGGCGCTCTAATTAAAATAGAATTACTGACCGTACACATATCTTGAGGACATGATTTTGTGAAACATTATATTTCGTGTAAACGTGTGCTTTCCATTCGTGAAACTAACAAAATCTACTTTCACAAAAATGCGCTGAATAGTCATTTAAAGTATCTTCTTCTTCATTGCTGCTCTGAATTGCTTCAACATGTCAGCATAGTAGGCTCCTGTTTATGTAGTTTTAGTTGGTTCATAGTCTATAAGTATCACATTCCCTAAATTCTAAAACATGGTTGCCATGAACTTCTTGGGTGCAGGAGAGTGCTTATGCGCCCTTTCCATTGTTTCATGCTTGGTGTAAGGATCCCAGTGACGCATCCATGTTTCATTCCCTGTCACCCGACAGGCAAAAAAGTTTTGAGATCAGAGTTGAATTATTCTTATCCTTTGATTACCTTTTAACTCTTTAAACCTCAACAGAATTAAATAGCGTCAACAATACTTTGATTTGCAACTTTATCAACAAATAAATGCATGTTAGCACTGTTTTATTTTTGTAAAATACCAAAGTTCCAATGCCGAAGAGAGTTGGATGACCTTCACAATTAAATGCATTTGCTAGTGTAATATATTGAAATAAAAGGTCTACTTGTTTAAACTCAATGCACATTAGGTTGGCATAGCAATGCTATTATCAATAAGCAATCTATTTCGTTTTATTAATATGTTGCTTAAGATACCTTGACTTTGCATTCTGGTTTTATGTTGTATTTCCTGTTAACTATTGCATTGGAAACATTTCGTTATACTGGTCTTGTGCATATAAGTGCATATAAGCTATATATTCAAATACTTTAAGCACCAGGGTCTTTACCAGCAAATTTTGTTCATAATTACAGTCTTTTGTTTGTATTGATAGGGTAATGATGACTGATTACTCTCAAGTCACAAATTCTCATTAGTCTCATGGGACAAACTTCTCCTAAATCATTAATCTCTGTTCAGTACCAGTCTGGTATCAGTAAAACCTAGTATCTAGGACTAATTACAGAGTGAATTACTCTCTTTGTAAGTAAAGGAACAACGTCTGTACGTGAAGAAATGGGATCAAGTAAAGATCCATATCTCTCCTTGCTTACTTTGTTTTATTTTTCCTCGAGTTGACTGAAGTTTCTAATAGAAAGACTTGACCATCTAAAATAAGTTCTATTTCGACTGGTATATACTTTTCTATCGTGTGCATTGTAATTCAGACTTTATGTTTGTAAAGTTCTCCTCTACCGAATATATTGTCATAATGGTATCCACATCACTACAGATTTAAGTATTTGATGATTAAAGAACAGTGATAATATTGACCATGCCAAGAATACTATTCAGAGAGTCATGGCATCCATGCTTAGTACTGATTGGTACACTCTGTACGGTTAACTGGTTTTATTCATAACAACAATCATATCTATGGTCACAAATACGATCTTGCAATTTCTTTTCCTTCCTAAACACTGTACACGCCGAATGTAATTGAAGTTTAATAATGAATAAAAGATAATAATGAAGACGTAAAATGCCATTTAAGGCAAAATTATGTTAGAAATTTTCTCCAAATACTGTTTGCTAGAAAAATAAAAGTCCTTTCACAGCGTTAGGGTTTGGAAATAAGACACAAATAGGCAAATCAAATTTGAATTTCTCCTTGAATATCATAGTTAAACCACAATTGTCTAATAACGTGATGTAAAAATAAAAAAATAACTACCATCGTTATCTTTTACAGTACCATTTTAAGATATTAGGATTTTATACAAATTTTATTTTGTAACCTGTGATAAAAATCAATTTGGAGAGAAGCAATAGTTTTTTAAAGTTTTTTAAAGTGCAAGATGTGTTAAAGTGCAAATAGAGACATGTCGCCTTAGGTAGCACTACTATCAATACTCAAAGGTTATATAACCTTCTAGGAAACAATGTAATACTTTATTAAAGTATAAAGTTAACTTCAGGACAATGTCTAATGTCATAGATGTAATGATAGTCTTTACCTACTGCCGATGGCAACATGTGTGTAACTATAGGAATTTCAATATTATCAATTACAAGCGGATAATGGTAGTGTCAGCCATTACTTGTGGTATAACCTTTTTGTCTCCTAAACAAGGGGACTTCATTTGCTTTTTCGAGAAACTGTCATTTTGTTCCCAAATCAACAACGGTGTGAAGTTGATAACAAAAATGGTGATATTTATTTAGTGCATATATCCGCGCCTAAAGTACACCTTTTATTCATTCCCTGGTCACAATCATGCTGCATTTAACAGAACTTGAAGGTAACCACCAATACAACCTTTATTGTGGAAGCAACAAGTGCTTATTAAACAAAGGGACATTTTGAAGAGTTGGTGTTTTTCCAAAGAGACACTGCAAGACTCTCTAGTCATGCATTAACAGAAAATAACCCTTTTAACGCTCCACAGGTGACATTCCCGCTGTTTCTGAACTCCTTCAACAAACAAGGATCTAATCTTTGTAAAGTTGTAGTGAGTAAAAATAAAAGGCATCCTTCACATAGAAGACCTTACCTTGGATGGTTTTCATGTTCTTATATTACAAGTTCATTCATAGGACAGCTTTCCATATGTTTATCACGGTATTGACATGTGTCATTATTTTGATGAAAAGCGTATATACAACAGTCTTTTTGGGGAAATCAGTGCTGACATTACCAGTGAAGTCAAATTCATTTCAACAAATACTGAACATTATCGAATTGATCAAAGTCAGTGAATCTTTAAACTTAACTATTTATTATGGAACTCATTGCATCCTTACAATTATTGTTGTTATTACATTCATAACGAGGAAAGAAGAATGACCAGTACACAAACTCCCAGACGAAAGAATGGTTTCACTTTTTTTCATGAAAACATAAAGACGGCTTTGATTCTTAGCAGGAAATAATAGTATTACTGCATCGTATCCTCTACACGAACGCATCGCATCGAACGCAGCCACTGGAATTGTGCATTCACAGACACGTGCGAAACGTGTTTTTGAGGAATAAATTGTGATGTGCGTGCAGCAATGTTGCATAAATACCCTTGTTTGAAAGAGCAGACATTCAGTGACATAAAGAATGCCAAATGTATGCCAAGACTTACGCAAGCGCAACATGACAAATGCAAAGCGATCGGTATGTCCACTATGGGGGCTACCTAACGTCAAATGGCAAGAACCCTCAACTGCAGCCAACCCTCCATCAGAAGGCTGTTAATACGCTACCAGCAGACAGGCCAGACACAGGACAGACCAAGATCTGGAAGACTGACGGTAACAACTGCGGCCGAAGACCCCTACATCAGGCAAATTCTCCGAAACTAATTCGTAACGGCAACAATAACAGCATCGACGGCACTCGGTCATGTCATCAGCACCAGAACAACCCTTCTTCGACTTCGTTTGGCTGGTATACGAGCCTACCGGCCCTTCCGTGGAATGGCTTTGACACGTTTACACCGTCAACGCGGATTACGATGAACACATACTGTAGGCGGTGGCAGCGACATGAAAGAGTGCTGTTTACAGACGGGAGCAGGTTTTGCCTATTCAGGAACGATAGCAGGGTTCGATTGTCTCACGCCAAACTGCAATAGAGAGGTTCACCCATTTGGAGGCGGAGAGATCATGGTGTGGGGAGGGATTTGTGACCAAAATTTGTGGCCAAATAACGACGCCGCTTGTTCTTGGAGGAAATCTGACTGTACAGCGATACATTGATGTACTGAGACCTATCATCATTCCTTCCATCCAACAACAGCAAAAAAGGTTGATATTGCAACTCGACAACGCAAGACCTCGCACTGCCAGCATTGTTAGAGACCTCATTACGCCAATGTCACTGTCAGCCAACTCATCAGAAATGAACCCCATTGTACACCTTTGGGGTCACCTTGACTGCCATTTGAGACAGCTGGTGCCACCTCCAAACAACCAGCAGGAACTTGAGCAAGCTCTGTTAAACATATGGGACAGGATACCTGCTGATGTCATCCGACGCCTGACGACTTCAATAAGGAGGCGTGTACTTGCTTACATTGATGCAAAGGGTGATTGCACTAGCTACTGATGACAGACTTAACTTATAACTCATGAGCTAAATTTGTGAAGATGCTTATGAAACTACAACAACTATTCGAGGTTTGACATACATTATATATATAAATCTTATATATCAACCACTCTTAAAAACACTAACATTTCATTTCAACATACCGTTTTGCGCTTAAAAACAGTCAGTAGTAGTCAAAAACTTAATTATCAGACTAATAGTTAATTCATACTGTAAAGACTATGTGGTTGTACATTGTTTCAAAAATAAATCAGTTTGCGGTTTAAAAGATCTTCAATTTTTTTCAAAGTCAAAATCAGTTTGGGGATCTGTAAGACTTCATGATAATATTAAATTCTAAAAGTATTGATTGCTATCTTTTTAGTTAAAAATATGATGCAATCTACCTAAGAAAAAGTGCCGGAATAAATATACACAAATATTTACAACATATTTTTCAAGATTCAAGCAAGAAGAATATACGTTTGGCTATATTAAGCAAAACAAGTATTTAGGGAGGAGAAACTTTCACAAATTACATATAAAGATTTCAACATAATTAGCACACAGACAATTGGATCAGATTTCATTAGTTTATTATTTAAATATAAAATGTAAAGAGTGAGGAACAGGCATTATGTATCACTAATTAAAATTAAGATTGAAAGAATGAAATAAATCCTGAATGGGATGCTGAAACCTTGAATAAGCAGTTTCAACATGTTTGCAGTGAAATAAAAATGTTAACTAAGCAACCATTCGTTAATTCAATGTGAAAATATTTTGTTCTCCTGTAATCCTTAGATTTTATAAAAAATATGAAATGAAAATATGGTTTCAATGATTACAATGGATCATAATTTGAAATATCCTTCAAATATTGATGTGAACTGTCACTTTCTGAAACTATGCGATCTTTTGAATAAATTTAATTTGATTATAAGTTTAAGGGGTCAATCATCCTCACGTGTTTGACATTTTAACATAATTACAAATGCAAAACTATTAGTTACAGAACTTTTAAACTTAAATTTCTAAAATCCTATAAATGCACATGAAGATACGAACTATTAAAATGAGAAAACGAAGAACAGACGTAGTTATTTCTGTAAATTGATGGAAATCAATGTCAATATATTGAAGATCACGCTGTGCTTCGTCTAGAGAGCACTGACTGCATCAGGTGTGCACAGCAAGAAATCATCTGCACTCTCAATTACCGTTGATTTGCTAGAAAGTGGATGTACATTATTGACAAAACTGAAGCTGTTGATTTTGATATAACTTAGAGGCGGGGTTTTCGCCATTGGTATCAAAGCAGAAATGATGGTACACATAACTTTGATGAAAAAACCTTTCTTTGAGAAATAACAATTATCATACAGATTTCATTTTCAACATAATTAATGTAAAAGCTAGATCAACAATATGACGAATCCTGAGTTGCATAATGACCAATGACACAACTTTTACTGTGAAACTTTTGACACTGACAATCTTTGCACTTTTTGTCACACTATGTAGCTCTTTATATAAATCAGACTTTATCAATCATTTTTGACATTACTGAATGTTTTGTAAATACTGTATCCTCCCTTGATCAATTGGTAGGGATCGTACAAAACGATACCACTAAAGGCAAATATATATGGGTTATGATGTTCTGACTGTTCAGGAGAATGTCTGGATGGATTTGGTCTGAGGAGTGGCAATGTCCTGCTAAACTTTTTTTGGGGGAAACATTGTTTTATATATTTTTAAACAATAGCTTCTATGAGCAGTTCTGTCTGAATAGATAATAGAATGCTTTAAAGAAGAGCCCTTTTCGATATTAAATACTCCTTTGAACGAACTTTTATATATATAAACAATTCTGTGAATGTAGTTCAACACAACATGGAACCATTTAGTTACAGACCAATATCTATACCAGAGTTACAATCAATCAACACACAGACATAGGGAAATAGGTTGTCATTGGTTCAAAGTAATACTGTAACAAGATGTAAGAAGTTCAGTTTGAATGCAGCTTGATTCACAATATGCTAAGATTTCATTTTCAAATGGCTTTTTTAACCACCGTTTATGTCTAAACAAAAAATAATAGTCTATGATAATAAAAAATAATTAGTTCATTTGATTTTTATTACAACACATATTAAATAGAAATGACTTCGTGATAAAGAATCTGCTTTAATGACAGGTTCAGACTCAGGATATATTATTCCTTCCCAAATTATTCTGCTGTTCGTTCCTCAGAACCACTCAAAATGTGTCGTTAATGTTTAATTTGTTCTTGACGCTTTTACTCGAAATTACATCCCTTCTTTGAAAGCACTTTGAAATACTAAATATTCCAATGCATCAATATTCAGTGCCTTATTTCAGCTAACGTGATTGACACAGATAAACTTCGCAGTAAAATGAGAGTAATCCAAAGTCAAAAGAGATACTTGATGGCAAAGCAATTTCAATCTTATGAAATCGTTAAATTAGAACATAATTGATCACGCTCTCATTTATAAACTGTAAGGCAAAAGAAAGGTTTCACCTAAGTTGATTTAATCATATATATAAATTTCGATTACAAATGTTTTAAGTTTTAGACGTCGTACGCTAAAATCGAACAGTGCAGGCCTTTAGTTATCAATCGAAGAATACGTATGCATGTGTTTGCAATTTTTTTTGGAAATTGAAATTTTGAATGTAATGTTTTTGGAAAAGTATTTTTAATAACCTACAATTCTTAATCGATATATAAGATATGTTATACGTAAAAATCAACAAACATACCTTGTTTTTCACACATTAACGCCCTTTTAAACATGGTAGGGGTCATATTGGTGTAAATTTCATTTTTCACCCCTGTCTACTTTAGTATTACACAAAGATATCTTCACATTAACCAAACAACGATTAGTTCATATAAATTATTGTAGATATGATTAATGTTGATAATTCAATTATAAAATGCGTAACATACATTTCAAATCGTTGTAAAGTCGAAACCAACTGATGTGAAACCTTTCTTTTGCCTGTTAGTTTAACTAATAAAGGTATTCTAAATATTTTTACATTACGTTATTAGACATAATTTTAGTTTTGAGGACTTACTTAGATTCTGATGTTCTCTGTTTTATAGCTCATTCATGTCTCAACAATGATTGTTTTCCCTTACTGCATCAACATCTTAAACATAATACATATGACTGGTCAGATTATTAATAATGGGACAGAACACTTTGCGCCAAAAGCTAATGAATCGAAATAAGAGCTTTTGTCATGCACGATTTAATTGGTTTTAGTACTAAGCTATGATAATATTACAAATCACGACTTGGACAATAATGAATATTTTCAACTTATCAATTAGTTATGCTCAACTTATTTCCAAAAAGGGATCAAAGAATCACTTTGCATTTCATATTTTACAGTTTTCAGTTGTTGATTGTTCTGTATAATCCTTTATAGATTCCTCTACATGTACATGATAAGGTATTGATACCAAGGTAGTCAGCCAACCAATTCCTTTGACATTGACGCAATAATAATGAAATTAATATCATAGAATGTCTACTCACATTTCTGATATTCTAGATAAATTTACGTATGAATAGGAAATAGGAAATGTTTTCTCACGATTAATAAATGACCATAAAAGTGTTTAAGGTTACCATATAACAGTTCTGCAATGTAATAATACAAATTCAAATGAGGTACGATAAGTATCAGTGCGAAAACCTGGGGCCTGGTCACCCACATTATTGATCTTGTAACTACACCAAAAGCGAAACCTTACGATTTTAGAGTAATTGCAGTGTTTAAATTGGAAAAAATCTATATGTGGGTACAACCAAAAGTCGTTACTCTCATTTTATAGCCTGGCATCTTTAATGTTATGTATGAGACATATGCACTTAAATGAACTTCAAATATGGGCTAAAACGTTTTAAGGCTTTGACAAGAGGTAATAAAAGGTAAGAAAATGAATGCAGAAATTTAGGAAGACAGACAATGAACCATAGCGAAAATGGTTTTTGTGATATATTCTTGGATGTTAATGAATTTGACGTCAGGAAATCACAGAGAAACATCTCAAAGAATGTGAAAGGTCGAGACATTGCATAAAGTCGGAAAATCATTAGCTGGAAGCAGGCCAATCATTCACCAGATACCTATAATGTTCATTTCCTGAAAGGTTTTCTTGTTATTTGTACAAATACAATTTGTATTTCAAAACTGTATTAGCATTTTTACATAAAGAACCATTATTTAACAGTTTAAAAGGCAGAAAAAATATGATGTCTGCGTTTTTTAAAAAACAGATTTGCTGTGACAAATTATCATGTTTCATGATCGAATTTTATTGAAAAGTGATATTACTGATCCTATCATTTTATGAATAAATTCAATACGGTTTCATCTCTACAAGTGATATGATAATACATGTTATGCTTTAATAAAAGAGAAAACAACAAGTAGTGAGAGAGCAAGCAAATTCTGTTGAATAAATCATTACGATATACATAACCTAGAACCTAGATCTATGCATTGTCATCCGCAAGATTGTCATCTCTGAACTTTACTGAAATTATTGAGCAGATATATTAAAGTCTGTCGCATTAACAGTCATTCAATATGTCATAGGCAGACATAATCCAAAAGAAATAAGAGCAGATATTCATTAAATCTTCTTGGCATAGGCATAAGTTAGTATTGTCAGATGCTGTTATTATATACTTCCTAGTGATCAAATGTAAAAGCAATGTATTCCTTTAAACGAGATTGTATGGTTTATCAGACCAGTACATTTTTATTTTACTTCACATTCCATTTATACATTTTGCACCTAAAATTAACAAACGTTACATGCAAAATCTTGTATCAATTCTCAATAATGAATGCTGCGTATTAGTCTGTTAATTTTGTTGACAACTTATATGTAATGATGTATGCATTATATAAAAATAATACCACTAACACTTTGTAAACGTCAAAATCAAAATAGTTAACTTTTATCACATGTCAAGAGATTACACTAATATAAAACATTTTGTGTGAGAAAATTCTGGGAAATGCTCTTGCCTTTAAATTTGATTGAGGATTGTTCAAAAGGACACACAAAATTATTTGTTTGATTCCTTGGTGTTGTTTTCCTCTAATAATGTCATAATTTAATAATTGAGATGATGTGATATTCCAATTCCGATCAAAGTTCTATTGGTCAAATCGATGTCTCAACTATTTCAATCATCAACTTAATTGGGGTTTTTTAAAGGAAAATATTGGTTTAGTGCTAAATTTCCAGAATTTAAGATATTCATACATGGTTTTGAGTTCTGACCCTGCTCACAGATCTTGAAATCATGATTTTTCTAAACAATACATTCTGTTGTAATAATAATTGTAATATACAATCTATCAAAGAGCTATAATTGGAGACGGTTCCTGTTTTATCATGAAAAGAGATTTCAAGAAATGTGTACCTAGTATAGTAAGCCATGAAAACATAATGTGAAATAAAAATGATTAGAACAGCATGTATTGACTGTCACTAATGTGTTCCTCTATGTTTGTGGAATGCTAACTTTGTTCCTGGCATACCACTTGTCTGTGCCTTGTATATATAGTGTAAAACATATCACTTAACACAATGATCTGCAATGATACTGGTTTCCTTCGTGGTATTGCAGTTCTAACTGTCATGTTCTAGATAACCATACTTACTTTTAAAATCAATTATTTGATGCAAAAAAGCATGCTAAATTTTGCAACAACTGTTTTTTTAATGCATGTTGCATATTAATGGGAAAAGATGCGAATGTGCTGTTTTTGAATTGCAACAATCAAAGAGAAGAAGTTGAATGCAATTCTAAATAGAACTTATTCAGAACATAACATTTTTATTTGTTATTTGTTGTTTCTTATAGAAGTTCCTTTTTAAATTGATATTTTGATATAGTAGCTCAATCATACTTGAGAGTGTAGCTGAACAACACTCACTTATCTATAGACTCACGTATGTTTTTATCTTATCATACGCTTTATCATATTTTCTTTTATATATTATTATCAGTTTCTTTTATTCTGTGAATATCCTTTCAATGTTTAAATTTATCAATTGAATAGTTGAAAAGATATTAACATGTTTTCCTTAGTTCACTTTTATTCAAAATAAAATTTCGAAATATTCTTCACTGTACAGTAATTATTCACTAATACCTGAGTTATCTTTACTAATGATTTCTGTACAATTACAACACAGTATGTCCAAATTAATATTTGCCATTTGGTTTTATACAATGTCACTTAAACACCTCATGAGTCTTGACCTATAGTTTTCATTTCAATGGGATCATAAGTTTTGACGAATAAAAAGGAATAATTCATTATCAACAGTTGTAGGGAAAAAAGCTCCTTTATTTCCCGATACTATTTTAGTCTCAATAACGTTACCGTGGTGTCACATGGTCATGTGCGTGGCTCACTTGACCGCTATCAGTGAAGTTCAGCAACATCTGGCCTGGTTACCCGACCATTGCTGTATTAACTGAGAGTTCAAGAGTCAACCCCTGCCCCATACTGAGGCACGAGTTGAGAAACTTATGGTGTCTCCTCAGGCAAGAGACTTTATTCAAAATATGCCTCTGTTCACCGATCAGTTCTGATTGGGTACCTGGTATAGATCGTTTTGGAGTTAACCTTTAAGCGCCGTAACCGGCAGTTTGGGTGAGACCTTGAACATGCATTCGGTGTGGATATGGGCGCTATATAAAAACCATCATTATTATTATTAATAATTATTTTATACTATTTCATTCATTGTGGATCATAGGAAAAAGTAAATTCGCGTTTAGTTAACTTTGCATGTAAGATAGACGAGAGAGAGAGAGAGAGAGAGAGAGAGAGAGAGAGAGAGAGAGAGAGAGAGAGAGAGAGAGAGAGAGAGAGAGAGAGAGAGAGACAGACAGACAGAGACAGACAGAGACACAGACAGAGAGTTTGTTGTATGGTTTTGGAGAGAGAGAGAGAGAGAGAGAGAGAGAGAGAGAGAGAGAGAGAGAGAGACAGAGAGAGAGACAGAGACAGAGACAGAGACAGACAGAGACAGAGACAGACAGACAGACAGGCAGAGAGACAGAGACATACAGACAGACAGACATACACAGAGAGAGAGAGAGAGAGAGAGAGAGAGAGAGAGAGAGAGAGACAGAGACAGAGACAGAGACAGAGACAGACAGACAGAGACAGACAGAGACAGAGACAGAGAGTTTGTTGTATGGTTTTGAAGTTAAGAGTTATATGACATGAGATAATATTCCCAAAAGGGATAATCGAGAAATGGAAATGTGCCTCTATTGAAAACACACTCCGTCTAGTTTCATAACAGGACTGAATTTTCTTGTGTATGTGTGGATGCAATTTATCGCGGAAGTTTGTTCAAGAGTGATATCCAATTAAAAACGTAAGAAATTGTTTTGTAAACGTAATCAATTTCAGTGGTTTTAGGTATTTCAATATGTCAATCAAAATTGTTGTCGTTAAAAAGGCTTGAGTGAAGTTGATTTTTAATTTAAAGATTTGGATTTTTTATAAGGCTTTCATGCCTTAGATGTTATTAGTTAAAAGCGTGTTTTGCATTGAGAGTTATGTTTGCAAATTCTGATAGCAAGGAAAAGATAATGTCTAATGATATTACAATTAGCTTCAGTAAAGTCACAATGGATAAACATTTTATTTTAAGACATTCCTTGAACATGTCATTTGTAACTGGTAGGTTTAGATTTATTAAGGACATTGCAGTAATGTATGTCAGTTCAAATGAGTGTCAATTTAATAAAGTTCTATTTATCAATAAATACAGTAGAGCTTGCGATATATTTGCCATTCGATTTGATGTCACAGTGTATCATTTAACACCATTTAAGGAATGGATTTATTAGGAATAGAATAGATATTTAACTAGTATTTACCCTCAACATAGTTAAATATCATCATCAAAAGAGGCGAATCGATTTCAATTACTTTCCTGCATTTTTATCATATATAAGCCGAGTTACCCAAATGAAATGAATTTGACGATCATCGAATCATGTGATTTCATTTTAAGTAGTCTGTGACTTTAAAAAGTGACAAGTCAGTAAGAAAACTGATCATACAACTCAATATGATACAATCTCTTCTACAAAAAAAATAGTGTTAATTTGTTGTGCTATCTATTCAACACCTTTTCAGAGCGTCTCTCTTGCAACTTACTTTGATGATCAGAAACAACTATATGTACGTGGACCTGTGGTTGGTTGAATTAATTGAAGGTGAAAGGTCACGGTCAAGGCTGTCTAACACGCTCTTATGGGGCCGTGGTCAGTTAAAGATACGCAGCGAGTTACAAGGAGCAAGATTCGACCTGATTTCAATGATATTGATAAAAGATGCAGTGGGTGTATCATATATTGTTTAATGTGAGTAATTGAAGTGTTGCTATGCCTACTTTTAGAAAGGCACGAAAGAGCCTTGAACACTGTATAAACGTGTCCATTTTTCTAATCAAATTTCAATATTATGTTTTTCGTTCCTATGCCTTTGGTAATATTTCATCTGATCAAATTAGATTGTTATTTTTTGTTCTCTCCATTACAATGAGTAAAAGCACGACAACACAATGGCGGTAATTTTCAATATTGAAAGGTACAACGAAAGTCTCTTAAATTGTATAACTATTTTAATATGAGTTAATTAAAATAGCGTGAATGTCTTTAAATGAAGATATATATAACAACATGTTACTGTATTCTCCCCAGTGTTACCGTTTTAAATATTATTGTTTAACACTCAAGCTTTAGATTTTTATTGAGAAAAAAAACTGATTCTTCTATAGATTTTACCGAATTCCCCTTTTGGTGGAAAAATCCATCAAACGAATTCCACTTGAATGAATTTGCATTGAACTTCCCACTCTAGTCATGTCACTGAATAACATTTCATAAAGAAGAACGTAGTTTGATGACACTCAATCAAACCTGCTCAAACTAAAATGCAAGGACTTTGAACTCATTGACAGAGGTCATCTCGGTGAATGATCTGCTATCAATAGACTTAATTTGACAAGGACAGGCCACAAAGTCCACACGATTTTTACTGAAAATACGTTCATGTTACAAGCCTTTTAGAACGTGATTGAGTGCATTAAAGAAACAGTCTAAAATTATCACTTCAAGGGTAACTGTTTTCAACTGTTGATCTCAAAACCGAGCGCCAGCTATTTTAATGACACTCAGAGTATTCAACTGCAGGCAACACTAAACATTGGCAGTGTTCCTTTCATGTGTTTAGGGAAGATTGATATTTTGCAGTAGGAATAAACAAATCATCCGAGTACGATAAACTGCTCAATTTTCAAACCTTCTGCCTGAAAATCTATTGTGATAGTTGAATTTCATGTTTAATGTGTGCAGTAATATAATACTACTGGTGGTTGCTTTCTAAGCTGTCTGCGCCTCGAAAAGGAAATATCAACACCATTTTATATCCACATTTTAATTGGCTTTGTATTTTTTCACTGGTAGTTATTAAGAAAAAGACTTCGCTATTTGATATATTGTTTATTGCAATTAAATTCATTACAAGTTTCATCAGTCAGAATTAATAGAATACCTGTCACGAATTTAATCATCATGTTGGTGATAAGTCAAAACTTAATTTTTAAGTTTAATGATTAGTTTAATCAATCAACACATGGCATCTCGTATTTGATTGCTTGTCACGTTAACACGTGCATCTATAATCAAAAATTTGATTAATGAGATTAAAGATAAACATTTCACTTGTTTCATTTGGGAAAAATTCATTGCTCACGTCAACATTAACATCAGAAGATGAGATCCAACACATTAATGTTACGATTGTCGTTACTTGACATGAAGAAAGGAAATGAAAATAAACGACATTTGAAATAAACTGTTCTTAATCGCAGTGAAAATAAATAAATAATAATGATATTTGAATGCATAAGTGAGGGACGTTGATGCTTTGAAATATGCATAACACTGTGCGTAATAGAAGCAAGCAATATTGATATATTAGATAAAACATGAAATAAGTATAGCAGTTTAGTAATGTTCAAGTTTTGATTTTAAACATTTTCTATGGATTTTTACTTTTATAATCATGTCGTAAATTTATTTTCAAAATCACACTCATAATAGTTGACTTATTGTGGACAGTTAAATTGCATTACCAACAGTTTGCCAACATGGTTTAAGGCTAAGGCGCACTTATCAAGATAAACACGATATTCTGAGGAAAATCAGTTGGTGAAAACATTGATTGGATTAATTAGCTTTCGTTAAAGTCATTTAGTCAATTGCCATAATGTTATTGGTTTCGTAATATCTCTTCAAAATCAAGGAAAAACAGGTGTTCAAGTAACCTATATGTCTGTAACATGAACTACTTTTTGTGTGAAAGAGAAATTTTTGTCTCATTTACAAGAGGATGTCCATTTATTTTCTTTTTCGAGAAACTGTCATTTTGTCCCTCATCAGCAACAGAGTGATATTGATTATGCTATTCATTTAGTGCATATATCCGTGCCTAAAGTACCCCTGTTATTTATTCCCTGTGCAAAACCATGCTGAATTTAACAGAACTTGATGGTAGCCTTCAATACAACCTTTATATAGGAAGCAACAAGTGCTGAACATACAAAGGGACATTTTGAATATTATAGGTGTTTTTCCAACGAAACACTGCAAGACTCTCTACTCAATCTTCAACAGCGACTCACCCTTAAACGCGCTCCAGGTGATGAAACATCCCCACCGTTTCTGTACTTCGCCAATCTCCTTCAACAAATAAGGATCTAAACGTTTTGCAATGTTGCAATGAATAAAGATAGGAGATATCAGCCTTCACACAGAAGACCTTACCTTGGATATCTTTATGTTGTGTTATTATTACAAATTCATTTATAGGACACATTTCTAAGTTAATCTCAGTTTTGACAAGTGTCACTATTGTAATGTCTCGGGATTAAATGTATCCCGTGACCTGTAAGGACCATCACTTTGATGAACAGATTATATTTAACAAGTCTTTAGGGGAATCAGTGCTGACATTTTCACAGTGACGACAAACATTTGTATTTATGTTTCACAATTATTGGACACAAACATTGGTTTTGGTTTGGGAACTAAAAAATGTGATCATCTGGCACTAGTACTTGCTTAAATTGTTTTTAGAACAGGTTTGCTCTATGAAAGTTATGTTATTGACAGCTAATTGACTGTTATTAAAGTAAAGGGTAACTAAATGCTTATTCATACTGTAACTACAAATTCTGATTTGATTACTGACATTTTAATTGAAAACAAGCGACATGTGTCTTGTTGTCAATCGATGTTGGCGGTTTTCAATCCTTAAACTGGCTAAATATACGACATTAGTATTCAAAGAAATGTGTTCTGAACAATATACCTATACGACTTTGATTTTTGAAAGTGAAAATCGGTTTTAGAATCTGTAGAAATTTATGATGATATTGAATTGTCATTGCATTCAAATAGTGTGAGTCACCATCTTGTTGGTTATAAGAAAATATTGCAGTACCCGACGTCACAGCAGTTTGTAAAATAACATATTTAAGCCAGAATACATATACAGCATTTAATACAATATATTTTGTAAGATTCAAAAAGAATATTCTTATCATGTCGTTTGGCGATATTAAGTCAAACCAGTAACGAGGGACGTTAAAACTTCAAAATTTGTAAACTGCACATTTATATATGTATAATTAAAACACAGTTTCGAGTTCATTAAATATTTGAACTACAGGCATTTGGTATCTCAGATTACAAATTGCGGTTGAACTTATCAACTAGCTATTTACGATGAAAGAACACAATTCTGAACAGAATGCTGAAGCCTAGAAAATTCAACATGTAAGTTGAAGACTATTTATTCATTTTTAACTTACCAACCACGCATTAAATTGAAAGGAAATATGTTTCTCTCGCGAACTCTAGACTTTCTTTACCAAAATAGAATATGGTTTCATTAATTACAATTACCATTAATTGAAACCTCCAACACAAATTGATTAAACCTGACACTTCCCGAAACATGTGATTGCTGAAATTACTATAATTTGTTGAAAAGTTTATTGATCAGTCTAATCAATTTACACATAATACTAAATGTAATTAAGCTAATATTTACAGGGTAATTTCCCTTTCATTTTTAAAATACTATACATGTAGCTGAGGAAAGGAAAATATGCAGATGAGAAAGGGAAGAAAAAACGTATTTAATTCTGTGCTTCGTTTCGCGAGTACTGTTCGCATCAGTATGGACATAGAGAATACTACACGAGGTCTCATTTCGTACGAATTATACGAAACGAGTGTCCTTCCGGCGGTATCTGACCGAGCGAAAGCCTCATTCGTACAGACTCGGTCTCATTCGTACGGAATGAGACCGAGTGTGGTATTTTATTTATTACCCACGTTCTAAATGCAAAATATGGAAAAATGCTGTTATTTTGTAGTGTTCATGTTTTCAAACCGGAACCGGTTTTCATAAGTGAATAGCGTACAACTTTTGTTTTTGTCATTTCGCCCCGCACAACATCTACCGTCAACCGTCACTTGAACGACACTTGACGTGTGACCTTGTTTAGCGTTTTAGTCGGCTCGATCACAGGACGTGTTACAGAATTCTCACGCTTTTCCCCACCCTGACATTGTTTGCTACAGAAGTTAATGTTTATCGTGTCACCATACATTGGGGCAGAGAATATCAAGTTCACAAACCCAGGACGAGAAGGAGTCGGAGCTAGTGATGGTCGCATTGTGCTGACAGTGACTGCGCGTTGGATTGGGGCGGCATGGTTTGCTGAAGGGCAAGGTCTCCGTCACAGGAAATGGTGTTGCTAAGCTAACTTTTGATGATGAACACACTGAATGTCCCCAGAGGTTTAACAATTGAAGTTACTCTTCCTCGAATCGTACCATCGATTTTCACGCTGTCATTGACACGAATGGGAGTCGCCATGTTTTCCAAAGACATTGTAAGCAGAAAACAAAGCAGACGAACTTTTAGAAATCTAGGCCTATTTATTTTCCAAAAAAATGTAAATTACTTTTAGTGTCTTTCAAATACGTATAAGTATGTTTTGTGGTGTATTTATTTCAATTTCATCTGTTCTTCCAACTAGTTTAAGTAAGATCGTTCATGTGAGATGTAACACTCTATGAAAATGACGTACTAAAAGTTGTAAAACGAATGAATACACGTGGTTGTTATGAATGAAAAATTAGTTCCGTCATAACATGACCTAAGTGAAAGGTCAACGGTATCCAATCAAATCGTTAGACTACGGGTCAAATGGTTACGAAACAGGTCAGTGCGATAAAACACTCGTGTGACGTACGGGATTAGTATGCAACTGCCTATACGCTGATCACGTGGGTAATAAAGCAAGTTATGATGTACTGAATGTAAAGGAGTCTGCACGAATTGACTTGGTCTGAATGTCCTGCTAAACTTCTTGTGATCATGTGGTAAATTTCTTTTCTAAAAACAAATACTTCGAACAGCAGGTACACCTGACTAATAGAAATAGAATGCAAATAGAACAAAAGAGCCCATTTCGATATTCAACACTTCTTGTGAACAATATGAATATAAGAAAGATTAAATGAATAAAATATTTGATAAATAAACGATACTAATGCATACTATTTATTCAACATCATGATCTACCTGCTTGTCAGAAGGAAGACCTATCTACGTAAGAATGAAAACAGAGTACAGTATCTAGCAGACCAATATCTACAGCAGACTTACAATCAATCAGCACACAGACAGAGGGAAATAGGTTGTCAGTTGTTCAAAGTAATCCTGGAACAAGATGTGAGAGGTTCAGTTTGAATACTGCTTAATTCACATTATGCCAAAATTTGATTTTGTAATTGCTTGATGTTTGTTAATACCGTCGTTTTTGTCTAAATTAAAACTAGATAAGTCGATTGCATTTTTATGGCAACATCTGAAATAGAAATGACTTTGCGATAAAGAATCTGTTTAAATGAACAGATTCGGGGTATAGTATAACTTCTGCTGTTAGTTCTAAGTATATTCTTCAGAACCACTTAAAATGTATCATTAATGATTAATTTGTACTTGATGCTTTTACTCGTTATTGTAAGACAACCCTACTTTGAAAGCCGTTTGAGATACTAATTGTTCCATAGTCACTTAAAGGCATTGGCTTTCAGTGTTCCCCGTGAGTGGCTCAGGTGTTGATAAACCGTGTCAAGTGAGTTTTGGTTCTACTAACGAAAGTGATGCACTATAATAGAAGAGAGCAGCCTTTGTAAAATGACAAATAAGACGAATGTGAATTGATAGCATTATCTATAGAGGTTGTCAAATGAGATTTATCAAAGCAAAGAGAGAAGTTTGATGACATACCAATTGCAGACATGTAATGTCCTACACAACTTGAAAAGGTCTGTTTCGAAATTGTTAAATTAGAAAATAAGTAATCACGTTTCCATATGTAAGTATTTAAGGTATTTTAAGTATTATTGTATCAGGTTACTTGCATGACAGGCAAGTGTAATAATATTTTTCTTTACTCTCGCAAATTTAGATGCAAATGTTTTCTGTTCTATATCTATTTCTGGTCTTAAAAAATAATCATATAACTGACAAGGAATGTTAACGATCAAATCAATAAAATGTTAACTTGCTTTAATCTCTGAATCCTTACCACATAAACTTCTTAAACATGATTATATAGAATACGATAAAATGAAGAGACACATGAGATAAGAATCAGATTATTAATGTGTGGGGCAGATCACTTTGTGCAAAAAGCTAATGAATCGAATTTAGACTCTACAAGTGTTGCGAAGTCATGCACGGTTTAGATATTCTGAAATAATGAAATACCTATCTTGCCTTGATTATAATGAAAGGTTTCATATGCAGTGAAGTCACGTTGCTGCTATTAGTTATTATCTAATAATAATAATAATAATAATAATAATAATAATAATAATAAAAATAATAACCTTGCATAGCGCCTGGTATCCATATATACAGTTGCTCACTGGCGCATATGCTAAAGTCAGTTAAAAAAACGGTACACGAGGAGAAAGATAGATATGAGTTAGCTGTGATAAATAGTTCTGAACAGAAGAGTTTTGACATGGCCTTAATGTGGTTTCACAAGTGGTTGATTTCAGTTCAGGTGGAAAACTGTTCCAAAGTTGTGGCGCAATGATGGAGAAAGCTCTTTCACCTATCTTGCTAGCGGACACTGGCTGATCTAGAAGTAGCTGATCAGAGGAGCGGAGAGTTCGTGATGGCTGGTACATAGTGATGAGTTGTTGAAAATACTCAGGGTTGTTTCAGAGTTTGCACAAGAAGTTTGATGGAGTCAACAGTCAAAAGGTATCTAATGTTCCTTATATTATGCAAATGAAAGTAACTGAGCTGACATGCTCTTCCATGGACATGGTTGATTGGAATATCACACCAAGGTTCCTGGCCTTTGGAGTGTTGCTGATGCAGCAGTCTCCAACGTTGATTGAAGTGTTTTTGCTAAGTTTTGCTAGTTGATGACGTGTACCCAAATTAAAGAACTCTGTTTTCTCATCACTAAGTTTCAGATAATTCAAACTCATCCAAGAACGAACATCAGTCAAGCAGGTTTCAACTGTCTTGATGGCATTGCCCACTGCAGCTGGAGCGACTGAGAGGTACAGTTGATTGTCATCAGCATACAGATGGAAATGCAGAGAGTGAGCCCTTATAATCTGACAGTGGCAGGATGTAGATACTGAACAGCAAAGGGCCTAGGGGTCCTAAGGGCTTGTTTGAAGACGGACGGTACACAGCCTTTATTTAGAGACATGTTAATGATCTCCAGGTAACATGGCGCCAATGCATCACTACAGGCTTTCACAAGCCATGTAGGGATCAAATCCAATGAACAAGACTTAGATGGAGAAGCCTTTATGATCTGACGAACCTCGCCAAGAGTAGATGATGCAAAGTGGTTCAGTGGATGAACTTCAATTGATTCTTCAGCAGCATATGCCAATGTTGTGCTTGACTTAATGTTGGATCTCGTTGTCTTGACCTTATCACTGAAGAATGAAGCAAATCTATTTGCAAGTTTAAGTTGATCTGAATGAGATGGGAACCTGGGTTCCTGGGAACCGTGAAGAAGTTTACCCAAAAGACTGTGCAACTCCTTGTAGTTGTGTTTATTGTGAGTGATTGTACTTTGGACAAACTGTGCCTTTGCTGAAGCTAGAGAAGAGTTCAGTTCATTTCTAGCTTGTTTAAACAATTGCCGATGAACTTCCACTTTACTTTTCCTCCAAACTCTTTCTGATTTACGATAATGAGTTTTCCATGCTCACCACTAAGTGTTTGGACGAACAACAAAAGTTCTATTTCTCTTTGGCGCATGTTTGTCAAGTATGGCCGTGAGAGAGGTTTTAAGTTTTGCGATTTTTTCTTCCAAAGTAACGTTAGCAGAAAAGTAGTACAGCAACACCTCTTCCTCTTCTAACATCTCTGTTAGCCTGATAGATATCATAACCTGCTGGGAGGAGTTCGGCTAAGACCGCCTGATCATTGACTTTGAGCCAAAATGCTGTAACAACAAAAATGTCGTAATCGTGTTCAAGCATTTGGTCTTGCAAGGAAAGTGGCTTATTTCTAACTGATTGTGCATTAAGAAGGTTAAAGCTAAATGTTTGTAGAACTGAATTGTCACCTCAATTTTCAAAGGTTGTAGGTTTGGGGTAACTTTGCGTTTACCACCTCTTGATCCATGTTTAGGGCTGGCAATTCCAAGTTGTCTGCGAAATACCCATAGTTTGGGTTGAATATATCCAGTGGTGTTATTGTTGAACTTCTTACACTCCTCAGATGTATATGAGTAACTAGGTAAGTAGTCAGTGTCCACACTAGGCTTACGAGCCATTGTTGGGCTCTATTAATTCTAATCTATCATATAAACAAGATGAATTATTTTTAATTATTGATCAAACAATCATTTTGCCTTTCATTAGACCAGTTTTCGATTGTTTTATAAATGTTTAATATTGTCAGATTTATCTACGTTTAAATGTTACATTGTTATCAAACAAAGGCTTAGTGTTACATACAAGTTTTATACAACTTGATAATGCAATTTCAAATGAGGTGCGATTGGTGTCATTGTAATGTCAGGGGAATATATTTTTCTATATGCAGGATATTATATTGCACAGAAGATGTGACAAAATAAAGTAATTGAGTAATATGATGAAAAGACTCCATTAAATCAATTACATATTTGTGGTTATTAGTCAGTAGTGTTATTGAATATTTCATTGTGGTTACATTTGCTCCTGTTAAATGACTAAGGTATAGCTAAAGATACTTTTTGACCGAAAAATCAACCATCTTCACACAGCAATAGCTCAACTTTACTGACACAGCTGTGGCATTTACTTGCAATTTTCAAAATAAACTGTTAGCAATTAAAGAATCTTACGAAATAATATAAAGAAATTACTAACATGTTCAGATAGCCATTGAATCATATTTTGCTGCACCAGTCGGGTTGCTCTATCGTTTCAATATCATCTCTCTTCTCGCTTGTATGAATGCAGGATTGAATGAGAGCAGCAGCAAAAACAAAATGTTTTATTTTATATTACCCATTGTTTTATTTATCGAACATATTAACATATTGGGGACATTGATAAGACTGATTCTTGTACATATGGTTTTACCAAATCTCTATTCGACTGATTTGAGCCTGAAACTAATCTGGTTTGAATATTATATCTTGCTTTTCATTCATGCTGAATCAAGATTACACAGAAATACCTGCAAAGACAACAGTTGTTCTTATGTTAACAATTACATGCTCGAACAGATGATAATCATATTTTAGTTTATTATGGTAATGAGGTCAAAATGCGGATGTAATTGTGAACATAAACATCGAACTAACCATCATTTGGTACAGTTTAAAACCTTTTCAACATGAAAGTCCCTCTTCATACGAAATACGATTTTATTAGTATCAAAATGAAAACTGGAGCGCAGGATCAATCACATCGAGTTTCCAGATTAGTATTTCTGATGCTCCTTCAGTAGAAAATCTCCTTTATTGTGAGTTGTGACCATGTGGCACCTACCTAATTAGCTTATCAGCTGAGCACATGCATGTCACCATTTTGTGGGATTGTTTATAGAAAGTTAGACATCCGTTCATTAATCTCTTGAGAGGAATCTCACCTCGCAACTTCAGCAGCCACGAAACCTTACCTTTTATACTAATAACAATAAGGACTGCAAATTCAATATATGGAAACAACCAATAGTCGTTATTCTCAGTTTAGAGCCTGGCCTCGTAGTTGTAAAGCGTGAGACGAGTGCGCTGAAATACACTTCAACGTGGGCTAAACATTTTTTTAATTTACATTAGCATTACAATGAGGACATAAAGGATAATGAAGAAATGAAATCAGTACTTTATGAAGGCAGATACTGAACAACAGATAAAATTGTTTTTGTGACATATTCAGTGATAACCTTTACATACATTAGAAGATGGAAATGAATAAGTATATATACTATACAAAAAAAAGAAACGCATAGGCCAATTTTATAAAGAAATTTTTATGTATTTCAAACATAAAAAACTCATGAACAAGTACTCCGAGCATTATGAATTTTCACATGTGTACAGGAGAAGGGAATGTCTTTGGCTTACAGTCATTGACATGTGGCAGAACAATCACATTTTTCGCCAAACTCTCTGGAAGTGTCAGTACCTATTGTGTCCACCACGTGCTCCAATAACAGTTCTCACCCGCCTTGCCATGGAGCGAATCAAACGTTGGATAACCAGCTGAGGAATCCTCCTCCACTCCTCCTGAAGAAATGCAGCCAATTCTTGGAGAGTTTGGGGCTGACGTTGACGTTGTCGTAGACGTCGATCAAGTTCATCCCATAGGTGTTCTATTGGATTAAGATCCGGCGAACGAGAGGGCCAGGGAAGAACATTCACATTGTTTGCGGCAAGGAAGTCCATTGTTACACGTGCAGTGTGCGGCCGTGCGTTGTCTTGCTGAAACAGGTGACGTTGGACGTCGATAACTGGCAGGAGGTGTGGCTGTAAAATGGTATCCCGGTAGCGAACGGCCGTCAGGTTCCCGTGGACGTGGACCAGATCGGTGCGGTTGGTGTAGGATATGGCTGCCCACATCATAACGCTGCCTCCGCCGAATCTGTCCACCTGACGTAAGCAGTTAGGGGCGTAACGTTCACGAGCTCGTCTGTAGACCCTGTTCCGTCCATCACGTCTCTGCAGCAGGAATCGTGATTCATCGCTGAACCAAAGACGTCTCCAGTTCTGCAGATCCCATGCGGCCACATTGTTGCACCAACGGAGACGTAGAGCACGGTGTTGATGGCGTAGAACGGGCCCAACGTAAGGTCTTCTGGCTCTTAGACCAGCTTCCCTCAACCTGTTCCGTACAGTTTGGCCGGATATCCTCCGAAGTCCTGGTACTCTGGCTGCTGTGCTAACTGCTGTGGCATGGCGATCACGCAAATGAAGGACCCGGATGTACCGATCTTGGGCTGCATTGGTCACTCTTGGTCTTCCTGATCGTGGACGGTCATTTGCTGTACCGGTCTGGTTGTAACGAACTACGAGTCGGCTGATAGTGCTCTGACTGACATTCAGACGCCTGGCAACAGCAGACTGGGACTCTCCAGCTTCAATTCGTCCGATGGCGATGTTCCTTGTGGCAGTGTCTAGACGTTGCATATTGGTATGGCGCTGCAACTCATTCAAAACGAATGACATTTCCGAAAACAACCTGCCTTTTATAGCCAAGGTATGCATGCTGCACGTGCTGCAAGTTGCACGTGCATAAGACATTCATGTGCGTTTTGGCGATGTGTTTCGTACTTCCTGAAAAAAACCTCTCAAGTTCAACCTTTGCGTTTTCAGCCGCACTTTTCATTTGGAAAAGGGTACAAATCATGTTATCTACACCACTGTATAACATATTTATTGATATCGTAACAAAAAACAAACACATGGGACTTCTGAAAAACAGCAATCGCCTATGCGTTTCTTTTTTGTATAGTATATATCTATGGGATGACAATTTCTTTATTCTTGAGAGAATACCGTTTCAATACAGATTCTTGTAGCTTATACTAAGCGTGAATGACAACATGAGACAAAAGAGATATAATAAACAATAACAACAAGTACATGATTGAAATAGTAATATTAGGGAATATAAATATAACAAATGGATTTAGCGCGAGGAGGTTATAAAGATTGCAATTTAGTTGACGTTTGTTTTTCCTCACTGAAGACAATATTTTTATGTAGTATTCAGAGAAAACAACGATATCAAAAGCATGTCGTTGTTACCTGTTATTCCATAATCACGGGATCGTCCATTAGTTGGCTTTTTAGACAGCAATTACTTTGTGATCCTATTGGCAATGTGGTGCGGTAGAAGTGACAATAATAAGGAAATTGATAGAGCACAAATATACCATTTGGCCATTCACAAGATAATTAACTTTAAGTAATCGTGTAAGTATCTCAATTTGCAATTGTAATCAGGATTAATCAAGTCTTCTTAAAACAATGAAATAAATACATTGTTAGGTCAGATGAAACTGGTATCTTTCAACCTTGAATCGTGAAAACTTTTAGTGACATGGTGTGGAACGTATCGATTAAAAAGCCATAGTGTTTGATAATTCGCAAGCAGAGAATGCTAGATACTCGGCGTCTTCCACTTTCAAAAGTGAGAAAAACACTGTTTGGTAAAAACTTCAAAAACCTTCAAACCATGTCATGTAATGTAATTATGTAGCAAAGTTGAATTACGCTATCTTGGTGATGTAATACATCCGACATTTTGAAAAATGAGTTACTTCACCCTTTTTTAGTGGCACTGTGTTCAAAATCAGTCTAAATAAAAAGCAACTGTAATGATTTAAAAAAAGGTATGGCAGCTAATCAGTCTCATGTCAACCTATAATTGCCATGACCATTATGAAAACTTTTATGAAAAATTATGAATACCCGGCACATTTGTGCCTACTTGAGTATGTATATGAATTATTACCCCAATCTGATTGTTTATGTAAATTAAGGAGGAACTTCGCTGAATAACACATTTTAAAAAAACTGTAGAATATATTCCATCTTTTAAAGTGATTACTGAGCAAACATTGATATTGATTCGTTGAATATTGACTGCAATGTTGAAATAAGTTGTTCATCTTTTTTTGTTATATCGATTTAAAACATGTTATACAACTACCTATATTTTACTTTCACAAACAGATAAAATGCATACGACAAGACATACGATCAGACTGAATTGTTAAAAGTAGAAAATAAACAAATAAACAGGGGGATAGCAATATGGAAAAATTACTTAAATCATCTAATCCAATTAATGAGAGATAAAGGAAAATTCACTGCATTTATATTTTGAGAAAATAACATTTTCCATAAAACTGTCTGCACAAAATTGTATGAAATCGATTGACGTTATATGCTGTATGCAGTTTAGCTTTTATAATACTAGTAATTCTCATAAACAATAAACATAACTATCACAAATACAATCATGTTTTATGTTGGTTCTGTTGAAAGAATAATTATTGAATATATCAAAGCTTACGTTCTCATTGAATGAAATATTTTGAAGTTTATTCTGAGACAGCAGATCCTTTATTAAATAAGTTAACAATACTGAGGTATAACAGGTTGAGAGTTAATATTTCTTTCAAATTTACAACCCTTCATTATATTATACATGTCCTGAAGGTAATTTAGTGCAATACGCCAGTATTAATTCAAATAATGATTATCAGGAGATGATTTTATATTTTCTACTCTATAGAGTCTATTTCTCTCATTTTGCGCATTCATTAACGTTTAGCTTGCTGGAATATTTGAAGCTAACTCCCCCTGTCATCGGGATTAATTTCAGCAGAAGCGCCGTAAAATCAACAACCTCACGGGAATTGGAATTTCTCAAAAACTACAAAATAATTCTCAACAAAACTGCACACACTTTTTGAGAAAACATTAAGCTATGTTATCATATAATTTTCATCACTCTGCACTTTTAAAAGGAAGCATATATTTATCCATGTGAAAAATATATTCTGTAGTGTAATGGTTTGTAGCTAAACGAAAAAAACAAAATTTATTATTTTGACAATCGCTTTTACTTTTGAAGAAAGACGTCAAAGGTGTCATAATAACATAATTTTAACTTATTTTGTTTTTTTTTGCACATAAAAAACAACATATATTAACTGTCATTGAACAACATTTACTTTATTGACAATGTTTTTGGTAACCGTCATTTTTCGGCCAATGTGACAATTTTTACCGGAAGTCTCCCAAAGCATCGACTGCATTTTTTGATGAAGCCATGCAACAAAAATAACGAATTTTACAACAAGTATTGCAGTGAAGAATCATTCTGTTTCGTTTTTACAGACAGTTGGGTGGTTAGATGTCTGTAATTGCCCGTTTTGAAAATTGGTCAAGGGTCACGGCTCCTGCCTGCCTAAAGCCCAACTCACACTACGTACGATCGATCACGATCGCTGTACGAAAGTGTCGTGTAGTCATCATGTTGTTGTTGTGTAATTATTGTGCTGTTATTGTGTGGTTATCGTACAGTGATTGGGCTGATCGTGCTATTTTTCCAACACGATTGGTTCAAATCGCAAACATGTTCCTGATTTCAGAAAATCGTATTGTGGGCGTGTCGATTGTGTAGTGATTTTGTGGTTATTGTGTGGTGTATGTGTTGTGATTGTGTTGATCGTGCTTCAACCTTAGGACACGATAACAGCACAACCACGACACAACCACAACACGATCGATAAATTGTCCCTCTTGCAATCGTACTAGTATCGTACTCATGTTAAATTCACCCTTATAGTGCTAAACGTTAGGACCACGATGACAGCTCCTACAGAACACGGAGTCACACGATAACTGTACGGTCACGATACAATCGTTACACGATATTGGACTGAACTTGCACCAATAAGAGCGTTTCCCATCAAAACGTTTTTATCACGTGTGCTTCGCGTGTCTTACTTTTAGTCAACATGTCAGCATAAACGATGGTAAGGTATTGATGGTATGCGAGGGAGACGAGCGAATTGCCACGTTACTGCCGACACTTCTCTTCCCGTGCATACTGAGTGTTTCGTTCAGTTGTAGCTCCGTGATTAATTCCGACACAACAAATGTTCTAATACAAGCTCTTCTAGGGTTTCCAATAGGTTCCCCTGCAAAATTTCAGCCAATTGAAACGCTGCATGCATGGATAACATATTTGTCGTCACACAAGCCTATGCAGAGATGCTTTGCCGCGTAAAGAAGACTCAAAGTGCAAAGTGCATATTAGATGTGATATATTTGTGTACCTTTGAGTTTATTAGATATTTGAAATCATATTTTGTGCAGAATACAATGTTTAAAGATGCATAAATGGGCAATATTTGTGAAAACTAAAAATGAATTTTCGACATGAAATTATACCTTTAAATGATAGGGAAGAAAAAGGTTACGAATTACTGCTGCAAGATTTTGATTCAAGGTACGATAAAAAATACCATCAAAGGTATGGTAGACCTATAAGCTGTATACTGCAAAAATCGCATATCAGAAAAATGAGTGTTTAAGATCTTCATGCTGTACTGAAAGTTATGTGCACAGGACTTTTAGAATGTATGTATAATTTTCATACGCAATCGTACGAAAATTCAAATAATTAAATAGAAATCAACTCCCGAACACATAAGATAAAGAAATAATGATTTCACTGGTAAATGAAAATTATTTTTGCTTGGTTTGATCTCTGTTAAATGAATCACATATGTACTTGTTATCAATTAGAAATTAAACTGAATCATTTTGAACAAAGCAGGTAATACTGATAACAGTTGTAATACTTATATTGCGTTGGACTCACGCGACATTGTTCTCTCAGGCCAATTGTAAAGTTTTTACCACAGACTCACGTTTTTGGAATGATAATAAATAGAATTCGAAAATGGTAATTTTGGCGCTCAATATTCATTTAGATCAAGTAAATGTGATGATCACCATGTAGAAATGCGGATGTTTCATAATGTGGTAGGAAGCAAATTATAATGTCATCAATTATCGATCAACTTGGAAAGTTTCTCGATGTCAAAATGTAAACTTCCTTACGTGGTCTGAAAATTCAACTGCTTCGAATCAGAAGGAATGCCTGTGAAACAACATTGGTAGTTACTTGCATGAAGCCAGAAGATGAGAGAAAAATGTTAGAATTAGTAATATATGCCCTCCTGTCTTTATCGCGATGACATTGTGTTTCATAGCTGCAATGCATCACAGGATGAAAAAACATTCTAAATTGATCATAAAAAGCAATGGTTAACATTGTTTTGCCTTTGCACAAAATATTTAAAATCGTGCATTATTCTTACACCATTCGTGGTTGCATCGTGAAAGCGTTGTGTCAAGTTTGTGTTGATTGTGTTCTGACCGTGTTAGAATCGTGACCTTTCGTACATTGGTTGTACTCACATCGTGTACCTCACGCACAGAAATCGTGATTACATAACAAATCGTAAAAACCACAATACGATACCAGTACGATCAAATCGTAATGTTACCGTAGTGCAATCGTGCGTATTGTGAGTTGGGCTTAATGCTACTTTTATTCTTTTTTTAGCCCGAAAGACAGAGAGAAAACACAAGGTATTGAGATCTATATCATATCACTTAATAAGTAAGTATTATTAAAGTTACAAATTTCAATCATTTCAATGCAATTTGGACAGAAATAGATGAAGCTCTTTTAATGATAATTGGCAACTCTTTTACGGCACTAGGTGAACGCATCAAGACACAATTGACGCTGCATATTAATCGTTGATTTTTGTAGTAAGTGGCTGAACAATATCGACCAAAAAGAAAGATGTAATACTATTTTTTAACATTGTTTCTTGCCAGTGTTTTGATTCAATCTTTCACAGAAGCAGCAAAGGAAAAAATAATAAGGAAGTGTACAATATCCATTTGAATAAAATCAAATTCCACTGAATAGCAGTGTTGTAAAAATATTTGGTACAATTTAATGATATTGGTTTCATATGCTGTCAAATGCATGTCCTGATATGAAATTAATCATTGCTTCTAATAAGATACATATAGGCATGCCATTGTTTATTGCCCCCTTTTCAAACAAAATGACTATTCATATTGATGAATGGGTAAGCATTCAATTCAAAATGCTCCGGTCTACGCTTTATATGGATCAGGTGTTGGTGGTTTGTGTCAAGTGTGTTGTCATTTGCCGACACAATTTACGGACACTCATTAAATATAAAAGTCTTTGTACACGTGGCACGTGTGCATGAACATATTGATAAGTGAAATAGATAGTTCCATTCATTCTCTGCAAAGTCATTTTTAAAAACTTAGACATAAGTATATACACTGTTCAAGTCTTTTGTGTAAAAACATTGTAATTGTGTTTCTGCATCAACTTAACTGATGATAAGAAATTGTACTGGGGAAACGTTATTCATATATTCTCTCTGACATTCTCTGGTAATGAAATTTGCGTCTGAGCAAATATGAGTTCATGTTATGGCTTCATTAGATTCCTCGATCTTGATCATAAAATTCTTGATAAAGTTGTTTCACAAGACCGAGCAAGTATCATAGTTTCTTGATGAGTATTGTGAATGCCTGCTTTCTCAATAACATAATCAGTATAGTGAAAGGGACAACAAAAATGGCCCGTCATTTTAGAATCTCCAATACGGAAATCCTAAATAAACTGTAGAACTGAAACGAATTAATTAAATTAGTAAATGTCAAGTTACAAATCAAAATAATTCTTTTTGCATTCTCTTCAAAGTTAAAATCACATGTTTTGAAAAACAAACCACATTATGAGACATATGAATTACCGTTTAGTAATAGTAATGTTGTGACATGCTTGACTGCATTCTTGAAATTGCAATACATCTTCAAGTTAAACATATCAGGGAATAAACAAATTCCTTTTCTTTCCTTTATCTCAATCACTGTTATTATCAGTGGTAACTGTTATTTATGTCTGGCTTGCACACCACAGAACAAATCAACACAAGATTTTAAAATTTATATCATGTATTTCCAGAACTTAAATTGTCACTAGCGGTTGTTTAAGTTTTTGGATGAAGAAATCATGCAATCATTTGAACGCAGGGCACGTCATATGTGAATATTATAAAAATTACAAATGAAAATCCTTTCATTCCAAGACAAAGAAATAAATGCAATGTTTAAATGAAGAAGCAAAAGAATGTAAAATTTGATAGAACACAATATATATTTGAATAAAACCATAAATGAAGCGCACAGTTGTCAAGTAATAAAATGAAACCATAACGTTATTTGATTTACATGTATGTGCAACCAGATTGGACGACTTTGAATCGGGATATTTATTAGTACAGAACGTTAACCCCTGATACATTGTGTACAAGAGAATCACTGAAACATAAACCCGATGTGCTCCAGTTACGTCAACTTAAAACCTTTCATAATGCTTCTACAAGTCAATAATGACAAGTGCCATAACGAAAGAAAATCGTCAAATATGGTTGCTGTATGGCAAACATCTCAGATTCAGAACAATGATGAGTTGTTATGATGTCCTGACTGTCTGCGCTGACAGAATATACTCATCAGACTAGGATTTCCGTTCTGTGAATGGCTGTGACGTTATTTATGTTGTGCTTGGCGTTTAACTGTGAATACACGTTTCACTCATTGTTATCCATATTAAAGGATAAGCTTGTTGATAACAGTATTGCGTTGCAATATCCCATTTTTTTTTCAACCATGCATGGCTAAACTGAAAACTCAACGTCACAATATTAGATAAAAAGGAACCGTTACATGGGTAGAATAGGAAGGATCTGCATGTCAGTGCTGCTAACATCAAATAATGCAGTTAAATTATATTTTTATTTCGACTTAAAGCTTGTAAAAAAATGGTGTTACAAGTGAAAAGGAACTAGAAAAATGTGCATTTAATGTACTGTGATGTCCCTGCCCCAAATTGCAATCCAACCTTTTCACGGTTACCTTATTTGCCACCTATGCACTAGGTTCAGATTGTTTCCATGGAAAGCTGAAAAGGTATAACATTCAGAATAATTTACATAGCAAAGGGCACCACTTTACCACTAGGTAAAACTTTATATCAAATATCATGAAATAAGACGCTTGTCAAGATAAATGGCTCATGCACTTGATTTTTTTTCTTTCATGATTTTTCTTTCTCTTTAATATTTGATACTCCCTCCTCTCATGTACATACAGAAATATGTTTACATCCTTTTCAATCGAAAGAATGGGATTTGTGTGTACAAATGCTCAAATTGTGTTGACTTTAACTATAAAAACATTAACTAGTTTGTATAATATGAGCTCATGAGTAACTAACCCTCATGAATCTCCCAGTAGTTGATTTATGTAACAAAGATGTAATCAATTAGTTAGCATGTGTATTGAATAAGTAAGTTAGAAAATCAAATCTCATTTTCCTTAAAACATTACTTATTTTGTGCACTGAATAAGTAAATTAGAAAATCACGATGCAAAAATACATACAGTAGTTGTATTAAGCATAAATAACTGGTTGTAAGTAACTGATAACTGTTTTTTTAATTTAAAAGTTTCATAATACTGATTTATGACATTGTATGCTTGAAATCTTTCTTGGCATTATTTAATTTTTTTATTATTTAATTTGTTATTTGACAACCTCTATACATCACAGTATCTAAAAACATCCACAACGTCTGTTATCTGCTAGTGCTATCTGTAAAGTGCATTAATCGCACTGGCAAAACCGAGGCAAACTTAACACAGGTTACCAAAACCTGAAAGCTCAACACCAGTAACACTGAAAGTTGATGCTTTCAAGTGGATTAGGAATACTTCGTTTCATGTACATACAAAGAAGGCATGTTTATATATTGCAAGTGACGACACATTTTCAAGTGGTTCTCAAGAATTTATCGAACTGCTTAACAACGTATAACCTGAAAGCTAACTTGTTCATTAAAAGCTTTTTTAATTGTGAAATCAATTCTATTTCAGATGTTAACTTGAAAATAAAATCGACTTATCATTTTTAGTTATAGAAAATAATATTGGTGAAAAACGATTGCAAACATCCATCCATTTCAAAATAAAATCTAAGCATAATGTGATTTTAGCCACATTCAAACTTGACTTCTCTCTATTTGTGCAAGTACAACTATGAACAATTGACAACCTATTTCCTTCTGTCTGTGTGTTGATTGATTGTAAGTCTGCTGTCGATATCGGTCTGCAACCTGATCCACTCTGTCTTCTTTTTAACAGTTAGAATATCTCTGGCAGAGAGCTTTGGTAATTAGACACCGAGCGTAAGTAAATACTGTTAATTAAGGTCTCATATAATTCATGAAATGATGTCTCATATGTTCGCTAGACGAATCAGATATCGATACAGGCTTTTTACGAGTATGAGTATCTAGCCCGTGACTATGTTGAATGTTTTCACCTGCACAAAAGTCCTGTTGGTTGAATAATTTATTGGTATTAAATGGATCATATTAATATTATTTCCAAGAAATTAACATTATTTTATCTTGTAGTTAACTCTTCAGTATTCTATTGTTCTATATAATCCTTTCATGTTCATGTTGAAGTTATGGTAGAAAGGTTGTCAGTTAACCACATCATTTGATTTTTTTTATCTGATATATTTTACACAGACGAAAATCAGTGATGATGAAATAATATCAATGAACGTCTACTCATTGGTCATTACTATATTGCAAATATTCTAGGTAGTTTTAGTGAGAGTTGTAAATGAGAAAATGTCCTCTGTCAAACCAGCAAAATATGTAACGTGATACGCTCATTGATTCCATCACGATCAGAAAAAGGTATGGGTATTGTACTAGGCATTGATACAACTCATATGTTTTTAGCAAACCTGAATGCGAATGATTGGAACATGAAATCTAATATGACTCTCAGTCCGCATCTATAAACATCTTTATTTCATCTAAGCCATAATGGCAGTCTGATTAATATAGACTGTGTTCCGAGGAATAAAAATTTCAAAATATTGACTCTACCGAGACTCGAACTTCGTCTGTCTAGGCTATCCTCTCCACAACGGTCTGACCGCAGCCTACTGTAGCGCAAATTCTTACGTAAACTCAGCTAACCTATCACAATGCATGCGGCAAAAGCATTCGGTGTCAGTAGCTAGGGGCAAGTAACTCCCATTTACCATTCGTTAACCTTGATCGCCGCTATCCTTATTTAAAACGCGATGATGTGATTGGTTCGCTAATGACTAGGTTTCGTCTGCGCTAAACTGATGTCAGCAGTGAGGCTGCCTCCAGACCGTTGTGGAGAGAAAATCCCCCAACCTACCCCCCCCGGGCTAGGGTCTTTTTTAAAAAAAAAATATTTGATTGAAAGCATGTCGCTGCGTTATTACCTGCTCATGATAACGGGATCGTCCATTAGTTGACATTTTACGAAGCAATCATTTCGTCGTCCTATTTACAAAATGGTGCAATGGAAAAGGCAATAATGTGGAAATTGACATAATACATTTTCCGGGTCGTATATCCTCTCAAGGCACTACAAGCAATTATGCTCTTGTCAATTGCATGTTGCCATTTTCAGCGCGTTAAGTGATATCAAAAACGACTTTCATCAGGTAGAAACTACAGCTGGATGGAAAAAAAAGTAAGATTCTATATTAAATCTTACCAAAAGTTTTCAACTTATTCTGTAACAAAGAAACACTCTTATCAACAGGTGTACAACTGTTCAAATTTTAACATTTCATCAATCTTTATTTCATACTAAAAAGGCCACAGTCCAATATTACATAAATAGTTGACAGTTATATAATACATAAACTCTTACTACAGCGATAATTATAACATCATTTCTTAACATCATTGTATAATGGATGAACATGGCAAGATTTTGTAATGTCATTTGATTTTTACTGCAAACTAGAGTCGTGAATTTTCCAATACAAGGACGTATAAAGTAACATATTTTAATTTATTAGTATTGTAGTAAATGACAAGACGGACAGATGAGAAGGAATTGATATTCATCTTCGATTTCATTTAAATCACAGACCTTACAGATAATATCATCTGTTTTAACATTTTTATATCGGGCGCTTTCAATCAATAGATCGTGCTTATGATAGCTTAAATGTCTTTATGTTAACACATATTAAGTATACTTCTTTACATCGGTGTTCATTCCAAAAGTTTCCAAAACCTATAAAGTATAAGAAATCTTTGACATGAAATATTTGACATGTTTTTTCCATGACAATCCATTTGTACGATACAAGCCCAAGTATTTGCTATGATTAACGCAATCTAGATATATAGCCTTAAATGACCGTATTCCTCTTTGAAATACCTTAGCTCCCTTGTTATTTCCCAGTTATAACAGTAATGTTCAAGTTAACATAATTGATTTCGGAGACGAATGACGGTGCTCGATAATGTGACAACGTCATCCGCGAATAAAATAAGACAAACTTGGACATTTTTATGATGTAGTTGAAAACCGCTCGAACAGTTATTTGCGAAACTTATTGAAAAGTCTGCATATTTCAGCTTTCTTTTTTTTCGCAATCCGAGTCAAACCAATTTTTAGAACATCTTTTGGATTGATTAACCTTTTTAATCATACATGAAGCTGCATCCAGATTGCTTCTGTCATATAGCTTATGCTATCATCTATACTAGTCAGAGCACAATCAACAGATTTGTCTAGCAATTCTTGAACCTCCTCAGATAACATATTTTCCCTGAACTGGCCTGACTTGTCATTCTCCCATAGAAACCTGTATGTATTTTCAAAATGTTCGCTATATGTATCAGCTTTTTTGTTTTGATTGGATTTCACTTCAGCCTGGGGATGATCAATTTACTAATGACTTTGAATACTTTTTTCCATTTACTACTGGACCAACTAAGAAAACGTGTACTCAATTTTTCTTCAGTGTATTTTTATTATATAAAAATATTAATTCTGTTGCAGAATGGAGCTGTCGGTATGATAGTGAAAAAAATATGTGCTTTTATTTCTATACCTTTCCCAGAAGAAGGTTTTTTCAACAAGTATCATATTCACTAACATTCAATAATTGGCAATTGATTGAGAAAACTGTTGCTTCCTTATAATTGTTATTTGATGTGAAAAAAGTTATATTTTTGGTTTCAGGCCCCTTTGATATATAATGTGGGCAAGGCTAGTAAGTTACCTTTTATTATTGTTTCGAGAACTTTCGCGAAATAATCAATGTTTATTCCTTATTGAAAACACATACCAGTTGGCTCTTCGGTTGGTTTCCTGTGATAAAACAAATAGGGAATAATGACATCATTATCTAAATCTATCAAAACATGTGAAAATTTAGCAAACATAACATAACAACCCTAAATATATATTTGGACATAAAGAGAATTAGACTAAATTAACATGTATTTGTCTTCCCGTTTCAAAGCCTTTATTCATTCGTGTTCTTTATTATCTATTCTTTTGAATATGTAAGGATTGATTCCATATTTGTTTTCAAATTGCATTTGATATTTTGATCAAGCATAATAAATACGATATATGTTTTTTTCTTATGTATTTGAGGGATAGTTTTCACTGGATCGATATCTCTGCATTATGTTTAACAGTGTGTAGGACTTAATCTAAGAATAAATTTTGTGCATGGATAAGTCGGAATTAAACGTCGATGAACATTTGACCAAGCAGTAAAATGAATGTTACCGCTCTGGTGCCATATTATTGAAACTTTTCCAATGGATGTATCATGTTTATTAGTCTTACTTCAAGTGAAACTTGCCAAACTGATAAGACATATGTTGTGAGAGGAAGTTATATTATGAACGTGGTCTTGTAATTGCTTATATACATTGATTGGGGAAAAGTGTTAAGTGCCATTCGTGTTGTATATTGGAAAATGAAATGTTTCTTACATCTTCATTGCTCTATAATTTTTCATTTTGAATTAACTGCTTTTTCTTTAATCTATTTTGAACATTTCACTATACTGTTTTCTATGTTTTCAAATCATTAAAAATTCATCAAACATAAAATCACAATGAAGTCTCGCAATATCGTTTGGACATTTGCGCCAAACCGAACTTCAAGTAAGCGAGTAAGTATGTGATGGCTGCAACCGAAATCAAGATTAATGGAGCCTTCCAAAACACCATGATTATAACAGCATTGGCATGACAGCTAAAATCTGTAACTTTTTAACTGGAACACAGGACAAATTTGAGTTAGAAAGTGTTGAATGTATTAAGCATGAAAGTGTTTAATTTTTCGAAACATAAATGTTCGCCGTCTTCCAGGTTATAAAGTACTATTTTGATGTTTTTACTGTCCATTTTCAAAAGGTTTTCATACACGTTCTATTGCAACAATGTCACAAACATAATGCAACTGTTTAAGTATTTAAAAGATCATTATACTAATGTCTTGCGTCAATTATCATTTCTTTTAGTGACATGATATCAATCTTGGTTTTGACTATTATTGACTATTGTCAAGGTAGAAATCAAATGTTCTAATGTCACAGAACTATATAAACACAAGCGACCTTTAAGTTAATTGATCCTGTTTAGTATAAAAACGTTATGTTGAAGATGTTAAACTTCATTATGAAAGTTATTTACCGAGGATGTTGAATATTGGCAGGCTGGTGATACAACAATATTAAAAGTTATTATTCCTAAAAACAATTAAAAACAGCTTATCCAACTAGGTATAACCTCTATATAGCTTTCAAAATGAGACAAATTGTATTCCAGAAAGTTCAAGGCTCAGGATAAGAAAGAATTGTTAAAAACGGAAATGAAAGAAAAGAACTGTAGTATTATAATATGAATCTATCATTCAAATCACTTGATCCTATTACTGAAATTTGAGGCAAATGTACTACATTAAAAATTTTAAGAAAATGGTAAGGCTAGATCTGGACTTTCCAAAAAAATGTAATCACGAAAATGTTTAAAACTGATTGCCAGTATATGTTAGGTACAGTATGAGCTTCATAACAGTAATGGTTTACACGGACAGTCGATGTCTATTTTAAACATACAGAATTTGATAAGAGATTTGACAAATAAAGAATGAGGAATAGCCTAAAGCAAATGATTTTGCTGTTGGCCATTCAGATAGCACAACAATATGAAAGTCGAATAGCCGATTGATTGATTTTGCAATTCGACATTTACAGAACAGTAAAATTTGAAAGACAAACATAATAATTGCCACATAGAATCAGGTTTCATTGCGATTGTGGACAGAAAAATAAGTGTTGTGATCTCAGAGCATCTTTAAGTGAAACATTTTAAAATTTATTGTGTTGACAGAAGTAAATGTAGTGAAGGATTGATGTGCCTTCTTGCTCATTGGTTTGTTTCTTAATTATTCAAGATACATATTGAAGATTGTTAAATATATTATCTTGATTGTTTTGCTTCAAATAATGAGTTACAAGATGTTATCAGCTACGAAAATGTATATTTATCTTATAACCTTTGTACCTTACACTTTAATGTTTCCACACAATACTTATGTATATGTACACGTTGTGAAATGCTTATGTGCATTCTCGAAGATCAAATTCGACTACAGGTAACCATATCAGAAAATAAATTGAATTTAATTTATTTCCTATGGGTCATTTATCAATATTAAGTTTATTATTTTTCTGCTGTCTGGAAAACACAAATTAAATCAACACTAATTATTGAACTTCATATCATGTATTTCAATAAATTAAATTGTCACTAGATATCGTTTAAATTGATTCAATTTGATTAAGAAGTCATGCAATCATTTGAAGAAAGAGCACATAAATTGTGAATTTATAACAATTATAAATGATTGATTCTTCAAGACAAACAGAAAAGCAATCGAATTAAAGTAGCTTTTTTAATTAGAATCTTAAACAACATGTTGTAGGTCATGCTCTGCTTCGTCTGTTTGCATCGTGCATACACAGCATGACATCATCTACACTGGATGATTATCATTGATTCTCGAGTCGTGGCTCTACAACATCGACTAAAAAACCCCATAAATTTCAGAAGGTGTCTTGTCAAGTGTTTTGACACATTCTCTCAAAGAAAAAACGAACGAATGAACCATTTTGAATTATTATAAACTATTATTTTAATAAAACAAACAAAGTAACAAAGAAATTTCACCGCTGTCACTGTTGTCAAATAGTATGATGAAATGTAATGTAATTTGGTGTTACGACGTCTCTCCTGATGTTTAGTATTTACAATGTGCTGCACGTTAACACTGAATACGCAAAAGGATCGTTGGATTTAGACCCGATATGCTCAAGTCACGTCAACTTTGAATATTTCATAATTTTACAAAGGTCTTTACTCACTTTCTCAGACCCAAGGACCAAGATGGATCAATGCGATTATGATTACGCATGACATTGTAGAATAAAGAAAGTTGGCCTGACTGTTGTGTTTTCTTCTCAGTTTTTGTTTTCCGCTCTGAAATATTCATTTAAATTTTATTTACTATCTTTATTATGTTTGAAAGTTGACTGTGAAATACATTTATCATCAATTGTTTAAAGTATCAGTACTTAATGGTAAGATTATCCTTACTAGTATTTTAAGTCAAGCATGCAAGTTTACTGCGCAAAGCATGTGGCAACAACTGAAAACTCTAATTAACTTCTTAATTTATTTCTCACTACGTTTTTGGGCTACTTCTTGCCCCTTTTTGACTGATGAAGTTGTCTTCATTAGCGTTGTCTAGTATGACCAACATCAGTTGATATAAAAACAGCTGCTAGTTCCTATAATGTGAGCCACGGAAAACCTTGTGAGTCTATATTTTGGAGAGGTTTATCAAAATTTCATACACAATAAGAAATAATTTACAGACTACATATGTATACGTCTGGTAGCTGATTTATGAAGCAAACTTTTAACAAAATAGTTTGGATGTGTCAATTGAAGGATAAAGGTAGAAACTCACAGTTTATAAAGAAAAGAGACTTTATAAATATCTGGTACTTCTTGTAAACATATGAAAATACATAAGACACCTTATTAGATTTAAATCATATGATACGTAAACGTAACCTAAGTGAGACTGAAATCTATATCAGAACTATTTTCTTGGGGGAAATGAGAAAGGCATGTCCTGATAACAAATTTATCAGTCGAACAACAATTTCTTGAGTTATTTTCATGTTTCACTATTCTTCTGCTGGTTCTTCTGATAAGACAAATATCTGACTGGCGTCATTATTGCTGTGTTGATAATCCTTTCTCACACTGGAACATCCGTTCCTTTTAAGCCTGTGTAATACAAAATATATACTTCCGATACCATTATGCTGATGAATGGGTAAGCATTTAGTAAATATATATCTTGCTTCAGTCTGCCCTGTATATGGATCAGGTGATGGTAGTTTATATCAAGTGTGTCTGTCGTCTGTCAACAAGATACAACAGATACTCATAAAAGATAATATGTTTGTACATGTAGGTGTGACAAAGGCACATGGATATATTGATGCTGGAAATAAATAATAAACCAAAAGAAACATGTTGTTTCACACGGCCTTTACATGTAACACTTCTCATTTCATTCATTGCATGGAAAGACATTTTTTTGTAAAACTGTTGACCTATCACCTGATCACCTTATACTCATGATAAGAAATTGTGTTGGGAAAATGCTTTCGTACACACTCATATGGACATGATGTCATCGAGTGAATCGTTTCATTGTTACGACCAGGCTTCAAATTCGCATCTTTAGAAACATGAAGATTTAATGTTACCGAGCTTTTACAGAGCTTTTACTTTTCGTGGATGCCGCTCTCCGAATCAATTCTTTATAAAGATGTATCGAAACACTGATAATGAATCATGGTTTTCTGACATTGGAGATGTTGATGGTGGTTGCTTTTTCTGCTAATATTAATATTTCCCGAGCGAAAGTGATGACATTGCTAATATTGATGTACAAGTAATGTAAGATAGTTTGACATATATATTAATTTGATGTTCGCAACATCGCAAAATCGCAACATGGCAACATGGCAACATCAGCGACGAAACGCGTCATTATAACATTGCTTATGATTTCATGTAACCTTGACAATTGTATTCCTTTTTTGGAAATACGACGTTTCAAAATATTCACTATTGGTTTGTCATCATTCAAGAGATGCAACATCAAAAGCGTTGCCTGCACAGAATTAGAAGTTGTTTATCCATAGTTTAGATATGTGATATGTTTTCAATGGTTTTAACTCGTTTTACAAGTTAAGAATATTAAGGTTCGGTCTATTAAAACATTTTAAAATATTTTATTGCTTTTTTCGACCTGCCACATTGTGGTCATTTTCTACGTTAAGTTTTCATTGGTTTGGAATATTATTTTCCCACTTTACGTTTCATCATATCGTAAAAAGAGGAACACACTATCAGTTTCTAAAGGTGAAAAAAATCAACACCCATTCAGAGCAGCCACCACTATGTATCTTAGTCAACATTCCCCTTGGGACAGTCAGGAAAAGAAATGGTTTCAATGCAAAATAATCTTACCTTACTCCTCAACTGAAATAAAACCCTAGCACCATGCAAAGAAATGTACAATTGAATATGTTCAAATTTCATTTATGGAAGCTAGATTTCTCTCTAAATTGTCAGCTGAAGAGATATTCTAAATTTGATGAATCCGATGAAAATGGATTGATTAAGGTAATAAGTAAATGAACTGTAGGTTTTTAGTAACTAAATTCAATTTGATTGTTGCTATGGATTCGACTTCGGGAATCGCTGGCGAATATCATTTAAAATCCTTTATGAATACACTTGTTGTCCAGTACTGTCAGCATGAAATCTAGAGAAGAGGCAAAAGTATTCAGTGTCAATCAAGCCTGTTCCACAGGTAATGACATGACTGCTGTGATATAGCGAGAACCACATCTACAATTCATAATTTTCTTTCATTTGACAACTTTTTTTTATCACAGTTGAAATATATATACATGTATGCTACAGGACATACGACAGTAATTACTTTCAACAAATATTTGAAATTGTCACTATGAAACATAAGGAACAGATACGCAAAAAGGAACAAGTGCCCATGCAAACGTTCTTCAGAGAACCTTCTTTATTTGTCTAACGTTTTTCTATTTGCATATTACGAGTATGATTTCTAACGAGCCTATAATCAATTCATTGCACCTAAATATGACTTGCATGAACTATTATGTTTAACCAAAGTGCAAATATGTTTGTCAATTGAAACAGCATTATGTCATTGATAATGGTATGTATCATGTATTGTTCTGAATAATATATTTATCATTTCAATATTCAAGGATTTTCATTATCAGCTATTATTATAATCGGATGTAGTAAAACTTAAAAACAAGCTTGATTTGATATGATAGCAGACTGTCAGAGAGAAGGTCCGAACGTTTCAACAAATTTGAATTTATCATATAAAGTCAAAGTACATTGATGCCATAACGGCGTTGATGTCATTTGTATAATCCAGCATATCTTTAGTTGTACAGTATTTGAAATGTATTTTTTCTTATCATCAAACTGCCTCTAACTATAGTATTGATAATAATGCCTTCTTCTTGCAGAAAGGTTACTATTTCTACTTTTACTTACTAATGTAGCCTACACACTGTCCTACAAATTAGTTCAATCTTTGATTTACCCTAATCGAAACTTACACCTTAGGTAAAGAAATTACATGAATTTTGAAACCGATAGGTTATTGAGTTATTATGATTGAATATCGCTACTTGCTGCTAAGAAAAGGCAACGTGATGCAAAATTCAATGTTCAATACGTTTTGCTTTAAACGAAGGTGGCTCCAAAATGGAGTCATGTCAGACCATTATGAGATACCTAGATTTCTTTGTTCATTGAAAGTTTGGATATCGCTAAAACTGCCTCTTGGACAATTATTAAAGTATAAAAAGATATGTAAAGTATTTGTGAGTAGGTATTTCTTGTAGTGTAAAACTAATTAATTGATAATGAAGTGAGAAATGAAACATCCAGATAAGATAAGAGACGAATATATGGATGATAACTTCTTTATTCTTAGAACGTGACGTTTCGACACAGCTTCTTGTGTCTTTGTCACACAAGCAAATATTTACAATATTCCTTATTTACAATATTCCTTTATATCTCCTTTTTGCCCAAATGTATGACCATGCGGCACACATCGTCACTGGATAAAAAGCGGGATTCACGTACAAATGTATGTCTCTATTCTCAGGGATTTGATAGTTGAATATTCGCAAGTAAAAAATCACTTCATTAATCACTTGGGGAAATCTCACCTAATTTATTGCTCTCACCACTATAACACCATCGACTTCTTAAGGTTTAAAACTAATTATACCGTGTAGCCTGTAAATTCAATATAAGGGGACAACCAATAGTCGTTATATTTAGTATATTGCCTGGCAACTTAAGTGTAGAATGGGGGAAGCGTGTAGTTATATGCTCTTCAACTTTGGCTGAAATATTGCGTCGCTATGAAGTAATAAAAGGTGAAAAACATTCTAAGGAGGAATGTAGTACTTGTTGGGTGAATAAGGTATAACAGAATAATGATAGTCATTATCTACATGACAGTTCACATGTAACATAGGAAGAAGCACAGTTTGTTTTTGGTAAATACACGCGTTTTTATCGCAAAAACATTTTAGATTCTTTCTTATTGAAATCTTGTAGAATTTTTATCTTGTGTAATTACCTGCTAACTCAGAGACTAGGGAAAATCCATGAGTTTGTACTTTAGGTAGCAGTAAATGTGTCCTTATCATCAACTTGGTGAATCTAGATTCATGACACAGACTATACAATGCAAATGTTCTCAACGACAGAACACTCAAGGCACTCCCTGCGCTAAGGCCATGTTAAGAACCAATACTGCAATGTCGAGCATTCCAACCTCCAACAGGACCATGAAGCCACAACCGATTGGTGGACATGGGAACATTTGACAGCTTTTAATTTCAATTTAGTCACATAGTGACACTGAGAGTCTATACAGAAAATCGCTCTTCAAGCACTCATCAGGATGATTAACGGTGTCAACTGTTTCAGAGCACCAATCAACCAAGCTAGGGATTCGAGAAATTGAGATCTTTTTATTTTATTTTGTATCTCGATACGAAATTCTTAAAAGTAGGAAAATCAAAATTTCTTCATATCTTATTGTCCACTTGTGTTTGATTGTTTTCATGGCATTATGTGATTAAATAATACATACTGAACTAAATAATTCAGGAATATTTGAACATTGATAATTGCATTCTATAAATGCAGCAATAAGTAATCAGATGTGTATTAATACTTAAAACTGCACAAATATGCCTTACTTTTTTATCACAATGAAAAAAAACGACAATTTGCTGATGCTTTAAACGGGTAATTTGAAATGGCTAAATGTTTCGAATTCAATACGATGTAATAAGTCGTAGAAATCATGTTTTACTTGTATTTGTACCAATGACAGCTAAGACTAAACTAAGTCATTACTGTATTCAGTATTGTCATTAAAATATCTATTGCTTTCACAATGACCTTCTTTTTACCAAACTCGCTCCATTTGATGGGCGAGATTGCACAATGTCTGTTTGATTAAGATTTCACAATTTCCAACTATCTCACGTGTCTGATTGTTTTTTGTTTTTTATTGTGTGTGATTATTCTTTATATATCATTGCATATATAGATAAACGCAGCAGTACAAATTACTACAAATAAGCTAAATGGTTTACATGATAAAATGTCTTCGACTAGGGTTATTTTTATATAAGCTTTAAAATCCATGTCTGTTTTAAATCTCAAACAGCTTCAACCCTTATAAGATGAATCTTACAGCCGTTCTTATTTTTTTGAATAACATCAGTTGAGTTAATTGTAATGGATAATAACATCTCAAAAGTGTTTCAAAATAAAATCTCGAATTGAAGTTGACTCTACATATGTCTTTAGATATATAGATTTTATGGTGTTGGTACAATGGGAGGAAACACAAGCAGAGAGAGTATATACATTAATATTTGAAATGATGCCGATGCATTTACGACGAAGATTTACAGTTGTTTGATGTTCTTCTAAAAGGGCACATTCTCTGTTACGCGAGCCTGAACCACTCCACTCGTTTTATAATTTGCTTCTATCACCCACTTACAGTTTGTTATTATGAACACCCCTTGTTACTATTCATGTGATAACTTGACCCTCACCAATGTTTGTGTCGTAGTGCATTGTAATCTCTGTGACGGAGGTTCATAAACAAAATTTCTATTACGTTTTTCGCCATTCATTATGAATATATATTTATCTCAATATGTATTCCCAACTATCCATCTTCAAAACACATTTAGCTTGGCGCATATACAAAAACAAAACTATCAAATGGTCCTGTAAAAACATAATGGTTTATTATCTTGTATATTAAGTGTGAACGTGTGTTATCAAAAATACTTAATGCTAAAATAACGTTTTTATTGGTTGCAGAATACACGGTGGAGGTGTTAAATGTGAGTATTTTTGCTTCGGCTTTTCATTATTTCATAAGGTTGCGCAACGTTTGGATAATATATTTTTTAGGAAATGTCTTAATGATATTGATTAGATCTCTCTTTGAGCTCATGATGAAATGTCATTTAATTCTGAAAAGATGAAATATCACAATGTTCAGTATGTTACTAATTACCAAAGAAAAGCTCAAAGCATTAGTTGTGTTAATATGTGTACGTGTCACATTAAGGACTAGTATTACAAGAGGTTATTTTTGTAAGCATGTGATGACAGCAAAGTATACGTACGGGGAAGATTCCAATACGCAAGAACAGCTAGTCCATCAATTATACGTTATTCCCTGAATACAATGTGTGCCGATCCAGTTGATGTGTCATTGATGTAGTTCAAGAAATGCGAATGCTAGGTTACATTGTCCTATGAAATAGCACCAGCCATATCATAAATGTATGGTTTGACTGTATTCGAGAGGCGAAATTTCCCATTTTTCCAAAGATTAAATTTTAAGAAATGTCAATTTGATAATTGCTTTTACATATTAATATCTTTTGACAATAAGGTGGTTGATATCATTGATTTTGTTATAATTAATTATCACTATTCCCACTCTGATTAGAACTGAGAATCATTATTACTCAAAGAAGGTTTTCCAAAACAAATTTAACATCTTAATGTCTGTACAGTCAAAGGCGGTCCAAGGATCTGTGTAAAGAGATTCTTTATTAAGATTTACTGCATTTTCTATCACATTCTCTATAAAATGATTTATTGACAAAATATTTTTTGAAATGTTCCTTTTAAATAATCTGGATAAATCTATTTAGAGTAATGTGAATATTGATACATCATAACAAAAGTAGCGATATCTCACTAAATACCTTTTACAACACAATATCTGAACTACCACAGAACTGACCTTTCCATGTGGAAATGGAGACAGAGTAGCCAATATCTACCAACATCATCCAACATCTACTTATTACATACAATTAATCAACACACAGACACATGGACAATCGTTTAATTGTTTTGTAATTAAAGTCATAGAATCCATTTTGTGAGGCAACTAAACTGGGCTAATTATCTCCACGAGCAAATATCTCATCATCTAAACCATTATTTCCTGTCGCGTCTGCAAAGATGTTCATTGTATGCCGGTTTTGAGTTTGGGATGACGCTGCTTATTGGCGTATGCCGTTTCAGACCGATGAGGTACCGAATCAAGTGCCATCCCATCGCGAGAACAAAATACCCGAAATCTAGTAATTGCAGCGCTGATATTTATGACAGACGCATTCTTTATTGAGTTTACCACCTTTTTGTTATTTCTGTATTTGAAAAAAAGATACATTTTTAGCTATTTTCATTGGATATTCAGCTGGGAATTTCATGTGTTCTACCTCACGGCCTTAGCGAAATGACGTGGTAAGGACTAACGCTCGCCAAAGACATAGGGTAGGGTGTTTTGAACTTCATTATTGAGGGCTAGAATGCGCGCAGAATTCTGAATTTTTTTGCAAATGTCAGGGGAAAGATTTCTGTGAGTGATGAACTATTTGTCCGGCTTGCATTACAATTTGCCTTGCAAAAATGAGACTAAGACTTTAAACGGTTGCTTATCATCTGTCTTTCCTCCTTAGATAGAAATGCACATCAGTCAATTGTGTTAAAAAAGATAATTCAAAACAATAATTTTGCAACCTTCTTTCTTTGGAGGGAATTCGCAGAGAGAAACAATTTGAGAATAGCCTTTATGCTTGGTCGGATTGTAGATGAATGAGACTTGTTGCAAAAGCTAATGATTCGGAAATAGAATTTGAGGTTCTGTCAACTTGATTGGTTTTAGAGCTAGACACAATGCTATTACAAATGAATTCAATTTCTCTTCATATTAGTCTTATCTTGCTCATGACAGTAATTAATGGTTTGATCTAAAGATAAGTGACTTGTAGCTAGTCATTAATTGTCTATTACTCATATTGACATCGTTTTCCGATAGCGCTCAATATAGGCGATAAACCTAATTGCATGACTGTTCTGTATATTATAAAGTGATATATATTATGATAATGATTTCAGATTATTAGGATGACTATATCAAATTTATCAGTTAACCACTCCTTTGAGGTTTTCAACTACTCTAAGTTTAAGATTAATAATATCCTATAACTTTTCCATCCCTCAAAACCAAATTTAATTTTCGAGAAAAGAAGGATAACTTTACTGTTTATTCTACACGGCGTGGTTTATTTTTTAAATAGAAAAGAATCCTCACGCCTGATAAGCGCAATAATGTTCTGTAAAACATCGGCTAATACATATATGTACAATGTAGAAAGTAAGTTACATGTTTTACATAAAATACTTTTTATCTTGCTCCACTCAAGATATGTTGAGCACATAAAACAAATTTTGTACCACAAATAAGTTATGGTTAGCAAACTAAATCAAACCTGTACATACCTTGCTAAATTCGAATTAGATGTATTGCGGTGAAACATGCGAGCTTCCGCTGGAAGTAGCCAACCATGGGCGGTACAACACTGTAATTCAGTGAAGCATTGCACCAAAACCTTACTGTAGGTAGAACAGTTCTTCAGATATTCGCTGTAATAATAAATGACTGGTTTTTTTTTTAATTTGACGTTGGTTGCTGACTAGGACACAGTTGGTTTCTAACACTATATTTTGAGTTTACATAAATATTTTGTACACCTACTTTTAAAAGATTTTCCATTAAGGTCTACTTGTTTCAAACACACAACTGTTATCTAATATTTTCTTTCTAAAGTTGACCATGCATCTATTTCTAATATTAGAATTGGGAGGGGAATCAAAATAAAGTCAAACAAATCTGGAATCATAATTCTGAATACAATATTGATAGATACGATTTGTTTTTAGGTTTCCTTTGTCCCATGTTTATAGTTCTAAGAGTTTTCTACGGTTTTAAGATAATGATATTTTGATAACGAAGATAAGATAATTTTCGTAAATTAACGACCATCCATATATCTGCTTTGTGTGCAGCTAAGGTATTATATAAGCTCTACCTCGATATATATTTGCTGAATCTTAGATCCGATATAGGAAAACATTGAATATATGTAACAGATCACTTTTTAATATGATGCGCCATTGTTTTAAATTACATGATATCCTCTGTTAGATATCGTTGTAAGATATTAACATAATTTAAGCAAATTGCGATGACTTTCAAATGATAATGTCTAACCTCAAGTTTTCTGTGCAAAACCTATCTTCATACAATATTGCACACATAAAACAAATAATCCTCACGGGTATAGATGCATATCATTTCCTACAAAGATGTTAGATGTCTCGCAGCTTTCCTGCGGCAGGGGGGAAATGAATGCTTTTATGATTCAACAAATATATGAAATAAAACGTTTTTATTCTAATATTTGTAATCGCTGAGTGTGTGTATGTGTGTGTGGGTGTCGTTGATGATGATATACCAATGAAGGAAACAATGAATTTTTTTATCCTTTTTAATGTTTGTTTTTATGGGATTCGTGAAACCTTCCATATATTTACCATACATGTATATAGGTTTCTAAAATTAATAAGTTAGTAATAAACTTGTAAAATCTATCGGTTAGTATTTTGATTAAAATCAATGCTTTGGATTATTTGAATTAACCTCGGGAATAACATTTATTTGACCATGTCAGCGCTGAATACAAAATTCTAATTGCTTATTTTAGTAAGATTTACCAGGCATCAATTAATTAATGATCTTTCTATGACTACCAGAAATCCCTTTACAGCATACGAATACACACACTGACATCAAAACTACACGATTGGTAACTTTAAAGCCTGTATTCTAATCATAAGTGAAATGAAGATATTTTTTCTCTTTGGTATAACCATTTTGTATGTCATGCGTTTACCGAAAGCGTACCGAATTCAATTGTTAATGTATTCCTAGAAGATTAGACAAATAAACCAATCATAATCGAATATCCAGTAACGTTTTCGGTTTCATTTTAAAGTAAACTCACTATTAATCGTGCATAACACATAGCTGATTTTCAGCTTCACTACCTTTATCCCTTATTCCCTGATACCCAGTAAAGGAAACTGACTTGTGTGTGGAACCGCTATTTACATCATGGTCAATAATTTACACGATGCAAAAGCTGCAAAGTATTAGCAAAATTTTAAAAAATTTCAATGTGTTAAATCTACGATAAATTGCGTTGGTGTAGCCTAAGTTGTTGCCATCTGTTACATTAAATGACTTTCCTTAGGCTTTTTTTTTTTTAGTTCTTTGGCGCCATTAAGACTTTATACATGAAAATGGAGATTTTGGAGAAAACGACATCGAACATATTGTTTTATTACTTAGAGGCAATTCGTAACTAATTTGAAAGTTGAAAGAAAATTGAAATGTACTGCGTATCAAATGAGACCTAGTTGCAAATGTGCTTATATCAACCAATGGATAACATGTTTGAATATGAAAGCAAATTAATGATGGATTATGGGTCTATAAGTTGAATTGTCATTTTCTTTCTTTCAGCCGAGGATTCCCTTCTGGACATAATACGTTAATTATGCTTTTTATTTAGTAAACTAAATGCTTTTTAAAATTTGGATCTATTGAATAAACAATAGAGAAAAAAAGATACACCCTGTTCAATTGAGAAACGTATTTTAATCATGGTTATGTGTCCTTCTCTTGTGTCAGAATATGTCTGTAACAGATCGTTAGTAAATTATAGTACTAACAGAAATGCACTATACAATTGTAGAAGACGATGACAGATTCGTTGTCCTGCAAAATGTGTTTGTATTTCAAACCACTCTTGATTTATCTGAATTAAGAAACATAAAGTAAATAGGAGGATGTGATCTTTTTGTTTTCAATTCGAGACAATTTTGTTTATTTGAAAGGAAAGGAAAGGACAAAATATATAATTATTGGGGACTTTATTGAGCAACTGTTCACTGTCTGACATAGCAAAGTTCAAATCTTGACGCAATAGTTATATTATTAATTAGTGTACATAAATGCACCGAGTAAGGTTGCAGAGTACATCAATTCCATGACGTTCGTGATATGATAACACGTTTTGAAGATATGCGAATGTCAATGGGTGTGTTTGCAACAAGAACCAGTGGGCAAAATCACATCAAAATTCGTAATGAGTTAGAATTTTAATTCAGCATATCCCTATTTTCATATAAAAGAGGCATTTCATTCGGATATGAGGCATTTCATTCATTACTAAGGGTCTTGGAACTGATATTTTCTTATTATGCGTGTCTTTTTGTCCTATCAAAACGTTTTGCGTAGACACATTGATGCTTTGAAGTCAAGTCCATTTGGTGAACAAAGTAATGGTATGCTAATTCGTCGTTATTCAGGTTCCGTTTTTTGAAAGGAACCATTCATCCTGATTACGTTTGTTTGTTCAGCTATTACGATTTCTAGTTGACTTGAACGAAACTTCTGACATTTTAGGAAAGTTATCTTAAACCCTTTGATAGATATTATTATATCTACAATTGGGATAAATGCAACACTTCAGAATATGAGTATGACGTTATCAAATGAAATAAAAAAATTAAAAATCACAGATTTATGTTAACATAAATGAGCAGAAAGCTGTAGAGATAATGAAAAAGACAACGAATTGATAAGTCGTTCGATACAATAATGGTCATGTTACACACAGACTTTTTAATTTCAAAATCTACTGTTTTTCCAATTGCATTTAAAGATCATTCACACTGATTATTTGCTGAACGCTCTGTGTAACAAGTGCCACGATATAACACAAATCGTGGCTTACACGCCATTGATTTCATAACTCAAACATAACAATAAGACTTTTAGATGATTCTTCGTCATCAATCACTGTTGACAACTTCAATCTGTCTTATGAAAACTAATACGATGTGAAGCAGTTACAATTATTTGTTTAATAGCCCCATATTTCATTGTTGATGCATTGTTTGTGTTCTACCTGGACAGACATTTGACATAAAATTGTTTATCATAATTGTATTATATATGTGCAAAGTTTAAGTTTTTGTCATTTTTAGAATATGAGCTTACCACTTAAAACTTAAAAAATTATCTGATTACATGTAAATAGTAATTGCAACTTTTATTATAAAAGAAAATTCAAAATGACATAAATATAACAAATTGCAGTGAATCGTGCTACAACCGATTGGAACTAGCAAACGCCAAAAGAGTGTTTAACGGGTACGCATTGCAAATCGCATAAATCATCAATATATCAAATTCGTCTACGAATCTTTAAGAATTAATTTTGTTTTATATTGAAAAATTAAAAAAAGATGTGCATGTCCTAGTATTGGAAAAACGTACAATAAGATGTCATTAAAAAACTTTATTCATAGTAGTATAATGTTTTTTATTGGAAATACAGATGGTCAGTTATAACTTATTTTATAGATCCAGGATCAGAAACTTTCCGCCCTAATTTTCAAATGTCAATAACCATGAAATTAGGCAAGAACCCATATAAAACTCTTTATCATATCCCACATCTAATAGAGCTTTAAAGTATGATATTCTTACGTGTTGTTTTACAAGGAAATATAACAGACTCCTTTTTGATATTTGCGTCTTTAGTAATTTTACTTCAATATGCACCCAAATCCGCAAAACACTTATATCACTCTTTTCACAAGACTTATATGCAGTAAGAATGTAGCAACAACGCATGTTTTCTTAGAATAACGCTCAAATCGTTCCAAACGACCAAAACCTGCATATATGAGGCTACATCCTGTTGTCCTCGCTTGAAACGATATTCATGGAAGTTATCCCTTTTCAACATACAAGTAACATAAACGAACCCAGTTGTCAATTATTGTCATTAAAGAAGCATTTAATGAAAGTAAACAAACTTGTTGAAGTATAAAACCTTCTTTATAACAATCTAATCCTTGTCACCTACGAATGACTTCTCTTATTATATGACAGGTGGAAAAGTTTGACAGTTTTACTAAAAACATTTTTGTTATGTAAAGAACTTCGCAAAAATCCAATTTTTATCAAATGCAAATGCAATGTTTCAACAATTTCGATTATAGTCACAACTTTAGAAGTACTGATAATATTTATTTCAAATTTTTTCGTGATATTTTTTCGTTTATGCGTTTTGTCATTAACATTAGTTTTTGAGTTGATTTGGTTCAAGCATCAGACAAATCTGTTTAATGTTTAATATTCTGAGAATTTTAATTGAATAATCGCGCAAACGACCTCACAGACAGCTCAGCATGTATAATTCATTATCAGTTCACACAAATGTGATCATCACGGCATTATACACACAAATGTGATCGACATCATACATACCCTGATGATCACATTTGTGTGAAACCGGTTGGTAACTTTTGTTACGTGTACGCTTGAGCTTGTTGGCGGATTGGTGTACACTGTCTGTGGTTTGGTGATATGATTCCGTGTTTCCTTCAGTGCGGCGTTTTGGGGATAATTTTTGGGTTGTCGCTGTTTTAGCAGTCATCTGTTGTTAAATCTGCAAGTATTGACCAATTCGTTTCGTTTATTTAGGGTGGCCATTTGTGGTTTGCAAATGATTATAAACTTTTCATATAAACGAAGGCTGTATTTTTTTATGTTTGAATATGGTTTGGTTTTGCCTGTTACTGAAATCTGTGTTTTCTTCTTTTATTTGTCAGATGTACTTGCTTAATGTTGTGGATAAGAGATTTGTAATATTTTCTACAGCTGCTTGACTATAGAACAAAGAAATGCTGCTAAACAGCGGTTAGCGTTTTATCTTGAGCCATACATTAAAACTGACAACTCAGGCAATATCTATACATGAAAAGTTAATATTGTCTCTCTTGGACCTGCAAACACCTGGTGCCCAATTTTGGAATGCTATCCTTGATATGGTAAATCCAAATAAAACACTGCAAAAATTGTGTTTAGAATAAAACAGATAGTTGAAAGTGGCTCAGTGATGGTACAATATGTAAATAATAGGACCAAAGGTAGAGTTCTATGAAAACCTTTCGTAAATTGACAGCAGCATTTTTGTACTAAAATAAAGTTACAGGTTATGTTTATTAATTAAGCTATTTAATTTGGACATCAGGAAATGCTTGTTAACAGTGTCAACAGTAAGAACATATTATCTTCATGTATACATTAAAAGGTGTGCATGGGCGATCATATGGGCGACTTGTCTACAGAGCTGTAAACCAATAGTAACTGGATATATTTTGCTTTACTTTTTACGTCCCAAACATCAGCAAAATGTTATGTCATAAACTTATATGCGTGAAGTGCTATTCAGTCTGTTCAGAAACTACAAAAAGACTCAACAAAGATGATAAATATCATACTTTATGCGGCTTTATGCTATTATCTTTAGATCTGATAATGAAATGCTGCTTAGTTTTTAATCCACATTTGTGCCAACTCTATGTTTTGTGTTTCGAACAGAAATATATAGGCAGAGATAGTATTAAACGGAGAATTAAATGTTATAATATCTTATTTCTCTTCAAGTTCAATAGTTGTATGTTCTGAGTTTATACTTTTGAGCAACTTGAAAATGTGTTGTTAATATTTGCTTCGTTCATGTTGCTTTCAATACCAATTTTTATAATCCTTCGTGTGTCAACCTTTTGAAATTCTAAACTTATTCTCTAGATATTCTTTACCATACTCTCAACGATGGAATATACATTCATCATTAAATATCACAATACATACAGTTTGCTTTATACATAGATGAAGTTTGATATGCCGTCACCAATATATGTAATAGATCACTACAACTTAAAGCTGAAAGATGTAATGGCATGGATATAATGGTTGGAGAAAGGTTTGACAAATACATCCAAGGTAACAGAGCAGCTGACCTTGGTTAAGTGATATGAATTTGAATAAAACGTTCATAAATATGACGAATTGTGTATCAGTACAAGTATTGAAATTGTACTTGAAGTCGAATATAAGTACTATACAGAACTCACTTAAGTCTTTTTAGGACCGTATTTAACTTGGGTAAAAACTCGATGTTTTAGAGAAAAAAATACATGCTTTAGCATTTAAAAGCCCAGTTGGTAGTAAATACAAACTAATTTAAAACATTTCTTTGCAGGTTTCTTTATTTTGAAAGGAGAGAGAGATGATGCGTAAAGGACACTAATGACTGAGTATGAGACAGAACACTTTGTTGAAAAAGCTAATGAATCGGAAATACACTGTCAGCGTTTTTCGTGCATACCTTGAATGGTTGTAAAATTTCGTAAAATAATACTACCATTGAATTCAAATATTCTTTTTTATCTTCTTTATCGTGCACATGACGGTGATGAATGGATAATTATCACTTTATACACGTCAGTGAAATTGGTAATTATTTGTGAATTCATCATATGAAATTAGTTTCCAATATTGCTAAAATATTTGGTTTACCTGAGATTAAAGTATCGGCTTAACATGGTTCAATATAATAATTTTAGAATAATTCGGCCTTTGAACCCAAGGCTCCAAGGTGAATAGCGGAGACTCAACCAAATGAGCTACTTCCCAGGTTAGCATTAAGGACATCAAGGTTATCAATGAAGCAAATCTTATGAGATATTTTTGCAGGAAAGTTGATGAATATCTATTATTATTATTATTATCATTTTTTCGGATTTGGTGATACAGTCAGGATGTTGTAGATATTTCGCTTTTTGTTTCCAATTTCAGGAATGTAGAACACCTTTGAGGAATATACATTAATCTATCCATATTGACTTTTCACTCAAGTCGGTTAAATGTTTCTATAGACATTATGGCATATATCGTAATCTAGCCAACACAGATAGGGCATTCTGACTATGTCTGAACTGAACTTTATTACACTCAGGCTGCAAACTGCAGCATAAGAGGTACATGGATATATATATACAATGATACATGATACATTACAATGCAATAAAAGGCTGACATGCTATTCTAAGGTTAAATATGTTATCTCTTAAAATGCGACATGATGATTTTACAAAATAATGACAATTTTCTTAGAGTTCCTAGCTTTTTGGTATTAAACAGAATTTTCATTTTGTGCATATTTGGTCTGATATAAAAATATTTGTGAATATACTTTTTTCTTTCTAGTTCTAATTTCGGACATAAAAATAAAAAATGAAATTCATCACCAATATCGTCTAAATCACAAAGAGCACATAGCCTGTCAGTAACAGGGATTCGACGCCATCTACCTGTTTCAATTGGGAGATAATGATTAGAAGTTCGGAATTTCAACAAGTTATTGTAGTGCAGGGAGTTTAGGTATTGTTCAAAATTGAGAGATGGATTTTTAAAAACACTATAAGTTGTTGCTTTTGAAGAGGTTTCAATTGTTGATATCCATGTTTGCTGAAAGGTATCTTTTAATTTACTTTTAACAACTGATTTTAGCCAGAAGATGTTTTTAAAATTTTGAAATTTCCAAATAAAACTCAATCCAAGATCATCGAAAATTGTCTGAAGATACTTCGTCCATTTATGTACATATTTGCCAAATATGAAATCATTGAATATCAATTTATAGACCAAGGAGCACAATTTGGAAGATTTTCCAGATATAAGTTTAGCCCAAAAACATACCATCCTGCTTTTGATAACGTTTATAAGAGGGAATCTCCCTAATTCCCCATAAACCATATAGTTAGGTGTACATTTCCGCAGTGAGGTTAAATATTTAAGAAAACGGAGATGGACATTTTCAAAACATAAAGTGTTTTCAAAACCCCAAATTATACAACCATATAAAAGAATTGGGGTAACCATACAATCAAACATTTTTAAGTGACACTCGATGGAAAGGTTAAATTTTCTACCTTGGCTTAATATAAAAAACATAGCCTTCGTTGCTTTTTCAACCAATAGCCGTTTGGTTTTAGTAAATTTACTATTTTTCTGTAATGTTACACCAAGATATGGATAATTATCTACATTTTCAAGGATGGTGTCCCCAATATTAAAACTTCTTTTGTATTCCTTTTTAGATCCGCCGAAAATAAGGATTTTGGATTTGGATGTATTGATCTTGAGTTTCTATTTATTGCAGTAACTACTAAAAGAGTCTAACATATTTTGCAAATCATTAGCATTTGAGGACACGAGCACGGTATCATCCGCGTATAACAATGCAAAAAGTGAAATAATTGAGTCTAGGCGGTTGTGAAAATCGCCAGGTTTAAGTTGTAGACCACAACATGAAGCAGCAGCTAGAGAGTCTTCAAGATCATTTAAAAATATTGAAAATAAGATTGGGGACAGATTTTCACCTTGACGGACACCTTGTTTACATAAGAAAAAGTTAGAATAATTACCGCCGTTACAAACACATGATTTTATGTTTTGATACATGTTAAAAATAACCTTAAAACATTTCCCAGATATGTTATTTTTTAGGAGTTTTTGCCAGAGTCCTGATCTCCAGACGGTATCAAACGCTTTTTGGAAATCGATGAATGCGCAATATAATTTCTTTTTGCGGCATCTTAATAATTCCGAAAGATGAAACAGAGTGAAAATATGTTCTGTTGGCGAATATCCTTTTCTAAAACCAGCCTGAGCTTCGGAGAGAATTCTGTTTGATTCAATGAATTTAGACAATCGACTGTTTAAAATTGAAGTGAAAAGTTTTCCAAAACAGCTCAGTAGTGTGATTGGTCTGTAATTTCCAGGGTTTTTCGGGTCGCCTTTATTTTTATAAATAGGTTTGATGATACCTGTAAGCCACATATCTGGGAATATACCAGTGTCAAGAACAAGGTTAAACAGTTTAACATAAATATCTATGAAAACATCAATAGAAGAGGAAATATATTCATTAATAACATTGTCAATACCTGGTGCCTTATTGTTTTTGAGATTTTTAACACATGATAAAATCTCATCACTAGTAATCATAGAATTAAGAATAGCGCTATTTCCAGTGTCGACATGGGGAAAATTATCATCAAAATTTTGTTCAAAAGATGTTTCATCGCTTTGAGATCTAAAAAAGTTAAAATATGCATCAATGTCCGGTGATTGATCTAAATCCGTTTCTGTCTTACGATTTTTAAGTATTTAAGTCGGAAGACCCTTCAACTAGGTAAATGGATAAAGACAATTACTTTATCTGAACTTTTGTAACTAGCATATCTTATGTAACTCTTTTCCAGATTTTGGAATTAAGATATGTACTTGAATGATAAACTTGACTAGACAAAAAGATCACTCTCTATCACGATTCACATGATAGATACATCTGACAAAAAAACGACGCAAACAAATTATTTCAACTTTATTCATCACTACGCATCTCACGGTTCAGTTGTATATCATCTGTTACACCTGTGAATTTGAAGTAACATTTCACTCAGCAGATCCATTGAATATGATCAGAATGGACTCTTTGAAACTTTCCACAAAGACGTTTTTGTCTTTCTAGGGGTAAGTCACATTGAGGTGCCAACGAATGACATGTGACGATGAATACTGTGTGTCATCTCACACAAGATGTAGAGAGGTGTACATGGATGATATGTTTGTTGAGAGCAAAAGAAAGGGCCCATTTCTTCATACCCTCATTACGTTTGGTACACAATAACGAATGCTTGGGGTAATTATTAGGTTTGTGTTACTGAAGGCAGTTTTGTGTATACTGAAAGCGTTTTTTGTGTACTTAGGCCTATTGTATACTGAGATATTCTCAGAACCTTTGATTTTCTCAAGGATTATATTTTTAAAAAATACTTACATGTTAAAACAATCTCATGATGGAAAACGTCCATGCCTTGAAAAAAATTTTAATATCGTTTTTTGTGCATACAAATTTGTTGTTTTGTCGAGTTGTAACCTGTTTATATCATTATTTTAAGAAATAATACATACATTACACAAATAATCTACAAACTGTACACAAAAGAAATCTTAAAATGTTTTATTATAAAAATATCGGTGAGATTAAAGCTTCTTTCGGTTATCACGGTGATTAGTAAAGAACTCTCTTGGGTGAGTGAATCAGAAATCGACATGTATATTTACTGAATTCATGAAATATGTGATAACTCGCAACCCAGAATCCGAACCCCGCACTGAGCAACAAGGAAATGCAATGATATACGAATGAATGAATGAATGAATGAATGAATGAAATTTCTTTATTTCCTCCAAATATAGGAAGAGTATATAATAAATCACATATTTTACATACATTTCAAATTGTTATTTATGTACAGTGTATTGTTGATATACATGCTACAATTTTAGGAGCAACACAGAATTCAAGTTCCAGGAACTTATATTCCTGGCTATAATGATTGTCATTGTTGCCTATTTATCAAGTCTAATGTTGTCCATTATCTCAGTTAAAGTTTGATTCGTCAATAGAGTCTTCAAACTTAACAACACAAACGCAACATAAATTTACTTCTAGTAATTGTTTGTTCTTTATATATCTTAGAAACAAAGTACAAAACATAACCATTTTACCCGATAAAGATATTATCGATGTACAACTATTTCATCCGGTGTATGATGACACACAGTAATAACCCTTTAATGTTTTTTTCCCTGTAATATTACTTGTATATCTTAAAAGTTTACATGTTTGAATTTCGTGCTCTATTTTCATTTCGAAAATGTAGTTCTTTATATCACGGTTTGAACAGTTATGTTCTGAAATGTTCCTAATTTGAAACCCTTTCCGTTATTTTCAGACCTTAGACATAAACATTCAGTTTACATCTGAACATTATTTGATCAATCATATCTCAAAGCTGCATAAACTGAAAATATTCATTTGCATAATTGTATGTACATGAATAGACCCATTTGAAAAGGAATTCACAAGTATACATATATTATATATTCAAAGATTAAAAATGGCACATAGCCAACATTATTTCAACATGTTTCATTCATATCTTCAGGGAGTCTTTTTGGTATATGTATGTATATATGCAAAAATGTCGGCATACAAAAATAATAGTTTGAAAAAATTGCCAAAATGAGTGTTCAATTGTAATTTAACTTATGTGGTAAGTGAAATCAATTTGTGTTTCTGCAGTGAGAGTGTATGACAACGTCAAAATTAACTTTTGGTCACAAGAGAGACAGAATATTTCTTTCACGTCGACTACTGTTTTCACTGTTGCGAGACATACAATACTGAAGTGAACGGAAAATGACCATGGAACTTGGTCTAGGAACTGTCAAATCAAACATGAATATTGCCTGAGTGTAATCAATTGTTATTTTATCTTTATCAAAACGTTGGCATTGATAAATGAGTTCATTTCAAGTAAAGTCATTTTGGTACAAATGGATATTATTTGCCGTTTTTCCTAAACCATATTCTATCAGGTTTCCTTTGAACGAAAGTGATCTGTGTATCCTTTGAATCAAATTTTACGTCTTCATGTTAAGCGGTCAAGATTGGTGATAAACTTTTGAAAAGATGAACTGAAACTGGACACCTGGAACTTGAAATATGTGTTTTACTTGTAGCATGTATATCAACAATACACTGTACGTAAAAAAGTAATGATTTCCTATAAGGGACAGTAGCATGATAAACACTAAGGTATAAAAGAAAACGAAAATACATGTTTAGAATCGCAAGGCAATCGTTTTTGAAAAAATCATAACTTTTCTCTTAAGCTACAACAATTCATTTCCATATCTGAAATGTTTAAAAGGAATATACACTAAAATGGCCACCTCACGTTTTTACTTAGCTACTTGATACGTTATTCATGATTACGGATAAATCTTTATTTGTTTGTTCCTCTAAAGATAATGAATTCGACAAAAACATAATTTTTTTGGAGTAAATTTGAAGAAACAATATCTAAAAACAAGCGACTGCCCCTTTAAGTTGTTTTAATGTAAAAATTTTTGAAATGATGATTATGATGATGATGATTCTCCTTCACCCTTAAATTTGACAATAATTAAATGACATGAAAATATATGATTACATGTATAAACGTATATGCCTAACAATTGTCATAATGATTTATGTTTTTGTTTCAGTGCTGCAATCAGCATGTCATATTAATTTTTTTCTGAAAAAAATCATTCGCATTCATAGAAAATATATTTTTCACTTGGATAATTGTACAATGTTCTGTGTAACCATGGTCGAGCGGCAATTGTGGCTTTAACGTCATTTATTTGAAATATCAAACTTAATGGTGAGGATATCAGGTAATTGCTTTAGTGCAATTACAGTTGACAACATCAATCTGTCTTGTGAAAAATGATACAAATATAAAAGCCTCACATTTCATTAGTTTTTTACATGTCCATTTTTCTTCCAAACCTGTAGAGCGTTTACGTGTTAGGCAAGATTTTTGACGTATTGCAGTAGATAACTTTTTGTTACCTATGTCTTGATTTTGAATATTCACAAACCGATCATTTAATTTACAGGTGAAGTTTCCGCATCCAAAAAAAGTTGTCATTATCCCTTTCAGGTGGAATTTTACTTGGTTTTGAAACTCAGCGACAAAGTTGAACACTTCCCAAGCATAGATTCCAAGCCAATTCCTTCTCCATCAAATCGCACGGCGATTACACGTCACACATCATTTTCAGCATTTTCAGATTTACCCGAAGTATCAGACATCAATGATGAAGCATCAATGAATGTTATTAGAATGGAGTGTATTCGATAAATCTTTGATTATTTGTAGATACTATTATTTGGCATGTTTGTAAGTGTATATAATCATATATATAAATGTGATAATTGTTTCAAACCTGGTTTTAAAATATATAATGTTTGTCATATTGTAACTGTGTATCTGAGAAACATTTCAAAACACATCACAAATTCAAGCAGTGTAACATAGCCATTCGCTCCATTAAGAACGAATATTTCCATAGAGAACATAATTTAACGATTTCCTTTTCACAACAATATTAAGAGAAAATGAGGAGGAAATAGGTTTAATGCACTTGGCATGTATAATCGGAATCTCTGTATAACAAGATAAATAGTCGCCTCTACTTCAGTGTCAGTCCAGAATCCGGTTGCAGTTGTGTTGACTCGGGCAACAAAAGCCACAATAGAACTGTTTGCTTTGAAAATATTAAAGGAATATTGAATATGTCTATTTACCTCATAAGAATTTTGATCGAAACATACCATAAGTAAGACCTTATTACGAAATCTTGTTTCTCAAGGGTTGAACTATTGATAAACTATTGATGTATGACTTATATCATAACTTATCTAATATGTGTTAAATATGTTGTCAAGATATTAGAATTCAACAGGCATTCATATAGTTACAACTTGACAAAAGGTTTATCCAATACTCTTACCCTTAAACTGCCAAGTCTCTTGTAAAATGAGTAATGTTGATGAATATATGTTGCTCATCTTATCAAAAACATATATTTTTGAGACACCTTAGCCCCATCACATATCAAACTACAACATAACAAATGAACACACATCTCAAGGCCGCAGACAAACTAAATCAATCACTTCCATAACAAATTATATTTATAACTCCCATTAGCATTAGCTGTAATAGAAATAAGATTGAAAGACATATAAAAATTTCTTACAGCAAAGGTAGATGGAGTTGAATTATGTAAATTAATGAATTAGTTTCAAATTGTAGATAACAGATGTTCTCGAATCTCTTTATAAACAAGTTTTCCGTCTGTGGTATATCTGTTATCAAATCAGGGCGTTTTCCTATTCATTTTATTTTATGAAGGATTATAGAGTAAAAGTTTCATATCGAAAGAGAAAGTTAAAATTGACATTCCTTTTTACATTGAAAAGAAATTTACAAACAAGGTTGTTACTGCAATATTTGCAATCATGCTTTGCATTAAACCCTAACTGCACTTAAAGCAGTTCGTAACTAAAGACAATTTTATCAGCCCCAAGTGATGACTCAAAATGAACATGAATGGTATCATTTAAATTTGACCGTACAGTATTATGTTATGCAGCATGCCTTTTATCACAAGTGAATGTATGCACTGAGATTTAAATCAAAGTTTTCAGATACATCAAACAATATATAACAATTGAATCTGTGAGTCTGTTTTCAGGGTCAAATGTATATGTTTTTGGAAAATAAATCATGACTAAACATAAAATGGACTAGTTGGTAATAAATACAAAATATTTGAAAAATATTCTTTTGAAATTTCGTTCTGTTGGAGGAAGAGAGGAACAATTTATGAAGGGACTTAATGATTGGTTGGAATAGTGATTAATGAGGCAAAACGTTTTGTGGCAAAAAGCTAATGATTCGGAAACAGAATTTCGATATCTGTCAACTTGATTGCTTCTAGATCTCACTACAATTAAATTAGCGATGTAGTCATCTCATGACAATAATTAATGGTTTCACTTATACATTTAAGTCGTTTCGTTGTAGCTAGTCATTATTTGTCTATTACTCACATTGAAATCATTTTCCTAAAACCGGTCAATATAGGCGAGAAACCTAATTGTCATACTGTGCTAAATAATATAATTTCAAATACATTGTCTTTAATTATCTTTTTCAGACTCAAAGGCATTATTTGATTCTGCGTTTTCTCAAGCTTGATAGATGTAGAGGTACAATACGCTTTGATTACGCTCATTATCCCTCTGTATGTTAGAACATTTGTATTCTTGAATTTCTTTTCCAAGGATACGTCAAAGGATAAAAAGTTGCCGTCATCATTTAAAAGATCGTTTACATAGTGAATTCAATTTTTACTACATTCGGGATAATAGACTGTCTCTTTACCGATAGTGACATTTCATTATACCAGGCACTGTCAGCTGCTATGATAATACGTTCACATTGAGATTCATTGTGTGCATGCGCAGTTGTAAGGTCCCACCTAGCACTTAGGATATCACTTTAAAATTTGTTGCGGATAATTGGGTATAAAATATGTCTCAAACTTGGATCTGTATCCAAGTTTAGGTAGATTTACTGAACAAGTAACTTTGTTTGAAGTAGCGACTAATTACAGACAGCTTATAAGAATGTATGATCTGTTTTATCTTACTAAACATGAACTAAACATGGCTGATTAACAACGAGATAAATCTCATGGATACAAACTTGCGTTTCACCACTTGAACATACAATGAATGTTACATTTCTCACGGCCTTTCAGCTTTCAACTGGCAGAAAAAATTAATGCGTTAATGATGCAACGAATATATCTAACTAATTGTAGATCGTATCTATTCATCATTCATTCAAATAATGATATGTCAATTTGCCTAATTATACCCTGTTTAATCTGACGAACTTGCAAAAAGGAGGTTACTTTGTAAAAATCAATTTTCATTGAACTACACCTCGGGGAGAACATTTGTGTATGTAAAAGTTATCAAGATTATGTGAAAGGAATCACAGTCAACCATATACACGTTGCAATGGCTCCAAAGTATTGGCACAATTGTAAAAAAAATAATTTATTATTAGTTTAGAATTTGCGTTAAATTCTATTTGTGCTGTCTGTCTGTTACATGAACTAACCTTCCACGGGCGCTTTCAAGGATTTTTGGCGCCATTAACATTACATACGTGTAAATGGAGCTGTAAGAGATAATGACATCTATCAAACCTTTGTAATTTATAGATCGTTATGTAGGAAGACGTCACTATGAAACCCGCTTTTCAATCAAATTAAATTTGTTTTTTAAATAATGGCATTGCTGGACACATGAAGACACGGTCAGTAAATACAAATAAGGTTTGCCATTGTTGACAATGAATTCAAGTAAGTTTAAACTCGTTTAATAAAAATAGTATTAAATTGATGGTCGTTTAGTATCCTCTATTTATGAGATTTTCATAGAAAAATGGATTCGGTCAATTTTTCATAATCATGTCTAAATATGTATAAGTAACCATTTACCCTGACGACGTTTCGAATTCTGAATTTTTAGGAAAGATTGATAGCATAAACACTTCACAACGATATTTTTGTCACTTACCAATACTAAAATAAGTCATGATATTAATGGAGGTAAGTTAAGAACAAAAGTATCATGATCATAATGATCCGATTATTTTACGATTTTAAACTATATTGGTTGTATTTGTTGTATTCCTATGCAAGCAATAATGGATGTTATAGTTCTATCCTTTCCGAATAGATAAGTAAAATGAACAAACGCTGTTGTCAACTGTTGTCACTTGAAGTTTTCAATGAAAGTGATTTGTTACCTCCCTTACCGCATTCTTAAAATATAAAACCTACTTCAATAACACTCCAATCAGTGTTGTCACCTACAAGGACTTTTTATGAATTTGACTGTTTATAAAAAAATAACGCTTTTGTACACAAAAAAGAGTTGCGCCATAAAAGGCAGTGACGCTAGTTGTCACAGAAAGTGGTCGAGGATATTTCGATAAAGAACATAATTTAATGCTTTTTCATTCTCACATCATAAATGAAAATGAGGCGGAGGTGATTCCAATGCGTTTTGATTGTGACAAGTAATAACATTTTCTAAAATCCTTGTTCTAAAATATGTAACATGATACACATTAGCCTTGAGATTATTTGAAAGTGGAAACATATTAGCAATATTAGAAAACTCCAGATGGAAGACAACTGGAGCCACAACAGAAATGTTAATATTATTTGTTTCAATGAAAAACAAGATCTCAAACATATGTTTGCTATATAATAGAAATTCGAAAACATCCAATTTTGATTCAATTCATTAATGCGATGTTTTAACAATTTGAAATTATAATTTAGAATAGTCACGACTCCGATTAATATTTTCCATTTCATCAGAATTCAAGTAATTAGGAAACACTGCTAATGTTTATATCTAATTTCTACGTGTTATGTTTTCCATTTTTGTGTTTTGTCGTAATAATTGAATTGACTATTTGTTCCATGCGTGGATTTATTATTTGACAATTATATATGTTATCTTCTGAGATTTCGAAATCCATTATTCTTTTCCTGTATTACGTAACATTGTAAATCAAATGTATCAAATTTATTAGTAAATTTATCATCACTATTACAAACCTTGAAAATATTTTTTAAAAACAACCGTCACACGTGTCAAAAGGGTTGAAATGTATGTACCTGGAATTACGACTCCAAATTTGTCTTAATTTCTTCTTGTGTTCTGCAATCCACATGAACCCAGATTTCGAAGTTAAATACTGACAAATTCATCATTTAAACAGAATCTAACCAGAGGCCTTTTGTCTTGTCTTGTTCAAGAAAGAAAGGTACGTTTGGGTTACCACAAATAATGACTTTCTTGGTTTTGGAGTACTTTTCGACATCCAAATTTACTTATTGAACATAACCGTTACAAAAAAACTTTAAAATCATACAAGAGTAACATAGATGACTGTCTTCTAAAATGATAAGAAGAAATGATAAGAAAGATGGCCTATTGCTGAAGAATTTATCGGTTGTGTATCTTCAGACATGGTCAAACCAGAAACAATAACGTTAATAGGAGAACGATCTTTCTCAATTTATTATCAATGATTCTTTTTCGTGACAGTCAGTAAAAGAATAGGTGTTGCAATCCTTTTTTGCAGCATATAACTGATCTAACCGATTATAATGAAAATGTCTTGTCTGATCAATATATAGTGACGGTAAAGGGTTTAGCAACCCGGAATAAGAAGTAGCATTTTTACTGTCAGTGGTCTATGATTACATACATATTGGTGCAGCGTAATCACAACAATGGTTCCAAAGTACAAAAAACATCACACGACAAATTTTAGTCATAACGGTGTACATTTAATCGGGATCAAGTCCGAATGGTACAATTTAAGACAAATTTAGTTCTAACAAAATTTGAGTCCACAGATAAACTTTCAACTGAAAGGATGGTTGTTATATTGTTAATTGCACAATGTTACATATGCAATCTACCATTCCATTGTTTTTTACCAGTCCAAATTTGAAAAATTGCCCTCAATAATGTGTGTAATCACCACGGCTATTGAAGACCTCCTGACACCATTGCCTATAAATAATAATAATAGCATTCTTATACCGCGCATATATCCATGACAAAGCATGCTCAAAGCGCCATGAGTATTATTACCCTGGAGGGATAGTACTTTCGGTGCTGCCGATTAACAAGCGCTCAGCGCGACCGTATAGGTCCGTACTTCCCCCTTGTTCAGGTACCCATTTGTACAGCTGGGTGAACTGAGTGCAAAGTGGATGAAGTGTCTTGCCCAGGGACGCAACACAGGATGAGACCCAAGTCACAAATTTTTGGTGTCTCCACCGGGATTCGAACCCGGGTCTCTGGCGTGAGAGGCAAGCAAGCTTACCACTACACCACTGTGCTCCAGAAAGAAACACTAAATTAAGCTTAAATCTAACAGGTAGGTTGTTCCAAGCATTCAGTACAGCATTTCGGAGCTCTTGTTATTCCTTCAGAGGTTGACAATGCGAGAAAGACTTAATTCTGTGTTGCTGTTTGGTTTCCTGCACAACAATGGCATGTAAATGAATGCTTTTTCAGGATTGGCGTGTACGAATTGAATTACTATATTTTAATTAATCTGACCACGATACTTTACTCCTGTCAATGTTCCTTGGACAACCTTCTTGTCAACCTTATGAATCCAGCCCATACCATTATAGATCATCCACCCAAGCTACAGTTGAAAGGACACACTTCAGTTCAGTTCAGTCCATCTCTGTCTGCACGACCATCAGCAATGTACAAGTTTTAACAAGTCTCATACGTCCAAATCACTCGTTCCAGTTCCAGACGTTATGTAGCCCAGAGTATTCTGTCCTGCATGTGCATGAGTTATATATGCATTGGCGTTTGAGCGATCTATGAGCTCTTACTCCCGCTAAAAAGAGTCGTTTTTTGACAAACTTATGTGACACGTTGACGCCTTTTGACGTAACTGGTTGGCTGAATGGAAGGGGTTATCTCTAACCATTCTAACTAGATGAAGCTCGTCACGTACACTTGTCTTCTTAAGTCGACCAATACGAGTCTTCCCTTCAGATCACCTGTCACTCCATGTTTGGACAACAGTCTATTGACCACTGATTTAGTGACTTAAAATCGCTGTGAAATTTTCTAATGGGGCTCACCTGCATTGCTTATGCCTATCACGTGCAACCGTGATGCACCTGGGATCCTGTTTCGTGCCATGTTTGTAGTGCAAAGACAAGTTTTACACCAGCCAACAAACTTGAAGTTTGCAAGTGTCGAGGCCCTCGCGAATTTCAGAATGCACGTGCAAAATGGTGTTTGGTCTTATTCTGTTTGGTGTGTTTGAGTGAAGTGTCAGTTATCTTTTCATGAGTAAATGCATTTGGCTCAAAACTTCCCATCTCTCAACATCTGTTAACAGGGTTGCTTAACTTTTTACCATCAGTATATTTCATGTGAATCGATACACCCTGAAACACCTTGTTAAACCTTTGACTAGATACATAAAGACAATAGATAGATAAAGTAAAGGGAAAATGATTAACCTAATTTTAAGACAGCACATACTGCTTTAAACTTAATCGTGATGATCCTAACTAGGAACTTCTTATAAAAGGGGTGAGTCGTCATTTCATTTCACACATTAATGTCCTGCTTGAAAGCCGCATTCAATGTTTATTACATAAACACATATGAATGGCATAAGTTGGCATACACAAATGATACTCCGCTATTATGCCAGAATGGATTCTCTGCTTTGTTTTGTATAAATTTGCATCAAACTTGTTCATTCGAGCCTCTTAAGAGGGATAGAATATCGCACTCACATCATCTAGTGTTTTCTTCGATTATAGACCTTCAATTGAACATCGTCTACTGTTTTCATCGATAACAGACCTTCAATTGAGATGAACGGAAAATGGCCAGGGAATTGGGTTTAGGAACTGACAAACCCTACATGAATATTGCCTAAATGTAATTGTTATTTTTATCTTTATCAAAACTTTGGCATTGATTTATGAACTCATTTCAAGGCAAGTCATTTTGGTACAAATAGTTACTATTTGCCATTTTGTCATAAATCAGGTTCCTGTTTTTGAGAGTGGTCCTTTATCGTAAGAAAAAATTACGTTTTGATTTGTTAAAGCATCAGAAGCGGTAGAAAAAATATCTTTTGCTCAAGTGTTCTTAATCAACTCCTTGCAATCTCATTTTTTAAAAATTATCATTAAAAAGTAACCATTAATGTATCATTATTTCCAAAGCATTTAATACAACGAAAATAGCTGAGGGACTTCTTTGCATCAACGATTTAAGTACTTTTCACCCTGACATTGACTAAGTTATATACAGATAAATGACTGTTTATGAACGTATAAGGTTAACATTTTTCAAGAAGATTTATGTTGTTTTTCATTGCTGCAATAGGCACGTCAAAATGACATTTTTACAAAAAAATATATTTGAACTCGATAATTGCTAATTGCTCTATTTTCAAGTCAAACGGCAATTGTGGCTTAAATGTCATTGATTTCAAATATCATACATCAGGTAATATCAGGTAATTGCTTTCGTGCAATTATGGTTAAAAACATCAATCTGTCTTGTAAAAATAATACAAAATAGAGCAGAAACTCTTATATCAGCTTTACATTTCATTACATTTTTACAAATCCTTCTTTCTTTTCAAACCTGTACTGGTATTTATTTGTGAGAAAGACAACATTTCTATGTTTTAAAATATGAAACGGTTTTCATAACTAATCCAATCATAAGTGTAATTGAGAAAAAAAATTCTAAACATATCACCGATGCCAGGAATTTGACAGTGAGTAACAAGAAAACAACAAAAAACACTCGCCCATATCAGTCGAACTGTTACAGCCAATGTTGTTTTACTTCGTAAGGTAAAATATTTCATAAGGTAAATATTTCAATAAATGACAGTATTTATCTTATTAAAGGAGGAATTGGTTGAAAAACAATCTTAGTGTAACATATTTACTGATACATATTTGCCTCCGCCTAAGTGACATGATAGAATCACTGTTGTCCTTGTTTAGACAATAGAACAACAGAACCGTTCGCAACTGTGTAGATATATTAAAGAGATATTAAATATGTCTTTGTTATCCATTAGACGTTTAATGGTACATGCACAATTACATTAATATTTTAATGATAAAGAGCTATGACTTATGATTTTTTAAGTTATTATACATTTGTTAAACGTTTTTATGTCAAAATTGTATTCCAAAGGGCATGCATTTAGTAATGACCAACACAACATGTGTCATATCCTGAAAGAGGTTTATCCAGTACAGAAACACATTTTCTGTAGAAAAATAAATAAGAATTTCCAATCTTGATGAATTACCATACCTGATCTTGTCAATAACATATGTTATGTGGTGACAGCTTTAGCCCAATTTTATATCATACGATAAGTTAACAAAGGCACTCGACTCAAGTCCCCAGGCCGATCATTTTTAGCTCATCAGGTCTGAAAGACCCGATGGGCTTATGGCATGGCAAGGCGTCCGGCGTCCGTCCATCCGTCCATCCGTCCGTCCATCCGTCCATCCGTAAACTTTTCACTTTTTCGACTTCTTCTCCAGAACCAATGACTCTAGAGAGCTGAAATTTTATGTGCATACTCCTTGGCAAATGGGGATTCTAAATTGTAGATTTCGTGACCCCATGACCCCAAATGGGGTCACAAGGGTCAAAACCTTAAAAATCTATTTTAATCTTCTTCTCCAGTTCCAAAAGGTCCAGAGAGCTGAAAAGTTATGTGTAGACTCCTTGGGCACTGGAGATTCTAAATTGTAGATTGTGTGACCCCATGACCCCAAATGAGGTCACAGGGGTCAAAACATGAAAAACCTATTTTCATCTTCTTCTCCAGTTCCAAAAGGTCCAGAGAGCTGAAATGGTATGTGTAAACTCCTTGGGCACTGGGGATTCTAAATTGTAGATTTTGTGACCCCATGACCCCAAATGAGGTCACAGGGGTCAAAACATGAAAAACCTATTTTCATCTTCTTCTCCAGTTCCAAAAGGTCCAGAGAGCTGAATAGTTGTGTGTAGACTCCTTGGGCACTGGAGATTCTAAATTGTAGGTTTGGTGACCCCATGACCCGCAATGGGGTCACAGGGGTCAAAACCTGAAAAACCTAATTTCATCTTCTTCTCCAGTTCCAAAAGGTCTAGAGAGCTGAAAAGGTGTGTGTAGACTCCTTGGCCAACGGGGATTCTAAATTGTAGGTTTGGTGACCCCATGACCCCAAATGGGGTCACAGGGGTCAAAACCTAAAAAACCTAATTTAATCTTTTTCCTTAGTTCCAAAAGGTCTAGAGAGCTGAAAAGGTGTGTGTAGACTCCTTGGCCAACGGGGATTATAAATTGTAGGTTTGGTGACCCCATGACGCCAAATGGGGTCACAGGGGTCAAAACCTAAAAAAACTAATTTCATCTTTTTCCCTAGTTCCAAAAGGTCTAGAGAGCTGAAAAATTGTGTGAAGACTCCTTGAACACTGGGGATTCTAAATTGTAGGTTTGGTGACCACTTGACCCCAAATGGGGTAACAGGGGTCAAAACCTTAAAATCCTACTTTCATCTTCTTCTCCAGTTCCAAAAGGTCTTGATAGCTTGATAGTTGTGTGTAGACTCCTTGGACAATGGGGATTCTGAATTGTAAGTTCGGTGACCCCTTGACCCCAAATGGGCAATGGGCCTTTTTTATTTGATTGTGAATAACTCGGACGTTGGGACAGGCTATCTTTCCTACACTGCCCATGACCCCATGGTCTAAACCACAACACCTATTTCTATCAAAAGTCTGATGAGCTACAGAGCCCATGGCTCTATTTTTATAATTTCATCACCGTGAAGGCATAATGAAAATGTGAATAGATACATGAAGTTGAATCATATAAATTAATTGATAAGTTTTAATTTGTTAAAAGTAATTTCTATAGGTTTTCTTCAAATCAATAATGCTGTTTTAGAAGTATAGAAATAACCACTACATTGCAACATTAGCAAGACAGTCGACCTGTCTGCACAGTTGTATGTCAATAGCCGCTAGTAAAATATTACTTGTTTGAGCAATTTGTTTCCGATTCATAGTACAAGTTTTGACCGGCAATGTTCATTATTAGCTTTCAATCTGAGGTATACTTTAAAGGACTGACTATCCGGCAAACATGAAGTAGACTTTTACAGGCAATTACGAAGGTGACAAATATCATAGAGCATACTGAGTAATGTATTTGAGCGCTACTTGGCAATAATCATTATTTGATACCATGTCTGAACTAACTGTCAGAGGTGTAAGTTGTCCTGGTAAAAATGAAGATAGAGTGAAATAGATTGCAGTCCAATATCTACAAGAGACCTACAATCAATCATCATACAGACGAAATCAAATAGCATGTTAATTGTTCATAGTTGTCCTGGCATAATATGAGAAAAGAAACGTTTCAATGTCGCTTGAAATCTCATATGGTTTTAATTCGATTTTATATGATGAGAAGCTCCTTATTGTCTTATTTTATTTTACTCTGTGAACACTTGATGATTTCTTGCAAATATGTAAGTAAAGTATCGCATGGATTTTTAACTTATCTTTTTTAATATGGCAACCAAACCGTCATCATGAAATGGAAAGCTTACCTAATATACAATTTCTTCTAAATTTCCTTATCTGCTGGCTTGGAGTAGAAACTCGGCAACAACCTAGAAAAAGTGACGTAATTGTTTCCAAGTTTATTGATGGTTTTACACGCCAATGTTGTACATATTTTATTTCTTGTACATGATAACGACACATTCGCTCATACAATTGTCCCTCAACGTGGTATCAAATTAAATATGACCTTATTATTTCCTAAGCAATTTCTTGTAGTTAATATTAACAAGACGTTTTCCAAATCACTTCCTAATTTACAGTGTTCAAATTGTATTCGAACAAAGATCTACCTGTCTCAAGCAAACCGCTGTCACTTGAGTATTTTGATCGAGTGCAGTATACCATCTACCAAATGAGGGACCATGGTACCTTAAACATAATATTACAAAGCTTCCTTATGGTTCAAATTCTCTGATATACATATCTTTATTCTCTTATAATTATATCTATATTTTGTCTTGTAACGTCTTCGAGGTCATAAATTTTGGTATATCACACTGTTTAGTTGAAAGTCAAGATATCGGTGAAAAAATGGAACTTTCAAATACATTTTTCAGAACTTCTTTATTTCAAATCATCAAGACTATAAAACACTTTTGCCATTGCAAATTCGTGATTAAATAATTTAGCAAAATGTAGAAGCTTCACGCTCAACATAATAAAAAGGGATGTCAATGAAAGTGACTGAGAGAGTTAGTGAATTTAAGTTTAACGTGTTTTCAACATTATTAAGTTCTTCAAAACGTGTATCAGAAAAAAAAGATTGAATAGCTGAGGGAACATAAGGAAAGAAAGGAATATAATGAGAGAGACAGAGTAGGTTTTAGAACGACTAACATTTGGTCTTGCTTCTATGCATAAAGCTGTCCAACTTCATTGCCCCTACCAGGATCAAAGCTTTGGTGGTCTCTGAATACTCAAACCACAACACCACGGTAATGTTTTGGGTCAAGTTGTCGCTGTCATAAAGCAATTGTACGACCTCGAAACAATGAAATGAAATTCGATATGAATGATAATATTGATTTATCGTTGTTCTCTGTTTTCCTTGATATGGGGAAAATGTATAGTCGAAATCTTTGGAGTACATAGCAGTTATTTGTCAGCTTATTGTGCCATATGCTTCTACCTAAAAGCAACAATAGATGATCGGAAAGGTGTGACCTGTACATCTGCAGCCTCAAATATGTTTTATTTAGAGTATGAAATTGTAGAAAACACGTTCTATTGTATCATCTACATTTATCTAATCCATTTAAAAAACAAATTCTTACAATTGTTTAATGATAAAAACGATTACAATTTATTAGATTATGAATTAAAGACTTCATCAGATAAAATTCACTACTCATAACTTTTTTATATTAATTAATTTATAATTGCATATATCTTCAATTGAATAATTAAACAAACGCCCATATCTAACTCAAATTGTGGCTGTAAACATCAACGCTCATGATTGCGTTATCAGGTTATTTTTTGCATGCAATAATGAATGGCAATCTGTTTTGTGAAAAATAATACCATGAAAAGCAAAACATATCCTTTCGTTTGATAGCCTCATATCTCATGACATGCCCTTTTACAATGTTAATACATTTATTCTCTTTCAGTTGTAATTGCACTTATTATCTAATGAAAACCATCTGTTCTTACATACTGGGAAAGTGTTTATGTTTTATATTACATGTTTGTATTGATGATGACTATATGCATACCCTTTTTATTGAATGGAGTCGTTTTCCTTTTACATTTCACTTGAAAGTAGGGTTGGACCTGAAAGTTTATTCTAGAAAGAAAATTTAAATTACCATTCAGCCAAAGTTGTCATTTTACCTATTTTGAATCTGGCTTTGAATAAAATGCTATTTTCACAGAAAGCAGTTCGACAGGAAATTGAAAAAACAGTATCTAGTAGTATGTAAAGTATGGTTAACAATATCCCCCTCCGCGATGGCTATAGGACGACCATACGCCATGTCGTAAGAGTGACTGGAAAGTGTGACCTGGCTCCATATGGTCGTGGCTTAACCCGATGGAGCCGGGTCCAAATGGATCCCAAGTGTATGAAACATGTGATATGATCACTCAGAGGTGAACTACTGTAAAAGTTCAATAGTTAATTTCAAATAGCCATTTTTCGTACTGATTATTTTGTTGAAATTTAAGAAGAATTCCAAGTAATATTCAATGAGATATTGCACATACCTTAATGGGGACTGAATGGGTCCACGCAGGCCCCACTAACACGATTTTGACAGGCATTTGATAACTCAGCTAACAGTCTCAAGTAACCATAACGTCTTCTCTGTTAGCCGAAAGCACATACATAGAAAAAGTAGAAGCATATTTGAACTTATGCAACAGGCGCTTGGTGATAACTCGAATGATAGTGATGGAAGTTCTGATGGCGAATATCAACCTTCAGGTGGTTTTCGAAAGTGACCCAGAGGATATTGTAAGTTAGTTATCGGATAAAGAGAATGGTCAAAATCAAGCTTCTGACAGATATCATAGCCGATTGTACACAGTGGTTTAAAGAAACATTGTCAGTATCGAGAACGCCTCAATAAAACCTTATCCCCAGTTGAATGGAAAAGTGACAAATGCCCATGGAACTTTTGAAATTCCAATGAAAGCCTTCTCTTAGTATGTCTGTCATGAAATTGAAATTGCGGAAACTGAGCTTGGCACTAGGTGCAAGTCTACAGATGATATTGAAGTTATGGCACTGATTGGGATATGGTTTATCGCTTGAGTCACTCATAATAACAGTCAGAGCACTGAGGTGCTGTGAAACACCAAGTATGGTTTGTCACAGGTGCGTTCAACCCTGTCCAGAGAGCGGTTCCAACACCTGATCATGAGGACTTTCCTCAGATTTTATGACAAGGCAGAACGAGCCCAGAGACGAAAACATGATCAACTCGTTCCGATCTATAAAGTGTTGCAATGCATCTTGCAGACCATTTACGAGTGGGCTCCGACTTGACCCCAAACCGACTTAATGTAACATTCGGGCTTCAATAGGGCAAGAGTTGAATCTCAAAGCCTACACAAAGTCATCTGTAATTACTTATCGCCGATTCTTAATTACGCTTCATACCAATCGTAGATATGAATTTGTAGATCAATATGCCAGTTATTACTATTCACAATGGAAGAAATATTTAACGACAGACTCTTTATTGGCTAATTATGGATACATACAGTCATGTTTTACGTTTGCTATCGTACACATATTCGATTCCGTCGATAATACTTAAATGACAGCCTATTAGTATAGGTGAGTAGGTGGATTTAAGGGCGACGTTGGGCAAAAAATGACCTATATGCGTCCGTTATTAGTGATGGCGAGGGTATATTATTATCTTTCTTTATATAAATTAGATAATGATTATGAACTCCTGTGAGCAGTAGTTGACCCAATATCTACTTTACATAGCAAGTGTATCTGTTCAACTTGAACATCAATATTATAATTCCAATTTAAACATATTAATTGAAAAACCATGTAGCGTGCGTGTAGCATGATTGTCAATTTAAGTCAATCTTTTAACACATATCAAACTATATATCAAAAATTCAATTTGTTAATGAAATTTCATTTTATGGATTTATTAAAGACAAATTTTAAGAAATTACAGGTTCCCGTTTGGACAAATTAATAGGAACATATTTTTTCATTTATTTGACATATCAATATTTCATACATACAGACCGTCAGACATTAGCAACTTCAACTATCCTGAATAAGAACATGCAGCACTTTCAAACACACACAATTTGATTGATTGGTCTGGTTTTTTTCTGAGCTGTACACAAGCCTGTGCAATTCTCATTCTCACGCCATCTGACATATTACGAATATTTGAACAATCATCTAGGACCCATGCTATCTCAGACTCAAATTAATAGGATAAAAACAACGTGTTTTATCAGTATCAAAAGAGAGAAGTGGGGCAGGATGAAGTCAAAGGCATTCCTACTGACTCCGGCAAGGAGTATATCTCTTTGGACGAATCGGTAGAGTGTCTAAATCGCAACCTACGCGTACCCGGGTTCGAATGCTCTTAATGTTGAAAAATGTATTTTCACTTCTAAAGAGGGTTCGGAGCTATGGCTACACTTTTAAGTACCTTTCAGCTTTGTGAATCATTATTCATAGGGATGTAAGTCCTTCATATACATGTATATCGAGGCGTTGATATCAATAAATATTAAACATACTATTCACGTGAGCAAAGAACAATGTCCTGCAAGAAGAATATTGACAATCAATCAATATTTGATGTGACTTCCACATGTACGAACGACTGATTCCAAACGCCTCCTGATTCCTCGGAGCGGCACGAAGGGTATGGGCCAGTGGTTCTCTATTTCCAACACGGCGGTCGAAAATGTCCCGCAATTCGGACCAATGGCAATAGAATCCTCTTAACCGCAATTTGCTGTAAACATTGGATGACAGCACGAGCTCTTTTTGACCTGGTATTGTCATCAATAACGGCGGGTATTGTGCAATTGTGCAATTGGGCAAACAGAAATGAATATGAATTCATATAGACAAGATTAATTAGTAACTGATTTTGGTTTTTGGTGCAAAATTTATTTCCATATGTATAGTGTGACGCTTATCTTATCACGAAAGTGTATAAGACGAACGCGTATATTTCTATGGAAAAATGAAATGATTCAAACACAAAATTTAACCTTCGCTACAGTCCATTTGGGACTGTATGATAACTTTGGGAACGTTGTTCCTTAATATTTTGTTAAAAGTTAAAATCAATGAACAAAAGGCAGGATTGTCTCAAATTGAAAACAATCAAATTTAATATAAGTGAGAAGAACATTTTAAGTTATGTCAGATGTGAGGGGTTTGACAGTATGTGATAGAATCCATTAGCCCACAACCCCCAGTCGCAACATTAGATACAATGTTTCGTATTGATTCAGACACTTGAAACAAATGTTTCAATAAAGAACAGACTGAAATGAAATTATTTCATCTCCACAACAATATAACGAATTACAGACAAGGAGGTGACAGTAATGCATCTGGTTTCAGGCAACAATATGACAGTGTATGAAGTCAATGTGTAACACTCGTTCTGTTATAATGTATGGATATGAATGTATCTAGGAATATTTGACAACAATAGCAATATGACAGAACCCCTGTTTTCAGTGTGTTTACATCTTGAGTCGAATACAATAGTTCATAGTGTTTCGTTCTTTGAAAATATTCAAAGATCTGTAAATAATGTATGTTGTTTTACATATTTGCCAAAGCCAATATCCTCGTCAAATGGTGATTCACTGTTAAATGCTGTTACAAAAACTGTAACTACATCAGCTAGATTTAATACTTTTTTCGAATGATTACGATTTCGATTAAAGAAATCTGTTCCTTTTGTGTTCAACGAATAAAGGGTTATTGATGTTATTTTAATTTTTTCGTGATATATTGCTCTTTAATGCATGCTGTCAAAACATTCGGTCAATGACATACAAGAGTAATAAGCATATATAATCTGTATAAATTGCGTACAATTGCGTAAAATTGAAACTAAATATTCTTATCGTTTAATACACATCACTGTAAATTAGGTTTATATGAAGAGAAAGCATGAACTAAGATTCGTGATTAATAACGATATTTGATTTTGTCAATAAGATTTGTTGAAAGGCAACAGCATTAGCACCATTATTAACCTCTTAAGGGAACGCGTCACTCAAGGCTTTAGGCTTCTAACGTGTTTTCATCCTAACGAGTTGTGATGGAACCGTCTATACAGCTTCAATTGTAATCTATGAACTTGTACATCTTCAACATTTTTCAAAATAATGTTTATGCCAAATGCATTATTTTCATTATTTTCGAAATAGTCATTCCTATTATCCGTACTTGTAGAACAAAGTATCAAACACTAAGCGAAAGCTGCTGGCGGCCATTTTAGTGTGAATATTTTTAAAATAAGAGACAGGGAAATGGATCCGTGTAGAGGCTTTGCTGTGTTGTCTCTCCTGTAGATTTTCCCTTGTTTCAAGTCATCCACACTCATCTGATCTATTTTGAAAACATGGTATTTTGTCTCTTAGGTATTTCATTATGGAATAAAATTATGGAAGGGGAAGAAATCGTAACAGATGGATGGCCTGTGCTAATAGTTTAGGACCAAACTCTACTTTATTGCAAACCACATGCATTTTAAGCTACTTTATTAGATAAGGGATGGGCGGCGCCTTTGATCTTTTCCAAAACAGTGCTTTAAATGTGATTATTTACAAATAATGTCCTTATACCAAAACTATTGATTTAGAAACATTATTACACTTTGATCAATGTTTTGGAGTGCAATGCTTTTATAATATGTACTTAAGCAAATGCTTTTAAATTGAAATTGAAATGACAAACGCTGGTTTAAAATTTAGTAGTTTAGGATATTCGTTTCTACAAGATAATATTCCCAATTACATTATTAATTAGATATAAATAGCTCCAATTAATTAAAATATATAACATAAAAAAGCAATATCCTGGTAAATTGTGGCACATTATTCCAAATCTGTGACAATAGATCAACAAAATTAAGGAATGTATGACATATTCTATATAAGTTCGTTTCACAATGCTGTGATCAAATAAAAGAAAACTGCTGTATCTATTCAACAAGGACACCATTAAGATACACCTTGCTGGCCTCACTGAATAGTTACACTCTACAGAAAGGTGGCAGGGTTTAGGGCAAATAAAGCTTCGGTTAATGTAATCTCTGTATATAGCTTTTGCCATTTGAAAACAACGGACTGGCTGTTCTTTCTATCAATAACAATATCGTTAAACAAACCATATGGCTCAACCAATATTTTCTTAATAACATTTTTCAAAAGTTAGGACGATTTTCATGTAATCTTTCAGTACGTGGCACGGGCAGTAGCACGAACGCCTACGTGTAATTAATGAAAATCAAATTAAGGTGCTGAAGACCAATTTTGCAATCACATAGAAGAAACGTGTTGGCAACAAGAAATAATTCATAACGTTATTTGTGGTAATGAAATAAACCGTTCGTTGGTAAATGTCATGGGTTCTTACGTACGAAACAGAACTTATTCTTTCATACATAATACACACTAACAGCATTTTGCCTCTAAATTAACCTTATTCTTCTAGATCGGAATCGATGTTTTGTAGTTGTTTATCAAGGGCTGTAAAAAGAGTTGAATTTCTAATGCGTGTATGAAACCGTTTTATACTATATACTATATAGACTAATTATGATAGGATTAGCTCTTTGATGACTGATACGGTTAAATGTCAGTTGATGAATTTCTGATGAGATTCATCATTTTTCATTATCGACAGTTTGAAACCCTATACACATAAATCGTTAGAACTTTCCATGAACTTTATGGCAACTAAATTGCATTTGACGTGAGAGGATGATGTCACACTAATCATAGCGTTCCATCAGGAACGTACAATTTTAGTGAGTCATTCGAGGTTTTACGCCTGTGGGCCACAAGAACTGATATTATCAAGCTCTGTGTTTAGAGATTTGGTTTTGTTTCCTATGTTATAAGTTTATAACACTGTGAATAATGAAACGTGTGTACTTGGTATTCTTGCATATCTTTCGTTTATATTAGTAAATTTTAAAAACCATCTTGATGAAACATATATCCTTCTAATTAATATAATCAAGGAATTAATTAATTAATTTCAAGTTGGCGTATACTAGAAAGCGGATGCCTGACTTATCAAACAACAGAGAAAAATACTTCCGAAATATATCGTTTACATGCCAGTTTGGTGAAGAAGAATAAATAGAGAAATTATTTACAGCTTGAAATCCACTTAGGATGAAGAACCGCCTTCCTTTGTCTATTTACGATTTCAGTTGATTACCAATTGATGGTTTACCTATCACTGATTGATACAATTGTTTTTAATGCATCATCTTCTCCAAACAGTTAAACGTGGGTAAGTCAATCGCGATTGAATACATACCTTTGAAAATCTAATCCTTTCTTCAAATATTAAGTTCTGAAGACCCGTTGTAATCACAAGGTAATGCAAAAGACTAAACAGTGAACAAAACGGTTCATTACCTGGAAGTAGACAATTGTGATGTCTATAACAACAAGTGAGGGCGACACATGGGGATTTTCTAGTCGACTGAATTTGGGAAACAATGGGCATAATCTGTGATGATAAGCATGCGGGTAGCACCAAATTCGCAACTGGAAATGAACCGAAATTGAAAGATCAGGTGTAACATAAAACATAAGTGAATATAGAGAAGTTTGTATTTATTCATGGAAAACAATGTTCAACAATTCATTCAAGCACTTTTTATCTAAAAATATGCAACAATTTTGACAACCATTTTATTTGGAGGAATGGACATAGTTTAAATATTGAAGGTTTGCAGTGGTTGTCATCCCAAGAATCTTGTCATCAGCCCCGTCATTTATGATGATGAAAGGTTCGCCTTCATCTGTCGTCGCATATTCCTCAGGAATCGTGATTTCTCGTCTTGATTTTGGGATTGCGGGAAAGGTTGAATGGCGGGAAAGGTACAGCATGCTCTTCACTGAGTCGAACGTTGGCATGCTGCTGACTAGAGATCTGCTCTCGGCTGTCCACGGCCCATCCCGCAATGAAAACAGTTCCTCGTTGAACAACGTCGGCATTGGTGTCAGCGACGTCTTGGCCTTCAACTTCACTCGCTGCAATGTTTCCTTCACCTGATGAAAAAAAGTATATATAAGTTCATATATATTACTATTGTAAGTATTATATCAGATGGCAATGATATTACTGGCTTGTATTTATTCCTTAAGTAAGATTTGGCAATTAGAATTCTGTTCCTTAAATAAGGTAATATATTTACCTTTATGCCATTGTAGACACGTTCGTGGGTATGTGCGCCAGGACGTTTAGTGACAATGTCATCGACAGTGGAGACAGTCGCATTGCAGTCATTCTGTAAACATCTCCAAGATATCCAGTTTATAGCATTTCTCTTACGGTTTGTTCGAAACATGTACCCATCTAAAACCAGATATCTGCCACCTCTAGAAGTCGGAATGAACTTATACTCTAACTGCTGGTTTGCCATGATGGAAGTGATGAAATAGTATCTCACGAGCTTCTTATTATATATCCAAATCAATGTCAATCAGTCTAATAATAGCATTGACTTTTTGAGAAAGGTAGTGTTCACTCGATCAAATATTTGATTTCGTGTTCACTTAATCAATGTCAATCAGTCTAATAATAGCATTGACTTTTTGAGAAATGTAGTGTTCACTTGATCAAATATTTGATTTCGTGTTCACTTAATCAATGTTAGTATTCACTGTTTCGTTCACTTAATTGGTTCCTGTTTCGTTGTGGAGTTCAGAATTTTGTATTTCCCAGAGAGTTAATCCCTTGTAACAACACACGCCTTCCTCCCCCTGACATCAAAGGATTTTTACTGTAATAACAAATGTCTACTTCCCAGGAATACCCCAACAAAACTTGCATATGTAATTCATTATGTGAATTAATCATTGTTCTTGGTAAATGCATAGTGGTTAGAGTCTAGCAGTTAAATTAATTGACATCATGAAGGCCTGAAGAACATCCTAATTTTGACTTTCGTACAAATTCAACACCTTTCCCCAAAGATCCCAAATGTTTTAAAGATATTTCAAAATAGTTAAAAATAACATCTGGAAATATATGATCATGACAACTTTTAATTGAAATGGTTGATTAGCTACAAAAGTATGGAAAAGGAAGTTTATTCTCAGTTTGTAGGCCATTGGCCCATTTACAAAAACAGTAATGATGATACAGTTTACATGACAATATACAGACATTTAACTTTTAGTTTATATCAGATAGAAATTAAAGAGCTAACTTGATAAATTTTGCATAATTCATTAAAAGTACATGATCATACATGTATGACGTTAATAGCTTGATCATTTTACAATTATTTGTTCAAAATTTTGAACACATTGTGTAATGAACGGACTCTCGTAATACACGTTTATTTCGGAAAAACACGAGAAAATGTAACTTGGTCTTTTAGAATTGGATTCAAATAAACTTTTCTACTTAATGACTTGTTGGGTGTCCATTGTAAAACACTCAGGAGCTTAAGTCAGAACGTGATCGAAGCATGAAGCAATCCCTAAATAAAAACCTTATAGTTTCAGAGACTCGACGCGATCCATAGATATAGTACGCCAATGCCTTGCTGTAGGGTTTCAGCAGTCAACGCTCATTTCCACGATTAGATATGAAAATGCAACTTTCATGATTGTTTCGCCTTTTTGAAATACATAGTCTGTTAAAAAGAGCAGAATCCTTTTTTTCCAATTAAAATTTTAATGCATGATATGAGGTTACCGTCAACGAGTTGGTAACAAATGACGTATCCTATTTTCGAATTGAAATGGGATTAACTCCCAGGACAGTCGTTCTCCTTTAATGTTCATGTTTCTGCACCGAGTTCAATAATAAGCTTCCTGCTCAAAGCATAACATGATTCTTTCATGATTCATTGACTGTTCCAAGAATCGATCCTAACTTTTCCAACTCTCAATCTGTTAAAGGCTACACTTGATGACTAACATAACGCGCCTGGTTAATGCAAAACAAAATGAGTTTACTGAGGTTTAAGATAGGTGACGAGAAGAGCCAATGGACATCCTACAAGTCATGAAGTAAATCCTTTGCTTGATCTGTCGATTTGCCCGTGGGCAAGGACAGATCTGTTTTGAGTCCTCGCTAATGATGAAGTGGCCCCTGGTGATTCACGACCAACCCCACATCAACATTCCACAACATGTTCCTTAATATTTCCCATTACCTCTTTAATATGGGCTTTATCCACTAACGAACATATTCTATAGTACGTAGTAGCCTTTGCAAGAACATCAGACCATTTACAGGCTAGAGCAAATAAAAACAGCCCGCTCACCATGTTTTCACTCTGATAAACAGTTTAATTGGCTACTCATAACACATTCGTCCACGGTGCTCTTCCTCACTCCTCCTCTCTGTGTGGTACCGAGTACTGTCTGTCGAGGAGTAGAGTGGAAATCCAGGTCAAGTGGAGATAATAACACCTTCATCTGGGAGTTCTCCAGAGTTTCATTTTGATTTTGCCAAGATTAGATTTAGGGATCGCTACACTGACTGTGAATATAGATATTATTGAATCACTTAGCAAGACGGATTAGGTTTGAATTTGCTATATTTTTATAATAAGATGTGTACATTTTCATGGAGTAGCGATAGACATATACACACAGGCAAAAGGTAATGATAGAGCTTATAATGTCTGAACGTCCAATCTTTGACTGTAAACTGGTTTTAAATTTATATCATATACATAGGGTATACCATTAATTCCACGCAGTGGAATTGATCGGTAATTGGACATCGAACTGTTATTTAAATGCAAAAGATTAAACATGGTTTATGGGAGCCGACGTTTTTCCTTTCTTTTCCATTATTAAGCAACGTTGTACATTCTGTTTTGGACATGACAATGATGCTAGCGTCATCAAATATTGTAGGAAGGCTTATTCAATACTCGTCTAGTCAACAAATGGTAGAATGAATTGGTCCTTTTTACATTTATGGTATTTCGTGTTATTTAAGGTTTATCACATGTTTGAGTTGTACATGAAGTACACATAATTGCTGTTTTAAACCAATCAAGCTTCCAAACACGGGCTGAAAACAGATAAAAATAGAGCTTATACTTTTAAAAAGCATTTTCAAAAGATCGCATTGCTAATAACAGTTCAATCTGTTACATATTGATTACCGTTTTATAGAATGGGATTATAAATGACACATGTTATTTGAACAGAAACTCTAGATAAAAATAAAAACCATAAACGATTGTTGAAGGAATATCAGTGTCCACAATCAATCTCTCTATTAGATTAATAGATTTGATTTCACTCAACCATAAACGCATGGTTTACATGTTCGTTTGATAAAATAAATGTGCATGACTGCAAGTAGTATATAAGTTTATGAGTGCTTTGTCCGCCCTGTTTTCCAAAACAATATCCGAGACGGTATAAATATCTATTCATTTGAATATAGGTTGTTTAAATGATTTTTTTTCAATCATAGCTGAGCCTTTTTTTCGACGACCTGAATGATTTAGAGGTAATCGCATGACAGTTGTTATTTCATAAAATTGAACCAAAAGGGAGTTCCGAGATGAAATGGTTTTATCTCGAGTTATTTAAGAATTGACTTCTACGCGGATGCACACAGTTTGCACATCGGTTTTTAAGTTTATACCTCCATGAACTTAATAAATGTTGAAGTCAATTCTTATGAATAAATATATACATACTAGTAATTTTTAAAACATTTTATTGCTCTAAATATACATATTTGCACCAAACAGAGCTGCACTATATACGCGAATGAATTCAACGCTCAACAGCATGATAGAGATAAAATGTCAATCAGAACGTCATCGGATCCCTAGCCCCGCCTACAAAATGTTCATCAGCCAATGAAAATCTAAAACGCACGTGGCCATGAACTTATTGGACGTCCGTCACACGTGGCCTTGACATTGCTAGTTCTCACAGTTGTAAACACAAATCGCGAACGTAGAACTAGGAGAGGCAACCAGCCGAATTTACCCTCGTAGATGCCATATACTGGTGGTGTTATGATCTCGATCTAATGGAATCTGATTAAACAGCACACAGTTCTTAAACTTGTTGAGGAGCCAAGCTTAACTTTGTTCATGAACTTAACGACATTACTTTGCCAACCACCCTGCAACGGCCGCGATCGAGAGCATTGAACAATGACATTTGCCTTCTGTGGGGTGGAACACGATCGCCGATTCGGATGTTATTTCTGATAGAGCTCTCTTGTTTATTATGAAAAGGACTACCTTTAGAACCTTTGACAAGAATAACTATTTCATACTGAATTATATTAATTTTTTATTTACCTACTTTCAAAAAGTGGCATTGCACAAAGTGTTGCTATTTTTAGTAAAACGTAACTTGTTTACAAATAGTTCCGTCGATGGGCGTGGCTTAAAATGATGTGACGTCACGAAATTAAGTTTATGGAGGTATGAACTGAACTTCTATTACCGTGTTCAGCGAATCAGATTGACGCAAAGCAATTGCTATTTATTTATAAGATAAAGACATGATGGCGATAAACCGTGCATTCGTGACGTCATGAAAATGTTGATAGGATATAATTTGCTTGTTTTCATGAACTATAAAATCATTGCTTTCATTTCTTTTCTGATTCAGATACATGACAAAGACCATTATGGACTTGGGCATATTACTTAATCATTAACCCGAAAAATTATGCACCTCGTTAATTACCGGTAACTTTAATGTTTTTGGGTCCATATAAAGATATATTGTCGAGATTAACATCTTATCATTGCATAATTTTTTCACCACCTTGCAATCCGGTTGTAATACATATGGGTCGTACTGCGTGTATGTACATTTATGCATATTCCCTTTGGAATTAGCACATCCGCTGTGCATATATAAGCAAACGACCGGAATAGTCATAAAGTTTAGGAATCTCTTCATTTCGCTGATCTTGGAGTGTCCAGTCCTACTAATCCAGTTGACATGGCAGGGCGGTAGGTCGAGATCAAATCGACATAAAGTCCCGCCATCGATAAACCTAATTACATCAGCTGTAACCCGGTCCGACCTCGGACTGAGTGGAGAATGCCAATACATTTATATTGGAGTTGCGATGCAAATCCAAGTGCGGACTGAAGTTGATCAAATCGACGATGAAAGGTGTTGAGCCTCGCTGGACACGGGTCTGTCAGAGGTACACTAATATACGTTTATCTCTCGTGTGCATTGCTCCCCTGGCGACACACTTGGGAGTTATTATAGCGTTCGCATCACGATCAGATAAGACCTGATAGTACCCAAACGTCAGCAAATACGAGCTATATAGCACGACTGCATTCCATAACAGTTGCAAACGTTTAAAGCTTAGACTATAGAATAGTGATGTTACTATTTTGAATTATATAGAATTGTAATTGATTAATATATAAGTTCATGTTGCTGATTCATTTACATGTCCGTTAATCCTTATTATGTTTAGAACTGCTTTTATTCTTGATCATGATACTCTGTTTCGTGGTAAAATTTTATTCAATGAGTTACTATTTTGCGTTCGAATCAACACCAACAGCTATAGTACCGACTTTTAAAAAAATCTGCCTGCACCAACAATGCAGACCGGTTTAACTTCTCGAATCATGGAATGCATCTATAAGTATACCATGTATCACCTAGCACACAATAACTGTCAGAATCATTTATAGTAAGTATATTTCCCTGTTGTGATGTCTGCGATTCTCTTTCATTGGCTGTTTGCAACAAGTGACCAATCTTGTATGGCCTGACCACTGTGAGACAGTATCAGTCGGATCGCGTCAAGTGCACTAGTCGCCCATCACACCCACCATAAGGCTAGAGTCGCTTCACTCTCCCTCTCTCCTGCTCGCTCGGCCCTTCACAAAGTCCCGTAATGTATTGATAGCACAAGAGGCTTTCACGCTCCTCTCACCGATAGCAATGTGTTGCCATATTGCATTCGATCAGTTGGGCTTCAATTCACTCATCGCCCATTCATTGGTCTGTTTCAGACGAAGAAGTTGGAAATGGGACAGCGAGGTGTTTATTATTGCCCACAAAGTAGGACTCTACCAGATGTTGTAGTATAGATAGGGCTCGCCGCTTTAATGATCCACAGGTGAGTCCATTTTTTTTATACTTCATTAAATTTTTTCCAGACTACTTCAGCGGAGAATACTCATGTAAAATGTATAATTAGTGAGGTGAAAGCGGATACAGATAATTCGTTGGTCATGAGTTATCGATGCAGTTTCATTAACATATATGAGAAGATGTCGTAAACATAATTGCTGAAGTCTTCTTTACAACATTTCCTGAGGTATTCAAACAATAGCAGCCATCAAATATATTGACGGATTTTGGCAAAGATCCAGATTTTAGTATTACGTAGATTATCAATCCTTTAAATATTTAGTGTGTATTGATGCAAAAAACCGTACAACTCCTATAATTAATACGTTAGGAATTCTTTTCTGGAATTACATTGAATTTGCTATTAACATACCTCTCTAGAATAAAAGATAGAATGCATCTAAAGGCAACTTCAGTGAAGTGATTACGATGTAGATACATAGCTGTAAACCAGTCTTATTGCCAGCTTTCGAATGTAAAATGGTTGGCACGTGCAGTTGCCTCGATGGTTTGGGCATTTCGAATACTTGCGCCTAGTGGCACTGTCATCTCTCAACACAGTCATTAGTAACATATAACTTCCGACATTGCAATTTGCTGTCTGTTAATGTATTTTAGTTAAATGATATATAAGAGCTCGATAGAAGTAAGCATTAAATACTTTAACTATTTTTGTGTTACGTCATTTAGCTCGTGGTGCCAAATGCCTGCAGTGGTTTGAACTTATCGCCTGGTGAACTATGAATTTTAACCAGCCGTATTAACACTGTGCATTTTTGCATCTACATTTTTGCATCTATTTGAATTTTTAATTTAATTTATGGAATGCTCTTACACTGGAAATTTTCATTTGTTTGAAATTACATTTCATGATATACTTTTCCGGGGGCTTACAAACTGTCTAAAACTTTACGTCCGAAAACTGTGAAACTTACACCAGTTTAGCCTTCACCTTTCAAACTGATTAAAATGATTTGACAAAAACAGTCATGAATTAATCTCCAAAGCAATCATCAAGGCCAAAAATTGGCTAGTGTGCAGTGAATTCGAACCACTTTAATCAGTGTCTACGTGAATATAGCTGAAACCTTAAAGATCACTCCGTCTCTGGTTAGCTTCAAAGCGAACCTAAATGGACACCTTTTAATGAGTACACTTAAAATAGTAAAAGAGCCTCTGTAATATCCTTTCAGGCCATACGCCTTATGGCGTATCCACGTGTTTTTAAAAAATTTTAATTCAAACTTATGCAGGATAACCCATGCAGTAAAAACGTCCTCACACATCTCCGGCTTTACCTTACCCTGGATTTGAAGTGGTCTTTTGCCGCAAATTTCAAACGCTGCATCAATTGTTGGTTGCTAAAGCCAACACTGTGTCTAAGCTACATATAGGAAGTCAAACGTAACAATGAAAATGCTTCTACATAATTCACTTCCACAGTTTCAAATCTTAGATTTTACGGCTTCACACTTCAAATAATGCACATTAACTTCAAATAGAAAAAGGGTCTTTTCATAGCTAACTCATGATTTCTTTTTAAAAAGCAAAACGATATATGACAATATTTCACGTTTTATATAATGGAAATGAGGGGAACTAAAAAACTGTCGCACTTACTCGAAGCCGTAAGTCCGTAAATCTCCTGCTGATCCACTCTGACGGTTCAGTAAGCCAATCTCGTGTTGACATCAGGGGAAGGTTAGTAGCTCTTTTGGGGAGTGACAAATGAGCTTCAGAATAGATTCATTTCCTCGAATTGCATGATAACACAAAATTACTCTTACTTGTTAAGTACATTTTGTCTACTAAAAGTGATCAAATGTGTCCAACTGAGAACTAGAAAATTTCGCATTGGAATTGGAAACTCCATTACCTTTACTCCAAGTGAATTGGTCTTTTTCTTAAAGTATTTGAAACCGAAAATAGCTCTTCAAATAGGTTAATGAATTCATAACCTACGTTTCTTCACAAACATGATTATGGCAATGGTCAATGAATATTCGATTAAACATTAATATCTTATAAACGTTTCTCGTAAATACGTCATTTAAATTCAGTTATAAGTATTCCAAGGGAAGAACGTTTATTTTCATGTAACCTTCTTCAACGTCCATGGATGGACGTTAATTTATGATGCAATAATCATTTGGAGGAGTTCATGTTGCATGTGGTAACTATAGAACTAATCAAATATAACCAATGGCATGCAATGAAATTTCTTTTTTCATAAGGTTATTTAATTTTGTCTTCACGATTCAGAGCAGATCTGTTTATGACTAGTGTATAATACAGCGATAATATCGAAAAAGTCACCACAATCAAGTGACAGCTGTTGGAATTTGCTGGTATTTTGCATCTCGATACTTCGCACTGCTCTTTTACAGCAATTCGTGACGTTCTGTTTTGATTAACATCAATGTTCACAAAAGGAGAGGTCAAGGTTTTCGTGGTCAATACTGTTTTCTTACCGAAACGTGTTACTAAGTTATATGATATATTGCTTTGAGTGTATGACGATTGATTAATGCTTGGTAAATAAAAGTTTGTATTTACATAATATGGTGATTAATGGCACTTTCAGAAACGAGTTTAATTATCTTCAATGAAATACAACATCTTTAATTTTCATTTGTCACATTGTAATCACATTCTGTATTTTTGTAGAGGTATTATTGCATACAGTTCTTTACTTCTCTAGAGAATCATTTAACAATTTGTGGTAACGTTCAGCGTCGTTACATTTCGTATGTCATTCTTTGATTTATGATTTTTCTATTCCGAAAGACTGAAAAAGACAGTTAAGCTTGTTACATACCAATGAACAATATTGTTATCAATAAAGTAAATTAAAAGTCGATAACCATGGACAAATAATGACGTTGGTAGCAGCACCTTCCATTAGGTCCCCCTGGTGGGCACACACAAGGAATGTAGTAGCCAATCCGGCTGTCCATGAAGCTTAGCACTTAGAGCTCTGTATCAGAACAAGAATCTGCTTATATCCTACCCCGTAATGGTGTCTGCTCTTAATGAGTCCGGCTCATATATAGTCTCGTCTATTATGAGGGAGTTGAATCCCAAAACCGGCCACTTTTATACAGTGTTTGTTAATGTGAACTCCCGCAGCTTCATATTTATAACGACCTTTCTTCAAAAGACTATAATCAGCCATGCGGGAAGCAAATGTATTGAAATTGAATTTCACCATGACAAGTAAAGTGCATCAATCAAGTGTGTAATCGTTTTATGCATATTCCAGCGAGTCCAATGGCCATGATACTTATCACACACATCCTCTCGTTAAACGATGTTTTTGAAAATCATAACGCCGTAACCTTAGATTTTACCTTTGTCACCTAATAAATGCAGCGTGTTGCTTGGGCATCAATTGTCGATCCACAGTTTGAACAATGTGTAACTTATAAAAAAGGATATCAAAAATAAGATTGTATTTCCCATTTTGAACAGCTAGTCAGTGATAAGCTATATATTTAGTGGGCTGCGATGCCAAACCAAACCGATATTTTTGTAAATTGAATTGAATCGACATGCTTGTTGAAAAAGCAGAGGTAAACAACATTGTTTTACTTAATTAACGATTAATTAACATAGATGGAAGATAATAAAAACCGGAAAATGTATAAGTAAAAGAAGATAACAATTGAGGCCTCATAGATTTCATTATGATTATTTTGTGAGAAAATTTAATCAAATAATTTGCTCTTTTACTCTCATACAAGATACCGCTGTTTAATAATGCGATTTCCATGCTTTTTCTTTATTATAATTTAGCGACTGATAAATAGAATATATTTAACTCAGTTTGTGAAACTCGTGAATGGTATCGGTATTTAGCTCGCTTTCGCTCTTTAGATACCAAATCAAATGTTTTTAAACGGGACGTCGTTTAGTATTCTTTATTAATACATCACCAAAACTAGAGTAGTAACCCTTTGTGAAATGGTTGATTTGTTTTCTCCCGACAACCATCTAGATGAACAATTGAAGCGTCACATTTTCGTTCAAATATAATGACATAGAGTTTTAACCGATTTTAACGAAACCAACGTGATTATTTAATTACCTCATCGACAACAAAGTTATAATGTATAAGTTACATTGTATCGCAAAGGAATACCTGCATAGAAATTTATTTCACATCTGCGTATCTTACGACAGCATGTTACATTGGTTTCTCGATCATTTCTGTTTGACGTTACATGTGTTGAAATTCTTGAACCTTACTTGAAACAGTCGTCGTTATACAAAAGTAATCTGAACATGTGCAAAAAGTATATCACCTCCTTTTAATCATCCAAATCAATATCATTATTGCAGTAGATTTTGAACCATGCCCTGTCATGGTAAAGTGCGACATCACAATTGTTTTGTCAGCATCGTGGAATGACATTTTGACGTCACAATACCATGACGTTATTTTGGGTCTGAGGGAAGTGAAGTGTTCAGAGCTAGGTACACGTCTTCATGGAAACATAATGAAACATTATATTGGATATGAAAACAATCTCACTCCATGTCTTCTGATGTTAATTAAACTGAAAAACCTCGTCAAGTCTTGGGGATTTGTAACTTTTTTGAACTCGTGTTAATATATGTTAAATCAGATGACACTTTGGTTGAATTCTCAATTTATCACCATATGGGTAATGAAACACTTCGATTTTTCAGGGACGGATTTAGAACATGGAAAGTGTAGGTAATCTAATGCGATAATGGAATGTAGTTGTGTTAGGATTTTGTCAATGAAATGTAAATGGCGACAGATAAAAACTATTGATAGAGATATCGGCAAAAATTTATTTTTGTCGAGTTGAAAACAATATTTATGAATCGAAATTATTAATGTAAGCGTTACAAAAGTACGATGTATGTGTATAATATGTACTATTGTGTAAAATTACAGCTATAAATGGATCATCTCTTGCAGGTGACTCTTTGAAGAAGGCATGTTGTTCAGAGCATATCTCATTTTGCCAGCTTCGAAACCTTTTGACTATTTTCAACCATTTTCTTCAACCTTTCTTCATTAACTTGTATGTGTATGCTTACGGTTTTCATCGTCACACGAGAAGACCCTTCGACAACCTACACATTATGTACTGTAATACATTTGTATGTTATCATGCGTTACGTTCAAGATTATTCAATCGCTTGAATCCTGTCAAATGTATCTTAGTGAACATATACATTATGGCTTGAGAGCACTTAAACTTTTGTACAGAGCCCATAACATATTTTTTGTGCTTATTTGACATTTCTTTGACATATGACGAGCGCGGGGTTGTATACACTGTCGTTACTTAACTTGGTCCCCTTGATCCTTCTGTTTCGTAGCTATAGTAATACAATGCCGGACAATATTTAGGAAAATTTTCATTTTCAAGTATATGTTTTAGGCGTGTCCACATATTCACAAGAAGATTCACAACAACAAGAGCAAAACATCTTATTTCTAAATGTTCTTCCCATGCAATTTAGTGAGGATAAATAATATGTGCTCTCAGTGCAATGGTTTGGTTAGCGTGGTTAAGTATAGGGAAATGTCCCGTTCCTATTCAAAACGTAAACCTATCCAACTGATTTGTTACAAGGTTTCATTCTTTGGTTCTGGACATGTAGATGTCCTGAAACGATTTTCGGTGACCAATAAGGTAAGGATTAAACAAAGAAGATGCCTAATTGCATTGAACATGCTTAGTAACACCTATGTTACGAACACTTGTCATCTGGCATGTGCATGAGGTGTTTTCAATTATCATTTATCTTATCCCTTGTAAGAACATGTACGTAAATGTACATAGAAGTAAAGTAAACATGTATTTGTATCTGATGTCAGTTTGTGAAAGTTGTACGTTATGTGTAAGCAATTCCCAGCTCCTGCACTTCAGTAAAATACCACATGAATTCCAAGGGGCGGGCAACGTGATTGAGCTAAGTAAGTTCTTGATAAGATAACTGGATTATTTACTACGCTTTTACAGAAAACTTCAAAATATGTAACTGACTGTGATTTATCATTATCGATAGCATCAACACGGATTAATTGGCACTCGTGCATGACATCAACACAAAAACTAACTCATCTCAATCTGGCCAAACAATAATAGTGATGAGCGTTAAGAATAGTGTTGCTTTATTCAACATTCCTGTGCTATCGGTAATGTCCGATCCATGTTGTTAGATACACGTCAATCGACTTTCTACAGGCTTCCAAATTATACTTGACATCACGATAAAGGTGCCATCTCTTATCCCTTACTAAGAAGTACACGGAGTTTTCTCTTGAGCACACCAAACTGTTTTCCAGTCAATATGAAAGCTTGTACTGGTGTTAGTGCTATTGAAACTGTCTCATCGGGACAAGTTAGTCTCCTTTTCATAAAAGCTCGACTTCTCAACTCACTTCTATGGTATATTTACAAACCAAATTACATCGAATTAAATTATACAAGATAGTTCATTCTTACCGCAAACACCTATCCTTTTGCCATGTTTGCTCAGTTTACTCCAGGCGTTAACTAGATATTGAATTTTGCCAACTCAAACATTTTGAAAGGCACTGAATTATTGAAATGTTAGTTATCAATCAGGTGCATGTTTACACAGTTACATGCATCCGTCTCATAAAACATTTTCATCAAAACTTTATTCAGAAGAATTCCTTAGTTGATGGGAATTGTTAAATGCATTAAGAGTATTAACGTGTAGTTATTGAATGTTGCGTAATATCTGTAAGAAGACAGTAAATAGAGTTGTCACCATGTTAAAAATGTGTGTGAATGGATTGTGTCTAGACTAGAGTAGTCATCAATAGATTACAGGTATGCGTGTGCAGTAGCACTAAAATCACTCTCTCATTCATTAATATTTTAAAAGGTTCAGGGGAAGCCATATATCTTGGGTTTTTTTTAAAATCACATAAACATTTTAAAACTGCTAAATGCAAATAAATACGCATGAACATTTTACCAAAATTGAAGTTATAACTAAAGTTCAACTTAAAAACGACGTTTGCTGAAATGGCCTCCTATGCTAAAGGATTGGTCTTATAATATATTAATATTCTAACTAATATAATGATATATCTTATTTGGAATGTGTCAATCGCTCTTGTTTTCACGTGGAATTGATGTGAGTAAAAAGGTCTTTCGACATGCAAAAACAATCCATCATTTCTAGTGGACCCCACATGAACTATTTTTCTTCGCTCAATGAAGACACAGACTGGTTAGCTGCGGTCTTATTACCTTCTTTGATCATTCTAGTGTTGGTTATTTGCAGAAAGACAGGCTTTATAAACAGAGTTTAAATCGAGGTATCTGGGACTGTTTCCGAAGAAAAGATCAGTAAACATGTCAATCTTGCTCGACTGTCTGCACTCATCCCGTGATGCGGAGAAACGGGTGATCACTGATCACTTTGAAGATAATGGAAGAGCAGCTGTATGGAATCTTAAATACACAGATAAAACAATTTTTTTCGCAAATGGTGATCCACACCTTGAAATTTGAATTTAAATCTCTATTTTCATGAAATCTTTATTAATTCTAAAAGCGAAGCTAGCATATTTTAATTTGATGTAAGAAGTTTTCTTAAAAAAGAGATGTCATTATAACATGTACGGAACAGGTTATTCTATAAATTATCATATACCTGTATATTAGTCCATAAACATATCTTCATAGTAAGTTTTCAATAACTTCTTAGATGGGCATTCTAAAGTTGATGAAAGATGATGAATTTCATTTGCTTGAAAAAGATATTAACACCAATGTCGAAACGTCGCCGTCATAGAAAAACAAGATATTGTATATACATGAAATTGCCTTCATTATTCTTTAGTGCTCTGAATGCTACATACTAAGTTCATGACCTGAATGTCCGCATGAAGAAATACATCCCTTATTAATGCAACCCTCTGAGTGTCTGCAAGCCAACAGAGATTTCATTTCAATTCAATACTAAGTGGTCTTGGAAGTTACATAACAACACTGATGACAAAAGCTTGATTGCATCAATTCAAATCGAAGAATACTATGTATAAAGAGCTCATGTCATTATTTCCCCAGCGATTGTGATATTATGAAGTTCGTTTCGTACTCGAAAGCTGGTAAGTTAACAATAATTTCGGGAAAGAAGAAGCATTATCGCAGCATGTTCAAATCTCTTTGAACCCCACAGAAAATATTGCCTTATAAAAGGGAAAACCACGTTCTTGCGATGTAGTGGCATTGGGATGGTATTGATCCTTGATTGACAACAATTCATGTGAATGTCTGGGTTAATATTTGAACAATGGTTCATATGACTGGGTGTGTTTCTTTAATCAGTGAGTTTATTTGCATTCATACTGTGATCTGTTTCAAAGCACGTTCGAAAGGTGTCGTCATGTAGACCTACTCTGAATGTCTCTTTCAAAACTCGGAAATAACGTTCGATTATCTACTTTCAAATAATATTTACAAATTTCTTGCTCAAACAAGAACGGTATTTGCTTAATGGTTTACAATAAATCAAAATTAAATAAATGACATATATTATTATATATTATAATCGATTGGATGATTAAAGATCGAAAGGAATTACCCTCCTACAGATTTAAATGATTCATGTTTTGTTAAAAGAATGCCCGATCCAACAGATACTGTTTATTTTCCACAGGTTATCGCTATTAAATACCAGCAGAAAGGCTTTACGAAGAATGGCATATAACAAAAGAAAGAAACGGTTGAAATTGTATCTACTCAAATTAGTTCATTACGACATCGCCCATCTAATGCAAATGCAAATAAACAAGTTGTCAGACAGAACATGAACATTTCTATCGATGAATATAAAAAAACATTATGAAACTGAACCATAATTATAAACTTATTTGCATCGTTTTTAATATCCATCGAATCTCTTCAAGGACTTTCGAGCGATCTATTGTCTTCTTTTTCCTCAGTTATAATCCCAATTCAGCAACCCCCTTTTCTGAATTGGGACTATAACTGGAAGTAAAATATGGGTCTTTATTCTTACCTCGACTTTCAATATATCATTACCGTACGATAGGGAAACATGCCGACTTGCTTCGGGAATACTACTGTAATGACATAGAATCAATGTTACGACAAAAATACACATGTAGTCATTATACGATAGTTGATGAAAACACTGTCTGCATGGATTAGGACGTAACAGTAGTAACATGACAGAAGAAAGTATAGTCTAGAGACAGTAAAAATTTTAATGTTGTGTAATAACTGTAATCTGTTAAAGAAATGTCAGATCCAAAGTTTACCAATGGCGTGGAATATATAAAGATAGGTTATCACGAATGTCTATAAGTGGCAGATGTCGATGATTGGCTCATTTTGATAATAAGCACTTTAGACAGAAAGACCGGATGTTTCTGTCACGTTGGAGCATTGTGATGCTTTGATACACACTACACTGACATGCATGCTGGCATTTTATAACTCTTTTTCTCGTTAGTGCTCCATCAAAACTGGCAAATAGATGCCTAGAATTTCAGATGATAGACACGGGTTAAATTCAGAGAACCTTTGCTTATGAATAATTGATTCACTATGAACGTAATCAACTACCATTGTTTTCGTCGATAAATTACGTTTATTAGGTTTCGTAATCAATACGTAATGTTATTGAGAAATTATTTCTATGGCCTAACGAAGCTCCGGCCATGTAACAGAACCAGTCATCAATCTATAACATGCCTGATACCCAGCAGTTCCTGTGATGTTCGCCATACAGTTCACTAAATCTCTCGAGAGAATAAATCATGTGTGTGTCGTTAATCACTTCTCCTCCTGTAGAACTGCACGTTGTATTGTCTGTTTACACACCAAATGTGTCCTCTCCTCGTTTTACGTTAGTGTGTAATCCTTGTTTCTGTAAATTCAAGCCCTCGGGATATAAGTGATATCATTTGCATGAAATTGTTTTGTAAAGTATGTTAACCTTTATTAATTTCAAGCTTCGGCTTCAACGTCTTATTTTTTATTTGTGAAAAACAGATATTGCACGAAACCTCGATGCTGGTGTTTATTTTCAAGACTCTTAATATTTCATTTAAAACTGTTCATCTAGATTTGACCTGATAACGTAAGGAACAAATTCTATAGAACTCACATTTAATCTCATATGGTTACTCAGTACCGGCTTTAAAAACTGAGTAATGAAATTAGTCCTGTTATGAGAACGACACTGGGGGGCATTGATCACTATACAAGGCCTCTACAAGAAACGTCTTACTCCATTTCACGTGAACATGGAGATCATAAAGTGGCGGATATGTTACACGCTATATTATAATGTCGTCTAGTGTTTTAGAGAAACACTTAACAGTGAATAATGGGTTTAACGTCATTCAATTCATGAACAAAGATCATCGAAACGAGTGTGTACAGATCAGGGGAAGTAGTGATCGAAAGAATGGGGGAAACAGGCTGAAAATAAGGCAAAGTTTGGAGCAAGACAACAGTATTTTTAACGGCTTGAATTTGGTCTGGTTTCTTTCCGCCAACGTGCCCAAATGGAATGCCACGATGGGAGTATTTGGCCTCTCTACATATCTCTCAAGGTCACTGGAGCACCCAAACCACCTCAGAGCGATAACGTATGAAGTCAATAGGTTAAATGAGCAGTTAAAACTTAAAACACGAGAATATGTTTAAAATAAAACTCAGAATAACCTGCGGTATCTGTATAAAATATCGCTCGCACTTAACCATACTTTAAACGCACTAGTGCACAACAATATTTCGTAAACACAACGAATGCAAAGAAACTGCATATCTCTTGATATTACTCACGATCCTCACTCAAGTAATCTACCTCGTAGGTTATTTAACAAATATTACGTAATCAGATAGTAAAGTTGATTTTTAAAGGCCGGAAGTATTTAATGCAACGTAACTTTAAATCCGCATATCAAAATTTTGCTTATAACCAGAAAATCTAATAACAATGCTAATGCTGTGTTATTAAATCGATTTATTCACAAAATTAATTTCCTAAAACATATTTCATTCTTTGCTTTCAGTTCAGAGTTTAGGTAAATTCAATAGCTGCACATGATACTAGTTTAGCCGCGTTTAACTGTCCATAAATTATCCGTTTTGTGCACAGCTAACCATACATTTTTTTCATTGTTGATTGCTGGTCAACTGTAAAGAATTTTAAGTATTTCTTTGCATCGATAGAACGCTTAAGTGAATGCATAAGTCCTCTTAAACCTTGAAATAGCCAATTTAAATTGTAAAAGCATGCAATAGTGCCTTTAAGCCTAGCAAAAGGACAAAAGGACAGCTTTTAAGAATTAGAGCTGTAAGCCAATGTCTTCATGCCGCCTACAATTTTGGATTGTCAATTGCTATCATGTAGAAATACGTAATACAAGCAGAATGTGGTTTGGGGAAATGATCCCTCTGTCTTCATCACTCTCCTTGAATTAATATTAAAACATTGGCAAGTACAACAAATATTTGTTATGAGACCCAAGTGTCGACGAAATTGTGACTCACATTCATTGATTTATGTACATATGTTTATATAATTATGCTCATGTACAACCGATGGTGGAATTGAGGCAATACAATCCTTAAAAATTTGAATAGGCTTAATAGCCAGGGCCTAGATTTTCGAAGCTCTCTTAGCGCCAAGATAGTCGTAGGCCAATGTTAATGTATGGTACTTACGACTATCTTAGCACTAAGAGAGCTTCGAAAATACGGGTCCAGATCGATTAATGTACACTGAATTTTACAAAACAGTACTTTGTTGTCTTCACAAATAACCGTATCTTTGTTGTGATTTGTCTTCAAACAATCCCCGTATTTCCCAGGCTTGTCCTGTCGCATAAGTCAATATAAGACAAACAGATTGGCATTAATGAAGACAATATCCGACGCTAATCGTAAGCAACAAATCATGTTACCAAAGATCGACTGTATAAATAGTTCATAAAGCTCTGTTAATCATCAACGTTATTCGTACTTGTAAGCAGTAAGCAACTCGGTAACGAACAGCAGACGCATTAATGGAAAAATAACAAAATACTATCAACTCCTGGATTCACCTGAATAGTAAAACTATATGAATTGAAAAGAGTCAGAAAACACAAAGGTTACTGAACTTCGTCTGTGAAGAGAACACCCCTATTCAGACTTTACATACGTTATCATAGAACGTAACTGAAAATCAATTAATTATTCAAGTAAAAAACTGTCGATTTCAGTTTGGAAAGATGAAAAATTTAATTTATATCTCGTCAAATGAAATCATCAATAAATAATTTCGCTTGCAAATGGTATCCTATATGTACATGTATCTAATGTTTTCGAAAGTTTGTTTCAACAACTCGAGATGACACTTCACAAAATCTGTGATAAAAGGCGGGTTTGGACATTCTGATGGTGGTAAAGGCGGGAGATTAGTGACAAGACCGCGAGGCGAGGCGGTGAGGGAGAAGGATATTGATCCTGACCAGGGTGAGTGAGATGAGCGGCGTATGGCAGGACACTCGTTGTCTCTCCACCGTCTCTCCACGACTTACATGCTCTCCTGTGATGTATTAATACGTGAGCTGACATTTAGCGAGGCTAGTGATTAAGCATGATGAAGTGAGTTATCCTCCGGTACTCCAACGGCAGATACAGAGGGTACTGCCAGAGAGAATTTCGGATAGTGCTTATCGATAAAAGGTATGTCTTTCAATCGTTGGTCATTAACGTGTTGAAGTTCAAAGACTTCCTTTGTTGCACTGAAAATGGTTATGTCTTTACTATTTGAATATTATAATGTCTTGGGGTAGTGCAAAAACAAGATGTGGTTTGAAATTTGATATAAAAATATTTTTAAAGATTTCGAAATTGGTATAGATCAATTAATATAAACCGTAGAGTATAAAAGTTATATAGAACATCTCCAAATCGCATTTTTAAAAAGGTTATTATATGTGACTGCATTTGTATTGATTTGAGTAATTTAAAAAGATTTAGCGATGACAATCAAAATTACTTCGTTGCATTCATCTTATTGAATTCTGTAGACAGGTTTGTAGTATTTTAACATATATCCTTATATTCACAGGAATGTTCAAGTATTAATAATTGTGCCTGTCATCTATAAATCTGAATTTTACATTCGAAGTATCTGATAATTTGTCATGATTTAAAAAAGGGACAGTCGGAAACTCGGAAATCGTATTTTTCAGGAAAGGTCTAAAACGACGTGTATAAAATCAACTGTCTAACTAATATGTGTACACAGAGATCGGATACCCAGTGAAAGGGAATCCATTGTTGGGCTATCGTGCTTCTAGCCAACTTTCAACTTAATGTCAGTGTACATAAATGCTTGTAATGGTTGGGAAAACAAATATTGGTCTAGAGGTCCCATTACTGTCCCACAGGCAGTCCGTATTAAGTGAATCACAGCAAGTGCATACCCAGAGTCATGCAGTCAATAAAACATTAATATTGAGCAAACAATGCTTACGTTAAACTACAATAAGATTTATATCAGGCGCGCACCCTTTATAGGCATAAATACGAATGATGATAACTCACTTTCCTTGGAGATTGTGACATTTGATATGTTTAGGAGTACAAGGTTTAAGCGAAAAGAGATATGTGATGCTTTTATTGGCCTATGCTACATTAAGTGCACCAAAAGCTATTTGCTACAACAAATGGCAATCGATAGAGTAGACGATTAACTGGAAATTCATTTCACGCTATTCAAAATTCCTTTGTTGTGAGGAGCGGGATTCGACTGTCACAACGGTTGAACTAAAGATTTAAAGCGCTGTAATTCATCAACACCGGATCACAGTCAATTACATAAATCATTCTAAATACACTCTCCTTTTCCTTTTAAAAGCTTTTACGACGTTGCCAATTGTGAAATACAAATCGAAACTGAATGCAATTGAAGCATAGATTTTCACATTTGGCAATTTGGTTTGAAAATGAATGATATATAAAGGAAAAAAAGCGATAATATAACAAGATCATATTTCAGAATAATCTTAAACAAATCCATGCGGGAACAGTTCCGAGTTTTAAGAGTAAATAACAATAGGTAACGGAATTCAGCGATGATGTAAGTGATATGTTTGAAACCTTTAACATTCATGTAAGAAGCACGTTGCGACTTCTAGTGTGTCTGAATCTTAAATCCCTAATCCTTAATAATCTATTAGCCACAAATTGTATCAGTAATAGCAAATTTTGATGCGATGATCTGTTTCATCTATCCATAGGCATGCAGTAGGTAAATTGAACTTACCGAATGTGGTACAGTGGTATCGAATAAGTAGCTTGGCTGAAGTAGAAAACGATAGAAATGCAGCTGTTTTGATGTTTAATTTTTTTCTCTTGGTATTTTTACCTTCATAATCAGAATCGTTTTCCCAATATTGTTTGACGTCTTATATTTATTTAGTTAGACTAAAATGGGTGTGTCATTTTTAACAATCCAATCATGATCGGAATCAAGCAATTAAATATTTGATAATTGATTATCACTTGAATTCATACCATACGGGGATGTATGTCCGTTCGTCACCCGGAAGGCCGGAGTTCGATTCCCGGCTGCTCCATACAAAAATACGTTAAAGGATAGTCAATGTTGCTGCAAGGCTTGACGCTCAGCAATATAATGATAGACCATCGCAATAACTGGCTTTACACTGTAACTGCCGGATGCCGAGCGGACAAACAAATTTTAAATGTACACTGTATTGCGTACCATAATGAGATTATCATTATTATTATTATTATTATTATTATTATTATTATTATTATTATTGAATATAAAATTGGGGGATACCATTATGATGAGGTCCAGAGGGAAATATTATAATCGTTTTATTCTTGATTTATATCCAAATATAGCTTAAGCATATCTTTGATATTGGTAACAACTATTTGTCTTTTACATGAGAAGTTTTTAACACAAGGCGGTGTAAAGACTGAATTCCCTTCGTTTTACTTTTAATTCACAGACCAAAGAATACAAATGATACCAAATTCAAAGTTTTTGAGTTCAATTAGATAAGAATTCTTACGGACTTTTAGTCCCTTTCTACTTAACTGGGAGTTATAAGCCGTAGTTGATTCCCCTTAATTGATGTATATGATAATAGAACAACCACCAAATGTATCTCTGTCAGAATACCCTAGGCTGCTAAATTTTCCATATGGTGTATATGAAAATGGATTAACGTTTCTCCTTTGCCCCACGAACATGTATTTTCTTATCTTGACGGATGACAAGCTGCTTAGCCATCAATGCTATTTATGTTCGAACATTTTAGACGCTCTTCTGTATCATAAGGTTAAAGCAGCCCAGAGGAAGCAGAGTAGCTAAACAGATTTCTTTGTTGAGCACGTGATGCCGAAAGCTATAGATACTTTAGTTTGACATTAATGCTTGCCTAGCTCGAAGTAAAGCATTTTGCTGCTAGTCATATACAGAACTTCATCATCAGACTCCTGATGACACTTATATTCTCGAAATATTAAAATTCTGTACTTTTACCGAAATATCTACCAGTAAATGATACACTTTATACGAGAAGTTGCATAAAAATCTTCAAACGTCGATACGATCGTTTCTACAGATAGTATTGTCTGTTTAAAATGGACGTTATTAATGATGGAAACAGATTTTGTGCTTTCAATGATAGAACATGTATGATATAAATGTCAACAAAATGAACAAATTGTGTCAGGCCAGTACCATGATGACAAACCGAACTTGTTCCAAATAGCCATTCTCAACTGTTACCCTACCCTTGATATAAAATTCTTGATTTCCCAGAGACATGAATGATACTTTATATGTTTTCTTATACATACGTCAATATGCTCCAGGCATTGGCTTTCTTAATTTGTAAGAATCGACGCATCGATATAAGGTTTCCAACACTAATAAACTCTTGATTATCTATCTGTTGATGAATTAATTATCATACGTGTTGTGATTCAGTCCTGTGGAGCTAAGTCAAAGTGACAAATGCCAAAGTTATTAACTTGCTGAGGTCACAGGAGGTAATAGTACTCCCCTGGGCAATCAGTAGTCTAAACGTGACTCGTGTCGGAATCTGCCGGACATTGGAGTCGGCGCTTAGTAGCATACAAGCAGATTCATATCCGCGTTCAGAAGTCTGTATCAATAACAGTTCTATTTTTCACGTTGTACGTTTATAAACGTCTGAAGTCTTAAAGCAGTTATTTCAATAATCTGTTAGACTTGTTAAACACTAACTATCTTTAAAATTGTTTGAACTTTATCTTATTTAGTTAAAGAGAGACCAAGATAATTTCATAACAGCTAATACAGCCTGATGAGTTAAATAATGCGACGTAAGTTCTTTTAAAAGTAAATACGAAACATTGAATTTAATATTTTTTCTCTTTGTTTTACAGAACATGAGTAATAACACCACAACCGACGCTCCGGTTGGATCCCATGTGTTTGCCAGATACGATATCGGTGAGCTGTTGGAGACGTTTGCCCCACTGGGACCATTGTCAGAAAGAGTGATCCCACCATTTTGGTACGCAATCGGTTTTATCTGCAACCCGGCCGCTGCTGTGATATGGCTTGGACGACGAATGAGAAGGAACAACTCGTCAGCGATATATCTAGGAGCTCTGTCGATATCGGACTTGTTCTTTCTGCTGCTGCATCTGCTGTACACACTTCATGGCGCCTGGGGCTACAGAACCTACAACAACTCACCAGCCTCCTGTGCAGTCTTCATGTTTGTCTACTACACTCCTCAGTATCTCTCTACCCTTCTTGTGCTCGGATTTACTGTTGAGAGATATGTCGCAGTCTGTCATCCCTTCCAGAAGGAGAAGTGGTGCACGGTGAGACGAGCATGCATCCTGGTGTGCGTTCTGCTCCTCCTGTCTGCAATGATTGCCTCTGCTCAAATCTATCTGTGGACTTACAGTGCTGGTCATGACGCCTGTACGTACAGACTTGAAGCTACCGTCGGCGGCCCTGCGAGCTTTAGTAACATTTGGAGCTGGGTGTCAGACTTGCTTATCTTTGGCGTTGTACCTTTAATTGTGTTGTTTTTTAATGGTCTCGTGCTGAAGGAGATTTGTAAGCTAGCTAAGAACGGAGTGGTATCTCGTCAGAGTGGAAGTGCCAGTACAACCGCATCCACCATTACTCTGCTCTCTGTGTCGTTCTTCCTCATTGTGACCCAGCTGACAGCTACTGTTGTGTTTTGTTTGCAAACAGCGTTTCCACATGGAGACATATTTCTGAGTGATGAGGAGATAAGGGCAGATCCAACGTGGAGTAGAATGTTCAGCTATCTAGAAAGCCGAAAGATCATTGAAGGAATTTGCCTGTCGCACTACGCCCTCTATTTTGCTATATATTGCCTTACTGGAAAACATTTCCGAAAAGAAGTGCTATATATGTTGACTTGTTGCGGGCGTTTTCGTTCCTTTCAGGATCGATTATCTCGAAAACACAATGGGGAGAAATACTCTATGGTATCCAGCAATGGCCACCTCATGTCCGAGACGTGTACAACCTCGTATACCACCAACTTTTGAACGACCCTGGTGCTCTGATGAGTTCCCAGATACACATTTCAAAGGGCTTGAAATGGTCAGTCTGGAGTAGGCAAACCTATCGGAAACCGGACTCTAGCGATTGAAAGTTTGTTGCCATTTAGCTTAAGAATGAAGAGAAAGTAACGTGTGCCACGACTACCGTTAAACTGAACGTGTGCATTAAAGTGGTTTTCATGTTTAATGTGTTCAGTTAAAATCATGGTTAAGTCCTACGGCTTCAGGTGCTCGACTAATGGCTGTCTGTGATGTGTTCAGTTGAAGTTTGAAAATGTCAAATGACAGATAGCGGAGGTTTTTTGAGGATATCGATGTTACTTGAAATGCCGAGGTCACAAACTGACTTGATGACAATTGGTGGAATTATACTCACCTTGCAAAAAGAGCGTTCAGTTGAAACATTTGGGGAAATTTTGCAAAGTTTGCGACTTATTGTGCCCTCACTGAAAAATATATTTTCAACGGATTTAAGATACAATGCCATATGCTTACGAAAACACATATTAACATATGACTGTTATGTTTGCAACGCGAATAAGAGATTTCAAACTCTGATACTCATTGGTGTTGGAAGTGCTCACAATGTCTCAATACATATCACTTTGCTTTATGTTTGTAATATGTATCCGTTTGTTAGATTGAGATGCTAGCATTAATTCATCAGAGGTTTCATTAAGGTAAAATGCTTTCAATAGGTAATGCTGTCTTATTCAAACACTTTTATAAGTTATACTTAATACTAAAAAATCGACACAAATAGTATGTAATAAACACATACGTATATTTTAAACGATGGCATCACCAATGGTTTTCATTCGAAACCTCAAGCTTGAGTACAGTGATGTATGTTGTTTTCTTGCTGTTAATATAGCTGAAACAGATTTTGTTGACCTTGCTTTGTCTGTTTGTTAAAAGGAAGAATAATACGCTTTTATTCTGTTTATGTTTTTCATTTTATTTTCAAAGAATAAATTGATTCGATAAAAAAAACCCACCTAGTTTAAAGATTATTAACGTAATTTAAAAAAATATTTTGAAAAAAGTGATTGTTATGTCATCAACATTTAATACTCTGTAGTTTCAAAATTTCAATTTGAACTTACTTCTATAGTAGATAAATAACGTCGTATTTGTTGTCATTTCTATCTTTTCGGAGTTAATAGTCTTATTTTTAAAAATAACTAACTTCCAGTGGCCTTGTTATAAAAAAACTTATTTAAGGTGTCAAATGTAAGGACTGGTTAGATGACGTTGTTATTCTATGGTTACCAATGCTCCTACGTGTTTGTTATCTTGATATTTCCTTTACATTAATTCTTTCATTGAAGAACTTGATATTTGTTACAATTGTACATTATGTGACTGTAAATAAATGATTGCCCATCAGTTGGCTTTCTTAAACATTAAGTGTTTTTGTTAAAAAAGGGAAACCATTACTGACCTGTCCGGTGATCCTGGTCATTTGCTTGGTGTTGTTTTAATCTATCGACAAAATTGAACCATGAGGATAATAAAGGATGTAACATAAACTCGAAAAGACATTTGAAAACAGCTACAACATAAGCATCGTAGGTGTTATTCCTATAAAAATGTACGTCAATCATACGTCTGAAACGTCTTAAAATCTCCTAGTTCATGAGAATCGTAGGCGTTATGAAATCAAACAATACAAAATTAAATGAATTTAGATTGTCAGATTTTGTTTTATCAAGGTATGGAATGTAATCTAAAGATTATCTGAATTAAGGAAGGCGAAAATTCACTGAAAAGGTCACTCAATTCGACCCTGTGGAATTTGCATTTTCAATCAAATATCTAAAACGTTACCCTAGACACATACCTTTTAAATTGGTTTAAAGATCAATTTTCATCTTTGCATACTTTTCTAAGTAATTTTAACGTATTCATTGCAAAATTAGAAAACGTTTAATACAAACAAAACGACAATCGGACCAAAATTCATTAAAATAATTACAATTAAACGAAAGGGCATTCCCGAAACGACTTGGTACTATAAATAGAAGGGGCGTATTATTTGCAAGATCGCGCAAAGGGTTGTGGAACGTAAACAGAGGATGTAAACAAAGATGGCCGAATAAGGACGTTCGCGGAGACCGAGTCGAAAACTCTTAGAAAGTTTGGAGGTAAGGAAACGTTTTCATGTATTGGAACAGCATTTAGTTCGATAGATTATACGTTTATCTGCTCGAATAAATAATAAATAAATATCCATCATCGTGATCGGAAGCCATAACAATGATATCGCGATAAACAGGAAGTATGGTAAATCCTACACATAAAACTGTGACGTCACGGATTGTGGGTTCGTTTATGGCTACGGCAAGTTTTGGAGGGTGGTATACTTTGAAATTAAAATTAAATACTTTCTCGTTGATTATAAATTCTTTTTATGGTCTCAAAAAATTGTTGAAAGATTTTTCTACAGAACTGTATAGTCGGATGTGCGATATATGAAAACGGAGTTATTACGAATGCAAAGTTGAAAATGGATCTTTAAAACGGGCCGATATTGTAACAACATTTCAATAAATTACAAACTTGAAAGCATTTATGAGAGCTTCAACAACCTTAAAGCACAAATGTAATAAAAAGGTTCATGATTTGTAAGCTTAGACAAACAGCCTGTTAATCGGAATTCTCACTGGGAAAGGGGATCGAGGTAGTCAGGTACACGTTTTTGTTTTTCACACAGAGAACTCACCACGAGTGATAAACTGCTTTATTAGACCGATATATTTCGCGATTTTTACATGTAACATTAAAGAGTTTTACGATACATAGCTCTACTGATAAATCGAAAAACAATTCTCATAAAAAGAAAGAAAGGGAAAACGAGTCTCAGACAGTCACGAGACAGAGGCAGTCATCTCAGTCGTCTCAGGTCACTTTCGAAATAAACCTAACGTGTTTGAAAATCAGAAACATGTTTTACTGGATCGAGCGAGTAAATTTAAATTGAAAGCAAATTTGCAGTAGATTTTACTTGAAATATTTATTGTTGGGCGAAATGACGAAACTGCACCCCTGTTTAAATTTAGTGAATTATATAAAGTTTGTGAACATGTTTACAACAATGAAATATTTTTGTCATCGGAGGTATTATGAATACCACGTCTGTCTCTTAGTCCTAGAGTACATTTCCTTTATGATTTTTTTAATTCCCTTCCTCCAAACTCCTCACCTCGCCTCTAATGGCTGAAATATTGCCGATGTGGCGTTAAACAATAACTCACTCACTCACTCAAACTCTTCACCACGTATCCCGCATCATTATTTTCCTTGAATGACGAATCCCGGATTGCTGCGTCATGTGCATTAGTTCTAAGTAAGTTAGTTTTTAATTAAAATAAAGTTTTCAACAAAAGTGTATTTTAACTTAGAAGTTAGGTCACACTATTTGCAAAATTATTTTAAACAATTGAATAAGCAATGAAAAAGATTTGTGGCATTTAAATTTTCCAACTTCAAGTTAAATTGAATTAACTGGCTTAACCGTATGCTCTGCAAAGCTAAGTCAGTGATTACTGCAGCAGATACTTTTATCTGGGTTTATAAAGATACCTGATTTAGTTTACATTATTGACAATGAACATTATAACCATTTGAAAATGAGTATGAAATGACTACCTTCCTATAAGTGCGTACGCAAAAGCAGTTATGTAATCTGGTGTAATGTGAGTTATCGGATCTTATGTTATTTGCGGCAAAAGGCTTACGACAGAGTGTCCTTATGCAATTCGAGTATCATAAACCCTATTCAGCTTTGTAAATCGCGCATTCGCACAAGCTTACCTAATTAGCTTCATTACGTCTTTGATTTTATTAGTCTGAATAGAATTTTACCATTACCGCTGAAAGTCCAGGGCCTAAAGAAAATATTTTAAACCTTTTCTAAACGCTATCTTTCATTTTTTAAAACGCCATGTCCCGTGGGAATAATGTAATCGGGTTACGTTTAAAGTTGACTGATGTCAGGAGGAGTCACAAGTAGACATTAACTGTGAAAATTTACTTGTAAAGGTATGAAAAACATTAAAAGTCCTCCAGATATGGTTGGCGGATTATATAATTTATCGAAAGGGCATTCTTACTTGAATTCCTAAGGGTGTGGTGAGGTGACATGGGGATTAACGTCGCTTGCAAGAGAATTTCACTTAAATTGCGGCTGCTAGTATTATTTCAGGGAGAAAGCCAGCAACACCAATGTGGCTATGCATTGCGGTGAAACCCGCGAGCATCGGCTGGAACTAGCGTGGTTTAGTTTAAACATATTTTATTCATGAAGAAAAGGATGAGGAACAAGTTCTCCAACTTAGAATACCTTCTCCTGCACTGGTACTGCACTGAAATTCAGTGTAGCATTGCATCCAAACCTCACTGAGTGCAGAACAGTTCTCTACTGCAGGCAAAGTTGCCGATCCCCTGAACCTCTTGAACCTCTTGATCTGAAGCCCCTGGCGGGATTCGAACCACGGACCTCTTGATCAGAAGCTGAACGCGCTAACCCGCCCCCAAATCCACAAAGGCGATGCACTGAAGAGTGTGTTTCTACAAGTCACTTAGTTCAAAGTAATGGATGACACTAATTGTGATTGGGAGGAAATAAACTTTACACGCTTTCTATTTCACAAAAGTTCATGAATTTGACTGTGTTTTTGTGTTATATCGCAAGTGAAAAAGTTAATTTGGGGTTGCGTTCAATATCGACCTTTTGTTGATGATAACTTACTCCCACGCCGTAATGGAGACTATAGTTATACCTAATACCATGAAAAAGGTTTAATGACCCCTGATATGCTATTTATAGCAATGATGTTGGTCCATTTCAATGTAAACTATATGCACAGGTAGATATTCAACAACATTAAGGCAAACATATAGAAGCGTGATGTTATCTTAGAGTTGCATAAAAATCCTTTTACATGTCATTATGCCATTTCTGAAGACCCCCGTATCCCTTACTTTATCCGTGTCACAAATGCATTACTCATGAAGTACGTTTTCTATTTGAATTCCGATCCTTCGACGAAATCCTTACCCAAACATGGAGGATAAGCGTGAACTCATAATACACCATTAAGGGTCGCTAAGCATTAAAGAAAAGACATCTGAGACTGAAGTATTAGAAATTTAAGAGTACAGTGAATTTCGGAAAGACCCTTTTTTTTATAGAGTAAACACGATGTCCTCGGTAGAATTTTAGCCAAACAATGTAGTCTAAATTTATTCCATGGAAAGATTGTATTGTTAACAGTCCGGCTTTCAGATTTGCAAAAATAGAAATAAAAAATACAAATGCCTTTTATAGTTACATGTAGTTTTTGTAGAAGCAGCAGCAGCAGTAATAGTAGTACGTAGTTGTAGTAGTAGTAACAACGGCAATAGCAGTAGCAGTAATAGTAGTAGTAGTAGCAGTATTATTATTATTAGTAGTAGTAGCAGCAGCAATAGCAGTTGTAGTAGCAGCAGTAGTAGTAGTAGCAGTGTGTTTCTTTACCTAAAGTGTGCAATTAAGGTAAGGTACAGATTTGTCTTCACATGCAAATTAGAAGCAAGCGAGTTTGAGGGTCAATACTCATTTTAGATAATAAGCATTGTGTTATGAACTGATGCGTCATAAAGAAAATAGTGAAATTGAAAGTTCTGAAATTAAACTCTGTAAAATGTGTACGAATTGCAATGTTTTTTAAAAACGATTTCTAAATTAGGTTTATTTTGTGGATTTGCTGTTCTACGTGAATATTGGTCAAACTGAATTATCAAGCAATCAACAGTACTAGTTCAGACCGAACACTGCCGCCCATCTTGAACACGATAAAGAAATCATTCTCCTTAAGTGACCTTTAATATTGAATTATTTAAAGTACACATTCGAGAAGCATAGACTTGCTAGGCTTTCATTTTTAGGGTTATGATCACCTTCGACCTCAACGGGTTCAACAATGATAATTCAAAACGTCAAGGTTTTGACATATTTATTACAGTTCTGTGGTCAATACAATTATGAAAGCATCAAAGATACCAATCATTTCATAAATACAATACATACAGAGTACACACTACGTTTTTACGTTTTGTGGGTAAACACACTGAATCTAACATATAATTCATATCGAACACTTGATTCTTTTTTCCGGCTATTTTCGAATGAACGGAATATTAATAACATTCCAATCGGGAGAAAATTTAAATTATTATCCAAAAAAACTACTAGGGGGAGTTTAAGACATAATAATTACAGACTTTGAAATCAAAACCATACATATATGCTACTTTCTGGCTGTGACCGGTACACATTTAAGAAAACACTCTACTGCAATTAACAAAGTATAAAGGAGGTTGCACAAAATGCTGCCTTCCCATTGGACGAAACAAGTAAACGTAAGGACCACTTCATGTATCATTGCGTCATTGATGAAACTATCATTACATGCTGTTTTCACGAATATCTCTTTGAAAGTACTTATATAAAACTTTTGAGTATTAGAGTCTTTTGATTTAATACTTTTCATTACCCTTTCTTTGAACTTCTCTTTGTTAATGACCTCATATGATCTCACTGGCTTACAACAATGTGTATTCCATCCAATACAGCAAAGACCCCGTGTTTACTTGTGCTTTCTAATAAGAATGTTTTACAAAGATAATACTGAAGTAACCAAAAGCGTGAAAATATCAAGAAACGGGTCATGGCCTACTCTTCAGCTTGTTGCTTAATCAAATAATCTCATTTCTAGAATAACATTTACTGTGACTGTAGTCTTGTAGAAGTTGAACCTTCTCAAATTAGATCAATGGACTCTGGCTCGGAATCTTCCGAGATGAAGGTAGAAAAATGAGTGAAATTTTCGAGGTTTTGATGCAAACTGTGAAGTTAGAGCAGGGGGACTGATTGTCGCGGGGGTAGAGGAAGGTAATGTCGTGAGATCAGAGTCATCCCGCTCAATTGGCCAAAACTGCCTTCTCAGATGATTCTGAAATAGGTTAGATTATTAAAATGATTATGATAGCAACAACAACATCAACTACGTATACTATACACACAAAGAAACGCATAAGATATTTTTTCAAATGATTTATAACACAACGTCAAGAGAAAAAAATATCCTTTAATGTCATTGGTAAGAAAGTGGGAATTCACTTGTCTATAGATATTGATTTGCTAACACGTCTGCAGCTGTTTATCCTGTGTTTTAGTTCTCATGAGTCACAAAAAACATTTTGACGCCTGGCAGCTTTTGAAGAACTGTTTGTCTGTTTTACAAAATTCCGCCAAAATGCAATAAAAATCTCTGTAGTGACGTCGATCGAGTTCATTCCATCGATGTTCTATTGGGGTAGACAACTTATTTGAAAGTTTTTGAAAGATTTGTAGGTTCCAGTTGGCGAGGTAGTGGACTTTCAGCCATATGATACTTCTGTATTAGCGTAATCATGCTGAAAAAACCGGATGCACGTCCGGTCGGAAGAAGTTGTCAATGAACTGGTTTTCTCCTAAAATCCCTGAACCACCAAATAATCAGATGTGTTTGTGCTTGATATAGCACTTACGGTTCAGGTTCTTGATTTTAGAACATTGAAGGCAATTCCGCACTTGGAAATTGCCAAAACTTGGGCGATTACTGATGTATGTTGTTGTTGTAAGTGATAGCTGTAGACCTGGACGTAGAGATCATTTGCCTCTGTGTTAACTCTTGGAAGAACACATGTGGAGCTCTAGTGGGAGGACATGGTTTGCAGGATGCGAGCCTATGGCATAACATGGTACTCTATTGAACGTTCAATTTCACACGACGCTTTAAATCCGACGTACAGTGACGTTCCATTTTCGCAAGTAATTCTTGGCTTGCTGATAACGTGTTGTCCATTCAAAATCGATTGACGAAATTTGAAAGGATGATTGCCTATCTTTGCTTATCAGAACTACATGATTTTAAGCTAACTCTTCCGTGAATTGCAATTTAAATGTTTTCTATATGACGCTTGTGCGTTTTTTCATCGACGCTTCTACCAATCATACAATAACATCAACGTTTTTATAAGATTCCAAAATTCTCAAAATCACCTATGTTGGGTTTTTGTAATAGTATATATAATAAAACTTACAATCCCTCGGTTGCATTCAAATTAAACACTTGTCTGACCTCCCATTTGTCTAGACCCCTTGGTAAAATTGTGATGTATAATCAGACTACCCAGGTTGGAAACCAGGATCAGAGGTCTTTTGACGACAATGGATGCTGTATTGCAGACTCAAGAAATACTTCCGAAATATTTTGAATGTACGTTCAAATAGGCACTTGCTCAAATGTCTCCTGACTGAGAGTAGACATGTAGTACCCAATCTTGCTTTATTGTGAGAAAGGCAGGATTTCTGGTTAACAACTATATACAGGTCGTTTCGTGTACAATGATTAGTCGAATGAAGAAGTAAGTATTAACTCTAAACCTCTTGAATGTCCTGAAGGAATCATTACACATACATTAATTACATACGGTAAATATTTTAGTATCTTTCTGTTTCTACTATGAAATTTGTTAAACTTTATTTGCTTGATATTGAATACATGATACTTCTAATTTAAAGGAGAAATGGTGCCAGATGACATGATACTTTTTAAATCAGAGACGTTACTGAAACAAATCACAATCAAATTATTACAGTGATAAATGATACTATTATCGCCATATTTTTTTCAGTTCACTGCAGTAAGCAACCTGATACTTTTTCGTTTAAGGATATTGAATCAACATTATTACGGACACAAGGGATTTCGTTCTGTCACATAACGCAGTATAAAGTAGCAGGGGTTTAAACATCAGTTTAATTACGTTTCCGTTTTTGGCGTACTAGTATCAAGGTATCACGACTTACAGCAACATAAATAAGATCGTGATTTTGATCGTGAGCGTAACATATTCAGAATAACTATATGTTGCTACTTTCGGATATTTCAAACTTAATCTGGATATTGGATAATGTTATCAAAACATTTCATCTTAATATTTAATGATAATATCAACCAATATACTTCTGAAATTAAATTACTGAACAAGAGGTGAAACGGTAAATAACTTTTAGCAACCAGTGATGATCTGTTTGATATCAGAGGACATGGAGGCCACATACTTTTCATCAGTAAACCACCCTTCATTACTTTTAATTAGAAATGTACATATTCGAAAATAACATTGTCATAAGACTGTATTGCATTGATGTAACTGTGATCACGTTAATGACGTCATTTTATTTTGATATCATCAGGGTTTTTTTAACAGAGCATAGAGAGAGATAATGAGATATGATTTGAGGCTTACAGTTGCAAGTTATTTCGATTGAATCCAGTGTTCATTTTATGTCACTTTGGCAATTTAAAAAGTGTGCAGGACGTGTTCGATAATGGATATAACGTTTTAAAAGCTCACTTCTAAAATGCTGAGTAAAGTGTGGCTGGCCGGTCTTGCGCAGTATCTCTCGAGCACGGACACACTACAGGCATGGTAGCAGCATTCATCCACTATTCCACGCATGGCTACATCACGGCGATGGCGTCCCGCTCGTGTGGTCACCCCAGGTATACCTCCAGCACAATACCGAATTCAGTCAAATTGCAAAAATACAACAAGTACATTGTATATCATGTTGCCAAAGGTGTTTTCAAAGCCATTTGTCCCCATCTTTAGTACTGGTACATACATAAAAAATGATCAACTAAAAAGGGACAAACACGCAGGATATCACTTAGCTTAAAAATGCCAACTTTATAATGAGATATGATTTGAGGCTTACAGTTGCAAGTTATTTCGATTGAATCCAGTGTTCATTTTATGTCACTTTGGCAATTTAAAAAGTGTGCAGGACGTGTTCGATAATGGATATAACGTTTTAAAAGCTCACTTCTCATCGCTCAATACACCTCCTGTTTGAATCGTGGGTCTTCGAGACGTAGCGTAGCGAAGCACCGAGGAAAGTGTGGGTATATCTGACTTATACCCCACTCCAGTCGAGTTATATTTGACGAAACAATGCTTAACATCCTTCTCTATGTATATACGTCTTGACCTAACTAGATCAATAGAATATAAACAATACTCTTCTAATTACGGTTTAAAAACCATAAACTAACTTAATTTTTATTAAAAATTGGTATATACCAGTACCTATACATAGGCTTATATAGGGAATTACAACAACATATACAAAACACAACAGAAAGTACCCTCTTTTAATCAATCCTCAGTAGCTCAGTCGGCAGAGGCGCTGCCTTGCAATATAAATATCCCAGGTTCCACTCCCGACATCGTTTATAAGTCTCAAAAAATTAAGTTGCAAATTTTACGTGTCCCTTTGTTTGCCAAAGTTGAAGATCTCTTCACCTGGCTAAGTTTAGATGTACAAAAAAGAGTAGGTGTATTAGAAAAGTAGAGGCGTATCGGTCAATACACCTGCACATAGAAAGTAGAGATGTATCGGTCAATACACCTACAGTTAGAACAAAGGAAACCATAGCAACGAGACCGGAAGTGGGTTTTAATGACTGATATAACTAACGATGGTATAGTTCAATAGAAGTTAATAAACAATTGCTACCTGATCTCTTATTGACAACCCAGTGAAAGCCACGCCCAAAGCACACAATGTCAAGGGTGTCAGCAAGCTCCCGTCCACATAATCTGCCCATCGCATGGGAACTGACACTGACAGCCGTACATATAACCAGGTATACTGAAAGCAGGCACAGCCACATCTGAAAAGTAATCAAATAATTCCGTTATAATTAAATAAAAAATAGGAGGACAAAGTGTTTAAAAACCCTATTATTTGAACATATTTATTCTCGTAAAAAACTTCTGATAGCAATTAATTGGAATAATTATATAGACTTATTATTTAGTAGGTAAAGAAATTAAGGTATGTACATTTATCAAAATTCCCCGGTGACAACATACCGTCAGTATCAATTGCAATGACTACTGTTACGTTTCTCTTAAACAGATTGGATTCAAAATAACCTCAAAAGTTTCCTGAAACCTGTAATAAAAACTTCTTTAAATTTAAAAAGCGAGTAACTTCTTTTTTATGTATGATATAAGGTGTTTTTATAGCGTTTATAACATTATAGCTTACAGCATTGTGGAATTTAAAACAACGACCTTCTTGGCGACAGAACAGAAAACAACGTAATAACATAGATAAATATAATGTTGTAAGTGATTAATTCTGTCAAACTATCCTTTCATTCTCTCAAACGTTATAACAATATTGTACAATAATACACTTGTGACCGGGTCAATACCCGGTATCATTTGTTGTGAAGCACATCAACATAGCATGTTAAACAATACCAGATTTCAGTCATCTTTAAATCAAACTGCTGCCATCAATTTCTAACTCATTCATTTACCATCAAACATATCACATTCGTTTTCGTTACGACAAGATGTAACAGAGATATACATCTAGAAAGAACAACGCTGTAATGAATCAACCAATTTAACTACGGTTTAAACAATCAGAAAAACTTACTTTTAAATAAGAGTCTTATAAATTACACCTGAACTGTGAGGCCCCTAAAAGACTTCTTCACACTTAGGGATAGTTTCGGTCTTACCAGGTATTTGTGCTCTTCTTTTGATATGGCATAAACTGAATAAAAAAGTGTAGTCGAAATAAGCCTCCTTTCGATGACTCACACGTCGATCAAGTCACACTGATAACAGTTTATGTAGGGAACGCAAACAGTTAAATACGCTAGACGGGATTGACCGAAGATCTTAGTCTTGCTATACACAACGAGTTTATATCGGGTTCTTTCGACTGCGTCAGCCTCGGAGGTCATTTCTTCGTAGGTCATTTGTAGTGGACTGAAGTTACTTCTGAACGTGAATTTATATAAGCATATGCAGGGTAAAATATTGAATTGACGTAATCAACATTCGACCAAGAATTGTGCAAAATACGCGATTCGGATTGATTACAGTGAAAAATCCATTTGTTGCCAAGAAACAATAGTTATCGCAGCTTTTGAAATATGTTGATATTGTGAATGAAATGGGTCGACATAAATTACAATTTCCTCGGAATCCAAATGCTGAACACACACAACCAAAATTCGACACTCGTCTATCTTTAAACATTATATATGCAATAATACTGACATCAAATATTGAAATGTTACAGTTGTTCTCCGCTGGCGAAATACTTATGCTACTGAATTTTATTGCACTTGGAAAATGTTCGATGGTTTTCGATGCCAACAACAAATAATGTTATTAAAAAGAGAAATAACGTTATCTCTGTATCATTCAGGGAGAGATGAGTTACATGTAACGTCAAATGATAAAGGTCAATATCGAATCGTTGCTATGGTAAAATTATTATAATATACTTTGTTTGTAATTCATAGGCAAAGAACGAAAACACAACAGCTTTATCCTGACAAGCATCACACTACGCTTCCGACTTTTAACTAAATTTAGGGCTACTATAGTTCGTTAATACACCTATATAGGTGAGGTGAAATGGGGTTTAAAGCCGATTTCAAGAGTATTTCACTTATATCGCGGCCCTTAATACACCTATTAATGGCAAACACATTATGTGTCCTAATTGTTACATGCCAAACAATGGTCATTTTAGAAATCATTCATTGGCTGCCAATCAGCTAACAATCGCTTCGAACATCTTAATTTGATGTGAAAACAATACCTTTGTCAAGGATTGGCGATGGTAAATTTACATATCTTCCAACTTACATTTCCATCATTAAAGGTTTTTAAGGCCCTTCTTTTAAATACGATACAACAAAATGATTGGAAAGGTTTATAACTACTAAAGTTAAACATGTAGAAGATAGCACTGTCATCTCTAAAAAAATGTATTCAATTTCTCACCTGCTTATGCTTTCAACCTTCCAAAAATAAGCCGAACAGCTTCTCTGACTCTGGGATTAAATAAAAATGAGAAGCGTACCTTGTATATTGATTTAAAGGAGGAAACAAGTACATCGTGGTTTTGTGATAACCTGCAGGAATGGGTTGACGCTCATTAGTTTATATCGAGAAAGGACATATTTATATCTAGACATCTGAGTACATGTTGTGGAGGAGTACTTGAATGACAGGGAAAAATCTTACCATCATTTCTAATACAGAATAATATACTCATTTCGAATATTTCAAATCGAGTGCAAAAGTGGTTGGACTGTGGAATCAAACCCCTAATATTTAAACATTCAAACGTTATCCATCCCTACAGCAACTGCATTAGTTGTAGTAAACCAATATAAATATAAAGGTTAAAACATAGTACTGTACTACGCAAAATAACAAGAAAACAATCCAAAGTACATGTACCTTCCCGATGACCCATTGCTTTAGGTGCAGTTAAAGTACATACACGTAATTTAAAATTTGTTTAAAGTTGGGATCTTAGAATAATTAGCAATAGCCATCTGACAAATTGTGCCGGCGAGAAACACAAATACAATGTTTCAACAATATGTCTTCTATGGGAGCTCTAAGAGGAAATAACGATGACAATGAAGGTGAATGCGGTTTTGTAACATCATCAGGCGTAAGACTTGTCCGAATGCAGAGCCAACCCGTTACGTCACAAACTGAACGAGCTGACAATGGCCAAGCCAGCATGAGTGATGGCCAAGCCAGCGTTACGGATGTGAATAGAGGCAAATTGCAGTCAAACATAGGTATGGAACAATTCTTTTCCATGTTTATCCTACCGATTTGTAACAGCGTAGGATATGGTGGTCACCCTGTAGCACAGTCCGTCCGTAAATAATGTTTCCAGAGCTGACCTCAAATACTGTCCATTACATGTACATCTTTCTATTGTGTATCCTACATATCATATTTACTAATCGTCGTCTGAGTTACGAAGGAAAAAGAACTGTCGGAAAACCAGAGAAAATTTGCAAAACGAATGCAAATTAGGGACTGAAACATACAAAATGCATATATCTACACATACAATTGATTAAATATGTCATTTTTAAAAAACTTCCAATGATTTATGAGAGGAATAATGATTGACGGAATAACTAAATGAAATGCATAAATCATGCAAATAAGGGACTTAGATATTCAACTGGCACATTTACACTCTATCGTGATTAAATGCGTATTTGCATTTTGTGTGTGGTTTACATTCAGTTCTCAGTACTCAGAGAGTTATGAGAGGAGCAAAATTTTATGTAAAAACTGATACAATTTTCAAAAATATGCAAATTACTGAAACGGCATATAACACATCATACTGATTAAATTTGTCATTAATAGTGTTACATTCCAACAGTAAGGGTCCAAGTTTTGAGTGAAACACTGCTTTACTTTAATTTCAGACGGGCAGACAGATTTTATTTGTATATAGGCCACTAGTACATATGTAAAACATATGTTTAACAGCTATGCACTACAGTACCTGTAAAACACATTGATAAAAACCAATTAGCAATTAAAATGTTTTTTTAACTTAAATATGTGGTACAACAGAAAATCTAAACTAAATAACAAATCAACACTATCATGTTTTTAATTTCTTTACCATTTGATATTACCTCAGATTTTAAGATTTAGTTAACTCAAACAGCCGCTATCATTATCCATCACAACAAAACCCATTCGTTTTCGTCAGTTCATGATATTACAAAGATATACACACCAACGCTGTGATTAATCAACTGCGATTTAGACAACCAGAAAACTTACTTTGAAATAAGAGTCGTTTAAATGACGCCTCTGAGGTTCTTTATGAACTCTATCACTCTTAGTGATAGTTTCTGTCTCACCACTGACGGAAGAATAACGTGCAATTTGGCCGTTTTTCGATGACTCAAACGTACAGGAGGTCAACATAAGTATGCTGACACTAATAACTGTTGATATAAGGACTACAAATAGTTATACACTAGATACTAGGGAAATGGACAACTAAGAATACATTAATTTCAGTAAAAGAAGATCTTAGGTGTGATAAAAGCAACCAGTAAATCGGATTGTTTCGATTCGGTCATTTTCCAACGATGGACTTCTCTTCTAAAGTTAAGTCTCAATGTGAATATGTATCACCACACAGGGAAACTCATATATAGTATATACAGTATAGTCTACCCCATTCTCTCCGTTGGGAGAGAATGAGTCTACCCAGAAACAAATGTTTCAAGAATTTTCTCATTTTTGGTACATAAGTACTTTTCATTGTGCTGAATTCAAAAATGAAATAAAATGTAGGAGTCACCTGACGATTGAAAGAGTTATGTGCCATTGAAAAATTTACCCCAATGGAAAAACCTGAAAAATACATATATTATTTGTCTAGGTAATAATTAATAATGTATTATTGTTTTTAATTTTTTGGGGTCTTTATATAATCAATTGATGATGAACTTGATTTCAATTCATACACGTATGAAAAAATACCAAAATTATGATTATTAGGAGGATTTAAATTTCAATATTATGATTTTTTTATTTATCATTTCGTATGAAGTTAAATAAAACTTCTTTATGGTTTCAACGATTGTATGAAAAGTTCGGAAATGAAAATTTTGAATATGTCAATCTTACTTATTAAAAAAATATAGGGGTCACCGAATGGTTTTTCCCGCTACAAAGTTTCGAAAATTGATATCGGCGTCAAAATTGACCCGATATTAGCTTAGCGCTAGACTAAATGAGTGACTGTTCGGGAAAATCGAACGGTGTTTATCTGCAAAATGATGATATCTATATACTTATACTACACACATGAAATACTTTATACTTATTGATTAAATACTTTTAACGGATATACTGGAAACACAAGTTTAAAGGTTTTTCTAAAACATGAATTAAAATTTTATTTGCGGAATTTACAATTGATATCCAGCCCTATCATCGCAAAACTGCGTCATGTTTGGTCAAGTGATCGGTGTTTACAAAACAATGACGTTAGTCGTTCGGTTGTCGTAAAACATTTTCAAGTGCGTAGATATATTTGCTTCAGGTGTTTTTAAAACGGTATTGGAGCAAAAAGCACACGCAAAAGTATATTATGTAACACATTGTTAATTTGGAGTTCATTATTTACGATGACGTTAACTTCTCGTCATTATGGATGACGTCTTTTTAGACATGCGCAGACGTAATAACTTGTGCCTAGACTATACCCTTAATTTGTTTAACAATAAAGGCAATAATACCGACATCAGTTTTTTAAATGCAACAAAGTCTAAACGACGCCGACAAAATAAACTACCAGGCAAAAGAAAGGTTTCACTCATTCTGTAAAATAAAAACAAATGCTGATATGAAAATTCGGACAACTGGTTTAAAAACAAAAATCTTTTTCCAATATTCTCTTAACAAATCATCCAAATATCCGCATCTAATTTGCCCCAAAACACAAGGAAAGAGACAGGGGGTCTACATAAAAATTCCAAAAAATGTGGAGTTAATAGACAATTGCACAGAAACTCTCAGTTGTCATAGGAATCACGGAGTCTGTCATCAGTAGCGAGTGTGACCACCCTGAGCATCAATGCAAGCAAGTACTCGCTTCCTCGTTGAAGTCGTCAGGCGTCGGATGACGTCAGCAGGGATCCTGTTCCATATGTTTAACAGAGCTTGCTCAAGTTCCTGGTTGTTTGGAGGTGGCACCAGCTGTCTCAAATGGCGGTCAAGGTGATCCTAGAGATGTGCAATCGGGTTCATATCTGGTGAGTTGCCTGGCCACGGCTAAACAGTGACGTTGGCGTTCTCGAGATAATCTCTAACAATCCTTGCAGTGTGAGGTCTTGCGTTGTCGTGTTGCAATATCAATCTTCTTGACTGTTGTTGATGAAAGGAATGACGATAGGTCTCAGTAGCTCATCATTGTATCGCTGGCCAGTCAGATTCCCTCGCCGAACAACCAGCGGCGTCGTCACTTGTCCACAAATGCCTCCCCACACGATGATGCCGCCGCCTCCAAACGGGTGAACATCGCTATTGCAGTTTGGCACCCTGCCATCGTTCCTGAATAGACAAAACCTGCTCAGGTCTGTAAACAGCACCTTCTCCGAGTCACGTCGCTGCCAACGGCATACAGTGCGTACATCTGCGTATATGGTGTAAACGGGTCAAAAGCATTCCACGGAAGGAACGGCAGGCTCGTATACAAGCCAAACGAATTCGACGAAGGGTTGTTCTTGCGCTGATGACATGACCGAGTGCCGTTGCTGCTGAATCGGTTTCGGGGGTAAATTTGCCTTATGTAGCGATCTTCGGCCGCAGTTGTTACCCTCGGTCTTCCCGATCATGGTCTGTCCTGTGTCTGGCCTGTCTGCTGATAGCGTATTAACGGCCTTCTGATGGTGGTTTGCAATTGGCTGCGGTTGAAGGTTATTGCCATTTGACGTTGGGAACTCCCATAGTGGATATACCGATCGCTTGGTCACGTTGCGCTAGCGTACGTCTTGGCATACTTTTGGTGTCCTTTATGTAACTGAATGTCTGCTTTTTCCAACAACGGTATTTATGTAACATAACTGCACGTGCTTCATAAATCATGCTCTTTGTGAACGCACAATGTCAGATGCCTTCGTGTAGAGGAAACGATGCAGTATTACTATCATTTACTGCTTGGAATCAAACCCATACCAGCCCTTTTAATGTATTCATGAAAAGAATAAAGATTAAATCCTTTCTTTTGCCTGGCAGTTTACATATGTATACTGAATAAGGTGAGCTCCCTTATTAGATTTGTAAATTGTTAGGCAAATCGTCCTCAAACGTAGACGTTGGTACAATTGAATTATATATATATATATATATATATATATATATATATATATATATATATATATATATTAAAACAGATCCAAAGGTAGTTCTTTAAAGATATGATTCAAAGAAGTGATTTTGAAAGATTTGTTATTGGACGTGACGTAAATGATAAAATAAATACCTATATCGTGTCTGTAAAGTTAATTTCATTATTTACCTGCTTATGCTGTCCACCTTCCATGAAGAGACGATCCGCTCACTGAAACTCCTCTGAGCCTAAATGAGAATTAGATGCGTACGTTGACTATTGATAAAAAGAGTACACGTGGCTTTGTAATTACCATTGTTCTGAATACTCTGAAGGATAAGGTTACCACTGATTGGCAGATAATCGAGGTCTGCGTTAGCTTTTGAAGATATTAACATCACATTTTCAAGAATTTAACTTTGTCTTAAACCATAATTATCTTTATCAAAAGCATTTACAAGTTAGAAGGTACTTGAGTTCTTAAATCAATATTTTCACAATGTAAGAAATGAAATGATAAACTTGACATTTGTTCTTTAAAGAATCATAAAGCAGAACATAGGTCCATTAAAAACGAACATATTTTCCACCGTTCCACTCTTTTCTGCATCTTGTTTAGAATCGATAAAAATGATTCAATCTTTATTTCAGTGCTCAAGCAAGAGTTCTGAGGTTACATAAACAATTCTACTGCCTTTCATTCACAATAAAAGTATAGGTGTCTTAAAATTAAGCGATCCGTCTTTATATAAGTAAAATAACAGAAATCTCCGCAGCTGAACGTAAAACAATTCATCATAGTTTGCTGATACTTTGCGAGAGTTAACCGCCAACTGAAGTGGTACCTTTTGAAATGTTCAGCTTTTATTTTCGTTTCTATGGAAACCAGTTGTAATAAGATCCTCACCATGGAAGGCTTTGTCCCCGGAGAAGATCGACAAAACTACTAATGCTTTCCTCTAAAAGTTTGCATTTATGGTATTCATTTTTTGCAATGATTTCAGATATATGAAATTGTATCTTTTTCGTTTTCATGAGAACAAGATAAATTTGAACTTAAGGACAGCTTTAAGAACTCGAATCCTGTCCATAATAGCTCTCCTAAACTTTGAAACTCAAACTTAAACTCAATGGATTTATGAATTGAATTAGAATTCAAAATTTCATGAAATGAATTGAAATTTACAATTTCTTAAAACAAAAATATCATTAGTAATCTTGAGGGGCCTTTGCGATGTTTCATCATTTGATGAATCTTGTTAGATCTTTATTTCACCACATACATTTTTTTGAAGATAGAATAGAGTTGCGACATTGTAGAAATCCTTGAAGCCTAACATGTTTAGATTGAAACGCCATTTCATGACATCTGGTCCACTTATATCAGTTTGCATAAGATAATTCAGGATTATAATAATAAGAGGAATGTGTACACAATTGACACAAAGCTCAAGTTTCTAGCCTGTCGTTTTGGTGACTCTCCGTTAAGGTTTAAGAAAATGAAAAGTAATTGGTCGCTTGGGCGCATGAAATTATATCAACGTGGTTCTGATGTCTATTACCATGACAGGATAACCTAAGCCAGACGCATGTTTTTATAAACCGACACTGAAAAAGTTGTTTTCTCTAAAAATAAAAAGGCACATTAAATTAGAATGTGATCGATATTTCCGTTATCATTCCAGTACTCTTGTCATTGATAAAGTGTTCACATAAAAGATGGTTTCAACCATAATTGTGATAACGTATGAACTAATAAAAAGTACCGTAGTTAAGAAAACTATCGGAATTTAAACCTTAATTTCGATGCAAGATACGAATATATGAAATAGTCCCGAACTCACCTGTTAAGTTTTAACTAACTTTAAATGAACGTTTACCTCACGTCTGTTTTCTGTTTCACAGGTTAGCATAAATATGGCATGCTGACATTCGATTCAATTAAATAATAAACATATCGGCAAAAGCTATTGTTATTTTAAGTAACGCTTACAGATCATTTTGAAGCTGAGAGAATGTGCTGTAAGCTATGATGATGGAAACTGCAGGTATTCCAGATGGAGCTGTAGGTATATTGGAAGACCAACAATAAAAACAATGGATTATCCAACCTTTGATATGATCAAGAACTCAGATACCAATCGAAGCAGCAATGTCAGATGTGACAAATGCTAAATGTATTACATCTCTTGTTTCAAGGAAGGCGTAGTGCGGGTAAGCAACGGTTAAAACGTTTCAAATTGTACGTTATAGGATATTAACCAATGACACAGACCTTAAAATTCTCAGTTGGATTTACATTTAATGAGTTAAACTAAAGAAAAATGCTCAATAATTCTATTCCAATGTGTAAACTCACCATCCCATCGTTAAAAATTCGGTGAACAATATATAACTCCATTTCAAATATAAATATCATCTTGAGACTACCTAATTATCGGGTTGATAATGAGGAGAAGACAAGACATTTGCCATGAACTAATGTTAATGAGGAAAAATTTGAAGAAATAGAATTTTCAAAATTTGTGTATATAGTACCTTTACCTTTTAACCACATAAGTGGTGCAGCCATTGATTAGCAACACTGTCAATCTGAAGTATGGCAGAAGTACCTACCGTTTGAGCGGGTGTATGTTTGGTATATAAAAAAAAGTCGACCATTTGATGTACCCATTTGATGTAGTGTGAAATAAATGTCATCATGATTGATTTTTATCAAGAAGTGTATGTTTCCTTATATGCATTTACCAGTTGAATATACTCAAAACTTATTGACTGCTAAACATCACGCTTGAGGATACCCTTTTGATAACAGTCAACAAAAATAAAGTTGTGCTATTACAGGAGTAGTATATGGTATATAATCAAACTTTCTTGACCGCTAAACATCACGCTTGAGGATCCCCTGTTGATAACAGTCACCAAAAATTAAGTTGTGCTTATAGGAGTAGTATATAGGGTACTTAATGAAGAAGGTCCCTCGCCCTAAATGGCAACAACTTTCGCCACCATACATTTTTTTCATATTTCAGCCGATCACCTGGACTTTATTAAAGCTGTCAGTAAAACTTCACACCGGATAAGATGACCTCGTGTTGTGATATGATTTTAAGTATATTGAATTGTGATTAAAAATCTTAAACTTTGTTTTGATTAAACCATTTAAGCACGGATGTAAAGTTACTTACGTAGCTTACTTAGCTTAAGTAGCGAATATAACTCGTACTGACAGACTCCATATATCTTGTATACCTATCTTGTAAGAAGCATGTCCTGGTGCGGAGGTAACTTGGCTTTGAATTTGTTGAGTGAATAGGGGTTTAACGTTTTTTTCAACAATATTTCAATTATTTAACACTGCCCAGCTTGGCTGGCATAGTTCAAACCAACACACCACGATAAGGTACTGGGTCAAGTTAAGGTGAAATTATTGAATATCTTTATAGAACTCTTTAACAATTATCATCAACTTTAGTTAGTTTAATAATTACAACCAAATGTAGTTGTAAACCAACCAACCGAGTTACGTAAAATCATATCTGGATGTTTGATCAGGTAATATTTGTATTTTAAGAATCTTAAACAAGATTTAAGAACAACTATTTTAAGTCTAATTCGGTTCATGTATGTCAATGAATGACAACAACTGACAGATGCTTCAGACTGTAACCTACATTATCAGACAGAATAATTGATGTTCTGACCATGGTGATATAATTTATTTTAATCTTGAGACTGGCAGCCATTTAGTGTGTCATACGTCATGTTATAACTTTTTTTGTCTCGCAAATGGTGTCTTTACTTGGCTAATGAGATTCAATGTCTCAGAAGTCTGTTCAGCATTCTCTTATGTGAAACCAAACATGAATAAAGATCTCCACTCTAACGAAATGGACATTACAAAACCTATTTTAAAATACATGCATAATACATTGGATCAGCCCATTTACAGCTGGAGTTATTTATTTCATGGCAGTTTCATGTCTGCTAAGGTGAAGACGTATTTCAGGATTTATATCCATCACCTTGTTGCCAATAATCATCTAAGGTTTTACCAAACAGTTGAAAAGATATAACTCCATTAGGTGACATACAACTGGAATAAAGTTCAGCTATCATTTTTACATATGATTCGGAAACGTTCCGAAAATCCAAGTAATTAGACACACACGGGGCTCCATTATATTCAGGGTAAGTGTCACGTGATTTAATCTAAAATATCCTAGTTCAAAAAAACATTTAGGAAGAAGGGATCACAAAATATGTTTATATACCAAGCAGACACTTAGTGAATAAAACTACCTCCTCGTTAATTCCATATTTCAAAAAGCGTGGAGAGAACTTGCACATTTTGATATCTTGCAGGTTATAGAAAGGGCCTGTGACGTTTCTCTGGCACCTCAGTTGTCTTGTAGCTTATCGTCAAGGTTGAAATTTATTATAGTTAAACAAAATAAACAGAACAAGAATGATCAATTGAAGTGGACAATGTTGAATGGGCAATTCTTATTCTGTTGGAACTTGGTTTTAAACATTACATACCTTGTATATAAAACAATGACTTATATGGATGTTCGCTCCTCACCTGCTTACAAGTCACAGTTACACAGTTGATGATTTCTTATTAAATATTCATCAAAATTAACAAACGTAGTATATTTAATTTAACTCAGCATTTGTAACTATAATGTGAGCAAGTTCTCTTAAATGTTTTCTTAGAAAGTAGATGTTGTTGAATGAATATGATTTGTATGTATGCGTTCATGTAAATTTTTAGATAATGAGTGGGAGAAAAAGCATGTTTTTAGTACAAAAATTGCTTGAATGTTGATACTTTAATTAAAATGTTCCAATACATGTTGTGCCGTAGCAGCTAAAAATTATGTTTTTTACTTTTTTCTTGAAGAAAATTATGTTAACTCTAACATATTTTCATATTAAAAAATGTTTAATACAGGAACTAATCTAGATTTAAGATTTCTCAAAAAAGGTCATCATTTCCCCATTGACTCCCATATTAAATCTCTGACTGACAAAGGGACCTTTGTCTTAAAATATTTCGAAAAAACCCACACTAACCCCCATTTTTTGGAGTTGATACTTCAAGCAACTGCACTAAACTTTTGAAAAATACAAGTTAGAAAAAAAGTTTAATACTTTAAAATTGAGGAACGGACATCCTTAACGTAACTTATAAGGCTTGTTTATGGATTTCAGCCCCTTTGTTCGAAGTTTGTCATTTTTATGAATACTTTGGAAACAATAATTGAGATAAACTTTGGATGTTCTACTATTGAAGCCTTTATTGCTTCATATATCTCTTACAAATTAGTTGTTAGCTTTTTCATAAAACTGTTTTGTCCTCACACTTTACATGTGGGTAGAAAATCTGTTTCAATTGGACTTTGCCTTGAACTTTTGTAACAAGTCTACAGACCAAGACTGATGTACATTGCAGAGTTAATAGATGAATAAAAGGTTAAGGTAGCAGTGATACTAACTTCAAAAACCTCATTGATAAGATAGCCTTTTATCCAGAAATATAAAATGCGCATTAAAAACATATAAAGCTAGGCTTCCTTGTTGCCCTGAAAGTTGAAGAAAATAGAGATGTCTTAACTGAAAGAACCACCAGTCCTATGTTTAACTAATCGACACAAACATAAATCCTTAATTCAAAAAGTATACACGTATTTCAAATCGTTTGAACATTCGGGAACATTTTTAATAAATTGCAAAAATAACGTACCAGTATGATACGAAATTGGAAACCTGAGAGCACGTTTATCTAGAACAACATTGATACAATATCAAAACTGTTTCTAAACAAGATATCAGATATGTAAACTGGCTCTTGGTTATATTTAGTCTGCTTACCATTAACCACTCAATGACTGCATTACATGTCAGCGTACACGAATGATTATAGATAAATAAGATAATTTTTAACATTAAGATTTAACACAAAACATTACCAGTGGTGTTGGATAAGTACCGCTCTGTACATCACTGGCTTCTCATCCTCCATCATTGTTGTTCTTGCATTTGCTCTCCTTGTTAATTTGTTTTCTTTGCTAATTTGTTAACATGTATTTATATGCTCACATCTCACTATATTGTTAAAAACGACACAAGGATCTGCGTCGAAACGTCGGATATAATGAATAAAGAAGTTGTTATCCATATATTTCTTGTCATTATCATCATTCCAACTTCTAAAATGCCTCTACAAGAAGCTAGATAAGACGAGTCGGGGGAATGCTGAAGTTTAAAGTCACAGACATGGATTGTTGACATGGAAACAGCAGGCTTTGGCATTGGCGCTTTCTCCACCTAACAAATCATATCTTTGGTCAGTTTTCCTCATCTTGATACCTTGCCCTGATACCGTTTTAAGTGAGACACAGTATGTGACGTTAAATTATTTATCGATCCTTCTATAGGTAATCCAACATCAGAACACCCTCCGAATTTAATACTCATTTTTAAGTGGTCAGTGACGTCACGTTTGACCAACGCTTCGATCATGCCTTTATCCGTCTGTAAGTGTTGGACCGAAATTTAATCCACCGTTTCAGTTCATTTTTAGAACCTTCGAACGATTTTGACCAGGTTTAAAAGCAGTGGCACCAACTCTGCTTATATTCGTACTCGTTACAATACAACTATCTCAGTTAGCTTCTGGCTAATGCCAATTATTTCAGCTGTGTAACCTTCGTTACTCGTCAGTCATTAATCATAAGACCATGGATTATATGGATTCCCGGTGATGCATACGTCTTTGTTCGATCATGACGTTATGTTTGTCCAATGCTTTCTTGGCAAACCTTGAAACACCGACCGCATTTTGATCGCGGTGTAGGAATGTCAGAACCTTATAACCATGAATTGCTTTCGGTAATAAATGAACCATTAAATCCAAATACGTAATCACACATTGCCAAACGATATGGTTCTTTTCTGATAAAATCGGACGCACTTAATAGAAAAGATCAACCAAACAATATCATTGAATGTATTTGAAATTGTCGAGCTCGAAATTATGGTGTAAATACAAACCATAGTACTATTATGTTGCATGGTTCATTTGCCGTATTATTATGCTTGAATTTGAATCGGAAAATGTCCCTTGTCAAATCAACAAAATATCACACAAATATTGAATATTGATAAGAGTTTAATTAATAATAAACAAGGAGTTGACAGTTACAATAAAGACTAATACAAAAGTGCATAACAATATTAAAAAAACTTAAAATAATGATGATAAGTGAGCAAAATATATTCAGTTAGCTTTGTCAACATAGAAGTGATAATAGCTGAGATGATAAATAGATGATTCCTAAATGAATCCAGCATGTAAACGGATACCAAAACAAAGATGGAGTATTTAAAGTTTCTGTCTCGAGCGGTAATCAACCTATTACCAAAGTCTTAGCAAGGTACATAAGCTTGATATCAAAAGATGCTTGTATCAGTTTGATTTCGGTCCGGTATATCAATTGAATCATGTTTTGAAGTTTCGGTAGACGACCTTTCAGAGCAACGCACTAGCGGACATCTACGGATTTTGTCATATCATCTGAAAACATACCTTACTAGTGACAATCCAATGTGTCTATGATGTGCCGAATGATAAACTTATTGCACTATTCATATTCAATGAAGAGTTTGCATGCTAAAATCCTTTAACTTCAAGACAGGAGATGGCATTTCTCTGCAAAATGAATAATTCACCATTGTCATTCCACCGATATAATCTATACAGCTGCATACCGAAAGTTTGTTCACTTACCACTGAATTGTAGTGCAAATAACATGTAATTTTGGTTTCGTTTCAACGTCAATAGAATAACTTCATCAAGACTGACAATGGATCACCCACTGTTCATGTGTGAAATAGCCATTCTTGAACTCATGCTGGCGTTGTCTGGACACTCGTGCAAAAGTTCTAATTTTGGCATATTGATATAGACAGGTAGGGTCACATTTTCGAAATTTCGATTTTATTAAATGTCAAATAAAATGTCCTATAACCACTCTCTGAGATTAAAACCAACATAATCACATTGACTTTGTGCTAAGAAACAAACGTGACTAATTTCAAAGAAGCTGATAACTTATAAAGGATTTTATGGAGAAAAATGAAAATTAGTGTTTTCGGAATTTTGACCCCTGGTCACTTCAATGACCTGCTAAAACTTTTCCGGGTAATTGTGGGGTACGATAAACCTTTGCCTTAAAGAAGAATGGATATGCATATGTGTATTGAAAATTCAATATTATACGTTTCGTTTTCGCAACGCTACGATACCTCAAAGGCATCTCCAACTACATGATATTTGCACTTGTATGTTCAGGTATGTGAACAAACTTTTGGCATGCAGCTGTAGACTAAGTAATTTAAGTAAAGTTCAAGTGATTGTTACTGACAAAGCGGTTTCCTCATTGGCTGCTTATTTATTGATTTATTTGTCAGGTAGAGATTTCCGGGACACTGTAGTTATTAAATGCTCTTCATGCAACGGCAAAGATATTTTTATGTCGGACAGTCAAATTCAGCATTTCATAAAACCTTTTACACTTGATCATTTAATGAAGATCTTATTCAATATAAGAATAATCTTTGTGAAAAGAAATTATGCAACTGAGAAAAGAAACCTCACTTGATTGAAAACATCACTTTCATTTTATAAATAAATAAACATTGTGTCGCTAGGGTCACCTTCACCATTCACAAAACAAATTACTTGACTATATTTAAGAAATTGTTACAACGTGCCACAATGTAAAAGAAGTATTAGAAGAAAGATATTATTACATAGAAACATAACACAGTCAACATACTATCGTTTTTCGTTCCACCACGAAAATGCTAACTATTTTGAAACGTTTCGGTGTAATTGGTTCATGCATTGTTATAACAGAAACGTGATAAAACCCCCTTTATGAAATAAATCAATTCAAAAAGTATATCTCATCGTAGCGATCATCTATAGGTCCTCGTACCAATCTAAATAGGATCAATATTTCCCCATAAAGAATCTCCTGACAGGCTACAGCTTTTATTTTTGACAAATGCTAAAAGCATGTTGCTGAGTTATTGAATTTAAGTAGACCATTTTGATATGTATTTCGATCTTATGTTACAGCATGTCAATATAAACATTGAGATCTTCCTTTGAAGAAGTTTCGCTTTTAGTAATAGCCAGTCATCCAGTTGCTGCATGCTATTCTGTGTTATCAATCACTTTGTCAGATGTCAAATTTGATTGATTTCTAACAACTCAATACAACCTTAGAGAAATGAACTATCACAATAAAATATTTTGATATCAATATCATATTCAATTTGTACAAATGATTTACTCAAAAGTGGCTTTCAAAGTATATATCTGCTGTTTGAAATAAAACTATATTTACCTTGAAAATATCGATACAATCAAACGGATATTCGACACCAAATATTAATATGTTATGACATGTCCGTACTTATTGCTTACCTGTGGCATATGTACGATATTCATACTGTATATGATATGCAGAGTCGTATCATCTTATTGGAATAATAGAATATAACGCATATACAATATACAAATCACCGCTTTTAAGCACTCTCAAAATGCGTTCAAACTATGAAATAATTTACATTTCTATATTTGATTATTTGTAAAAAAAAAATAGTAACATGTTTTGTAGGGTTTCTTTGGCACAGACATAATTTAAACTGAAGCTAGATATAATATGTGATATCGGTGACAAAGGGGATCTACATTTCATTTCATCAATCCCGGATTGAAAAAGGGGGTTCTTGATTCTCTTCTGCCGTATCTTATTACTGCAATGAAACTCGCAAATTATTTGTTAGATTTCACTTGCAATTAATATGATTAATGTAACGAAAAATTCACAATTGATATTTGTACGTGTTTTCTGTTATATCTTTGTAAAACAACAAATGATTGTGTAAGAAATACTGTATATTGATCACTGTTCTACTCACACGAGGTATTGACTTAACATTTTCAGTCGAAAATAACATTATGAATACGTCAAAAATGCATCTTTTGGTAATAACCCTGCAGTCTGGTTGAATACTCAAAATATTTAAGGAGGTGATTTGACATGCATAAGACTAAACTAGTAACATTACAACTGAGGATATAACAAGCCGCTCCTTATGGTGTGTTTGAAAGGTACATTTACTTCACAATTAAATGCTTACTAAAACAATATTATAAATCTAACAACAGAAGTCTTTTGTATTCTTCAATGATAATATCAATTGATTCGGTTGAATAAGAAAATGTATAAATTGTTTTGAAGACAAACAACATAAACGAGATAAACTATAATTAAAGTTTTAATTGTCCTTCAATAAATACAACTCTCAGATAAATTGATTTTTACTTACATTGTAATGCCGTCAGACAGAATAATTGATATTTTAACCTTTGGCGAGACCATTAAACAAAGCAACAAGCTGGCAGTTTTCGTGACAAATGTCAAAGTCATAATATTTTTAGTGTAAGAGACGTTCTCTCTCCTCGTCTAATAGCAGTCATTGTCCCAATTGTCTGTCTAAGATTTCTTTAAGTGACACAGAGAATGTTTCATAAGTTTTTAGGGCTACAAAAACGCTAAAATATCATGCCCATAGTTCAAAAAGCCTATCCAATTTAATATCTCAATAACGTAAACTTTGGATATGTTCATATAAATTTCAAGAAGTATAAAGTCAGTGTACAACTTTTAGGTATATTGGTTAAATGACTTAGTAAGACCCTTAAATCTCCAGTGCACCAGTGGTTCTGTTTTTGTTGCATTCATAAAACTTATGTTGCGCCTTGATGTATGACATGTTGATTGGTGATTCGGCGCGAGGACTTATTTTCATTTTTAAGCAATATTTGTCTTCATATCTGCTGGAAATCAGTTTCAAACCTAAAGGTTGATTCATAGACGCGCGCGTGTTTTAATCACAAATTTCGACTTAGAGCAGTTTATTGCCGCTGTACTGAACTCACAAGCATTTGCATGTTAATTTCAGAGATTATTTCTCTATCAATTTCTCTATCAATCATCTATTCTTCTACATCATTTATTAAGTTTGACAATTGACCCCACAAAACATACTCAGTGCCTCTTAAATGTGAGAGATATTACAACATCAAAACTTCCACCGATGAGAAATGGTGTATGACTAGTGTAACATAGCTGTTATGAAACCTATGTTATAAACTGCTAATCCCATCCCCAAGTAATCCCTAAGAAATAATCCATAGGCTGTTATCAAGTCACATTGTGTTGACAACTGAGTCTGTGGGTATATAAGACCCAGGTTTGTCGTAAGAAAAGAAGTTCATTCTCAGCCATCGACCTGGAGAGAGGGTTGAGTCTCAGCCACGGGACTGAGGAGTTGTGTCTCAGCCAGGACACAGCCCTGGGCTAGTGACAGTCACGACCAGCCATGTGAGAAGGGCGCGCTGGGCGTCGTGAGGGTGCCCAGGGAAAGCGGGCGAGAAAGATCGACAGCCAGAGTTGTATAGAGTACTCGTAAGAAATAAACCCATGAAAATCCACATGCATCTCGTCTTCTTGTTGAATCTTTCGATGTGTGCCTGCTGATTGTGCTACACTAACAACCTTCTACCGATACGCATTCAGGTGTTCACAAGGTTTAACTCATCTGACTAGAGAAGCTTAAGATTACTGCAAATATTACGGTGCTTCCTTTATAGACTATTGCACAGAATAATTGCAAGACGTGTATTTGTCTACAATCAACAAGGCAGAAATCCTACAAATATTGTTTGTAATTTTGAAAATAAGTATTGTTCATCATTTTGGGATTGTCTTGCAATTGCAAATTTGTTAATTGATACTACAAGTAAAACATGAATCTAAGCCTTGAACTCATTTTACATGTCATGCAAGAAAATGTAGTTACGTACACGACTAAGGTGTTAACCGTTAATTATCATGGGAACTGGCATTCATCGACAGTTGACATATTTACAAACGTTTGTGAAACATGGGGTTTGAAACTGAATATGGATAAATCTAATACAGTTGTCTTTCTAAACGATATATAACCTGATTAACTCAAACAATGCTGATGTCGTCAACCCTGTCACCATTTTATGAAATAATTCATGTCCCTTTAAAATCCCAAGTAAAACCTTTGTCTTCGATACCTCTCATGATGCAACCGTAATTTTACTTTTGGTCACTGGTCCTTTAATACTGAATATACATATCTGTCTCTAAATTTATATGTATGTGGGTATGGAAAATAAATAGTTTGTTAGTAGCATACTCTAAACTTGAACTTTTTATTTTTAAATTAGTATCTTGCACACTTGCAATGGCAATTGTAGTTTATCCTTTGATATGATATGACATATTAACTAACAAATTAACGTATGGATCGTAATACTTGAGTGAGTGCCATCATATTGAATTGTAATTTGCGTGTGCTTTAACTTTAATTTCAAGTTCATGTATGTTTCCAGAATAAACAAGCATTACAATACTAGTAAAACGATGGACAGGTACTAAAAGCGAAATCTTGTTGCATAACAATGCATTAGTTAAACATCATGGCACTGCCAATTACACAAACCTAAAGTGTCAATACTGAATTTTCATCGTGCCCAACTATCCGTAACACGTAAAGTTCGTCACTGACAGAAGCATCAGCTTCAGGTAAACAGAAACATTAAACGTTTAACGTCAACACAAACTCCAAAGTCAGTATGAGCGAATCATCTCATTGTTCTGAAAATGAGCACTTAAGACAGTTTATTTAGACAAAAGTGTAAAGATAAAGAAGTAAAATAGTGCGATCGTTGCTTAAACTTTGTGTGATCACAGACGCCAGTCAAAGAAATCAGTCGAGGCCGAAAGCGTACCTAAACCACAAATAACGTTTCCCAGTGGGAGAAATAAATCTACTATACAATACACTAATGAAGGTCGTCAGTACGTGTGAAAGATAGTAATGAACGGATTCAGCAATGTCACTACCAGTCCTATTGTATTTTCAGTTATCAACGTCAAGGAAGGAGATAAAAGATTTTGGAAACTCAAATCAATCTCATCTTCATCCACAAGGAATTCCTATGTACAAATTTTCCCCAAAACATGACAAAACATGTTCATCAAGGGACCTGCAAAAAAGAATAACCCATATGATTTTTACATTGAACACCGAACGTGTTTAAAAGAATATGTGAAAGAAAAGAAAGACGATATCTAGGTTATATAAGGGAAGTATATTGATGATTAAAAGTCACATAACAACATGCGTGCAATTTAAACAATAATACATATATATTCATGTATGGTAACCTTACGTTCTGAAAATGTGCCATCAGAGAAAAACATTTTGTATAGATTGTATGTACCTGAAACAACAACATGCAATAACGTGGGCTACCATATCGTGCCAGAATGACTGCAGCCACTCTTCCAGGTATGCGCCTCACTATACTTCTGAATTCATCCATGGGGATTTGCTACCACACTTCCTTTTAGGCAGCTTCCTAATCCCGCAAATCCTTGTCAGGGAAAATACAGAATACTAATTTCATGCCTTTTGAAAAAGACTAGGACAGCTGATCATTGACTTAATTCAGTATAAATTGAATGCAATATGCATGGACCTATATAGCAGCTACTAACTATTTAAACTATATAAAAACTATATCCTCAAGCTATTTATTTAGGCAGCGCTTTGGGTCACGTTCCAGTACCTGAAAAGTGCGCCATACACATATCTAAACTTTCTTATGAAACGTTTTTCAACATAATCGTTTAGGTATTCTTGGTGTGCAATTGAATAATAATTCTTAAGCAATTTCGTGAAGAGTAAAGCGTCCGCATGGTTAAATATCCCCTAAAAATCTCTCGAAAAAAAACTTGATTTCTCTGAATAATGCCATGGAAGAAAATTAGAATCTCCTGAACAGGCTGGCTGCAGAATACACTTTATGTCTAAACTAAAAACAAAACTTTGTTGAGGAGTATATAAGTTGATGCAATTATAATCGCATGTTCATCGATTTCATGTACTTTACAGAACGTCAATACAGAGATCGCGATCTTTGCTCTGATTGGAAAGGCATCAACCAGCCATCGCTTATCATTCTGTTTTAATAATCTAAGTGTCAGTTATAAACTTTTTCTTAATCAATACCATAACTTAAATGCAAGTATCAATAGGTTATATATCATATCTAAATTTTGAAAATATACATTTTGTTTAAAATGTCAGGTTTTTAATGTCTTTGCTATACGTAAGTAAATAAAAAAATGTGTTATAGGGTTGCATAAATTCAGCAGTTACCATTAGCCATTTTATGTGATGAATAGATTTCACAGAAATCCAAATCTATTCCAGTCAAATTACACCAGACTGTCAATTAAAATAACTTTTTCTTTAAAGTCATTTCTTTCGAACTTGTTATTTCTCAGAGTCAATGTTCTAATCAAAATCAAAACATGAACTTGCCCTGCCATAATAACATTGGAAATCCAAACTAGGAATAGCGCTATTGAAGGGATCAAAAAGTAAGCACTATTATAACTTAACTTTCAATTGTATGACAATTACAAATGATTATTGCTTACACCATATGATTCGTCAATTGGCCCAATACGGTAAAAACTGGACCAATACAGGAACAACATGGCCGATACAAGACAAACTGCAGACACAAACATGGAGAAAGACCCAATGAATCGCTTTAAAACTGTCATCAGCCAGAGCAGTTCAACAATGTAATTGCTAGTTTTAATTTTGATGAAAATGAACGATGGTGCAATTAAGATACAACGAGGTTAAGTGGTAATATTTTCTCGTGCCAATAGACCATGAAGCTGTAACTTTGTCACTACGGAATTATTTATAATAACATAATGTTCAACTCCAGCATTGACATAGTTTTTATAGAGCAATAGTTGGGTTTTAACATAGCCTATTCGCAGTTATACAGGTGTGTTTGTTAAGAGTAAAATGTAGCAATGTATTATTTCACTTCGAAATTATTACAGATGAAGATATTTCATACGACATAATGTGTCAATTGTATGTCAATACATAGAGAACGTTTTTATATAAATTATTACGAAATACTCATCTATTGGAGGGGGAAAGTATATATGTATCATTAATTATAGTGCTATATCCTTTCATCTTTTACTTTTCATGTGCTCTCATTATAATTTTCATGTTCAATAAAGCTGTATTTCAAAATGTATTACTTGTATAGAGTACTACTAAATAATGTTCTTGCTTTCAAAGGAATCATTATGTATTATATAACCTTTTCCAAAGTTGATTACATTCTGATCAAATCAAAACAATTTGCACAGAGGTTATTTTGTTGGTAATATTTTGTCATGTTTTTGAGATTCTTCTACTCATCTTTATCTGCATAATATTGGATAATGAAGTCGAAAGGGAAACACTTTAACAGTCAGTTATTTCACTTTCCGTAAATTTCATTATGTTACAGAGGTAAATGAAAGAATAAAAGTAAAGATATATTTATTTTAGAATTTTCGCCAAATTATGAATCAGACATGAAAGACTTTTCTTATTTTCTATTTTAAATCCTCATGAATGTAGTTTCTGAAGTTGATATTTTAATTGTTGCTTTTAAGTTGTAATCAAGAAGAAGCAACTGTCGAACGAAAGATCATCAATAACAAGGAAATATAAATTTATTGACGATTTACTGTGAGTTCAAATAATCGTTTGCAGGTCTTTTGTACATATTTGTTCGATAAGGAAAGAAATTCCAATGCAGTATCTATACTGTGTGGCACTGATGGATCAGCTTTGATCACATGTTGCGCCTCTCATCAATATAAAAAGCCGAGATATTTAGATTTATTCACATCCATTCATGGGATTTTAAATTTGTCCATGTTCATCTTCTCCCGAATTGTATGTAGGTAATCAAGTCTTATAACATTGCCGTATCAGCGGAAGAACGAACTATGTATTGAATATCGATATAACTAGATTGCAGCAGTATTATTGAATTAAGGTAAAAAAGATTTGCGATGATTAAGTTTCATCTCTTTTGCAAAATAATGTATCAAACAGTGCTAAAATCTAACATTGTTTGAAAAACAGTTACTGTAAAGTAACACATTTTGTGCAAATGTGTCCGTATTCTTAACAACAATCGTATCTGTGCAATAGAATATTTCCAAATAATGAAAACCTGATTGAAACAATACATTTAGCCCCTTTGGATTCCGAAGTTTATACACTAGCCGTATTTATTAGCCCTCTTACAGAAGGGAAACAACTCTCACCCTCATTGAGATAAGCTTTACATTTACATATGATTTTATGTTTACAAATCCAAGAGTTCTTCATTTAAAGGTTTAGGCCCTTTCTTTTAATATATCTCAGCTGTTATATTTTGACAGGTACCTCGAGAAAAAGCAATTATCACGTGTTAACAACCTCTACGTATGAAGCCGTCTGGGCTCTATATATAAGATGTTTTTCTAAACACAAATTTTTTCACATCCAAATGATACGAGCACATTAATTTTACATGATGAACATGATAAAGTATAATGAAATTATAACCTTATTGCACTAAGGATATAAAGTTCTGGCGACATAGTGTTCAGACTGATCACACCCTTTTCCCGACTTGAGTCTCAAATGATATTCACCGTTTGAAGATTTGATACAATCAAAGCAATATTATCATCTCTGCTATAAAATGGGACTAAGTGGACCCAAGGGGGCAACTGCAGCTAACGTCCAGTCGTTAGTTCTAACACTTAAAGTGCTTTCATACAATTAGCGTGAACCTCATCAAGTTATTTTAGAACAGAACAAATCTGCAATTTAGCATTATGCACTACATCAGAGATCGTAATTACTATCTGTTGAAACAAGTAAATAAACTGGGCAGATTGATCTATCAATTGCTTGTCAAATTGGATTTTAGCAACTAACTGAGTGATTTTAACTCAAAACCAAAGATAATAAACGCCTGCTTCAAATATGAAGGAACTTACAATAAAATAGTTCATTTTAGAAATAAACCTTTTCTAAATTTACTACCTTGGCAAGGTGCCAAGCGGGTTCAATAAATCATTTTAGACAATATTTCTTGTGATTGAATGTAAAAGTGAAATTGTTTATAAAATGAATGTTCCATAATACCATGTCTTTTCTAATTCTAAATTTTCATATATGAAATATGTTTGTATTTTTTGGTCTGTACAGAAAATATAGCAATAGTACTAGTGTGACTGTTCTACAGCAAACAAGCACTTCCCCTTGACATACTTCAAGTATTCGGGTTTCTATCTTTCAACATGATCGGGTTTTGCTATATTGATTTTGAAAAATGTTTGCTTTTTGCAAATATACATGAAATACATAAGTATAAATTAGTAACCTTGGCGTAGATTTCCGAAGCTCTCTTAGTGCTAAGATAGTCGTAAGCCAACGTTAATGTATAGTACTTACGACTATCTTAGTGCTAAGAGAGCTTCGAAAGTCTAAGCCCTTGATTCTAACACGGATATCATGTTTGTCGATACAATGTGATAAGTTTGACTGCTTATAGTGGCCTTCATGCAACTTGTTAAATACATTTTAAAAGAAACCATTGGCCAATATTAGTAATTGCAAATAAATTGAATGTCGCATGTTTGAGATCAAACGTACATTTATAGTACCATTTATTTCATTTTTGGAAAACGTTAGCTCTTTGCTGAAGGTGTTTCTAAGGCCAGAAGGGACTCACATTACTCCGTAAACTCGAGAACTCGTATGCAGAACACGTGCAGCTATAATCTACGTTGTGGTTGACTTACAGGAAGAGTTATCTGTATACAATTGTTTCCGTAAAGACAAATGGGAGTTACCTAAATAAACTTAAAACAACCACTCAATCTTCCAGACATTTTGTGTAAAATGCGTTTTAGTTTAACACACTGGAAGCATTCATATGCTTTGATTCACTAAGAAGGGGATTAAAAACACATGTCCTGTCGTATTAATATGATGAATTCTCGATTCACGATATATTTTATATTAATGTAATATCATGATATCAAAATACATTTGTGTATCTTTCAAATGCATCTGTTATAATATATTTCTCTTACTTGCGACTTAATCCCTTATGAGTCTGAATTAACAGACTAAACCATGTCTTTTTTCTGTCGGGATAAAAATAATTCAGAATTGTATCCAGTTATAAATATCTTCCAAACACTTTGTAATGACGTTAATCGGAAGCAATCTAAAACAAAGGCCAGTTAGCAATCTCTTGTCTTAAGTAATAATTACGTAAGCAAAACATCGAATGCGAAATAAAATCTTTAAAAAAAAATACTTGGTAATTTGTGCCCGTACGATATATGTGTAGAAAATCAACATTCTTTGATTGCGGATGAACATGGCATAGCTACGCACATTTCGATATCAAGTACCAGATGAGCCTGTTGACAAGAACAAAGTTCCAAAAATACGTCAAAGAATCTTTACGTACGTATCTTGACGTATCGGTCACTTCGACAATTAGAAAACAATAAATGTCAGGTATAGTTTATCGAATATTATCTTACATTGTATCAATTCATATGCAAAAAAAATAAATAAAGGGAAATAACTAAATAAAGACCGAATATTCTGTTTAAAATTCCAGTCAATAAAGAAAATTTAATCACCAAACAGCTTTAAAACAGACGTAAAATTTTAAATTTATCAACATGATTACATTTTGTGTCTATTTTTACGAAACCAATTTATGCAAATTTATTCAACTTTATCTGGTGGATACATTTTGTTTCTGACTGTTAAAAAAGTAAACCCCATGATTAGGTGTGGTTTGAAGTTTCATGCGGCGTTGAAGAATATTATAACTTGTAATGCTCACAGAGGGTTTTACCGTATCATGACTTTTTGATATTATATAACGTCGAAGAATCAACGCTATAATGAAGTTATCTTATTTCTGATTATTCAACAAGTTGACGAAATCTTATTTAAATCTAAATTGGGCACGATATTCTAACACGTTATGTTAACTCTCACTTTTCGCAACGGTTGGCAGACAATACGAAAAATGTGTCATCATAAACGCTTATCATCAGAACATGTTTGCTAATTTTTGAGAATATCGACGTTTTCCTGGTATTTGCAGCTTAATCCTCACTCAAACTGTATTTACAAGCCAATTGTTTCCGAACATTTATTTTTTAAAAATTGTAGCTTTAAAAGCACGTGTTAACAATTATGGTTACTTAGACACCATTTTATACTTTTATACGATTTTATAGATTTTGCAGGCAATAGAGGTTTGGCATTGATTGACGTCACATGTTTGCAATATGAAGACAACTTTTCTAATCAATATAAAGAACATTAACCAGCATGAATGTATCATAATTTATATAACTATATGATAAAATATGTTAAGTGGTTTGACAATTGCATGATTTCAATACAAATCGATCATATCCATAGGAAATAATAAATATGCATAGTTTCCGTATGATATCACCGATAGGCTCTAGACTGAATACTGAATGGTAGACTGCAAGTAAAATCAGCAGTTACTATAACAGAACATCACAACCGAAATAGATGCAGTGACAATGACTATTAAACGCAACTGCTCAATTCTATATTATATCATTGCAATTGAATAATTCATGATAACAAATCTAAAGGAAGTTACAATTTTACTTGTACATGAAAATTATGTTTGTCGAGCATAAATTTCAAAACTTATGATAAAAAGCACAAATACAAAAGCACTTTAAAACAACCTGGAAACCGAAAAGAGAAGCAACAACTCATTTCGTAGTTTGTTTTCAATTTTACATGCACCTTTTGGTTTGATGTGGTCACTTCAATACGACTTCTGTTTTAGACACAAATATCAGAAGTCAAATTTGTTCCAATTTTCGTAGATGTCGACGATAATGTGATTCACTGTCTGTCTACATAAGATTGTAAAATTGTGTAACGAATATAAATGATGGTATTTCAACAATGGCAATAATAATTCAATACTTCAGAAAGAGGTGGGTTATCACAGTTTTGCTTCTTGGGGATTATAAATATTTCATAAACAAAATATAAGTAAAGGTAGTGTACTTAGTAATACTGCAACGGTTTCTGGTGATACACACACTACAGGTGTCAAGTCGCAGAATGCTGGCGATACACACACTACATGTGTCAAGTCGCAGAATGCTGGCGATACACACATTACATGTGTCAAGTCGCAGAATGCTGGCGATACATACACTACATGTGTCAAGTCGCAGAATGCTGGCGATACACACACTACATGTGTCAAGTCGCAGAATGCTGGCGATACACACAGTACATGTGTCAAGTCGCAGAATGCTGGCGATACACACACTACATGTGTCAAGTCGCAGAATGCTGGCGATACACACACTACATGTGTCAAGTCGCAGAATGCTGGCGATACACAGTACATGTGTCAAGTAGCAGAATGCTGGCGATACACACACTACATGTGTCAAGTCGCAGAATGCTGGCGATACACACAGTACATGTGTCAAGTCGCAGAATGCTGGCGATACACACACTACATGTGTCAAGTCGCAGAATGCTGGCGATACACACACTACATGTGTCAAGTCGCAGAATGCTGGCGATACACACACTACATGTGTCAAGTCGCAGAATGCTGGTGATACACACACAACATATGTCAAGTCGCAGAATGCTGGCAATACACACTTTACATGTGTCCAGTAACATGCTGCCTGTTCTCCTGTCCCCAGTTGTAGTATGCGTACTTGGGTGTATAGTTTAAATTGCCCCTGGTGTGTTCATTGTCGTCATCGTCTCGGATGTTCACGTCTCCAAACGTAGAGGCAGCATACGATGGGGGTGCTATGGTGGAAAACAATGCATTAGCATCTGTTTTTGAGAATACCACAACATGTTTGTTAACATAACTTCTGTATAATCACTACTGTACATGTACATTCAATCTTTATTCGCTTATGCGAGAAGTCATTATTTATGTGTTTCAACAATTAAGTTAAAAAGTAATGGGTTGCCAGTTATACCTTTCCATAATGTGATATTAAATATCATACCGATTCAAATCCAATGAATGTTATATTCAAGGAGTGAAAACCATAACTTGAAACAGTTTGTGGTGAAAATTAATGTTTCGTTAAAGTTAGATGCACCTAAGACACACTTCCGTTATCCTTCTAAGTAGATTTGACTGTCCTACATGTATATATCACATAACTTTCATAAAGCCTAATAACCCGACTACTTAAAACTCCATATTACTGCATCATACCTGCAGAGTATTCTACGTACCTGTGGAGGGTATATCTGGTCTCCAGGCCTCTGTATAGAGGTGAGAGTTGTTAGGCAAGCTAGGGGGAGCTTGGGGTATGCCGTACTGTTGCTGTACAGATGTTAGAGGCACAGTTCCAATACAGATCTTTATAGGTACGTCAAGGTCAAAAGCTGGACCTGCTGGGTCCGCAGATAGCTATTTTAAAAACGGAAACAATGATTAACACTTGTAATTATTCGTTGATGATAAATGTGGTATTAATCTCAACCATGTATGTGAATGTGCATACTATATATTACTGTGTATTAATAAACAAACTGCCCCATCATTTTGTGAAATATGAATACTCACAGCCTTTACCAAAATATGATTTGAGAAAGAAAGATAACATCGTGAAAGTTATTAGACGGTTATCCTTTAAATGAATATGTTTTTGATCTAGATAACTTTTTCATAATCACGTTTTCATTGTGGTTGTCTTTTGGATATAAATGCTTGATTCGAATAACTGCTTGATTCGCGGTCTGTACATTTACGTTAGTAAATTGTGAACTTGTAGGTTTCGATTGTAAACATCATTTTGAATGAAAATGTTTTGCCTTCAAAAAGACATCATAAGTTTTTTGACTATTGACAATGCAAAAATCAACAAATTTTATTATATAATATATCAGTAGATTTCCAAACCTTCACAAAGTAATCGATATGTATGATTCTACATCCTGGTAGTTCCGACGGCGGCAGAGGTGGAATATGTAGAAGTTCGCCATTCCATGTATCAGAATCTCCAGGAAGAATTTCATTCTTTGAGAGTTCCGTGATTGTTTTATTTTGAGATCGGGATTTTGACGTGGCATGGAAGGTGGTTTTCTGCAAACAGTTTTAGAAATAACAAGTTTTGATACGGAATTGTAAAATGATTAGAAAGTTAGTTACCTTAAATACAAAGCGTTCACCATTCTCTCCCAAAAGAGGTAGCTCTGTCATAAATTCCTATAAATCACTGTCTTACTTCGAAGGTTTCTTGTGCGCAAACAGTTGAACGCTGATTGGATGCAATCAAAATTAGTTGTGCAATCAGCGGCGCCGTTTCAAAAGTTATCATTCAAATCGCCTTCGTTACTTCCGGAAGCTTTACAAAAACTGAACTTTATCTTAATTTGCACCTTGCACTTTGAGTCGTCTTTACAGAACACATACACCTAATTTTGCGACTGTATCAATGCACAGGCCTATATGACAACAAATATGTTATTCATGCATTCGGTGTTTTCATTGGCTGAAATATTGCCAGGTAGTTAAAGTTGCAACATATCGCCGGTAGGGGAAACTGCCTGATGTCCGAGAAACCTTCGAATTAAGACAGAGGTTGTAAAGGTATTTATGACGGAGCTACCTCTGTTGGGAGAGAATGAGCGTTCACAAATACTAGCAAAATATCGACTAATGAAACAGAACACGCGATATTATCAGCAGACATCGCGCCAATCATTCAGGATTTACCAGAAACAAAATGAAAATACCGCTAATCGTTGACAACATCTCTTTATTTTGAGTTTAAGATGATGATTATGGATGTGTTTTATTACTCTACCAGTTCTGCAGAAAAGAACAAGATACTCATTTGATGACAAACTAACTTTTGAAAAATTATTTGATTTTCAAGAGTCCTTACAGCCTTAATGGTGTTGTATTTTTGTCTCAATAATAACATCGAAGAAGGTTAACTGAGTCATTACTTACCATCATAAGTGCTGCAAATGAGCGTTTCATTCTTCTGTTACTACGGTTTGTCACCTCCCCTTTGACGGCAATGGATTCTCCCGGGACAAACCCACATCGATCAAGACAGAGCGTGGCGCTGATTGGTCCAGATTTACAACACAAACAACACAGATGCTTCGTTTCACTCTTTTGAAAAGGACTCTTTCAATAAGAAAGGGATGAATGATCATTTGACAATAGCGTACATGAAGTTGTTTGAAAATTGCGGTTTATATGTATCCCTAGTTTTCGCTTGTAAAGCAAGACAGAGTATCGTGTAAATATCTTTATTTCCGATGATTCATTTTGCAGACAATCAGTGATTTTAAAGTTACATTAAGCCTGTCTTACTTTAGCATTGTGTTTTTATTGAATGATTTTGAGATTGAGTGTTTGTGCGTACCTTGACACCATTCACTGTGTTCAGGTCGAGAGGAGCAAATACTGTGAAGGCTCTCTTTGTTTTGTGATTAAACTTCCAGGGTCTGTCTATTTCAGCTTTCACCCAGTATCGAACTCGACCAAAGTCCCCTTCGAAGGATGACGGCATTTTCTGTGGAAGGTGGAACTGGAAAGGGTAAACATAACGACCAGCTGCTAGAGTTGGTGTTTCTCCTGAGGCATTTGGGGCTGTAAACATAGGATACAAGTTTATATCATATGTAAAAAGCAGCCAGCATTAACAATATTTACTTAATGAACATTCAAGCAAATTCAACTTACTGTTCATTTTTCGTTCCTTTGAAAAATGAACACTATCGAAGATGAGTTAAGTCAATAAATTCAATTTTTAAATTTATGTTGGTAGATAGATAGATAAATGTTTATTTGAGTCTCATCTCACAATTTATACACAATAAAATTCATCAAACATACAGTACATAAACATAGCGAAACACCTATTTAGGGTTACGAGAGACTATAAAACAAAGATAGAAACAACATACAAATGAACATAGACAAATGAAAATAAAAATAAAAGTATAAATATAAATATACATGCTAAGAAAAAATAATCTTGGAGCCTATATAAAACACTCCTACGTTTTCGTAGTATAAGATTGCAGGTTTTGGCACTTACAAATATTACAGTTTGGCTGGATAGAATAAAACACACTTTCTGAGTACTTTCTTTGTTGCATAAAATTTAATGAGAAGATAATTTAATCTGTCCAGACTCAATTATCTACCAGAAGGCATATGCATGTATCAACAAACCACGCTCGAATTTCCTTACGAAGTACACGATAGAACATTGTCCTATCCATATCGAACTATTTTCGAAAGTTCGGGTGTTCATTGCATGAAATTGTAGTTGGCTCTTTAGACGACATATTCACCCAGACAAAGATACATCTCTCATTCTGCAACAGTAGCTCATCCGAGGACGAGGTTAATTTTCTCGCTGAGTGTAGTTTTCATGAATCTTACTAAATTTTACGAACATGAAAAATCCTTACATATTTACTGTTAAAGAGACACCGTGAGAAATATGTCTCCGCAGTTATCTGTTGTATATTTACCAATGGGAAAATTCAATTCCATTTATGGCCGTACTACATATTATTCATGTACAACACTGCATTTTACGATCTTTTTTCTTTTAAAGAAATATTTGAGACACGACTGATATTAGTAAGTATCATCTTAAAGCTTATCAGAATATGACAGTGACAGAGGCTGACAGAAGGACAACAGGGATTTGAGAATTGTCGAGGTCTTATAATAAACTAACAATCACGTAATTTGAACGTTTGATTACGGCTTCTACTCAATTTTGTTTATTTTCATTAAAATTTAGTAATTAGGGGTATTGTTTTCATCGAATGTCTCTTGAAGATGTAAGTGTCTCAGCGCCGTATTTGATCGGACGCTATTTTACGTGTGTGATATTTGTATTAACGTTTTATTCTGTCATTATCTCCCATCCATTTTTCCAAAAATAATATAATGTATACATTAATGCTCTAAGTCATATTGCTTAATCGTCAGGGCTTTTCCGTTGGAACCATTTTTTCTCTTTATAGGATGTCGCAATCTTTGGCGTATAAAAACATCTTTGTCAAAACACTTTTAAAAAACAATATTTATATTTGTGTTGAAGATACTTTCCATACGTTGTTGCACTCACATTTGTCAGATTCTGACAGATTCTTCATTCTCTAAAACCACGCACGGTGGTACATGAGCAATTTTTCAAAGAGAAGTAAAGATACGGATTGCGCATGCATAACATAAAAAGTAACATACAACAGCATATACACTTTTACAAATGTGAAAAAATGCATTTGATGAACAAAGAGAGGTTCTTTAAACATCGGAAATTGTTACTATTGAGGAGTAGATTAAGTTTGTGAGGGTTTGGCCAATTTGAATAACAAATTGGTATAAACTGAGCTCTAAAACTACTTAAGGCATGATATCTGAATAAATAATGCATTTCGTCAGCAACCGTCGGTGAGTCACAGAGTTAAAATTGCTATACTATGTACGGTACGCGTGAGGTTGATTTATGTATAAATACACTTTTTCGATTTTTATTGTTAACATTTATTTTAAAAATATGTGACATTTAGGTGAATGTTGGCGAAATGTTTTTATTACACATTCTTTTCAGTACATTTTCTCACGTATTTTAGCCTATCGTCACGAAATTCAGGGGTGGTTCTCTACGTATTCTTAGAGATAACATTTGGCAAAGTATTAGATTTAACTGTTCACGGCTATATGTATTTATAATACTAAAGCACAAATCCTGGCAACAGAACCATGCATGGTTTAAGGATTTAAAAGCGAGGATATAACTATATATTCGGTAAATGCAAATGCCCTTCTTTAGTTGTATCCTCTTACTCGATTGAGTAACATTGTAACGTTATCGCAATCCCAAATCCAACACGCACTATTGTACGCTTGCAAGGAAGAGCAGAATAAATATGGTTTTTAGATAGTATAAAGTTACAATTGCAACACAAATACAACGCATACTATTGTGCAACTACAAGGTATAGCTTAATCTGTTATATAGTATCTAGTTACCTTTGCCGAACACAGTCACCTCGTTATTAAAGTAGGTCTCCGAGGAGGAGTAAACGACTGTGTAGGTTGATTTGCCGGTAGAGCGTGTCTCGGACCATCGCACATTAGCCCCACCGTAGAACAAAACTCGAATACCTGCATACACAATATTGTGAATATACAATAACATTCGAGTTATTTAGAGAAAAACGCTTGACAAGTCATACACAGTTATTTCCTGAGAAAGGATTTATACGCAAAACACAAGATTGAAAAGAACTGTGCCGTCGTTACACTAAGAATTGACAATAATTTAATGATAAATATCATCGATTATGCAAGTTGAAACCACTCCACATAAATACCACGTGTTGCTGGTCATTTATTCATATTCACAACACACATGTAAACAGGATATAAAGCAGAGGCGTTAATTAGTCCCACAGACGTAGACGTTAGATGATATATAAACAGCATAGCCCTTATTCGTCTCTTACCTCGTAATTTCAGTTCTTCAGTAAGTTCCACAGTGACAGCTCCATCTATCGGCTGTCCAGCCATGTACACACCCTGGGGATTGTTTAGAGTTATCTCGAATAAACTTAATTTACCCATACTTGACGATTGGAGCTGGATGTTTTAAAATGTATTCATGCAAAGTCACGAAAGACTGCACTCATAGCTTTGTAATAAATAAACATGCCCTCTATTTCGCAAGTCGGAGTCAAATACAGTAGGAGCGTTCGCGTCCATAACAACGGACAAACAGTATTGTTTCTCAATACACGCCGTGGCCTTTTCTCGTTGCAGTCAAGCGTGAAATAGTAGAAATTTGTCCTTCGACTTCACATATGCAATAATATCTTTAACTTGGCGTTCATTACTCATATGTATAATTTCAGTTTACTTCTATACCCAATCAATCGCTTATCCAATTTGTTTTTCTAAGATACAGATGAAAGCGCGTCCATGATTTTGACTGCTAAAGCAGCTTTAATTAGGTCAAAAACGTGCAGATGTACTGAATAATATAGCGTTACCAAGCTGTGTGCCAATGTAACAAACGGTTTTTTTTACATCTGGTGTGTTATGGATTAAATGTTATATATATTGCTAGGTCGCTAAAAGATATTCCTCTTCATCTTACATTCAAAATGATTTACATTGTATTGATTTAGACAAAATGTTCTTGTTATGCTATATATACACACCATATCATCAAACATTATAAGAAATTCGTATGGATTAATGTGCAACACATTTTATGATCGACTTGTTGTACAAACGTTTTTATGTCATCAACACAAAGCAGAAAACGGTATGACATAGCGTTCTAAAAAGATAGAATATACCCCTTTAGTTTAATTGGACCTATTTGTAGATCTTAAAATCTTTTTGAGACCCGCTCAATCCTGAAATGATCACGATCAAGCATATTTCCTTATAGTTGCATGGGTAGACTGTAGTGCCCGATCCTTAATCCTTCCTTATTGTCTTATTACCTCATATCCGGACAAGGTTTTGCATATGTAAAGAAAGCATTCTTGATTACTGTGGATGTTTCTTGTTTATGGTTTACTGCAAAATGTATTTATTTTCTTTCACTTAATTGGTTTCGTCGAAGAGAATGTTATTAGTTCACCATTAGTTATCGTTCGGCATTCCTTGAACCATGATCATGTTGTGAGGGAGGCCTTGAAAAATCCATAACACCAGCAGATCCATTCATAGAATCAAACATTTGTTTTCTAAATCATTGTTTTTTTATGTTACGGTTCAACGCACATTGCATTATAATCAATATATAATCAATATAATGCAAATGAAGTGAATATAGAGATGAATAATAAACAATGTGGTGAGGTTTGGAAGGAAATTTAAAATCATTTGCCTTCGAAAAACGCATTACGTAATGCCGAGTTTTTGTAGCGATAAGTTTTGTTCAACAAAGACTGGTCAATGACTGAAATAAGCCGTGTTGAACTAATAGTGTACACAGAGCGGCACTATAGCTTGGATCAATTCAGTCAAGCTGTCGTGTTTGGTAGCTGGCGTGATTGATTGATGAGCTCCGCTTAATGATTCTTTGATTGATTTCGCCAAAGTCATTCTGCCCCATTCATGGTAAGTATAAAACTGATGGAAGTAAAGATTCAATTCAAATTTAAATAACAAAAACATAATGCATTTAAAGCTTTCAAAATCAGCATATTTAAAAGTTGCAAAATTTGCCATGATAAACACTGTATAATGAAATTCGTAGTTTGTCTTATAATGGACGAAAATGGAAACTTATTATAGTTACGGGATGAAAAGATTTAATGTACATATGATATCTATAACAATTGCCTTGTTCGATATGTGAGTGTGTGACTTGGTACAATTTCAACTTGACGGTGCCATGGTATAATGACAACAGTAAATTATATTTCAGCTGGCATTGATCATATGGTGTTTCCATCGTCGCAAAGCTAACCATTTATATCAATATATTCTAGCGTAGTATAATCAATAATACCGATGATTTCTACTTTGTTAATGAATAAAAAGGTAATATGATGAAATGAAAAAAAACAAAATTGATAGGTCATACACTTTTGCTAATAATTGTTGTAATAATGTTTGTAACAAAAGTAATATTTTACAATTTCCACCCAATATACAAAGGAAGTGTAGTTAGTTTTCTTCATAATTACAATATTGCATCGAGGAGTCTCATTCGTTTTCTTTCAAATCATGCATTCCACTAACGGCGCCTGTTCGTTCGTGTTGTGGGGGTCTAAATACATAGATGCCTTCGACGATTATCTTTCAGGACTCGACGGGAAAGATTAGGGAATGGTGTTTGTAATCAATATTCAGTTTTCTAGACATACTTTACATAACAAATTACTTTTACATCGGACTGCTATAGTAATATCGCCGTGCACGTCTTGGAAGGAAACAACACCACCTACAAATTCGACTACAACATTTGCGTTATACATCAATAAAACTGATGAATCTTGTTTCCAGCTTCATCGCGTAGATAGATGAATACGTTAGCGACGGTTGACAGTTGAAAGAAGAGTCGGAAAGGAGAGTTGCCCATGGCAGGGTTGGCACATGTATGGTTTGGTATTCGCTATAACGGTTAAGCTTACCTTTCATTGCTAAATGGAAACGTCAAGGTCCAGACATAGAGAAAAGTTACCCAATCAACGTTATTGTTACGGATTTTGTTCGTAAACCTTTCTTACTGAAAACTGGCAGTACACGTATTCAAATAACGGGTAACATTGATAAAGTCCTGCAGAACCATCCTGCTTAAGCAGGCTCCTTCATAATACCCTGATCTCTTTCGGGCCAAATGCCTCGTGTGCCTGGATCGGCTTGATATACTCGGATTAGTTCACCTGTTATTCTTTCAGCCAATGAAAATGAGCGTGAAGCTACTATATTGAACTCAACGGATTTTCCATCCGGGTTGTGACGCTTATGTTTATACACTAACTGACAGTATGCCAAGACGGGTTGCTGCCAGTGAATTCCTTTTCAATAACTGTTTACAAAACGTATTCTTAAAACAACAACCATCTTATCAACTGGTGTTTCCCCTGGGACTTTGGTGAAAATATAGTTAGCTAGTTTATGGTGACTCATTCGATACTGTACTACCTATCTGTATTTGTCTGTATTGTTACTCTAAACTATTTGTAAATTGTTAATCATGTTGCTGTAGTAATATTCAATTGTTTGTCATGCCTTGCTGGTTTGACTGAGTACAATTTCCTATTCTAACTTCACACGTTCAATATCATTATATATCTACCTTAATTAGGGAATAAAAGATTCATTTATGTGTAAACTGGCTCATTTCAAGAGTAGATCACTTTTGGCTGGTGTAATAAAAGATGAAATTTCTCAGTATAATAAAAACAACAGTTAAAAGTTGATGAACGATTTTTCACTTTTCAAATTATTTAAGAGTATGACAAACACTGCAAAATAATATTTGCTGAATCACATATAAAAATATTTGGATTATATTTTCAATATATTCAAGAATGATCCGTAAGAAGGGACATACAACATGTTCATCATGCAACTTGTCATCAAATAATACCAATAATATTCAATCCCATGAGTTAATATCTATGTACTAGTACTCACCCGTGTAAGATACCACAGTGTAAGATTTATACGGCAGTATTAAACTAGTGTAATACCGTTGCGTGTATGACTTCACAATAGTGTGTAGTTGTGACGTCAAAATATTAGCACCGCCGTCACAATGGCAGCCATGTCGCGGATACGTTAGTTTCGTTTCACTATCGGAAATCATGCTTAATTCATGATTGCGAGTAATAAACAGAATACTAAACTTCCTTCCATTTGATACTATTTTTCATAAATTAAACTCTTAAATGATAATTATTTGGTATTAAACTCGCTTTAGCTCTTTTTTTACGAAATAATAAACTCGTTTGATAAAAATAATATTAAACTGTAGGTGGTTTAAATTCCTATAGATTGATAATTTTGTAAGACACGAAGACACGAGTCCAAAAAGTGATGGTGATGCATCCTGTGACCGTTCAGTGGACAGTCCCGATATCATTTCAAGATCGTCGATTTTATTAGTCTACTTAGACCCACAACTTTAAATTGTTATCGATACCAGAGGAATATGTCCAATTTATCATTCATATTGATTGGTGACTTTAATAGTTACACCATATGAATGGCGTGCATTTAGAACCAAACGTGTTTCTAATGGTGTGTTTTGTATGTTGTGTGTAAATCTGTTAGCTAAAGTGATGAAATCAAATCATTTTCCGTTCGTTACGTTTTTGCATTTCAAACTTCGTTCCTGTTGTGATTGGAAATAACTCTCCACTTGGAGTCGTAAAAGGTCTTGCAAAATCCATTACAGCACTTTTGTGAGCTGTTTTGTGAAACCTGTTACGTGATACAATTACTGCAAGGTCTCCAGACACCGTCGAGGACATTCCTCTGTCCATGTGGACCAAGTGCGGGTTAATGGAAGAGGTCGCGCTTCACTACTTTCTGAAAGATGGCCATGCGATACTAATGGATTACATGCAACTGATAACATAGAAAGGAAATCACAGAAATTTGGTAACATTCCACGTTTATCCATCAAACGATGTACACAATATACACCCCTCTGCGCTAGACTCCTTTCAGTCCTATTGAATAAATGAATTAGCTTCTAAAAGGTTTGGAGAGCTAACAGAAATGATGTTGATGAAAATAAGTTAGAAGAACACTGTAGTTGTTGACAAATCTGTAATTGTGAGTATGAAATTCGACTGATGCTCGTGAATACAAGCTGGAACGAAGGTTCCGTGGAAGGCTAGTGATATGCTTGAGGTCCAATTTGTCTTACCTATTCTGAAAGAAAATAGACCTAAAGTTCCAAAGGATTCTTAGGGTTTGATATATTTATACATACATAAACACAGATAAAATACATTAGGAAAAAAACTAAAACACAATTATCACAAGATTAATATCAAAATCCATCTAGATAATTCTCTATTACACTATCGCGTTAATAGTAAAGAGCTACTTTAAACTGACGGAAGTGAAATTTGTCTCCGTATGAGATTATTGCTGGTTTCGTTTCGGTTGTTAGAAACGTTACTGTTATTATATGAAATAATCAGCTCAATGAATTAATTGAACATCCACAAACCATGCTTTTATTTTATATCCAAATGGTGTTAACTACTCACCTGGATGGATTCACAAGAACATTAAATAGAACATTTGAAAAAAGACCAAAATCAACACAAGTGAAAATTACGCTTTGATAAATGTTCTCATTTGTAATATGTTATAATCTATTTCTGTCTGAGAAATAGCAGCATTAACCTTTACTAAAATAACTGCATTTTGAAGTGCGTCCCATGGTAGCCACTTAATGAAAATAACAAACAGAAGCAATCTTCGATTGCCTTCCACTTAAAAATCGTAATTGCCAGTTCGACGTAATTGCTACGCCAGTGTCCTTTTTCGTTTCCTCTTTTGAACGATGTCACTGAATTATTCACAAGTCTGAATTCATGTAAAGAAGTTTTGCTATACCTAACACGTTACATTTTTAACTTTCGGAATTAATCTAGGTTTTTTTTTATGTTGCCAGACTTCCTGAAACGTTTTAGTCAATGATAATCATAAGAATTTTAAATTTGGATTCGGTGATTAGATTGAACTATTTTCAAATGTATTTCCTTGGTTTCCGGTTAATTAGTTACTAATGTAAGTAGGATTCATTGATGAAATTATATATTGTAATTGTAAGATGAATGTCTTAAAAACTAATCTCATTTTCCTTTTATCTATGTTATAACCAATGTTTACGACTTTACATGCATGTTGTATTAATCAACGCAATTTCGTTCATTTGATTCAAATACTTATATTCGGCTTTATATGAATTCGGGAGCATGTCCTTATATCACAAAAGGAAATGATTTGTTGCCATGAAATGTATTCACAAATTATACAACTATGTTATTTATGAGTTTAAAAAAGTATACAAAATTACTATTGGTTTATAACGTCTTGGATTTAGGTGCAATTGTTTATTGTTTTATATCATTTCCCGCATATATGTGCGGCGAATTTTAAGTAAACCGAATCTATTTGATATGAAAAAAGGACTTCCTCAATAATATCCTGCTTCATTTCTAATAAAGTTTCAAAATAATTATAAAAAAACAGCAACGAATATCACAGAGATGTCATTAAGCATTTCGCGATTACAGAAAGCAGAGTGTTCCCCGAAGCATATGTTCTCTAAGGTACGACAGTACAAGTTACCTCCCTTCTTTAATGATCGATGCATATAGTGAATGCATTCGTCAGATTATTTTATCAAATAACTTACAGTTAGCACCATAACAAATAACGGAACCAATTACAGCAACTCCGAATCAACTGTAGCTTGTTCCATTATCTTGTCAAGCCAAAGTAACCAAAATGACTATATTTTGTGTAATAAGAAGTTCCAGTGTCAACTGAAATGACGTTGACACCACTATAGCTAAATTGCTTCGACAAAATCAGGTTCATTATTGTTACAGTCATACCAGGCTTACCATTTTGCATCATTGCTGCGTGATCAGCCTCCGACTTACAATGACTTATTACCCTATACTTTTTGTTAAGATTGAAGAAAATCCGACTCGTCTGAATACATTTTAGGATATCGTTGTCTGTACCTTATAGCCCCGATATATCAGTCCTGATGGATTACCTGATTAGAACTAGAAGCCTGCCTAGCTATAAGTGCTATGGCTACTTCCACCGATATGAAATAATATTCACGTATATATGGATATTATGCCGGGAAATAATACAGGGACTCCAATTCTTTCGTCTGATTGGAAAGGTCATCCCAGATAACTCGCTTGCGGCGTATTTGTAATTCATTGGCGAAAATGGTTTCAATTTTTTCCGATCAACACAGATTAACTTCTCTATCTCCTGAGACATTTCGGATTTATTGCTCTCGTATAAACGTCTTGCCGTCTGAGATTGTTTCACCAATTGTAAAAGACGGGGTAAAAGTAGATCAACAGACACATACACGTTATCGAAACGAAATGACTCCATATAGGAAATTACGCAACTAAGCGCTGTATTTTGCTTACCTGCTAATTAAAAGAATGACTATGAAAAGGTACAATTGTATGTGTCAATAAGTTTTTTACTATAATATATAGATGTTTTGTTACTTATCAAGATACAACTTGACACTTGACACCTTATGATGTATGATAATGCATAACAGACCTGATATCTTAAAGGTACAGTAGCACATATTTAATAGGTAAATGAAAACCTCACAAGAACGAAAATAAACGTTTCCAATCGAAAGGCAATGCTTGTTTTAATTTTTTTAGGCGAACTCTAAAAAGGAACATATTATGATCTGTTAAGGAATGCGAAGCAATTTAAAAGGTGAATAATAGGCATTTTTTGTATTCCTTTCAAGGTATAATGAAACCATATCTTTAGTGATCAAAACAAGAATTTATTGCAAAAATCTGGGGGAGAAATGTAATAAGGGAGACAACTCGACTCGACTTCTTCTGCGTATCCGCAGGTAGTGATTATTCTGTAAATAAAAATGTATAAACAATTTTTATACAAATTACAAGACTTTTTCAGATTTTCTTGTATATAAATGTAGGAGTTTGACTAAATACACATTAACACAACGTTTATACGAATGTATGATGACAAATTATCAACACATTTCTTACGAAAAAATTTGATCTTAAAAGGGAGGAATAACATGACAACTGCCTATAGTTGCTTTGATCTATTTTGTTTTCGGTCATTTGATGCATCATATATATCATAGGATCATCCTATACGAGAAGTAAATGGAAACAAATAATTAGATTCCTGCTTATTGTTTTATAACCACTAACCTCACCCAACAGCGGTTTCTGCAATACAAGTGGTTTAGGCATTGAACATACAAATACTACGAATAAAGTTTATTCATTCTGTAGAATGTTTTACAGGTAAGAAAAAACAATAAATGCTTTTCTTGATATTGCACTACCACTTTTTAAAAAATACGAAAATAAATCCGAAATAAGTATTCCATGGAACTTCAGGAAGATCGTTGCATACACTTCATTTTCGCGTATTAATATAAATGTATAAATGATACTGTTCTGTTTTTTAAACTTGTATAACAGTAGTCGTAGAAGGCATTTAGAAGCGTTTTGTCTTCCTTATAACTCTAAGTAGGTTTGAAAGATTCGACTTCTGCCTCGAAACTCGTTGTACAGCCAGTTGTCTAACAAAGGCACATCCTCTGTGTGTATTTAGATATTTACAGATGTACCAAATGTTGATGTTAACAAGTCATACACATCATGTCTAAAACGGGTCCGGAAATCAATCTTCAATTATTAATCAGCCATGAAATGGCTCACCAACTCTTGGAAAACCTTTCTAATCTGATTCTGAGCTACATTGATATGGATACACTAATCTATGCTCGAGACCACCTGCCACCACATGATTCGGACATAATACTCCTCAAAGTAAAAAGAGTAAGGTTTTTTTTTATCGGCTCACAGAAGTCGTTCCCAATCTTCATGTCAAGATCCCATATTTTTAGACATCGATTAGGGTCCCATGTGTAAACAAGTTCGCACTTCTTTCTCAAGTTTAATCACATCTATTCAACTGCAAATCTGTTCAAAGAGTTTTTTCCCAAACCCAATATAGATTTCTGCTTGCGAGGATTCTCTTTGATAAAGATTGATGTTGGCTCACTCTATTCAATGTCATTACACTACATCCTTTACTCTCTTTATCAAAGAATCAATTTCGTGACAGTTGCCAGATGTACGGTTCAATAAATACATTCAGAGAATTTCTTACTGTGCACCATTTACACTAAAAACTTCATAAACATGCTTACTCTATATGCCAGAAGCAGACATGTTCAGCTGCATTTCTCCTCTAAATGTTTTTGTAGGATCGCACGATGTGATTTCAAATTTTATTACACGTAATTCCATCTGACGACATAAGACTTAGAGAGTTCATAAAAAGTAGTCATACAGAGTTCACAAAAGCTTGATATTGTCAGGAGCGATAAAAAAGGTTCTTGTACTGTGTCCTTGGTAACCAAATAAGGACACAACGGTGCAGAAAGGGTGAGGTGTAAGTTTAACTACGAAATAGATCATTGGATGTAACCCGTGAACGAAATACCTATACCATTGCAAGAGAATACATGTTTATAAAAGTATCCGATTATCATTTAGTAAGTATAACTCTTCCTGAAAAGAGAATATCTCCTGCTAATATGAAGTACTCATTCGAATTTGTATCCAGACGATCTAATAACTGCAATTACCAACTTCAGCAGTCATTAAGCACATTCAATGAAATACCATCACTGGAAATTTATCTGAAGAGTGGATCAAGTTTTCACAACACAATTTCCGGTTTGATCGGTCGAATTCATATTCAGATATTTAATATTGCAACTAAAATTTGTTTATACAAACAATCGAATTATCCAGTTATTCACAAGAGCTCGATTGTCGTACCATTTCTTCAGCATTGGAACTTCCTTTCTCACGAGGTCTATAACTAGGCTAATACAATTACTCTGATAACTACCAAAGGAAAATGTTTGCTTGGCAAGCTTGCTTCAAACGCTGATTGTTATTAGGACCAGTGGATAGACGTTCTGGAATTAGCCTTCACTTGAGTTTGTATGGTCTTCATTAGTCTGTATTTGGCTCTCTTCGAACCTCTTATCTTGTGTCAATAATCCATCAACTCACCATCAGAGCTTCATCTGCATGAAAATATCTAGACTAATCATCACAAGCCATGCTATCTTTTTGAGTCAGATTTCATTACCATTTTCAAAACCTATTATACACGTACATATTAAACGGTGTTATACACGTACGCTAAATATTTTAGCTCATCGGGCCTGAAAAGACATTGACCCAAAATATGGTCCCGATCAAGAATGTTTGTAAAGGTAATTCGGGTTGATTGTTGATATTGTTATGTTCTCATCCCGATATATATAACACATTCGCTCTGTCTTCCATCTATCCCCAATAACCCAGTACATGTTATTAGAGGTTAAAGACAAGGGTAGGGTGGGAAATGGCAACAATGTGCAGGGATTTATCATCTGAACTTGCAATTTCATTCAATCAGAGTATGTATACATAAGGTTTCAGATTTGAAATAATTTTCGTTCAAAAGAAAATAATAAAAGCTAAGAGCAAATACATAAGACAAATATTAAAATAATTATTTGGGTTGCAGCTCGATGATTTCGAACATGGTTTGTGCGTCTGATGGATGGACATTCTTGGCATTATACCCCCTGTTGTTGGGTCGGGACACGTGACTACGCTGCAGCAGACGACTTCCTAGTAACCAACGAGATGTCGGAAACAGAAGCACAATATGGATTCCTCGGTTTCTATAATGAATGGTGAAATTCAATTACGAACTTTCTGAAGATATAAATGTTACCTAGTTGTACCTTTAACCGACTTATCGTCTGAGATCAAGTGGTAGTTAGTTTGCAATTATTTAACGTCGTCTAAAATTGTGCGGGTTGTTAAAGTCAGGTTGCATTACACAGAGTGCATTTCCTTTTGTTGTGCAAAAGGACAATGTCCATATCTACACATTTACCACCCCCCCCCCCCCCCCCAACCAAAAAAAAATGGCTTCCTCAAAATCACGTTCAAGTTATAGATTTCATGTTGTCTCACCAGATCATAAAGTATACATTTGCAGCGTTAGAGCGAAATGATATTACACATCGGGAATATGGGGTTCATGTAACGTGGTTAAATTATATCGGTGCAAATAGAATAGCCTAGCTTGGTTTATTTTTACAGTTTGAAAATTTATATGTTGTAACTCGAGTTGTCTCATTTTTTTGCTCGGAGATATAATTTTAAAGTAATTCCTGGCTTTATGCAAAATGTGTTTTAATGCCACATACTTTTCTGTATTTCTTGTGAAAATGCCATACAAAGTATCAAATAAGCTATTGAAATACTCTTTATGAACTGACAAATTCCCCCGAACAACCGCAATATCTCTAGTCTTTCTCCACAAGCTGACCGCCGCTCACTCACTGAAAGATTTACCCTTGCACGTAACCATTGCGCATTGATACATGATTCTTAGCTGTGATGGCAAACCAGTGTATGATGCAAATTGTCTTTAAAAGCAATGGGTTTTTTTAGCTTTCTACTTGGACATGAAATTGATTGAAAGCTGATTCTTGAAATAATAAGTTTCTTTTAAAGGCATTTAGAAGTTGGTAAGATGAATGGGAAACAAGTTCTATTTATTTACAACTTCTTTTGGTGAAAGTAGGATGAATATGTCGGCATCGTGTTTTAACTATAAATAGTTCAGGGCAAAACTGTACTTTATCGCAGATGAGGAATCGGCTACTCTATTTCTTAATTTTCATATACGTTGTTTCTACACGAAACATGAATGCCCCAAAGTTTCAAATATCCAGTAATAATAGAATAACTAATCAACGTAATATCTATATAATATCTTTATATATATTTTTCGGATTATTTTCCAACTTAAATGACATAATATAATAAATGTCGTGAACAGTGATTATGTTTATAAAATAAAACTTATAAATTGAACGAAACCTGAATATATGCCATGAGGTCAATCAGAAATCTCTAGTGGTTTGATATTAACAACATTTCGATATGTAACAATCTGCAACCGCGTGTCTTCGCTCTGATCAAATTAGCCATTGTGCTAAAATAGATTAGGACACTCAATACATACATCATTAAGCCACGTCGTTGATGTCTCAGAGACCTTATATTAGTATCCAATTTCCATAAATTAGGGGATGTATTGTGCGTTGGCATGATCTCCTTAGAGACCTATATACTTGAACGGAAAATATAATTTCCTCCTTAATGCCGGAAGAATGAATAGCTTCAAATTCATAGATTAGTAACAAATCATCCATATTATTTCGTTTATTAAGACATTCAAAGCGATTTACAAACATCAGATTTAAGAATATAAAACACATGTTGATATGTAAATTACAATTTAAAGTCATAATCTGAAGTAAAAATAATATGATATTTTATGCACAATTCAGATTGTTTCTGTGACATAAGCTATATACTTTACATACCATACAACACAAGTGTGTACGGAATACCAAAAATAATAAGTCAGAATTTTTTGCGGATTTGATGTTTCCTGTGATTTCACGCACGCTCATTTTGTAATTTGGTAAGTACACGCACATCCAGTTCGAACAAAATTTCAAAATGTAGATTAATTAAAGTTAATTCTTGTAAAACTGCTGAGGCAAATCAATTAGGAAAATGCTGGGACAAAACACGTACTTTATGTTTGTTAAAATAATTATATTACCTCATTCTTGAAACTATGAACACTTGCAGCTGCTTGTGAATCTTGTAATTGTTAGTTAAGAACACTGGAATTCGTCTGAACTAAATTGATTATGATAGTGATTGCAACACGTTCTTGAATGTCAAGTTGGGAGAATTTCCTGACTCGGGTACAAACCTCTCTCATTTACAATGGAAAATATTCCAAAAACTAAATGTCAATATGGTTTAACAGTTTCTAATCATGACGCCGCCACTTAGAAATGTGACTTGAATCAGGGAACTTACTTTCTCAAATCTTACAAACTTAAGTTGAAAAAAAACAAACTGCGTGATACGTTAGCAACTTCTCGTGATGAAATTGTTGTAATTTTAAATGTCAACTTTTGCAGGCCAAGTGATCACTCAAATTACAGATTTTGCAATCACGGTGCATATAGTTAAAACAACCCACACTAATTAGTCATAATATGGCAGTTAGTACCTGAAGAACAAGAGGTGTAAAACTCTATTAAGAAATTCAACAACAATCAAAGAATTTATTTTGATTGGAGGTGTATTAGTTATAGTTTAGATTACATTGATTGATTTTTTTTACAGTATTACTCACAATGCTTAAGAGTGTTTAAAAATCTCTGAGGAAAGACAATGTCCGTCAACAAATTATAATGATTACAGTATACTAGATAACGATTATTTTCAACCTTGTATCAGAAGGAAACTTCCTAGTGTTTTCCTAGCTCCTATAGCTCTGGTAAAGTTTATGTTCTTCATCTGCTTCACTGACGATTTATTTATGAAATCATCGCTAGTCGCTCAGGGCAAAAACTATAAATGAATTGAATCATGTTCAGTTTGTAAATTGACCTCAATGGGCACTAGCGAGGCATGCTTTTATATACCCTCTCTGAATAATCCATGCAAATTTGTATTTCCCACTTTCTGTCAGGAATTATTTCCAGATTTGAAAGGTACTAAATAAAAGAGGTCTAATTGTATCAATTTGATCCCAAATACAACCAAGCCCGTAAATACATATTTGTAATAGTCTGGTTATGTTCAACTGTGCACGTACATATTCTGGTATACATATCAGGGCCATTTTCTAAGATTCTTCATGACAAGATAACATCTAATCCAGGACTGATGAAGCATTGGGTATCTGCAGAGAAAACAGAGTATTTTATAAGAAAGAACACGATCATTCTTCCAAAAGCATACAACCAGCTGCAGCAACTT